>OY728142.1:684065491-686565491 GCA_963277665.1 Viscum album | reverse complement strand
TCACGTAGCCTATTGGAAGGCAATAAATCCTTATTGCACTTCGGTTGTGGGTTCAATTCCCACAACCTTGTCTGATGCAATGAGTTGTCATAAACTCTTCATGTTATCTTTTTTGAAAAACTATATAATTTTATAACATTCCCAAAAATGAGATAAAATCCTATAAAATAACCATAACATATTTTAACTTCAATTTTTATCTCATGCCTTTCATTTTTCATCCAAAAAAGTAATAATCCATAATTACCTCGAAAATAAATGTCCCCAAAAATACCATTAATCACCTTAAAATTTTGGAACACAATGCCTCAAAATAGATTTCTAAGACATTGAACTTATGATAAACCTGACAATTATAAACTCATATGATATCCATATCTCTTAAGAAGACATCCTAATCTATAAAGTTGTCTAAACTATCCTCTGATACCAACTATAAGGCCCTATCCTTAAACATTACATAGTCTTGAGTTAAGTCAAGAATTCACATTGATGATTTTTTTGGTTTAGAGTTTATAGAATTATTCCATTACTGTTAAATAACATCTAAAACTTTACAATGTAGAAAAGTCTACATGATATCCATTTTTTTCATAATTTAGTTAACACTATTCATTCCTTCCATTTTAACAGCTAGGTTATAAGGTAATATAATAATATTTAATTGTTCTCTTAAGTTTTATGTGGCGTATTATGTACACTATTGAACATATTGTCTCCTTTTAAAAACTAGGGATGTTATATTCATTGATGAATATTTTTTTCATCCTTGACTCGATTATTACCCTATCCAAACTTGAGAGTGATTTTGAATTTACTATATAGATAAATATCTTAAGGGGAGATTATCTTTCAGTCAAAAAAATTGAGAGAGATAAGATGTCACACAATGATTTGAGAGCCTTAATTTTTGTATACATCATCTATAGTTGTTAAGTGATTTTATTTAATATATTATTTATATATAATACTAAATGAATATGATTAATTTATAGGGTTTTT
This sequence comes from Viscum album, assembly GCA_963277665.1. NCBI lineage: Eukaryota > Viridiplantae > Streptophyta > Magnoliopsida > Santalales > Viscaceae > Viscum > Viscum album. The sequence goes on along the minus strand of OY728142.1, from coordinate 686,564,489 downwards.
GATTGGTACATCCATTATGTATTTTAATGTGTATAAAAGGATGTACACTGATAGTAGTACCAGCCAAATTCTTAGTGAAAGAAAGTGAAATATTGTGGTTAGTATTTCCTTTTTAGGTTTTTCAATTAAAAAAATATAAAACATTTTTATCCTTCTAAAAAATATTTATGAATTTTTATAATAAAAATAAGATAGGGGCTAAAATGGGTGGTAGGGATGAGGCCTTATGTGGGTCATGTTTTGATGAGGTGGCTTGGTATGCTATCAACACTGGCTAGTTACTATGGTACTGAAATGATTTCATTATTTATCTTTAAGGGTGCTCATGTTATATTTCCCTCTAGAAATATTGTAGATTATGAGGTTAGGATGCAATATCAGGATTAGACTATATCAATATTTACTAGAGATTAGGAAGTGTAGTGACTACAAAAGGAGAAATGGCATTAGAAATAGAAGTAACAACATGAGAAGATAATGGAGTATATGTGGAAACTTGTACATGGTTTAGGAATCAATTGATAATCTTCTGATGGATATTATAACCTGACCCCTTGGGGAAATTATTATTACATTACTTTTTATGAACTTTTTTTCATTATATGTGTTTTAATTTTATAGTAAATATTTCTTTATAATTTTTTTTAGTACATTTTAATTCTTATTTTTAATTATTTATATTTATTTGCAATGAGTTTATAATATCATTAAAAATAAATGGAAAAAATACTATTTTTGATTGATTTACAATGTTTTTTGCAAATAATATTTGTTAGAGTATTAAATTTTTTCATAAATAGTATTTTTGATGGAATTATCAATCCATCACAAATAAGTTGGCAAGACATTATTTTTGATATACTTTATAATAAATTGTAGATATTATTTATGATGGATAACTATTTTCATCATAAATAGTATGTCCCTTAGGTTATTTTTGATGGCTCTTCGCAAATAATAAAAATTGTGAGGCAATTTTGAATGGTGGGTCATTTATAATGGATTCCCTTTGAAAATAACTTTTTTTTATAGGAATCCATCAAAAATGAACCATAAAAAAATAATTATTTTTATAGTGATAGAGAATATAATTTATCATAAATCGAACATATAATAAGTATAAACTACATTCAATAACTAAATTTAAGCTAAAAACTTCATTATAAATTGATGTCAAGGTATATAGAAACTAAATCCATTATCATAACTTTAATGTAACTCCTTATATGAATGTATGATAATATCTAAGAGTAGCTTAACAATTTAAACTAAAATATAAAACTATTAATGATAAAAAAAAGTTTATAACTATGAATAATAAATAAGGGAATAGCTTTTAAATAAAGTAATAATTCACAAATTCAAACTTCTAATAAAATTTAATAAATAATTCATAAATAAAATTTCATAATATGAATACCTTAATATTATTCATTACATTTAATTTTATTTATATATATGATATTTTATGAATTATAAACATTTTATAATCCAATTTATATTATTTTAACATTCAATATAGTGTAAATGTCATATATTTAACATTATTTAAACCTTAATAAAATCATTAACAAAGAATATTTTTTGTTGTCAAAATAAAATACCTAATAAATACTTTAATTAGAAAAAATTGAAATAAGTATTACGAACAATTCATAACCTTAAAATATAACAACTTTAAATTTAGCCTTATTTGGTAATTTACAAACACTTCATAAACTGCCCTTATGGTTTCTAAATAAATACTTTATTTATAATTCATAAATATTTCCATTAAATTTAAAATGTATTTTTTAATATTAATATTTCATATTGAGGGATATTAACTAACAAATATTTCATAAACATTTATTAATTAATTATAGAACTTTAAGAATTAATTAGTCTATAAACACTATAAATTTTTAAATATCCAAAAAATACATTTTACAGTAATTTATAAACAATTTATAAATAATATAATTCAATTAATAATTCAAAATAAATAAAACCAATTTTTTAATTGAATCACATTTAATGATTATGTCATGAATCATAAGATATGATTAAAATAATATATATCAATCTATCCCCAATCATAGGTTATGATTGATGGTCGTGCAACACAAGTTATCAGTCATATTTTATAACTGAAAGTTGTATCATCACCTATTATTATCATATCATATTTAAAAATATGCATCAATGTCATGATGGTGATTCAATGTTCTATTTTGTAATTATAGAATGACTCTATAATTGGATAAAAAATTCAAGAGTCATATTCTATGACAAATAAAAAAACATAGGATTTGTGCTAAGTCACTACTTATGATATCCCATATCTTAAATTATGTCTCAACCAACCACAACAAAAACACTAATTCGGTAAGAATATGATAGGGAATATGATTTCTAATACTTAATTTATAAAATATGATTTAATGAATATAAATTCAAGGCAGTATCTGATACCATTGTTGGGTTTTTTTAGGGATCTAATAACTCTTTTTAAATGAAGTGAAATAAATTAATAAATCCAATCCATGATCACTATTCAAGAACATACAAAACCATGTATATTTAAAATAAAAAAAATCAAGAATGTGAACCTTTTACCATTATTGACACTTCTCCATCTACATATTGGCTTGATGATGATCACTAAGAGAAATATATAAGATATCCCTCTTCTAAAGGTATCAATGAGATGTTGAATCACCTAAAATTATTATGGGATACATCTTCTCACCATTATTTTCCCGCACCTCACTAGGTAGAGGTAAAAGATGAAGAGATATCCATGTTATAGAGAGTTTTTATGAAGGAATGTGCAAATAATCACACCTCTATCATATGTTAGTAGGATCCGTATAGGTCCCTTGAGGGAACTCCTTGGAATTTCATGCCTTTATTTATGTGTTGTAAGGCATGAGTAAATACATCATCCAATTCAAACATCTCAAGTATGGATATATCTAAATAACATGAATTAAATCTTATACAATTACCTTTTTAGGATATCTTATGCAGAATAATTCTCGAATATAATCAACTAGGTGCCACTTAAATCATAGAAAGTAGTATTTTTATCAAATAATATGGCTTATGTCATACATGTTTTATACTAAAATTGCATGGAAATGTCACCTTATAATATGATTTAATCATACTTTTTGAATGAAATGGGAAGTGATGTGAAATATTATTTTATTAATAATTATTAAGAATCAGTCATAAAATACGACCTAGATAAATTACACCATATGTAATGTGTATTTAGAGAATATATCTTTCAATTTAGTGGGATGTTATGGCCAATTTAGTTCCTTGGGAATATAACGGGTGTAACTCATGTGACTGTATGTGATTTTGGTCACCATGAAATGGGGTTGTGTGGTTCATTAGTGTGATATGGATGGTGTTGAAAATTATCATGGTTGGTGGTGGGGGTTATCTGAGTTATGGTAGTAGGTTGTTGGTGATTGTATCTCACCATTCGGGTTGAGGCTATTGGGGTCATGAGAAAATAGGATAGGACCCATGATGTAGTTTTGACCATTGGTTGTTGGTGGAATAATCCATATATTCAGTAATATAGAGGGGATAGTGTTGACCATAATAATGGATTAGGGATACATCGTAGGTGACATGGGATCTTGGAGGTTATTGAGATCATCAGGTGGGAGAAATACATTTTATATATATATGTACTATGTTGGGATAATAATATGGGTTTAGTAAAGGACATGTGTTGTCATTCCTTGTGTTTCATTGGGCTATTGAGTTGATGGTTGAAAAATCATTCGAATGACCATGGTATTTTTAATATCTTTTGTGGATGTTTTATTATAGTATCAAGGCTGAATTTGGATGGTTATTCTATGAATGGGTTGGTATGTGGGGTTGAGTGACATGAAAGTTGGTTGGAAGGACGCTGGAACTTTCAATATGACAGAATTTGGATGCATCATTCCACTTAAAAAATGGATAAAGAAGGAAAATTCTCACTAATAGTTGTTTGAGAATGAGTAGAGTTGGCCTAATTGTGTGATTTGTTTGTTATGGCATCTCTAATTTTTATTACATAAAATTTTCATTACATGGTACAAAAAAGAGGATCTTTTGAAGTTTAGTTTCTTGGAAATTAGGAACATAATACATGAAAATATAAAACATTATTCTAATCCACTTTAATGTATTCTTCATGGATTAATCCTATTTACATTTACTGTATCTCATATCCTAGGGACATACATCACATGAAAGGGATGAGTATAAGTCCTGGTAAGGGAAAACAATTTACATATATTCATGAGGAATATCAATAAGAACATGAGAAATTCATTGTGGAGTGAGAAATGGAAAAATAGGCATATCATAATAAAAATAACATGAGTTGTAATATGGAAATGTTGCTACAACATTTAATGTATACATCCATAAGCATATCACCAAGGTTAATCACCAAGGTGTCATAAATGAAAATTACCAAGGTTATTCACCAATGTGTTGTAAAACATGTCATCTCTAGAGATTAAATTCATTACCAAATGCATTGGAGAGATATCAGGGTTCACCCTTAATATATATTAATTTCATTTGTTCCACATAGATCATAATCAAAAAATTTATAAATAAACTTTGTAGAATAAAATAAACGGGTTTCATATCAAATCATGGCACTTCAAAAGTGCTAAAATATGATCATTATGTCATTTTCAGCCCAAAAAATTGAATTTGGGTTTCATTTATTTTAATCCAAGAATAAAATAAATAATTTCCATATCTAGGTTAATACCCTTGGAAAATAAAGAGGCTTGGGTATTCACAAAAAAAAGAAAATGAAAGAGAATTTCTTAAGCAGAAGATGGAAAATTCGAGAAGTGAATTCAGCAGCATAACGAGTATAAAACATGGTTTTGAAAAGGGGTAAAATAAGAGGGGAAAAGGGTATAACATTGATAAAATATAATTTGGTAGTAATATTATGATCAAAATGGTAATATAAGAGATTAACTAACACATATGAAAATATTTTCTTGAATCGAAGAGAAAAAAAAGTATGATTCTCTTACCTTGAAGAGTTTCTCCTAAATCTTGAGGAAAAGAACCTTGAGGGATTAAGGACACCTATGAAGGACTCATTGGTATGAAAAACTACCAAATATTCATGGTTTATTGATTTGAGTTAAACTAAATGGATAAATGGGGGTTATTTTATAGAAAAAGTGGAGGATTTGTTTAATAATTTCCAAATATAGGCCTTAGAAATCCAGGTTGTAAAAAATGAAAAACCAGGGGATTTACCATGGTTTTTGTCTGTGGTTTTGGAAATTTGTGACATATTTTATGTCATTTTAAACCACAACAACCAATAATTGTATTATATTACTTCTTTTGGAATGGAAAATTAATGTTTTCATAAAATAATGTTTTTAAAGTTAAAGTTTCTATTTTAGAATATAGAAACTAAAATATAGGATTGGAAATTGATTAAAATATATTAAAATAATTTATATTAATAAAATATCATATTCTGTGTCATGAAACATGGATAAATAATTATTACATCATTATTACATAATTATGAAGACATTAAACATATCAAAAAGCTCAAACTATTTTTTTAGTATTCACGAAAAACAAAGTATTTCAGAAAATTATCATAAATTAACCTAACCTAAATTAGGAATTATGATTTAAAAAAATGTTTTTTATTTTATCATAATAATTATATAAATATGATGACTTTAACTTTTAACTATAAAATTTCTTATTTATTAAAAAATTGTGTGTTGAAAATGCATAGTAAAATTTCTAACACTTCAAAAAATTTAAGGACATAATTAAATTATTTTATCATTTATATTTCAATAAAAGTGTTTTTACCATAATAATTCATTAAAATAATTAGTATTTCTACGAAATAGTTTATTATAAAAATTTATATCTTTTCTGAAAAGTACAATTTGGGTTTGAAATCTCAATTTATCGAATTCCATCTCAATTAAACCTATGTGTTTTTACGAAAAACTATTCATAAAATAGAATTGATGGAATAACAATTTTAATTATAAAAAATAAGTGAAATTTAGATAATTAAGGTTGAGATGTGTAACCCCTTATAATACCCATGTATAACCAAAGTTTAAGGTGTGCGATAATGATAGATTCATGGGGTGGATCGACTAACATCGAGAAAGTGATAATTTCTACTAACTTAAACTTCCAACATAGGTGATTTCATTCAAGATTCACTTATTGAATCTTGTATTTGGATTGGTTAAGGGTGAAACCCATTTATTCTATCTCCCTCACAAGTTTTAATAAATGTTCTTCTTATAGTGTGACTCTACTAGTTGAGGTCATTGCTTCTCCTTTGTACATTAATTATCCTTTTTTATTTTTACTTATAAACACTAATTATAATGTTAAAATTATTACCAATAGTATAGTTCCCAATAGTAATATTGACCAATGGTCATATTGACCAACGATTATAATTAACCAATGGTCATATAATGGTTGAATCTCTATGGTCACATTTCCTTTTATACTCACTTCATTATTAAAGAGATATAGTTTTCTTGGAATACAATATAATATAACACACATTTTATCATGAAAAAAATATCACTTAAAAGTATAGGTTTTTATATTCTTCCACCCTTAATAAATTTCATCCTCAAAATTTCAACTCATTCTCTCAGTTGTGAAAAGATATGGGTACTTAAATTTCATTGTCTCCTCTGGTTCCCATATCACTTCTTCATATTTATGGTTCCTCTACAACACTTTGATGAGGTGGGTAGTCTTGTTTTATAGAACCTTGTCTCTATGGTATAATATCTCCACTGGCTGCTCCTTATAAGAGATATCAGGTTCCAGTTATACCTCCTCCAGATTTAGTACATGTGAGGGATCAGGCCTCAAAAAAGAATAATGGAATACATCATGAACTTGAGCTAGATTTGGTGTATTTTATAACTGATAGTACACTTCTCCTATGGGATCAAAGATATAATAGGGTCCAATGTACCTGGGTATAATCTTCCCTTTCTTCCTAAACCACACGACTCTCTTCCATGGTGATATTTGAATGAATTCTCTATCTCCAACATCAAAATACAAGTCCCTTCTACAGTTTCCAGCATAGATCTTCTTCCAAATCTGAGAAGCCTTCATGTGTTTTTGGATAACATGGGCCTTTTCAGTCATGTCTTACACAAGATTAGTCCTTATCATCTTTCTCTCACCAAATTCATCCCAACATGTAGGATTTCTACATCTATTCCTATATAGAGCTTTATAGGGTTTCTTTTGAATACTTGAGTGGATTATGTTATTGTTTGAGAAATAAACTAATGGTATATATTGATCTCATCTACCTTTAAATTCCATTGAATATGTTCTCATCATGTACTCGAGTGTTTAAATATTCCTTTCAGATTGGCCATCAGTTTGGGGGTGATAGGTTGTACTAAAATTCAATTTTGTACACATAGCATGTGGAATAATTCTATAGAATTTTGATGTGAGCCTTGGATCATGATTAGAAATGATATAAATTAAATCCCCATGAAAAATCACTAATTCATTTACATAAATTTTGGAAAAAATTTCAAGATATAAATCTTCTTGAATAGATATAAAATAGGAAATCATGGTGAGTTCGGATACTATAACCCATATCACATTATTTCTCTTGGATGTTTTCAGGAGACCAGTGAAAAAGTCTATAGTGATATTGTCCGACTTTCATGTTGGTATGGGTAGTGGTTGAAATAACCCTTTAGGAATTTGTCTCTCTACCTTCACTTGTTGACACACCAAGAACCTTTTAGTGTAGTCAACAATCTCTCTTTCCATGTTATCCCATCAATAATGTTCACAATGGTCCCTATAAATTTTAGTGATTTTAGGATATATAGAGAATGTATACCTATGATATTAATCCATAAACACCATATTTATTTCTATAATAGATGGGACACATAGCCTTGTATGAAATTTCAGTACACCTTCGTGATCAATATTGAACTCAGGAAACTTCCCATTCTTCACAGCCTCTATCTTCTTTTGTAACAAAGGATATTCTCCATGAAATTTTTTGATATTCTCTAGTAATGATGGTAGAGAAATAATTTGGGATAGGATTTATGATGTCCCTACCCTCATGATTCCCATGTCCAACCTTAATAGGTCCTTGATTAATGGATCTCCTTGAATCCTCGTCATTTCCAGAACAATAGGGTATTTCATACTTAATGCATCAGCAAATTTGTTTTCTCTTTCGAGGAGATAATTAATTGAACAATAATATTATATAATAATTTACAACCATATCCATTTTCTCATGTTCAATTCCTTTTGTATTAAAATATACTTCAAACTTTGGTGGTCTGTGTATATATCACATTTCTCCCCATAAAGATAGTGCCTCCATATCTTAATAGAAAAAACAACCGCAGCTATATCTAGGTCATGAGTAGGATAATTATACTCATAAGGATTTAACTATCAAGATGAATAATCAATAACATTTTAATTTTTCACAAGTAAGCATCCAATCCCTTTAAAATATGTATCATTAAAAATAATAAATCATTCTTTGAAAGAGGGTACAATTAACAAAGGTGCGGTATTGAATCTCTTCTTCGGCTCTTGGAAACTTTATTCACACTCCTTTTACTAGATTAACATAGTTCCTTGTATATTTAACTTGGTCACAGGATTATAAAGTTGTTATTTTTTTCAAAAACATCCTATAATATCCTGCTAAACCAAGGAAACTATGAATCTCTATTACTATTTTAGGATGATGCCACTCTCCCACAACCTTTTTCTTAGAAGGGTCAACTGATATTCCATAAATGGTTATAATGTTCCCCAATAAAGAAACTTTTTGTAACCAAAATTCAAATTTGATAAATTTTCCAAATATTATCTCCTTCCTCATAGTTTTCAATATATCCCTTAAATAGTCCTCATTATCCTCACAAATTTTGGAATATATCATAATTTCATCAATAAAAACTACCAACAAGTTATAAATATAGTCCTCAAAGACTCTATTTATCAAATAAATAAATATAGTATGAGAATTAGTCAACCCTAAGTTCATAAAAACGAACCCATAATGCCCATATCTTGATCAGAAGGCAGTCTTTGGAATATCTTCTTTCTTCACCCTTAATTGATGATAACCAGATCAAAAATCAATCTTGGATAATAATTTGCCCTATAAATCTAGTTAAATAAATCATTAATCCTTGGGAGAGGAAACTTATTCTTTACTATTATATCATTAAGTTCTCTATAATAAATTCACATCCACATTGATATATCCTTCTTCATCACAAAGAGAACAAGTTCTCCCCAAGGAGACACACTTGGTCGGACAAAACCCTTCTCTAAAAGATCTTGACGCTATTTATTTAATTCTTATAGCTCAACATTTTCCATTCTATATGGGGTCTTTGATATAAGCTTGGATATAGGTATTAATTCAATGGATAACTCTACCTCTCTTTCAGGGGGAGGTCCCGGTTTCTCCTCAGGAAATATATCATTGTATTCTTGAATGACGGGGACATTTTATATTCTTATACTTGCATTTCTTTCTTTCTCTTCACTGATCATGTACATAAAAAGGATACAATAGGTTATTCTAGAAAAATATTAGGTCAATATATCTATCCTTTTAAAATGAATATAGGTTTTCCATTCAAGACTACTAATATTTCCTTTCTTCAATAGTTGATCTTAGAATTATACTTTGAGATCCAGTCCATCCCTAGTATAATGTCAAATTATAGCATAAGAATTTATATTATATTTTCAATGAGATTGTGCTCACCAAATTCCATATTATAGTTTCTATATAGTATTGATTATTGGATAATCCCTCCCATAGTCATAACTAGTAACTCTACTTCTGGAAGTTCATGGATTGATTCTATATTCTTTGAAAACTTAGACGAAATATAGGAATACGTAGAACCAGAATCAAACAAAGTACTTTCTATCTTTGAGTAAATAATGATAGTACCTACCACCAAATCATTTGTAGGCTCTAATTTATCCTATTTTATAGAAAATTACCAACCTTTATTCCTTGGCCTATACTGGGGTTGATGGTGATTACCCTATATTATATTCAAATTTTGATAGTGATTAGAAAAGTTCCCAAGTTATCCACACTTATATCATTGGACTTCTAGCCAGGACAACACCATATTCCATCTTCCATTAGTATTGTGAAGTTGAGGCTTCACCTCTCTATGATAGTTCTGATCTATATGGACATCTCTTCCACATATGTAACATTTTCCACTATTTAGAAAGTATCTACTCGAATACTTCTTCCGACATTGGTTGTGTGTGGTAAATTGTAATTTCTTTCCTCCTCTTCTATGATCAAAGTTCCTCCCTAAGTTTATCTCTAAATATATCTTCATTTAAATCGATATATGTGACCATTTAATCTCTTAAAACTCTAGTTCAACTGTCACAACAATTTTCACTATCTCCTCATTATTTTCATAGTCTCGATTGTCTAGATTCCTATGTAGATGGGGTTTTAGTCCATTGAAAAATCTATAAACCTTCCCATTAAGATCCATAATAATTCTATATGTTTAATTAGAAAGTATTGTAAATTTTATCTCATAGATTCCCACTAATTCATTTTCTTTATGCTTTAGCTCAAGTAATTCCTTCTTTATTTTCGTTGGCATCGAACGGGGGAAATATTTATTCTAAAATATTCCCCTGAACTATTCTCACTATATAGCATCAATCTCCATTCTTGGATTCATGTTTTTAATCAGTGTACACCACTGCTAAAATTATTCCTCTAAGCAATAAATATCCCAGGTGACTTTCTCCTATTCCAAACAATGGAGTAAAAAATATCTTTTCTATAGATCTTATTCATCGTTCGGAAATCAATGGGTTAGTATATCCGCTAAAATAAAGTTGTTTTTGATGCATAAATGACTCAACATAAATTTGTTCCCTATGATTTGAATCTGGTATTTTTTTCTTGATTTATTTTATTTTTCATAACTTGATTTAGTTAATTCATCATTCTAATAATTTTTTCCATTCCACTATCCATTGGATTGTCATCAGTGCATGGTCTATTATGATTATTGTTTACATAGTTCCCCATATTTCCCGCCATTTTATAAAAGAAGAAAACCTTAATGAGAGATGTGTTTCTTGTAAGAATCTTATAATTCTAAAGGAATTTTCTTTCATAAAACATTACTCTTAAATATGTTATTCTTTACCAACAAATAAATTTTCTATAAATCCTTTATAATGTTTCATAAAAAGATTATGATTTAACAAAACATATCCACCAAGAGTACCAAACAAAAAATACAGAAAGTCTCGTTGTTGTTCACTAGTTCTCATTCGAGTCTAGATCAAAGTAGTTTTTTGGGTGTTACCCCTAGATACATCTATGCTAGATCCACATCCACTTGTTTGTATCCAGATAGGGACTTCTTTTCTTAGAAACCACTTAATACTTCACCAAAATACCAAGATGTTTTCCTATATTTAAACTTGACCCTAGGGTTCTTCCTAAAGTTTTCAAATACGAATTTCCATAGATAACTAAATCGACCTTTGACACCAATTATGGCATCCCTCATTTTTATTACAAAAAATTTTCATTACATGGTACATAACATGGGATCTTTTAAAATTAAGTTTCTTAGAAATCTGGAACATAATACATAAAAATATAAATCATTTGTCTAATCCGCTTAAAAGGACTATTCATGGGTTCATCCTAAATACATTTAATGCATATCATATTATGGGGACATACATCAAAGGAAAGGGGTGAGCATAATTCTCAGTAAGGGAAACAATTTACATATATTCATTAGAAATATCAATAAGAACATGGAGAATATAATTATGGAATGAGAAATTGAAAAAGTGGCGTATCATAATAAAAATAAAATGAGTCATAACATGGAAATGTGGCTAAAAAAATTAATTTATACATTCAAAAGTATATCACCAAGGTTAATCACCAAGGTGTTGTAAATGAAAATTACCAAGGTTATTCGCCAAGGTATCATAAAACATGTCATCTCTTGAGATTAAATTCTTTACCTAATTTATTGGAGTGATATCAGAGAAAAACCTTAATATGTATTAATTTCATGTTAGACACATATTTCATAATCTAAAATTTTTTAAATAACCCATGGAGAATAAAATAAATGGTTTTCATAACAAAATCATGGCGTTTCAAAAGTGCTTAAAACATGATCATTATGTCATTTTCATCCCATGGAATGGGAATGTTGGTTTAATTTATGCTAATAACAAAACCAAATAAATAATTTTTACATATATTTGAATACCCTTGAAAAGTAAAGAGTCTTTGTTATTCACTAAAATAAAATGAAAGATAATTTCTTGAGGAGTGGAGGGAAATTTTGGAAAGTAAATTCGGCAGCATAACGAGTATAAAACGTAGTTTTGATAAAGGTTAAAATGAGAAGGGACAATGGTATCCAATTGATAAAACAGAATATTAAGTAATTTTATGATAAAAATGGTAATATAATATATTAAACATGAAATTTAGAATATATATATATATATTAAAAAAGTTTAGTGAATCAATGAGAGAAGAAAGATAATTCCCTTACCTTGATGAGTTACTCCAAAATCTTGTGGAATGGAACCTTGAGGGACTGAGTACACCTTTAAAGGACTCCTGGGGATGAAAAACTACTAGATATTTGTAAAGGATGGATTTTTAGTGAATTTAAATGGATAAATGGGTGGGTATTTATAGAAATAGTGGAGTATTTGTTTAATAATTTCCAAATATAGGCCTTTGAAATCTAGGTTGTGGAAATTAAAAACTGTGAGATTGACTAGGGTTTTTTCCCATGGTTTTGGAAATTTGGGAAATATTTTGTGTTATTTTAACCTATAATAACCAATAATAATATTATATTACTTATTTTGGACTGTAAAATTAAATTTTCAACAAAATAATATTTTTAAAGATAAATGTTTCATTTTAGACTTTGGAAAGTAAAATATAGTCTTTTAAATTGATTAAAATATATTTAAATACTTTATTTTAATAAAATGAAATATTTTGAGTCTTGGATTTTAAAATAATTATTACATAATTATTACATAATTATCAATTCATTAAACATACTGAAAATCTCAATCATTATTTTTACTATTCATGAAAAATAGCATATTTTAGAAAATTATTAAAAAATAACAATCACCTAAAATAACCATGATGATTTAAAAAATTATGTTTATTTTATCATAATAATTAACTAAATATGATAAATTTAACTTATAACTTTAAAAATTATTATTTACTAAAAAAATAGCACATTGAAAATGCATAGTAAAATTTCTAACACTTAAAAAATTTTATGGACATAATAAAATTACTTTATCATTTATATTTAAATAAAAGTGTTTTTATAATACTATTTCATTAAAATATGTATTATTCATAACAAATTAGTTTATTATATAAAAAATATCTTTTTGAAGTATAATTTGGGTCTGAAAAGTTAATTTGTCAAATTCCATCTCAATTAAACCTATATTTTATTAAGAAAAACTATTCATAAAATATAATTGATGGAAAATAATTTTATTTATAAAAATGAATTATAATTTAAGTAAATAAGTCTGGGATACCTAACTACTTATAACTCCCATGTATGACCTAAGGGTAAGGTGTGTTATGGTGATAGATTCATGGGGCGACTCAGATAATATCTATAGAGTGGTAATTTCCATTAACTTGAACTTCTCACATAGGTGATTCCATCCAAACTTCACTTTTTAAATCTTTTATTTTTATTAGTCAAGGTAGAAACCAAGTTATGCTCCCCCTCCATGTTCTAAACAATGGGATTTATATGACATCACTCTACTGGTAGAGGTCATCGTTTCTCCTTTCTTCATTAATTATCATTTTTCATTTTTACTTATAAACACTAATTATAACATTAAAATTATTACCAAGAATATAGTTCCCAATGGTAATATTGACCAATAGTCATAATTGAACAACATTAATATAACGTTGGAATAACAATGGTCACATTTCCTATAACGACCCATAATTTACATACATTGTTATTACTTCAGAATTGAAGCACCCTTATTACAACATATAACAAAACCTGGAAAGGATCGTATAGGTATAGAGTCTTTAGAAATTAGGAAACATAAACAACTGGTTCATAAAGCATCTACTTTGCCTCCCATTTATTTAATGATATCTAGAGTCCCTTTTGAAATGTCCTACTTAATAACCTTCTTTCTGACTTGGGGAAATAAAACATACAAAAGGGTGAGCTCAAATTCTCAGTAAGGGTAAACAAAATAAATATCAATCACATCATATACATAAGAACATAACTTTTGGAAATCTTAACCCACAAAAGAGATCATAATTTCATAACATGGGATAAATCATAGTAGTAAAATGTAATCCCAATAATCATAACTTAGAACATGAAACTTTGTGGCATACACACATAATCATAGAGAATCATTTCTTATTAGTCAAGACTCATTTCCAAGATTATCTTAGTGGACAAAGTCCATTTCTGAACCGAGTTCACTCCTCGTTTCAGTCATGTTTCACTGAACCGGTTTAACCTGTCGTTCCAGCCATGCCTATCTCATGATATATAAAATCTTTACCCAATGCATTGGAGGGATATATAGGTCCCACCCATCTCATAATTATACCATTCTTATGTGTGTCACAAAATCATAAATCATACATCATTGCATAACCCATGTAATAAAAATGGGATTCTTAAACAACTTGACATCATAAAATAATTCATATAAGATAAAGTAATTCATAAAAATAATTTCATCACAACATAATCAAATCAATGTAATAATAGGGATAGAAACAGAACCCTATATTATCTTAGATGGAAAATAATTTTGATAAAACACTTGAACTCCATTCTTGAGGAAAATATCCTTTCTATTGCAAAAACATTTTCCTTTCTTAATATGTCATACAATTTTAAACTAAAAGAATTTGATTAAAAATAAACTTGAAAACTTTTAAAGGAAGCTTCTTGTAAATAATGTTTTAAAAATCCATTCATGCCGTAAAAAACATTCTTCTCGTACATTTGTCGGAAAAGTCAAAAAGTACCTCGTACGAAAAACGACAAAATATTCCTTTCATATATTTTACTAAAAACTCACCGAAGGGAAAAATTGGATTTAAAAAATTGTAGGTGGATGGAAATAATATTACATATTGAGGAAACATGTATGTGGATGACAAAATACACCCTAGTAAATACCAAAGTATAAACAATCTCGGATAAAATGAGATTGTGATATTTTCCCTTAACTTAGGTCTGATTTTCTTCATAAGTGTCCAAACCTCCTGTATAATGATTTAAATAATGTTATTGACTTATTCCAGAATCATACTTATTTTTATGATATCATATATGGTCATATTATTATCTTTTTATTAGTAATATTTGATTAATACTTGTTATTCAGGTGTCTATTACTTTTTGTTCTTATGCGTGTTTTGTCGAATAAATTCTTATTTTTCTTTTTAGGTTATAGATACCTTATTTACATAATTTTATTAGTGTAATATATATCATATTCATTCATTCAATTCATTTATATAATCATTATGCAATGAAGATCATGTAGAACGAGTCGCATCACATCGTGGAGACGGTATTCCGTACGTACGCACGAGTGATGATATCATTCCCATGATCGTGGAATTGTATTGGAGTGTATGTATAATATTTAAGAATCAATATTACTTTAAAATAATCATATATATTAATTATTTACACCATTATACCCATCCAAGTAAGGTGGTGGTGGAAAATATATTACACCACGGTGTGGAGACGGTATTCCGTACGTACGCACGTGCGGTGATTTCATTTTTCGTAAGATGGATAGACAGTGAAATAGGGTTGTTTTATACTTATAATAACATATAAGTATATTAGTGATACTGATGTTATTACTTCATAATGAAACAACTAAAGAAGAAGAAGTGGAAGAAGAAATAAATTTGAAAGAATCGGTAACGGACATTACCTGTTCTTTGAAGCGCCTCTTTCAGACCTCCTCTTAGGGAACTAAAATTGGTCTTTGAAGAAGAAAATTACCTCTAGTATGTTTATAGGGAATTGGAGAAGAGAATTTGGCAGGGGTTGGCCGATCTTGAAGGCTCAAAGTGGTGTGGGGAAAAGAGGGAGGAGGTGCCCTTTTATAAGGGAGGAGAGGGACACCTTTGGAATAACTAAATATATTATTTTATTATAAAGTCAAATTAGGTTTTTAATAGCTTAAAATTGATATATTTAGAATCTAAGGTGGGGATGGGTCTAAATCCTCTCATCGAATAGAATTTTGACAAGTTTAGGTCATTATATGAACCTTATCTTTTAGTTTTAACTCTTAGTTAATTAGATTGACATTTACCATGTCACTTTGTATTTTTATATTATATAGTTAATAAACTTACCATATACATCCAAGAGACCCCCAAGTGGTCCCTTAATTATACACCTATCATGATATAAGTATCTTGGCCGAGACTTAGAATTTTAAGAATATAATAACAATTAATAATATAATATTTGTTTTAAAAACTATTTTATGTCAATTTTGACACTATTTGGTAATTGATTTTTGTGAAAATAATAACAGAATGATTAGTTAAAAATTAATTAATTAAATCAATACTAACTTGTCATATTAACATATAAAATTATTGGAATTTATAAAAAGTCTCAAATTACATTTATTTGGGTATTTATAACATCAATTATGTCAATATTTCATTAATAAGATAATTACTACATCATCATTGTATCATAAATAAATTAATTTATTTTAAGTCTAAAAATTAAAAATAAAATTCCATTATGTTGGAAATATTTTTATCTTTCTAATGAATATTTATATTCGAATTTATCTTATGTATAACCCTATATTAAAAATGATTATTTATTAAACTTTGATTTTAACTATTTTAACCCTTCTTTAAATAAATTGATAATAAATGTCCTAATCTAATCCAAGTGGGCCTAAATGGTCATATTTTATTCCTAAGGTTGTTTTTGGTCGAATTACACTTATCCAATAGAATTAGGACATGTGTTAGGGTAATAATAATAACACTTTTACCCTTAATTACCCTATTTACTTTTAACCGTGGTAAAAAAAGTAAAAAGTTATTATTCACGAAAAATTATTTTCATCTCATTGAACCACATTTTAGCCCTTGATATTAACCGTGTCTCTTAGATTTTTGAAATTCTACTCACAGAAGCGGTAAAATTATGTTTTATGAAAAATTCAGAATTTTTAACTACCACTTAGTGGTTTCACTATTCATCAAAAAATAAAATTTTCCAGAAAAAATACCAAAAATTAGGCCTAAGATATATTTGATATTATGAATTAAAAAATTATGTCTATTTTACCAAATTCAAAACATATCAGTTACATTAACTAATTTAAAAATTAATTCCCGTCGACAAAACAAATAGCGTGTTTTTAAGATATAATAACTATCAAAAGATTGACACTTGTTTATGTCTGGTTTAAATGTGAAATTACATCCAATGAAAAACATTGTATTAAATTGTAAAAATATATTCTAAATATACTTTAAAACCACTCAAATTAATAATTTATCACAATTAATTATTTCGATTAAAAAAGTTGTTTTTAATTAAAATTTAGTAATTTTCACTATTCATCGGAATATGAAAGTTATCCGAAAAGTACCAAAATTTAACCCTAAGCTAATTTAGATATTCCGAATCAAAAAATGAAGTCCATTTTGAAAAATAAAATTTACAAAATTTCAAAAGGTGGTTATTACTATTCATAACGGCTAGTTTTAATAATATTTTAATAGAATATCGTTGTTTAGTGAAACTCGGTATTGCGTACGACGCAAGCTATTGAGGAAGGCCGCAGTTGTGTGTAAAGCAAGCCAAGCTAGTGTTGTGTGTAGTGAAAGATTCATTTGATGATTTATATAACATAAAAACAAAATATTTCTCATAAACGTCTAGGGTGTTACATTCTACCCCCCTTAAAATGAATTTTACCCTCGAAATTCATCACTTTGTAACAAAAAGATGAGGATACCTCTCCCTCATCATATCCTCAAGCTCCCATGTAGCTTCTTCTAATTGGTGGTTCCTCCATAAAACTTTCACCAATTGAGTGGTCTTGTTTCGTAGGACTTTTTCACTACGATCCAGAATCTCTATCGGCTGTTCTTCATAAGAAAGATCTTGCTCCAGCGGTACAACTTCTGAGTTGAGTACATGTGAAGGATCAGGTATGTACTTTCTCAGGAGAGATACATGGAACACATTGTGAACTTGAGAGAGATTCGGTGGAATCCCCAATCGGTAAGCCACCTTTCCATCACGATCCAGTATTTCGAAAGGACTGATATATCTAGGGCTCAACTTCCTCTTCTTTCCAAATCTCATGAACCTCTTCTAGGGAGATATTCGTAAGAACACTTTATCACCCACTTCAAACTCTAGGTCTTTTCTTCAGTTTTCGGCATAACTTTTCTGTCGACTCTGAGCTGCTCTTATGTGTTGTTGAATAGATCAGACCTTTTCTTCCATCTCATCAACAAGATCAGGTCCTAATAGCTTTCTTTCCCCAACTTCATCCCAGCAAGTTGGAGTCCTGCATTTATTTCCATAGAGAGCTTCATAAGGAGACATCTGAATACTGGAGTGAAATCTATTATTATAAGAAAATTCCACCAAAGGTAGGTGTTGATCCCAACCACCATTTAAATCCATAGAGCAAGCTCTCAACATATCTTCTAGAGTTTGAATTGTTCTCTCAGACTGACCGGTTTTCTGAGGATGATAAGCAGTACTGAAACTCAACTCTGTATCCAGAGTATGCTAAAGACTTCGCCAGAACTTAGAGGTAAATCTCGGATCTCGATCAGATATAATAGAAAGTGGTACTCCATACAATCTTACCACTTCCTTTACATATATCCTGGCAAGCTGATCCAGATAGAAATACTCTCTAATAGCAATGAAGTGTGCAGACTTTGTAAGACGATCAACTATGACCCAGATAGCATTATTGCCATTGGATGTTTTAGTAAGTCCTGTGACAAAGTCCATAGTGATGTTTTCCCATTTCCATTCGGGTATGGGTAATGGTTGTAACATCCCCTTAGACTTCTGTCTCTCAGCTTTAGCTTGCTGACAAACCAAGCATCGAAAGACATATTCAACAATATCTCTTTTCATTCCATCCCACCAGAAGTACTCTTTTAGGTCCATATACATCTTTGTGCTTCCAGGATGAATAGATAATGAAGAACTATGAGCCTAATCCAGTAGCTCCTTCTTTAATTCAGGGATGGGAGGAACACAAACCCGGTTCCTGAACTTTATTATCCCATCGCAATCAAGGTTGAATTCAGGAATATTTCTCACCTTCTTTTGTAACTCTACATCTTCTTTCTATGCCTCTTTAATCTTCACATGTATAGATGGTTGAAAATTAATTTGAGAAAGATACGATTTCCCCCCTTCCATTATAATTCCAAGATCCATCCTTTGTAAATCCATAAATATTAGATCTGTTGTGATCCTCATCATGGATAAGCTAGCATGGTCTTGTCGACTTAATTCATCTGCCACCTTGTTTGCTTTCTCAGGGTGGTAATGAATTGATCAGTCGTAATCCTTAATCAGCTCCAACCATCTTCTTTGGCACATATTCAGCTCCTTTTGTGTGAAAATATACTTTAAACTTTTATGATCAGTATAAATATCACACCTTTCTCCATAAAGATAATTCCTACAAGTCTTTAATGCAAAGATTACCGCAGATAACTCCAAATCATGAGTTGGGTAATTTTGCTCATGGATTTTCAACTGTCATGTGGCATAAGCTATCACCATATCATTTTGCATAAGAACACACCTCAATCCCTTCTTGGATTCATCACTGTAGATCACAAACCTTTCTCCACTACAAGGCGGTGTGAGCACAGGTGCACTGGATAACCTTCTTTTCAACTCCTTGAAATTCTCTTCACATTCCTCTGTCCAAACAAACTTAACTCCTTTCTGAGTCAACCTGGTGAGTGGATTAGATAATCATTAAAAATCTTTCACAAAACGTCGATAATATCCAGCCAAACCAAGAAAACTTCGGATCTCAGTTACTGTTGTTGGTCTCGACCATCTTTCAATAACCTCTATTTTTGCAGGATCCACAGATATCCCCTCTTTTGAGATTATGTGACCCAAAAATGAAACTTTTTGAATCCAAAATTCACACTTTGTAAATTTGGCATAAAGCTTCTCCTTTCTCAGGGTCTTCAATATAATTCTCAAGTGATCTTCATGTTCTTCCTTGCTCTTTGAATAGACAAGAATATCATCTATAAAGACCACCACAAACTGATCAAGATAGTCTCAAAAGACTCTATTCATCAAATCCATGAAGATAGCAGGGGCATTAGTAAGACCAAATGGCATCACTATAAATTCATAGTGTCCATACCTTGTATGGAAAGATGTCTTTGGTATATCCTCCCTTTTGACCCTTAATTGATGATACCCTGAATGAAGATCAATCTTTGAAAAGTATTGAGCTCCTCGTATTTTGTCAAATAAGTCATCAATGCACGGGAGAGGATATTTGTTCTTGATAGTGATCTTGTTAGGTTCTCGATAATCAATGCAGAGTCTCATTGATCCATCTTTCTTCTTAACAAATAGAACAGATGCTCCCCAAGGTGACGCACTAGGGCATATGAATACCTTATCAAGATTCTCTTGGAGTTGCTTCTTCAATTCCTGCAACTCAATTGGGGTCATTCTATAAGGTGTCTTTGAAATAGGCAAAGCACCTGGTACAAGTTCTATTGAACACTCAACTTCACGATTTGGTGGAAGACCTGGAAATTCCTCCGGAAAGACATCATCAAACTCCCGTACAATGGGCATATTCTTAATCGTGAGTTTCTCTCTAGCCATTTGAGATAAATAACCCTCATTTAGTGGAATCAAGACCCATAAGATGGAAGAAATTTCCACTGGAAGGTTATGTTCATCCTTGCATCGATAGACGATAATAGATTGATCTAGAATATGAAATGTGACTTCCCTTCTTTCGAAATTGATATGAGATCCATATAATGAAAGCTAATCCATGCCAAGAATTACATCAAATTCAACTATATGAAGGATCACAAGATTTTCAGGAAGCACTTTCCCACAAACTTCAATCGGGGAAGAATTATAAACTTTTGATGCGACTGTTGTGCCATTAGGTGTTGTCACAGCTAACTCAATATCTAATTGTTGAGGTAATACGGTGATACTCTTAGAAAATTCTTCAGAAATAAAAGAGTGGGTGGATCCAGAATCAAATAAAATATTTGCTACTTTAGAGTGGATGGTAAGTGTACCTTTCACCACATCGTTATCGTACTCCACATCGCTGATAGAAACTGCATGTGACTTTCCTTTATCTTTAGCCTTAAGAGTTTGTTGACGTCGACCATCATCATCAACCCTTGGATTTGGGCATTGATTGGCATAATGCCCCATCTCCTTGCACTTGAAACATTGAAGTGTAGTAGGTTCATTCTGTGTATACCTTTCTTTGTTTGCATCATTAGACATCTTCTTCCCATCATTGCGGCATTCAAATGCCCGATGACCTTCCTTTCCACATTTGAAACATTTACTTTTCCCTTTAGGACAACTCCCTCCATGTTTCTTTCCACACATTGAGCACAAGGGAAATCTCATCTTCTTTTCAGTGTGCTCTTTATATTTTCCTTTGAATTCCATTTTCCTCTTCTTATCAAACCCATATTACTGATGGGTTACTCCAATATCCATCTCAACTTTGAGAGCACATCGAACGATTTCCTCGTAGCTATTAAATTCCCTTATGGCTAAGGCCCTTCGAAGACTTGGTTTTAAGCCACTAAAGAATCGATCGATCTTACTCTCAGGTTGGATAATAATATCAGAAGCGTACCTTGAAAGTCTTGTAAAATTTGCATCATAAGTACCAATAGATTCATCATCCTTTTGCTTTAGTTCAAGAAACTCCTTCTCCATCCTTGTTCGGAGAATACGAGGGAAGTACTTATTGAAAAATAATTTCTTGAACTCGTCCCATTCCATGGACTCAATTTCATCCCTTTGCCTAGTATTCTTAATAAGATTCCACCATTGATCAGCATCTCCTTCCAAACGATACACTGCTAGGATAACTTTATCATGTTCAGAACATTGAAGAACTGAAAATATCTTTTCAGTAGTAATAATCCATTGTTCAGCAACTAATGGATCAGTAGACCCGCTGAATGAAGGTGGAAGCTGCCTGATGAAGGATTCAACAGAATGTTGCTCCTTCCTTTTATCGTTTGGAAGTCCTGCATGATTTATAGCTTGATAAAGTTGTGTGAGCATGGCTACAAGATTTTTCATTCCAACTCCCATAATGTTTGGTTGCTCAGGGGGACAATCATTGCATTGCCCGTCGCATTCCGCATTAACACGATTCCTTCAGGTTCTAGCCATTGACTAAAACCAAGAAGAATAGTGTGAGAAACACTAATTATAATAGAAAAACCACATAATCAAGAATAAAATTTCACACTTAAGGTCTTATCATAGGTTACTCATGGCCATTTCTAAAACACTAAGATTTTGTTCTATGCTTAGAATTATCCTTAGGTTTCTTAATAAGGCTTTCACATCCTAGTTTCAAAAGGTTGACTATACCTTTCCTCTGATACCAACTATAACGACCCATACTTTACATACATTTTTATTACTTCAGAATTGAAGCACACTTATTACAACATATAACAAAACCAGGAAAGGACCATATAGGTATAGAGTCTTTAGAAATTGGGAAACATAAACAACTGGTTCATAAAGCATCTACTTTGCCTCTCATTTATTTCATCATATCTAGAGTCCCTTTTGGCATATCCTACTTAATAACATTCTTCCTCACCTGGGGAAATAAAACATAAAAAAGGGTGAGCTCAAATTCTCATTAAGGGTAAACAAAAGAAATATCAATCACATCATATACATAAGAACATAACTTTTGGAAATCGTAACCCGCAAAAAGAGATCATAATTTCATAACATGGGATAAATCATAGTAGTGAAATGTAATCCCAATAATCATAACTTAAAACATTAAACTTTGTGGAATACACACATAATCACAGAGAATCATTTCTTATTAGTCAAGACTCATTTCCAAATCTATCTTAGTGGACAAAGTCCATTTCTGAACCAAGTTCACTCCTTGTTTCAGTCCTGTTTCACTGAACCGGTTTAAACTGTCGTTCCAGCCATATCTATCTCATGAGATATAAAATCTTTACCCAATTAATTGGAGGGAGATATAGTTCCCACCCATCTCATAATGATACCATTCTTATGTGTGCCACAAAATCATAAATCATACATCATTGCATAACCCATGTAATAAAAATGGGATTCTTAAACAATATAACATCATAAAACGATTCATATAAGATAAAGGAATTCATAAAAATAATTCCATCACAACATAATGAAATCAATTTAATAATAGGGCTAGAAACAGAACCCTATATTATCTTATATGGAAAATAATTTTGATAAAACTCTTGAACTCCATTCTTGGGGAAAATATCCTTTCTACTTTAAAAACATTTTCCTTTCTTAACATGCCATACAATTTTAAACTAAAATAAGTTGATTAAAAATAAACCTGAAAACTTTTAAAGGAAGCTTCTTGGAAATAATGTTTTAAAAATCCATTCATTCCTTAAAAAAACATTCTTCTTGTACTTTTGTCGGAAAAGTCAAAAAGTAGCTCGTATAAAAAACGACAAAAGATTCTTTTCATATCTTTTACTAAAAACTCACCAAAGGGTAAAATTGGATTTAAAAAATTGTAGGTGGATGGAAATAATATTACATATTGAGGAAACATGGATGTGAATGATAAAATACACCCCATTAAATACCAAAGTATAAACAATCTCAGATAAATTGAGATTGTGATATTTTCCCATACCTTAGGTCCGATTTGCTTCGTATGTGTCCTAACCTCCTGTATAATGATTTAAATAATGTTATTGAATTATTCCAGAATCATACTTATTTTTATGATATCATATATGTTCATATTCGTAGCTTCTTATTAGTAATATTTTATTACTACTTGTTATTCGGGTGTTTATTACTTTTTGTTCTTATGCGTGTTTTCTCGAATAAATTCATATTTTTATTTTTAGGTTATAGATACCTCATTTACATAATGTTATTAGTGTAATATATATCATATTCATTCATTAAATTCATTTATATAATCATTATACAATGAATATCATGTAGAACGAGTCGCATCACATCGTGGAGACGGTATTCCGTACGTACGCACGAGCGATGATATCGTTCCCATGATCGTGGAATTGTATTGGAGTGTATGTATACTATTTCAGAATAAATATTACTTTAAAATAATCATATATAGTCATTATTTACACCATTATACCCATCCAAATAAGGTGATGGGGGAAAATATATTACACCACGGCGTGGAGATGGTATTCCGTACGTACGCACGTGCGGTGATTTTGTTTTCCGTAGGATGGATAGATGGTGAAATAGGGTTTTTTCATACTTATAATAACATATAAGTATATGAGTGATACTGATATTATTACTTCATAATTAAAAAACTAAATAAGAAGAAGTGGAAGAAGAAATAAAGTTGAAAGAATCGGTAACGGGCATTACCTCTTCTTTGAAGTTCCTCTTTGAGACCACCTCTTAGGGAACTAAAATTGGTATTTGAAGAAGACCAGGACCTCTAGGATGTTTCTAGTGAAGTGTAGAAGAAACTTTGGCAGGTTTTTTCTGAGCTTGAAGTCTCAAAGTGGTGTGAGGAAAAGAGGGAGGAGATGCCCTTTTATAAGGGAGGAGAGGGGCACCTTTGGAATAACGAAAAATATTATTTTATTATAAAGTCAAATTCGGTTTTTAATAGCTCCAAATTGATATATTTCGAAGCTAAGGTGGGGATGGGTCTAAATACTCTAATACAATATAATTTAGACAAGTTTAGGTCATTATATTAACCTTATCTTTTAGTTTTAACTCTTAGTTAATTAGATTGACATTTACCATGTCACTTTGTATTTTTATATTATATAGTTAATAAACTTACCATATACATACAAGAGACCCTCAAGTGGTCCATTAATGATACACCTATAATTATATAAGTATCTAGGATGAACCTTATATTTTTATTAATATAATAACAATTAATAATATAATATTTTTTTTAAAAACTATTTTATGTCAATTTTGACACTATTTGGTAATTGATTTTTGTGAAAATCATAACAGAATGATTAGTTCGAAAACAATTAATTAAATCAATACTAACATGTCATATTAACATAGAAAATTGTTGTAATTCATAAAAAGTCTCAAATTACATTTATTTGGGTTTTTATAACATCAATTATGTCAATATTTCATTAATAAGATAATTACTACATCATCATTGTATCATAAATAAATTAATTTATTTTAAGTCTAAAAATTACAAATAAAATACCATTATGTTGGAAATCGTTTTATCTTTCAAATGAATATTTATAGTGGAATTTATCTTATGTATAAACCTATATTAAAAATGAATTAGTTATTAAACTTTGATTTTAACTCTTTTAACCCTTCTTTAAATAAATTGATAATAAATGTCCTAATCTAATCCAAGTGGGCCTAAATGGTCATATTTTATTCCAAAGGTTGTTTTTGGTCAAATTACACTTATAAAATAGAATTAGGACATGTGTTAGGGTAATAATAATAACACTTTTACCCTTAATTACCATATTTACTTTTAACCGTGGTAAAAAAAAGTAAAAAGTTACTATTCACCAAAAATATATTTTCATCTCATTGAACCACATTTTAGTCCTTGATATTAACCGTGTCTCTCGGATTTTTGAAATTATACTCACAGAAGCGGTAAAATTAAGTTTTATGAAAAATTCAGTTTTTTTAACTACCACTTAGTGGTTTCACTATTCATCAAAAATAAAAGTTTCCAGAAAAAATACCAAAAATTAGGCCTAAGCTATATTTGATATTATGAATTCAAAAATGATGTCTATTTTTCCAAATTCAAAACATATCAGTTACATTAACTAATTTAAAAATTAATTATCATCCTCAAAACAAATAGCGTGTTTTTAAGAGATAATAACTATCAAAAGATTGACACTTGTTTATGTCTGGTTTAAATGTGAAATTACATCCAATGAACAACATTGTATTAAATTGTAAAAATATATTATAAATATAATTTAAAATCACTCAAATTAATAATTTATCACTATTAATTATTTCGATTAAAAAAGATGTTTTTAATTAAAATTTAGTAATTTTCACTATTCATCAGAATATGAAAGTTATCCGAAAAGTACAAAAATTTCACCCTAAGCTAATTTCGATATTCCGAATCCAAAAATGAATTCCATTTTGAGAAATAAAATTTACAAAATTTCAAAAAGTGGTTATTACTATTCATAATGGCTAGTTTTAATAATATTTTAATAGCATATCGTTGTTTAGTGAAACTCGGTATTGTGTACGACGCAAGCAATCGAGGAAGGTCGTGGTTGCGTGTAAAGCAAGTCAAACTAGTGTTGTGTGTAGTGAAAGATTCATTTGATGATTTATATAACATAAAAACAAAATATTTCTCATAAAAGTATCAGGTGTTACATTTCCCTTTATAATCACTTCATTATTAAATAGATATGGTTTTGTTGTGAACAATATAATAAAACACACATTTTCTCAGGATAAAAAATCATTTAAAATTTTAGGTCATTAGAGTTTCCATTTATTTTAATTTTTATACACTAGTATATATATATATGGATATTATATAAGGAAATTATTTTTGGTGGCCTTTTGAGTTCATACGCACACCCTACATGGGTTCTCTGGGATGCACGTAGACTTTTTGGTTCATGTAACAAGGGTAAGGTATTTTCATTAGAAGTATGGTGGATATAGAAGTGTAGGTAGTGTATGGTTTGGATGTTGTGGTATAGTAGACGGACCTGGTGGATCCTCAGTTTTATTCTGTTAGTTGTTTTGGATACTTTTGTTCATATAAATTTTATTTTATTAAGGATGATTCATTGAATTTTATATTATTGGCATGACATTATAGATGTTTACTCTACTTATTAGAAGTAAATTATATATTTTTTTGATATATATTTATAGTTGTTTCTATTATTTTTGTGTTATGGTTATTATTTTAACTTTAGAGGGTACATTCGCCCCATTATCACCCCTTATACACTTACTACTATTCAAAAGCCTCTGGTGTATAGGGAGGTGCACTTAAAGTATTGTGGTGGACTAGTTTAGTTACTACAAAGTTAGTCATTTTAGGGAATTACATACATTAAAACTATTTTTATATACTACGATATGATACATGTTTATATGATTATTAGAAAAGTGTATCTACTTTCCTTTTCAAATTTTAATATTGATTTTACTTGATTATATAATGGTTTTATCATGTTTTTTGGTTATCTATAAAGTTTTTTTTTCTAATTTTACATAAATGTGTAGGTATTTTCATGAATACACCTTCTTATCACTATTTAGGTTGAGATGTTGTTAGTGGTTCTATACTGAGTATTTTGTATCACACCCTACATAGACACCCAAGTAGACATTAATCCTCTCATTTTCTATATTTTTGGTATAAAACTCTACATTAGCAGTTTTTGGATGTTTGTAGCCTGGTTGTACATGTCATGGTTGCAGGTTTGACGTCCACATTGGTGTCGAAGTTTATGGTTGGTTATTTAGAGATCATGTTTATAATATCACCTATTTACTTTTTAGTTTTCATTCCATAGTCCACACTAGGTTATAAAATTTTATAGTTTTTATTTTATTTTATGGATTGTATATAGACATTGTAACATGTCATACTCTTTTTTGTTCTTTTATGATCTATTAGTTATTTTTGTTCTTGTTTTATACTCTCTGGCATACAAAAAAATCATGTTGGATTCCTAATAGGATAATATTATGACTTGTTTTCAATACTAATGAAACTAAATAATTCCCCCAATAATTTGTGTAAACTCATGGTGCTGGACACCAACACCTGGGCATTTATGAGAGCACCTAGTGTTTTTTTAATACCAATTCATGTGTCATTTGAGTGTCTAGGATAGGGTCACTATAATTTCCATACAATGGAAGTCAATAAAATTCATATATCACACCTCAAAAATGAAATGGGTCACGAATTTGAGACACCTAGAGTGTGGATCTAAACGGAGGTCTGACATGCATTAAAGAATGACATTACAGGACCAGTCAATATTGACAAAAGGTCTAAAGATTTGTCATTTTCTAACATGACATGTGAACATGATACAAATCAATAACATTATTAATAAATGATTCAAGTTAAGATTGAGGGTGAACAATACATAAACTCAATAAATGACATGATAATTTAAATATTTAAAATTTATATTCACATTGTTGTAAAAAAATTGAACATTGATTGAAACTATGAAGAATTTCAAAATTGAAAATTTGTGATTGATCTTGGGTGAAGTGTATCATTGAATTAACATGCATCTAATAATTGGGATAGAAATTATGAATGAAAATAAATAATGTAAAAAAATTGGAGAAGAAGTATAGAGAAATAATGGATGGAAAAATTTCTTATTCCATTGACACAATGACACATATATATATAGGGTACATCATATTGTAATAAAAAATGTGATCAATCACTATATTTTATGTCAAATACAATTATTAGAATATCAACAGTTGGGGAAATTAAAATTCTGGTCATGTAAAGGGGATTTTTTGGGAATTGATGATCTATCATTATTATCATTATTATTAATACATATGTTATCCTTGAAATGGTTGATATGTTAAGTGAAAAAAATCCAAGAGGGGTTGAATTGAGGTCCAAAAGTGACTATTAATTTTTATCCCACATAAAGTTTAGTTGATCGAATGATATGATCTTCTGTTCAATACATAATATATCATTGTAAACAAATTTTAAATGTAGAGGAATTAAATCTATTAGAAGATAAACACTATTCAATAAAACAGTAAGCACAATAGAAATTTAAAACATAATGCAATGAAAAATAATGCATGGAGTATCATATTACAATCTAGATACTCTTAATGGATATTATTTACCAAAAAATCCAATAATGGAACCCTTCTCTTTTATACCAAAGTTGTAGGTGGTTCTTCAACTAAACTAAGGTATCCCTATTATAATCCTAATATCTCATCAAATATAAACATGTCGATATCTATTAGCATCCAGTCTATAGATTCTTAGTCTTTATATCCCTAAAATCCCTTAATCAATCATATTAGACTCAATAAGCTCAAAGACCCTGATCTTCACTGATTGTAACTCTATCGAAATGGATATATCTTTCTATACTCATAATAACTCAATCAATCTAATCATAAAACAATCTTTCACAGTTTAGAAGATATCTAACCTAAATATTCAGACAAAGAAAAAATATAATAGAAATTGTTAATACATTTACAATAAAACCATCACTAGACAAAGCTGTTTAGAAAAAACTCAGAAATAAAAATACAACCAGAAGTGATATATGGAATAGGTAGTCATATAGTTTGACAAGACCTTAAGAAATAATTCCATAAATGATTTGTTATCAGTTTATTTTGATTCTAGATTCCTCAGGTTGAATTTATAAATTTCTATGTAACAAACACTAATGGTTAAATTCTGAGTTCTTTGGGTTTAATATCAACAATGTCTAATTTTTTATTCCATCAACTGGTGGATATAGATTCAAATTTCATTATTTAATGAGTTTAATTTTTTCACCCCATAGAAATGCACATTCATGTTTTGGTGGATGCACATATATATTTACATTAATAGATCATTCCAAATGGATAATAAAATGGAACAATAAGAACTCAAAACTATAAACTTAAAGTTTAATCAAATTTATAAAATAGTGTATTGTTATTTTCAAAACCAAGGATAAAGTGAGACACTAACTCAATAATATCCCCATTTATAAAAAAACATGAATAAAATATTAAGTTTGATAGAATTTTAAAATAAAATACTTATTAACTTCATTTAATATATGATGAAATTATCAAACTCCTAAAAAATACCAAAATTATCCCCAATGAAACAATTCTACCCCCTTTTTAAACTTATTTATACCAAAAATTAAAAAACATTAGAAGTATACTTGATCTTCTCAACCTTCCCCACCTTCATGATTTTCAAAAATAAATCCAAATCAAAAGAATCTGAGTATGTTGGGGTTTATGAAACATTAAGCAATAAATTTTTAATAATGAAATAAATAGTGCTCTTCATTTATTTATATTCAAGGAATGTATGACATGATTATTTTCTAATGGTTTAATGACCAATAATCTCTTCTTTCTAAAATAGTTAAATACAAAATACCTCTAGGAAAAAAATATTTTTAAAAAATAATTAATATATAAAATGTTCTTGTAATTTTTCATAAATTATATTTTAACAATTTATAGTACTATCCCCCTTGTTAAAAAGAGTTAAGAAATAAGAAAATTAATTTCCAAAATATAAGAGTTAAAATGATGAACCCTCTATAAGTTATATTCTGATATTTATAGGCAATCTTCGTCAAATGAAGATGGTTATAAGGAATGGTCTAAACATTTTCTCTTATCTACCACAGAAGAATGTTTATTATTATTTGATAAAGTAAAAAAAATATTCAGTTAGTATTTACCAATATCAATATATAATAAAATAAATAATTGAAGATAATATATAGAGATAATCATATCTCATAAGTTTGAAAAGTAAAGAGACAGATTATAAGAATATAAAAATTATAAATTAGTGTATCAGAGTATTAAAAACATAGAGTGTAAAAGTAAATTAATTTTTTATAGGGTATATTTTCATAAAGATAAATAATAAAGTAAATATTATCCTACATGAGTTAATTTTAGTTAAACTTAACTAAATAGGTAAATTTTATTAGGCATGGTTCTGTTAAAAGTCCAAAATTATTATTATGAGTTTCATTAAGTGAAACTTTATTCACTAAACATTTGAAAGATAAAAAGTGTATGTATAAAAAAGTTAGTACAATTATAAAACAAAGAATTCCCTCTACATTTCTCAAGGAGTTTTTGAATGTAAGAAGGTAGTTAAAACAAGAAGATAACATTATGATCACTTTTCATTGACCATACTAATATTTTTTCTAGTGTATTTGAATCTATCGTAATTTAAGGGTTTATTGAAAATATCAACAAAATGATTTTCAATTATGATAAAATCAAGAATAATATATATATTTTGTATATGATACCAAAATAATTTCTGAATTGTGTCTTTGTTATTTTTACATGAATTATGTTGAGGGTTTATAGAAAAAGATATAATGCTAGTGTAATCACAAAGAATCAATATTTTTTAAAAACTCAAGAAAAAATATGTAATTGTGTGTTGCATCCATAACAACTAAGTATAATAACTTATAAACACCACATATTTAATTACATTAGTGGAATGTAAAAATGAGTGTGGTTTCTTATTGGACTATAAAACTAGAGACTCACATAAGAAATGAAAAGTTACAAAGGTTATCCTTTGAACCATTTTACATCCACATAAATAAACATTGGGATAACTCTTAAGAGAAAATTTAGTTATGAAAAAATTAAATAAAACTCAATTTATAGTGTACCAGGTTATACTTATAACTTCCACCAAAAAAAATTTAGCTACTTAATATTCACATATCATTGTCTCGATAATTTTCTAAAGGATTTTATTTCTTCATTAAAAAAAATTTTTGTGGAGTTCTCAAGGTTGAAAAATTATGTCTTATTCCTTTTCACTAAAAAAAGGTTTCAAAACTATAATTTAAACACTCACCACCTTGATCACTCTAAAAAATGACTATAGATGGTTTTTTTTGTTAACATATACTAAAAAACTTTTGAAAAAATATTTAGAACTAGGTAGAGAATATATTTGATAACAAGTATTTTCCCAATAATGGTGGATATATTAGGAGAAAATACTTCAAGAGGGGATAAATTAGTGACTAGAAATTTTCATCCCACTTAAATATTAGTTTATTGGGAGATGTGATCTTCTAATCAATATATAATATATCAGAGTAAAAAATGTTTAAATAAA
The DNA here is from genome assembly GCA_963277665.1 of Viscum album. Classification (NCBI taxonomy): domain Eukaryota; kingdom Viridiplantae; phylum Streptophyta; class Magnoliopsida; order Santalales; family Viscaceae; genus Viscum; species Viscum album. The sequence continues at coordinate 686,532,101 of OY728142.1, read as the reverse complement.
ATTTAATTAAATCCATTCGATGATAAACATTATTCGATAAAATAGTAGGTACAACAAAAATTATAACACCCCAAAATTAAAATATATTATTACCTTTAAATAAATTAATTTTTCTGATATCTTTCCCTATACGCAACACTGAACATAAGAACAATTACTATATATTTAGATAAAATACAAATATTTAAGTATGACTGTTAAAAAATAGATGTTGAATTATAGGTAATGAATAGAAGTAACCATATTATGAAATCTATATATAACTAAAATAAATTCTACATTTACTATGAATGAAAATCAAATAGTTTACCTAAAATGACTAATAGTATCATTTATAGTTTGGAAATGTATTTTTATAAAAGAAATTATTTTATGTGATACATATTTCTATTTCAAGAAACATATGATTAATTATAACTTATGTTTATATTAATAATTGAAAAATGTAAAGGTGTTCCCAAAACTATATATCCCTCCACTTATAAAAGGGTAATATCTTCACCAATTCAAGTCCCAAATTAACTTAGAATCACTCCTTAAAATTTTGATACTTTACTCTCTATATAACCCTATCCAAATAACATAATCCTCAGGTCACTCATAGATGGCATAATCCCCTCAAATTTAAGGTGACTTCCAAGGAAAATCCAAGTCCCTGACATGAGTATTACCAACTACTTAGTTCTTCTTCTTAATTTGTTTCTTTAAAATTTATTTCAAATCCTAAAATATAATTATATTAGTATCATTTATATACTTTAATTTTATTACCATTATTTATTCATATACCTCATCCATTAAGAAAAAAATTTCCATTTGTGCATTGTGCAGACTACCTCCTCCATGACGTAACACATTTCATTTTACTTCACTTCATTACAAGTTTTGAATTAAGTATATTATTTGTAAAACCCTAAGATTTTATGAAATATTTTCATATAAATAAATTTTATTTCTTTGATAGCTTACATTATACGCACTACTGAGTTTAAAAGAATTGTGATATACTATTAAAATATTATTATGTGACAGTTATTTCCTAGCCGTTGGATTTATGGGTATGAATACGAATAACTAAATTATTAAAAATATATGTTTAAATATTTATAAAATTAATTAATTGGTAATAAATTAATAATAAATGAAAAGAAATCATTTGAAAATAAAAGATATATATTTATGGAAAATGGTTTTATGCGCGCAATATGTTTTAATATTAATAAATTAAATTATTCATTATTGGTGAATTATTTTAATGAAATTTATATATTATATATTCAACCAAATATTTTAACATTCATATAAAATTTTTACTATGCATGGGATAAAAATAAATCCATATTTATGCTTAGAAACATTATTTAACTAAAAGTGGTTTTTGTCGTGTTTCACACACTTATTTTAAAATTAATTTTTTGAAAATTATAGGTATTTAATTTTATAAAATTTAATCAATATTTGAAATAATGTGGTGAAAATTTCTTAAATAGACCCCTTTTATTTCTAAGAATTGTGAATAGTAAATGTGGTAAAATTTATCACCTCAATAAAGGGTAAATCGGGTTAATATTGGTTAAAACTAATTTATAAGGCCATAATTTTTCATCTTAATTCTTATTGTATAAATTTAATTTGACCCTTATCACCTTATCCATGAAATTTATTTTCTTAGTGGACACTTCTCCTTGAAAATTGATAATATAATATTTAATGGGAAAAATAGCAAATTCTCACTCTCTTAGTTTTAAATATCTATTATGTGTCCACATAGGGAAAAATAAAGTTATCAATGAATATAAATTTCTATTTTGGGAATAATAAATTTATCTTAATTGTGGTATTTTATTTCTAATTTTTAGTGATTAAATAATTACCTTAATTTTTTGTGCAATGTTAATATAGTATTTAATCAATTATTAGGAAAATAAAATAATTGATTTTACAAATATTAAACGTATTTTAATTTTAGTTATTTATAGTTTTACATGATTTTTTAGATAAATATAACATATTATTAATGTTTAGAATTATTATATTTAAATTAAAACGTTTTCATTATTTCTTTTAAGTCAAAATAAATGAATACTTTCAAAATTGACATTAATGATATTTTGTCAAAATAATATTTTATTAAATTATTTAAAAATCATAAAAATAAGGAAATAGAATAGTTTGGATAATATATGGTCTAAAATATTATATTTTTTCCAATTAGTAAATAATATTTACCTTATAAGTAAAATTATAACCCTTTAAGAGTATAATTAACATTATCATGGTTAGGGTTAAAATAGGTTAACTAAGGGGTTAAACCAAATGATATGGTTTAAAAACCCACTTAAATAATTAAAAAAATATTTTTTGATTTAATTTGACCATATCCTACCATATATATTAATACCCAAACATTTTGAATCATTTTTATAGAGAATGGATTTATTATATTTTAATCTTTAAAGAAGTCCCAAGAGGGACCCTCCCATCAATTATAAAAGGGAACCCCTCATTTCTCTTCTTCACACAAACTTGAGACGTTTTTTTAAAAAACAACATACCCAATTATATTCTAAACTTCCTGAAACACATTATAAATGTTCTTTTATTCCAAAAATACCAACCCTATGGTCCTTAAGAGAAGATCTAAAGGAGTTGTTTCAAAGAAGAGGTAATCGACTTAACCAATCACTTTCTTTTTAATTATTCTTTTAACTCCTAAAAATATTTTATATTACTAATAAAATAATAAATCCAGAATAATAAATATACTTAAATTTTATTATAGTTATGAAACCACCTTTATCCACCATTTTCCCCATCAAATGGGAAGTGAAATTATCGCTCGTACGAACTTAAAATTTACCATATCTACATAGTAATACAAGTTATCTTTCATCACAATATTTTATAGATGAGTATTATTATGGTTTTAAAGTTTATATATGATATTTATGATGTAAATATGATTTTTTAATGACAATGTAATATATACTTTCTTACCTTCCAATCTGTTGGAAATGATTAAGGTGCATGTGTGTAGGTATTGACTACCACCTACATGAAGCGATGTGATTAATTTTTCATCTGTGATTTAAATGAATGATAATTAGGATGGATTTTATGAATATATATGATTTAAATGATATAATAATTAGTCTAAAAAGTTTAATTGTTATTTAATTTTCTTTTAATCTATTTTTCGAAAAGTGAAAACATTATTCATGCATACGTATGGTATATCATCTCCATGAATGTTGTAATTCACTTTTCTATCTATAAATTTTATGGATAACTATATAAATATATATAATATTTATATTATTATTAAAATTATATATATTACGGAACCATGATCAAAGTATAAGTATTGGGACATCTAAATCGAAACATGCATAAAAAACAAAGCAGTTATCACCTAGAACTGTGATTTTAATAAAAAATTGATAACAAATAAGTGATAATATGCCATAAATAAATCATAATTGGAATGATATAGATAAGTATTGTAATGTAATATTTTTATAATAAATCTATATTTATTATAAAGGATGTTCGAATGTCTACAAAGAAGGGAGATACCTGAGGTAAGGGATTTATGCTTCAATCCTATTTTAATCATAGTTGTTTATGCTTGAATTTATAGTAAGGAAATTATATGATAATTATCTGATAAATAAAATTTATATTTATTCTCCTCTACATAATTTTTAATAAGACATGTTTTACTTTCATTTTCCTCACTTTAAGTACTTGATAGATCAAAAGAATTGTTCAAAGGGAAAACTTACTTTATTTCTCTCTTCAGTCGAAAATATTTTTGTCATATCCATGTTTTCTAAATATGAATATTTTTAATATTACTTTATGATTTTTTAAATTTTTTTTGAAAAGCAATTTTTTTTCTTATTCTGAAAAAGGTACTTTTTTGTCTTTTTTTCAAAAGTGAGAAAAGAATGTTTTCTTTTAACATATAAAACATGAAAGAAATTTCCTATAATCATGACCACTCAATGATTTTAAGCTTAATTTGAAATTTTTAATATTTATTTTCAATGAAAATTGTTTCTATAATATTTATGATTTTTTTATATTTTAAATAAGTTATTTCAAAATGGAAGGGAATTTTTTTCATTAAATATTTCCATGATTATTTTCAAGGAATTATCATCTATGATAACATACTTCGATTTTAATTATGTTTTATTGGGGATATGATCCAATGATACTATCCTTATTCTTTCTATATATTTTTTATTTTTCTTATAATAATATTGTTATGAAACCCATTTATTTTTCATGGTTTTTTCTATGATGAATTGATGAAATGTTTACGAAACCATTATTCTCAACATGGGTTGTGATATGATAAGAAGATGAGTGATTTATGATCTAATGGAACACATATGGGTGGTTTTAATTATGTGATGGGTGGGATTATCATTATATATCCCTCTAATACATTGGGTAAATTTTAATATCTCATGAGATAACAATGGCAAAAAAGTCAATGTTCTTGATCCATTATTGGAAATAAGTCGATGTTCATGATCCATTACAGGATACAAGTCTATGTGCTTAGGTTACTATAGGTTATTGGTGTTGAATCATGTTCAATTATGATTTCATATTCTTGGTACTTAACCTTGACATTTGAAATTATTATCATACCTATGATGGTTCGACACTTTTATAACATGAACTAATGGTTTTTGATTGATTTACTGTTTTATCACTCTTGTGAATCATGTATTTTAAAATGATAAAGATTTATTCCATGAATCATTTTTTCTTATCTTTTTTAGATTGGGTATGAACTTTTTAAGTTATGTTCATGATTTCATATAATTAGAATTATATTATTCTTTCATATGATCATTAATTGAAATCTCTAATGTTTACCCTTACTAATAATATAAGATCATCCTTTTTTATGTTTCCTTTCTCAAGTTTATAAATAATGGTTTTAAGTAGGGTATGTTTATGAAGAGTATTAAATAGAGAGGTCTTTGTGGGAGATATTGATGGTCCTTCATGAAATAAGAATATTTTATATCTATTATTGAAAGACACTAAACCTTTATTATCCTTATATGTGTGTCTGTGAAATGTATTGAATATTTATCTAATAAGATGTATTATTTATGTATAAAAATATTGGTTTCATTATAGTTGATATCAATGAAAATAAAGGAATATAATCCTTGATAACTCTCATACATGAACATTGGGTGAAGCATAGATCTCCTCCCAAGAGATTTATAAGGAAAGGTATACCACTAGGGATGGCAGTAAGAGTCTCTCCTAAGAGGTATAGTTTCCCACTGAGTTATCTAATAGGTATCAATTATACCCCATTAGTAATAATGAGAGGGTCTAGCACCAGCCATCAGGACAATCCTGTGCAAGCAAAGGAAAGCCTAGCCGAACAATCCATGCAAAGGTGGAGAGTTGATATCATGATGAAGATGCTAGGAAGGAGCAGTTCCAAGTAGTTAGTCTGGGTTGTATGTAATGTTTTAAGTCTATGGGAAATGAATTCATCTAAGGCCTACGGGACATGTAATACTTACACCTACGGTCCTTGTAAGGGTTCCACCTCACCCCTTGAATGGTGGATTATCAAAAATCAATAAAAAATAAAGGTATTCGTGCCATTTTATGGATGGATATCATTATAGTTGGCATCAGGGAAAATTTTTAGTCAATATTTGGAGTTTAATATTAGATAAATTTTTTGAAAACACCATAGATAAGTCTAAGTATAGGATAGCATCCTAAATTTTTCATAATGACCATGGATAACCTAGGTTAAACCTAAGGTGCCATAGATTAAGAATAAGGTTTCATGATTTAAACATACTATAAATTATATTCCATTATTATATGATAGATCATTTTGATTATTATAACATGATGCTTACACTATGATTTTTTTAGTCAATTGATGGAACTATAAGACATCGTGCTAGCAATGAATATGATAGAAAATGTAATTATTGTACACATGAGAATCCCAAAGCTATGGGAGTTGGAATACAGAATCTTATTGTTATGCTCATAAAACTTTCTTAGTATAAGAATCATGTTGAGATTATAAATGAGAAAGAAGGTAACAATGTATTGTTTGAGTATTTTATGAGGCAACATTCACCTTTTTTAGTGGATCACCTAATCCACTAGTGGTTGAGCGATGGATCAAGACCATTGAGAAAATATTTTCTATTCTTTAGTGCTTGAAATATGAAAAAAATTTCCAAGTTTTTTATCATTTGGAAGGTTAATCAGATCAATAGTGGAACCTAATTAATAATACAAGAAAAGACGAATAAATTGACTATATGGGTTGGGATGAGTTTAAGAGGATACGTTTCAGAAAGTACTTCCCACATATTCTATATACAATGATTGAGAAGGAATTCCTTGAAATGAAGAAAAAGGATGATGAATCCCTTAGTACCTATGAAGAAAATTTTACAAGACTTGAAATTTATTCCTCTTGTTTAATCATTAGCCTTGAAAAAAAATTGTTCAATTCTTTTTGGGATTATAATCAATTCTCTAAAAAACATTAGCTATAAGAGACTTTAGTTTCAATAAATAAACTATTCATTTTGCATTCAAGGTAGAAATAGAAAATGAATATTTCCACCATTACCATGGTTTTGATAAAAAAATAAATATCAATTCTCATGAAAACTCAAATAAATCATGTAGTGTAAATATATTCTAGCCATATACATGATAGAAATGTGGGTAAAACATCAATTAAATTTCTTAAATAGAACTGGTAGGTACTTTAAATGTGGAAAGGAGGGTTATATATCCTTTTATTATCTAAAGGGTATGAATATGATGGTTAATTTAATGGAGGAAAATATAATAACAAACAATTCCCCACTCATTCTCCAATACAAAAAATTCAAAGATTATGAGAATTATGAAAACCAGTGCACAAATCTGAAGATTTTTTTTATGATGACTAGCATCAAAAACCTCTTAAGCCCAAAGATAAAGTTAATTCTCATGTGACCATGAATTCTAAAGTGTTTTACAAGAATTATGTGATGAAAGGTGCACTTTTCATCCACTCTAGAACTACTAAGGTCTTATTTGATTCTAGATTTTTCTACTATTTTATATCCAAGTAATTTGAAAAGGGTATTTACTTACAAGATCAATTATTAAATATTGAGTGAATAGTGAAAACTTCTAATGGTAATATGATCACATATCAATTCTATAGTTCTTTTCTTGTTGAATTCCATGGGAAATTGATTCTTTAAAATCTTGTGATTCTCCCATTAGTTCAATTTGAGGTGATTCTAGACATGGATTGGATTTATTTATATGGATCATGTATCAATTATTGAGGAAGAGAAGTCATATTTGGAATTCAAAAGGAACATATGATTATTTATCGGTGAGAGGATGAATAATAACTTCTAATGAAAATTAATTCTATCTTGTGGGTCTAAATTCTTATTCATGAAGGATATTAATCGTAAATGATTGGGAAGAAACTCTGTATCAAATATATTCCAATTATTTAGGATTTTGGTGATCTATTTATAGAATAATTATCTGTTATTCCTCCAAATCATGAATTTGAGGTTTCAATAGAACTCATACCTAGTGGTACACCTATTTTAAAAACTCCATATAGAATGTACCTAATAGATTTGTAGGAATTGAAGAAGAAACTCTAGGATAATATTGATAAGGTATTCGTTCATCCAAGTGCATCACCATGGGGTGAATCCGTTCTTTTTGTTAAGAATAAAGATAGATCAATGTGACTCTGCATTTATTATCAAGAACTTAACAAGATCACTCTCAAGAAAAAATATCGTATACCCCATATTTATTGATTGTTTAGTCAACTACATGGATCTCAATACTTCTATAAGATTGACCTTCATTCTAGATATCACCAATTAATAGTTAATAAAGAATATATACCCAAGATATAATTATGTACAAGTATGGACACTATGAATTTATAGTAATTAATTTTGGTCTTATATATTCCTTGTATATCTTTGTGGATTTAATGAATAGAGTCTTTAGATATTACCTTGATCAGTTTGTGTTAGTATTTATAGATGATATTATTATATAATAAAATATAAAGTAAGAGCATAAATATCACTTGAAAATTATATTAAAGACTATATAGAAGGATAAGTTGTATGAAAAATTTATAAAGTGTGAATTTTGGATTCATAAAGTTACATTCATGGGTTATATAATCTCAAGTTAGGGTATATCAGTGGATCCTTCAAATAAAAAAGTTAGTGAGAGATTGACTAGACCAACCGCAATAACTAAGATCCATATTTTTCTTAGATTTTATAGATATTACTAATTATTTTTCAAAAATTTCTCATGATTATCTAATACACTCACCAAGTTGACTTAGAATGGAGTTAATTTCTTATGGATATATGAATTTGAATAGAATTTTAAGTTGATGAAGAGAAGGTTGGTTAGTGGACCTGTGGTCACACTACCCTATAGATAAAAAGGGTTTTTGATCTATAGTGATACATAAAAGGATAGACTGGGATGTTTTCTAATTTAGAATGATATAGTGATAGCTTATAACCCATGAAAATTTAAGGTTCATGAGAAAAATTACCCAACTCATGATTTGAAGTTAGTTGTAGAAATTTTTTCACTAAAGATATGGAGGAGTTATCTTCATAGAGAAAGGTGTGAAATTTATATTGATCATAAAATATTTAAGTATATATTTATATAGAAAGGGTTAAATATGAATCAAATAATATGGTTAGATTTGATTTAATATTATGAGTACCCAAAACATTATCGCCCTAGGAATGTGAAAAGGGTAGATAATGCTCTAAGTTAGGAAGATCATGTTAGTTTGTCTACAATGAGGATTGAAAGAGATCCAATACTTATGGATTTACAAAAAATGGATATTTAAGTTATAAGGAAAGTGGACAGATCTTATCTTGTTTAAATTAATGTTCAACTATGTATCTATGTGAAGATTAAAGAGTCACAAAATTAAGATATAATTCTAAAAGAGAATGTGAGAAATTTTCATAAGTTCAACCTTGATTATGATGGAATGATAATGTTTGGGAACCATGTATGTGGTTTTTCGTACAATATTTAAAGAATGGGTGGTTGAATGAGGCTCACAGTTCATCATTCTCTACTCATCCCAAAAATATAAAGATATATAGTGATATGAAGGATTATTTTTGGAGGGACAACATGGAGTGATATATTGCAAAGTATATATCTTGGTTCTTGGTTTTTCAGTAAGTTAATGATGGAATATGTAATTCTAATTTGGTGTTTCAACCATTAATCAAACCAAAATGGAAATGGAAAAACATCACCATGGATTTTTTCATCGGACTCCCCAAAACATCAAAAGGGAACAATGCTATTTGGGTTGTCTTCAATTGCCTTACAAAGTAAATACACTTCATTTTCATCAGATAATATTCCTCTATTGATCATCCTGTAAGGTTATACATTAAGGAAGTGGTGATATTTCATGGAGTACCATATTCTATTATATCAGGTTGAGAGCTAAGCTTTACCACTAAGTTTTAAAGAATACTTCAGCAATATCTTGATGCCGAATTGTTTTTTATTAATACATATCATCCTCGTATGGATGTATAGTCTAATAAGACTATTAAAACCCTAGAATAAATTCTGAGATCTTTCTTTATGTAATTCAATGGTATTGGGGATTGACACCTTCCTTTGGTGTAATTTTATTACAAAAACAGTTTTCACTCAAGCAATAATATGGAACCTTATGAATCACTCTATGGAAAGAAGTACAGAATGTAAACATGTTGGGATGAAGTTAGAGAAATAAATTTATTGGGACTTGAGTTAACTGAAGAAATTTCATTGAAGTTTAGATACATTTAGTGGCACTTAAGGGCAGCACAAACTTGATGGAAAAATTATACTGACAATCATGAGTGATATCTAGAGTTTGATGTTGGTGATAAAGTATTCCTAGGAATATATCCTCAAAAGATGTTTATGATGTTTGGACAGAATGGAAAATTTAATCCCTATATATATTGGTCCCTTTTAAACCATTAATTTTATCTGGATATTAGCATATCATTTTTCTCTTCCACTAAATATCTCTCAAGTTCACGATGTGTTTCATGTATCTCTCTTGAGAAAGTACATACCTGATCCTTCACATGTACTGAACTTAAGAGTTCATACCACTAGAAAATGTTCTCTCTTATTAAGAACAACTGGTGTATATATGTATCATAGAGAGAATGTTTTATGAAATAATACCCCTCATCTGGTAAATTTTTTTTGGCGAAACTATAAATTTGAGGAAGCTATGTGGGAACCTGAAGATGTGATAAGGTAGAAGTATCCTAATATGTAATTATCAGAGTGATAAATTTCTTAGGAAAAATTAATTTTAATGGGGTTTGAATATAAGATCCCAATATTTTATGAAATAGTTCTCTATAAATAAATTTTGATTTATTTGATAGCCTTTGTTGCATGCATCACTGAGTTTAAACAAACTGAAAAATACTATTAGAAAATTATTATGTGATACTTATCACTTAAATGTCAGATTAGGGGTTATGAATAGGAAAAACTAAATTTTGAAAAACTTATGGTAACATATGTATAAAATTAATTCATTTTTTATCAATTAACTATAAATCAAAATAAAAAATCATTTGAAAATAAAGGATAGGTTTTTTTGAAAAAACTATTTATATACGTGCAATGTATTTTTATCTTAATAAATTAAATTATTCACTATTGGTGCATTATTTTAATGAAATTTATATATTATATATTAAACCAATTTTTTTAGCATTCATCTAATATCTTTAATACTCATGGGATAAGAATAAATCTAGTTCTATGCTTAGAAACTGTATTTTTCTAAAATAGGTCTTCATCACATTTTGTGCACTTATTTTAAAATTAATTTCTTCAATTTATATGTATTAAATTTGAGAAAATGTATTACATATTTTTAATCATGAGGAATAAAATTTTCAAATAGACCCCTTTTATTTTTAGGTATTTTTAATAGTAAACGTGGTGAAATTTATCACCTTGGTAAAGGTTAAATTGGGAAAATCTATGTTAAAACAAAGTGATAATGCAATAATTTTTCATCATAATTCATATTTTATGAACTAAATTATACCCTTATTTTCTTATTCTTAAAATTTATTTGTTTAATGGAACTTTTCTGTTAAAATGAATAAATATAATATTTAAAGAAAAGCAAGTTACAAAATGTCACTCTCTTTGTTTTAAATAACATTTATGTGTTCACATAGGAACAATAAATTTAAATTTTATTGAATAATGAAATTATCTTCATGATGGTAATTTATTTATGATTTTTATTAATTAAATAATTACCTTAAATTCTTACGCAACACTAATATAATATTTTTTCAATTAATATAAAAATAAAATAAATGATTTCAAAAATATTAAAAGTAAAATAATTTCAGTGATTTATGGTGTTCTATGAATTATATAGATAAATATATTATATTATTTATGTTTAAAATTATTATATTTGAATTTAAATTTTTTTATGTCTTTTAAGTGAAATTAAATGAATAGTGTCAAAATTGACATTAATGATATTTTATAAGAAACTATTTTATTAAATTATTCAAAAAATCATAAAAATCATGAAGGTAGAAATAGGTGATATTATATGGTTAAAAAATTTATAACTTTTCCATTTCTGAAAAAAAAAATTACCAAATAAGAAAAATTATAACCCTTTAATTGTAAAAAATAAGTTATTGTGGTTAAGTTTAAAATAGGTTAACAAAGGGGTTAAACCAAAAGATAAGGTTTAAAACCACACATAAACATGTCCAAATTTTATTTTTTAATGTTATTTCAACCTATTAATAAATGTTATTTGAATATCAGGTCATTTGGAATCATTTTTCTAGATAATGACATTATTCTATTTTATTCTTTTAAAAAATCCAAAGAGTGACCCTCCCCTCAATTATAAAATTTAATCTATATTTTCTCTTCTTCACACAACATTTAGCCTTATATCTTGACCAAAACCTAAAAATTTATACAATTAAATTCCATAGAAACATTATAAATGTTATTTTCTTCTAAAAATACCAATCAAAGGGTCCTTAAGAGAAGATCTAAAGGAGTTGTTGGAAAGAAGAGGTAATCCCCCTTAACTAATCACTTTCTTTTTAATTATTATTTTACCTCCCATAAATATTTTACATTCTATGTAAAATAATAAATTAATTATCCAAAATATACTGAAATTTATTTATGGTTATGAAACCACCTTTATCCATCTTTTTTCTCATCAAATGGGAAGTGAAAGTATTGCTTGTGTGTATGTACGGCTTACCATCTCCATATAGTGATACAATTCATTATTCATCACCATATTTTATGGATAAGTGTTATTATGTATTTAAATATTATATATGATATTTATGATATAAAATTATTCTTTAATTACAATATAATATGTAATTTATTACCTTTCAATCTGTTGGAAAATGATAACATCACTTGTGCATATGTGTGGACTGCCACCTCCACGAAGTGATTTGATTCATTTTTCATATAAACTTTACATGGATGGTAATAAGGATGTATTTTATGAATATATATGACATATATTATATAATAATTATTTTTTAAAGGTTATTTATTATTTTTATTTCTTTCATTCTATCTGTTAAAAAGTGAAAACATCGTTCATGCATATGTATGGCCTACCGTATCCATGAACGGTGTAATTAATTTATATATATATATATATATATTATGGATATATATATATATAATTAATATTTATGATACTTATATCATGATTAACAATTTTTAAATTATGGAACCATGATCAAAGTACAAGGATCGGGACTACAGAACTGAAACATGCATGAAAAACGAAGCAATTATCACCCAGAACTGTTATTTTAATAACAAATTATTAATAAATAGGTGATTAGATGTCATAAGTAAATAATAAATTTAATTATATATATGATTATGGTAATGAAATAAATTTATAATAAATCTATATTTATTGTACATGAGGTATCAATGCGTATGAAGAAGGATGAGACTTGAGGTAAGGGATTTAGGTTTCAATCCTTTTTTAATCAAGATTGTTTATGCTTGAATTTCCATCAAGTGGATTACATGATAACAATCTGATAAATCCATTTCATATTTATTCTCCTCTATAAATTTTAAATAATTAATTTCTTCCTTTCATTTTCCTCAATTTAAGTACTCAAGATATCAAAATAATTTTTTTAAAAGGGAAAACCAACTTTATTTCTCTCTTCAATTGGAAGTATTTTTTTCACATATATGTTTTATAAAAATGAATGTTTTTTATATAAATATATTATTTTTAAATCCATTTTTACCCATTATTTATTTTTTTTAAAAAATATTTAAATGGAAACATTTTTTCATTTTATGAATGAGTTTCTTTTTTACTTTTTTTTCAAAAGTGTGAATGGAATTTTTTGCTTTTAACTTGTACATAATTAATGGAATTTTATATAATAATAACTACTAAATTATTTTAAGATTCCTTTATAAGTTTCCATATTTATTTTCAAGAAAAATCTTAATATTTTGTAGATTTTTATATTTAAAATAATCGATTTCAAAATGAAAAGGGTATTTTCCTCTAGAAATATTCTAGTGATTATTTGAAAGGAATTATGATCTATGATAACATACTTTGATGTTAATTATTTTTTACTAGTTATATCATCCAATGATACCATTATTATTCTTTATTAGGATTTTTATGTTTATAATGATAATATTCTTATGAAAGCCATTTATTTTTTCAGGGTTTATTTTATGATTAATTGATGAAATTTTTATGAAGCCAGATTTCTTTTCATGGGTTATGATCAAATGATATGATGAATAATTTATGATATTATGGAACATATATGTTGGTTTCCATTATGTGATAGGTGGGCCCAGAATTATATATCCCTCCAATGAGTTGGGTAACTTTTTTTCTCATGAGATAACTATGGGAAACAAGTTGATGTAATTAATCAATTATGGTAAACAAGTTGATGTGATTGATCCATTACAAGAAAAAAGTATAGGTGCTTCATCCACTATGAGAAATAAGTGTTAAGGCCTGATTTATTATTATTTGATAGTCTTGGTATTTAACCTTGAAATATGAAATTTTTTCAATACCTATTATGGTTATGAAATTTTATAACATGTACTTATGGTTTGTGATTGATTTATGAAGTTTTATCACTTATATGAATCATGTATTTTGAAATGATAATGATTTATGCTATGAATCATGTTTATGATCATTTATATATTATGTGTGACCATTGTAATTTATGGTCATGATCTCATACCCATATTATTATCTTGTTCTTTCATATAATCATTGATTTATATCTCCCATATTTTCCCTTACTAAGCATCTAAGATCACCCTTTCTTATGTTTCCATTACCAAGGTTATGAAGAAAGTTTTTAAGTAGGCTATATATTTTAAGAGTCATAAATTCAATGATATTTTCAATATATGTGGAATATATTTTATGAAATAATAATATAGTTTATCTATTCTTTAAAGACACCAAACCCTTATGGTCCTTGAGTGTGTGTTTGTGAAATATATTGAATATTCATAAAATATATATAATGAATATGTATGAAAATATTTGGAAGATATATTATTAAAGGATAAACATAATTTTTATGATATAATTAAGGTTTTAGTATGAAAAATTATAGAACCTTTTAATGATATGATTAAAAAATGATCATAGTTAATTTAATAATTTAAAATAAGTGTGCTAAGAGAATAATATTTTATTCGAATTACGTAATGTTTTCATATCCATTAATTCTTATCAAAATTACTTTTAATTGTTATATATCACATGAATAATAAAAAAATAATATCATTGTGATTTTGTTAAAATGATTTAACAACTAAGAAACATCATTATCATTTATTAAATCAGAGTATATTCATATTTGGGTCGGTTTGACAACCTAATCAAACAATATAATGAATTTACATCATGGATGACTATGAGAACTAATTTACTGGTGTAATATGATATAAATATTTAAATAATTTTATTTTTTTTGGTTCTGGTGAGGTTATATCAACATTTAACTCATTAATTAAGAAAACACATTTTGTTCGTTTAGAATCACCAAAACATGATCGTCTTTGATTTCATCTTTATAGTTCATAAAAAAATAACATAAAATGAAATTATATATTTATAAACTATATTGGAACATATATTATAGTATCTTTTATGATCTAGTAGTGATTAACTTTGAAATAAGAATAAACGTGTGCATCATTGGTATAAATCTAGTACAAATGAGAAAAACTATAAACACACAGTGTGAAAAAATAAGAAGAATTCATGTATAGAATGACTAATTATGAAGAGTTTGAATGAAAATGGATATGAGTAAGGTTATTAATTAAGTGATTAAGATATCTATTTTTTGATACAGGAGGTTAAAGTTCATTTGTGGAAGTTAGGATAGGAGGTAAGAGTTTTCATCTCAATTTTCCTTCATTGATATAAGTATTGTATTTACTAACCTATTTTAATTTTGAATTTATGTATAATAATAATTCAGATTTCATATCATGAATTATATTATAATCATGGTATTTTAATTTTAATTAAAATCACTATATTTCAAGTGGTTTTGATTCGAATTTTTCTAAGTTGCAAGTATTTTCTTTGTCTCTATTCCCATTCTTTGAGTCAAAATGAATTTTATACAAAATATTCCATTTTTATGGTTTTATATTGATTTAATATACCATGAATGTTATTTTACTTTTATTTCATCAGATTTACCATCCAAATAATTTTCCCTTATTCAAGTGTCTAGTGATTCATTATCTCCCTCAATAGTAAGGATTTTTGGTAACTCAATTTTTATTCATTGGGTTATGATCATTCTTTGAACTTATTTCATATAAATTTGGTATATTCTACCTTTTTATTATATTATATAGTATTATCTGATTTTTTATATGGATATAAATTCCTACCACAGAAACCTTTTGACAAATATTTCTCAATTCTTGGGATATATTTTATTGAAACCATCCACTTTATTTCTCTCAATGGTTTATAATCATGTTATTCCAGTATTGTTTTAGTCATTTTCCCATTTCTATATATGGTGAGAACATCACATTTTATATAAATATTATTGGATGATATTCACCTAGAAATTATTATATTCTGTTGATATGGAGAAAAGTATTGGAATTCTAATTCAAATTATTATTAAGAAATTGACTATGTAATGTATTTCTATCTAACGTCTTTCTCTGTATGGGTTATGATCTAGTTATCCATTTTATTAACATGGGTAAATATATTGACATTTTTTATATTTTTATATAGATTATTATTGGTAATTTTGATTATGTATTGTTTATTCGTTTTCTCTTATAGTGAATTCATTGGAATTAAAAAAGTGATGGGTGGGGAATGACATTATATGGACCCTTGATGCATGTACAAGTCTCATGAGATAAAAAAAGGTTAAGTTTTAGTGTATTAATCTTGCCATAATAGGATATTATATTAAAATAGATTCTTGGTAGTAGTATGTCTTGACTGTAGTCTCAATAACAAGTAAATTGTCTTGGCATAATGCATTGACAGTATGTTTTTTGATGTATGATATTATGCATTCCATTGGTATAAGATCAATATTATCTATATCATGATTTTATTTATTGTCATGGATATAAAATGATCCCAGTTTCAATTTGTTTATAGACTCATGTTGTTTACCATTTCCTTCCATGATATTTATTTCATGTTTATTCCATGATTGTTTCAGTTATATGTTTCCTTTATGAAGCATTTGAGATCACCCCTTCTTATGTTTCCATTTCCCCATGTTATGGAGAAAATTATTACACCTGACATGTTTAGAAGGATAAAAAGTGTGGAAGAATTTTTAGTATATGTTGAATAATTATCATGAATTAATTAGTTTCATATATAATGGTAAAATTTTCAATTTGATATAAATAACATGGGAATTATATGTTTATGTTTTTTCCTAATTCACTAAATCTATAAACCTAAAATTATACTTTAGATGTAAGAGATACAATAATATTTTTTTATTTTTTTATTAATATTTGTTATATCCAGGATTTTAGAGATAGTAGAAAGTAATTATCTAAATTACATGTCCATGAGCATCAGATTTGAGAGTATGGGTCTAGGGGGTCATAGTTGGTATCAAATGTAAGGATTAGATAACTTTTGAGATTAATATGTTTTTTATGATAATTTAAGGGTTGATAAGTTATTTTTTATCATAATTTCGAAGGTATAGACAACCCTTGTGAATAGTGTATGATTTGATGTTAAGGTAATAATGCACAATTTATTTGGGGATTAGAGTTAGAATACCCTAGTGAACCCCCTAAGAATAAGTATAATTATTGGATAACATCATGATGTTATAGTAAATTAAAGATTATGTGGTTTACCTAGAAATGCATCCCTTTATAGATACTAGAAAATGCATGTGGTTGTGGAATAAATTAACCTAAGGGTAATCACCCCAAAAGTGGTTGGATGAGCACTGACTAAATCATCACTCTAATGCATGATGAGTGGGCCTAAGACTAC
Organism: Viscum album; assembly: GCA_963277665.1. Classification (NCBI taxonomy): domain Eukaryota; kingdom Viridiplantae; phylum Streptophyta; class Magnoliopsida; order Santalales; family Viscaceae; genus Viscum; species Viscum album. The sequence goes on along the minus strand of OY728142.1, from coordinate 686,514,382 downwards.
ACACATGGAAAGACACTCCTTGGGTATATGATTTGGGTATTAAAATTATATTTACAAACCATTCTGAAGGATTTAAGAATGGTGATATGTGATTAAGTTAGATAACCTAATATAAAATGACTATGGATAACCAATGATTGAATAAATAGAGTCATATGTTGATATGAAAGTATCATATGTTAAAAAAAAGGTGTCATAAGGTGAGAAATATTCAGATTTATATTTTCATATTCATATTTTGGATATTATCATAAACATTTTTGGTTTTACTAATAGGTTGTAATAAGATCAAAAAAATGAATATTAAAAAGGTATGTACCTAGAAACCACAATGTCTTCTAACCAAATAAGAGAGCATACTAAAATGGTTATGAATTTTTGAATATTCCAATTGTAATGGAAAATTTTATTTTTCTAGTCTTACATAAGGTTGTGATATTAATATAATCTTTAAACTCTTATCTATTTTCATTAGTGAGTGATATTTATCAATGATATTATTATATATTCTTAATGTTATGAGGATTATTTGAAACATATAAGGATTATTATTAAGTAGTTTTAATTTAAAAGTATGGTGACATATATTAAATGGTGTCAATAACCTTGAAAATAAATTTTATATTAAGTTTATATTTTTTAAATACCTATTTTTTCACATACATTACTTCTGTATAAGGAATATTTCATTTAATGTCCATTCTTTCTTTGTTTTGGTGGTTTCCTATGAATTTTTGTGGAAATGGTGGGTTTACAAAATATGGTAAAAACCAGGAGCCCATTTCCAGGTTTAAATGTCATTTTTATTTCCTTTATAACTCCTTTTCTTTTCAACATTTTACACCCATTATAATTCCCAATTTCCATACCCTGGTATATTAAAATCATCATATCCATTTTTACCACATAAGAATCCATAATCATGTTGGATTTGGGTTTTTTATTAAGGTATTGGGAATGCTCATAAGCCAATTTCCTACTTCAATTTTTTTTAATTTTTCAATATCTCATTCATGTTTTATAGTTTTTTAGTGATTCTACCTCCTACTCGAATCCAAACACATGGGGCTCACCCCCATTAGCGTGTTTCCCTCTTTGGATCTCATCTCCACCATGGATTTGGGAAATCTTTATTAATATTTCTTAGATCGACCATATTTGAAGAGATAAAATGATTCTTTTATAAATCCTTCAATTTTTACTTTTCCCCCCATTTTAGTCCCCACATGACCTACTATGACTCATTTGAGACTCCATACTATTTTTGGTTACTTTTAGATTCATATTTTGGTAGATTTCTAGCGATTTCATCAAGATTTATGCAAGTAAGTATTTCTCTCTTTGATTTATTTTCTTTCCTTAGGGTTTCTTTCACCATTTCATGAGTTCTACAATGTCCAGAAGTTAGGTTTCATGAATAGTGTCTAACTTCTTGTATTTTGGGTGAATTATGGAGGTTTTAGGTTTCTTTTAACTTCCTTGAGGTGCGGTGGTGGTGAGATTGATGTTTTGCACCAATATTTGAGGGTTTCGACACTTTTAGTAGGTGATTCCATGTGTAATAATTTCTAGATGAGTTAGTTTTCTTTAATTACTTATTTTACATGTTCCTCATATGCTTTGTGTGGTGAAAAAACTATTTATGATGGATTTGGTTAAGCATTTAATTTTATAGTTGCATTTTAGTATGAAATTGGGTGTTTATCATGTGTAACCCTTGGGGTATTGTTTGGGTGTGTTTTATAAAATATGAAATTGGTGTAATAAATCTTGTTGGGATTCCAATTCTACTTCAGTAGGTTCTTGGTGTGCCTTTGGGTTTAAATGAGGGTCTTTTAATGGGTTTTATTTGTGAAACCATGTAATGCCTCTTGAAAGCGTTTTATGAAAATGTGTGTTTTTCATGTGCATCTGTTGTGGTATTATTTAAGGTGATTTTATAATACTTTAAAGTGGTTAAATAAATATTTATAGGGAATTAAATTCGGATTTTTATTGGTATTGGTGTGGTTTTAGCATTGAAAGAGGATTTGGAATTGGGTTTTGTGGGCAAAACACAGTTATACCCCTTGGGTTGGTTTTATGAAAATTGTTAATGATTTAATGAGTTACAAAAAGTGTGAAATGGTTGCTTATGTACTGTTTTTGTGGTAGTGTGTTCTTGAAATTAGTTTTTGAAAGATAAAGTGCTCAGTTTTCATGTCAAACGTTTTGGTAATGTTTTGTAATTTGTTGAGGTGATTTATGAAATTGTTATGTGGGTGCGAAACATGTTTTCAGGCAGTTTTGTGTGAGTGTGATGTGAAAAATGGAATTTTTTTATGAAAAGGGTAGTATGTAACATGTGATTGGGATGTTATGTGATTTTTATCATCTTGGGAAAGATTTTATAAAATATTTAAAGGATTTTTTGAATTGTGAAAGATGTGCAAAATGTGTTGTGGGCTATTTTGGTGTGAGTTTGATTTCAAAATAATTTTGACTAAAAAAGTGGATTTTGTGACTTGTGTGATGTACATGTGGGCTGTTTGGTGAATGTGTGATGTGGAAGTGATATTTTCAAGTGAAAATTATATTTCTTGTCTTGTTAAACTTGTTTGAGCACAAGAGGGAAACCTGGGTATCTTGGTGGGTGGATGTGTACTAGTATGCTGGTGAATCCGTGGGGTTTGGCCTCAGTTTCACGTAGAAAGATTGACCCTTACAACACTAAATAAACTATAATGATGATGATTGGGGATCACTAGGTTATGGGTATGTTCCCTACTATTGTCTCATGCATGAGAATGAATATTGTGATGGTTACTCTCACCGAGATACGAGGTACCAGGGACCCATAGTGAACTAGTACCTAGGGGTTATTTCACATTGCTTGTGCTCATTAGTTACTTTGTGATTACCATCAGCATACAATATGGTTGGATGGAAAATTAAGTAGTTTTGACATTATTTTTAAAACTGTATATTCTTAATGATATCCCACTTGAAAACTATTTTAATTTTTAAGTTACATCTTTTAGAAATTGTAACTAACATTTATTGTTTATGAAAACTTGCAAGATTTTCATATTTGAATGTTAATCACATGGAATATCTTAGTGGTGGTATCCTACTGGGCATTGTATCACACCCTAATTACACCCTTGGGTGTAAGTAGACTTGGTTATTTTTGTTGCCACAGGTTGGGTACAATTTTTAGTGCCAGTGGTTCGGGTTTCTAGCAGGTCCTTGGTTGTGAAGTCTTGTGGAGATGGCTTGAGGGCAGTGCCCCATTCCATGAGGGTTATTGGGTTGTTTCATTTTGGTTTTGTACATTTTTTATAGTCTTTGTGAGTTGTTTTAAACTATGTAATTCAGTTCTGAATTTTTTTAAAAGATTGTTTGGTTGGAAAAATCCAAATTCATTTTATTGGATTCATTTGTTGTTTTAAGTTTATAAACTTGGGTAAATCATTCCCAATTCTCATTTTATGATACCCAGAAACTTGTTCCAGCCCATGGGGATTGGTAATTCCCTTTGGGTATTATCAAGGTCTAGGTTTGGCACCGGTTTTGGTGGAAACCAGATTTGTTTCGTGACAAAATGGTATCAAAGGAGGTTCAGGTTAACTCTTGGGTCATGTTATTTGGAGAAGAGTCGGGATAGTCTAGAATTAGGATTATAGAGACTTAGTATTCCAGTTATGGGTAGTGTTCCAGATCACCACACCTCAGGGAAGGATTCAAGTTTCCTGGGGAATTTGAGATTTATCTAAGTCCTTTGGTTTTCATGGTTTGATGATGATTAGGGGAAATGAAAAGAGAGTTGGGTTAATGGTCTCAGTGGGCTTACAGGGCATGGGAAGACATGTGGAGCCACAAATATTCCATAGAACACTCTTTATAATGGTTATGTGATTGGAATATGGACGCCAACCATATTTCCAAGTCACACACTGAAACTAGTTTCCTATCACATTGTCTTGTGTTCTTTAGTTTTGAAATCTTGGAAATTCGGTTTTAAAGTGACTTGGTTTTAAGAAGAGAAAAGTTTTTATGAAATGATTTTCAAATAAAGAGGGAATGGTTTGATTTATGAAATTGTGGAATTGAATTTTCAGAATTTTTTTGGAATGTAAAATGGTGTGCTTACACCTCTTTTGAAAGTAGGAACTATATTGAAGTTTGTTATGAAAAAGTGTTTCCAATAGTGTTTTATAAAAAATCAAAGGGTGTTTTAATGAGATGTGATGTTTTTAAATTTATGTGAATAACTTTTAACTGAGTTATTATCTAAATGGTTGTGTCTTTCTGAAATGTTTTGTAAGATGTGAATTGTGATTTTGATCTCCTGGTTAGCAGTTTTGAGAAAAGGATGTGTTGGTTGACCATTTTGGTTTTGAAAAGTGGAAAGAATTTTTGTTTTAACATTTGGTATGTCCATGAGAGACCACATGCATGGGGTTATATGGGATGATGGATAGTTTATGGCATTATTGGATGATTTTTGGGATGGATATGAGGAGGGTGCCCAGTGTGGCATAAAAACATGCATGTGTGAGGCTCATGGGGTACCATTGGTGGATAAGCTAACCATTGAACCAATTGTTTTAAAAGAAAATTTTTTAAAGAAAAATATGATGTCTTGATGAATTTTTTTGGATGGTGTATAATATGTGTTTTTGAAAAATGTTGATGTTGTGGGATGTTTTGAGTCTAAGAACCCCTCCTGTTTGAACCATGTTTTGGGTTTGTGTTTGGTCGGTAAGCTGGGTAGAAGGACCGGTTAGTAGTCTCTTCTGAGATATATTTTGGGAAACCTTTACGGTGGTTCCCTTAATGTGTTTGGATCTAGTTTGTGGCATGTTTTGACCAATGTACCATCTTGGTTGGGTCCTTGGGTTCTCTCATTGGATAAGGTACACCCCCATTAAGGGTTAATGCACAACTGAAGTGCAACTCAGATTGTTTCTCTGTTGGAAAATCCTATATTTGATCAATATAAGAAATATTTTATCAATATTGGTTGATTGAGTCTACACCAGTTCCTTTCTCTGATTTTTCGATCCTCATGTAGTGGGAGAGTGCTCATGAAATGTTGAAAGAGGCCTTAGTTTCTTAAGTTTCCTGATTCGTTGAAGGGGGAAGTGTTCTGGGGTTGTTAGTGTGGATGAGTGTATCGATGGTGTATAACAGGGCCTCTAGGTTAATCATAGTTTCTTTGAAGTAGGAGATCATGTTAAACCACCAGTTTTGGGAATCTGGTCATGAGAGGCAATTATGGCCACTTTCTTGACCTGTGTGTTGTTTAAGGACTTGGAATAAGGTCGTGTTCCATTTTTTGTTTCTATCAGTCGAAATGGCCATGTTCATTGATGCATCATGATGTCATGTGCTCGTTTGACTATAAAGGTGAAGGTTGTGCAATCCTCTGAGAGTCTCTGTTATGTTGGGAGTATGTCTCCCTAGGAAAAATGTCAAAAACCAATGTTTCAAAGGAAGGTGTTTATATGCGACCATTCATTCTGTTGTTTCTCACATGAAAAAACAAGGTGTGATGAGTGTTCATCTTCTAAGACCTTGTTTCAATGAAATTTTGGGCTAGGGAAAAGTGAGTTTGGAATGTGTTATGTCTTGGTAAACTTATTGGGGATTGAGGTGTACTTGTTTGAATAACCAGAAGAAGAAGTTATGTTCATGTGGTTTCTAAATCCTAACTACGAGGCCAAAGATGATTGAATCATTTGAGCTCCAGCTATAGGTCCCAAAGAGAATCCGACACATAGTCAGGGGAAATCCCAAGGTCATTCAAACCCTTGTACAAATTCCTATCCTCATTATGAATTATAGGAAGAGTTTAAACCTCTGGTGTCATCATCTTGTTCATGTTTTGTGGTAGCGGTGGGAGGACCTCATTTCCATGTTGTAGCTTGAGTTCATAATTTCCCTCTTTGGTTTCGACTGGGTATTTGGAGAAAGTTTTTAAGTTTGGATAGATAGGTTGAGCACACATTTTGTGCATGGTTAGTAGTGAACATGACCTAGAAAACCATATAGATAGAATGATCCCCACGGTTATCGCATGGTTTTCCAAACCATGTGGACTAACCATGTAGCCATCCCAACTCTTTATATTTTGGGTCCTTTCTATACCGGCCCATGCTGGTCATTTAAGATGGTTGGTTCTTATGGTGAGGAGACCCAAAATGAGTCTTATATAAGTTCTTTTGTAAAGGTCTGATGGAAGTCGACCCCTTGAACCAGGGAGTCTGTTCAGGCCTCCCCCTATTAGTGTCCTAAATCTATCTTGGGAAAATTTAAGTTGTATCTTATAGTGGGGATCCCATTTGTGTCTCTCCATACTAGTAACTCAGATTGGTCCTTGGTCTTGGAATTCTAGGATGTAGTCTCATTTGGAGCTATCTAACAACCAATATATTCTTGGGTTAAACGTTAGGATTGGAGAGTGCCCAACAGTTTAGTTAAAGCAAATTAAGTGTAACCTCGTTCGTTGTTGTTTTTCTTCTGGGTAGATTACTTGAGTCTTGTTCATATAGTGTTTTAAGAGTTTCCTTTTGGGGATAAAGTCGAAATGTTCTCGATCATTTCAAGAAATTGTTCTAAGTTTTGTTTTGTGAGATTATTCCTTCCTTAATTGATTACTGTATGTGTTTTGGCCATTCAAGGGTAGACCGAACTTGGTGAAGGGGTACATTTCGTGTCTATCAGTTGGGTTTGGTTTTTGCTTTTGGCCTTGTTGTGGATTTCGGGGGGAAGAAAGTTTTATGGTGGGGATAATTTTCACATCCATGTCTTATTTAGAATGCATTTTTTATTTAATTTCCATTATTTCGTTGTTTTGGGGGTTTGCCATGAATTTTGGTAGAAATGGTGGGTTTTCAAAATTTGGGCCAAACCAGGAGCCCATTTCCATATTTAAAAATAATTTTGGTTTCTTTTATAATCCTTTCATGTTTCAACATTTTACGCCCATTCCACTTCCCAATTGGCATAACCTAGTAAATTTAAATCACCATATCCATTTGGACTACATAGGATCCATAATAATTATGTATTTGGGTTTTTTATTAAGGTATTGGGCCTTCCCATAAACCCATTTCTTGGTTTAACTTTTTTTTAATTTTTTAATATCTCATTCATTTTTTACTTTTTTTGGTGATTCTACCTCCTACTAGAATCCAAACACATGAGGCTCACCCCCATTAGATATTTTTACTCTTTGGAGCTCATCCCCCTCACTTATTTGGGATACCTTTCTTAATCTTTCTCAAATCGACCATATTTGAAGAGGTAAAATGATTCTTTCATAAATCCATCAATTTTAACAATTTTCCCCCCATTTTAGTCCTCACATGACCTAATATGACTACTTTGAGCATCCATACTAGTTTTGGTTACCTGTAGATTTATATTTTGGTGGATTTAGGGCGATTTCATCAAGATTTTTGCAAATAAGTCTTTCTCTCTTTGATTTCTTCTCTTTCCTTAGGGTTTCTTTCACCTTTTCTTGAGTTTTAAAATGTCCAAAAGTTAGGGTTCGTTACTAAGGTATAACTTCCAGTATTTTGGGTAAAATATTGAGGTTTTAGGTTTCCTTTAACTTTCTTGAGGTGCGGTGGTGGTACGATTGATGTTTCACACCAATATTTGAGGGTTTTGACACTTTCAGTAGGTGATTCCATGTGTAATCATTTCTAGATGAGTTATTTTGCTTCAATTACTTATTTTTAATGTTCCTCATATGTTGTGTGTGGTTTGAAAACTATTTATGATGGATTTGGTTAAGTAGTTAATTTTATAGTTGCGTTTTAGTTTGAAATTGGGTGTTTTTCATGTGTAACCCTTGAGGTATTGTTTGGGTGTGTTTTATAACTTATGCAATTAGTGTACTAAATATTTTTGGGATGCAAATTATTCTTTGTTAGGGTCTTGGTGTTCCTTTGGGTTTAAAATATGGTATTTTAAGGGGTTTTATGTGTGAAACCATGTAATGCCTCTTGAAAACGTTTTATGGAAATGTATGTTTTTCATGTGCATCTTTTGCGGTATTATTTAAGATGATTTTATAATACTTCAGAGTGGTTAAATAAATATTTATAGGGCTTAAAATTATGATTTGGATTGGTATTGGTGTGATTTTGTCTTTGAAAGAGGATTTGGAATTGGGTTTTGTGGGAAAAACATAGTTATACCCCTTTGGTTGGTTTTATGAAAATTGTAAATGATTTAATGAGTTACAAAAAGTGTGAAATGGTGGCTTATGTACTGTTTAGGTGGAAGTGTATTCTTAAAATTCGTTTTTGAAAGATAAATTGGTCAGTTTTTATGTCAAACATTTTGGTAATGTTTTGTAATTTGTTGAGGAGATTTATGAAATTGTGATGTGGGTGCGAAACATGTTTTCAGGCTATTTTGTGCGAGTTTGATGTGAAAAATAGTCTTTGTTTAAGAAATGGGTATTTTGTAACATGTGAGTGGGATTTTATGTGATTTTTAGCATCTTGGGAAAGATTTTATAAAATTGTTAAAGGATTTTTTGAATTGTTAAAGGTGTACAAAATGTGTTGTGGGCTATTTTGGTGTGAGTTTGATTTCAAAATAAATTTGAATGAAAAGTGGATTTTGTGACTTGTGTGATATAAATGTGGGATATTTGGGGAATGTGTGATGTGGAAGTGATATTTTCATGTGAAAATTCTATATCTTGTCTTGTTGAACTTGTTCTAGCACAAGAGGGAAACCTGGGTATCTAGGTGGGTGGATGTGTACTAGTACGCTAGTGAATCTGTGAGGGTTGGCCTCAGTTTCACATAGAAATATTGAAGCTTACAATACTAACTAAACTATGATGATGATGATTGGGGACCACTATGTTATCGTAATGTTCCCTATTAGTGGCTTGTGCATGAGAATTAATATTATAATGGTTACTCTCACTGAGATACGACGTACCTGGGACCCATAGTGAGCTGGTGCCTAGGAGTTATTTTCTATTTCTTGTGCTCATTTGTTACTTTGTGATTATCGTCGACATACGGTATGGTTTTCTAGAAAATTCAGTAGTGTTGACATTATTTTTAAAAGTGTAGATTCTTAATGATAGCCCACTTGAAAACTATTTTAATTTTTAAGTTTCATCTTTTATAAATTGTAACTAGCATTTATGGTTTATGAAAACTTGAAATCTTTTCATATTTGAATGTTTATCACATGGAATATCTTAGTGGTGGTATCCTACTATACATTGGATGACACCCTACTTACACCCTTGGGTGTATGTATACTTGGTTATTTATTTATTTTTTTGCAGGTTGGGTACAGTTTTTATTGCTAGTAGTTCAGGTTTCTAGAAAGTCCTTGGTTGTGAAGTCTTGTGGAGATGGATTGAGGGTGGTGCCCCTTCCCATGAGGGTTCTTGGGCTATTTCCTTTTGTTTTTGTACCTTTGTTATAGTCTTTATGAGTTGTTTGAAACTATGTAATTCAGTTCTGAATTTTTGTAAAAGATTGTTTGGTTTGAAAAATCCAGATTCGTTTAACTAGATTCATTTTTTGTTTTATGTATATAAACTCAGGTAAATCATTCCTAATTCTCATTTTATGATACTCGGACACTTGTGTCAGTCCATCGGGATCAGGAACGCCCTTTGGGACTTGTCACGGGCTAGGTTTGGCACTGGTTTCAGTGGCGAACAGATTTGGTTCATGACATATTTGAGAACACGTGATTGATTTATGGATAACTCTTAAGTTTAAAATATGATTTAAGTTGAGATAATAAATTGTGGTTCTATTTTGAAGAAGTAAGTTAGATAGTTACCGATAACCTTGGGATTTGTAATTGATTCATGATATTTTTGTAGAATTTCATCACTTTTTTTATTATGATATATAGTGACTAGTGTGTGGCCTTATTAAATAGTGGTTAATACCATTTTAGGGTTAAAGTTGTAGTTAATTTTTAGAGGAATATATAATCTCATTGTGGTTTAATTTATTAATAATCAAAAGGTTTTTGAGAGAATTCTATTATTAAGAGTATATTATTAGGGTATATACATACTTGGGTATATGATTATAGGAATGACTAATTTTTTATTAGGAATGATAATTTGGATTTCGAGATAATGTATTTCAATGATTTTTTGGTTTAGAATATTTTAAGAAATTACATGGAAATTTGGGATCTCTATTTTGAAGATTAGGTGAAGAAGTGTGAGAGAAACCAAATAAAAGTAACATATGTTGAACCTATGATGATATATGTTGAGCAATGAACTAAAATATCTATAGTCTAACAAGGATGATAAACATCAGTATCCATTAAGATAAAGGAAACAAGGGAAATCCTATGTTACTCAAATTAAAAAAAAGTTGGTCATGAAAATATTGGGAAGAACGTGCACCTATCCTCTACTAAAGATTTGTTTTTTCCTTGTTGAATTCTTAGTCTAGACACCCTAGTGTATCTAGAAACTTTTGAATGAGTATTAATTCACTATTCTAATGATTTTATTATTGAAGGAAACTTCTAGTAGCAAGATTATTATATATGAAGTTTATGATTAAGGAGATATGAATCTTGTTTTTATTCTATTAGATGAAATTGATTCTATAGACTCCATATTCATTGAATCATGATCTAATTACCCAAAAAATATTCATTATTGAAAAATAGATAATGATGGAGACAAAAAATAGAATCCTCTACTGATAGATCTTAATATCACTACAATAACATAAGACAACAATGGATCATCTTCATCATCATCCATCACTGAAACACTTCTATATACAGGAATCGATGTATCCAGAGAAGTTAAAAGAGTTATACTAATTGAAGAATTAGAATAAAAATCTCATATAATTCCACTAGTAAAATAGGACATGATAATGAGGTGAAAATGGTGAAGTTTACATGTGTCCCCAATGATGGGAGCTTCTTAGGAATCAGGTTCAATGACTCAAAGCACACGAGCTCTTATAGAATGTATGGGAAATAGTTCAAATCTTTGAAGGCCCTATTTGGGAATATGAAGTGTATCCCAGAGAATATGTGGAAGGGAATACATCCACCACAAACCATCATCCAAGAGGTGTTTATAGAGAGCATGTCATATAGACCAATGTCACGACTCGTCCCCCAGGAACCGTGCCAGGACTACCCCAAGCCCGTCTTTCATAGGCCAGGGGATGACGACTAGCACCAAAAGGCGTATTCCCTAAAATCGGGAAGGCATTGCCTTTTTAAACTTTAAACTCACCCAACTAAGCACAGAGTAAACTATAAAGTAAATAGGGTGTGTACAAAAATTAAAGGGGACAAAATACAAGCCCAAATGAAAAGTACAAGTAAAACTGAAAAGTACAAGTATAACTGAAAACAACTCATGTGGACACCCACCAAGGATCCTACCTGAAGGGTAGGTACAACTCTTGAACGGTCGTCTCTGCGGTACGCCTCGTCCAATGTACAGTTTTCCCTATCCAATGATGTGTGAAGAGTCGTGAACGTATCTCCTCAGCTGGGATACATGGAAGACGTCTCGCACCCAGTGCAACTGAGGTGGAAGAACTAAGTGGTAATCCACCTTGCCAACTCTGATGAGGATCTGAAAAGGTCTGATGAACCTCGAAGATAACTTGCCACCCAACCAAATCTCTGCAAATTTCGTTGAGGTGAGACTCGTAGAAAGACATGGTCACCATCCTCGAACTCACGTAGTCTCTATCTCCTGTCAGCATAGGACTTTAGCCTGCTCTGTGTAGTCCTCATCTGCTCCTAGATGATCTGCACCTTCTCCATGGTAGCCCGTACCGTCTCTGTTCCCACGAGTGCTGACTCCCCTGGGTCAGTCTAGCATAGTGGGGATCTATAAGTTTGCTTGTACAATGCCTCTAATGGTGCCATACCGATACTAGAGTGATAGCTATTGTTGTACGTGAACTCCACCAAAGGCAAGTGATCCTCTCGGCTATGGAAAAAATCAAGGACGCAAGCACATAGCATGTCCTCAAGGGTTTGAATGGTCCACTCTGTCTGGCCATCCGTCTAAGGATGGAAGGCAGTGCTCAACTGAAGATGTGTCCCAAACACTTCATGCAACCCCTTCCATAACCGAGAAGTAAATCATACATCATGATTAGAGACAATCGTAGATGGAACTCCATGAAGTCATGAAATCTCCTGTACGTAGAGGAGTCCTAATCCCTCTACTGAACCCCGCTCTCTGATAGGTAGGAAGTGGGCCGACTTGGTGAGTCGGTCAACAATAATCCAGATAGAATCATGACTCTTGGATGTATGTGGAAGTCCTATCACGAAGTCCATGAAAATTTCATCCCACTTCCACTCTGGAACCTCTAATTTCTGAACTAATCCTACTGGAACATGATGCTCTGCCTTCACTTGCTGAAAAGTGAGGCACCGAGAGACAAACTCTGCCACTTCCTTCTTCATTCTCGAACACCAGTGTTGATGTCGGATGTCCAGGTACATCTTCACCACTCCGGGATGTACCACTAGAGGGGACGTATGGGACTCCCTCAACACTTCCTCCTGAAGTGTCACTGGTACTAAAGTACGTCCTCTGAAGAGGATGTCGTGCTCCCCACCATCAGAAAATCTATCAGGTGCATGTCTTGTGGATATCTGAGCACGTCGAGCCTCACAGTTGGTATCCCCAAGATGTGCCTCTATAACTCGCTAAAGGAGTGGGGGAGTGACTATCAGAGATTGAAGATAAACTGCTCCATCAAGATCCACGTAGGATATCTGAAAAGCGGCTAACTGCTCCATCACTTCACTCAGCAACTGTATACCAGACCTCCTGTTGAGTGCATCTGATACTACATTCCCCTTCCCAAGAGTATATACTATCTCAAAGTCATAGTCTTGGAGGAATTCAAGGCAACGCCGTTATCTCAGGTTTGGGTCCTTCTGAGAGAAGATATACCTGAGACTCTTGTGATCAAAGTAGACTATAACATGTTCACCCATCAATTAATGTCACCACATCTTTAAGGCGAAGACCACTACTGCTAATTCCTGGTCATGTGTAGCATAGTTCTACTCATGTTGTCTCAGCTGTCGATAACTATACACAATCACTACTCGCTCCTGCAACAGGACACATCCAAGCCCAGTCCGTGATGCATCGTAGTAGACTACGTACCCAATGCCTTCCTCGAGTAGCCTCAAGATAGGGGCACTCGTCAGTCTCTACCTCAGCTCCTGGAAACTCTTCTAGAATCTATCTGACCACACGAAGGGTTTACCCTTCCTCTTCAACACTGATAAAGGTGTCGCAACTCTGGAAAATTCAAGAAAAAACCTCCGATAGAAACCAGCCAAACCCAGGAAAGTCTGTACTTCCTTCACACTCCTGGGTGGCTCCCAAGAAATCACAACCTCAATCTTAGATGGATCCACTGCAACCCCAGCCTCTGAGATGAATTATACCAAAAATTGAACCTCTCATATCCAGAACTGGCACTTCGAGAGATTACCATAAAGATGGTTCTCTCAGAGTGTGTCCAGAACTATCTGCATATGATAGGCATGTTCCTCCTCCGTCGCTAAGTATATCAGGATGTCATCGATGAAGTCTACCACAAAGTGATCAAGGTATGTCTGGAAGATCCTATTCATGAGTTGCATGAACACTAATGTGGAATTGGTCATGCCAAAAGGCATAACCAAGAACTCATAATGGCCATACCGACATCTGAAGGTCATCTTCTTCACATCCTTGTCTCGTACTCTAAGCTGGTGATAGCCTGATCTAATGTCTATCTTTGAAAACCATCGTGATTCCTTTAGCTGATCAAATAGATCATCAATCCTTGGGAGTGGGTACTTATTCTTCATTATCACCTGGTTCAGGCACCGATAGTCTACACATAGTCTCAAACTCCCATCCACCTTCTTGGCGAGCAAAATCGAGGCAGCCCAAGGAGAAACACTAGGCCTAATGAACCCCTTACTCTGAAAGTTATCTAGCAGTACCTGCAGCTCTCGAAGCTCCACGGGAGCCATCCGATATGCTGGTGTTGATATCGGTGTTTTCCAGGGATACAAGTCAATATTAATGTCTACCTATCTATGAGGAGGTAGACCCGGAACATCGTCTGGGAAAACATCAGCATACTGGTCCACCACTACAGGGTAGCTTAGACTCTCTACATCAACCGCTCTGAGGGTAAGGCTAGCCAACTGATGTGTGATTGGCTACACCCTCCTCTGGGTAAGTCCATCCTATGCTGCAAAGGTTCCCTTCTTGCCGGTGAAGTAAAATTTGGTCTCATCCATGCAAACACACTGCACATTGCACCTAATATAGTCAATCTAAGCATGGACTGTAGATAACTAGTCCATACCCAAGATAAAGTCGTAAGGCCTCGATGCTGATACTAAGAGATCTTAGAAAAATCTCTTGCCTCCTAGAGTAATCTCACAATGTCGGCGCCAGTGTGTGAATGTCAAATCCACTCTTGTAGAAGTATCTAGCTGTAAGGATCGAGCCAACAGCTCCTTTGGAATCTCTGAGCTCTTAATGAGGGTTGTGGCAATAAATGAGTGACAGAAACCTATGTCTTCAAGTACTACAACTAAGGTGTAGTAGACACAGATCATACCTCGTATCATCTTCAGAGCACCATGGTCATAAGCCTCAACTTCTTGGAGCTGACCTCGCCCTTTTCCACCTACTCCCTGTGGTCGGGGTGGACCACCTAGTGTTGGTGGAGGTATAACCTCGAAACGTCGTCCACCGCCTGATGAACGGACTGCTCCTATACCATGTCTGACTCTTGCCTACGGACCTCCTTGATCGAACCTTTATCTCTGCCTCAGCAGTCTCTCGACCGTCTAATAGTCTTCAGTATGGGAGGTTGGGTAGTCATGAGCCATGTGACCCTGCCTGTTGCACGAGTAACATTGCATGATCCTTGAATGTCCTTCTCTGCCTCGAGGGCCCCGAACCACTGACCCTGTTTACTGCGGTCATCCTCTTGTGGGTATGGTCCTCTTGGATCTCTGCGTTATTTTTCTACTGCTAGCTGTAGATGACTCTGCTACGTGTCATCCAGTGGTGTGTCTCACAACTGGTGACTGATCAGCAAGGAATCTCTCCACTAAGAGTGCTCTCTCTGACACCCCCTCCTACGTTGGGATGATGAGAGAAACCATCGAGTCTCTAATCTCCCATATGAGCCCCTACTCGAAGGTTCAGGCCATGAATAAAGGGTCCCACACTATGTCAGTGGAGTAGCGTGAGAGATCAGTGAACCTCACTGAATAATAATCCACAGTCATGCTACCCTACTGCAAGTGGAGAATCTCATGTATACGCACTGAGCATAGGGTTGCTAGGAAGAACTCTACCCTGAAAAGGCTCTCTAAGTCCGCCTATATGAGAGTGACCTCATCATGAACTTGGAGCATCAAGCTCTACCATCTTCCCACTACTGCCTGAAGAAGGTCGACAGTAAGGAGCACCATGAGATCAGCTAGTGTCCCTACTAATCAAAAAATTATAACCACGTCCTCCATTCAATCCTCAGCCACCTATGGATCTGTCTCTCCCCAGAACCTCGATGGCCTTTGGCACTGGAACTCATGCAACATACTCAAGCGGCATGCACCCTCGGCTATTGGGGATGGTGGCATCGACTTCCCAATGGGTAGTGGTGTTGTTGGTACACCACTTGGTGGTACAACTACTGTAAGGGGGGCCTACAACGAATCCTCGTCACTCAGTGGGCTATCATTACATACTCTAACTGGAATCCTAGCTGGAAGGCTACGTGGAGGAATCCTAAAAAGAAACAGGTGCACCACAATCATAAAGTTTATACCTGGTGAGCTAACTCAAATAGATCACAAAGAAAACTTTCCAAAAACACATACGCAATCAGTGTTTTCATGAACTGAGTCGAAAATTAGAATTTAGGGTCCTGGTGTATGGATATGTTGGCCGTCACACCAACACTGGACTCCCCAAACTGAAAACCACTCTCATAACACATAACACTATTGCTTCACAAAAAAAAGATCAAAGTTCTAGTCATTTGGTTGAAACGAACTCCTCTGATACCAATTTGTCATGACCCGTCCCCCGGGGCCCATGTCGTGACTACCCCAAGCCCGCCTTCCATAGGCAAGTGGATGGCGACTACCACCAAAAGGCATATTCCCTAAAACTGGGAAGGCATTTCCTTTTTAACCTATAAACTCACACAACTAAGCACAAAGTAAACTATAAAGTAAATAGGGTGTGTACAGAAAGTAAATGGGCTAGAATACAATCCCAACTAAAAAGTACAAGTAAAACTGAAAAGTATAATTATAACTGAAAACATCTCTTTTGAACACCTTCTAAGGATCCTACCTAAAGTGTAGGTACAACTCTTGAATGATCATCTCTGTGGTATGCCTTGTCTAATGTCCATCTCACCTCAGTAAATGATGTGTGAAGGGTTGTGCATGTATCTCCTCAACTGGGATACGTGGAAGACGTCGTGCACCCGGTGTAACTGAGGTGGAAGAGCTAAGAAGTAATCCACATCACCAACTCTGCAGAGGACCTGAAAGGGTCTGATGAACCTCGGAGATAACTTGACACCCTGGCCAAATATCCGCAAACCTCATCGAGGTGAGACCTGTAGAAATACATGGTCACCATCCTCGAACTCAAGAGGTATCTGTCTCCTATCAACATAGTACTACTTTCTGCTCTTTACAGTCTTCATCTGCTCCTGGAAGATCTGCACCTTCTCTGAGGCAGCATGTACCATCTATAGTCCCTTGAGTGCTAACTCTCCTAGGTCAGTCCAACACAGTGTTGATCTGCAAGGTCGCTCATACAACACCTCAAATGGTGCCATACCAATAGTGGAGTGATAGATGTTATTATACACAAACTCCACCAAAGGAAAGTGATCCTCCTAGATGTGTCCAAAATCAAGGATGAAAGCATGTATCATGTCCTTGAGGGTCTGAATGGTCCTCTCTTTCTGGCCATACGTCTAAGGATGGAAGGCAGTGCTCAGCTGAAGTTGTGTCCTGAATGCTTCTTGCAACCACTTCCATAGCCGGGAAGCAAATCGTGCATCCTGATCAGATACAATCATAGATGGCACTTCATGAAGCCATAAAATCTTCTGTACATAGAGGCATCCTAATCCCTCTACTGAACCCTGCTCTCTAATAGGTAGGAAGTGGGCCGACTTGGTGAGTCATTCAACGATCACCCAGATGGAATCATGAATCCTAGACATGGGTGGAAGTCCTTTCACAAAGTCCATGGAAATTTCATCCCACTTTCACTCTGGAACCTCTAATGGATGAACTAAGTTTGCTAGAACCTGATGTTTTTCCTTCACTTGCTGACAAGTGAAGCACCAAGAGACAAACTCTGCCAATGCCTTCTTCATTCCTAGAAACCAGTGCTGACGCCGGAGGTCCTGGTACCTCTTCAACACTCCTAGATGTACCGCTAGAGAGGATATAGGGAACTCCCTCAACACTTCCTCCTGAAGCGCCACTGGTAATAAAGTACATCCTATAAAGAGGATGACATGATCCCTACCTTTAAAAAATCCATCAGGTTCATGTCTTGTGGATATCTAAGCATGTCAAGCCTTGAAGTTGGTGTCCCCAAGCTGCGCCTCCCTGACTCGCTGAAGGAGTGGGGGAGTGACTGTCAGAGACTGAAGATAAGCTACTCCATCTCGATCCATGTAGGATATCTGCAAAGTAGCTAACTACTATGTCGCTACACTCAACAATTGTATACCAAACCTCCTGCTGAGTGCATCTACTACTACATTCCCCTTCCTAGGTGTATAGACTATCTCAAATTCATAGTCCTAGAGGAACTCAAGCCAATGTTGTTGTATCAGGTTCAGGTCCTTCTGAGAGAAGATATACCTTAGACTCTTTTGATCAGAGTAGACTGTAAAATGTTCTCCCATAAAGTAATGTCGCCACATATTCAAGGAGAATACCACTGCTGCTAATTCTAGGTCATGGGTAGCATATTTCTTATCATGTTGTCTCAGCTATGGAGAACCATACGGGATCACTGCTCGCTCCTGCATTAATACATATCCAAGCCCGGTCCCTGATGTGTCACAGTAGACTACATACCAAATGCCTTCCTCTGATAGCATCAAGATAGGGGCACTCATCAGTCTCTGTCTCAGCTCCTGGAAACTCCGTTGGCATCTCTCCAACCACAAAAAGGTTTTCCCCTTCTTCTTCAATGCTGATAAGGGTGCTGCAACTCTGGAAAATTTACACACAAACCTCTGATAGTAACCGGACAAACCCATGAAACTCCACACTTCTGTCACACTCCTGGGTGGCTCCCAAGAAAGCATATCCTCGATCTTTTCTAGATCGACCAAAACCCCAGCCTTTGAGATGATGTGTCCTAGAAAGTGAACCTCTCGGATCCAAAATTGGCACTTCAAGAGCTTACCATAAAGTTGGTGCTCTCGGAGTGTGTCCAGAACTATCTGTAGATGATAGGCATGCTCCTCCTCCATCGCTGAGTATATCGGGACATCGACGATGGGACGACATTTTTGGAGGTTCCAATAGAGATTGAGGATCGACAGGAGCGGGTCCTTCATGGGCTGTCGATACCTCTAGTGCACATTCATTGGAATCACGGGAACCTCCAGGAGAGCACATAGGAGTGGGAGGCTCAGATTTGTGCTCAGTACCCACACTTGTTTCCTTAGTTTGTATTGTGACTTTCAAGGATTCAAATCCCTGAGGTGGGGAGGATGTAAAGACCTAGATTTTTCCATTTAATTTTTTTTAATTTTATGGACTATTACGAGTCTGCGAAAATTGATAGTGCATTATTCCAAGGCCCGGAGTTCCCGAAAATAAATTTGGAACTTTTTTTAGATACATTCAGTAAACATGCAAGCGTGTTTTTGTAAATTTGAAACCATTGCTCAGAATTGAAATCTGAGGGCACCGTTGAACTCACAGTGCCGATTTTCACTTAAATAGACCTTCACCTCGACGACAGTAGGTTGAGGGTAGAAGTTGGTTTTTCGGCTTTTTGTGGGTGAATAAAAATAAAATAAAATAAAACAACTTTTATTTTATTTGGTTTGAAACATCCTTTTTGAAATTTGGTGGTGGGGACCACCCAAACCCTTCTTTAATGTGGGTAAATCCCTTAGGATCCTTCCACTTTATTGTGCCAATTTATTGTGCCAACTTTGATATGCCAACATTAATCCTTAGAACATTAAATTGGAACCACACCTCTCATGGGGGAATCGTTGGAAAAAGAGGAGAACTTTGGAGAGTTGGAAATAACATTATCCAACGAAGAACCACCACCAATGAAGAATGAGGAACTGACGCCAATCTGGGATCGAAAGTGTCTTGCAGAAGAAACAAATGCCGACGTCACCATCTCATTGAATTTGTATTCTTCCTCATGAAATATCTTACGGGAGAACGAGGTTGGGGTTTTATTTATGTTTGAATCTACTTTATTGATTCTTTATATCCTAAATTCACAACGATGATGGACAAATAAAAATGGTCATCATCCCGCACATAAACCTTGCTCTTCTTTCTTTTTATTCTTCGCACGTTCTTCGTGCATTCTTCAACGCCTAATATTTATTAACACTAGAAACATATATTTTTGCTGAGCACGATATATATACATGGAACCCTAGACACAAGGATTGTGAATATGCAATCGATTAATTTTTCAGGCTTGGAACGAAGCCGCAGTGGCTCTCGGAAGAAGGCGGCAGCTGGCACCCGTCCGACCACGAGGAAGGAAGGGTGGCGTGCATCTGTTCCACTGGTTGATGAAGAGACTATTGATTTTTGGTTGCGGCAGGATAGGGTGTGACCGGAAACCGGCTGGCTGCGTTGTAGAGCGGCGACACACATACGCGCTGCCAGTAGAGCAGGGGGTCGCAGCCACTTGGCTGTGGCAGAGGCTGAAGGGCAGTCCGCCTTTCGGCCGACCTTCTGGGTGGCAACGCCAGACCGTCCAGGACCCCTCTGGCGAGTCCTGCATGCCACCCATCTGAATGGTCCGATTGAACATTCGTGAAAATTGGAAGGGGGCGCTCCCCCTTCAGCGTCAGATCGGGTGGACCGCACCTAGAGGGCCGCGCCAATGGGTCGCGCCACTGGGATGGGCCGGGCTAGGACCCCCCTTCGCGGGCCAGGCCAGACTACGGCCTAGTAGGCTAGGCCCACCAAGGCCCACACAATCTGGGCTGAACCGGTTCAGGTCCGACCGGGTCGGCCCGAACAGGGTCGGACCAGACCCAGGCCCATCTGGACCCAGTTTTGTCTTTTTTCCATAACTTGTGATCTGAACTTCTGTTTGACGAACCGTCAGCAGCGCCAGAATCATTGGATCGAGACAGTCCTTTTGATATACTCCACTTGAGTTTTGGATAAGGTTGGAGTACAGCTGGGTTGGATCGGACACTGAATCCAACCGGGCCCTTGGAGCGGAAATGCTAATAACTTACAGACCGGGCATCCGATTGACGTGTCATATGTTGTGTTGGTTCCCTTTTGACATGATGGACTTTTGGGATACTTTTTCTTGGAACTTCTGGGTGGTTGAGGTATTACCTATGGCTTGAGGAGCGGTTCTGCCAAGCAAGATACGTATAGAACCCTACGACTGGCTGAGACCTGACGACTGATGGCCATTTCGACTCTGAGTGACTCAACAGGCCTAGTGAGGAGTGCCTCTGTATGACGCGGTAGACCCATGGTGGGGAGCGCCTTTTTGTGATGTTGCATACCCACAGTACTAGATTGGATGAGTACCTCAGCAGGACATGAGGGGGAGCGCCTCTATGTGACATGGAAGACCCACGATGGGGAGCGCCTATATATGACACGACATACCCATGGTACTCGACAGGAGGAGTAACTTAGCAGTCCAAGGTTAGTGGGAAGTTCCTATGTGTGACATGACAGTCCCACTGTACTTGATATAGGTGGAGTTCCCCAGTAGCTGAGGTGTTCAATGTTGTGACTGGTAATGTTGTTTGTTACTATCCCTAGAGAATCTTGTGGCTGGCTATTAGCTTCCATAGTGATCCTGTGTGGGTAAGCTTCATAATTCTGCTTCTCAGAGTTGTATACCTGGTGTGAGATGAGTCTTTACCTTTTTGGTATTCTTTCCTTCGTGGAATAGTTGATATTTGGGATTTTGGGTAGGGCCTTGTGTTTTCTCATGATTGAGATGGATATACTCGAAAACTTAGGTATACGTATGGTCATATACCTAAGTAGGGTTGATAGTTGTTTTCATGTTTTGTGGTTTATACTTTTTGGATTTTGTGAGACCTTTGAGGGTCTCGGGGTCCATACTGAGTATCATTATAATCACCCCTACATGGGATATTCCCTCACCTTGTTGTGTTTGGTAAAGATGATGGACAACGCTGACTGAGGACGAGGGTACCAGGAATGGAGGTAGCCCATAGGTGGACATTAGAGGAGGCATACCGTAGAGACGAATGTTCGACAGTGGTACCTACCCTTCAGGTAGGATCCTTGGTGGGTGTTCACAGGAGATTTTTTCAGTTATACTTGTACTTTTCAGTTTTACTTGTACTTTTTAGTTGGGCTTGTATTCTGGCCCCTTTACTTTCTATACACACCATTTTTACTTTATAGTTTACTTTGTTCTTAGTTATGTGAGTTTACAGGTTAAAAAGGAAAATTCTTCCCAGTTTTAGGGAATACGCCTTTCCGTGCTAGTCGCCAACCCTTGGCCTATGGAAGGCATGATTGGGGTAGTCACAGCACGGGCCCCAGGGGACGGGTCGTGACAACCAATGCAATATAAAGGTGAAAAGATTGTTGGTTGCCTGCTGAAGCTGGCGACGCAAGTGAGGGATATTTTGGAAAGGGAACATGCCAATGTAGTGGAAGTAGCTACTCAAAAAAGGGTTGAGGGGGGTCCAAATGTGGATTTAATCAAGCCTTATGAGGAGGAGGATCATTCCTCATCAGCTTCATTATTCGACCTCAACTTCCCACTAGTGATGCAAAGTAGAATAAGTGAGTGGGTGAGAGATGGATGCATATGATATGTCCATTTATGTGAATTTTTATACATACTAATTACCAAAATAGGGAATCATATTTCATTACAACCATTTATAATATATCATTAAAAGTATAAATACAAACTCAATGAGAAATAAAATTGTCCTTAATACCAAACCATGATAGGTATTTTACTAAAATGGTTGGGAGGAAACTCAATATTGAGATATTCTTATAGGTGAGTTTCCAAGCCTTCTCTATGTTAGTAATATTGATACCCCAAGCTATTTAAAACTTATAAAAACCTTGTATTTTTTAGGGTAGTAATTAAAATTGTGAGGTCACAATTTATTTAAGGGGGAATGTAACACCCCAAAATTATAATAAATGATTATGTTTAAATAAGTTAATCTGTTTGATAACTTTCTATGCAAGCAACACCGAACTTAAAAAATAGTGATATATTTAGATAAAATATAAATAATTAAGTATGGCCATTAAAACCTAGTTGTTCAATTAGAAAGAATGAATAGGAGTAACCACTTTACGAAATCTATATATCATGAAAATAAAAAACACCTTTTAATATGAATGAAAATAAATTATTTTACCTAAAATGACTAATTCGACCATTTATTGTTTAGAAAATTATTTTTTGAAAAAAAATAACTTTTATGGATTAAAAATTTCTATATCTAGAAACATATGATTAATGAAAAATTATGTTTTATATTAAAATTTTATTAACACCAACTTAGTTGGTAAATTATATGAAATAAATATTAGTTAATATTTTAAAATGTCATTTTATGATAAATATGGTTTTCATTGTATTTTAGGATTTTATTCAATAATTGAATTTATAAATTTTGGAATTTGAAATAAATAAAAAATAACTTCATTTTATAGTTTCTCAAAAAAAATACCTATTATAAATTTTGAATCATTTTCTAAAAAGTTTTATTTTTAATCAAAAATGAAGGATTTATGAAAATTATAATTTCCATGATTTTATCACAATGCAAGCATAACCTAGAAGATTTAAAAACACTTTAAATAATAAAATATTAACTTTATAAGTAAAATCATCCATTTTAAAAAAAATTAAACTTAAAAAACTTATAAATATCATTTTTATAACAAAATAAATGTTACTTTAATATAAAAATTATTTTCATTATTTTATTTAAATCAAGTATTTAAAACGTGAGGTTAAGTTTTGGATTGCTTTGTAAGACTCATAAATTTTATTCAATTAATTATAAGTAAATTTGTGTCATTAAAATTAGTAAACATGATAATTTTATCTTATATATAAATTTAAAGCTTAAAATGTTATTTTTCTAAAAACTGTTTTTATGCAATTAAGTGTGTTTATTTAAAAATTAACTTTTCACGCCATTAAAAATTATATTTGATAAAATTATTTCCAAATTTTGAATCAGAAGTATAAAATTAGGTAAAATGTTCAATATTAATATTTTTCATTAAAATTGATTACTAAGGTTAGAAATTGATTAACAAGGTAGAAGTAAAATGGAAAAATTGCGTATAACCTTGTGTAAAATACCTAAAAAAATTAAAAGCAATTCCTATAAATGAATGATTAATATTTTAATAAACCAAGAAATTTTTCCATTTCACTTTTTTCACTTTTTATCCATTTATCCTTGAATAGTTTCATGAAATTATTGAAAAATGTAAAGGTGGGACCAAAACTACCATTTCATTCGCTTATAAAAGGGTAACATCCTCACCACTTCAAGATGAACCTTAAATTAGAATAACTAATGTAAAATATATAATTTTACTCTAACTATAGACATATACCAAGAAAATATTCCATTTTCACTCATATTTATCCTAATCCATTCAAATTCAAGGATACTTCCAAGGAAAATTCAAGTCTTTGATGTGAGTATTATCAACTACTAAGTTTTTTCTTCTAAATTTTATTCTTTAGATTTTATTATAATAAAACCAATATAATAATAATAAAACCAATATAATTATATTATTATAATTTTATACTTTAATGTTATTATATTAATATTATTACCATTATTTATTTATATACCCCATCCATTAAGAAAAACAAACATGTTGTTTGTACGTTGTGCAAACTACCACCTCTACGATGTAACGCATTTCATTTTCCTTCAATGGCCTAAAATTTTGGATATAAGAATGGTATTAAATGATAAATATGATTTATATGATATAATTAAGGTTTTATTATATAAAATTATATAACATATTAATGATATGATCAACAAACAGTCATCATTAATTTAATCATTTAAAATAAGCATGCTAAGAGGATAATCATTTATTTAAATTATGTAATGTTTTCATATACATTAATAATTATTATAACTACTTATAATTATGATATATAACACTAATAAGTACCAAATAATATCATTATAATTATGGTATGATTATATTACAACTAAACCACCTCATAATCATTCATTAAATCAAGGTATGTTCATGTTTGGGTTGGTTTAGCCACCTAATCAGACAATACTCTGAATTTATTTCATGGATACTTATGAGAACTTATTTAATAGTGTAATATGGTATAAATATGTAAATAATTTTATTTTTCGGTTATTTTAAGGTTTTATAAACATTTAATTCATTATTTAAGAAAACACCTTTCGTTTATTAAGAATCACCGAAACATGATCATCATTGATTTTATTACCATGATTCGTAACCAAAAATGACATGAAATGAAATTATAAATTTATAAACTATATTGTAAAATATATTCTAGTATCTTATATGATCTATTATTTATTAACTTTTAAATAATAATAAACATGGAGGCCGCTGTTATGAAACTAGTACAAATGATCAAAACTATAAACACCCAATGTGGAAAATAAGAATAATTAATGTAGAGAATGATTAATTATGAATATTATGAATGATAATAGATATTATTAAGGTAATAAATTATTTTATTAAGATATATAGCTTTGTGATATAGGATTTTAAAGTACATTCATGTAATTAAAGATAATAGGTAAGGGTTTTCATCTCAATTTCCCTTTATGGAGACAAGTATTGTATTTATGCACCAATTTTCATTTTCAAGGTGTGTATACTAAAAATTGAGATATAATATTATTAATTATCTTCTAATAATGGTATTTAAATTTTAATTACAATCCATATCTTTCAAGGGGTTTTGATTCAAATTTTTATAAATTTATTTAATATCCCATGAATGTTATTTTTACTTTTATTTCATGGGATTTATTAACTAAATAATTTTACCTTATTCAATTTTTTAGTGATTTAGTTATTTCCCTTATTTTATTGGGATATATTCTATAAAAAATGTCCACTTTCTTTTTCTAGATGGACTATGATCATGTTATTATGATATTTTATTAGACATATACTCATTGATCTATACAGTGTGAACATCACATTTTACATAACTCATATTGGGTGATGTTCACCTAGAAAGTATGATATTATTTTTACATGGGTAAAAGTATTTGCATTCCAATATGGGTTATTATTATAAAATGGATTATGTATTGTTTATCCTTCCACCTTCTTCCTATGGATGGGTTATTATTAGGTTATCCCTTTTATTAATAGGGGAAAAGGTATTGATATTATTTATATTATTATATGGATGATTATTTTAAATATTTATTATGTATTGATTATTAATTTTCTCTTATGGTGAATGCATTGGAGTTAAACAAGTGACGGGTAGGGCCCAAAATTATATATCCCCTCAATGCATCGACAAGTCTCATGATATAAAATAGGTGTAATTTTTGTGTATGAATATTATCATAATAGGATATTTACTTAGAAAAAATCCTTTATAGAAGGATGCCTTGACTATGGTCTCAACCATAAGTAAATATCTTGGAACAAGGATTTGATAGTAGGTTTTAGATGTCCAAAATTATGCATTCCATTAGTATGAGATCAGTATTATTAATATCTATGTTTTACTTATTATCATGGATATAACATGCTCCCAATTTAAATTTGATTATGGCCTCATGTTGTTTACTTATTCTTTCCATAATATTAATTTCATGTTTATTCCATGATTTTTTTAGTCATATATTTCCCTTACTAAGAGTTAGAGCTCAACCCTTCTTATGTTTCCATTTCCATAGGTTATAGAAAAAAATAGTACATGTGAAATGTTTAGAAGGATAAAAAGTCTGAAACATTTTGTGGGATATGTTAAATGATTTTCATAAATTAATCCATTTCTTATATAATGGTAAGTTTTTCCATTTGATACAAATAACATGGGATTTATTAGTTTACATTGTGTTTTAATTATATAAATATCTTAACTTGAAAGTGTCCTTAAGATTTAAGATACGTAATAATTTTTTTTATTATATAATTATGGTTGGTTATATCCATTCTTTTACTGCAGGTAGTAAGAAAGTATGTAAAGTATGCATCCATGAGCATTGGATTCGGGAGTGTGGGTTCAGGGCATCACAGAAATTAAAAATACAATGAAATTAAAATAATTTGAGGATTATCAAATTACAATATGATGAAAAATTTCAAAAATGGAACCCTTTGATTTTAGAAAAAATCAGCAGGTGGTTTTTTAACTAAACTAAGGTAGCCCTATTCTAAACCTAAAAATGTCCTCCACTATAAACTTGTTAGTATGTATCATTTTTCTATTCATGTATGCTCATTTTTTCTATCCCTATAATACCTTGATTAATAAAATTGGAGTCAACAATCTCAATTATCCAAATCTTTATTGATTATAACCCTATCAAAAGGGCTTTATCCTCTTATCATTGGAAGTCCTCGATTAACCAGATATAATAAAATAGATTCCATAACTTGGAAGATCTTTAATGTAAATGATTGAAAAAAATTGAATATAATAGAAAATTTTAAGATATTTAAACTAAAATCCCCACTATACAGATCTATTTAGTGAAACACTTGGAATGAAAAATGCAATCAAAATTGATCTATGAAACATGTAGTTTCATATTTAAACACGATTGAAAGAAATCATTCTAGATAAGTTCCACTGTCATTCATTTTTTACCTTTAAATACTTATATTTAATTGATATATGTCCATGTAACAAAATCCAATGGTTTAATTCTAAGTTCATTGGGTTCATTTTCAATAACATCAAACATTTCACTCCATCGTCTTATTGTTGTAATTCCAAATTCCATCATCCGATGAGTTAACTTCTGCAATACATTAAAAAAACACATAAAGTTTCTAGTGTGTATATATATATATATAGTTCAACGAAGAATTCCAAATGAAAAATAATGATGCATAGAAAAAAACTCAAAACTATAAACTTAAAGTTGGATTAAATTTCTACAAGTGTTTATTATGATTTTAAATACTAAAGATAAAGTGAGTTCTTAACTCAATAACATCCACATATCAAAAGAATATATCATAGCACACCCCATTGTGTGCCATAATTTCATGGATTCATATATAATCTTCACTTAAAAAATCAACACGAAAAAAAACAATTGAGTCCAAGGTAATTGGATTTCATGTCATGTTGCCTCATTAAAAGTATTATTAGGAAAACCTGATAGGAAAAAAAATTGATGAAGGTAAAAGAGGTTCAATATTCCCAACTACCCCTCATAAAATCTTCATAGACATTTTAGTCTTTACATATCAATTTTATAAATATTTTTTATAGTTTGTAATTCCTTTATCAATAAATCTAAAATATTATCACAATGCCTTATTTATTAGATATCAATTTCACCTTTCTTTTGAAGATCATGAGTGAAAAATAATTTCCATGTGATGTGTTTTTTTTATATCACCTTTGATATACCAACCCTTTAATTTCACCATAAAAGTATCATTATCCTTATATAATATAATTGGAATATCATTAATCATGTATATTCCACAATTATTTTAGATATGATTAATAATTGATCGCAATAGCGGGTACAGTAGCGGTACTATATCATATTGTAGTAGCGGCGGCCTGTAGTAACGGTGGGCACTATAGAGGCGGCAGGTCACTATAGCAGCGGCAAGGGTACTATAGAAATGGTGGGTATTGTGTGGTACTGTAATAAGCAGGTACTGTTGCAGTATTATTCATAGAATGGTCCTTCGACCAAAAATTTGGGCCTACGATCCATGTAATGGGATAAATTCTCACTGGGCCTTCGGGATATTTAATGGATCTCCCTCTACCCAGTTAAAAGAGGACTTTGATTTTCTTTAATAATAAATGAGGCTTCAGTCCCAACCTTTAAAAAAATTTATCGCAACTAAACACATTCATGATTTTCTTCATGAATCAAAAATAAAATCATTGTGATTGGAGGAAGTTGTTGAAATGGTTTATTTTATACAACTTCATGAAATGGTAATTCCACCATTTGTGAATAAATATTCAGTTTGAGATTTAGATTTCAATAGATTAGATAAATATATAGTATCATCATAACCAACCAATTTTGATTATAAATTTTGAAATAACTAATCATTTATACACTTTAAATATCGATGAGTAAGGAATAACATTACCATGCATTAAATTTATTATAATAATATCTCATATTATTTATAAATTATATATTCACTTTCACATGTATATCCTTCATGGATAAATAAAATGTTTCTTTATATTTAATCCTTCCAGGAAAAATAATTTCTTCATTTTCCCCTCATGTATGAAATATATCACTCTATGAAGAAATTTATTTAATTATTAAGAGTATTTTCAAGAATATGTAAAGTCATTCCAAAATTTAATATTTCATATTTTAGAAGTTTAATTCAAAATACAAGGATATTCTTTATAATTTTATGATCAAATTATTCATTGAGTTCAGAACCTCTTCTAGAGTTTTGATGTTTTTCAAAGCATATTAATAACATGATGAAAAAATTACTTGATTTATAAAAACCATGGGATGATAAAATAACTATTATATTCTTCATCTTATAAATTTTTATATCATATATGTCTTATTCGGTTAAACATAAAATGAAATTTCTCTGATTAGGTAAAATTTGTATAATTTTGAATATAATTTTTCCATTTTAAACCATTTAGGGATTCATAAATGTTGTAATCAATGTTACCGTGTAGAAAATAATTGAAACATAAATTGGATATAATATAAATATAATTATCAAAATTTATGTGGAAGAATTTTTTTATAATAAAATTATATATATTCAATAGTCTTATAAATTTTATTAACCAATCCAAAATTTTATATTTTTAAAATATCATATATTCCTTTAATATTTTTGGATAATTATTTTTATTTTTAAATCTCTCAAAATACATTATCATCAATTATTTTTTAAATAATTTAAAAATTCAAATATACCATCAATAACATTTAATGAGATCTCATATTTTATTTGGTACTGGTATCACTTCAAGGAAAATATCTAAAAAATATATTGTTATTACTATATTTATTTTCCTATTTAAGAGAAAATATATTTATTTTTTCCACTCATGATGAAAAATGATTTTATATAATTAGTTCGGCCACACTTCTGGTGTGTATAATTAGACTATTTATTTTCAACACATGTCAAGACCATAAGGGACATAGGTGAGAGATACCCTGAGG
The DNA here is from genome assembly GCA_963277665.1 of Viscum album. Lineage (NCBI taxonomy): Eukaryota > Viridiplantae > Streptophyta > Magnoliopsida > Santalales > Viscaceae > Viscum > Viscum album. Next base: position 686,484,680 of record OY728142.1, on the reverse strand, counting down.
GGGGGTGAATCAGTGTATGAAAAACGCTTTCCAATTTAAAAATTTATTCTAAAATTATCACGACCCTAATAGATCATTACCTCAGGATTATTAGGGTCGCTTTATTTGACCTTCTTTATATGGTGGTCTAATTACTCTTTCTCTTGACTTATCCATTGTCAAGTTTTTATTAATTGTTTCTTAACCCATACTCACTACTTATGTCTTATATAATATAAATATTTCATTCATTATACAATGATTATATTTGGTTGATGCATGTCAAGTTAATCCAATGATAATTCAATCATCGATGTGTCGATGGACCAGAATCCATTAATCTCACTAATGTAGTGGTGGGTTTAGGTTATTTCACTCTTATTCCTCAATTCACTACCCATAAAATGGTATAGGTTCATCTCACTACCTCCCAAGGAACACTAACCTCACTTCCCTCACCTTTTCTCACAAAAATAAGATAAGGATTACCATTCTATAATGCAGTAAAACACTAAAAAATCACACTATTTTTGTTTCACTAGGTATGGATGGGTTCCTTTGAACTCTATACTTCTCCTTCATGGGTATTTTGAAAATACCTACATGAATAGAACAATCACCTTTCCATGAACTGTCATGGAAACTCATTCATTGGCATAATCTTTAAGGGTTTTCAAAACTATCTCCACTTCTTTCCAGTAATTAGAACTGAGAAAAAAATCTCATTTTATATATAGAAACAATTCCCTTCATTTTCTCTTGGCATAATATTGAATTATTTATAATCTCTATTTTCTTCTAGAATTTATCCTCTCTTTTTCCAATATGGTTGTGTGTTCTCTTTCTTATAAGTATAGCAGGGGTCTTTCATATTTATTGAAAAATATTTCACATCAAATACAACTTTCTTACCTCTAATTTAATATATATTATCCTCTCTTCACCTCATGTAAATTTCCAAGACTTCATGGGTTTGATGGAAAAATGCATCCTTCAATATTCTTTGGAAATAGAGTTAAAATAATCCAAATGTATCCTTGTAATTTTGATTCAAGGTATCCCAAATATCTCTCATGATTATCTCTTAAATAGAGAGAATAAAACTATAAGTATGCTTCACTCGACACCATCACAGTGTAACTGCCTCACTCATGGTGTAACATGACTCGATTTGAGTTCCTTCATGGAATGGTACTCTTCTTCATGAAATGATGTTTGTTTAAGGGTTAGATGAAGAAACCATTGAATATATTCATGTTTGATTTTCTAGGAATCACAATGCGGTCCTTAAATTCTATTTTGACTATTGAACTATTTTCAGCAATACTCCCTTCTCCACGGTGCTAGCCTCACTTGGATAGAACCACTAAATTTTTTCCCAAATTCACTCATAGTGCGACTCTATATTCACTGTGTCAGCCTCACCATGAAAGATTCATTGAAACCCACCCATATCTAGTCCCATCCTGAGCTTCACTTTCATAGTTCTGCTGAAATCTACTTCAGATTCATCATATTGTAGCTCTATACTTCATTGAATGAATAATTATTCTAAAACTAGTAAGTATAGAGTCTTATGAATCTCTTTAGGAGTATTGAATATCCCCCTTTACAACACAACCATTCTCATAGTATCCTGACACAACCTAACAAAGTTCCCTTCCTGGAATGATCATTATTTTCTCGATGTGACTCAACCTTATGAAGTTCCATTTTTCTAGTCAATTATTTCATCATGGATCGACATATTTCATCACAGCATGACTTCTTTTTTAAAAATAAACTATAATAGTTTCTTAAAACTCCCCTTCAAGATATTTTATCCATAAGTGAGCTCATTTGAAAGGGTTCCAAATTTTGGTCTTCTCATTATTTCTAACACCTCCAACAGAAAAAAAAAACCACTTATGTGAACAACCACCAATACTCATTAACAACCTACAACACAATAACCTCCAAAACTTTTTAAAAACAAAATAAAACCCCATAAAATTATCAATCCTATATTGGATGTTAACAATTTCCCCATTTATATTTTTTATAAACACCTCTCATCATGAATTCATTACCTTTTCCATTATATGGAATACCTTCACTGTTGAATCTAAGGAAAATATAAGCAACCAAATTATATACAATACCATAATTATTGAATCTAATGATTCTCTATTAAAACCAACGATTTCTTCTCCACCTACAAGGGTTGGAAAAAATTCTTATCTCTTTTTGTGGTTTTTGCGAGCATCTTCTCCCCTTTATTGATTCATCATGGTTTCATGATTCTTCTTCTCCCATTTAATATCAAATAAAAATACTTATACATAATTCAGTATACTTTTTGGAAATATTATCATAAATTATATTCTAATGAGAAAATATCACTAATTTTTATACTTCCTTATCACCTGATACCAAACAACATAATCTCTAATTCTTGTTTCATTTGGAAGCTTCTTTGCTATGCAACTTGTGATAAGATGTAGTCATGATATTATTATCAATAAATTTTCTCCCCTATGTCAATACAATATAATACTCCTATAACAGTCATCTCTTATTATCTGATTCCACTTTAAAAACTTCTTTGGGGACCTCATTTGATACCACTTTCCATGATACCAAATTTCCTTCATGAGGAATCATCAATAAATATTATCCCTCTTAACTCAACATTATACTTTCATAAAATCCAGTGTGACTAGAATCCCACTCTTGAAATATTCTTAATGACTCATGTAATTTCCAACTCCAATTATTAATCATTTTATATTACTTGTTAATCACCATTTGAATTCCAAATTAGCCTATTAAGAACTAACCTATTCTCTAAATAATGTTTTCATGCTGAAAATATTTTTAGTGAATGTAATTCCCATGTATAAATGATCTATTAATAAAAAATATAAGTTGAAAGAGTTGAAACTCGATGTAGGAAACAAGATATTGGTTCAAAACACCACTGTTGTCCTTTGCACTAATGTACTTCTTTAAATTTCAAAAATAATAAATATTTATATTTTACCAATGAATTATTCTTAATAACTAAATAAAACTTTCACCAAATAATTTGGGAATAAATAATAACTTTAAATTTAGCAAGTTATACCAGATTTCACCTTTTCAGTTAAACTACACACATCAAGCCTACAACTAATTTTTAACAAAAAAAATTTTATCAATTGGTTAAAATATATTTATGCACTTTCTTCTCTCAGTTTCCTTCCTTTAATGATGGTTATTCCACTATTGGATATTTACCTCCAAAATATCCCTAAATCCTTTAGATTTATTATTTAATTATATTTAACATTAAATATGAAATTCATATGCTGAAATAATCAAATGATACTAAATAACAAACCATTTTTTAGATTTCAAAATAAATAAATCTTAAAACATAATTACTTATACTCCTTATTTATAAATTTCCCTTCCATATTTAAATATTGACACCAAATGTGATACAAAATTATCAAACTGCTTATGAAACTAATAGTTACTGCTCTAATGCTTCTTGTTGTACATGTAGTTTCTACTTCAACAAAGTTCCACTTATACAACTCCCAACATTAGTTGGAACTTTAGGGAATTCCTAAATACCACTTTAATCATAAGTTTCTGCTTCAACAAACCTCTTTCTGCTTTTTTTTCCTCTCATCATTGGATGGGATACTTATTTTACCTAAGATTTAATAGGTTTATTACTATGTGAATTCTATATCTTTTCCAAATCCTTTTAGTATCTTTCTAGAACACTTTTTATTAGATAATATGTTTGGAATTATTTTTTAAGATACTTTTACCATGATGTTCTTATTCATCCAAACTATAAAATATATTTATCAAAGGAATTGATTTATCATTATGTGTGTGTTATTTTTATCTTTTCATGCCATCTAAACTCCACCTAAAACTTCCAATAGAGACATTTTTATCATGGTAGAAATTGTTGGAATTAAATATATAACTATGTTATTGTATTTGGTAACTTCTTTTTAAAAAACTTTCATAAACTTCAGAGTAATAAATATATTACAATACTTTATGAAAGAAACTGGAAATATGACCATTAATACGATAATAGAAACACATGTCTCCATACATTCTTCAATAACTCATTCGTTTTTCCTTGCCTTTTGTAGAGATCTTCTTTAGTTTATTTTCAGAATCTCTATAATTTTCCCTTTTCATGAGAATTTTCATGGTTTTCTTATTCTCGTGCCTCAGTGACATTTCATCATAACCAATACCATATTTTCCCATGGAGTAGTATAAAACATTATTTTCATATTTTTCCTATAAAATATCATATTTACCCTTTATCTATTTATCACCTTAAAAAAGATAATCAAATGGAAAATGTAAATAATCTATCAATCTAGTATTACCCTTGAAATTTTATTATTGGGAAGGGAGGGTTCACCTGTGTAATCATCAAAACTAAGAATCCTAGTGTAATAAAATATTACACAAACTAAAATATAGGCATAATAAAATGAAACCTCTAAAACTCTCATGATTTTAGATTACTAGAAGATGGGAATATGATGCTCCCCACTCACCACACTAAGTTAAAATTTTCACACATTCTTATATACATCTAACACAATAACACTCAATAAATGGGGAAAAATAATAAAGTAAATAGGTTAAAAAATATTATATGGTTCATACTTTTAGTCTTGCATCAATAAGAGAACACTAAAAAATATTTATTACTCAGAAGTTATAAGATTATATTTTTTTAATCAATAATTTTAGATATAAAAATATTTTATACTAATTAAAAATATAGTTACATATTTAATCCAGGTGGTCTCATCCCTTGTATTTATATATTTTATCAGTTAGTAAAATAGGTTGAACTGCTATTTGAAATTTATGAAAAACATTCCCTTTGAATTGGAAACCACAAATTTCTTCTGGCCACCGCCTCCTTAACCATTTCATCTGGTAAACCACTATTAGACCTTCCATGTGCACATAAAATTTTTTGATATTCTGATCAAATGGCCCCTTTATACTGAAGTTCCCTAATGTTAGAATCCAAACATCAAGGCCGATGTATCTTCTAGTAAACATTCCTTCTAATTGATTTAATTATAACATTAAACAAACTCAAAATTTCATAAAAATATATTACTTAAATAATATTTCAAATAAGATCTTAGAAAACCTCCAGCACTTAGGGAAATCAAGGTAAACATTATTTATTTCACATCAATCATGAAGTGTCCTCCATCGCCTTCCATTAACCTAAGTAAAACTAGTCATAGTAATGCCTCAAACATTCTTAGGCCCGAAACTTCATGAACATATCAAATGTATTTTTCTTTCCAAATATATTTTTTAAATCTAACACTTTATATTGAAAAAAATTGTGGATAAAATTGAATATCAGGTCAATTCGTTTCATTTATTCATGAAAAAATGGATTCCACACAAGGTTTATTGTACTATGACTATCAAAAAACAACAATACTCTTTCTAGAATCTTTCTAAGATCCTTCATTAATAACATTAAAAAAACTAACCCCTTTAGGGATTTCTTAGCTTCTATGTATTATTCTTCCATTGTATATAAAGTAACCACAAGTTAAAATTTAGACATCCAACTAACCATTGTTTTTTTAAAAGTAAATACAAAGACATTCATTCTCTTCTGGGTAACTAAAACCCATGTAAAATATATATCCATAAATCCATTTATTGAATTATCATCCCTAATATAGATCAATATATATTACAAACCTTTCAGATAATGGATGATTCACTTAAACACAACACATTGTTCCCTTTTGAGGTTTGACATGAAGTAACTTACCACTCCCACTATAAAAGAAAATTTCAGACTGTTTACATACCATCATGTACATCAAACTTCTGAAAACTAATTAAAATGATACTTTCACCATATAACAAACCTCAAATTTCATTCTTAATTCCATTTCCTTGGATAACTTTATGTTTTGATAAGAGTGTTCAATGCATACTTACATCCGAACATCCTAAAACTTTTCGATGATATTTTTGATTTAGTTTTTCTAGGATAACAAAAAAATTATGTATTTTCTATCCCTATCTATCCTCATCCTTAATATTTTTCTAACATGAATAAGATCCTTTATTTTCAATCTTTCAAACAATTTACTCTTCATCTTTTAAATCCATAAAACCTATGGACCTTCAAGCAAAATATTATCCATATATAGAATGGGAATGATGTAAATCCCATCATTCCATGAATTCAAATAGAAATAATGATCAGAGTCACTATGTGTAAAACCTTATTCAATCATGAACATGTAAACCTTATGGTTCTGCTATCTAGGTTCTTACTTTAATCCAAGAGGCTCTACTTTAATTTATAAAAAATCCCCTCATTATGATGATATCTAAAACCCTTAGGTTGATTCATGTGAATCTCACCCTCCAATTCACCATTAATAAAGTAAATTTTTACATCTATTAACTCCATGTTTAGATCATCTAAAGAAACTAAAATATATACTATCTAGATGGTGTTATTCTTTACTACTGGTGATAAAATTTTTGAGAAATTAAATCACTCTTTTTGTTGTAAACCCTTCACCACCAGTTTCACCTTGTATCTTCTACTTTATTAAATTTCTTCCTTCAAATAAAAGACCCATTTTTTCTCAAGTGATATTTTACATTATCATAATACAGTCATCTCCCAAGTTCCATTGAACTTCAAGAAATCCATTTCTTCCTTCATTTCTTATTCTCATTATTTTAATTCACTGAGTGTCTCTACTTCTTCAAAGAATTTGGGTTCTCCAACATATTTTAGAAGTAATAAATCCATAACATATACATATATTTGTATTTATCTTATATATCTAGAATATATTCCTAACTCATCTTGAGATTCAGTTCTTTCCGATACTGCTATTCTTAATGCCCTATCTTCTAGTGAACCATCTTCTTATCACTCAACTTTTAGAGATTTCCCTCAGGTTTCAGAAAACCCTGATCATTCTGGAATATCTATCCTTGAATGAAATTTTGGTAAATATGCATTGATATCTAGAATTAAATTTTTTTTGATATTATGGTGTATTTATCAAAACCAAATTGAAATTCATTAATTGAATCCTTACCCTCAACTCTTAATTCAATAATGTTTTGATCCTTCCCTGGGACCTTCTCATTGAAGAAAATGTTTCAATGTCAAATAACTTGTCTCTTTTCATCATTCCATTGTTAGAAAACAAAATCTTCATTTATATGTCCAATAAGGAAACATAATATAGACTTAGAATCATGTTTATCTCTATAATTATCATTGACATGAATATAAGTCAAACTTTCAAAGAAATTATAATAGAAAATTCGGGTATATTTTAGACCATAACTCTTCTAGAAGTCTCTTTCCCACAATAGATGACAGATTTCAATTGGCTAAATATATAGTCATGTCGATTTATTTTTCCAAAATGGACTTGGGAATTTCATAATGCATTATTCCTTTTCATTAAAATTATGATTAATTATCGCTGCTATAACATTTTATTATGGTGTTCCAGGTATGGTCTTCTCCAACCATACCCCTTTCTTCTAGTATAATTTTCAAAATTTTCTTCCATTGTACACTCTACTGTTGTTAGTATGATGCACTTCATCTTTTAGACATTTTTCCTTCTAATCATGTCTATATACTACACAGAAGAACTCAAGACATTAGATTTTTTAAATAAATACACTCATAACTTTCTCATTAAATTTTTGATGAATGTGATAAAGTAAATAGATCCTCCATAAAACTAAACTAGAGCTATCCCCCATACATCCAAGTAAACTAGTTTCAACTTCCATGTTTTTTTATTCCATAAATATAGATTGAGTGAAACCCTATTTTATTTCTCTATCACACAATTCTCACAACTTATGATATTCATGTGCTTAAGATTTAGCATGACTCTCCCTTATAGAACATTAATATTCTTTTAAATAAGGTGATTGAGCCTAAAATTACAAACTTTTAGATCTTATAAGGATATATCTTTATCCCTTTTACTTCCATTTGATATTATGGTAAGATAATGTGTTCTACCATTTACTCCTCACACCATCACCATGGACCATCAATACACTTTCCAGACTCCATTGGATAAAATAGTGCCATATCCTTCCTCACCAATATATAATATGTAAATTAGGTTTTTCCATGTCCATGGTATGTTCCTGACTCCTTTGAGTCTCAAGAATCCATCATTCTTCATCTGGATGTTCATATCTCCCTTTATGAAGTCTACCAAAGCTTCATTATCTGTTAGATGAACTCTACCAATACTTATGGATAAATAATTAATCATGCACCTATGTTCTGTCATTGAATGGAAATATTATCTAGAGTTAACCACCCATGACTCCATTGAAATGTTGACACTAATAAATTGGTCATTTCAACCCTTTGTTTAACTTATGTAATTTTTAATTTTTGATGTTTTCATTTCAATGAATTACTTGGAATTTATATAATCCTTTTAGATATGTCCATGTTTCTCACAATTCTAGTTTGTGTTACCTATACCAATTGAATTTACTCAACTCCTCTCTATTTATTCATCTTTTAATCACCTATAACGTTTTATTTCAGTTGAGTTCCCCCTTTCATTAACATTTAAAGAATTATCATAAGGCACCTGAAATTCCATTATCTTAAGTTCTTCATTTAGGATCAAGTTTCAGATGTCCTTAAAATCCAAGTTGTTTTTTCTCATAGATATGACCATTACATCCCATGAAATTAGTAGTGATAAAATAGTAAAATATCCCATACATAATTAGTTAATTTTACCTTCACATATTTGATTTGTCTCTAAATTGTGTTGAATTCGTTCACATGATCTACCATTGTACTACATTTTGATAAAATCATGCTGAATAGTTTCAACATTAGGAACACTTTTTTTATTACCATTGTTTTATAATATATATCCACCAAGGCTTATATCATCTTAGTTATTGTATTATTATCTTATATTTTAAAGGAAACATTTCATACCAATGACATCATCACTGACTCGAGTGTTTTTATATCTAACTTTTTCCAGTAACCTTTCTACATTATATCTGACTTGAATATAACTAATAGAACTTCCAGGTCCTTTTTATGATATAATATTCCATTTACAACCTCTATAAACCATAGTCTATTCTTTTGAACTTGACAATTTGACCCTTTCCTTCTTCTGACACAACAACTACTAATGATAGTAATACAAACTAAAATTAGTATAACATCAAGGTGAGTGTGAATATTACCTGAGTTACTATTGAGTGTATAAAACCAATCTCTGAAAAAAGTTCAAGTACTAATTATTAAGAAATGAGGTGTCACATGTGAAATCACCTGAACCAAGAACCTCATTCCACTGAAAGATCACACATACCAAAAGGTCTACATATTGAAATAAAACCTATGTAACATCCCATGATATTAGCATATCATAATATGGATTGATGATGTACCCCACTCATCTCACTAATTAAAACTTTTCACATAATATTCTAACAACTCACACAAAAACATTCAATTAAAGGGGGTAAATAGAAAATTAAAAATAACAAATGAATATTATTCGGTGTTAACTTTTATCCCTATTTCCATGGGAGAACACTACCAATTCTTTATTAATCCAAATATATAGAGATTAAAATTATTAATTGGTTATTTTTTAAATAAAAATAATTGATCTATATTATAAGTAAATTACCATATTTATATAATTTCATCCCACTCCTATATTTATATAAGTGATTAAATAGTTGAAAAGGTTTCACCGCCATTCAATGTTTGAAAAGAACATTACTATGGAACTGAAAACCTTTGATTCCTTGTAGTTTCCACCATCATAACCATTGCATATGGTAAACCACCATTGGAATATCCATGTACGCATATAAATTTATGATCATCCAATTATAATTCCCCCTTCCGTTGAAGTTCCTTACTATTGATAGCCAAAAATCAAGGTTGATGTATCTTCCTATGAACTTTCCTTCAAGTAGATTTAATCAGAACATAAAACAAGCTTCATGTTTCCTAAAACAATATTTTCTTCCAATTTTGAGATTTTTATTCTCTTTGTTTCAATTTGAGCATCAATATATTCCTTGATTTTTTTCATTATACATATAATCCTCCAATGAATATGAGAGTTTATGAAACATTTCATTGTATTCTTTCATCTTATATTTTTTCTAAGGAATGGAGTCTTTAAGCCATACCTTCTCTTATAGAAGTATTTATTTCTCCTCAAGAAGTTCTTCCACTTGAGTAACAATATCTTCTTTTTTATCCTTTAAATTATAGATTTCTCTTGAGTTCAGAACTATCTCCTTTAAATCTATATTAATATTTTCCACTCCTATGGACACCACTTCCAATTCCTTAGCCTGAGGGTCATTTTTCTCCCTTATACTAGTATCCAACTTAACCAACCTTTTGTTTAATATTTTTGATTTTTCAACATCAATTTCTTTTACTTTTTCACATATCTCTTGAGACTTTTTTTCCTCTTTCGAATTCATGTTATCTTCTTACAGTTACTTGTATAACTCCTCTTATAAGTGAAAAAATCACACTTGTGGACTCCTCAAGATCTCCCCATCATTTATAGGTCTAGAATCACTTGTAAAATCTAGTTTTTCAGTATGTACTATAACATCATTGAATGATTTATGATGCACATACTTCATGGGGTTTGGAGAAAGTAGTGATTTATTTTCCTAGTGCAGCATAGTGGCTAAATAGGGTCATCTCACTTAAGGATATTTTGTGATCAATCGCCCACTATTATTAATTCACCTAATTATATTCTTATTAAATAAAAAAAATTATGGGTTTTTTATAAATAAAAAACTAGAATGTAAACATGTAGACAAAATGGATATAGTTAGAAATAAATAACTTAGTCCTAGAGTCGGCTACTCAAGTTCCTTCAATATTAATTATTTTTTTCTAAATTATATTTTAGAGTCCATCCCATCATAAAAGTACAACTTATCCTTACCTTGAGTGTGAAACTTAGTATGGTTATGAGTTCACTTCAGCACACCAAATCTTACCTCCTCCAATAGTCAAAAATGATGAACACCCCTCAATTTAAAGTGTGACATTATCCAAGACCTAGCTCCAATTTATGTTATTTAATCCCTTGAACATACTTAACTCCATCATATGAAATTCAATTTGATATAAGGTAGGGAATTTATGTTTGGTATAGAATGGAATAAAATAGTGGATAATATTGTGGAATATGGACAATCACCACATCACCACTCAATACACCTACTACCCCATTATGAATAGAAAATAAGCATTTATAATTGATGAAAAATAATTATAGAACATTGAGAAAACCTCCTCCAAGGCTAATACTAGGGTTAGTTACTCACCGTCATGATTATTAGATAAGTACGGAGTAAAAACACAAAAGTGAAAATAAATAATGAGAGAAAAATAAGAATAAAAATGTATTAAAAATGTATAACAATGCTATAGAATAAATACAAAAACCTAATATATATAAAATGGATAACTTAAATGGATAACTCAAATGGAAAACTCCTTGAAAAGTAATGGAGATAAAAATTTATAAGGAAGAGGGCGGCTAATTTTCACACCAAAATATTACTCTAAATTTTTTCACATGATAGCCTCATTAAATATATAAATTTGGGATAGTGGTCTTATTAAAAGTTTTTATCCTTTATATTTCATGTGCACCCACAAAATTTTATCACTAGTTTCCACATGTATCGAAATTTATAGCCTAATTACTAATGAAATTTTTTATTTTTTAAATGGTTGGGGCCGAAGCCTCATTTATTATTAAATCAAAGAAAAGACTCCTCTAAACTGGGTAGAGGGAGACCCATTACATAGCCCAAAGGCCCAGTGGGAATTTAGCCCATTACATGGCCCATAGGCCTAAATTTTTGGCCCAAAGCCCATTCTGTGAATAGTACTGCTACAGTACCCGCCTACTACAGTACCACACAATACCATCCTCTACTACAGTACCCTGTCACCGCTACAGTGACCTACTGTCGCTACAATACCTGCCATTTCTATAGTGTCACCGCTGCTACAATCTGCTACAGTACCTATGCCCAATGGGTTTTGAACCCCCATTTTTCATATAGGATTACGGGGTGCTTATCACTAAGCCAAAACCCAACTACATAATGAAAACTTTTATGTACTAGAGACTCTTCATATTCTACTTCTCTAATGTCCAATTCATTTATGGCCATAAAAGAGGATGAATATTGAAGACTACATATTTAATGAAGTTATTCTAATAACTATTATATATCTACTTTCAAAGTTTCAGCTCCTTTGTTTTTTCCATTTATTGATATGGTTCCATATTGAAAATTCATCAAATATGGGAATAGATTCTAAGGTCAGAATTTTGAGTTTCATTTGGGCGTCAAAAGATTGGATTCATCTTTGGATCTTGTTGAATGAAATGTATCCCAAAAATCCTATAAACATAAAAAATGAATTTTTTAATTTTCATTAGTGTATAAAATGCTCTGGATGAAATAAAAAAACTAATTTAAAATACTTAAAAATAAATAATTATCCAATTTTTACAATTAAGATTAAATTATTCTTAAAAACTAAACATTTGAAAAATTCAATTTAAATAACAATTTTTTGGAATTAAAATCATTTAATTATAAAATAAAATGTGTTAAACTACTAACTTAATCCCCAATTATAAAATTTCATTCAATCTCATGTAAATATTCAAGTTCATTTCATTCCTACTTCCCTAAAAATATATTTCTCTCTTCACTCAAGTATTTTTCATGTGTAGTTCTTGTCATTCCCAAAGCATGTGTGATCTATATAGTCTTGATATTATCTTAGTATATCAAATTCACATATTTATAAATGTATCAATCATGTGGTATTTCACATGGGTTATTAGGAGGATATTGATTTTTATATTTTAAATGTAAAAATATCAGAGTTAGAGTGTGTAGGATTAATCACTGATGTGAAGTAAATTCATGAAAATTGTTTTGATCAAGAATGGATTTCTCCAAAATCCCCTTGAAAAAAGTAAGACTAAGAATATCTTAATTTCCTTGGGAAGACCACACTTTATTATTTTAGAACCATTTCATTTCTTCCCTCTTCCCTAATTTCAAAAACTTTGCTGCCTTTATTTTTTATTAGGAATTCCAACTCAAATTTGTGTTTTTAGGGAAGAGAGTTACTTTTGGTCTTAAAAAAATAGTAAAATAACATCCTAGATATTAAAATATATTTTATCCACCCACCCATATTCATAATGTAAATTTTCTTCCAGAAAATCGCTAATAAATATGGTATCACTTTCAATTCAACTCAAACACATTCTTCAAATTATCACAGCACAACCAAAATCCCCCACACTTGTGTTAAATAATAACCATGCATTTAACTTCATGATTAGGTTGGAAAGGGATAATTAGCTTATAGTGTGGATAACTAAACAAGATATTCATGTATACTAAGGGATATATTGATTAAATGTAAATGTGGGACGGAATAAAAATAAATCTCTTAAAAAAGGGGGATTTTAAAAGCAAAGAAATACCTCAATCATTTAAAACACAAGTACCATAGACCCTCAAGTTTTGAAAAAAATAAAACAAATTCTGGTTAATAAAGCATGGTTTGTTTCTCTAATGAATTAAGGTGAATGTAAATAATATTTCTAAAAGGTTTACAGGCCTTATGGGAATGTGATTTCGAAATATATATAGTGAAATGAGGCATGGGATTCAAAATTCATCGGTATTTTCATGAAATTATAAAGGATTAAAATAGAAACAAAATCATTATCATCATTTATTTAAGTTCACATTCATTATATAAATTGGTACACTCATTTATGTGGGTTTTAAAAATGTAAATAATAATAATTTGTACTCACAAGTTTTAAAAACATGGTAAAATTGAAAAAGAAACACATAAAATTTTAAAAAACTATCAAAAAAATAAAAATATAAATTTTTAAATCCTAAATTATAAAGGTTCCCTTGAACAAATTTAAACTATTATTAACACTTATTTAAGATCAAAAAAATAAAAATATAACAGCAAAAAAATGAAAGATAAAGAGAGATACAACCTGACTTCATTATTATGTAGCTGCATTGAGTTAATCTCCCAGTTACTACCACTTCATACCTAAGAAATAAAGAAAAAACATGATAAATTTATTTAAATAAAAATAAATAATAAAGATAAATGGGGAAGAAGAGGGATAAATCTTGACTTAAACCCCTCAAGATAGTTCTAGGTTTTTACTACCCTTATTCAAAAAGTTGCAGAACTTTATTCCCAATTTGAAAGTGTATGTGGTTTTTGTGGCATGAACCACCACATTTTATTTCTCTTAATATCCATAAGTAGATACCAAAAGTAGGAAACCCCAAAAAAATAAAAAATTTACTATCCCCTGGAAGAGAATAAAGAGAGAAATAGAAATGAATAGGGGGGGGAATAATATAGAGACTCTCCCTATCAAATTTCATGGTGTCCTCCTCTATATGATATTCAAGTTGATCTAGATGAGGTAGTTACATCACCACATTCTTCTTGATCTCTTATTCTTCTTCCACTAATTTTATGGATTATTAATTAACATGAATTTCCATGGCCTTCTCTAAGTGTTATATATTATAAATTTCATAAAAGGATAAGTTAGAAAAAATTAAAATTGATTGTGATTTAAACATGATGAATAATATAAATATATTCCCATTAAAGTAATTCATATTTAAAATTGATATCTTCTGATAGGAAAACTAGCAACTCAATTTCAGTATGTTCGTATTCATAATACTCTTCTAAATAAATAGATACAAAGAGAGGTTTTTTATTCTCATAGATAGAAGTATCACTTACCTTATCAAGTTCTACAAAATCTAACTAAGACTTATCCAAATCATCTTTATCCCCCACAAATACATCATATTTCATGTTTTATTCAAGAAGCTCTTAAATAAATGGCTGATAAAGGACAAATGGATCTTCAAGTAATTATTTATTCCCCTCCTTAGGTTCCTTAAATTGAAAAATTAGTGGGGATAATTATTCTTAAATTGGTTATAGTTTTTTATCTAGTTATTTCTCTTGGGATGCATAAACATATTCAGCTAGCTATTTCACTTGGTTACTCATCTATTGTATGTTTTCTTTAATCCCTTTTAATTGTTAATATTATACTTCTTGCATTTTGTAGTGGTTATTCCATTCATAATAATTTTAATTTTAATAAATCATAGATAGTCACTTTTTTTATCTTTTTTTAAGAAGATAAGAAATTGTATTTATAAAATGTGTAAAGGAAATGGTGAGTGAAATAATACATGGATCCTAGAAATTACATAAATTTTTAACACACACCTTTCACAAGGTATGAAAAATGAAATAACTTATTTTCTTATTGAACCATAGTGGTTAATCAGGGCCATCTCACTTAATGATATTTTATTGTAAATCAACCACTATTATTAATTCACCTAATTATTTACTTATGAAAGCAATGCAATTTGGGGTTTTTTTTGTGAATAAAAAACTATAATTTAAACACGCAGATGCAATGGAAACAAAATAGATATAGTTAGAATGAAATAACTTTCTCCAAGAGTTATCTAATTTTTTTCTTTCAATATTAATTATTATTTTCTAAATTCAATTTGATGGTTTATCCCATCATAAAAGGACTACTAATCCATACCATGAGTGTGAAACTTAACATTCCTAGGAGTTCTACTCAATACTCAAAATCTCACCTCCTCCAAGATTCATGAACAATGAACACTCCTCAATCAATAGTGTGATACCTTCCCTGAAATGAATCCACTGTATTCCTTTCATCCCCTAAACACACTCAAATCCATTGCATGAAGAGTTTCTCGAGAGAAGGGAGGGAATTCATGTTTAGTAGGAAATAAAATAAAATAGTGTATAATATCTTGGGATGAAATATAATCACAAAATAAACCTTAAATACACCCACTACCCTATTATAAATAGAAAATAAACATTGATAATTGAAGAGAAATAATTCAATAACACTAAGGAAACCTCTCCTAAGGCTAATCCTGAGGTTACTTACTCACCATCATGAATATTAGAGAGGTATGGTGGAAGAAAACAAATGTGAAATGAAATAATAAGAGAAGAAGAATAAGAATATAGTTTAAAAATTAATAATATGATTATGGAATCAAAATACCTTCTATGATATAGAAAATGGCTAACTCAAATGGCTAACTCAAATGGCTAACTCCTTGAAAGGTAACGGAGAAAATAAATTATAGGGAAGAGGGTGGATCATTTTTTATACAAAATATTATATCAAGAGTTTTCATGTGGTAGTCATATTAAATATCTAAATTTGGTAAATTTATATTCTTGAAATTTTTTCAAATTTTCTTGCACATGAACCCACAAAATATAAGCTATATTGGCCATATTTAGCCAAAGTTATAGACGAATTACTAATGAAAACATTTCTAGCATGGATACTCTTCATATTCCCCTATTATAATTTCCCATACATTTATATCCATTAAGAAGGATTAATATAGTGGTTCTATAACTAAAGAAGTTATTACCATGAGTATTTAATATCTAACTTCAAAATTTTAGCTCATTTGGTTTGTCTGTTTGTGACATGTGGGTCTATCTTTAAAATTCATCAAATATAGGTACATATTTTGAGGCCCAAATTGTGATCTTAATTTGGGCCTTAAAAGTTTGTATTTAGATTTGGATAGAGTTGACAAAAATATTTCTTGATAAGAATATAATTCTAAAAAAGGAATCTCATAATTGGGATTAATATATAAAATGTTCAGGTTAAAATAAAAAATGATTTAAAATATATAAAAATAAATAATTAGTTCATTTCCATAATTAATACCAAATTATTCTTAAAACCTATAAATGAAACAATTACTCTTAAAATAACAATTTTTGGGATGAAAAATATTGAATTGCATAATAAAATTTTTAAAAATTAACTTTTTCAATTTAATATATTCTCAATAAAATTTATTCATACTTTTCCTTAAAGGGATATCAGATTATTCCATCTCATCAATAATTTTACTATAAGTGATTCCAATATATGATATTACCTTGGAGTTCTGGTTATTCCTCAAATTTATTCCTTTATCCATGGTACCAATATAATGTAAGATCAAAATAAAAAATAAATCCTAGAGAAAATTAGATTAAGTCATAAAAAATAAAGAAAATAAACAGAAACTTATAATCTAATACCACTTTCCATGAATATAAGAGAATAATGTGGAAGATACTTTGAGATAAAGGGGTGAATTATTTTAAGAAAAAATCTTTCCAATTTAAACACTTCTCATTAAACTCTCACATTACTAAAAGATATTGACCTCATAATTAGTAGGTTCACTTGATTTTCTCTTATTTTTATGGTGATCCTATTATTATTTCTCCTAACTGAGCCTTTTCTATGTTTTTATTAATTTTTGACTAACCCACACTCACTAATTATGTATTATATATTATAAATAATGAATGAAAAACACGATGATTTTACTTGGTTCACCCGCACTAGGCTAATCCAAGTAGCATGAAATTGATGATGTGTTGATGCACCAGAATAAACTAATATCATAGTTGTATTGGTAGGTTTAGGCTAATTTACTCCTATACCTAGGTTCAATCCCGTTATAATGGTTTGTGGTCATCTCACTTCCACCCTAGGAACACTTCACTCGTCTTTGATCACTGCAATAAGATAAGGATTTCCATTTTTTCATGTAATCCAAAACAGAAAAACTACGCTATTGTTATTGCACTGGGTATGGATGGGTGCCTATGAACTCAATGTTTCTCCTCTATAGTTCAGATGTGTTTACCTTAATTAACAACACAATCACTTTTCCATGAGTCATCATAGAAACTTCTTTATTATTATAATATTCAAGGAGTTCCAAGTTTATCTCCACTTCTTTCTTGTAATTAAAACTATAAAAAACTATTTTTCTTCAGAATAGGAATTCCCTTCTTATTCTCTTGAAAAAATATTTAATGATTTCCAATCTTCCTTTTTTTATATAATTAATCCTCTCTATTTCTAATATGGTAGTGTGTTCACTTCCTTCTATGTACATCACAGGTTTCTATATTTATAGAGAAATACATCTCCATAAATCTAGGTTTATTATCTATATCTTAATAGAGATTCTCCACTTTACCCCTCAAAAAAATTTACATGTCCTCATGGTTATGATGAGAAAATTAATCCATTAATATTATTTTGAAATAAAGTCAAATTATTCAAAATATCTTCTTTAATTTTGATTCTAGATATCCCAAATATCTCTCATTATTCTCTCCTGAATAATAAATAGTATAAAAACTATATTTCTTCTTGGATTAGCACCATCACGACGTGACCAACTCCTTTATGGAGTGACATGACTTAGTTTGAGTCACTTCATGGTGTGGTACTCATATTCATGGTGTGATTTCTAGTCAAGTATCAGATCCATAAAATCTATAGAATATTTTCATATTCAATTCTTTGAGAATTACAGCATAAATCTTCAATTATATTTTTATTCTTGAACTAGTCATGAAATATATCTCTTCTTAATGGAATAGAACTCACTTGGATAAACTGATATAAGTTTTTCTAGATTCAATCATGGTGTAACTCCCTTCCTACAAAGTGGGACTCACTTGGATAAAATCATTTAAATCCACCCATATCCCATCATGGTTCAATCCTTCTACTCATAGTGTGGGATTCACTTACATAGATCCAATTAATTCTACTCCAGATCCATCCGGATGTGGTTCTTCACTTCACAACATGAATAATTTTCCTTAAATTTGTAAATTATAGAGTGTTTTGTATTTATTTTGGATTATTATGAATTCCCCTTCATAATGTGAACATTCTCCTTATAGCATTACACAATCTTACAAGGTTCCCTTCACGATATGACTATTCTTTTCATGATGTGATTCAAACTTACAAAGTTACATTTTTCTAGTGAATTTCTCCTTTATGTCATGACATATGTCATCATGGAATGACTCATGTTTTGTAGAAAAAATTATATTCTCTTCTTCCAACACTCCTTCAAACTCTTTTTTATATAAGTGAACTATTTAGTAAGGGTTCCAACTTTAGGACTTCTTCTCTTTGGTTCTAACACCTCTAACACCAAAAAAATTAAGTGGACAACCTCAAATAATTAATGAAAACCTATAACACTCATTAATAAAGAAAATAAAACATCCAATTATAAATCCTCTATTGGATATTAACAATAATTTACAAATTAATTATTCATATAAGTAATTTTAGTATCTTAAAAATGGTTTTGTTGGACCATTTTATGTATGGTATGTGATTCCCAATATTTATTTTAATAAACACGGATAACATTTTATGTGTACTCACCAGTAAATAATAATAAATGTGGAAATTTAATATATGCATCTATCATAAAATAATTGAAAGGATTGAGGGTAAAGAATAAGTGGTCGTCCCCATTCCTAACAAACATCTTCCATCAACTTATTCATATTTCTCCTTAGAAATATATAGAAATGCATTCCAGGAATCTGTGAATACAGTATCACACATGAAATTTATATTTTATTTTGATAGATCAAGAATTGAATCACCTTGTAATTATTTATTCATTTTCAAATGTGATTGACCCTTCTTGTTGAATCATCATTGTGATGTAGGTATCTATGGTATATTCTCTCTAGCAATGAACCACACATGCACCAAGAATCTATGAATGTCATGGAAGGTTTCCATGAATGATAGTGTGGATGTATCTATGACTTTTTTTCATTAATTGTTGATCTTTCCTTATAATCCTAATGAGGCATGTTGGGTTATCTTGGTCCTCTCATAGACAAATAGGGAAGTGAAGGATCAACAATTCTTATGGAAGCTGATAGTGGAATGGGAAAATTTTCTGGATGTGATCTTTGACATGAACTATATTATCATGCACATATATCGTGAATCCAACTACCTCGGTGATTATCTTACAAACAAAGGAGTGATTGATGAGGTGTTTCACTACTCTTATGCTCTCCCCAGTGATATTCTTCCCATTTTTCAAAGGGAAAAATGTAAAATACCCTCCTTCAGACTCTTGTAGCTTTTCTTTATCTTAATCTTAGATCCTCTCTGCTCACTTTTCTCAACAAAATATTTTCACAAATCCCCTTTAATATTCTTTTAACCCTTAGTGTACTCCATGTATATATAATAATAATACTATTATTATTTACTTGACAAAAACATAACCCACTAAAAAATTAAATATCATTTCTCCCGAATAAATAAATTAATATCTATTCAAATAATATTCCATTCTCAGTGGACCAAAACTTTGTCTGCTTATCCTCCTCATTATTTACCACACTAAGTATAATTTGAAATTTTTTAATTAAATAAATAAATATAACTACATTATATACCAATAAATAAATACTTGATATCAACCAATAAACCCAATAAATATTATTCCCGGTACTTGAGAAAAATATTTTGATCTACTTATTAAACTTATATATAATTTAACTAAGGTTCTTAGATACAAATAGTGTGGGACCCTTTAGACCCATTTCTCAGTGGAATTAGGATAAACCAACTAAATTCCTAGGTTAATATCTAGAAACATGACATGGAACCCATAGATAAAATATTTAATGTCACAATTACATCAACCTTCTACTAACCCTTACTGTGTAAAATAATCACTTTTTCTCAATATCTCTTATCAAATAGGTTTTATATCTTGTGTCATAAACATATATGTTTAACTCTCTTTCATTGGATTTCAAAAACTGAACACACTGATAAAATTCCATGACCATGGAATTAATATAGTTGTTCTATTTCATCAAAGGGCATAAGATATTCACTTATAACGGAAGGAATAAATCCCCTCCCACATTATACATTAATTATATGTCACTCGTGACACACATAACATATCTAACTTTATCATGAATTGTTATCAGTGTGGTTTATGAAATATATCTAATAATGTAAGTCATTACACACATTAATAATACTCTTAGAGTTAAAGGATCATTACATAGGTCTCAATTAGGAATATCCAATGGCACCTGAAACATGTGGAATTCCTATTGGTGGTTTTATTCTCATAACCTCCCATATTAGAGATTATAGAGGGATAACACCATGAAAAGGTGTCTCAATGTCTTATGATACTTCTACCCTTGATATATTGTATCTTCTATGTCTCATTAAAAAATATCATTCGATCATATAATATAGATTTTGTGAGACTCCAGATCTATTGCGAGAGCCACTACTATAGTATTATCACAATACACTATGATAGGGACTACACTTCAAGGCACCAAACCAAACTCTTGGATGAAGTTAAAAATACAAAATGATTCCTTAACTACATAAGAATTCACAATATACTTAGACACCATTATATAATCATCCACAACCAGATGCTTTAAGATCTTTCAGCTTACAAATCCTCCATTGAATTTGAAGACATATCTTGATTGTGATCTCCTGCCAACCTGATTAGTCTAGAAACTAGAATCTATGTAACCCTTGATAAATAAATCCACATATCCTACCAATAATATATCTTTAGTGCACCAAAAATTCTTAAGGATAGTCTTAAGAGTATCCCAATGTTATTCTCTTAGATCTTAATAATATTTGTTTTCCATGTTTAGGGAATAAGAAAACTTTAGTATGGCATATAACATTGTATACATAATTGATCCAATCACAGATCTGTAAGGGTTCTTACCCATCTTCTATCTCTTTTATTTTGTCTAAGGACACATTTTCTTTGAGATATGAATACCTTGTGACACTGGAATCAATATTCTCTTGGATTGTTCCATACTAAATCTATTTGGTATCTAGAAAATGTATATACCCTAACTTAGTGCAAGAAACCTATTTGATTGATTCAAACTAATCTTGACCCTGAAGATGTAGGATTCTACTCTTAGTTCCTTCATGGATAAACACTAGTTTATCTAGTCCTTGACTAACTGTAAGGATTGTACCATATTTCTAAAAAGTAATATTTCATCAATATATATTACTAGAAAAATGACCATACTCCAACCAAAACATTGGTAGACACATGTCTCAAATTAATTATTTATGAAACCAAACTCGTATGGATTCATAAAAATGAATATTCCATGACTTAGAAGCTTTCTTTAATCCATAAATTAATTTATTCAACTTTCATATCGTTTTTTAAATTACTTGAAGTCACAAACCATTCTGGTTATTTCATATAGACATATTCCTAAGGGTCATTGTCAAGGAATGTTGTTTTGACATCCAACTACCCAATTTCATAGTCATGGAATACTTTTATATTTACTAGAATTGTGATTTATTGAAACATATAAATTAGGGAAAAGGCTTCATCATAGTCAATTCCTTAAACTTTTTTTAAATACTTTATCCACTATCCTTACTTTATAGGTACTCACTTTACCCATACATGGTTTTGATACATGGAATTCATCTTATAATCATAGCTTATTTCCATCTTGAATCTTTCAATCTCTCTAATACCTCCTTATAGAAAATTTTATCATCATTGTACAAAAATAATAATTCACAATCCTCATTAACTAGAAAACAATAGCGTACTAGATAATTATCCTCTCTGGTTATCATATATAGTACTTCCACCTTAATAAAATATTCTTCTATAGGGATTGTTATAAGTTTCTCCTCTACTAAATTCTATTTATCTTGATCATTGAATTCATTTAAATCAATCTTGATCCCACTAACCTTCTTGAGGATGTGCTCCCTCTCTAGAAATATGGACTTTTGAGCCACTATAATCTTTTTTAGGGTTATATAAGTAATAAAAATTCGTTTCCTTAGGGTAACCTATAAACATAAACATTTTTCCCCAAGGTGTCATTTTATTTCCTGAGGTTACCTTAACAAAAACCTCACAACCGCATACACATAAGTTTAACAACATAAACTTTTTTCCTTGTATTAACTCGTATGGTATGTTGTTTGTTTATTTAGTTGGAACCTAGTTCAGTGTTTATATCACATTTTTTAATGAATATACCCAAAAGGATAATAGAATATTGTCATGACTCTTCATCAACCTCACCATGTCTAAGAAGTTGTGGTTCCTCCTTTCACTTACACCGTTCCTCTATGGTTTATAAGGAAGAGTGAGTTGGGATATAGTCCCACACTCGAGTAAAAGTTCAATAAATTCTTGTCTTATATATTCTTTGAATATATCCAATAATAGCTTCTTTATCTTCTTGAAAATATTATTCAATAATTCGCTCATGAATTCCTCAAATTTATCTAAGGATTATGACTTATACCTCATTAAGTAGATGGATCCATATATACTCAATTCATCAGTAAGAGTAATGAAGCATGAAAATCCACCTCTATATTCTATTGAAAATAGTTCACATGAATATTTGTGTACCAATTCTATAAGATCTATGTCCTTTTCAAATAAACCACTAAAAGGTGGTTTGGTTATCTTTATTTGTAAATAAGTGAAACATATATCAATTAGTTTAGTTCAAAAGAGTCTAAATTCCCTTCTTGATAAAGTTATTTCATGAAATACTGGTCTACAAGATCTAGAAGGTGATGCCACAATTGGGTGTTATATAAGTCATGAAAACTTATTCATTATCAACTTCCAACACTTGGTTTTTATAATATAATACATAAATACTATTATCAGTCAAGATATTTCCGCTTCTTGTAGTCTTTCATCCTATAGACTTCTTCTATGGATTCTTCAGTGGCAATTGCCAGTGGAATGGTGGATTCATTAGTAGTGACCCATAGTGGCATTACGAGTGGCATGCTTCAGTCCTTTGTAGAATCTCATCAATGTATTTGGTATTGAACTCAGGTAGTGGCAGTCAACCTCAACAGCGTCGGTCCTTTCAGATCTGGTCCAGATATAGTTTTAGACCAAATATGGTCATAATGGGAATTTTTGTGGCCTTTGGTCAATGTTGTTAGCCCTCAAGAGTTCTGGAGTCATGATGGAGTGCATTTAAGGTTGTGGAGGTCATCATGGATGATGAAATATTGTTGTGCATCAATCTCTTGGTTACGGTCAGCTGTGGTTCTCTAGTGATGGTGGTGGTGGTGTTGTTTGTCAATGGTAGTGGCATGGACCAGTGGGTCAAAGACACTAAGAATAAGGGGAGGCTTCTCGACTGGATGGCTAGGCTCAGGGTGAGCAGGTTGGCAGCATGACAGTGGAGCGATGGTGGATCTCGAGCGGTGATAGCGTGGTGGTGGCTGGCGGCAGTTGTGTTCAGTGGTCACAGTTTCTTCTAGGCTCTTGGTGTTTGGGATTTTGGGGCACTTTGGTCTTGTTAGTTCAATAATGACTCGACGTACCATGGGTTTTGTAATGGGTTTTTCCAATGGGATCTTAGGCAACTAAATTTTGGCCTTCTGTTTGCTGGGACTTTGGGCGATGATGAATCTTTTTTATGTTTATTTTGGGGTTCTCTGCCATGTAATTGGTTCCCTCCTAGTTAAAAGGGACTTTTCTTTTTTCATTTTTAATAAATAGGGATCTTACCTAAACTTTCTGATATACCATAACAAATTTTATCTTTGTAAGAATAATATTATTTATTTTAAAACATGAAAACAAAATCATTCATATTAAGAAAAGAAATTGATATGATTTTATTGTTAACATTAGGAGTATAATAAAAATTCATGAAAACCAAGATAATTCATACTGTCAATGTGAGGTTGTGGACTCTAACAATCATGATAGCCAGGAAATCTCCATTAGTGCCTCCACCTCACCTATCGAAACCCTCTTGGATCTACTTGGTACCTGTATTTGGATATAAATGTGAGTATACCATAAGAAATATCTAATACCCAACTAGTAGATAAGGAAGTTTCACTTGATAACAAATGTAACTGAATATTCCCCTTGATTGTTCTATGTACAGTTCTACTTCCAATGTTTGAGATTTACAAATTCAAAATAGATTGAATTTTGTTCCTTTTCCTATCTTTGGGTCTTCTTATACTTAGAGGGTCACTATTTAGAAAATTTAGACTTGGAGGTGTCTTTAGGCCCTTTTCCTTACACTTACCATTATTCACCATAAGGATCGTAGATTTTTATGCCCTATGTTCCTATCAACTTGGAAAATAAGACTGAGGAGTACCATAAGAAACTTCTCAACATTTCTTATATTATAATTAACAATGAAATTTGGGGATCTCTAAGATAGTGAGGCCAAAATGAAATTTTTTTTACAACCCATCTGGTAGCTTAAAGACTAGGATTTCCAAGAACTCCATGTAGATAGTTATCCAAACCACATGTGGCCTATTTGCCACTAAATTTCTAATCTTACACTTGAATAGTTATTTAGAGATCTCAATTCTATCTTGCATTTCCTTCTCCTGGTAATGATATTTGAGATGAGACAACATGCTAAATGCATCCATGCTTTCATGAGGCTTTTGAATCTCACTAGACATAGTGGATAGCATTAAACAATGAAAATATACCACATCATCCATGATCTTTTCATATAAATATAGTTCTTCATCACTAGTCTCTTTTCTAGGTGGCTCAAAAACTACGAATTACAGCACATACAATTTCCTCTCTTGGATTATTAGAATACACAATATTTTATACCATTTTTAGAATTGGTGTTAATGATAAGGTTTTCCTTCTCAAGGGTAGATTATAATTATAATTTCAATGAATAGTGATTTTCCATTTCTATAATAAATAGATCATATTTTAGTATTTTCCTTGATTACCAAAAGTGTGATGTAATAATTTTAATTATTGGTCTCCCACTGTAATGGACCTTCTTTTTTATGAAGGTGCAGATAATTAGTTTTTCATTTTGAATCCTTACTTTAATCGTGGTAAATGTATACTATGTCCTAGGGAAGTCTTTAGGATCATTCGAGGCTTTTTTGGACCATAGAGTTCTAAAAAATTGGGTTTCAAGCTGGGTCACATGTTTATTAGAAACTATAAGACCCAGGCCACAAGGTTTGTTTAAACCATGCGATTACAGACAGGGGAAACTTCAAGTCTGCATGTTTTGTCTACAACTATTCAAACATAGGTGTGCAGTCATGTGGCCTACTATGGATGGGGGACAAAGCTGTTTAGCATGGTTTGTGTGGAGTTCTTAAATCGTGTGCATAAATTGTGTATAGTGGGATTTGTTGAAAATTCACCATTTTTTCCGACATAAACCTTATGACAAATTTCTCATTTTTTTCTTATTTTCCAATGGCTAACCAGTGGGTTCTTCCTTCCTTGGGTTCCAAAATCCCACAACATTCAATATCTTCTAACTCCAATGTCTGGTGATCGATCTATGATCTGAAGGAGCATTGGATAGCCCAAGGTAGTGCTAACCCCATGAACCCATATTTCCCCAGTTAATCTACCCTTTCATTATTCTATTTAGATGAAGGGTCATTTGCACTATTTTCAAGGAAGTGAAATGAAAGTCATATCTCTTACACCCTGCTTCAAAATAGTGTTGATTTTAAATAGTGTTGATTCATTCATGTATAAATGACCCTAGTGACTTGATATAGGTGACTTAGATCTTTTTAGGTATTTAGATATCACACATACTCTGTAGGGATAACCATAGGTGTTCCACCTTGAAAATGGCCATTTTTTCCAAATGGTCCAAAATGCTTGGAACCCAATTTAGCTTCTAGTTGACTTTTAAATGAATGTCCTTTAACTCATGTTTAATTAATGTATTCTAATGTGCCTCAATGGTGTTTTTCTTCTTTCAACCTGGATGATCCAAATTGGGCATGTGAGTATTTGACCTTAAGACATTGGCCTTAACACCTTTACCTTGAAATTAATTTTCCATGTTAGGAAAATTGAATCGGTTGGTTTTCAATATAGTGGCTTACACGTGATGTATTATTTTCCTTGAAATGAAATCCATGGTCAAGACTTATATTGGATGGTTTAACCCATTCGTTGTGCCTATGCTTTAATAAATTTCCTATATCAATTGAAATGTTTTGAATGGAATTGAATATGGATAATGAAATGCATGAGAGGGTTTTCCTCATGTTTTGAAAGGAAAATGTGACCATACCTTTGTCAATGTTTAATTCTAAATTCATAATATGGTTTTTCCTTATGTTTAGGTTATAAATAGTTATGACACTACTATATGAATGATATATATAAACATGTATGGGTATGAGGTATGTTACCCCATGATAGTTATATATATAGTGGGATGATAGTAAGGGCCTCAGTAGGTCATGGAAACCCATGATCCCATTACATCATTTTAGGCTTACTACCTAGTAGAGATTATTGGATCATAGTCTGGTGTTGGGTGCCTGTGCATTATGTCCCATTCCAACCCAGCAATATACGTATGTATATATATATATATATATATATATATGGTGACATGATCATACATACCATCCATGAGCTGAAGCAGGTAGACCTGTCAGGTTTCCTTTAGGAACCTATGCGGGAGGTTATTTATTTATTTTTCATTGCTTTACTTTCCTAATTATATCTGAACAATGAATATATATATGAGCACCTACTTGGTTTACATGTAGACACCATTGGTGGTGGCCTAATTAGATTTATCTCACACCCTAATCGGGCTTTCTTTGGCACCCGATAAGTTTGTTTAACTGCAGGTATGGATAGTGCCAAGTACCAATCTTCAGGTTATTTATTCTTACTGCTTAGTTTGAGCCTAGGGGGAGAGGATCGATCATGTGCTCGAGATGCTACAGAGCAGCTTTTAGATTTTGTTCTCTTTTTCACTTTTTTTTAGCATACTTATTATCAGTTCCTATTTTATTTTATACTAGTATGCCATGCATACATGTTTTCATTAGAAATTTCCTATGAGGCTTATGATTACTATATTCAATTATATGTTTCTTCTGATGCTTGGTTATTTAGTTCATTTTTATGCTTCCACTATTTACTGTATCTGTGTATTTTATTATTATTCCACTACTAATTAATATTTTTTGCATCCACTATGTTACTTGGACATGGGGGTATAGTCACCCTATTGTACTAGCTATACATCCCCGCTACTAGTCAGCAACCCATGGAATATGGGGAGATGCACCATGGGTCATGTGGCTAACCGGGCTCGGGGAATAGGTTAAGTGGTATTCAGGTCCGGGATGTCACAAAGTGGTATGAGAAGCAATTCTTTCTTGCTTTACTAGTTTTAGAAAATATAATGGAGATAAGGAATGCTTGGGACATGGTCACAAGCCATGCTTGGGCTTCACGAAATCATGTACGTGGTAAAATCCAAGCTTCCTTAAATGGTATTATTATTGATTCTTCTATTTACTATTGATACTATTTCACCGTTGAGTGATACACATGACTTGTGATGTTATTGATATTGATGTCATTGGAATTATGATTTAATTACACTGACCTGATGAAATGAGGATTGTGTATTAGAACAAGCATCACAATAGGAAAAATATGATTAGGCCATGAATTTTTTCCATGTCATGTTTAAATTTCAGAGAGAACTTCCTATTTCATAGTCATTGTTCCTTGTTCTATATATGAAATTATGCTGACACTTCTTATGGGATTTTGGATCATACTATGGTGTGAGTTTAGTGGGTTCCACTCTTTGATTCATAAGGTGTATGGGACCTTATGGATTAGAAAATAGAATTATTCCTAGTTCAACCATTTAAGAAAGGGTGTAATTAAATGAACAAGCACAATTTAAATGAAAATGATATTAGAGTGAATACCACATTCTAGTTCATAAGATGAATGGGGCCTTATGGGTTGGAAAATGGTAAATCATTAGATTTCGATATTTTCAAAATGATTTAAATGTTAAATAACCATATTTAAATGAAAATGAATTGAGAAAGGAAAAAAAGGAATCTTGCACATGTCTGACACATAATATTGACTTGAAACTAGCCTTAGTTGTAGGTAGTAGGGTATCTTCAAGTGTTCTTATGACCTGTTATGGTTTGTTTTATCATCTAGGACTGGCTCTTAAAGTAGGAAGAGATGCTTGTTCATTCTTATAGGTATTATTTAGTACCTGAACTAGTTTCTTGAATTAAATCATTTAGATTTCTTAAATTATTTTTGATACATTTTTTGGAATTATATAATTATTCTTCCATGACGTCCTTGAGTCATGTGCCCTGAATATGGTTATGATCATGTTCTTGAGGTGGAAGACCTTGAGTATCCAATCATTTCTCTTATTTAGAAACCTACAGAACCTCTTCCTATACATAATATGGGAACTGAAACCCAATTTCAATAGGGTTTCATGTGTATGTTTCAGAACATGCAAGGAGGAGTGTGACCTTCCCCAATTATGGTAGAGTTGACTCGTGAGTTTTAGCAGTAGAATCCTCCTACCTTCTAAGGGGATGGAAGACCACTTGCTACAGAGTCTTGGATCAAATTGGTCTTAACTATATTCGAGCATATGGATATTCCTACCGGGAAGAGGGACAATATAGCAACTTACATGCTTCAGGATTTAGCCAAGAGGTGGTGGAATATCATCACTAAGGCAGGATAGTATAGGTACATGGTTAGGGTTGACTTTCAGACCTTCTTCTATGACTACATTTTTACCCATAATTTGAGGGATTACAGGGCTATAGATTTTATGAATCTAAAATATGGGAATATGTCAGTTATGGAATATTCCACTTATTTCACTAAATTGCAACATTTTTCTCTTTCTCTAGTCACTAATGATCTGATGACTATTGGGTGATTCAAAGATGGGGTGGGTTACGTCATTTGATCACTGGTCAATGTCTTTAGGTTGAAAACTATTACTTAAATAATTAATGAGTCCATAATTATAGAATTAAATCTGATAGAGGTGGATGGTATGAGACAGTAAAGATAGGAACCTAAGGATTCTGGTGGATCTTCTTCTGGGTGAAAATGATGCTTCGAAGAATCTCACAATGGTAGCTATGATCAGGCTCCTTTCATGGGTAGTTCTCTTATTTATCACCAGTGAGGAGTGTCAAGATATGTTAGGACATTCTAGGAATTATTGTACGCATAATCTAATTGATCACAAAGGCAATGGTTGGATAGGGCATATCTACCGTTTCTACAGGACTTTCTCTCTAGTGCCTAGAAAGAAGGGGTCTGCACCTACTTCTCAGGAGGGAGTTGGGTCAATAGGATCATGAAAGTTAGGAAACTGGAATACTACTAGTCATTTAGGATGAGGTGGTGGTTGAGGAAGAGGAAATAGGGCATATGATTCTCAGTGTCAACAGAGCAGGCCTACTCAGGGTGGTCAGACGGTGACTCAAGGTCATGGTATAGGATAGATACATTAAATTAAGCATATTCCATATGATCAGAGTGACATACCATCTACTATATGAGGTATCGTTCTAGTTACCTCCACTTTAGTGCCTTATTTGTTTAATACAGGAATGTATCATTATTTTTTATCTGAGGGAATCACTGAGATTTTGGGCCTCAACATTGAGTAATATCATGGAGTTATGATTATATATACACCTTTAGGTATTCTTTCATAGGTTGTTCACCATTTTCATAATTTTCACCTTGAGATAGTCAGTTACCTTTTTATGTGGAACCTATATGTCCTCAACATGACAAGATTCGACATAATCATTAGGATGGACTAGCTAGTTCCCTACAGATCTTGTATTTGATTACTAATATCAAATAAGGGTGATGTTTACATCACTAGATAGTGTTACACGCATGCATAAGGGGGAATGGGGTGTCACTGTGGCATGGGCATGACCCAAGAAGCAGAGGTTGGGTAGTGTTACAACACAGGTCTCCAGTATTTACCTTGATGAACAGGGGTTAAAACCCATTGAATTTAATCATGTAGTGGATCTTTATAGAGATTTATTTCCTGAAAATTTATTTTTTTTACCCCAGTGTGAGAGGTAGATTTTACTATTGAGCTTGTGCTAGGAGCAGCGCTTGTGACCGTTCCTCCTTATAAGATGACACCTACGGAGATTCTGGAACTCAAGAAGTAGTTAGAGGATATAGAGGTTAAAGGATTTATACACCATAGCACTTCTCCTTGGGGTTCACTAGTCCTATTTTCTAAGAAGGCAGACAATACCCTTAGGCTCTATGTAGATTACCATCGGTTGAATCAGCTAAATATCAAGAATTAGTATCTATTTCCTATAATTGATGATCTATTTGATCAATTATAAAATTATATGGTGTTTTCAAAGTTAAATTTGAGGTTGAGATATCATCAGGTGTGTGTCAGGACTTCAGAGATATCTTGCACAAATTTTAGAAAGAGGTATGGTCTCTATGAGTACCTGGTTATGTCATTCGGACTCACAAAAACACCTGATGTCTTCATGGATATTATAAAATGGGGGTTACACCTGTATCTGGATTCATTTTTGGTGGTCTTAATTAATGATATCTTGGTGTATTCTCACTCCATACACAACCATGAAACCCATATGAGATCATGTTGAATACACTAAGATAACATCATCTTTATGATAAGCTAAGTAAATTCCACTTCTGGATTGATAAAGTCCACTTCCTGGGTCATATCATCAAGTATTTGAGAGTTTCACTTGACCTAGAGAAAGTGAGGGTTGTAGTTTTATAAGAAAATCCCAATAACATCTTTGATATGTGGAGTTTATTAGGGATTTTTAGATATTGTACTTTATTCATTCAGGATTTCTCATGCCTTATAGAACCACTTATGGGCTTGAAAAATAAGGGTTTAAAATTTGAATGGTTATAAGATAGTGGAGTATCCTTATGGGAATTTAAGGGAGGACTGACTTAAACACCAATATTGATTCTTCCAAAGATAGGTAAAGCCTATACAGTCTACTATGGTGCATTAAGTGTTGGTCTTAGAGCTGTTCAGATGCATGATAGTGGGTCGTTGCATATGGTTCTTTTCAGTTGACTCCTCATGAGCGGAACTACCTGATGCACAATATCAAGATCGATCTGGTTGTGCATGCCTTACACTGTTGGAGACACTATCTATTAGGAGATCATTTTGTGGTATTCACTGACCACAAAAGTCAAAAATAAATATTCACATAGTGGGATATTAATCTCATGAAGTGTAGGTGGGTCTAGTACCTACAAATGTTTGATTTAAAACATTCCCACACTATAGGTAAAGGTAATTCAGTAGCCAATGCTCTGAGCTAGAAGACTCAGACATAGGAGGTCCAGGAATCCATTGATGAATGGAATCTCATGAACTTATTCTCAGAGATGTGCATTGAGGTCCAAGAGGACCATGGTCAGACTATTATATCAACCTTAGTAGTGAAATATACTCTTCTGGAACGAGTAAGGTTGAGATAGTTATCTGATCCCAAAGGCCTTGTCCTATGGGAAAGTGTCTTGGATGATGATACATCTTCTGGTTAGAAAGTTGATAGGGATGCTACTTTTTTGTTTTATTGGAATGTGTGGATCCTAGAAGACATCATAGAGAAGTTAATGTGAGATTTTCATGCCTCAACATGGGCGGTTCACCTTGGTGTCACCAAAATGTATCGAGATATATGACGCTAATACCAGTGATCCAAAAAATGTGAGATATCCAGTTTCATCATCTGATGTTCCACTTATTAGCAAGTGAAAGAAGAACACCAGGATCTGGAGAGGATTCTTCATCCATTGTATATCCCTGAGTGGAAGTGGGATGACGTTTCAATGGACTTCGTGACTAGTTTACCTATATCACATAGTGTAAACGACACTGTGTGGGTTATTTTTGTTCTTATGACTAAGGTCACACACTTCTTACTAGTGTGAGAGACCTTCTTAGTAGATGAGTTAGGAATTTTGTACATCAAGGAGGTGGTAAGTTTTCATGGTGATCCTCATTCTATCATTTATGGCACATACTCTTGTTTCACATCATGGTTCAAGTAGGGATTATAGAAGGCCTTGGGTACACAAGCACTTATAAGCACGACCTATCACCCGCAGACTGATGGATAGACAGAGTGTACAATTTAGGTTCTATAGGATATTCTCTATGCATGTGTTCTTGGCTTTGGGGGTTCCTAGAAGAAACACATTTCCCTCATCAAGTTTTCTTATAAAAATAGCTTTTAGGCTAATAATGAGATGGATACCTATGAAGCCTTGTATGTTAGGCCTTATTGCTCACCTCTGTGCTAGCTAGAGGTGGGGGAAGCAGTTGTTCTTAGATCACATCTCATTCAAGATACTTCAGAGCATGTACAGTTGATTTAAAAGTATATGTTGACAACTGAGTCCAGATAGTAGTCTTACACCAACCAACGGTATTAACCTCTTGAGTTTGAGGTAGGAGATTGGGTTTTCCTGAAATTATTTCCCAGTTTGGGGCATAAAAATATTATAAAGAAGGGTAATCTATCATTAATATTCATTGGACCCTTTGAGGTTGTGAAGTAGATTATACTAGTGGATTAACAGCTCATACTTCCTCAAAGATATCGTTTCATGCATGATTTCTTTCATATATCTCAAGTTCACTAATACTATCCAGACTCGACTCATGTATTTCAGCCTGATGAGGTTGAATTGGATATGAATGTGTCCTTCAAATCGTATCTAGTGAGTATTTTTTATCAGATCGTGAATACACTATGAGGAAATCCTATTTCTCTAGTTTGGGTGTTACGTCAGCATGGTCGAGTACATTATGAGACCTAGGAGCGGGAAGCCGATATATGATCTTAGTGGATGGAACTATTTACTAATAGTACCTATTTACCTTCATAACTCTAACTTAGGAATGCGTTTCTATAAGTAGGGGAGGTTATAATGACCGTCCTTTTTGAAAAATGTACAGATCATTAGTTTTTTGTTTTGAATCCTTTATTTGATCATGTTAAAGGTATAATACAACCTAGAGAAGGCATGAGGAGAGTCTGGGGCTTGTTTGGAGTTAGAAGTTCCATAAAATTAGGTTGTATGCTGGGTCGCATGGTTAGTGGAATCTATTTAATCGAGGCCGCATGGTTTTTTTTAAATTGTGCGGTTACTGACAAGGGAACCAGCAAGTCTTCAAAGTTTCTCTACAACTGTGTGTACTTAGGCACATGGTCGTGTAGCCTACTGTAGATGGGGGATAGAGCTGTTAAGAATGGTATTTTCATGGTTTTTAAACTATGCAAAAAAACCATGCATAGTGGGATTTGGTAAAAATTTACCATTTTTACCCCACTTAAATCTTATGTCAAATTTCTCCTTCTCCCTTGTTTTCCAACGGCTAACCAGTGGGTTGTTCCTCCCATGGGTTCAAAAATCCCTCAGGCTTCAATCTCTTCTAATTCCTCTATTTGGTGACCAATATTTGATCCTAAATAATCATTGGATAGTCAAAGTTAAGGCTAACCCCACAAACCCCTCTTTCCTTAGTTAGTCTCTCCTTTTATTTCACTATTTAGATACAGGCTTATTCACCCTATTTTTAGGGCATTGGGCTGAAACTCAAATCTATTCCAACCAACTTAGAATATATGGTCAATATAAATTGAGGATTTATCTATGACCCTAAGGTATGTGGTCACATAGTTTTCCATTTGAGTTTTGATCATTTTGAATTTATTTCATCATGCCATAAGTTGGCCTTTTCTGAGCTCCTAAATCATGTTGGTTCCTTCATGTATAAATGATCGTAGTGCCATTATATAGGCTAATTGTATATTTTTTAGGGATTCACACATCACACACACTCTATAGGGGCACCCATAGGTGAGCCACCTTGAAAATCTCTATTTTAGCCAAATTGTCTAAAATGCTTGGAACTCAATTTAGCTTCTAGATTGACTTTTAAATGAATTAGCCTTTAGATCTTGTGTAATTAATGTATTCTAAGGGGTCTCGTGGTGTTTGGATCCTTATGACTTGGAATTTACAAATTGGGCATGTGAGTATTTGACCTTGAGACTTTGGCCTTGACACCTTTGCCTTGAAATGAATTTTCCATGTTAGGAAAATTGGATCGGTTAGTTTAAAATAGTGGCTCACACTTGATGGCTTATTTTCCTTAAAATGAACTCCATGTTATTGAGTTATATAAGATGGTTTAACCCATTACTTGTGCCTATGCTTTAATAAATTCCCTATG
The DNA here is from genome assembly GCA_963277665.1 of Viscum album. Taxonomy (NCBI): domain Eukaryota; kingdom Viridiplantae; phylum Streptophyta; class Magnoliopsida; order Santalales; family Viscaceae; genus Viscum; species Viscum album. The sequence continues at coordinate 686,449,411 of OY728142.1, read as the reverse complement.
TCAATTGAAATGTTTTGAATGGAATTGAATATGGCTAATGGAATTCATGAGAGGCTTCGCCTCATGTTTTAAAAGGAAAATTTGATTGTACCTTTTTCAATGTTTAATCTGAAATACATAAGATGGTTTTGCCTTATGTTCATGTTATAAATGGTTATGCCACTACTATGTGAATGGTCTATATAAAAATGTATGGGTGGGAGGTATTCTACCCTATGTCAGTTATATATACAAGGGGGTGATGGTAAGGGCCTCAGTAGGGCATGGTGACCCAAGCTCCCCTTACATCAGTTTGAGCGTATTACCCCATGAGTAGAGCTTATTAGCTTGTAGTTTGGTGTTGGTTTCCTATGCATTACATCTCGGTCCAACCCATCAATATGTGTGTGTGTGTGTGTGGTGACATGATCATACATACCAGCCATGATCTAAAGCAGGTAGACCTTCCATGTGTCCTTTAGGAACCTAAGAAGGGGGTTATTTATTTATTTTTCATTACTTTACTTTCCTTCTTATACCTTCACAATAAATAGATATGATAACCTACTCAGTTTACAAGTAGAGATCATTGGTGGTGGCCTACTATGATTTGTTTCACACCCTACTCGGGCCAACTTTGTCACCAAAGAAGTTTGTTTTCCTGTAGGTATAGATAGGTTCAAGCACCACTCTTTGGGTTATTGATTATTACTATTTAGTTGGATCCTAGGGGCAGAGGATCAAGTATGTGCTCAAGATTCTATGGAGCAACTTTTTTCTTTTGTTCTCTTTTTCAATTTTTGTTAGCATGCCTCTTGTAAGTTTCCTTTTTCTTTTGTACTATCATGTCATGCATACATGTTTTCATCAACACCGCTTATGAGGATTTTTGTCACTATATTCAGTTATTCATTTCTTCCACTACTTGGTTATTTATTTGATTGTTATGATTTTTTTGTTTACTGTATCTTTTTGTTTAATTATTCTTCCACTAATGATTACTATTTTTTGTATGTGTTTCATTACTCCGACATGGGGGTATAGTCTCCCCATTATAATACCTATACACCCCCACTGCTAGTAGGCAACCCCTAACATATGGGGAGATGTGTTAGGGGTCATATAGCCAACCAGGGATGGGGAATGGGTTAAGTGGCATCTGGGTATGGGACGTCACACCCACTATTTTATCATTTACTCATATTCCTCACCATAGACCTTAGATTATTATGTTTCATGGATAATATAGTGGAAAGGATCCATATTTTACTTCTCATAACCCCAACGAGGGTAGGTAAAGCTACATGAAGATATATAGGTGGGAAGGTCTTTGACAACTACTTACTTGTATCTCCTTGATCTGTTGAATGGTCTCCCTAGTTCTAAAATCCTAGACTTAGATTTCCTTAAAACTTGCCTCTAGATTTATATTAATCTTATAAAAGGCTGGTCAACCTGATTTAAATCTATTTATATCATCCAAAAACCTTCTTTATAATTCCCCATTAGTTTAAATCACCCTAACAAGGGTTGGTCAATCACTTTGAAACTACTGGTCCTATTCTAAATAAAGTAATCAATGGAAATATAAACTTAATATTTTATTTGATGGACTTTATATTTTATCTTATTTGTAAAATAAGACTATTCTATCAAACCACATTATTGTTAATGTTAATTGAGTTTCAGTTAAGTGATTAACCATGTCTAGATAAAGTTTTTACATAATCTAGTTAATTTAATTCTATCTTGCATGATTATTAATTCATTTATTTAATGTGATCTCCATATTTTAAAAATAAATAATTAACCGTGAAAATAATAAAAAAAATAAAGTGGAATGATCATGATTATTATTTAATTGTTATTTTATCTATAATATGATAAACAAACTATAGAACCTAGGGTAAATCCACCTGGAGCCAGTTCTTGGCTTGGGATGAATCATTCCTATTTTTCACCTATTATAACTTCCTACCCCTCACCCATTAGCTTGAAAATAGGTGGAGGTAATGATGACCTTATGTGACGTCCCTAAGATACCAAAATCCGGAAACAAGTACCAAGGGTATAAAATATTTTTGGGGGATGATTCTCCCAAAGAAGGGAATAAACTGCAGAATAAGAAACAAATACATACTATGATATATTATGCATTTAATAAAACACAATATAACTCAAACTAGGAAGTGATATCATAGTAGTAGATGAAATAAAAAGGTACAACACTAAAACAAAAAAAAAGGAAAGTGTAACTCAAGACACAAAAGTTGAATCAACCCAAGCATCATCCTAAACAAGCTCCAAGCTTCAATGCCATGTCCCAAGTCTACTGCCTTATGGTGAGTCACTAGAGAAGTAAAACACCTTTCCTTTACCTATATCTTAATAAAAAAAATTAAAATGCACTGAATTTTCCAAGAAGGGGTGGGTATAAAACTTAGTAGGTAATTCCAAAATACTTCCCAATACATGACACTAAGATCAAGAAAATATTTTCTCATATATATATATAAAATAGAGGGTGTGAATATCAAAATATTTTATCATAATAAAATAGTTTATGAAAAAAATTAAACTAACTCAATTTTTTCATTATTTATTTCCACTTTTAATACCCATCCATATTCCTCAAACAAACCCATGAATGCCCAAATATAGTCCCAATAATCATGAGTAGTGACCATATTATGACCAAGTCATTACTTGATGTAATCATCTATGTGCTGCTTTGGAACTGACCCCAATTTTGAACCAACAAGGCACAACCAATTCAAATTTATGAACTTACACCAACCAACCATTCCAAGTTATCAACAAAAATCATTCATTTTGAAAAATAATTCTTTTAGGAAATTTATCAAGTTCATTTTGTGTATCACTACAAAACCAAATATTTTGGTACTAAAACAAAAAATAAATAAATAAAGCGAGATATATTTATTTGAACATCAAGCCTTCAAGTTCTAAAATGAGTAGAGTGGAAGGGAAGCCACATACCTCACAACAGTAGAGAAAATAGTGAATGTAACATTAAAACTCTAGATATAACCTTAAAACTTCTTCCCTTTATAGATCCTTACAGGATCTGATCAAAATAAACATCATAGGATATAGATATATCCATAATATATTAGATATTGAATTTGGTTCCCTAGAACATATTACTTTGTACTTTAGATTAAATGTATATTAAAATAAGTGGATATTAATTTAAATACCTTATCACATATTGATTCTTATTCTAAATAACATTAATGTGATAATGTCATAGAGAATCTGTCATACTAAAATGGTCATAGCAGTTCCCCTCTATGATAAGACCCATGAAATGTAATGATTATATCCTTAAACAAAGTTATACAGTCAGATAAAATTCCATGATGGGGCACATAGTATGTTTATTTTGAAGTGTGATTAATCCTACGAAGATGAGACTTCTTATCATGAAGTTTTCACTTGGTAATATTTAAGAAAGGATATTATGAGAATAGACCTAGTAGTAGGAATTCCACATGTTTATGTATCATTGGATATTCCTATATGTGAGAGTGCATAATAGTTCATGGAATTTAATATTATTATTAAATCGTGTCATGACTCATGCACTTAGATGTATTTCTATAAACCTTTATGATACTAGTTTATAGTTAATTTTGGTACATTGTGTGTTTCACTAATGAAGAGTTATTAATTAATAATTTGTGGAAGGATTTTTACCTTATATATTAATGGTAGTTGATATCTTGGATCTTTTATCGAAATATAACTGTCACATTAAATTCCATGGTATGGTGTTATGAAATTTATTATAGACAATCAAAGAAAGGTGTATCAAGCATATAGGTTGGTGACATGATAGTGCAACATGCTTGATGAAATATTGTGACATGGGGATTATATTACACAATAAGAACTAGCATGTGGTTTTCAACATTTTGACATTAACATATTTCTGTTGGGTGACTTGACCCATTGCTATATACTAATATTATAATTTATGGAAGCCTTCCTAATTCCAATAAAAAATAATCCTAGAGGGTCACACGCTAAGTGTTTTGGTTGATATCAATTAAACTCCATTTGAATTTAGTTATTGGAATTGTCATAATTCTCATGAATGGGGAATAATTTTATTTGGGATTTATCTATCAAAAAATATTATTCATAAGGTAATAATAAATTATTTATTCGTTAATAAATAATTAGTTTAATTACTTTATTATTTAATAAATAATTATTCACCAAACTGTGAATAAAATATTTATTTTATTTTTTTAATATTTAATAAATATTTATTCATCAAACTATGAATATAATATTTATTTTATGAATAAAAAATTAATTATATATTCATTAAGGTATTTGATAAGTGTCAAGGATGATTGGTGGACCAAGATTGTGTCTAATGATAAATATTAATTTATAATCTGTTAAAATAATATTTATTATTACGTCAGTTAGCACACGTCATGGAATAAAAAAATATTGTTATTTTTTAATACATGGAATTGGGTCAGAAATGGGTTTAGCATTTTATTAACAGAAATTTTTTAATTAATTAAATTAAAAACCCTAACCCTAGGTATATATATAGACTACTTATACATTCTAAGAGAGGCTAATTGGGAATTGTTGTGAACAATAAAGTGATCTCTATAATTCACCTCCTCCTTATCACACCCTCTCAAGAATGAAAAGATCAAGAGAATTTATTCAAGACCAAATAAATGTGAAGAAATCAAGATTAAAAACAAAAGAATATCAACTAAACATGTTAGCACCTGTAAATTCATCTATGTTGTTCAGTTTTCATAAGAGCGTGTATGGATCACCGCTTGAGGGATTATACAATTGGATCCTCGATTACAACAAAGGATTTACAAAATGGGTTTTATATAATCAATATATACTATGAAGAAATATGTAAATAATGAAGTAATATTTATTCCAATTTAATTAAAATAATTATATATTTAATATGAAAAGATCTTATATTGGTTTAGGCATGTTAATTATTAATATTCAATTGGGAAAAATTATTTGGTCATGAAGCTCATGCCTTGTACAATATGAAAATGATCCATCAAATCCAAAATTTTATGAGTTTTGATTGGCCCTGATAAGTGCTTAAATTGTTCCTAGAACCATAAAGTGTTTTTAGAGCAATCACATTCATATTTATAATTATTTATTTGATTTTCGATCATTTCACATTTAAAAGTGAAAACTCATTTCATGTTGTATTCATTATTGATCTTTTAGAAAATTATATTCTTACTCTTCTTCATTTATCACTAATTTTACCAAGATTAGTTAATAATTAAATTAATAACATATCTAAATAACCTATCCAAAGGTGAAAATAATTTTGTATGGATAATACAATAATACATGGTGTGTTCTTCATTATTATGCATCGCGTATCCTTTTCCATTTCAAAAGGATTCCCACATGGATTTTGGGTCATCGTGTAATTAGTACACTCCATGTGTAATTAATACACTATTTTTTGACTAGATAAGGTGGAACATGGATTTTTTGGAGTATGTGTTGTGTATGTTTACTACATGTCATGTAGTCCATGAGTTTTCAAGGTGAAAAACATGGGGGCAAATGGTGTCGTGTAATCAATACATCACATGTATTTAATACATGACATGTATAGAATGGAATCCATGTAACTTTAAGTATGCACAGTGTATCCTATATACACACTGTGTACTTCATAAGTTTTTGTGAGAATTGCACATCAAATCTATAGGCATGTACTGTGAATATCTATGAAGAGAAGTACATGTCGTGTGGATGGCTTACACACACTATGTGCTTTACCTATTTACATAGAAATATTAAATTTAATTAATTAATCCATTAAACCTCATGATCTTGAGTTCTATGGGTCATTAATTTGATAGAAAACATTATTCGTTAGGTTTTATATTATATTAAATGCTTAATTAATTCCGCGTAATACTCAAAATTATGTATCATGTATAATTATTGCATACTAAAGACTCAACATATTAAATTGTACATGCTACATAATTTTCATGTGTTCTGTGTGGTGTTAAATTATAAGTACACTCCATTAAATTATGACACATTCCATGTACACAATATGTTATATGAGTGCATTGTTTACAATTAAAAATATAATGAATAATTCAAACAGGTAATTATTGATTTGCTTCCAAGTACAAAGTCATGTACTATTTTATTGAGTTTTAAATAAAATAAAAGTATTTATTTTATTTAAAATCATATAAGATGGTAATTTTAGGATTATTAGATTAAATAAGATAAAATTAATTAATTAATTAATAACATAATTAATCGGATTAATTTTTGCATGTTTTGTCTTATTAGAGAATAAATTCAAATGAATGTTAGCCAGTTATTTTAAAGGTGTAATCATTGCATGTGTATGACCAATCATTATTTTAATCAGGCCTATGTATGTGTTGGTTTTATTTAATTTAATTTTATTTCATGGTTTTTCAATTAATTATTATTAAATTAAATATGATGTCAAGTGTCTCATCCTTACCAATTTTATTATATAGGACCTATGTGTCCTATATTGTTTTATGTAATTACCCTTAACCAATCCTTTGGTTCCCCTCACCTGTATGTGATTTATAAAACATATGTAATGAAAGAAGAATCCAAAGGTGAATAGATTCAGTTCAAGACGGAGCTGAGGTATAGGTGATTCAAGATGGGACCAAGATGAAACCAACATGAGAAGTATATAGGTGTACAGGTGGGATACTAAAACTCATGAAAATACTAGCATAAAGAGTTTATCCCTAGGTTTATAGGTTGATTTATTTTCCACTAAATAAATCAACCATTAGATAAGTCTCAGGATTATGTAATTTATTTATTTATTTATTTATTTCATATGCATGATTTATTTTATGGATTCAAGACCATGATCACATAAATAAATTGACTAATATTCAAAGATGTAATTTAAATAAATGTATTATGTGTAAATGTTTTATCATAACATAGTTAATCCCTAAAGTTAAATCCACTTTATATTAACAATACATGTTAAAAATAAAATAAGAAAAATTATGCATAATAAACTAAATCCCTCAAGTTAATATTAAGTCATTAGAACTTTCATCATCTAAATTAAGATAAACCCATAGTTAAGAGTTCGGTTTGGTCTTCATTAGGGAAAATTTTAATTATTTTTATGTATTAATTAAGATAGTGTTGGATTGGTGTAGCTCAAACCTATTTGGGTGATGTTAGGGAAAATTCTTGGGGTCCATAATGAACATCAGGCTATAACTCTGTAGGTTGATCTCTGTGGTGAGCTCTTTGGGAGTTATAGGGGTAAATGTGCCTCTATTCTAGGGGTCCAGGGGTTAAAGGCCCCAGGACCTAATTTGGGGGCACTATAGCAACGTTTACATACTGTAGTAGAGCTAACTAGGTGACACCGATAGGGAAATGTAGTAGTGCATACTTTAGCATGACAACTTTAGCAGCTCGGTCATTGGATATAGTGGTACTATAGTTCTGTGGATTCTTTCCACTAGCACTATATCAACTTGGACTGGGGTGGTCATTGCATCGTAGTAGTATGGACTTCCAGCCACCATTCGCTATAGTATAGTGTACTTTCTGTATAGTTGGTGGAATAGTGCTTCATCCTCTTTATTATCTCATTTCGATCCAGGGTTTATGTGTTGTGAAACTCTAATACTCACTGTAAATTATGCTCCTGGATTTCATAGTGAAGTGATTGTTCCTCTCCATGGATGTAGGGATTATTCCTAAACCACATAAATCTCTATGTTTGTGTTCTTTATCTTCTTCTTTTTCTTATTTCTTTCCTTCATCTGCAAACTTATTTGTTGTTGTGACTCCCAATGTTTCCAAAATAGATAGTGGATTGACTTAATCGAATCTGTATTGGGTTTAATGGCCTTCATATTTCAAATAAAAATTTAGAGTCAAGTGTCAGGGAAATATCAGTCATGATTTCTAGATTAGGGAGTCTACTGAACGGTTCAAGGAGCTACCAGTTTGTATTTGAAAAGAACTCCAACCTAAATACTTTCATATAATTTTCATGGCCTCTATCTGGATTATAATAAGGTAAATATGGATCATTTCCATAAGAATTTATAATATGAAAATACATTTCGACTTCAGTGGTGATGGTCATTGGGACTTGATAAAATAGTGGGTGGATTAATAAAATTAAATTTATCATTGTGTATCACATAATTTTTCATCAAGTAAAATTTGACTCATATACTTAATTATTGTAGATAAATAAAAAGAAAAACCAAAAAAAATGTGACCATTCCTTTACTCAAGGTATGTCCTTACAAATACAAATTTCTAAATATGGTATATTTGTTCATGAAATGCATTATTATCATATAATTTTTATTATGTATTGGAATCCCCTATTCATTTTCTACCACCCTAGAAAGTGATAAAAGGTGAAAAGGATGCCAACTATAGATATATAGAGGAATATTCCTATATTTTTTTTATTATATTGTCAACTATTTCTAGAGATTTTATGATACAACATAAGTACATGGGTTCTTACACCACAATTTCTTATCTTCCTTTTCTTGGAAAAAGGAAGGAAAGGTTTATGAAATATAAGATTTTCAATGCACTATATCAGTGTAAAATAGATGAATTGAAACTAGCTATTGATCATGGTTTCAAAATATTGGGGTATATTGATCATTTATCAAAATCAAGCTTCCACTTGGATAAACAATTATCCATAAATCTTGTTTTATTATCCTTACCCCATGTTTATCCTTATTCATCCAAGCCTAAATGAATGAAATAGATAAGTTGCTCAAGAATATTTTGTCCATACATAACCTTGATTATATAGATTGGTTAAAATATGTTTCTCTATCCCTTATGGTGAAAACTTTGAAAGACAAGGCTGACAATACCATGGACAATCTAAATCCAAAATTTCCTTTACAAAATCCTTTAAAGAGACAAAATATTCAAAGGAATAAGAATAAAAAGGGGTTATTTTTTCTCTTATATAGAAAGAATTGATGCTGGGAAAAAATTACATTGAATTAAAGAATAAAATAGTTGTATCCACTTTAGGTATATTCATAAAGTTTTTATTATCCACTTTTGTATTAAAATAAAATATTCCTACAACACACATCAATTTAAATACATGAAATGATAAAGAATATAAAGTTTGTAGATTGAACTCAAAAGGAGAAGAGAAATGTATATTATTATGTCTTAATAGGGGATACCACTACTTCTCATTTCCAAAATGGATTGATTCATGTTTGAAATAAGAGTTACAAAAATATTTATCTCAGTGTCCAAATATAAACAACAAGAAATTATTTCACATTTGAAATAAATGTTGTTAAGGGATTTTAATACAAAAAAAATGTTTTAGTAACTCTTTAATAATAGATATACATCATAATAAATGATGAATATAAACTATAATATATTTCCCCAATCATGGAAAGATAATTCTTTTCCAAATAAAAATTAAATTAGTTGAATTTTTTATATTATGAAAGTGTTTTAGTCTCAATTTATCTAAAATAATAGATATAAAAACAAACTATTTATCATGTTTTAAATAAATAAACTTTCATAAGTAAATTTATGTCAAAAATATTTTAGATTTAGTTTAGAATGGCCAAATAAACTACTTTAAAAATAAAGGTGGCTTCATATACTTCATGGGAATACTTTAAGAAATTTTAGAAATGCTCACTGAAGTAAATGAGTGAACTTGGAAAATATTGAGGAATATCCAAGTTGGATTGTCGGAGAACATCTTATCCAAGTAATCATTTATTTTTCATATAGATTAAAGGTAATTACAAACCCACATTTCCTTATATACATCAATTTCATGATGGTAATAAAGGGAAGATCAATAATGAGTCTTATATAGATTGAAAATATTCTATTATTTCTTCCAATACATGTTTTGAATATAGAATTGAAACAACTAACCATATTCCAAATATATTATATAATGGATAGAATATCAATTGTGATATTATAATAATCTATTAGGACACTACCACAAGTGTTTTTTGAAAACTATTTGTTAAAAGTTATCTTTAGTTACAAATGAACATCAAACACTAAGATACATCTAAGTTAATTATCCTTTATACACTAAGGATATAAAAAACTTTTCAAGAATGATTATATTTCCATAAAGGAATCCTATCTCCTTAAAAATAATGGGAGAAGACCTAACTTCAATGGTTTAATGCTTTGGATAAACATGGGTTGGCATATAAATATTGGACTCCACTGAGCTTAGTGGGAGGAGTAGTTCCAAAGATGCATACTATGTAGGAAGTTTTAACCAAAGAGGGGGTTTATATTCACTATAGTGGGTGATACATATTTTATTATTTCAGAATAAATATTATTACAAATAAGGGTTAAATGGAAACATGTTGGGGTTTACAAGTATGAATAAATTCAAGTAATGAACTCCATGTATCAAGATGTGGGGACTCCATATTTTGAATCTTTATAAGACTTGATACTACTAGTGAGTATTCAAGAGAAACTGGACATGAATGGTGTAAGAGGGTACCAATAAAGTATGATTAATTATTAAAAAGTTTAGTCTATAACAAAACTTATACACCAATCATCATGAATAAAATACTTTTTAATTTTACTTATCAAATCAAACTTCTATGTTCATCACATTAGGATATTGATAGTCAATTCCATCTCATTTAGGGGAATACTTACAAAATATGTCTATATGACATGACCAAAAAGAGACCCAATGGTATATGTCTATAAGGAATAATTATAAAGGGTCAAAAAAATCAATAAATTCCAATAATAAATGAATATTACATAAATTAATTTATGAATAAATCATGCATAATGATAATAGAATATTCATTTGGAAATGAATGAGTGCAATGTATCTATAATAGGTTAGTGGGAGTGCTATAAGTTTTCAAGATGTATATGTTGATAACACATGGAAAACATTTTTTTGTGTCTTACGAGTTTCTTTTGACTAAGGACTGAAATTTCTCTAAGTATGACTTAAAGTAGCAACCAAGTTCCAGTGAACAAGATCTGCAAAATAGATCCATGGGTTTACTAAATCTGGTCATAGTACATATATTAATAAATTATTAAAAAATAAAAGTTGAAATAATTAAAGACCAAATTTTTGTTGACATATAATACTTCTACAAGAACATGAATGGGAATAGGAAGAGATTATTGAGATTAAAATAATTTCACAAGATTAAGTACGAGGAATTCATATCATATTCTATGATGTGTACTGGAATTTGATATTACTAATTCATAATTCATAGTAGTTGAATATCAAATAGATCTAACATAAATTCACTGACTTATAGTTAGAACTATCTGATAGTACTTGGAAAAGTATAACTAGATGAGTTCTTGGAGTCTAGAGTAGTGTAAATACTAGTGATCAAGGTAATTGAACACTTATCTTCTCTTGGTTGAATCTGATTAAGTATCCCGGAAAATGATAAGTTAATATGAAAGAAAAAATTATTACAGCTAGTGGTTGTTATATCTATAATATTTGAGCATGTTGTGGCTTTTGATATAGATTAAGGAGAAGTTTAGGAACGTCTTGTTCTTATTTTGGGTTATACCAAAAGAAAAAGTATTATCATTATTATGATAAGTTTTGACTATGGAATTATTCAGGATGTCAGGATTCTTACATGGGAAAAAAGTGGATACTCAAATATATCACTAATTTATGGATTTTCTCAAGGTAATAATGTTTTAGAAAGTATATGTTTCATGCATACATGTTTCTTTACCAATAATAGTCATGGAAACGTGACATACCTAGAAGTTGTATCCATACTTAGTAGAATCATGTTTAATGTTTGAGAACTAACTAGTCATTAGCAGTTGGACCTAGTGAAAGTGGGATTCTATTGGAGTTGGTTCCCTAAAACCAAATACTTTATAATTTAGATTACATTTATATTCAATAAAGTGAATATTAATTTGAATACCTTATCACATATTGATTTTTCTTCTACATAACATTAATTTGATAATTTCCTAGAGTATCTATTATATTGAAAAGTTCATAGAAGTTATCTGCCATGATTAGAACCTTTAAATGCCATGAAAATATTCTTAAAACTAGTTCTATAGTCAGATAACATTCTATGATGGGGTACATACTATATTTACTATCAGGTCTGAGTAATCATAAGTATATGAGACTTCTTCTCATGAATTTAATACTTGGTATTATCTAAGATGATATATTATGAGAACATACCCACCAATAGGAATTCCACATGTTTATGTGTCATTGGATATTCATGTCTATGAGTGTGTCTAAGGGTTTTTGGATTTAAGATTATTATTAAAGCATGTCATGTCTCAAACACTTAAATGCATTTCCATTGACCATGATGATACTAGTTCATTGAAAAGTTATTTACATTGGGGGATTCATGAATGGCGTGTTATCAATTAATAAGTCAATGAAGTATTTGTCCCTTTCATATTAATGTAAGTCGATATCTCATCCCTTTGATTAAAATATTACTTTCACATTAAATTCCATGTCCATGGTGTAACAATGTTTATTTCAGATAGTCAAAGAAAGATGTATCAAGCATATAGGTTGATGAAATGGGTGCGAAACTTACTTTATGAGATATTATGAAAAAGGTATTATATTACATAGCTAGTGCTCGTATGTGGTCGTCAACATTGAAACATTAACTTCCTTATATTGGGTTCCTAGACTAGATACTAGACAGTAATTTTGGACTTTAGGTAAGCCTACCTAATGATAATAAAAAATAAGCCTAGGGGTCACACCCAAAGTGTTTTAATTGATCTTAATTAAATTCCATTTGAATTTAATTATTGGAATTGATATTATTCTCAATACTATGGAATAATTTTTTTAAGTATTTATCAATCAAAAAATATTATTTTTAATGTAATAAATAATTATTTATTCATTAATAAATAATCTATTTAATTACACAAATATTTAATAATTATTTATTAACCATGATTTAAATAAAATATTAATTTTATTTATTAAATATTAAATAAATATTTATTCATTAGACTTTGAAAAGAATATTTATTTTATGAATAAACATTTAATTAAATATTTATTCAGGTATTCAATAAATGTTGGGGAAGAAAAGTGTATAAAAAATTTCTTGTGATAAATATTAATTTGAAAGCAAGTAAAATAATATTTATTGTTGCGCCAGTTAGCATAATATGTTGAATAAAAATAATAATAATTTTTTTAATACCTATAATGGAGTAAAACATGGGTAAAAAATTTTATTAACCTCACTTGCGCAATTAATTAAATTACAAAAACCTTACCCTAGGTCTATATATTGACCACTTATACATTATAGGAGAGGAAAATAAAGAATCATTGTGTACAATGGAATGCTCTCTAAAATTATCATATTCCTTCTCACATCCTCTCAAGAATTTGAAGATTATGAGAGTTTCTTTAAGACTAAAGAAACCTAAAGTGATTATGATGAATAGTGAAACATAATCAATTGACTATGTTAGCTCCCAAAAATTCATCAGTTTCATTTGAAGATCATAGGATCATGTGTGGATCACTGCTAGAGTGATTCTACACTTGGGTCTTATAAGTGAAATGAATGATTTCTGAAAAGGGTTTTAGATGATCAACATCTACTATGAAAAAGATCTCAAAAATGAGGTAATATTTCTTTTAATTTAATTAAATTAATTATAAATTTAAAATTAAATATATCCTCTTGGTTCTGGCGTGTTTCTTTCCAATATTCAATTGGAAACATTTCATTGGTCATGACATTCAAATATTGTACAATATGTGAATAATCCATCAAATCTGACATTTATTTATCTAGGATCAGCCCCAATAAGCACGTCCATTGCACCTAGAACCATCATTAGATATATGCCTCTATGAGAGAGAATATGATTAGATCTATATATATTAAGAAAAATTAAATATTTTTCATTGATTTCAGAGATCTAATGCACCTTGATTAATCAAAAACATCTTCTCAGTTATAGGAAATTTCTAATGATTCCTTAAAGAGGAGTGGAGTCTGAGAACCTAAGAGAATAGAAGAAAAATGGGAGTTTCAGAGGTCAAATTTGAGTTAAAATATAATTTTCAAAGAATTTAATGTTTTTCATATGATTAGGCCACACAATTTGTCTAATTGTGCACCAAATGTGTGCATGCTACTATCTCCAAACCACACCCTTTAATGGTTGGCTTTCACGGTTTGAAAAATAGTATGACAACCAAGATTCTCTCAATCTCTCCACTTGCGCAATTTCTCCTTGAATTCACATAGTTTAGATAACTTGTGCACCATCCCAAATCTTCTTTCACTATTTCTTGGAGAATTTTTATTGTTTCCCCTAAACATGATCAAAATATACACCTCCAAAAATGATTCCAAAACACTCCAAAACCATTCATAATACCCTTAAACTTAACCCAACTGTTATATAACATCAAAATTCATAATAAAAAAAGGTAACATGCCTAAAACTGAGGGTGTTTCATTATACCCACCATATAAAGGTTCAAAAGGATCCATGTGTATTGAGTTATGATAATTTTTATTATATGATAACTCTACTAATGGTATATGATCCTCCAATGAGCCTCCAAAATCCATAACATAAGTTGTAAGCATGTATTCAAACATTTGGATCATTCATTTCTTACTATCCATTAATTTGGGGATGATAAGTTATGCTCATGGTCAACTGGGTTCCAATGGATTGCTGTAAAGATTTCCAAAATCAAGATTTAAACCTAGGGTCCCAATCAAACACAATCAAAACTGGAATTTCATGAAACAATAAAACTTCTTGAATTTAGAGTTTTGACAAGTCTTCCACTGTATTAGATTCATGAATAAGGATGAAGTGAGAATATCCATAATCACTCATATGGTATCATGCTTTCAAACTTTTCTTGGTAGACCTATGAAAAAATACATAGCTATTTATTCCCATTTCCACATGAGTATAGGTAAATATTGTAATATACTAACTGGATGTTGGTGCTCCTTGACCTTATAACAGGTGAGGTATCTCAAGACATACTCCATGAACCTTATTTTCAATCTATACCAATTTAATTTTTCTCCCATCACATTATACATTTCCTGAATTTCAGGATCAAAAGTTGGTAGGTATAAATAATTTTTTTTTGATAAGTCAACGGAACCAAAATCTAATCTTTAAAATGTGACATAGATCTCCCATCTAGCAGTCATCCCTTAATGGTATCCCTTATATTGAGTGTTGACCTCATGGTTAGAAAATCATGAATGGATTTCTTAGAATCTTTAACCTGCTCAATAAAAATAGTAACAAGATAAAATGGAATAAAAATTATAGCATCACATTACTCAACACAATCTAGATGCATGTTGGTTATGACTGTCATTAACTACCACTTATCTGAAGCCTCTTTAGTGAACTAACTATATGAATTCCTACTTAATGCATCAACCACGGAATTTTATTTATATAGTGTATAAATCAATTCAAAGTCAAACATCTGAATGTATTTCATCCATCTTAATTTCCTTAAATTCAAATCCCTCAGTGAGATATTTAGTTCAAGATTTAATTATTTTTTAACACTATGAACTTCTCACCAAATAGATAATGACATAAAGTTTTCAAATCATGGACTATAGTAGGTAACTCAAAATATTGTGTTGGGTAATGAGTCTCATGAAAATGTAATTGTCCTAAAACATAATATACAAAATGATTTTCCTACATGAGATCACATCCTAGACCATATCCAGATACATCAAAATATAACACATATCCTCATCCTGAATCTGGAAATATAAGTATGGGTGATGATTTTATCTAAACCTTAATCTCTTGAAAATATTTTTGGCTCTCTTCGATCCATTATAAATAAATGTATTTCCTTATCAAAATTTTCATCAAAGAGTCATTTTGTGAAAATTCACAAATAAATCATTGGAAATTCCCTATTATCCCAGGGAAAATATGTATCACAAAGTGGCTATTTGGTGGTTTACATGAGATAATATATTCTAACTTTTAAGGATCTACCAAGACTCCTATTTCAAAAGCAACATAACCAAGTAAATATACCTATTTTATCTAGAAATTGCACTTTTAAAGATTTTTGGAAATGTCATATTCTTGCAAGATACCCAACACTATGTCTAATTATTGTTCATAGTTGGAATTAGTCCTAGAAATATAATAGAATGTCATCAAAAAATACCACCATAAAAGAGTCAATATGCCTCTAAATTATTTGATTCATCAATTCCATAAACACTTTTGGCTCATTCATAAGACCAAAGGGAATAACCACATATTCATAATGACTATATAAACTTTGAAAATATATCTTCTGAGTATCCACTTTTTGAACTCAAATTTGCTGATACCCTGATCATAAATCAATATTAGAGAACCATTTGTCTTCCCTCAATCGATCAAATATATTTTCAATTCAAGGAAGTAGATATTTATTATTTATCATAACCTAGTTTATCATATGATAATACAGGAAAATTTGAATATTTCCATCCACTTTATTTACAGAAAAATTGGTTCTTCCCATGGAGATCTACTAGATTTAATGAATCCATTGTTTTCTAAATATTCTATCTAAACCTTAAATTCCATTAATTATATTGGTTTTATCTTATAGGATGGAATTAAAGTAATATTGGTCCCTAATTGGTGTTCAATCATAAATTACACTTCTCTTTCAGGTGTTAAAAAAGAGTAATTATCAAGAAAACATCAGAGAATTGATCCATAGTGGTTGGAAAATCTCTATTTTTTATTACATCAATAGTTTCCAAATTAACTATTGTCTAATGGTAAGAGATAGTTCCAACCACTAGTAACAAAGTTATTAATCTACTTGAATTCATATCCTAATATTATTTAAATAGAAACAAAACACTATCTAAAGATTTGAAACTAACCTACTGGGAATAAAAGTCAATGTGGTAATTGAAGGATGTTAACTAATCCATTCCCAAAATTAGGTCAAATATGACCATCTCGTGAACAGATAAATATTAAAAAAATTCAGCTTCATCGATTGTTATGGAACACACTTCACAATTAAATTCTTGAGACTCTCATTGAATGAGAGGTGTTTAAAGTTTCAAAATATGAGGCATCATTTCAACATGAAATCTCATATGATCCAAAACATGAGTAGAAATAAAAGAGTGGGATGTACCGGTATCAAACAAGGCTTGCATGAGAATATAGTTTAATATAATCATACCTTGAATTATTGAAGGACTAGATTGATCCTTGGTGATCATCTTCTCAACAGCATATAGTTATTTACTATGTGTTCCCGACAACTCTTTACTACTATTTTGTGGTTGTGATGACTATTGAGGTGTTGGTGTGACATGAGAGTCACTCTAGGTCTCTCAGTTATGAGAGTGAATACCATTATGTCTCAATAAAATTGTTTGAGGATAATAATATTGGGACATGTTCGATCCATTTCCATAATTAATCCTTAATGTCTTTATAAAGTAACGTTTTAGATTCCCCAACTTTCCATAATTATGACATTTTCATGGAGGCGTCATGTATTCATGCTTGATATGTTCATAAGGTCTACACTAATAATATCTTGAATGACTACTATGGTGGGATGGAAATGATACCAAACCAATTGACTATTTTCATAGTGCTCTTCTTTCTTGAGAATAATTCACCCTCTTTCACTTGTTCAATATGTTGGAGTTCCCACTTGTACCTATATAGATAAAAGTGTTTCCCCAAACATAGGTTTCCAAGATATCCTTTTCTAAAATGATATTCATATTCACCATATTTTTATAGTTTTATATATAGAGTAAAATCAACTTGGATCATTTGTCAGGTCGCAAACCTACCTCAAATATCCTCACATTTACGTACTCACTAGTAAAAACTTAAAGAGAAACATGAA
Source organism: Viscum album (assembly GCA_963277665.1). NCBI lineage: Eukaryota > Viridiplantae > Streptophyta > Magnoliopsida > Santalales > Viscaceae > Viscum > Viscum album. Next base: position 686,431,386 of record OY728142.1, on the reverse strand, counting down.
TCAGCCTTATGAATTGAGATGTATACTTCATTATGGAAATATTTTTTCTTTCTTAATAATAAATAAATATTTCATTATTATGATCATGAAGGTGTGGGGATAAAAAAAATTTAAATAGCTCATCAAATCTTAAACATGTTAGGTTTTGTTTTTATTTAGACTAGATAGTAATATCCCCCCACTAGCTAGAAAGATCCTCCAGCATATAAACTGCTAGCTTCACTTTTATTTCCTTTGGTGTTCCTAAGATATCAAAAATTAATTTAATATTTTCTAAACATTCATCTTCTTATTCAAGTTTGTAATCTCACTGAAATATTAGTGGATTCAATTTCTAAAATTCTATGAATGGATTTTCACATCATGGCTGTGGAATTTGATTTCCCATATCCACGGATTAAAATTACTAGAATATTCTCTAGATAAGTTGTTGATTTACTTGTTCTTCATATTAAACCATATTCTTAACAACTTCCTCTTTTTGGTTCCCTAATCATAAAACTAGTGTCATTTTATAAATATCATAAAAACATATAAAAATTTGAGAAATTTTCCTAAAAAGAAGGATTGATATTTCCAAATCATCAAAATAAATAATCATCAGTACCAATTCCGAAAAATAATTAATCATTTCATGAAAAATGTAGTCCTAGTGGGAATTCACATCACTAATGAACTATTTTATACACTCATTGGCTAAAACCACAATGATGAGATGTCAACACACTTATAAATTTATAAGAACACTTTTTTGTACCTGGACTACCTTGGTAACTTGAATTTCAGAATAGAAAGTTTAGCTACATATTTTTATGATATACATTTTAAGTTCTGAAATTCTTATCTCTTTACTACCATCCTAATATAATTGACTAACCAAGATTGATACCATTTTTAAAATACCACCCCTCACTCATTATCTTGGGAAGAGGTAGTGGTGTTACTAGCCTTAGGTGATGTCCCCAAGATACCAAGTTCTAAGGGAATACCAGATTATTGAGGTATGATGTTCCTAGATAATATAATAACCTATATAAGATGAAACAAATATAATATATTATATATGATGTATATAATATAATATTACAACTCAAATGAGGATGTAATATCAGAGTATTGAATAGAATAAAAATATACAACACTGACACAACAAAGAAAAGAAGAAATTGAGACACCAAAGTGGAATCAACCTAAGCATCATCCCAAAAATTCTCCAAGCACCAACTCCATGTCCCAATCCCACTATATCATGACGCAAAAATAGAGAAGTATGACACCTTTACTTTACCTGTATCTTGGTATAAAATATCTACAAATTCACTAAAGTGCCTAAGAAATGGGTGATTATAAAACTCAATAGGTGATCCCCAAATACTTCTAAACACACACCACTAGGAACAAGAACAAGTTAGATCACATTTATATAATATAAATAGTGGTAATATCAAAATATTTTACCATAATAAAATAATTTAAGTAAAAATAATTGAATTAAATCAGTGTTTTTATTATTTATTTCCACCTGGAAGACCCATCAATGTTTCACACACACACCAATTCATGCCCAATGATAGTCAAAATACTCATGAGTAGTGACCAATCCCATAACCAAGTCATAACTTGATAGAATACTCCATCTGTCACTTTGGAACTGACCCCAAGTCCAAACCAACAAGGTGTCACAAATGAAAATTCATAAACTCATGCCAACCACACATTCCAATTACTCAAAAAAACCCATTTCTTTTAAAAAACAATTTATATTAGAAAATTTATCAAATGCCTTATGTTTATCATTTCAAAAAAATATTTAGTTACTAAAACCAAGAATGTTTTCTAACAAAACAAGAGAGAGATATTTTAACATCAATTATTTGAGTTCTAGAATGATTAGAGTGGAAGTAAATCCACTTTCCTCACAATGGTAGAGAAAAAAATAACAGTACATGAAACCTTTATAAATGACTTTTAAACTTATTTCCTTAATAGATCCCAAAAATATATAATCAAAATAAACATCATAGGACATAGATATATCTATAAAGGATTAGGTCTATAGCTCTGTGAGAGAGAAAATGAGTAGATCTAGAAGGAATAAGAAAGAACAAGGACTTAAGATTGATTCTAGAGATATAATACACCTTGATTTGTCAAAATTACATTATCTAATAAATTAAAACTATAAGGATTCCTAGGAGAGAAGAGGAGTTTAAGATCCTAATAGAATAGAATAAAAATGAGAGCTTTGTGGGTAAAATATGAGTTAAGCACTAATTTTTTGGATCATTTAATACACATTGCATGGTTAGGATGAAGGGTTTATCTAACTATGTGCATGCTAATATACCCGAACCACGCCCTTTCACTATTGGCTCATAATTATTTACAAACCTTGAGCCATCTATGCTTCTCCCACTATCTCTACTCATGCGGTTTCTCCAGGCATGCACATGGTTTGGATAAATTGTGTGCTAATTGTGCACCTACCCATAACCTCTTGCATAATTTCCTAGAGAATTTATGTCACAAAATGACCCACCAAGGCCTGATTGGATGGTGATAAACCAATTGTGACACCATAGTCCTTCCTCCAATAGGCCAGGATCTGGTGACTAGTTTTGAGTAGGCATGTCACACACATGGGAAGCCTTAGACTAAAGTACCTAGACACACAAACACATCCCCATACAACAGTATAATATGTTAAATATAAAAAAAATAAAGATGCATGAATTAAAACTATCCTACATCAAATTACAATAATTAGTATGGAAAAAGAAAAAAGGTCCAAATACAAGCTCTCTAAAATTGCAAAAGATCCCAACATGCTGAAAACATGGGTGTGGTTACCAAAAAAAATATTGGATCCATCTAAGGTCCATATAGCATAACTAAGATCCACCTTCTATTGTTCCACCTATTACTTCAATAAAAGTTTTTTCCTCTGCATAAGACATGACATGTATAGAAAAATCCCATGTAGGGGTTAGTAAATACATACCTAATAGAACACCCTGAAATCACTAAGCATAAAGAATCAAGAGAGAGTGGTAATCTCTTCATGATGAAGGAATGTCAATAAAAATATGATACAACAACCATAATAACAACCACATAGATATACTCAATGAGAAACAAAAAAACATAGAATGGGGATCTCTATCTCCACTGCCAGCTAAGAATGAAGAGCCTTCCTACAGCTCCAAAGTTTTCATCACTAATGCCTAACATTCTATGTAAAATCATAAGAAATAGGGTGTCAGACCTTCTCCTCACCCCTTTATTTCACATATAAGGGGTTATTATCTCTAAACCTATCATAACATATATCCTATCTATAATCTATGTGGAGGGATCACACCTTTCCACTATGCTCCATAACCAAGGGATCACTAACTTCAGTGGAGGACCCACTCACAACCAGGGCTTGAAGATGGGGGAGTATCATTCCATGAATAGAATACCTTCACCCTTTGTATTATTTGGTAGTACTGAATCTACCTGTTTAATGAATATGGGAGACCCACACCCTGGTGTGACAGGGCAATACCTACCCCAACATCTCTCTAAGGATAAAACTTGATCACTGCCATTGACCAAGAATTGTTGAGATAAGAATCCTTCTAAAATCACCTCAATTGTATCTATATTTCTGAAATTAAGGTCTCCATCACATTCTACATGAAAAAAAAATCTCAATATAGGCTACTCATAGGCCCAAATTTGATTCTTGAAGAAGGAGATATACACAGTGGAAGATCAAGGGATCTAACATTCTCAAAAATCACTACATGGAATGTCCCATGGGGTTCAGAGTGTGTCTTTCTAAGTCTATCACTACTTTTGTATCATTTTATCACATGAAATGTCTTCCTATAGATACATGGTGTGTCTACTAGGGGTATCTGACATGTAGTGGTCGATCAGAACTTGGTGCATGTCTTCTTCTCTATCTCTTATACTCTAGTCATGCTCGTGTACACTGGTCATGTCTAAGTAATTCCAAAGTACATGACTTTTAATCCACAACACATGGAGTGTAAGGTCTAGGTCACAACATGTAATTTTTCACCTTCCAAATCTTATGTACACTCTGAAGTGCATAGTGTGTGATTCTACCACACAGTGTGTGGGGTCACATAGCCTCCTAGACATGTACTCCATGTACACACCAAGATAGCCAGCAAGGTGTCACAAGGCATGAGGGAGGACAACATGTCGTGTGATATTTAACTCATCGCATAACCCAAGCTTTCACATAGAAGGGGGTACATGGAACGTGATCTTCATAGTATACGTCAGTATATTGATATTATTTATAACCCCCATCCTATTCACATGTATTTTCCTACACACCACCATTTTCTTTGAATCTTATAAAAAACACAGTCCTAACTCTCATAATAGAGTTAACTAGAATCATTGTCTGGTAAAAATTTACATTATGGTCATTATTCTCTAGATAAATGGTCCTTATTTTCATATGAGGTGCCATGAGGCCCAAATCCTAGAAACTACCCTACATATTCCAATATTGGAAAAAACATGTTGTTGGTGATTGGATTTTGGCCACCCATTTCACAGAAACATCAATTGCTACTCTTTTATAGATATCTTCTCAATCTGTCTCACAATTCACTGATACATAATCCAATATTGGGTTCTCTTCATTATCTCCATGCCTCTATCGCATCTCCAAACCCAAATCCAAACTTGTTACTATGATTTGTTACTCCAATGAATTAACACCCAATTATCAATACTCATGGGTATCGTCAAATCATCATCTAATCGACTACTAATAATGAACACCAAGAATAGAGGGTGAGAGTCACAAGCCATAAAGTTAGCCTTGAATGAAGGTAATGTTTTTTTGGACATCATCATCTGAATCTAAGAGTAGTTAATTATAAAAGTATCAATAATCAATGTGAAACAAATCACAAATTCTTAGATCAAGGAAGAGAAACATAAACTATTGGAAAACCAATTAAGAATGATTCAGGGGTTAATTAAGGTGGAATTAATTCACATTCAAGGATTAAAACCACAAAACAATTTCCTACCACAATTTTGGATTGATCATTTATTAAGAACATTTATGAAACATTGTTTTTCACAATATTCAAGATCTTTTTCATTAAATATGATCCTCACGGTACATGATCCTAAATCCCATGATCATCTATTAATGTACTCTCTACTAAGGATCTCTCTCTCTTCTCCCAATCCATATAGGATTATATGGATAACCCTATGGTATTTTTCATAAATGAGATTATAAAGGTAGTGTTTTTTAGGGATTTTCTAATAAATAACAATTAAATTTATTTATTTATTTATTTATTTATTTATTTATTTAATTTAATTCACCCACGACAACACTTTACCTAAGCGCACAATGTTGACATAAATTATGTTGTGCTAAGGGTAAAACCCACATTCCAAATTTAATAGAGGACTCATAATTCCCATTTGAGGCACTATTCAGGGTTATTCTAATATTTTAGAAAAACTATTAAAAATTCTTACTAGGTAAAAATTGATTCATTAGATTTTCCCCATATTGAAGTTTTTTTGCCCCAAATAGAGAAAACCTACTCACAATGGGGATACTGAGCTTCCATCTAGGTCACCCACTCCCACAAGCTCACCTTGGGCAACATGATGCAATGAGTCATGTATGTGTCTCCTCAACTATGACACATGGAATACATTGTGTTATCGGTCCAACTGCGATGGTAGGGATAAGTAGTATCTCACCTCACTAACCCAATATAGTAACTAGAAAAAGGGCATATGAACCTCATATATAATCTTCCACCACTTTTAAATCTTTATAATCCATGATGAGGTGAGATCTCTCAGATCACATGATCTCTTATTCAAACTCCAAATCCCTCCTTCATTGATCCAAAAAGGACTCCTGACAACTCTGGTTAGTCCTCATCTGCCCCTGAATTAACTATAAATTCACTACCATTGATCTCACTAACTCTAGGATCATAAGAATTGTATCCCACTAGATCCAACTAGTATAGTGGTGACCTATAGGGTTATCCATACATGGACTCAAATGTTGGTACACTGGTGGTGGAGTAGTAACTATTGTGATATAAAAACTCCATTGATGGTAGATGATCCTCCCATCTATGGAAAAAATGAACATGAAAACCCAAATCATGTTCTCTATAACCTGAGTGGTCTACTTCACCAGGCCATCTATGGGGTAGAAAAACTGTACTCAGCCTCAATTGAGACCCAAAATACTCGTACAATCCCCTCTATAATGATGATGTGAATTGATCATCATGGTCTAAAATGATCTTTAAGACAACAGCATGAAGATGGAATACCTCCTAAATGCACAAGAATCCCAAACTCTTCACTTTGATATCAAATGGTTATAAATTAATCCAACATGGTGATTCATTATGTGATCACTAGGATAGCTTCATGATCTCTTGCTAATCATGGAAGTCCCATCATAAAAACTACAATGATCTCATCTCATTTCCACTTACATTTAAGAACCTCCAATTCCACCTATTGGATGATGAAGCATCAAGAGTTAAACTCAGAAATGGGATAAAATATACTTGGCCACCAAATCAAGGGTGTGACTTCTTAATACTGCATGCTAAGGAGGTGTTTTCAGAAATTCACCTATGAACTATATGAAAGTGGTCTCATGATCAACATGAGACCATATAATCTCTAAGGTATCATGAAAGGGAATTTTCAGATGTGTGATGGGGATTTATACTGGTTCCACATACACAGACAAGGGTTCTTGATTGGGGACTATCAAACCACCATCAGGCATGGGGTTAACATCCTTGTTATTTCCTCCACATGATCAAACTTGAGATTCATTTCTCATGGAATCTATTTCTTCTGAGGCTATGTTTGAACATCGTGATACTGAGGGTTCACAGCATCACAAGATGCATGTCTGCTGATATTTTTGTTTCATGGAAAAGGTTTTAAATACATTGGTGAAGGAGGGTGAATGGAATATGGGGGGTATAAGTAATCATGTCTGGATTTTGAGGCCTAGCGTAGAGGCATCACAAGATCGAGTTTTTGTGACACCACAAGGCACATATCCACTGGTGTATGCTTCAGACACTAGTATGAGTGTGTTGTAAACCCAAGGAGTTGTATTACCATGTAACATGAGCCTTTATAACTCATGTGACTGCATGATCTAAAGAGAGTCTTTTCAGTAGATCTAGTGAACATTCATAGGGGGTTCATATCGAGGATGTCCTTGTGGGTGAAGGTTCTGCATGGCGAGTTTGACAACCCAATGTGGTATCACGAAATCACATGAATACATTATATGAACCAAGCATCGCATGACACATATTTCTCCATGTGATCACATGATCTTCAAAATATCATGAGGTGGTTTCTCTCAATCACCTGAGGGGGTTCTCTTGGGATAATAATCGGTGTGCTCTACTCCTCCACCTTCTTTCTTTTCCACTGCTCCCTCTCCTCTCCCATGTGTGTCTTTTTTTGGATTAGGGGTATTTAGATGTGATATATTCTTGAGGGTGGTACCACATTGTATGTAGAGGACATCGCATGCACCAGCTAAGGCGGTGGAAACTTCACAGAACCATCATCACACAATCGTGAGACGGCATATTCTTCATCGCATGATCATTTCATTTGATCATATGATGCTTTGGTTTCCTAATGATATTCCACATTATTTGATAAGTATGAGTTAATTCAGATGAAAAATCATACCAAAGACAGAATGGATCATGGTCATAATCTTATCACAACGACTTCATTTATTTTCCTTGCTTTGATTGCATGATCAATGGATAAACATGTGATGGCCTCAAATTTCGGTGGGAGATCTCGAGGCATTCCACTAGTGTTCTCAATTGGATTCTTGTGACAACTCATGATGGTTGTATCAAACTCATTCATATATCAATTTAAGTACTAGATATGGCATTCATAGTGATTCATAGAGTGGTCATGTGACTGACTTTGAGTTCCATGTCAAACTAGAGGTGCGGGAGGAAGAAAGTAGAGTGGGATGTTGAAGATGGAGGTCTCGCGCTATGTGGGATTGATTTGTACGTATACATCATGAGATCGGTTCAAATTCTAACTCACAATGCGCAGGACTGAAGTGAATGGTTAAGATCAGTGGATGGCATGATAAAATGATTGTGCTTTCATAGTGTGAATAGTACAGGTGAAAATGATGTCCCGCATTGAAATATCCATGGTGAATCCCTTAGTTATATAAAAAATGTCATGACCATTGTTCAGTCAAGCCAGCCACAAGGTTCGACACCCATACCACCTACACACACCTCCACCCGGGCTTTGTCCCTATAGGATTTTCACCCATGCTACGTACTCCTTCGGGCTCATGCACCACAGACCCTATACACAGGCCTACTCAGTTCTTATGGGTGTTATGCCTTCTAATGTCCACTAACTTTCTTGGTTGGATCCCATTGGGCATGGTCAACACTAGTCCCACATGGGCCTATGGTTGAGCCTTGTCCTGGTTGGTTAGTGGATTGTCCTATATTTTTTGTAAAGGGTGCGAACAATTCCCACAACTACAAAGAATAAAATTCTAAGATGAGTGAAAAAATGGGCCCAAAGTGTATCCCTTTAAACCAAATCCCTAACCTTTATGCATTTCATTCCCAAGTAATTTATGAAAATTATATCAATGTTTTTCATAGTCTTTACATTTCTTGAATCTTCCATGGAAAAGTGAAAGGTGCACAGTTATGTGTGCCAACAAAATTCCCCCCCTAATAATGAGATTTGTTCGAAATAAAAAGAATCTAATTCTAAGGTAAACAAAGATCACTTTTCCACATATTTAAATATATGATGATCCATGGTACTGAGCTCCGTGAGAGTATTTGTCCATAGTGTTGACTGATGAACTTTCTAGCATTATCCATAGGAGATTTATAACCATGAATTCTTGGATAAATAAGAGATAGGAAGTGAATTTGGCTTGGGGTATATATATCATTAAATTGGAATGTATATGAATTCAAAAATGGAACAAGGATTGGGTGAAAAGGAACTTGTTTCTAGATCTGAAGTAAGTTACTTGGATGTTTCAATGTATCCCATAATAATGGGAATCAAGACGTACAAAGTTCTTAAATATACTATTATGCTGATCAAACACATCCATATGTAATATAGGTTCATAGATAAAGAACTCTGTGATGAATGTCCTTACATAGATCTGTCTCATATGTAGGAAGGAGAATGTCACTGTTTTGTGATGAAATCCTGAGTAGATACCCATGTTTTGGTGGAGATGTTTCTTGGATAATCCATGACACCCATCCTTTGTGTGTAATACCAAATAGATCCAATCACCTATATTTGAGTTCTTAAATTTTAACATGTTTCTCTTAAGAAATGTTCATGAATTCCCACTATAATGAAATTATTCATTGATTAACCTGCTCCAGTTATCTTAAGATCATCTAATTTATAAGGATAATTTGGGTGTGGTATTCGTCCCGAAGGTAGAATGCTCTAACTTCTACCTAATCCATAGGACTTAGCAAGCATACTTGATTTTTGATAAGGCCATATAATGTTCCCCAAGAGATTTATATTTTTTATTTGTTTTACCCTAAATTTTTCCTAAACTTTATATAGAGGAAGTTTTAACAGTCATGGACTTGTATTTTTATTAGGACGCCTTATTATAGGTTTTCGACACGAAAATTCTTGTTTCTCTTTCATCTTATAGATGATCAATATTCTCAGGGCCACACAAAGTTCATGTACAATGAGAAGAGACATGAATTTTTCCCAGGATTCCCTTATAGGGTTTTCATCCTAGTGATTATTATGTCTTTTTCAGTTGGTTGTTTTAAGGTCCTACAAGCTAGACCATCACTATGTTGTAGTTTAGAGAATTTTAGCTTGGACCATTTTTGTACTTTCGTTTAAGGTCTTCTAGCTTAGACCACTACTACAAATACGCCCTTTATCAGCGCTAAAAAGGGTCTTTAACAGTGCTAGGAAAAGCGTTGTTAAAGCCAATGAAGATAAAGGGGGTCCCCTTTATCAGAGCTCAAAAAAGCTCTGATAAAGACCCCTTTTATCAGCGCTAAAAAAAAAGCGCTGATAAAAGTTAAAAAAATTAAAAAAAATAAAAATTTTAAAAAAATTAAAAAAAATTACAAAAAATTAAAAAAATCATGCCAATCGTTGGGGGTCTTTTATAGCGCTTGATCCCCCATTTTAACAGTACTTTTTAGCCCCTCTAGCGCCCGCACGCACCCCCTCCACCCTTTATCAGCGCTAGCCCCCAACATCCACCCCCATGCGCGCGCCCCTGCCTCCAGCAGGTTTTGAAATCGAGACCTCCCCCCTGCGCGCCTAAGCCCTTACCACTACTCTATTTTGATTTGTTTGATATTTCATGATATCTATATATATATATATATATAGTTATATTTATTCGTATAGTAATATATATTTATATTAATATATATATATATAGTTATATTAATATATATATAGCTATATTAATATATATATAGTTATATTAATATATATATAGTTATATTAATATATCTATATATAGTTATATTAATATATATCACTATTTATATATATATATTTAGTTATATTTATTCATATAGTAATATATATTTATATTAATATACATATATATATAGTTATATTAATATATATAGTTATAGTGATATTAATATATATATTTATAGTGATATTAATATATATATATATAGTAATATTAATATATATGTAGTTATATTAATATATATATATATAGCTAGATTAATATATATATATATATATAGTTATATTAATACATAGTAGTTATATAAATATTCATATATTGGTATTTTAAATAAAATGGATATTAGTTATTATTTAGATAGAGCTAATATATTTTATATGTAAATATGTTTAATTATTTATTTTAAAAATTTAATTTTTAGGTGTGAATATATAAAAAATATGTACATATAGTTATATATTTGATTATAAATAGCAGTTCATTATAAAAAACGATAAAATTTCAAAGGAATAATATCAATATGAATGTAATACCTTGGAATAAATTCAGTCCCCACCAAAAAAATCCAATAATACCCCCTCAAACGAGGCTAAAAACCCACAAAATGTAAAAAAATATGGGTACCCTGACTAAAAACTCAGTTTTAGAGGCCTTCTGGGACTCTTTTAGCCTTGAAAAACACTTTACTGGGGTAAACCAGATCACAGCGACGTAGATCTCGTCGCAGACTTCGATTTGATATGCTATAGAGCTCAAACGGACACCCGGATCAAAAGTTATGGCCGTTTGAAGTTTGAGTTGCGTTTTCAACTTATTTTGGATCTTTTTTTAATTTTTTAAATTTTTTTATTCTTCAAATTGTTATTAAATGACTACTACTCCATAATAATTAGCAAATTATTAATTAAAAATATTTTTTTAATTTTTTAAGAAGCCATTTTTACTAAATATCTTATATATTAAGTATATTAAGTGTTAATGTACATTTATACTTATCTAAAATATATTTAAAAATTATATATTATATCTCTATCAATATAACTATATTTATATATTAATATATTAATATATTTTTTTTAATTTTTTTTTGAATTCTCCCATTTATCAGCGCTAAGAAAAGTGCTGATAAAGGGGGGGCCTTTATCAGCGCTTTTTCATTAGTGCTGATAAAGGGGGGGCGCTGGGAAAAACTGTTTTTGTGGTAGTGGACCTTTGATGAATATAGAATATGGGGTAGGCATACCAGGGATGACTCAAAACACTCTAGGGTGCTTATTTCTTCTATGGTGTTTCCAGAGCTCATGGTGATTGGACTTCCTTTCTTGTAAGGAGGAGATAACTTTGGTTGGTAGGTAAAATCCCTTATGCATTGCCAGCATGGCCAAATAAAGGGGTCAACACTATTCTCCAAGTATTATGGAAGATTTATGGAGTTAATATGGCTGAGGATGAAATACTAGAAAACTAGGCCCACCTAGATAGTTGGGATATGGGTGACGTAAATCATAACCAAAAAGTTTTGAGTTAGTGAATATGGGATGGGGAAGACATTTTGGGGATGACCTGTAACACTCTGAGGTGATAGGTTCCACTATAGTGTCATCAGGGCTCATAAGGATTGAATCTCATTTCTGATAAGGAGGATATTCCTTCAGTTAGTGGGTCAAGGCCCTTATGCGTTCATAGCATTGCCCAGAAAAGATGATCTTCACTCCTTTCTGAGGGCCATGAAAGATTTATGAAGACTCAAACATATAGATGATGAGTTTGGGTATGTAAAAAAGCTATATAGGAAGGGTTCTCACACCCTAGGGAAGTTTATCTCGTGATTGTGAAGCTCAATCCCTACTCCATGTGGTTTCAAATCACAAGGTGTGGGTCATCAAAGGTTCGGGAATGAAGTGTTTCATTCCTTATTTGAGAAAAGGTATAGAAACCCATGATGTAAAATCAAGGATATTGAATCTTCTAGGATACTTCGATATGATGATTTTAAATCATGGTACAGAGTGATCAGATCATGAGGAAGTTATAGGAAAATCATACTAGGGATGACCAAAAACACCCTCAGGTGCTAAGTTCCACCATAGTGATGTCAGGCTCACAATGATTAGAAAGAACTACTTACAGAGCCAAGATGTCTCTGATTGGTGGGTCTAATCCCTTCTGTGTCAATATAATATTTGAACTGATATATCTATTTTCCTTTCCAAGGGCCATGAAATGCTTGTAGCAACCTAAGGTACCCAAGACATAAAGTGTGATTTATAGAAAATGTAATATCCCAGAAGGGTTCAAGTACCCTAAAAGTTGTTTCACCACCTAGATAACATATTATCATGACGAGGAGATGTGAAAAATCATTACTCAATTTTTTTTCTTGGACTAGGGGGTCCAACAAGAGTAGATTGGATTTTAATAGGGCTAAAAATTAGTCCCTATAAGCTTTATGCCTTATTTATTTTCACCCTAATTTTTACCTAAACTTTGGAGATGAAACTTTTATCAAACAAAGACTTTCCTTTTTAATCAGGACACCCTTTATATTTTATCAAACTAACAAGTTTTATGTCTATTTTTCTATCAGTTTAAGATCTTGTGATTTGGACCATCATAGGATAGAGTTTAAGGTCATACAGCTTTGACCAAAGTGTAGGTAGTTTAATTTCGTGAATCTCATAGACCTAATATGGGGTATTTTACACAAAAGCCTCATTAGGATACCTAGGACCAAGAGTACTCCAACATCCTTCTGAGCGGGAGATGAATATGTTGTAAATCAAGTCTCAAGGTTATCGGGTCATGAGAAATGATATGGAACAAACATACTAGGGATGGCCCAAAACACCCTCAAGTTTTGGGTTCCTCCATGGTGACATTAGGCTCTCAAGGATTAGAAATCCATCCTTACAAAGCCAATATTTCTTTGGTAGGTGGGTCTAATACCTTCTATATTAATATAACAGATGAATCAAGAGATATATTTTCCTTTACAATGGATATGAAAGGGTTTTGGTAACCCGTGGAACTCAAGACATGAAGTGTGGTGCATGGATTCAGGTGCTTTAAAAGATGGTGGAATCATTTCATACTCTGGTTGACCTGTAACACATTCTTGTCATGGGGTGTGCCAAAAATATTATTTACTAAGTTAAAAATGTAGAAAAAAATTTAACCTAGGTTTTCTCCAGAGAAGAGTGCACAAAAATCAAGTTGTCACCTTTAATTAGAGGGAAAATGGGGTGTTTTTGAAATTGTTTGATTTTGAAAAGAAACAAAATAAACTAAACAAAGCAAAGAAATTAAGAAAATAATGAGATAAAATTGACATAGCAAGTGATTAAAAACTATTATATGAGAATGGTGATCAGTTCAGGGTCTTTTATCCAGTTTTAGTGCTATCCTAGTTCCAATTTATCCAATCCTCTTATTCTAAGTCAATAAATGTGAGATTCAACAATCGCTTCATCTCACTCTCTTGGTCAAATGGTAATGGTGAGAATAAACCTTAAAAATGTCTCATTTTGGTATAAAATCCTTCCAATGTGTGATAGATTTGTATAGAACACCCCTAATCGGATTAAGCAATTCCCAATCAGGTCTTGTTTATCCCAAAAAGTCTATAATGTCCACTACCCATCCCATATGCACTGACGATCGCCGAGTACTTCACCACTAATCCCTGATCTATTCCATTTTATATAGACCAGAACCTAGTGAAGGGAAATATTGATCATTGACCAAATAAGTAATAACAATAGAATCTAAAATCATATACAATCATAATTGATAATAAAAATTTTTATAAGAAATTGAAACCAATTTTGCAGAAGAGAGAAAAAAAGATATTAAACCATTAAGTGCAAGAACTCAAGAATTAAAAAAGTAAAAACCTATCATTCTATAATAAAAAATAATTTTACCCCTCCGTGTTAAGGTTATCCTTAAATATGGGGAATAACAAGGCATTACAAATTTAAGAAGAAAAAAAGATATAAAATAAAGAACATAAAATTTTATCCTCCAAAATCAGTCTATTGTAAGTTTTCTTTAGTTCTTCCCCCCAGATGGTCGGATGTTTGAAATTGATTTTTATATCTATCCTAGAAATCTAAAATCTTTTGAAGACATTTTCAAGAATATATGGCTTCATTAAAGAAGATGACTTTTTCTAGTTGTCGAATACTATTCCACCTACCCCATTTTTACTTAATCAAGGGAGACCTTAATGAAAGTATTTACCTATAAAAATTACTTTGAATCTTTACCATAAATTCATATTTTAAACCTCTCTAGAATCACCTAATTTAGAGGTCTTTATCCCGAGATATTCCTCATTTAATGAGTTAGGTTCCATTCTGCTGACAAGAATAAGTTTTCAACTTGATCGATTTTTTTGGGCTTGTGGGAGTTTGAATGGGCTCTATGTCCAAAAGAATAATTTGAATCTATTAGGAAAAATCCCTCAAGGAATACTCTCAATGTTTTTGGGGTGATTGTGTTTTTTTAAAAAGACATATGACTGCGAACGAGTTTGGTTGATGTTGTCGAATTAGGTTTTAAAGGTGGTGTATTTTCCTAGTGTGCCAAAAAAAAATTACCACAAAATCAAGAGTTTTTTTTGAAGAATAAGGATTTAAAAAAAGGAGTAAATTGCACATGAACCATGAAGAATAGTTCATGGACCATATAGGAGGTTCATGTAATAGAGAAGGAAATTCAGAAAAGTAAAATTTCTACATAGCAGCGCTATGAAAACCGCGAAGGATACTATGTGGACCGCGAAGGAGGAATAGTTCGCGAGAGGCTTAGAGTATACAGAAGGCTTGTAGTTAATGGGATGGATCATTGTTTGTGGAAATGAGGTATCTATTTTTGAAGCTTCAAAGGGTTTTTTACATAGAATAGATTGGCCACTATGAGGGAAGAAAGGGGCTACACAGACCATGGAGGGAAAAATGGTTTGTGAGAGGTGCACAGTCCGTAGTGAAGGTTGTACCACATCAAATATTTGAATAAAAAGGATTATCTTATTTTAAGGATATATTTTCCTATATAAATACTACTAATACAATCATTACTGAGAGATATTTTCATTAGAAAACATCTTCACTCTAGGAATATTTTGGTGAAGTCTGAAAGAGTTCGTGAAGGGTAATTCTGTGAAAGAGAATAGATTCGCGAGGGGGATTCCATGAAAGGAGAAGTGGTATATAGGATATAGTATATATAAGGGATTTTGTAGGGGAATTTTAACCTACAAAGAAAATTATCTGTAAAGTTTAAGTGGTTTGCAGATCATCATCAGTCTGCAAAATTTGAGGTGGTCTGTAAAGGAGAGGTAGTCCATGGAAGAAGAATCCATCCACAAACCAGGGAAGGTCTGTGTAAGAATAGGTGGTATAAGATGAACTCGTACCATGCATTGTAGCTCAGTTTATAGAGGAATAAAGGAAGTTCAAAAATGGACTAAAATAGTTCACAAAAGTAATTTCTGCAAACTAACAGTATGAGGAAAAGTGGATTTCCCCTATGGGTGAAAAATGGAATTCAATGGAGCATCAATCTACAGTTGATGAAGTGTGATTTCATGAAAATTAGGGGACCTAAAAGTCCATAAACTGTGATTGGATCCCCTCCAAGAGCAGTAAACAAAGGAAGAGGAAGATGGTGATCATTTCAACCAACAGTGAGCCAGAGAAATAGACATAGGGAGTAACCCTTAGGAATGTAGTGAGAAGACCCTAAATCTTGTAAAGTTAGTGAGCCTGGGCATAGAAGTGATATATCCCAAACCTTGTAATTCAGCAGTGTGCCTTATTGGATTTGGTACATCGGCACATTGTCATTGTATGCTCCTTGTACGAAGCTCAATGAGGGTGAAACAAGTAAAAAACATTGTGTATCATGCATGATTTCATTTCAATTCATATATTTCTATGGGAATAATATAGAATAGTGTTTTTTAAATGACGAAACAAGATTCAAAGGGGTAGTTGTATTAATCTGTCATCCCCTGATTCAACCCTCCACTCTCAGGGTATTTAACCTAATTGGGAAAGTAGTATCCAATAAAAACTGGAATACTAAAAAAAATCACTTCAATTGGATCAAAATTTTAAATATTATGACTAAATATAGTACTGATAGAAAACTATTAAATTTACAGAATTAACTAATTTTCACATTTTAGCTCAAAACTCACAAAAAATCATAAAATGATAAAAATTAACTCAAATGGATTAATTTTTGTGGATTAAATCATTTAAAAACATATGAAAAATTATGAAACTATTATCTCTATCAATTCCCCCATACTTATCACTTGGGATCCTAGACATGTTGGCATCAAAATCAAATCAAAGAAAATTGAAAACACATATCCATGAGATTCACCAATTTAACATCAAGAAACAAAATATATCATTCATCTGCAAAAACAATTATTTTAAGTTCTAAATTCCTATCATTCAATGTATTTCCACTTAATTTCTCCTACCATGCACACAAAACACTTACCTAACTTTCATTTTCTCTTATCACACAAATTTCAATTTTCAACAATGTCTTTCACATCAAAACTCATGAAAGGGTCACCATAGGCTTGATAAATTCCTAAATCTCTACCTATTATGAGCCTAGGAAATGTGTTTATCTTGAGGAATTTTCAGGGTTGTTCTATGGCTTTAAGTTGGTAGGATTTAGATGTGAAAATTTCTATGGTTTTATGAGGAGGGTTTGGATCTTTCTTGAAGAAAAATTGAAAATTTCTAATTTTCACTCAAGTATGGTCTCCTTCTAACTCCCCATAGATGAAAATCAGCTTCATCATCATGAAAAATCAAGGAAAGTGCACACCTAGGGTATTTCATTAGAAATAATTTCAATCATATCAACCATAACTTTTCTTGAAAGCTCTTGATAGACACATCTTTCTTTCTCCATTGAAAGATCCAAAAAGGAACAACTTCTTTATCATGAAAGATCCAGAAAGGAACATATTTCAAAAAAATGAATTCTTCAGTAGAAAAATTATCTCTTCAAAATTTTATTTTCCACTCAAACAATCATCAAATGAGGTATCACAATACAAGACAAACTCCTCATACACTTAAGCTCAACTAGATCTTGCAATTTCACTTAAAGATAAGGTTGGATAAGAAACATTGGCTTCTAATTTGGCTTACCTAATAGGATGTTCATGGATTATAAGGGAAAAATAATTAAATGTGAGTTTGGGTGGGTCCATAATAAAAAATATTAACTTCAAAATGGGTCTTAAAACCAAATAAATTCCTCAATAATTTAAAACAAAAGTACCTCAAACCCTCAAGTTCTAACAGGAATAAATCAAATTTTGGTTAAACAAAACATGGTCTAGTTATCTCAAGAAGTGATATTAATGAAGATAATATGACAAAAAGGGTTCAAAATCCTCATAGGAAAATTATTTTAAAGATAAATAGAGTGATATGTGTCATGTGATTCAAAAATCAGAGTACTTTTCATATAATTTCCAAAGATTTGAACATTAAGCAAAGTCATTTTCAGCATTTATTTATGCTCAGTTTCATGGAATAAATTGTTTCACTCATTGAAATGGGTTTCAAAATAGAAATGATAATCATTTCAACTCAAAAGTTTCAAAATCACACAAAAAATGAAAAATAAACACACGCAAATTTTAAAAAAATACACTTTTTTAACAGAAAAAAATAAATTTAAAATTACAAAACTAAAAAGTTTACCTCCCCACACTTAAATGATGTAGCATCATAAATTAATTCAATTGGATTTTACATGTAAGAATATTTTAAATTAAATAATAGTAAGTAAGAAAGTGTAAAGTATAGGTTCAACTAGACTTATTGGAAGTGCAACTTTGAGTTAAGATCCTAAGTGTTGCACACTGAAAACCATTAAGAAAATGTATAAAAGAAAACATAAGAGATTCATTGAAAGAAATAAAAATAGAAATAGAATAAGAAAATAAGGATATGTATTAGTTTAATCCCTCAAGTGGGCCCTGGGTTTTGACTACCTCTAGATGGGCAGTTCTAATTGGTTATCCCCAATCTGATGGTGGATGGAGTATCTCTGAGATGAACCACAAACACTTCTTCTTTATAGGTTTCACTTATTCCTTTTTCTTGATGATTCTATGGATATAGTACACCAAATACACCCCCAGGAAAACAATATACATATTTTTTGGTGGGGTTAGAATAAATAATGATTCCTATTCTTTCTTGGTTTCCACTTTCACAACTTCTTCTCCATTCTTCAATGATTTCTCAAGGTATGTAGCATCAATGGAATAATCAAAGATAAAGTTAGAGTGTAATTATATTTGAACAAAATTAAAGCATGAAGAATAAATATCAAATTATTTCCTTTCAAGGTAGGAATATTGTGTCTCAATTTCATCTATAATATCCAATTTGATCTCCTCATGTACTCTCTACAATAAATTTTTATCATGTTTAGGGAGCTCCATATGTTCCTATTTAGATGAATCTTCTTTTTCTTATACATGAACCAAGGTGATAAAAGTTTTGGATGAATCTGAAAATTTCTTGTAAGGGGAGGTGATACACAATTC
This sequence comes from Viscum album, assembly GCA_963277665.1. Classification (NCBI taxonomy): domain Eukaryota; kingdom Viridiplantae; phylum Streptophyta; class Magnoliopsida; order Santalales; family Viscaceae; genus Viscum; species Viscum album. The sequence goes on along the minus strand of OY728142.1, from coordinate 686,412,211 downwards.
AATTTCAATAAAATTAAAAGATAATGTGTTCAAGAAAATATCATCTCCCTGAGTAAAATTAGATTCAGTTGATTCTTTAGGTGGAGGTTCCTCTTGAAGTTGAATTTTACTAGATGGAGGTAGGTAGTCAAGATACTCTATTTGAAATATTGGTGGAGAAATAAATTCCAAAACTAGTTTGGATTCTGGTCTAGGTTTATTTCCCTCATCCAAATTAAATTTTACCTTAGACTTTAGTATTTTATAATCAATTTTGACTTGATTAACCATGTATAAAATTTATGGAAAAGAGAGACTTGTAACATGGCCATTAAACATTTTCTTGGACAAAATAGTGAGTTCATCCACATTTTGTAATAGTTCCTCATCATCATTATGGACCATTTTTTCTAAACCTGTGAGTTATCAATCCAAGAAGAATAATTTCAATTGGCATACATCATGGGAAATTTTGTTTTCTTTTTTTAATGATAGAATAGGAAACTATTTATGAAATCTTAGAATTATACTATTGGCACTACCTCCCCAGCAACGGTGCCAAGTTTTGATACGTTCTTGAAATGGGGTGTGACAAAAACAATTATTTACTAAGTTAAAAATGTGCAAAATTGTTTAAAATTTCTTTTATCTAGATAGTATCACATAAAAATTAATATGACACCTTTAATTAGAGGTAAAATGTGGGTTTTTTGAAATTTTTTGATTTTGAAAAGAAAAGAAATAAAATACACAAAGAAAATCAACTAAGAAAAATATTGAGGAAAAATTTAAAAAAAAATTGATTGAAAAATATTATATGAGAATGGTTATTAGGTTAGGGTTGGTTAACCAATTTTAATGATATACTAGTTTTAATTTATACAATCCTATTCTACAAAGTTGATAAAAGTGAGATTCGACAATTGCTTCATGTCACTCCCTTGGTCAAATTGTAATGGTGGGAATAAACCTTATCAAAATCTCAGTTTGGTCTACACTCCTTCTTATGTGTGATAGAGTTATAGAGAATACCCCCAATTGACTTATTAAATTTCCAATCAGGTCTTGTTTATCCCAAACAATCAATAATTTCCATTACCCCTCCCACACGCACTGACAATAACCAAGTACTTCACCACTAAACCCTGATATGTTCCATCATATATATACCAGATACTAGTGTAGGGAGATATTTATCATTGAACAAAGAAATAATGACAAAAAACTAAAATCATATACAATTTTACATGATAATAAAACTTGTTATAAGAAATTGAAACCAATTTTACATGAGAGAGAAAATGATCTTAAACCATTAAGTGAAAGAACTAAAGAATTACAAAAGTAAAAACCTATCCTTCCCCAATCACATAGAATTTTTCCCCTCCATATTAAGGATATCCTTAAATAATGGAAAAGAATAATTCATTACAAAATTAATAATAAAAAAGATATAAAATAAAGAATATAAAATTGTATCCTCTAGACTCTATCTGCCATAGGTTTTCTTCAGTTTTACTCACTAAATGGCTGAAAAAATCTAAGGTCCCTTCTTAAAGGATGTTTGTAATTGATTTTGAAATATATCCTTTAAATTTAAAATCTTTTAGATATGTTTATAAGAATTTATGGTTGCATTAATGAAGATGACTTTTTATGGTTGCCGAATACTATTCCATCTACCCCATTTTGACTCATTCAAGGGTGGGATTAATGAAATACTTTCTCCATAAAATTTAATTTAAATCTGTTATTTGAGTCATATTTTTAACCCATATATAATCAACTCATTTTTAGTTTGGTAGCCCAATATATTCTACATTTAATGAGGTAGGGTCCATTCTTCCGACCAGAATAAGTTTTTAACTTGACCGATTTTGTTAGTCTTGTGAGAGTTTGAATGGGTGTTGGGTCTAGAAGAAGAATCTGTATCCAAAAAACACTATAATCCTAAAAAAATAGTCACTTAAATTGGATAAAAATTGTGAATTTTATTACCAAATACAAAGGTGATAGAAAACTGTTATATTTATAGAATTAACCAATTTTTACATTTAATCCCAAAACTCACTAAAATTCATAAAATGGTGCAAATCAACTCAAATTGATTAATTGGTAGGGATTAAATCATTGAAAAACATTTGATTAATTATGAAAATAGTATCTCTATCAACCAGGGTAAGTCTTTTTTGGTCCTTTGATATGGAATGATAATGGGTGATGGTTTCCATAGTTTAGCATCATATAGAGGAGACGTACTTGCTTCTGTGCAGTTTAACATCGTTCAGTAAGGAAAATTTTCATACAGTTTAATTTTCAATGTGTTAAGGATGTATTTTTTATGTAGTTTTAATTTCATGTGACCAGGATGTTTTTGTTGCAGTTTTAATTCATATGGTAAGGATGTGGGATCCCTGAAGTGAAATCGTAATGTTGTGGTTTGGCTCGTGAACGGGGTTTTGGGTATCACTATGTATCCCATGGTGATAGGATTCAAGTCATACATAGTTATTAAATAATAAAATCTCTATGTAGGTCTAAACCATATGCAGAGGTGGGAATTTTTTCTATTTATTATTGTAATTAGGACTAGGATTGGAGATCCAGGCATCGCTATGTATCTCATGATGATAGGAATCAATCCACATGTAGTTCTTGAGGAACCATGTATTTTAACATCATGCAGTAAGGATTTGGGATTCCTGATGTGAAAAGGGGTATTTTATCTAGACCCAAGGGTAGAAATTTGGGAATTACTATGTATCATATGGTAATAAAAATCAATCCATATGTAGTTCTTGATGAAGTAACTTCTTGTGCAAGTCTGGCCTATACGCATAGAGGGGCCCCTTTCCTTTTTTTTCATTTGTTATAAATGGAACTAGCATTGTGGATTCAAACATCACTAATTATCCTTTTATATCATAAAAAAAGCCACACATAGTTCTTGAATGAAGTTTTGGTATGATACCAACACCAACAATAGTTGTCCTCTTTGACAATCCCACATGAATGTACAGTTTTATGTCTTGCAAGGGAAATCAACCATGTAGTTTAACGTCATGTAGAAAGTACTCACGGTGTTTCATTTAAGTTCTTTCATTTAGGACCATGATGCACCTATCACAAACTATTATTCCTTGTATGTGTGTGGAATCCCTCTCCAAAATTCCAAAGCTCACGTGCACTATGCTCAGTTTGAGAAATAAGGAATGGCAAGGGTTCATCTTATTATGAAAAGGAAATTTAAGGATATGACAGGGGGATTTTGTATCATGTGGTGAATGGATCAAGATATAGGATCGATTCATCCCTATATATCTAATTGGAAATTAGAATCAATCCATACATAATTCTTAAGAGGCCCCACATAGTTTAATGTCATGTAGAAGAGACATCGGCCGTGTAGTTTAACATCATGCGGTAAGGATGTGGATCACCCAATATGAATAAATATGGATTCAATGCACCTGTATAGTTTAACATCATGTGTTAAGTATGTTGTTCATTTAGTTTATCATCATGTGGTAAGTAATAGGGTCACCTGACGTGAAAGGATAAGAATTTTGCGATTGGACCCAAGACTAGAGGTTCAGGTGTCACTGTGTATCCTATGATAGTAAGAATCAAGCCACACATAGTTCTAGAAAACCCATGCAGTTTAAAGTCATTCATAAAGAACATTATCCATGCATTTTAACATATTACAATGAGGATAGAAGATTACGTATATTTTAAAGTCATGTGGTCAGGATGAGCTCATACAGTTTAATGTCATGTGACCAGGATGACTTCTTACATTTTAATGTCATGAAGTTGGGAAAAACTCCATACAGTTTAAAATCATGTGGTTAAGATGAACTCATTACAATTTAATATCATGTAGTTAATATTAACTCCATACATTTTAACGTAATGTGGTTAAGATGAACTTAGGAACTCCCTTTTCAACCCATTTGGGATCTCATAATTAGAATTTTCAATGTCTCTAGACATGTCTGGGAGGATGATTCTAGATAACACTCTCCATATTTCAATGTAATATGCTTATTCACCAGAGCTATATGTATTTACCTGGTCAGACTATATAGGTTTCATCTCTGGGTCACCTACGGAACATGGTGAAGTACTATTGATGGTTAATTAGGGAACTATATACGGTTAACCCTGATGTTCTTATCTCCTCTCTATGCAATGGTGTCTGAGTTTCAAACACCCCTGTATATGAAGGTATCTAAGAAAGGGGGTGATTTAATTATATGTGGGAGATATCACCATGGGGGGTTGACCACAATGGATGCTAGGAGTAGAGCCCCTATGATCTATCTCCATACTACCATGAGGAGGACTATCATGGTGATGATCATCTTCTGCTTTGTCTGAAGAGTTGATAGACCCTTGTGGTATTGAGAATGTGTACCTAATGACCTTAAGGATACTTTAAATGAGTATATTATGAATATAGGTCATGTCCCACATCGTGGTCAGAATATGCTAACCTGCCTTTTGGAATTTTGTAGGGATATGAGCCTATTGTATGATGGTTTCCAAAACTTGTTTATAACCATCTGATGTTGCGAGAATCTGATCCCGATTCTAAGAATATATTGGAATTTTACAATGAAATTCCTCATTATTGAAAAGAATATGCACCTCTACCGAGACATGTTCCATTATCACTTGGTGGGTATCGGTTATAATGGGAGTATGAGCCTGATCCAGTGTCTTTAAAATATTTTTTTGGTCTTTCTTGGTAGGAGTATGAGCCCGAACCGAGGTATGTGTTTCTCTCACTTGGTGATCCCAAGTTGGATTAGGAATATAAGCCTAGTCAAAATATTCATTCCCCACTAGAATATGATGATGGACCATCATAATGGGAGAAGGGATATGAGCCTTCTCCTTTATTTACTTGGAATGATGTTGTTGCAGTCATTCATCAGCAGAAGTAGGAATATGCCCCGGCTTCCATTATCTACTGGAATATTCCAGGTAGATTCACTAATAGAAATATGAACCTATCTCATGGCATGTTCCATTCTTAGTTGGTTTTCCCCAGCCATAATGGGAATATGTGCCTGATCATGGGCCTTTAGAATATGTTTCTAGACTTCTTCAACAGAAATATGAGCCTATCCCAAGGCATGTGACCCTATCACTTGGTGATCCCCAGTTGAAACAGGGATATGATCCTAGTCCTTATGTCACTTCCTTTACTGGAATATGTTGAAAATCATCATGGATGGGAGTAAGGATATGTGCTTGCTCCAAAGTAGCCACTCGTTCATACTGATCAGAGTGTTGTGAAACTATATCTATCAAGATATGAATATATTCCTATCCCTGCATATCCACTATAATATACTGGTGGAGCTCCCCTGTTATTATCACAAAGTAATAATACTTTAGCTGGGTATGTATTTTAATTTATCCATGTACTCTCTCAGTATCCAAGGTATGTCGGTCAATGCATTTGAATGAAGTGGGGATATACACCCACTCCAATACTCCTTATTCCATCGGAATATGTTGATGGAATTTATGAATTGGGGTATGGATTTATACCTTCCCCATGTTTTCTGCCCAGATATGATAGAATACTTTTTTTGAACTAGTGGGAGTATGAGAATGCTTTCTCTAGTCTGAAACTTTCCACATTTGACAAGGTGTCATTGATTCTAAAATATGAATGTTTGTGGAGGTGGCCTATTATATAATTCCCTTGGTAGGTGACTAAGGGGTATTAGAAATTTTTTTATATAGTCGGGATCAATATTGTACTATATCAATACTGATTTTAGAAACTGTAATTTTTACCTGATGCTAATGATGTCTCCCAAAGATTAAGATGTCGCCCAATTTATTATCATGTGACCAGGATGTGTTCTACATAGTTAATCATCATGTGGTAAAGATGTGAATATAGGTGGTTTTGAAAACATATAGGATCTAGGAATCCCTACATATATCATTAGTATGAGAATCAAGTCATACGTAGTTCTATAAAACTTAAGCAGTCTAATGTCATACAGAAATAACATCATTTGTGTAGTTTTACACCTTGTGGTAAGGATGTGGTCCATGAATTTTAATGTCTTTAAATAAGGATGATATCCATGTAGTTTAACATATTTTGGTGAGGAAAATATCCATACAGTTTAATGTATTGTAGTAAGGATGACAGCCACACAGTTTAACATATTGTGGTGGGGATGGTAGCCATATATTTTAATGTCTTACAGTAAATACGATGACCAAACAATTTAATGTCTTGTGGTTAGGATGATATCAATGAAGTTTAATATCTTGTGGTAAGGATGAAATCCACACAATTTAACATCTTTCATTGGGGACAATAGCCATGTAATTTAACATCTTGTGGTAAGGACGACAACCAATAACCTATCAGGAGGGTAGCTCACCCAATGGGGCTTGGATAACTCTTATGCATGTTACATGAATTTTGAAATCCTTAAAATCTATCAAGCCTGAAATTACCTATATATCCAACCAATCCTTGAAGATAAAGCATCTCTCTATTGTGTTCCTAAGATGTCAATGGTAGGGGTAATGATTGTCATGGCCTTCCAACTCTGCCTTATTCAGCTTCCTCATTATTGGAAGTTCCATCAAAACATCTTCCATGTAATAGTAAAAATAGATAAGAACATGATTTTTTTAAAATAATAGGCTTTCTTCAATATCAATTTTAAATACGGGTGCTTACTCATGGGAGGTATGTGGATCATGCTTTGTTTCATAACTTGTGTGTCCTGTTCAGAGCGCTCAGATGACCGGAGTAGAGATTCAATTTTTGGTGGTTCCAATATCCAGATGTTCATATGTTCCTGAAGCCATTATTTCAAGAAAAATAAAAAATTTATTTCTATGGTAGGGTAAATTATTGTCATGGACTACCATCCTTGCCTCACTTAGCTTTCTCATCATCAGGAGATCTATCAAATAATTTTCCATGGCATAGTTGAAATACTTGGGAACATGTCTTGATTGGAAGGAATATACTTTTTCTATTTTTCTTTAAGATATAGGAGAGCATGTTTCTTCTCCTATATGTTATCCATACCTCTATTGGCACGGGAACATGGTTGAGTTTGGAACCTAGGGTACAAAGTCCCGATCTTTATCAGTATAGGGGTAGGTGTTGAAGCATTGGGGGTCTTGGATGATGTAAGTGCTTCCCACTAATTAAAATATCTTGAATCTCCTAGAGGTTTTTTGAAAACATATGTGGATAGAAGGATTCTAGAATATCCCCATTTAGGAGGTGGAAAATATGGAAATTCCCCTAGCCCTATGAGTTGGGAAGAGGTGGAACAATGTCTAGATCTCACCTGATGAAGGGATGACAAATATGAAAATTCCCCCAACCCGGTGGGTTGGGGCACTTTACTAAAAGATGGTATTTCATAGTTAGTTACTAGTAAATCATCTTGGGTTAGAGATCCTAATATTATTCCCACAATAATTTCCCAAAGACCCATATTCTATTGTTGGAGTTGGGTGATTCATTCTTCTATAGAAATTTCCTTATCATATTTGAGGGGTTGGCTGGTAGGATTCATGGGAACACCCTCTCCTATGTCGGTGGTAGGGTGAGTGAGTGATGATGGTAATTATGATGTGGACCCTAGAGACTGAATCCACTATTGTCATTTTCCATATGTTTCATTATCATTACCCTCTAAAATACCAACACATAAGGTAACACCTTCTATAGATTCTTGAAAGATGTTGTCGGGACTTTATTGTCCTATGAAAGCGGAAGAAGGTAGGCCAACCTACTATGACACAAATTATTGTAGGAGGTTATGATTGTACTCTTCAAGAGTTTTCATTTCTATATTTTATTAGGATTATTCATATCCAATTGATATCATATTTATTGAGACACAAGCAAGTTGGTGCTCCTCCTCCATGGAGTATCTTGTTTAGTGGGTCAGTTCTCATGGTATCATTTGAGGGGTCAGTGCCCACGGTACCATTTTAGGGTTTAGTTCCCATATTGAGGATGATTGTGGGATAAAATATGACAAAAAAAACTACCAAGCATGTGGCCTAGGGTTCTCCCTGGGACCCCACAGTCACCAAGGATAACTATGGATCCTAGATAGTGATGATCTAGGATTGATTTTGGGCCATTATTAGGATACACTAGTGAGCCTTAGATAGATTTTAAATAGAATGGATATAAGCCTACTATGGAGATGTATTGTTTGGATACCCCTAGTGGGTTCTCCTGCTAGGTTCCCCAACATGGACAGTTGGTGTAGGCACAACCTCCTCAACAGCTCCTTGTGGAATCATAGTCACATGTCGACGATAATGATCAAAATGGATAGGATACCTCCTAGGTAACTTTTCGGTGATTTATTTTCCATGATGACTATCCTCATCCACCTTCCTTATGTAGGTAAGTTATGTGTTGTTGTGCTCTAGGGATTGGCTCCCATAGAAGTTGAATGTGGAAACAAGGGTCACTTCCTCTCCTACGGCCTATCGTGGGTAATATGTCTAGTGGGAACTCATATTTCGAAGGATTTCATAATCCAGTTTTAGATTCATGATGGATCTATTGATGTGGTATTACCATACTAAGACATTAAATAACTGATACTAGAAGTGGTGTGTTGGTGACAATCAATGTTGGGGCCTCGGGGCCAATGCAACTTGTCCAGCAATCTTGGAATCCATTGGCATATTCTATGATGTCATTTCAATTGCAATGAATGTGAATATCCTAAGGGAAGAAACAAGACACCTTATTAGTAGAGAATTATATATAATATTACATGTTCAATCAATTACTTTCACAGTTAAAGGATAAATAGGTGGTTCCTTCTTTTCAATCAAAGTTCACTGTAGTTAAAAGAAACATGTCGGATTTTCCATTTTGTTTTACAACAAGTGGAGAAAAAAATTCCTAATGGGAAATGGACACTCTATCCTTTTTTACTCATGAAGGGGATGACACAATTAATTAATTTTCATGTTGGTTTCACCATTTTGTTTCATCAGGAAATGAGACGTGGATGGGTATTTGTCCCAACGATTTGATTTATTATAGGGGGTTCAATGCCTACCCAATCATTCACATATGGTTTACCATTTTTTAATATTCCCTAGAAAATACCAATGGTTCTCACATCCATAACTGAGTACGAACCTGATTTCCAAAGGTAGGTGGTCCTTTTGGGTTTCCTGACCAAAGACACTTAAGAACTCACAATGGTCGAGAGGATGGTAATTTGGGCTCATCGCACCCATTTGGGGGGAATTGTTTCCAATATCTTAACTCTCTTATAGATTTAATATATGTTCATGAAATCCTTACCAGACCCCAATACATGACTATTTACCCATATGTCAATGTTTTTATTATCAACATGTATCAATAGGAACGATTGTGTTCATATCACGGTTTCTAAATCACTCTCTTGTTTATTTATGATGCTTTGGATTATGGCCAAATTCAGGAACTCTAAATTTTATATCCATATAGGAAGGTGGTTGGTGTCTGGGATATGGGATTGGACCTCCTTAAGGTGTCCTATGTATCCCTTTAAAATAGGAATCAAAACCCACATAGTACATGTGACATAGTTTAAGGTCGTGTGACTGGATCAATCCATGTTGTTTAACGTCATACGATAAGGATGAAAATATTGGCCTCAAGCCTCAGTGAGGCATCCTATATATCCTATTTGAGATAGGAATTAAAGTTTACATAGTTCTTATAATGGGCGTCTATGTCATGAGATATACGACAATAGAGGGCCTAGGTGGTACTTTTACATATAAGATTTTCCTAGATATATTTGTCAGAAGTATGGTCCTTTAAGTAGAGATAAGATGTAATCCAGCATACATCTCAATGGTGACCCCATACTGGGGGATTATCATCATGATATTGGTATAATACTTTCTAGTCTCTAAGACCACATGAGTCATACTCAGTGTGAGAAACAAGAGATAATAGAAGATTGGACATATTGCATGAGTTCATATCCGTATAGGGCATACACATTAAACTTTAACTTTGAGGGGCATGTTTACCCATATCATGGAGGATATGGTATAGATATTATGAATTATTAATTAATCCTACATATCCTATTTTATAACAAGAATTAGATTCATCGTAGTTCAATTTTTCCACCAACCCTCTGAGGAGTTTGAGGTACTTCAGGGAATGATCAGTGCATATACCTAAAATGATGCCTGTGTATGATCGATACTCTCATCCATTGAGGGATGAGGTATAATGTAATAACTATGGGAGAATATAATCCCATTGGTTGGTAATATTTGTGACATTAAGGGACTTACACCTAAGTCGATGCCTATAGAAGCTCAGGCCTTAGGAAGGCGTCCTACATATCTCAGTTATGGAAGGAATCATTTTTCTCATAGTTCAGTCATCCCTTCACCCACTGATGGTCTAAGGTATATAATCATGATCAGAGACATTATCATTATACTTGAGGTTCTAGGAATGTTAACGGATTATACCAGGATGGATTCCTTTTGGTTGGGGCTTACACACTAAGGTGGACCTTTTTCATGGCTTACACACTAAGTTCACCCTTTGATCAGGGATTAGGCACTGAGGTTGCCCATTGATTAGGGATTAAGAACTAAGGCTTTAGAAGATTCACTTATTCTCAATATTTTGATAGATAAATAGAGATTATGATTCTTATGAAAGGTTTATTTGAGAGCATGTCACTGATAGGTCGCATGAGTGCGTAACCCTAGCTCATCGAGGACACCTCCCTTATAAAAGGGGGATGCGGCCAAAGGTTCCTAGCTGATTTAAACATGGTATGAGTACAATTGGTTCTATCGGATGAGGTTGAAATATCCAAGGACATTTTCCAATAATTGCTTAACTATCTGTCATATAGTTATTGATTTTATTCCCAACATTTTGGGGCATCAGCCTGACAAGGTAGATACATCCAAGAGTGTCCGCATAATTAATTGACATGTATTGGGTGTCTTCACATAATTATATTGTGAATTTCTAGGGTATTGTGAATGATCAAATAAAACATGACCATATTTTTTCACATGATCGTCCTAACTTGCCTTCAGACTGTTGCATGTCAATACAGACATGTCTATAGACAATCTCATGATCATATCGACATGTCAAAAATTCCTTCTCACGATTAAAGTGAATTGTATATAATACCTTCTCATAATTGAAGTTTGAAATTCTAAGTTGATTGAATGGAATTGTCCTTATCTTGTCATGTGTTAATGAAAACATGTCAAGGTGTTGTCTCATAATCAACTTGGATTGTCTTCAGACTGCCACATAACAATGGTGACATGTCAATCAACTCTCGTGAGGTTAACCTAGCTTTTCTAGGGATTTTCTTATGATAAAAGTAATATTTCCAATACCATATAAGGAAATCATGAAACTAATAAATATTATTACAGTCACATGACCTTTAAACTATTCATGCATTGGGGTCTAATGGACATGTTTAAGATCATGTGCTTGTTTGAATGTTTCTAGTGTATGTTCAAAGGGATCATGTCCTAAGTTTCATGGGAAACAATGAATGATTTAGTGTGTATGTTGAGGGAGTACACCATATGGTTTTCATATAAAAATGTGGTATTGTCCATAGGATCATAAACTCACTAATAGGGAACTCTCATGATGAACCTTTGTTCATTTGATTTGCATGAACTCAAAATGGGATCTCAAGGGAGTCTGTGAACATGCACAGAGGCTTCCCAATAATACCATAAGAATTGGTATGTGTCCATGGTGCACACTATCAGGGGTTTTCCACTTGGAATAATTTCATGTTGATGGGTTTCTTAATGACACTGCATGATATATTTACTTGAAGGATTCTCCTGACCTTTATAAGGTCCTGTGATGGGTCCTATGTTTATTCACTGAGACTAAATATCAAACTGTAGTGTTCATAGTGGTGGGAATTGCATAGAGAATAGAAGTTCATGGAATATGTGGTGCACATCCTAAATCCTGCACTACGATCCCAAGTATGGGTTCCATCATGAGACCCAAGGAGTTACTTCTTAATTCTATATGAGAATGAGGTTTTCTCCCAAACTTCACCATTGCACTGAATGACAATGATCGCATGATCAACATGTGACCACATAATCTCTAAAGGATCATGAAAGTGACTCCATGGATGTGTACTATGAATGCTTTTCAGTTCTACATACACAAAAAAATGATCTTGGTTAGAGACTATTGACCCACCTTTAGGAATGGGGTTCACATCCTCAATATTTCCTTCACATGAACAGACTCATGATTCATTTCTCATTGAAGCCATTTCTTCCAAGTATATGTTCGAGCATCATGAGATTGAGGGTTTTCGGTGTCACAAGAGGCATGTCTACTAATGTTTGGGTTTCATGGAAAATGTTTTCACTGCATTGGCGAAGGAGGTTGCATGGAATATGGGGGTCAAATTCCTTGTGTCTACACCATGAGGCCGATCATAGGGGAATCGTGAGATCAATGGTTCACGACACTACAAGATACATTTCCATGGGTGTATGCCTTCATAAACTAGTATGAGTGCACTGTACACCCAAGAAAAAGTATTGTCATGGTGTATGAGGTTTTATAACTCATGAGAACATGTAATCTTAAGAGAGTATATGTAGGAGATCTTGAAAACATTAACAGGGGTTCATACTGGGGTTGTCTACATGGGATAAGGTTCCACTTTGTGAGTTCACAAACCTAATGGGGTATCATGCGATCATGTGAATACCTTGTATAACCCTGGAATTACATGATGATCAGTTTTTCATGCGATCACATGATATTTAAAAGATCATGTGCTAGGTTATCACAGTCACCTAACGGAGTTCTCTAGGGATAATCACCGGTGCTCTCTACTCCTCTTCCTTCGTTATGTTTTTCTACTCCATTTACTCTTCATAGTGTACCTTTTTTGAATGGGAGTAGGGGTATTTATAGATGATGTCGGCCCAAGGGTGGAAATAATTTGTATAGAGAGGAAATTACATACACAAGCTAACGTGGTGGAAACTTCACAAGATCGGAATCACCCAATCGTGAGACAACACTCTCTTCATCGCATGATCATTTCATTTAATCATGTGATTATTTGGTTTCCTTTTGTGATTCCACGTGATCTAATAAATAAGAATTAATTTAGATGAAAAACTATACCAAATATGGAAGTGATAACGGTTGTAAACTCCTTGTGATGACTTCACTAATATTCCTCGCTTCGATCGCATGATCAAAGGATGAACATGTGTTGGATTTGAGTGCTGGTGGGAGATCTTGAGGCATTACACTGGTGTTCTCAATTGGATTCTTGTGATGGATCTTGATGGTTATATCAAACTCATTCAGCTATCAATTGAATTATTAGAGATGGTGTTTAGGGTGATGCATCGAGTGATCATGCAACTAACTTCAATTTTCTATGTCAAACCAGTAGTACGGGAGGGTGAAAGTTTAGTGGGAAGTTGAATATGGAGGTCTTGCACTACATGGGATTGATTTTAACTTACTCATCATAGGATCAACTCAAATTTGAACTCGCGATGCATGGTACTGAAGCATAAGGTTATGATCGACTGAAGGAATGATCGGACGGTTATGCTTTCATTGCATAAACTATACACATGAAAATGATGTCCCACATAAAAATATATGTGGTGCATCACTTTGGTATATAAACAATTCCATGGCCATAGTTTGGTCAAGCTATAATTGGAGTTTTTCACCCACACCACCAACACACACCTCCACCCGGGCTTCGACCCTATGGGCTTTGCACCCAACCTATGCGCACCTTCAGTCTCGTGCACCATGGTCCCTACACAAGGGCTCACTCACTTCCTATGGGAACTATTCCTCCTACTATCTACTAACTCGACCGGTTGGCTCCCATTTTTCATGGTCGACACTAGTCCCACATGGTCCTATGGTTGATCCTTGGTCTGTTTGGTTAGTGGATTGGCCTATATTTTTCTCAAAGGGTGGGAACAATTCCCACAACTGCTTAGAATAAAATTATAAGATGGGTAAAATAAGGGACCAAAGTGTATCCCCTTAAACCAAATACCAAACCTTTATTCATATCATTCCCAATTCATTTTTGAAAATTATATTAATGTTTTTCATAGTCTTCACATTTCTTGAATCTTCCACGGAAAAGTGAAAGGTGTACAGTTATGGGTGCCAATAGTCATCTATAAAGAGGTCAACTAATTTATCACTTTTCTCAACAACAGTGTATGGAAAACCATATTGTGATCATATGCTACCTCAAACACTCCCTCAGGTGGATCTCAAGCTAGAACTACCTAAACCTTTGTTTGGTCCACTATCACCTCCACATCTAATAAGTTGTATCCTAAGAAGTGGACCTACCAAAATAAGAATCGATGCTTTAAGAGATTCCAATAAATTGGGTACTCTCAGAGCATGTTCAGTATCATCCTCAAGTGTATTGAGTTCTCCACCTCTGATGTCAAGTAAATAATGATTTCATCGATGAATAATACCATGAATCTATCCAATAAGTTTTGAAGTACCTAGTTCATAATTATAATAAACAACACTTGGGAATTCAACACATTGAGAGGTATCACAATGAGCTCATATCAACCACAACAGCTTTAGAAAGCCACCCTCAGTATATCTTCCTCTCAAACTCAAAGCTAGTGATAACTCGTCCTAATATCAAACTCTGAGAACCACTTCACCCCTAACCTCTAGTCAAATAATTCATCAATTCTTGGAGATATACACTCCTTCCTAACATTCACCTAGTTCAGGAAATGTTAGTCCATGCCTAACCTCTAGCTCACATATGCCTTTTGGGCGAACAACACTGGGATACCTAAGAAAACACACTATGTATAAAAAAATCCCCTAATATGTAGATTCTCAAACCATGCTTTCATATCTCACAGCTACATGGGGTTATCCAATAATCTATCACAAATATCGAGACATCCCTTGGTGAAGGTCTATGTAGAAAACAAACACTTGATAGGGAGGTAATCCTAGAACATCCTCAGGAGAGATGTCCTCATGCCCCTTTAGAACCATTTGAAACTAACAGATCATATAATCCACTACTATCATGGTCATACTATCTAACTAATAAGAAATGTCTTGTATCCTCGTACACGCGCTCTTATCCTACTCTTCTTGTGATCCCTTCTCACCAAAGATGGAAAATTATGACCCACTAACTCGAATGCACTAAAACCCTCACTGATAATAGTCAATGTTGAAATGGAAAGTAGGAATCCAATCCATACCAAGGAAAACACCATAGGGCCTCACCACCTACTATAGAAATATTCCACATGAGGATCTCTTTATCCTTCTAGAGTCAAGTGACTCTGTAGGTAGAAGTGTTTGAACATTGATCCTCCTATGCAGAATACTCCAAACATAAGGGTTGAGAAAAAAGGATTTATTGGAATTACTAGGCCTTGAATAGGGGATACAGTCAATGAAATATGTCTTATAACTATGTACTAAAACTACAACTGGATCATAGAAGACACATGTCATACCTTAAACCATACTCAAACCCTCCAGGTCACAAGCTCCTACTATCTGAAGTTATCCTTACCCTTTCCCACATGTTCACCAAAACCAAGGCTCACTCTAACACATTATCACACTAAAATGTACCCAAACATAAAATTCGAAGGAACTCATCTACCACACCTCGACACAATGTACTTTGGGTGGAACTAACTCACTCGTGTAGTTTTAAATCATATCACAAGAACACATCTTAATGGAGGAGTTGTCCTACTTCCTTGCATGATTGTAGCCACATCAAACACCTCCAACACATGGATCTATTAATTCCCTATGCTTCCCTAAATAATTATAGTTATCAGGATCACTATATAACTTATAGGAATCCCACACAAGGAAAAAAAACCCAATCCATCACCTCTAGCCAAACCTTACTTATTCATGGGGCTTATTGGGAATTACTCATCTCTGAAGAGATTCTCTTCTTGTCCTTAAGGGTCACCTCACTATAGATCTGGAGGAACACACCGCACCATCATCCTACTAATCTAAAAATAATACTAGTAACAAGTGAAACCATTTCATTGGTCAGGATCTATACAATCTGGAAAACTCAAACCACTTCCTCGATCCAATACTCCATTACCTAAGGATTTAAGTCACCATGAAACCTCATAGGTCTCTACCACTGGAACTCACATAGTGTGTTAAGACTATGTGTACCATCGTCTTATCCTATTGGAGTCATCATATTCTCATCATGTGGATGATTATCTACTTGGACCACTGGAAGTGGATCCACATGTTTCTAAATAGGTGGTAGCACTACTCTATTCCTACTTGGAGGAAATAACTCATGAGTATATCCCTAAAATAAGGTTTCATCACTCAACTATTCATTGTAATGAAACTATCTCATAATCCAAGATGGTTATCATCATAGAGGAATCTTGATAATTATCAATATGTACCATGGTCAAACAGCATGTCTAGGGAGCCGACTTAAGAAGGACATAGAAACCATAACCAACTCTTATATGATGTATGTTCTAATGTTTTCCATAAAACCAGTTTATAAATGTGATGAGTCAACAAAAATATTATTAGAGTCCTAGTGAATGGATATGAAGTTCAAGACACTGTCACTGGGTCCTGAGAGTCAAACTCAAGACACTTTAACATTGTTTCCCTAGTTCCTAAACCAAACCTCATACTGTAAAATATCTAAACTTTGATCCTAATATGACCTCCTCTAAAACCAATCTATCATGACCCGACCCATCAGGTCCTTCCTGACTAGCAATAATCCAAGTTTTACACCCAAAACCCACCTCTAATAGGCGATGGTTTGGCGACTATTGCTGAGTAGACATATCACACACATAGGAGGACTTATCCTAAAGTACCTATACAGATGCACACATACCTATGCATCAATATAATGAAATTAATATAAACAATAGATACTATATATTCATGCATAAAAAATCTTCCACATCATAGTACAATAAGTAGTATGAAAAAATCGAAAATTACCAAATACAAGCCCACCAAAAACTGCAAAAGAGCCCAACCTATTGACAACATGTGGGAAGCTACCCAAAACCAAATCCTGGATCCATATAAGGTCCTTCTCGAATAACTAATATTTTTCTACTCCTGGTCCACCTAGGAATCCAAAAAAAGGGCTATCATCTACATAAGACACTTTATTTGTGATAAAAGCCTATGTTGGGGTTCAGTATATACATACCCATTGAAATCATCAAGAATAAAGAATAAAGAGAGAGTAGTTGACTCATCACCATGAATTCATGCCAATCAGAATATGAGATAGTAAAAATAATAACAATAACCCCAATATTCTCAATAATTAACCCAAGATAAGAGAGAACAAGTATATCCATCTCCATATATAGCTAAGAATAAAGATTCATCCTACAGCTTCAAAGGTCTCATCACTGATGCCAAACATTCCATGCAAACTCACAAGAAATATGGTGGAGGTATCTCTCTTTTCCATTGTGTGTCATAGATATGGGGGAACTATCTACTAAACCATTATCTCGTGTAACCTATCTATAATCTATGTGGAGGGACCACACCCTGCCATTGTGCTCCATGGTTGAGATATCACTAACTATAGTGTAGGACCCGCTCACCATCAGAGCTCGAAGATGTGGGAGTATCACTCCATATATAGAGGACTCTCACCCTTTATAGAATGTGGGAGTACTAAATCTATCTGTGTAAAGTGTTTGGGGGACCCATACCCAAGTGTGATAGGGGAGTACTGACCCCAACATCTCTCTAAGGTTCAAACCTAATCATTGCCATCGGCCAAGAATCGCTGAGAGAAGCATCCCACTAACATCACATCACATCATATCTTTGATACCAAAACAATGTACACCATCACAATCTATGTGTAAATATACTCAGTATATGCTACTCATAAGCCCAAATATGAGTCTCAAAGAAGAATATATGTAGGTGGAATATCAAGGGATTCAACTTTCCCTAAAAGTAGTACATGGTGATTCTGATGGGGTACATGGCATGTCTCTCTACGTATAGAACTACTCATGTCTCTCCATATCACACAAAATGTATTCCTATAGATACACGGTGTGTCCACTAGGGGTACACAGTGTGTAGATGTCAGCTAGAAATTAGCATGTGTCATCTTCTCCATCTTGTATAATATATTTGTGTCTAAGTACATTCTAAAGTACATGAGGTGTGCTCCACAACACATATTATATAGGATCTAATTCAGCACATGGCATGTTCCACCCACCAAAGCTCATGTACACTTTGAAGTACACATTGTGTGATCCTACCACATGGCATGTGCGGTCACATGGCTTCCTGGGCATGTACTCCCTATACACACTGAGCTGGTCAATTAGGTGTCACATGGTGTGTGGGAGGACCACATGACGTGTGATATTTAACTCATCATGTTACCATAGTCAGTGAATAAAAGAAACTACATGGCATGTGATCATCATAGTACATGTCATGTATATTGGGATTTTCCCAAAACCCCATCCTTTTCATGCATCTTTTCCCACACTCCATCGTTTCCTTCGGATCCATCGAAAAACATGGTTGTAACTCCCATAACGAAGTTGACCAACATCATCGGCTAGCCAGAAGTAAAATTCCAGTCATTCTTCATTGGTGAAATGATCCTCTTTGTCATCTGATGTGCCATGTGTCTTGGCTCTCAAAAACCATAATTCCCATTTCAACATAAAACCATCATTATCATCGGTGATATGAGCTTATCCTCTAAAGATATCTACTCAATGTGGAATGCAATCCACCAATACCCAGTCCAATTTCAGGTTCTCATTATCGCCTCCACACCTCTATCACATCTCCAAAACCCAAATATGAATTTGTGACTATGATATATTATTCCAAATAGAAAATGCACAATGATTGATACTCCTAAGTATCGTCAAATCATTGATCAACCAATTACCAATGAAAAACACCGAGAATTTAGGGGGAAAGGTGCAAGCCAAAAAATTAACCTCGAATGAAGGTCATGTTTATTTGTATATCATCGTTGGAATCCAATAGTGGTGGATTATAAAATGTAGCAAAAATCAAAGAGAAACAAATCTCAAATTCCTAGATCTAGGAAGAGAAAAATCAACCATTGAAAAACCAATGAATAACGGTGCACAAGTTAATTTAGAAGGCGTTAATTTTTAGTCATCTCAAATTATAAATGGGAATTAAAACCACAAAACAAACAATTGATTTTGCCTTTATTCATTACATTTTTTCACATATTTAATTATAATTAACTATGCTTTATTGTCAAAATGTTGTTTTTAATTAATTAATTTTATTCTGTTGTTTATTTTTAGTAAAATTATTTAATATTTTTATATTATGTTAAAATGTAAATTTAATTGGTTAATTTATTATTTAATATGTGAATATTCTAACCCATCATTTTTATTCTCTTTTTTTGTTAAATTATTTAATAGCATTATTTTTATTATTTATTCATTTTATATTTTTAAAAATAATAGTTTTTAATATTTTAAATTAATTATTGGATTCAATAAATTTAATTTTTATTTTATTTTTGTTTATAAATATTTAATTTACATTTGTTTTATTTTAATTTAATTTTTGGTTTTTGTGAGTTTGTATTTTGAATTTAATTTACATTTGTTGAATTTAATTTTAATATTTGATTTTAATTATTTAATTAATTATAATTTTTATTTTCCATTTAATTTTTTATTTTTCATGTGTAGACCAACCATGAGTGAATCTACCATGAATCCATGGTAGGTCTAACTACTATGTCCCTTTGAAAAAATTGGTTAAGTCGTGAACTTGTTAAGTGGTCACTTCAACCTACTACAGGTGATCAATTTGAAGTGAATGTAATCCATTCTATGGTAATTATAGTGATTGTGAAAACCTACCAATATAAGGATGTATTATTTCACTACCCTGAAGAACACGCCCCATGCACCGAAGGATTTTCAAATTTTTCTCAGGTATTGCTCACACTGCCTCCTCTAGGGCCATTCAATGCAAATGTGCTGAAAATGACACCACAAGAATTTCTGCCAAGCTTTCCATGCCACCAAGACAAGAGATGCTTCCCTCCCTTTGCAGGAAGGTCCAAACGCTAACTAGGAGCGATCCCCTACCTTCCGGCATCGAGGTCTCAACATCCAGACCTCTATCTTGTATGGCCCCCGCTTCCCCTACTATAGGCTAGGTTGTTCCTCCCAACCTGGCTCTGATCCCTTGATCCGTGAGGAAACCGGCCTCATCCATTGGGTGCCTCAGTCTGGTCCGGTAATCCTTTCTACATGTTGAGCACCTTGAAGCCAGAATGGAGGAGTTCTAGGATGATGTGGTTTTCAGATCTCTCTATGAGAAAAAGAATAACTTGGCGTTGTTGGTCTTGTCTCAAGAACGTAAGGAAAGGGAGTGATTGAGGATCAAATGGCTCAAATAAGGAAACAAGAACACTAACTTTTTCCATGCATTCACAAGGGAAAGGGGGCGTCTCATCAAGCCCAACATTTCTTTAGAAGATGGAATGTTCACTGATGATACAGAGGTGGTTGGGGGAATAGAGGTCTCATACTTTAAGGAGCTTCTTTCAGGTCTGAATCTAAACATTCCTAACGGGTATCCAATCGAGGATGAAGATCTGTGGAAAGGAATCCCAAAAACCATCTCTGCTAAGGACAATGCCTCACTGGAAGGGATCCCTAAGGAGGAGGAGATTCACGTAGCCATGCTGAAATTAAATCTAGAGAGTGGGGCAGGACCTAATGGGTTTCCTGGGTCTTTCTACAGGGTCTCTTGGGGGGTGTTCAAGCACGATATCATCTCATCCATTCAGTATTTCTTTCATAGTGGTAGCCTCTCAGATATAGCATGTGTTAAAACCCTCATTCTCTTTCCTAATATCAAAGATCCCACCTCCCTTGGCCTGTAAGCATGTGTAACCTTCCATACAAGATTTTGTTGATCATTATCAACAGGTGGGTATCCATTCACTTACCCCAGTGGATCTCCCTCGAGAAACATGGCTTTGTGAAGGACTGCTCTATCTATGGGATTATTTCCCAGGTGTAGGAGATGTTGAGAGACATTAACACCAAGTCCCACGGATCCAATATAGCCATCAAACTGGACATGAACAAGGTGTATGATCAGTTAGAATGGGGTTTAATCAGAAAGGTGCTTTCCAAGATGGGCTTCTCTATCTTGTCTTGCGACCTCATCTTCAGGTGCTTCAGTTCCTCATGGTCGGTGGTGTCATTTCTGGGTAAAACCCATGTTTCTTCAAGGTGAATAACCTCCTTCATCAAGTTGATCCTATCACCCCAATAATTTTTATTCTTATGCAGGACACTCATAGTCATTCGATCAATAGAAGTATGTCCAATGGGGATATACTCCCATATTGCAGGAAGCTGAACCTCCCCTCTATTTCGCATTTGATTTTTTTTGATGATACAACAATATTGACGAATGTGGGTAGGAGGTCTGTACAGGGGAACATAAAGATCCATGGGGAATACTACCACTGGAGTAGACAACTAATTAATAAAGAGAAGAGTAATTTCTATTTACCCAACAAATGCATGCATAGCAGGGCGGTGAATATGGGAAATAGGTTGGGAATGCGGCGAGGCTCCTTTCCTATGGAATACCTGGGAACTCCAATTTCTTCTAGAAGGTTGTGTATTAGTGACTTTGACCATGTGGTGAGAAATATTGTGGTCCATGTTCTCAATTTAAAAAATCGCCTCTTATCCTTTGGGGGCTGCATCACCTTGGTTAATAGTGTATTTTCACCCATCCCAGTGCATGCACTTGCAGCTACCAATGTGCCAAAGGGCATGGTTAAAAAAATTGATAAAATCATCACTAAGTTCATTTAGGATGATTTTTTAGAGGGAAAGAGACACTAGGATTCCTGGCGGAGGATGGAAATACCCATTCTAGACAGAGGCATAAATGTCAAAATCCTTATAGATACAATCCATTATATACACTCAAATCTCTCATGGGAAACCATTTAGGAACATAGGTTTTTGGGGAAGACCACGTCATGAAAGAACAACACCAATATGGACCCCTCTCCAGTGCATGGGTCTCCCTTGTAGACCATGGTTCACATCCATATCTCGATTCTCCAACAAAACTCAGAGTGGATTTTAGGGGAGGGGAACATCCACTTCTGGCACCATAATTGGGCAGAAAATGTGCTTAGTTACCCAAGATTCCCTGCCCCTAATATCTCATTCAAGTAAGTAATCCAATACCCAACCTTTATCAGGTTTGTTCTCAACACCAACCAAAAAGTTGTGTTCAACTCTATCGTTCTCAACTTAGAACCAAAAAAATTCATGTTCACTCCATCCATATCAGGGAAACTCAACTTGAAGGATTACCGTAGGCTATCCAACACTCAGGACCAAGGATACATATGGAATGTTTTAGTGTTTTGTAAAAATATTCCAATGAAATATAACTTCTTTACTTAGAGAATCAGGAACCAATCCATACCCTCAGACGTAAACATTAAAAATTTGGGCATTATCTTGGCTTCTTACTGTCACTACTACAATTTCAGGAAAAAGGGGATCACGCACCACCTATTCTTTGAAAGCAACTGGGCACAACAAGTGTGTAGTGACTTTGGGGACTTAACTGCATACTTCTCCCATGATACTGACAAAGCCCCTTTCCTAGAGAGATGGTTCTAAGGGAAGGAAGGATCGGCTATGGAAACAGTAGAAAGATCTATCATTATTAATTCGGGTTGTTAGTGCTTATGGCAAGCTAGAAATCGGGCTAGATTTGATGGGTCCATCTCTATAGGTTGGTCCATTTTTGTAAGAACTAAGAGCTTACTAATTGACCTGTTCACTCATATTGGTAACTAGAAGGAGGTCCCATCCCTTCGCACGTTGCAACCTACTACGCCAGGGTCTCAAGCTACCATCTCCAGGCTACAGGGGCATCGGTTCTGGTGGATACCTCCTACAAGTGGCCTCAATATCAACATAGATGGCTCATGAATTTTGGGCGACATGCAGGTAAGAGGGGTTTTTTGTGAATCTAGGGGTATCATGGTCATGGATTTCAAGGTGCATTATGACAGTGGAAATTCCATCCGGGCAGAGTACAATGTTATCCTCACTAGACTAACTCTTTGCAGCCAAAAAAATGTCCACATCTCTCATCTAGAAACTGATTCCATGACTATACATGATGATTTTCATGGAAAAGGAACCTCCTTGTGGTCAATATCCTACACCATCAAAAAATTCAGAACTCTCCTCAACGCCAATATTGTTGTCACCCACACTTGACGAGAGGAGAACAAAGTGGCAGACCACCTGGCTTCTATAGAAGATCATGGTACTAATGTTACTTTTATTTCCAACATTTATCACTTTAAACCTAAGGGTGTGAACCTGATTTGATGGGATTCCCTTAGTCTCCACCACTTTAGACCCCCTAGGCCTTGGCCACTCTGCCCCACCTGTACTTCCTTCCAGAATAAAAATAATAATGATGGTGGTGGTGGTGGTAATGCAAACCTACCAAACAAGTAAAATGTGAAGCTACTATTTTTTGAAGAACCTAATTTATGTACTAAACACAATTTAAAATTGAACCTATAATGCCTTACCATAAAATTACCGCAAGAGTTGTCTCTTTTTGACTTTGTGGGGGGGGGAAGAAACCTACTGACCCTGAGGGATACCTACCACAATTATAAAACACAACTGAATACACTGGTATCAATGTTACTGCAAAAAGTAACTTAAACCTACTGCATAAAGTTCAAGATTTTAAAACAGACCAGAAAAATATGATTGTTTTTTAGGTTAGTAGATCGAATCAAACTGAAGAAACATCTAAATTTTATGGAGTTACTCAACACCGAAGAAACATTTGAATCTAAATAAATTTAGCAGGTGAGTTTTTCTAATGATAATTGAACCATTTGATGAGATGATGTTGAACTCTAGTCTCTTGAAGATATCACTATAACCACATTCGACTGAGCTGTGCTACCAAAAATGAAGAAAGATCAAGCCCATATTGAAAATCTCCAATGAAAAAACCAATCTCATCCTCATATCTAATGAATCCATATACTGTAATCAAATCTTGACTATGAAGCTTATAGGTTATGAGGTTACTTAGAGCATGTTTGATCAAAGTCTAGAAGAATCTATAGAATCTGAATCCATAGAGAAGACAACATCCACTATTGATGCACTTCGAGACCAGATGTGAACCATCATACTAAGAAAATCAAGTCTGACCACCGTTTTTAGGAACTAGAAAATATGATCCAAGGTGAACCAATAGAAATTGGAGTTTGAAGACCTCAGTTTTATTGAAATCAATGCAAGATATTATGAATACTTATTAAATATGATTCTGAGCATCACTTATTAAAAAAGACAATCAGATTTTATGGTCTTGTGGCACTGATTGAGCATGAAACTAGGGTTGGGAAACGCTGGAATCAAAGAAACTCAAGCCATATCAGGTGATGACTACATATGGTATTTATTGAAGCTTCTTATGATCAATGAAACTTGAGGTTGATCTTGGTATGGAATTATGATAGAATAAATTTAATGTGAAATCCAATTTGAGGGAAGCTCATACATGAATGAATAGGTATCGAGGAATGGAATTTTTGAATCTCAGGATTTGGGCTTTGGTTTGAAATTTTGGATTGGTCCTTAAAGTGTTTTGATCACTAGTTATGTCTAGAATTTACCAAATCCAATAAAGAACTGGTTGTGGATAGAATGGAGATGGGATTCAATGGTTGGACACTTGTGGAAAATGAATTTGACAGTAAGTTAGCTTAATCTTATGATTAATATTTTGATCTCTATAGTTTTTTTTAGATGCATGTGTTTTCATGAAGAAATTTGGGAATTCAAGTTCCCTAGTGTTATAGTTTAGGGTTTGAAATTTGATGCTTGTTTAGGGTAAAATATTCTACTAATAAAATATCAACTAGTTCACAAGATCTTAATAAACATTTGAATCTTCTAAGATAGTGGACTATTTTTCTTGTTGTGTTGAGTTCAGGGGATTCAAAGAGAGTATAATGATTCAATTTAGTTCAAGTAAGGCCTCATAAACTCATTTTTCGAATTGAAACAAACAAAGGTTTTTATTTGTATGAGGGAGTCATGCATGAAGGTGTCAGGTAGTGGGGTTTGGGCTTAGTGGTAAGCACCCCTTAATTCTACATGTAAAATGGGGGTTCAAAACCCATTGGTCATAGGTACAATAGCAGTACTGTAGCATACTGTAGCAGCAGCGGCACTGTAGCATCGGCGGACCGGTAGTAGTGGCAGGTCACTGTAGTGGCAGTAGGGTACTGTAGTAGTGGTGGGTACTGTGTAGTATTGTAGCAGCACAAGTACTATAGCAGTACTATTCACAGAATGGGTCTTGGGCCAAAAAAATGGGCCTACAGGCCATGTCATGGGATAAGTGCCCACTGGGCCTTCGGGCTATGTAATGGGTCTCCCTCTACCCAGTTAAAGAGGTCCTTTCTTTGCTTTAATAATAAATTAGGCTTCAGCCCCAACCTTTAAAAACATCATGTGGCATGAAGGTGCTAGGTAGTAAGGATGAGAGTTACACATTTCATGTTCAATCAATTAATTGAGTGAAGTTGAGAGTGGGATAAGTTTTAGGAAATTTTTGGAAATACATGAAGAGTGAACCAAACCAATTTTCCTTTCTATATTAATTTTCAATAGAGCATGTGTGGGGGTGTTGTATCAGTTTTAAGATTTCATCTTAAGTTTTGTGAAGGGTATATTTTATGATAAAGGTTTATATATGGAGGTTTTGGAGGCTAATTTTGATTAATGGTTTTGGTGATGTTGGTTTTGATGAAAAAGTTAGCATACAACTTGATTTTAAAATAGAATAAGGGGCTGGGATCCATTGGTATCCATCCATTATTCACTAGGGGAAAACATAACCAAGAGATGATATCAGAACTACAAACCCATGGTAGAAGGCAGTGGACTCGGAGATGGAGAAAGAAGTTAATATTATAGAGAATATTTTTTTCCTCTTTCTATTTTTCATCTATTAAACTCTTTTAAATTATTTCATTGAATAATCTTTTTTTTCATTCTGAACATGAGTAGTTAACTAAAATAGTGTAAATCATACTGTGATAAAATGATATTTTAAAATATATTTTTCTTTTGTAAATAATATTGTTCAATTCAATTTAAGTTTGTAGTTCTCTTTTCATTTAATTATGAGTATCATTTTTACACTAATAAAATGATCGAGATGTGATGTTAGTGAACTTATTAACTCATTAATTCTTATCAAAGTAATAGAAATTGGAAAACATAAATTTTACCTTCTCCATAATAGAAAAAATTTACTCCTAAAGTAATGATTGATAGATCATCTCAAATGAGAGATCTTTGAACTGTGTTGTACACTAAAACAAGAGCTTAATGAATCATCGCCCATTATTTTAAGAAGTGAATAAACTGTAACTAACTTGAGTATAATAGATAATATCCTTTACTCAATTCAAAGTAGTTTGGTAACCCTCTTTTTAGCAAATATCATGATTCTTGTCTCCTACTCTTTTGTCTTTCCATTTTTAATTTTTCATCATTTTATGACCTACCTATTTTTTTTTTGTTTTGTTTTTTTGTTTTTTTTTTGTTTTTTTTTTGTTGTTTTTGATTATTTTTACTTTGTTCTTATCACTCACAAAAAATTAACCTTCCCTATGGAATTGACACTCATACTCACCGTTTTACTAATTATAAGAAGTGAGTAGGGTTCTATAAATAATAAATCTGGACTTGCGCATCAATGATTGTGATTGTGTAAAATTTTGGTACTATTTTTAGGTAATGCATGAGAAACCAATATAAAAAACATTAAAAAATGTAATATAAAACAATTTCAAAGAAACACATGTAAAAAACTATAAAAATCTATTTAAAAAACTATTTTAAAAACTATATTCTTCTGTGTGAAAATTTTTTAATCAGGTAGTTAATGAAAACTAGATAAAAACGTAGAACAATTAGATCCATTAATACCTGAAATAAAAATTAACTACATAGCCCTTAGGAAAGATAAAAAAAATTAAATATGGAAAATTAGATAGAAATAAATCTTGTTTAAAATGAACATTTTAACCTTACACAACCCTTAGTTCCTTACCCTAAGATACCTAGAATTAGGGACTTTAAACTTAGAATAGTTTCAAGTAATCCATATTGCATAAGTTTATCTCCTAGATCTGGGAACTATGAAATTAAAAAGTCTCACATAACCATGATACCTTAATTAAATAGTCTTCCTATAGAGGATTATTTAGATTTCATTATGTTTTTTATGGTTTTTTCTAATAGATGACTCTATGTGGTTTGAGTGAGGAGGAGTTTTGGTTGAGATTTTTTCTATTCTATATTAAAGTTAGGGATAGAACATTATTTCAGAACCTATATGAGTAAATTTTTAAATCCTAGAATGATCCTTTCAATGATTTTTTCACCAAATTCTACCTTAGGAACACCACTTTCAAGGTTAGACATAAGATAACAGGTTTTATCTAGGATGTGGGAGATTTTTTTTACAAGGAATGGGATAGGTTTAAAAGTCTTGTTGGATAGAGTCCCAATAATCATTTAGATCCCCACCTACTCATGGATACCTTTTATAATTCCCTTGCCCAATATAATCAAAATTTAGTTGATAAATCTTATAGGGGTGTCTTGTCTAGTATAATAGTAGAATATTTTAAACAAATCTTTGATAATTTAGCCCAAAAATCTCAACACAAGTGAAAATAGATACATTCATCGAGCTAAAACTAACACCCGAGCTACTTTTATTGACAAAATAATTCATAGGTAGTGGTGTTTTCATTGTGGGATGTATGATAATACTCAAAAATGTTGTACCAAATTTGATATCCCTATACAATTTGAGGATAGATACCAGTTAATTGATTATAGGGATAGAAATCAGGGTACTAATGATCCTTTATCAAATCAATATAATTATGCTCACAAAAATAATACTAACCAATCATGGATAGATCAAGGAGTGATTAAACAACATGATACCCCTATATTTCCATAATAGCCAAAATAGTATTTTCAGAATAAATATGTGGTGGAGTCTTAAAATTGCCAAGGGGAAATTAAGGTAATGTTATAGTGGTTTTTAGGTGAGATCAGTTCATTAAATAAAGACACAGACACTAGGATTCATAGTCTAGAACTTCAAATGGGTTAAATTGATAGAGATCTAGGTGGGAGAAATAAGGGAAAACTTTAAAACATAACAGTTCCAAATCCAAGAGAGAATTTCATGGATGTGACCACTAGATCAGGCCTTCAAACTCATGAGAAAGTAAAGTAACAAACAAGTGAAGTTAAAACTAATGAAAAACCTGATTTTGATAATGAAAATCTAGAAAATTACAAATCATCAATTCTAGGAAGAAGGGTCTAACATGGATAGAATGATGAAAAATCACATGAAAAATCCATAGAAAAAAGAAAAATTAAGTGGGAACTCATTAAGGAGGTAAAGAAGAAAGTAATGTTTGAAGATGAGAAGAATAATCAACTAATTCTAAAGAATTATTCTCATACCATCCCTTTACCCAAAGAGTTAAAAAGAGTGATGAACCTGATTATTTGAAATTACGTCATATGTTTAGGCCTTCAACATTAACATGCCATTTTTGGAGGCCTTGAACAATATTTCATCCTATGTAAAGTTTATTAAAAGTTTTTTAGCCAAAAAATAGGGATTGGGAAGATTTTACGACCAAAAATACCAATAAGGATTATAGTGATATTGTTCAGAAATAATTACCTCTAAAATTAAAATACTCTGGAATATTTTTTATTTCTTAAAGAATAGGAGAAAGTAAAGGAATAAACTATATTTACCTATATATTTTCTTATCCCTCTAATGGAGTGTGAAAAAAAGTACCAACTATCCTGGGGAGATGTTTCTTATCCACTACTGGGGTAATCATTGATGTTTCAAAATAAAATACCTATTCAAGCTGGTGAGGATCAAGAATAGTTTCATGTTTTTAAATAATCTCCACTAGTGGTGAGTTTTAAATTGATAGATTTTATTGAGGAAGTATTTAGATATGAGGTTAGGAGAGAGAACTATATTCCTCATGATGACTTAGTCAATGAATTTATTAATGAGCATTTTAATTCTTGTTTTGTTCAAACTGAATTAATATTGGAATTAGAAAGAATACGGAAACTTGAGAAACAAATTATAAGGATAATTGATTCGGGACATGAATTGGTCCATCCAAAACCATTTTTCTTACTAATAGAGTTCCTAAATTTGTTATACAAAGTCTATAGAATTCCTTTATTCCCAATCTGGAAACAACTACCTGTTTATCACATCCTGAGATATACGAGTCTATTTTGGTTGCTTATTTAGCTGGAAATGAGTTTTTTGTGCCGGTTTATGATTCATTCTCATATAAGGTAAAAATTTTACAAATCCTTAAATCTTGGTAGTTTTCTATTTTAATTCTATATAAAAAACAAGATTGTATTCAATATGAAAAGGTTTATTTACTTAAAATCTTTTCCCTACTGAGTTAGATGATTCATATGATGACTACCAACTTGTAATTGAAAAATTAACTTTTTTTGTGTCTTCTTTAAACTCTAAAAAATACATTATTAGTGTAGAATTTGAAATTCTTAGATGGATACTTCGGTTCTTTTCAATTTACAAGCTATTTTAGGAATTTTTTATGGAAATTATGATCAGTTTGTAGAAAGATTAACTTATATTTCTTAGTTTCTTCAACCCTCTGAGTCCGGGGGTATTATGAAAGAGTTTCTTATCAATTAGGTATGTTTTATGGGTTGTTTTTAATATTTTTTAGAGCTTATAGAGAGGTTATAAGGGGTTGAGTTAAGATGGATAGCTTGTTACTTATAGTTGTTTTGGAAAATCTTTGGATAATTTTGTTGGATGTTGAATATAGTAACTTCTTAAGAGGTAATATTAATGATTTCTTATAAAACAATAAATTAAAAACCATCAACAATTCATAACCATTTAATTATCATGGATATAAAATTTTAAATGCTTGAGTCTGGATGAATATTTTAAATTTAGCATTAAATAGGGTAAACCCATGATTTTATTGTTTTTTACTTTTCCTTTTTGTTTAAATAAATGCTTCTCACTCGGTTGTGTATCTCCCTGGATTGGTGAAACATAGTTTCTACAGTTTTATTGTCATATTCTTACTAATTTTTGGTATATTTTTATTTGAAAGTTTCAGTTTCAACTAACCATGAGGAAAATTTAGTGTGTAGAAGGTTAAGAAACTATGAGAAGTTAACATGGTCGGTTGTGAGAACTATTTACCAGTGGAAGGATCATTTTGAACATAAAATCTAGAAGGATCTTCTCGTTTCATTAAACTGGATAAAACTTACCTAATCTATAACTTTTATTATTTTTTTAAAATTCTAAGATATCATTATGATCTATTATTTTTTTAGGAACTTTAACTTGAAACTATGGAACTATTTCATTATATTAAAGAGAGGTTACACATTTTTTGGGCAATAATGAGACAATATTATATATATCTGGGGAGTGATTGTTTTAATTTCTTATTTTTTTCTATTTTAAATCTGCTAGTGGTTTCATGGAATTAAGTGCCATAAATTTATTACTAAAATATTTTCTAACATGTTGCATTCTTGTATTTCTTGTTGGTCACTATCATAAATTGAGTAGCCTCTATTTTTTGTTCAATTGCATGATAAATTTTTTTATGCACTTATAAGAATCATTCTTGTACTTTATTCATGTCATAAAAACTTTTTACAATAATTTCAAGTGCATGATTTCCTAATTGTGGTTATTAGGGATCATTTGTGAATGTTTTGTGTTCCTTTATTTTTGTATTAAAAACTATTTTTTTAACTATCTTAATACCCCAAAAAACTAAATTTCACGATCTCTCAATACTAATTATTTTTAATAAAAAAAATTAATTGTTTTCCTTACTTTGATATTCAACATTGGGGACAATGCTGAGTTTTAAGTGTGGGGAGGGGTCTTAATTGAGCTAATCTATAA
This sequence comes from Viscum album, assembly GCA_963277665.1. Lineage (NCBI taxonomy): Eukaryota > Viridiplantae > Streptophyta > Magnoliopsida > Santalales > Viscaceae > Viscum > Viscum album. The sequence continues at coordinate 686,380,952 of OY728142.1, read as the reverse complement.
TACATTGTGAACACATTAAAAACTTCTAATTTTTTTAAAATGACTCCTTATCAAGCATCATTTTAGGAAGTTTTTATAAATAATTTTTTTTAATAAAATAAAATTTCATTTCATATTTCATATGTGATAATTGCATACTTAATTTATGGTTTTCACTAAGTCTAAAATTTCTAGAATTGTGTTAGAATTTGGTGATTTCTAAGTAAATGTGTCCCACTATTTTTATGTAAATTTAGTTTAGAAACTATAAATGGGAGTGTGATGGGATATATTTCTGTATAATTGAGATTATAACTTTATGAAACTTGAAATTTGAAATTGAACCTAAGTGACGTATCATTTTTGAATAAACGCCTTAGGGGGAAAACTCAAAAGATAATAATGTAAGTCCTTTGTAACTTGAGAAAAATGGTCAATTGGGATCCCACAGTAAATATATATGACTTTAGGCACTGGGATATTATGTAATCTCTCTATACATTTTTAATAAGTGCCTTCGTATGATTATTTTCACATTCCTGATTGGGAAAAAATTTTAAAAACAAAAAAAACAAAATAGTGCCTACTAGTCAAAAATGATTTCATTAAGTTGAGGGGAATATTGAAACCATGTGTAGAATGGAACAATTGAATTATAAAATAATCATTTGAGTTGAATCAATGAAGTGAAAAAAAATGGAACTTTGATCGGAGTCCAAAGTAATTTTTTTAATTTGGAACCATGAAGAAGACAACGCCCATTATTGATGCATGTCAAGACCAAACACATGCTTCCACCCTGAAAAAAGTATGTCTGACCGCTATTTTTAAGAACTAGAAAATATGATCTGAGGTGTGTTGATGTAAACTGAAGTCCAATAACCATCGGTTTTTTGAGATAAATGCAAGATAATCTAAATTCCTATTGAAGTTGAGCCCGATACTCACTAATTGAAAAAGAAAATCATATTTTTTGGGCTCATGGAACTGATTGAGATTAAAATCAAGGTCAAGTGACACTGGAATTGATGAACCCTAAGCTGCATCAATTGATGACCGCATATGATATAGATTGTGAAGGGGTCAATCCCAATTAGGGAGTGATTTGTGGGAGTTGTCTGTCGGTAGCAAATTTCATCAGGCTACAACAACTCCAATGGATAACTTCATCTTTGATTGGAAGCCAACCTAGCTGACACTAAAGACTCATAGCAGGCGACGTGGAATAATTCAAAAGTTGATGAACCACCCCTAACCAACCATGGATTGCACCAAATCTTTCTTCTATTTAACGGGATGGAATCCCATAATTTTTTAATTATCAAAAAACCTCTGCTATAAATATGTAATATAGTGATACTTCATTCGGAGAGGAATGAAGATTTCACCCCCTTCTCCCATGGATATAGGCACACTATCGAACCACATAAATCCCCTGTGTTATTTGTTTCTTCATCTGTTTGTGTGTGTTTTGTCACCAAAAAGCTCTACTTCCCCAAAAAAGTGGTATCAAAGGAATCAGGTTCAAAATGGTGAAGTGGTAGAAAATTTTTTTGGAGATTGTGAAATTGAAGTTTCTTGGGAAAAAAATTTTGACCCCAGATTCGGGAAGAGCACAGTGTGACGATTCCAACGGCGAAAGCAGCATCAAAATCAGAGTTGAAACGAAGCCAGTAGGCTAGGTCAAAGTTACGGTCAAACCATGGGTGTTGTAGTACCACCATGCCTAAGAAGATGACATGGTTCACACTGGAAGCGACTTTTCTGGTGACTATTCCTCCAAGCCACGTCAACACCACATCAGCAGTCAATTTGGACCATCAAAATTGTTTTGGCTATATATTGGCCAATCAGAGTCTGTTTTCAGCGATCCAGTAATCGATTATAAATATATCAACCATTCAAAACACATCTATATAGTTAGATTTTTGAAATTCATAATCCATTGATGGATAAAAATACTGGTAACATGATTAAGATTACCACTTTCAATTATGCCATCTTGAAACCCAAAATGGAAGATCTTTTATCTATTAAGGATTTATGAAAACCAATAGTGGAGACCACTAAGCCCATTACAGCGTAAGAGGAGGAATCATCAACAAGAAGTAAACTCTGTGAAAATACATCAGCCAAAACCCCACCAATTGATCTGGAGTGGGTCATTTTCAATAGGAAGAGTGCTTCCCAAATTAGATAGTGTATCAACAAAAGTATTTTCCAAAAATTTTACAAGGAACACGATGCTTCTATTATTTAGAAAAAATTAAAAAAAAATGTATGCAAGGATGACCACATAAAACAAAGAAAACCTAATACATCATCTTGTCAAATTGATTTACAAAGAAGGTACCAATGTATCAGACGACATGAGTGGGTTTTAAGGTACTTTTGATTAGTTGAATTCCATGAAAATGATGATTTATGGTGATTTGAAGACACTTTTGATATTGATTTCTTTAATAAATTTGTGGGAAGCATTAGTTGTGCCGGTCAATAATTCAACTCCATATGGAACTCTCACCATGGAGATGGTAAAAGATATAATTTTGAATGAAGAATCCAGAAGGAAGGATGAGGGACATACACCTGAATTAGAGGATCTTGTCACGGAAAGAAAATGGAATCAAAAATGGCAGGTAAGGAGTTGAGGAATAGAACCTCATGACCAAAGTCTCCAAAGAAGTAATTGATTGAAATCTCGATTGAGATATGACATGAAGTGCCACTATTATGGCAAGCCCATACACTTCATCCAGAAGTGTAGAAGGCTAAAAGCATATCAGAGGAATCATGAAGGTAAGACCTAAAATAATGATGATGTAGTTGTAAATGAAGAAATATTTATCATTCAGGAAGATAATCATGTCAGTCTTTCAAGCCAAGAATCAACATGGGTGATCGATTACGGTGCCTCCTACCATGTCACTACCATAATAGATTTCTTCTCATCTTACTGTTCAGAGAGTTTTGGACATGTGAAGATGGTAAATAGTGGTGCATCCAAAATTATTGGTATTGGTAATATTTTTCTAGAAACTAATATTGGATTCAGGTTATTGTTGAAGGATGTGAGTAATGTTCCTAATATTCTCCTCAATCTGATATCCACTATGATACTTGACGATGAGGGATATGTTAGTTCCTTTAGTGATGTGAAATGGAAGCTTACAAAAAGTAATCTAGTAATTTCTAAAGGAAAGAAAGATACTTCTCTTTATCTCATAGATGCAAAACCGTGTGGAGGAGAAGTAAATGCAGCCATAAAATATATTCTTGTAGAATTTTGGCACAGGCGTCTTGGTCACATGAGTGAAATAGGAATCGGTACACTCTCCAGGAAGGATATATTTCCAACAATAAAAGGTACACATTTGGATACTTGTATTGATTTTATCATGGTAAAATAACATAGAATATCATTTCATATTTATATATCATCCAGAAAAGAAAATGTTTTAGATTTGATTCATACTGATGTCTACATGATTAGAACCAAGTCAATGGGAGGTGCTATTTATTTTTGTTACCTTCATATATAATCATTCTAGAAAAGTCTATGCCATTTATTTGAAAACTAAAGATCAAGTGTAGGGTGATTTAAAACAATTTCATGTGAAGGTGGAAAGATAAATATGTAGAAGGTTAAAATGTGTGCGAGAAAATAATAGAGGAGAGTATCGTGGTCTATTTGAGGAGTACTATAGAAGTTTCAGCATCCGGATATAAAAATCATTACTGAAGACGCCTCATCATAATGGTCTTAATGAGAGGATAAATAAAAAAAATTGCGAGAGAATCAGATGTATGACCTCAAATTAAAAGCTACCAAACATCTTTTGGGGGGAGTAAATGAAGAACACAATTGATCTAATCAACCTTTATCCATCAGTTCCACTAAACTATGACATTTTATAAAGTTTTTGGACAGGTAAAGATGTTTTTTACAAACACTTGAGAGTATTTGGTTGTGGGGAATTTGTACACATCCTGAAAGATGAGAGAGTGAAGTTGGATGGAAAAGGAAAGAAATGTATCTTTTTGGGATATTCTCAGGAGGAGTTTAGATACCAACTTTGGGATATTATTAGCAGGAGGATCATCAGAAGTAGAGATGTGGAGTTTCTTGAGGATCAGACAATTAAAGATTTTAAGAACCCATAAAATGCAGAGAAGTCGCAATCTGAGGAAATTCTGATCAGTCTGAAACTTTTCTCACCACCATCAGTTCCATCTAGTGTGAGAGAGATATGTGATACTGATTATAAATCACTACGAGGTAATATGTCTCTATCTTCTAATATTTCTCTATTATATGATATTCCAGAACAGATTCCCCCCGAAGCACAGTTGAGGAGATCCACCATTGAATGACAACTGAGTCATAGATACTCACTACATGAGTATGTGATGATCACTAATGGGGGAGATATAGACAGTTATGATGCTGATATTAGGAGTCATAAGAATATGGAATGGAAAAAGGCCATGAAAGAAGAGATGGGATCCTTGCATGATAACTGTATAAGTTATTTGGTAGAGTTACCACGCAGAAAGAAGGCACTCAAGAATAAGTGGGTGTACAGAATCAAGGGATAAGATGGAAGATCACAGGTTCTCTATAGATCCAGGTTGGTTCTAAAGGGATTCAGATATAAGAAAGGTATTTACTTTGATGAATTTTTTTATCCTGTGGTTAAAATGTATTCTATCAGATTTGTTCTTGGATTGGCGGCTAGTATGAACCTGGAAGTTCAAAAACTAGATGTAAAGACTACATTCTTACATGGTGATCTTGATGAGGATATATACATGGATCATCCAGAGGTATTTTAGGTGAAAGTAAAATAAAACCTAGTATGTGAGATTAAGAAAATTTTATATTTTCCAAAATAGACACCAAGGAAATGATACATAAAATTCGACTCATTCATGGAGAAAAATGAGTATAGGAGGACAGCTGTCAATCATTGCATTTTCATCAAACAGTTTACTGATGGTGATTTAATTACCTTGTTTCTTTATGTTAATGATATGTTAATTATTAGAATAGATATCACCAAGATTAATAGGTTTAAGAAGTATTTTAACAAGTCTTTTGAAATGAAGGACTTGGGAGATGCTACTCAGATTCTTGGTATGGTGATTACTCATGATAGGAGGAATCACTTGATTTAGATATCTCAGGAGTAGTACATTGAGATGGTTCTTGAATGATTCAACATTAGAAAGGAAAAACCAGTTATCACTCCACTTGAGAGTCATTTAAATATCATGATAAGTCAGAGTCCATCAATTGAGAATGAGAAAGAAGAAATGGAAAAAGTTCCTTATCAGTCAACAGTTGAGAGTTTTACGTATTCCTTAGTGTGCACTAGGACAGACATTGTTCACGCTTTTTACATTATGATCATATTCATTTAATATCTAGAAAAGGATCATTAGACAGTGGTCAAATGGATATTGAGGTATCTCTAAGGCACATCTAGTCATTATTTATGTTTTGGAAGTGGTAATCATGTTTTTTAAGGATACGAAAATGAAAATATGGCTGGAGATGTAGACATAAGGAAATCCATATCTAGGTGCCTAATATCATTTATAGGGGGAGAATTCTCATGGAAATCATGACTTCAGAAGTGTGTTGCCTTATCCACCATAGAAAAAGAATATATCATGGTCAATGAAGGATGTAAGGAGATGTTGTGGATGAATAAGTTTTTACAGGATCTGAGACAGAGTAAATAAAATTATATTCTCTATTGTGATATTCAGAGAGCTATTCATCTCAACAAGAACTCGTCAATTCATTTGAGGTCCAAACACATAGACTTGCAATATCACTAGATCTGAAATGTGTTGGAAGAAAAATTGTTGAAAGTTGAAAAAATACACACCAATGATAATGGGGCAGACATGATGATGAAGGCTCTACCGAAAGAGAAGTTGGATGCCTATAAAGAGATGTTGGGTCTAGATCTTCCCCAAATTTTTCCTAAGGGGGATATTTGTGGGGGCACTCCAAATTAGGGAGTGATTTGTGGGAGTTGTCTATCAGCAGTAGCTTTCATTAGGCGGCAACAAATCTAGCGGACAGCTTGATCCTTGATTGGAAACCAACCCAGTCGACACAAAAGACTCACATCAGGTGGTGTGGAATAATTCAAGGGTTGATGAACCACCTCAAACCAACCATGGATTGTAGAAAATATTTCCTCTATTTAATAGGATGGAATCCCGTGTTTTTTTAACAATCAAAAAACCCATGTTTTAACTCTGTAGTCCTCTGATGCTTTATCCGGAGAGGAATAAAGATTTTCCCTCTTATCCCATGGATGTAGGCACACTGCCAAACCATGTAAATCCCTTGTGTTCTTTGTTTCTTCATCTGTTTTTGTTTTTTTCATCACCATGAAGCTTTCCTACCCTGACAGATTGAATCTATCATTAATTAATGAAAAATGAGATCGATATTAGTCTGACATTATAATTGAATAAATAGAATGTGTAATTCAATTTAAGGGAAGATCATACACGAATGAATAGGACTCATGGAATGGAATTTTTTAATATGAGGAATTTAGATCTAGTTTAAATTTCTAGATTGAGCCTTAAAGTGTGTTGATCATTGGATGTGTATATATTTTTCAAAGACAATGAAGAAATACTTGAAGATGGAATAGAGATGTAATTCGATGGATGGACACCTGTGGAAGAAAATTTTGAGAGTAAGTTAGCTAAATCTTCTTATGAATATTTTTATCACCACTATTATTTTCAGTTACAAGTGTTAACACAAAGGAATTTGGGAATTCAAGTTCCCTAGTTTTTCAATTTGGGTTTTGAAATTTCATGCATGTTTGGGGTTAGATGATTCAACTAAGAAATTCTCAATTGATTCAAAAGATCATAGTCAATATTGGAATCTTCTAAGATGGTGGACTGGTTATCTTTTTGTGTGGATTTTAGGGGAATCTTAGAGAGTATAATGATTTAAATTGGTTCTAGGAAGGCCTCCTGAGCTAATTTTTTGAAGTGAAACAACCCAAGGATTTTAGTTGTATGAGGGAGTCATGCATAAAGGATCAAGTCATAAAGGATAGGAGTTACAAATTTCATGATCCATCAATTGCTCAAGTGAAGCTAAGAGTGGGATAAGTTTTAGAAAATTTATGGAAATATGTGAAGAGTGAATCAAACTAATTTCCCTTTCCATATTCATTTTCAAAGTATCACGCATGGGGATGTCGTATTTTTTATAAGATTTTATCTTAAGTCATGTGAAGTAGATATTTTATGATGAAGGTTTCCATGTGGAGGTTGTGGAGGCTAATTTTGATTTCTAATTTTGGTGATGTTGGTTGTGACACAAAATTTTGCATGCAACTTGATTTGAAAATAAATAGGGGGTGTTTGGATCTATCGATATCTATCCATCATTTATTAGGGAGAAAATAGAACCAAGATTAGATATTAGAACCATAGAATCAGGGCAAAAGGCAGTGAACTCAAAGTTGGGGTGAGAAGTTAGTCTTCTAGAGAAACTTCTTACTTTTTTCTCTTTTTCATCTGTTAAACTATTTCGTATGATTTCGTAGAATAATTATGTTGTTTTCATTCTAAACATGATTTGTTAAATAAAATATAGAAAATAAAAATATGATAAAATGATATTTATAAATTTTTTATACTTTTGTTAATAAAATTGTTCAGTACAATTTATGTTTGGAGTTCTCTTTTTATTCAATTATGAGTATCATTTTTACAATAATCAAAGGACCAAGAAGTGATGTTAGTGAGATTATTAACTCATGAATGTTTACCAAAGTACCAGAAATTGGAAAAGGTAAATGTTCTATTCTCCATAATAGAAAAAATTTACTCCTAAAGTAATTATTAAGAGATCATCTTGAATGATCGATCTAAGAACTGTGTTGTACACTAAAGCAAGAGCTAAGTGGATCTTCATTGTTTCTTTTAAGCACTGAATAAATTGTAACTAACTTGAGTAGAATAGATAATATCCTTTAATAAATTCAAATAAGTCTAGTAACCCTATTTTCATAGAATATATTGATTCTTTCCTCCTGTTATTTTTTCCAACAATTGTTAATTTTCCATCATTTCATCACCCCCTTGTTGTTTTTTGTTTGTTTTTTATGATCGTATTTACTTTTTTTTACACTCACAAACAATTTTCCTTCCTTGTAGAATTGATACTGATATTCATAATTTTTCTAATTATTATAAGTAAGTAGGGTTCTAAAAATAATAAATCTACAATCATTCATCAATGACCTCACTCATGTTAATTTCCTAAATTGAGTTTGGATCAGTCGCTAATGAAGAATGTTTCTTCATCATTTTTGTTAGTGAGATCCAAGTTCTCCTTGATTGATGATGATCCTCGCAGTACCTGATCCTCAATATCATGATCACCTTCTAACATTCTATCCAGTGGGTCTCTCTATCCCTTCTCCCAATCCCTCTAGGGTTATAAGGCTAACCCTAGGAGATCCACCATAAATGAGATTATAAAGGGTTTGTTTTTCAGGTTTTCCCATAAATGAAATTTAAATTAATTCATTCATTTAATTCATTTAATTCTTCCACAATAAAACTCTAACCAAGAACCCAATGCTAACATAATTTATGTTATGCCTAGGGTCAAAACTTTATTCTAGATTTAATGGAGGTCTCAAAATTTTCATATGAGATACCATTTAAGAGTTATTACAATATTTTAGAAAAATTGTACTTGCATGGTATAATATATTTAATATTTTTAATATATTTGTACCAAGGCTCTCCAAGACTCAGAATCCCATGATAACTTAGTGCCTGGATTAGAAAATATTCCTTAAAATATTTCAAATACTTATAAGGTAAAAATAGAGTCATTAAATTATACCCACCTTTGAGGATTTTCATCACTAAAAGTGAAAAACTACTCATAGTTAGGATATTGAGCTTCCATTTGGGTCTCCCACTCCTAGAAGCTCAACTAGAGGTTCCTTTAATTTCAAAAACCATGAATACAAGGAAAAAATTCCCATGAAGACTCTTCTCCTACAGGTTCTTAAACACCGCTAAGATCCTCAAAAAGGTAACTCCACCCTCAATGACTAGTTCACCCCAAACGAAATCGTGCAATGAGTTGTGCACATGTCACCTCAGCTAGGACACATGGAATATATTGTATGCATGGTATAACTATAGAGGTAGGTCTAAGTAGTATTCCACCTCACTAACCTTAAATAGTAACTAGAAAAAAGGCCTATAAACCTTAGAGATATTCTTCCACCATGGCCAAATATCTATAATCCATGATGAGGTGAAATATATCAAAGTAAACGATATCCTCATAAAACTCCAAATTCCTTAGTAGTTGGTTCTAAAAAGACTCTTGATGACTTTGGGCAGTCCTCATCCACCCCTAGATGAATTTCACCTTCACTACCATTAATCACACAAACTCTGGTCCTATAAGCACTATCTTTGATTGGCTCCAACCAGTATAGGGGTGTCCTATAGGGTCTTTTATAGATGTCCTCAAATAGTGCTTCACCAATGGTGGATTTGTAATTATTTTGATATGTAAACTTATACAATGGTAGATGGTCCTCCCAACCACATCCAAAATAAAAATGCAAACCCGAAGCATGTTCTCTAGAACCTAAGTGGTCTGATTCACCTTGCCATCTATCTCGGGTAGAAAGACCATTCTCAAATGAAAATAAGTCCCAAAATCCTCCTACAATGCCCTCCATAATTATGATGTGAAGTGATAATAATGTTCTAAAACAATCATTAAGGGGACACCATAAAGATTTACTACCTCCTACATGTACAAGCATCTCAAACTCTCCACTCTACTCTCAAATAGTTAGGAAGTGGGACAACTTAGTGATTCAATATATTATCACTTAGATAGAATCATGACCACTCACAAACTGTGAAATCCCCATCATGAAAACCATAAATATACCATACCATTTATACTTCCATTATACTTCCATTCAAGAAATGCAGCCTCCACCTATTGGAAGGTGAGACATCAAGAGATAAACTCAACAACATGCTACACCATCCTTGGAAACTAAACATGATGCTAAAGGATCTTGGTATATCCTCATCTCTCTTGGATATACTGCTAAGGGAAATCATCAAAACTATTAAGTACCTCCTTTCATGGAATTAATGGTGTCATCATTCATCCTCAAATGAGGATGATGTTCTCCCCACCTCCATAATATTCATATGGATCATGTCTAATGGATACCTAACCATGAAATATCTCACAATTGATATCCCCATATAGAACCTCTCTAATATTCTAAAGAAGAATAGGACCCACAACCAAAAACTAGTGGTACACTACACCATCCTCATCCTTAAGGGTTAGATATAAAGAGTTCAAATGATCTATCACCTCGCTCAACAAAATCGGAAGGAAACCCATGTTGTAAGAATCTCCTACCACAACCACACCCTCAAGTGGCTATCAATATATATATGACTCAACCTTTGATGGCTCCACTATCACCTTAACTTATGAGAAGACATATACTAATAATTATACCTATAGAAACTATAACTGACACTTTGAGAGCTTCTCATAAATATGGAACTCTCCAAACATATTCAGTTTTATCCTAAAGTGTCTCGCATTCTCCACATCTAACATGAGTACACATGGATGTCATCAATTAAGACTACTGTGAATTTATCTAAGAAGGGTTAAAGGACCCAATTCATAAGTCTCACAAACATAGATGGGGCATTCAAAATGCTGAGAGGTATCACCATGAGGTCATAGAAATCATAGCAGTATTATAAATCCACCCTCAGTATATCCCCCTCTCAAACCCAAAGCTGGTGATAACTCATCCTAAGGTAAAACTATGAGAACCACTTCACCCCTAACCACTAGTCAAAGAAGTAATCAATTATAAATGGTGTACATTCCTTCCTAACATTCACCTAGTTCAGGTGATGTTAGTCCATTCCTAACCTCAATATGTCATCCACCTTTTGGGTGAACAACACTAGGCTAACCAGGGAAACACACTAGGTAAAATAAATCCCATAATCTAAAAATTCCCTAAACATGACTTCATCTCTCACAACTAATAGGGGTTATCCAACAGTCTAGTGAAAGTATTGGGTCACCCCTAGGTATAGGTCTATATAAAAAAAACTTTTGATGGGGTGGTAAGTTTGTAACATCTGCGAGAGAGCTGTCCCCATGCCCCTCTAACACTATATAAAACTAAGAACTTATAGAATATGTTTCTCTAAGGTTTATAGTAAACAACTGTTTATAAATTAGTTGTATCCTCTTATAAATGAGAACATCTTTCCCTACCTGATATCCCTTCTTGTTCAATAAATAAAATTTCATCCTGCTAACTCAGATACACTATAAGTCTCACTAGTAACAGTCAATATAGGCATGGATAATAGGTATCTAGTCTATATCGAGGAAAAAATCATAGGATCACACTGCCTGCTATGGAAAGATTCCAAGTGAGGCTATATCTCCTCCTAGATTTAGGTCATACTGTCGGTAGAAGTGTGTGATCACTGATCCTCTTCTGTAGGAGTCTCCAAAGAGAAGGTTCAAGCAAAAAAGGCTTCACTGGGATCACTAGGTCTTGAACAAGGGATACATTCATATAAATTTGGTTTGTGACTATGTACTAAAACTATATTTTGAGTAGAGAAGACACATGTCATACCTCAAACCATACTCAAAACCTCCAGGTCACAATATCCTATTTCCTGAAGCTATCATTTCCATTTTCCACCAGTTCACCACAACCAGGGACCACTCTAACACCTTAGTACACCAAAATTAACTCAAACATACAAGTTAAAGGAACTCATCCACCAAACCTCCAAACTATCCACTTTTGGTGGAACTCACTTTCCTTCATGATTTTAAATCACATCATAATAATGCGTCTTGGTGTCAGAGGTTTCCCTCTTCCTTGAATTCATGAATCTACATAAAACACCACTAAAATAGGGATCTATCAATTTCCTTCACTACCCTAAAGAATTATATATTTTGGGATCAATATATCACTTGGATGGATCCCAAAAAATATGTAAAATCCAATACATCACCTCTATATAAACCTCAATTACCCATGGGGTTTTTTGGGAAGTAATTATCTCTGAAGAGATGATCATATCTACCCTAAGAGAGGGTCACCTCACCAAGGATCTGGAGAAACAGACCGTGCCAAAGCTCTAATAATCTATGAATATGGCTAGTTATGAGCACAACCATTAAATCATTTGGGATCTGAACAAGACAGAAAACCCAGACCACTACCTCGAGACAATTCTATATTACCTGAGGATTTATCTCACCATAAAAAATCATAGGTCTCTACTGTTGTAACTCATGTGATGAGATAATATTTGACATACCATATTTATGTTTTGTTGGTGTCGTCTTCTTCTCAACATGTGGAAAATTATCCACCCGGACAACTGGTGGTGGATCCACACATTTCTCAACATATGGAAGGATTGCTCTATGCCCACCTTGAAGAAATACCTCATGAGTGGATCCCTAAACTGAGACATCATCATTTAACTAGTCATTTTCATGAAACTATCTCATAATCCTAGCTAGATATTGTAATAGAGGCATATTGAGAATTATCAAGACATATCGTGGTCAGAGAGAATATCTAGAAAGTTGACTCAATAATGACATAGAAACCACACCTCATTCCTATATGATGCATGTACTAATGTTTTCCCTACAACCATTGCCTACATTTATTGAGTAAATAAGTAGGTTATCAAAGTCTTAGTGAATGTATATGTCAATTTCTTTACCATTGCTATGTTTCCTATCCTATATCTAAAATCTATAAACTTTAACACTATTTCCTTAGTTCCCAAACCAAACCTCAAAACTAGAAAATCTTCAAACTATGGTCCTAAGATAACCTCTTCTGATACCACTCTATCATGACCCGAACCACTAGGACCTATCTGTATAATGATAAGCAAATTCGGACACCCAAGACTGCCTCCAATAGGCTAGGGGTTGGAGACTAGTGCCAATTAGTCATATCACACACATGGGTGCCCTTAGCCTAAAGTACCTACACACACGCACACATCCCCATACACTAGTATAATGTAGTAAAGATAAAAAAAAAGTTACTACAGATGTATACATAATAACTATCCCAAATTAGAGTAAAACAAGAAGTATGACAAAATCAAAAAGGGAAAAATACAAGCCCACCGAAAACTACAAAAAGTTCCCAACCTGAACAAAACATGAGGGATGTTTCCCAAAAGAAACTTTTGGATCCATCTGAGGTTTGTCTAACATAACTAATCTCCAACTAAGATCCACATGCTCCTGGCCCACCTAGTACTCCAATGAATGTTTTTTCATTTTCATAATACATGACATGTGTGGGAAGATCCCATTCATGGTTGAGTCTATACATACCCATTAGGACAACCTAAAATCAAGAAGCACAAAGAATTAAGAGATAGTATCTAGCTCATAGACATGAATATATGTGAATTAGAATATGGGGAAATAACCATAACAAAAACAACCTAGATATGATCAATAAAAACCCCAAAAGAAGATAGGAAGGGTATCTTTATCTCCACAACTAGATATGAATGAAGAGTCTGCCTATAAATCCAAAGGTCCCATCACTGATGCTAAACATTCCATGAAATATCATAAGAGGTTGGGGGGACCACTCCTCTCCACTATGTGTCATAGTTGAGGGGGAACCATCTCCTAACCCAATATCTCGCGTACCTCTCTAGAATCTATGTGCAGGGACCACAACTTGACACTATGTTCCATAGTCGAGTGATCAATAACTCTAGTAGAAGAACCACTCGCTATTGAAGCTCAAATATTAGGCATAACTACTCTATAGATATTGGACACATACCCTCTATAGTATGGGGTACCAACTATACCTTTGTAAAGAGTATGGGGGCCCGCACCCTAGTGCGACAAGGGAGTACTAACCCCAGAATATCTCTAAACATCAAAATTGATCACTTCCATCAATTGAATATCACTGAGAGAGTCATCTCAATAGAATCACCTCACATCATATATCTTCTATTGAAACAAAGGCCACCATTATGTTCTATATGAAAAAACCAATTAGGTTAGGCTACTCGCAAGCCCAAATATAAGTTTCGGAGAAGGATATATGCAAGGTGGAAGATCAAGGGCTCTAAATTTCTCTGATAGTAGTATATGGAATGTACCATGGGGTACACGACATGTCTCTCTGATTCTGTAACTTCCCATGTCTCGTCTTCTCACACAAAATGTCTTCCTCTAGATATATGGCATGTCCACTAGGGGTACCTGTCGTGTAGAGGCTAGTCGACACTTGGTGGGTTTCATTTACTCTATCATGTGTTCTCTATATATGATCATGTAAACTAGTCATGTTTGAGTAATTTTTGAAGTACACAGGGTGTACTCCATAACGCATGGAGTGTAGGAGTTTAACTGGAACTCAACGTGTGTTTCTTATCAAAACATGTGTACACTCCAAAGTACATGGTGCATGATCCTACCATAGGACATGTGGGGTCACATGGTATTCTGGGTATGTACTCCCTATACACACTGAGTTTTCTAGCTATGTTTCATGTGGTTTTGGGGAGGACTACATGACTTGTGATATTTAACTCATCATGTAACCCTAGTCATTTCACAGAAGGAACTACATGACATGCGATCTTCACAGTACACACCATGCATATTGATATTTTCTAGAAACCACATCGTATTCATGTGTCTTCACCTGCATGTCACTACTACCTTCAAATCCACTAGAAAATGTGATTGTAACTCCTATAACATAGTTTACCTATATCATCAGTCATCTAGAATTCAAATTTTATCCATTATTCATCGTAGATATGATCCTCATTGTTGTTTGAGGTTCCATATGTCCTGACATTGAAAAACCACTTTGTCCATGCCAATATTGGACCACTGTTATCACCAGTGACTAAATTCTAGCCACCTATTGCACAAAAACATCAGTCAGTTCTCCTCTAGATAGATTCACTCAATCTGAACCCAATCTACTAATACCTGATCCAATTTATGGTTCCCATCATCACTATCATGCATCCTTCACATCTCTAAAACCCAAAGTTGAACTTGTTATCATGATATATTGTTATGAATAATTAACTCACAATTATTGGTACTCCTGGGTATCATAGAATCACCGGCCAACTAATTAACGATGATGAATACCAAGAACAGAGGTAGAAAGGCACAATCCATAAAGTTATCCTCATATGAAGGTCATATTTTTTCATCATCATTAGAATCCAAGAGAAATGGATTATAAAAGCATCAATAATCAATGAGAAAAAAAATCAAATTCCTGAATCTAGGAAGAGAAAAATCAACCATTGGAAAACCAACAAAAAATGATCCTCAAATTATTTTAGGAGTAATTAATTCACATTCATCTTATATTATAAATTGGGATCAAGACCACAGAAAAGTCCCTACCTTAAGTTTGGATTGATCACTAATGTATACTGTTTCTTTATCATTATCATTGGTGAGATATAAGAGATCCTTCATTGATGATGATCCTCGTGGTACCCATTCCTTGATCTCATGATCATCTACCAATGCACTCTTCACTGGGGCTCTCTCTTCCTTCTCCCAATCCCTCTAGGGTTATGTAGCTAACATTATGGGATTCACCATAAAGGATATTAAAAGGGGGTATGTTAGGGTTTTTCCAATAAATTAATATTAAATTAATTAATTAATTTAATTCATTTAATTCACTATGAAAGCAATCTATCCAAGTGTTTAACACTGACATAATTTATGTATTTTTTATGGTAAAACTCACATTTAAGATTTAATGGTAGTATTAGAATTCCTATCTAATATGTCATTCAAGAGTTATTCCAATATTTTAGAAAAAATGCATGTGTGTGATATAATATATTTACACTTTTTAATATATCCCCACTGAGGCACTCTGGGATCTATAATCCCATGTTGACTCATCCTCTATCTTCAAAAAAATTTCTTGAAATATTTCAAAGTTTTTCAAGGTAAAAACAAAGTCGTTACAAGTTTCACAGTTTCCCCTAACCGTGATCAAACCTTACACCTCCATGAATGCTTATTAAACACTCCAAATCCATTTAGAAGATACAAATCTTAACCCAAATATTATATAACATCAAAATACATAATAAAAGGGTAATGTACTAAAAACTAGGGGTGTTACTCATATGTATCTTCTTGATGATTACACATCATCTCTAAACTTGAACTGCCTCAGCTCACCTAGGAGCTCCATCCATTACATATGTATTTACTCACACATAGGTGGGGAAACCTAAGGATAGGTTAAAGGGAGTTTCTTAAAATAAAACATGGGCACACAGGTCCATACATAATAATGAGGAGGGTATGACACATAGGCCATCAATTTAATTTAATAATAATTATTGAAAAAACCTTATAATAAATTAAATTAAAAGTAACCAATCATACATAGATCAATCTAGGCTCATGATCATCTACAAAATGCAGTGAACATACATTTTCACACTATCTTGCATTCATTTCAAATTATTTTATTATTAATATAAAATAAGATTGAATTAATTTTAATCTAATATAATTAATTAATTAATTATCTTTAATGTCCATATGAACTATCATTTTTATTCCATCATTCTATAATTTTAAATTTATTAAAATTACATAATTATATAGTGTATACTCTAAGTTCATATGGTGTGTACATAACTATTCCATGTATTGTAAGATCTTAACTCAGGTAATGTTCCTATATGTAATTTTTTGCTTCACAACATGTCAGATTCTTACATGGTGTGTAAAACATGTGTATAACTTCCAGGTTCATATAATTATATTAAATGGTCATGTAATGTACATAGGGTGTTAGTGTCTTACATGGTGTGTTATTAATTACTACATAATTAATTAGTATTTATTTCCCTATCACACAACATGTACAACCACGTACATACTATGTAGTATTGTATTGAAATGTAATTAATTTATTTCCACATAATTAATTTCGCATGGATATACCTTGTCCCTACATGTAAACCATGTGATGTGTAATGAGACACAAAACATGTACATGAGCTATGTTATATTTTCTCTGATGTTGTTAAGTCCAATTCACATGCCTAGGGACTCAATAAACTTCTTAGATGTAATCATTTAAGGGGTTCATGGCATGTGTTTCATCCACATGCCGCTTATTCCTCTTGTGTTTCCAATCACATGCATAAAAATAAATTTGATGCATTAAAGGCCACATAAATTTTTTGATTTATGTCATAAGATTATGTAGACTACATGATGTGGATGACTGTATACATGGTGTGTAATCTGAAAACATGTGTGCCATATGTATGATCAACACTTAGTGTAATAAATACACCATCTCCATTGGTCATCATGTGTATCTAGTGGGGAATCCTGGTGTTGTGAACCATGGTACAAGATGTGCAGGACCACATACACATCATGTACCCTTGTAGTCCATCTTGAATCTATAGCACTTCACGATGACATCCTTGGGTTCATCCTTCATTTAACTTTAACCTTTTCTCAATTACATAATGGTGAACAATCATAATAAAGATAATTGGAGTAAAGAACGAATAAACTAGAAATGAATCTAACAATAAATTCATACAAAAATGAATGAAAATAAATCATTATAAATTATAATTTGACTACTATGATACCACTTGAAAAGTTTTGGGGCATAGTGGAAATAGTTTATCCTATGCCCAGTAAAATTTATCCATTAACTACTTCATATTTATACTTAGAACTATATATAAATACATTTCTAAAATCTATAAATACTATATCTCACATGTAATTTATAATTAATTTAGATAGATCAAGAATTAACTCATCTTATAATTCTTTCTTCATTGAAAATTTGGTTGAACCTTTATGTCAAACTATAATTGTGATGGAGGAGTCGGTTGTAGATTCCCTCTAGTGGTAATCCGTACATGCATCAAGAATCTTTGAACATTGTGATAGGTTTCTCCTAATTCTAGTGCTTATATAACTATGACTTGCATCATTCGTTTTTTATTTCACCTTAGAATACTAATGAGGACTATTGGATTCTCTTGGTTATCTCATAGTAGGATATGGGGGAGGAGTATTTTCAACCCTCTTAGAACATGGATCATTCTTCATAATATCTCTAGGTTGAGAGGATTCTCTAGAGAGTCAAA
Source organism: Viscum album (assembly GCA_963277665.1). Lineage (NCBI taxonomy): Eukaryota > Viridiplantae > Streptophyta > Magnoliopsida > Santalales > Viscaceae > Viscum > Viscum album. Next base: position 686,362,658 of record OY728142.1, on the reverse strand, counting down.
TTTTGTGCACAAAAAATGTTAGTCAAACACCATATCACATTAGAATTATATAGTTAGGTATTTATAGAGATAGGTTGAGAATATTATTTTCATAACTTATGGATTAATTAAATATTATTTCTCCTAAATAAATAGATAAATATTTATTCAAATAACATTCCATTCTCATCAAACCATAACTTTGCATGCTCATTCTCCTCATTATTTATCAGAATATGTATAATTTTTATTTATTTAATTAAATAAATAAATATAATAGTGTTATACACCAATAAATAAATACTTATGATCAACCAATGATCCTGATAAAATATTATTCCTTAAACTTGATAATAATATTCTAATCTACTTGTTAAAATAATATAGAATTTGACTAAGGTTCTTAGAAACACTTAGTGTGACCCTATAGGCCACTTTCTCGTTAGAATTATTCTAAACCACCAAAATTCCAAGATTAGTGTCTAAAAACATTCTAAGGAATCCATAGAGAAAAGTGTTAATATCACAACAACATTTATCCTCCTATGAACCCTTATTGTGTAATATAACCCATTTTCCCTAATATCACTTGTCAAACAGGTTGTATAGCTTGTTTTATCAACATATATGTTCAACTCTATTTCATTGAATTTATAGAACTAAATGAAATGATAAACCATCATGGAAATGGACTTAATCTAGCTATTATATTCCATAAAAGGGTCTGAGATACTCACACTAGTGAGGAAAACATTTTTTACGACAGTTATTTTTTATTTTTTACATCGAATTTTGGTCGACGTTATTACAGGAGATGTTATAAACATTGTTTTTACATCATTTATTTTAAAACCGATGTAAAAAACACAAATCCAAATCATTTTTCACATCAGTTGATATAAAAACCAATGTGAAAAACACTTCAGAGTCGTGGTTTATTACGTCGGTTATTTAATAACTGACGTGTTATATACTCTTTAACATTAGTTATTATATAATCAACATTCTATATCAATCCTCCAAAGTGTTTATCACATTGGTTATTTTCATAACTGATGTGATAAACCTGTCTGCCAAGCGGTTTCCCATGTCAGTTAAATAATAACCGACGTGAAAACATATCTACTACATCGGTTATAAAATAACTGATCTAAAAACTATTCATTTCCATTTATTATGCCGGTTATGAAATAACCGACAGAAAAACCATTTCCCATGCATTTATTACATCAGTTTTCAAATAACCAACATTAAAACTAATCCCAATGCATTTTTAGGCCAGTTATAAAATAACCAACGTAAAAAAATTAATAAAACTGATCAACCACTGTTTGCCCTGCCAAAAGACCAGAAATAGTTCAAAAATATACCAAAAACAGACCAAAACCTGACAAAAAATAGACCCCAACCCCCCCCCCCACCCCACTGGACATCCCCCACCACACCCCTGGATACCCCCCACCCCACCCCACTGGACAGCCCCCACCACACCCCTGGACACCCCCCACACCCCTGGACTACCCCCCACCCCCTTGACAGCCCCCCACACTCCTGGACACCCCCACCCCCTGGGCATCACTCCCACACCCCTCGACAGCCCTCCCACACCACTAGAACCCCCCCCCCCCCCCGCCCCATTAGACCCCCTCCCCACACACACACCCCTGGACATCCCTCCACTTGCTTGGACATCTCTCCCACCCTCATGGACACCCTCCCACCCCCACCCCATTGGACATCCCCCACCACACCCCTAGACACCCCCCCCCCCCATCCCACTGGACACCCTCAGACCAAAACCCGACCAAAACCAGACCCCCCCCCCCCACCCCACTGGACAGTCCCCACCACACCCCTGGACCCCCCCCCCCCCCCCCCACACACCCCTAGACTGCCCCCACCCCCTGGATAGCCCCCCACACCCATGGACACCCCCCCCCCACTCTTGGACACCCCCCACCCCCCGGGCAGCACTCCCACACCCCTAGATAGCCCTCCCACACCCCTAGAACCCCCCCCCCATACACACACACCCTCCTAGACACCCCCCTGGAAAGCACTCCCACACCCCTGGACAGCCCTCCCACACCCCTAGAAACCCCCCCACCCCACCTCACTGGACACCCCCCCCCCCACACACACACACACCCCTGGACACCCCCTGGACATCCCCCCACTCACCTAGACATCCCTCCCACCCTCCTAGACACCCACCCACCCCCACACCACTGGACATCCCCCACCACACCACTAGACCCCCCCCCCCACCCCCACCCCCTGGACATCCCCCCACACCCCTGGACAACCCCCCCCCCCCCCCCACCCACCCACCCACCTAGACACCCCACCCCCTAGATAGCTCTCACACCCATAGACAGCCCTCCCACACCCCTAACCCCCCCCCCCCCCCTCCTCACCCTCCTGGACACCCCCACCCCCACCCACCCCTAGACAGTACTCCCACACCCCTGGACAGCCCTCCCATGCCCCCAGATCCCCCCCCCCCACCCACACACACACACACCCCTGTACACCCCCTGGACATCCCACCACTCGCCTGGACATCCCTTCCACCCTTCTGGACACCCTCCCACCCCCACCCCACTAAGCAGCCCCCACCACACCCCTAGACACCCCCCACCCCACTGGACACCCCCAACCCAAAACTCAACCAAAACCAGACCAGACCCCCCCCCCCAATGGATATCCTCCACCACACCTCTGGACACCCCCCCACACACACACACACACCCCTGGACTTCCCCCCTGGATAGCCCCATACACCCCTAGACAACCCCCCTACCCTCTTGGACACCCCCACCCCTAGGACAGCACTCCCACACCCCTGGACAGCCCTACCACACCCCTAGAAACCCCCCCACCCTCCTGGACACCCCCACCCCCTGTACAGCACTCTCACATCCCTGGACAGCCCTCCCACACCCCTAGAACCCCCCCACCCCACCCCACTAGACACCCCCCCCCCCCACACACACACCCCTGGACATCCCCCCACTCGCCTGGAAAACCCTACCACTCTCTTGGACACACTTCCACCCCTGGACATCCCCCCCCCCCATGGACACCCAGGACACCCCCCCACCCCACTGGGAAGCCCTCCCACAAACCACTAGAAACACCCCTCACCCCACAAGACACCCCCACCCTAATGGAAACCATGGACACCCCCTCCCCCCACACACACACACCCCTGGACAACCCACCCACACCCATGGACAGCCCTCCCACCCCCCTGGACACCCCCCCCCCCACCCATAGCCCTGGACACCCCCTGGACATCCCCCCACTCGCCTGGATAGCCCTCCCACCCTCCTGGACACCCTCCCACCCCCCTAGACTGCCCCACCCCCCACCCACCCCCATGGACACCCTGGACACCCCCCACCCCACTGGACAACCCTCCCACACCCCCATGGAAACCTCCCTCACCTCAGAGGACACCCCCCCCCCCACACACACACACCCCTAGACACCCCCTGGACAGCCCCCACTCCCTTGGACAGCCCTTCCACCCTCCTGGAAACGCTCCCACCCTTGTGGAAACCCTCCCACACACCACTAGAACCCCCCTCCCCCCACTGGACAGCCCCCACCACACTGGACACCCCCATACCAAAACCAAAAACAGACCAAAACCCCCAACAGACAAAAACACAACCAAAACCAAACTAGACCCCCCCCCCTCCCCACCCCACTAGACACCCCCCACCACACCCCTAGACACCCCCACCCACCCCACCCCATTGGACAGCCCCCCCCCCCAACCCCCCCACACCCCACACACACACACACACCCCTAGACTGCCCCCCCCCCCCCCGGAAGGCCCCCCACACCACTGTACAACCCCCCCACCCTCCTGGACACCCCACCCCCTAGAAAGCACTCCCACTCCCCTGGACATCCCCCATCACCCCACAGGACACCCCCAGACCCTTGGACAGCCCCCACTCCCCTGGAAATCCCTCCCACCCTCCTAAAAACACTCCCACCCACTGGACTTCCCCCCCCCCCTTCCCATGGACACCCCCACCACACTAGACAACCCTGCCACACCCCTGAAAACCCCCCTCACCCCACAAGACACCCCCACACCCCTGGACACCCCATGGACAGCCCCCCACTTCCCTAGACAGCCCTCCCACCCTCCTGGAAATAGTTCCACCCCCCCTGGACTGCCCCCCCCCCCCCCCACTCTCATGGACACCCATGACACCCCCCACCCCACCCCACCGGACAGCCCTCCCACACCCCCGGATACCCCCCACCCCACTAGACACCCCCCCACACCCTTGGAACCCCTTCCCCCCAGACCAGAATCCATACCAGAAAACCATCATAAGTAGACCAAAACAAGAAGTAGAGAAAAATTAAACATTCACGTATATAACATTCAGAACATTCAATGTAAACTTAAAAAAACTAAATCCAACCTAAACGACTACCAAATACAAAATTACAATAACAATATTCAAAATTATATTTTACACTACAAATAACTAAAATTTAATCAAACCTGTAAAATAATTTGACTATTCCACTTGTAAGTGTTTGACATCTTGAGCACTATAGGGTTGATTGTCTTCAAATAGCTACAAATTAAAAGGAAAGTAGTTAATATGTATAATGAATAAATCAAATGAAATATTATGGAAAATTTTAAAAGGAAATATTACCAGGTCAAAGTTCACAACTGTTCCAGTTGTAATTATTTCATACATAAATCTTAACATATAATATCTGCATTAAATGACACCTTGTTGTTCATGACAGTTCTATTTGAATGATTGTAAATTCACTATATTATTTTTATGTAATAAATAAAAACGTAAAAATTATAAATGGATATTTAACTTTACATTTACATATTTGATCTTTGCACTCCTTTTCTTTGTGTTTTTTCAAAAGTAGACCCATCCCTTGTTAGAAAATAATACGAATGGGATAAATTTAAAATTCATTATAATATATAAAACTATTGATAAATTGAAACTTACTTTTCCAATATTTTCTTAAAACTTTCCTGCACATCACCATGGACAGAGCATGTCCAATAAAGTGTTTTATCCCTTGGGAAAAAAACACCTAACATCCAATGATCACTGATAAAAGAAAATTTAAGGTTAGTGGTTTTTTATGTTAAAAGATAATGAACTCTTTTCCAGAGATGTGTTTCATACCTCTCACAAAAAGTCACCATCCAACATTGTGTGACTATATTTTGTTCAAATCTTTCAGCAATATTAAGCATTCTTTGTTCCTCATCCAATGCACGTGCTTCAGGGGAAATCAAATGTGAGTCCATGAATCCATATACATCTGTCTGCTCATTCTTCTCACAAATGTTATAAAAATACCTAATACAAAATAGACATAAGTATACATTTTTAATAAATATAATGCAGGGAAAAGGTGTTAAGACTTACATGGAAAAAATTTGCACCACATTGATTCCCAACTTATCTCCAATAACAAGCTCCATGATATCAGTTTTCACAATCCCCATAGTTATTGCACATCCACAAACATGAGCTTCCATTGGAAACTCATAATGATCTGCCAAAAAATTTGAATATCTTGACAATCTTTTAAGACTACTAGAATCTGTAACTGATGTCATAGCCATTTGTCTTTGTTGTTGTCTATACAGTATTTATTTACCTTTGAAGTATTCCTGTAAAAATAAATTGAAAAATATAGTATTTTTCAAATGATAAAACATCTTTAATAAAAAAATAGAATATATAACATACATACCTCTATGGTAATGAGTTGTAGAATTCTGGATGGCCAAATTAAAAAATGGTCGATACTATGTCCAATTGTCGTCACCTCATCTGTAGATAATGGTACTTGAGATGGTCTATCTATAATATCCTATACAGTGACCTTATGATTCTATACCTCTAATTGTTGATGATAAACTATATCTCCCATACAATATACCATCCCATATGCAACTATATGATTTTGAGGATCATCAACATACAACTCGAAATAAGTAGGAAGCTGCGGTGGAGGAGTAGGATAAAAAATGGGGTCTGCAGTCTGAGGTGGGGGAGTGGGAGCTACTGGCGGAGGTGGAGGATAAATAATGGGGTCTTCAGGGGGGAGGTGGAGGAGTGGGATCTACAGTCTGAAATTGTCTTTTCATGTCTGCAAACATAAACTGTACCGATGCTATAATCTTTTCCTCCATCCTCGCATTAATATTATGAAATTCATCCTCCAAGGATTCTATTTTTTTTATAAACACCCTCAATGGGAGAAGTTGAAGAACATGGAAACACTTTTCTTACTGATACACCTTTCATGATATCCTCATACACGACCAGGATGTTCGGGCTTTCCCAATGTTGTAGAAAAAATATATTGCCTCCCAGCAGCTATAAATACCCCTGTGAGATCTACTCCTCAAGAGAATCCTGTATTAATTAATTGAACATTTCTATAATGATTGAAATTATATGAATAATATAGTTAACTTAAATAAATAAAATAGATATCTTATAATCCTCTCAGCTACGATTCTTGAATCTTCTGAAAGATGTTGCCTTTTTTTCCCATCTGAGCTCTCTTCCATTTTTCTTGTCTAGTTGGAGGGGATGGAGGGGCCACCTCTCTAGAGCTTGAAGACTCAGCTCTTAGTTTTTGTAATTTTTCCACCATCATTTTTTCTTCCAATAATGTATGCCCTCCCCGAGATAAACTATGAGGGTATACATTTTTAGATTGGATCTCCTGATGAGATTTCCTTGTTTACTGTAAATTAAGAATAAGAAATAATTAAAAAACATTAATAAGATCATTAATATAAGAAATCTTATAAAAGTTTACATTTCCCTTACCAAAAATGAATATTTTCTTATAATTTCAACAAATTGTCTCCATATGTCTTCATCTATGAAAGGATATATATGCCATGGATTATCATGACTCCTATGACCAAAAATGAAATCAGATGAGAGGGTTGATTTGAAATCCCTCCATCTCCTGGCATCCATCGATAATCATTTCTTCCTGACTCCTCCAATGTCAAGAATATTAGATTTCAATTGATAAAGAAGAGTTTAAACATATTATATATACTAGAAACATTTAAAGAATGGGAAAACAATAGCAAAATATCTTACCAAAATCATCTCCCATAACTGAGAGATTATCGCTTTGTCCACACTTCTCCAGTCATCATACAAAATGATTACTTTTCTCTTACCCTGAGGTGATACAAAACTCTTAAAATATTTTGCATTTGGACCTCTATGAATATCATCCTCATCAAACTCAACGAGTATCCTCTGATCCTATGTATGGGAAAGTGATAATTTTGGTAAACGTGTGCGCCCACGTTTACCAACTCTTGAACTCTTTTTCATAATGGGAGCACGTGAGGAAGATTGGGGAACATTAAGAGGAGCATGTGAATGTTCCTCCCCAGAGGTATGACCAATATTCTCATCTCTAGATTCATGTGGTTGATCAACTAATTGATCTGTCATTATCCTTCAAATCAAAAAAACAAACATTAGTTCACAAATATACAAATTCAAATATTACAATACTAATGTAAACAAAAAATAGAAAATTGTACTAAGTTACGTAATAGTTAACATGGTTAATATGGTAAGCATGTTAAACAATGGTAAAGATGGTAAAGATGGTAAATATGGTAAACATAGTAAACATAGCAAAACTAGTAAACATTGTTAACATAGCAAACCTAGTAAACATTGTTAACATGGTAAAGTAATTATCATTGAACAAAAATAATAGATACATAATTTATGTAATGGTAAACATGATAAAGTAAACTAAAAAAATTAAAAGAAACAAAAACTTATACTTATTTGTTTTAATACGTGTTTTAATAAAGAAAAAACTTACAATATCTAAAATTTTATGAAAATAATAAATGTAAACAAGAAATAAACAAATGTTACCTGTAATTTTAGGAATGTACAAATGTATTGTTTTCCCAAATTCCTTCGTCGTGATCATTCCTTATGGCACAAACCATGTCTTCAATATGCTCATCATTATGTTCTATTAATCTTTCCATGGAAGTAGGGATCTCACATAAAAGCAGCATCTTCATCAAGTTGATCCTCACCAACATATTATTTTTCCCTTGTAAAACAACAGCCCACTGTATATTTGATTGATCTACTACATAGAAATTTTTTTCCATGTGCTGCCATTATAAAAGAATTAGTTGTGTCTTCCAATCTATTCAGATTAACAACTGTCATTCCAAATTCATCGTGTCTGACACTTTTGTTACCGATAAACCATTTACAGTTAAAAATAGGATCTTTAATTTTAAAGTAATCATCCTCCCATATTTCTTCAATCACTCCATAATATTCACTTGATGAAGAAATTGGGTTTTTGTCTTTAGCACTTGAAAAATTCATTACTTCTGTAAACACTAATACACCACTATTCAGAACTACACTTCTGTTGTATTGAGCTTTTGTATGAAATGTATAGCCATTAATATCATAATCGGACCATGTTATCACATTTAAACATGGACCACCCACTACCCATTTTAATTTCTTTGATACATCAGATCTACCAAGCAAGGTCTTTTAAACCATGACAAAAATGTTTTTTTGTGCTCATTCAAAATCCACATTTCTTTCTTATTTGGATGAAATTTTTTCAACTCATTAATATGCAATGTGATATACGGTTGAGCATCGGCTATGTTATTCAAGATGTATAATTCTAACTTCTTTATCTGTTCAACTGACAACGACTTGACTTTCAAGCCACAAATCCCCTTTCTCTCATTATTAACTCGTTCATGGTGAGATGGAGGAAAACCTATGTGCTGCACCACAGCCAAGTAGCTCATACAAAACTATGAAACCTCATTAGAAATATACTTTTCAATAATAGAGGCTTCAGGTCGATATGGATTCTTAACATACCCCTTCAATATTTTCATATACCTTTCAAAAGGATACATCCAATGAAGATATACAGGTCCAAAAATATTTATTTCTCGAACCAGATAAATCATTAAATGCACCATTATATAGAAAAAAGATGGAGGAAAATACATTTCCAATTGACAAAGTATACAAATTGCATCCTTTTCCAAAATTTTCAAAGCATTCACATCAATCAACTTATTAAAAAATGAATTGAAAAAATAACACAACTTCATTATAATCTTTCTAACACATATGGGCAATATTATACACAATTCAACTAGTAGAATTTGTTGCATCATGACCTGAGAATCATGTGATTTCATACCAATCAACTCCAAGTCCTTCAATGAGACAAAAATTTTTACATTTTAAGAATAACCTTGAGGCACTTTGATATCATGAAGACACTGAAAAAATCTAATTTTCTCCCTCTTGGATAATGTATGACAAGCAGGGGGAAGAAATGTTCTTCTTCCATTAGGAGTGGGAGCTAACTCCAAATGTATTCCCACTGATAGTAAGTCTAATCTTGCATTCAACCCATCTTTTTTATTTCCTTCAATATCAAACAATGTTCTAATCAAACTGTCACAGATATTCTTCTCCACGTGCATGACATCAATATTATGTTTAACTTCATGATATCTCCAATATGGTAGCTAAAAAAATATTGACCTTTTCTTCCAAATATGTCTATCATTACCAGATTTATGTGTCTTTCCCAATGTCACATTAAGGTTTTCCACCCTCTCAAAATATAGATCAGGGGATAAAGGTTTTGGAGAAATATCAAATTCTTATAACCCATTAAATACCTTTTTTAGTCTTCTATAAGAGTGATCCATAGACAAAAACTTTCGATGACCCATGTACATTGTTTTCCTCCCATGATGTAATTGACAATATGAAGTCTGTTGTTCGCAAATTGTACATGCTTTATTCCCTTTAACACTGTATCCAGACAAATTTCCATATGTTGGGAAGTCATTTATAGTGAACATAAGCACTGCATACAGTTGAAAATATTCCATTTTATAAGAATCATACACCATAATACCATCCTCCCATAAAAGTTTCAAATCATCAATCAATGGTGACAAGAAAAAATCAATATCATTGTCGGGTTTCTTCAGACCAAAGATCATTATACTCAACATGAAATATTTGAGCTTCATACAAACTTTAGAATAGAGGCTATAAATTACCAATAAAAAGGCCATGAACTATGTGTGCTACTGAGGGTTCGGTATGGATTCATTCAATCTTTGCACAACCCTAGTCTGAGATTTCTAATTTCATTTCCAAATGTAGGATACTACTCATCAATTTTCTTCCATTGTGGACAATCAGCTGGATGACATATTTTTCCATCACATATCTGATCATCAGCATGCCATCTTAACCTTTTTTCAGCATTTAAATTAGTAAATAAATGTTTCAAACGATGAATTATAGGAAGATACCAAAATAGCTTGGAAGGGATCTTTGTAATCTCTACATCAGCCTGTGATTTTTCTTTCACCTTATACCATGATGTCCCACATTTAGGACACTCTGACAGAAATTCATATTCCTTCATATATATCATACAGTCATTCAGACAGGCATGTATTTTATTTTATCCCAATCGCATTGGGAATAATATTTTCTTGGACATATAATGTGAAACTAGAAGATCATTATCTTTTTGAAGAATGTATTTCATCAATTGTAGAAAATCTGTAAAACTTTTGTCACTCCATCCATGTTTCACCTTCAGGTTAATCAATCTTAACACCACCGAAAAAATTGTAAAATATTTACAACCAGGATACAATGGTTTTTCAACATCACCATATAGATGTGCAACTATAGGTTCTATCTCAATTTGTTTTGCTGCAATATCATGAATCATTTCTTCAATTCCATTGGAGTTACCATATTGCGAATCTTCATCATCAGTAGATCTGACATTCCGTCCAATTTCACCATGAAAAATCCATGGGTTGTAACTCGGATTAAAACCATGACAAATCAGATGATATTTTATCTCTCTACTTTTCAACTTCTTCATATTCAAACATTTCAGGTATGGAAAGAAAAAAAAATGTCACTTATTAGAACATTTCGTTTATAAAATTCCAAAAATGCATCAACACCTTCCTCATATTCATTACTCATTCGATGTGCCATAATCCAACTTCGACTCATTATTACCTATAACAAATATCAAAATTATACATCTTTTTAAGATAAGAAAAATATATTTTTATATGAAAAATATCATAATTTGAATGTAAAACAATTTTGAAAAATAAAACAAATAAATGCGTATTTAAAAAAAATATGTTTGAAAATGGTTTTAAAAAGAAAATATAGTTAGATATAATAGTTTTAAATTCATCTTGGATACTTTCTTCTTAAGGTTCACAAAGAATACATCCTGGTGAAACTAGATACCAAATTCACCCTTCTGTAAAAAATAAATATGAAGTATAAATATTAAAATATGTATACATTCACTACTGAAAATTACACAGATCCCAATGATTTGAAACCTTTGGACAACCCTCCCACCCCACCCCTCTGGATAGCCCCCACACCCCCTAGACACCACCCCCACCCCCTTGGACACCACCCCCCACCCCCTTAGACACCACCCCCCACCCCCTAGACACCCCTACCACCTTGGACAACACCCCCCACCCCCTTGGACACCACCTTGGACACCACCCCCACCCTTTTCGACACCCCCTGGACACCACCACCCCTTGGACAGCCCCCCCCCCCCACCCCCTGGACACCACCCCCACCCCCTTGGACATCCCCTGGACACCACCACCCCCTTGGACAGCCCACACCCCTCTAGACAGCCCCCACCCCACTAGACACCCCCCCCCACCCCCTTGGACACCCCCCACCCCTCCTAGACACCACCACCCCCCACCCCCTACCCCCTTGGACACCCCCAAATCATTGGACACCCCCCCCCAAACCCTCTATACAGTCCCCCACCCCCTTGGACAACCCCCCCTAGACAGCCCCCCCCCCCCCACCCCATTGGACCCCCCCCCCCACACACACACACACAAACACACCCCTGGACTCCCCCCCCCCCTCCCACCTCCATGGACACCCTGGACACCCCCAACCCTCTGGATTGCCCCATGAACCCTCTGAATATCCCCCACCCCTCTGAATACCCCCCCCCCCCACCCCTAGACACCCCCCCCCCCAGCCCCCTGGACACCCCCTACCCCCTTGGACAACCCACTCACCTCCCTGAACACCACCCCCCCCCTTGGACACCCCCAACCCCCATGGACAGCCCTCGTACCCCCTGGACACCACCCCCACCCCTTTTGACATCCCTCGCACCCCCTTGGACCCCCCCAACCCCCTTGGATATCCCCCACACCCCTTGGAAACCACCCCCACCCCCTTTTACACCCCCACCCCTAGATACCCCCCCCCCCCACCCCCTGTACGCGCACACACACAAACAAAGAAAAATTTTAAACTTTCATGATATCACTTACATGGTTTCTTTCACTAGAAAAGAATTTAGCATCGTATAAATGAACACTATGAAACTTACCATGACAGCAAGAAAAAAGATAGAAAAATAACATCTCAAAAAATTAGATTAGGGCATCGCGAAAAATAATAACTGAAACTGAGCTATCTGAGGCTTACATGAGTGTTGTGAGTCGACCTGATAGATCTGGTGAAAATAAATATGATGAATGATGTTGAAAAAACAATGTTGGAGGGAACGACTTCAAAAAATACTTTCTAGGTTTTCCATGTGGGAGAGACGAGTCACAGGTCACCTGATCGAAGAAAACAAAATGACTCAATATGGGGCATGATAAATCATTTAAAATCTTTATAAAATCGGTTATTTAATAATCAATGTGATAAACTATTTTTTTCTAAGTTTATAATGTCGGTTATTAAATAACCGATGTAGAAAATTATTTATAACTTCGGTTATTTTATAACCGACCTTATAAATGGAGCTTTATCATGTCAGTTTTTTTATAACTAATGTGATAAAGTGTTGAGCTTTCCTTTATCACGTCGGTTGTTTTATTACCGATGTGATAAATCACACCATATTTGATTTTCACATCGGTTATAAAATAATCGACGTAAAAAAGCTAATCTCTGTATTTTTTACGTTGGTTATAAAATAACCGACGTAAAAATGGATCTTGATCGATATATAACGTCGGTTATAAAATAACCGACATGATATATCTATTTTTAAATATTTTCACGTCGGTTATATAGAACAGACGTGAAAAATGCCGACGTGTTAAACATTTTTTCCACTAGTTTCACTTCCAAAGAAAAGGACAAATCCTCTCTCATGTTATTCATTAATGTTATGCCACTCATGAGGCACCCAATATATCAAAATTTTCCATGAATTTTTATCATCATAGTTTATGAAATACATCTAAACACATGATTCATGATGAATATTAAAAATAATCTTAGATTCAAAAGATCATTACATAGGTCTGCATTTAAGAATTTCCAATGACACATGAAATTTGTGGAATTCCTATTGGTGAGTCCATTCTCATAGCCTCCCTTCTTGGAGATTACCAATGGAAAATACCATGATAAGGAATCTTAATGTCTTATGAGCTCTTTACCCCTAATATTATGTATCTTCTATTTCCCATCAAAAAATATCATTCGACCATAGAACATTGGATTAAGGAATAATTTCATAGTATCTAAAGTATCTCATTATAGTGGGGAGTTGTTATATACTTTTTATGTGATAAGTATCCTTAAAAACTTATTACATACACTATCACACATAAAATTAATTAATATATGGTAAGAAATTATATTATATTCAAAAATAATGAATATACAATGTAATCAAAAGTACATGGTTAGTTGGTTTTAGGGCACCACCAACTCTAACAACATTTAAATTTAAATGGATCACAAGGTAGGAAGGTGATCCATTGTATATTTTATAATTAACACTTCATAAAAATATTGAAAATTCACTTACAATGTTTCTGGTGATTGTATAAATAATTTACCTTAATAATAGGTAAACCATATTAAATCACCATACATAGGGCATTCATAATAACATAACAAGAATGAATAATTCTCTTATAAGTGATAATTTAGTCTACATACATTTATTAAATAAATTTATCATTTCCCCTTATGGATGCCTTCTATTTTATCAAAAATTTGATGAAAATTTATAATTATATCAATATTTTACATTATAATTGATTATGGAAGACCTAAATGATCATATTAGGTATTTAATGAATCGGGATCAATAAACTTCTAGTCTACCATAATTGATTCAATTTTGTATAAAAAAATATTTAGAATCAATTTTTATCTATAATGAATGCCTATTATATATAGAGGTATTTAATGAATCCTTTTTCTAATGTCTCCATATGATATTTTTTTTCAAGGACATCATTATGTTTAATATATATTATCAAGACTTTAGATATAACAAATCATTATCAAAAAATTTATACCGCTAAGTAAGAATATATTCACTCTTCTTGATAATTTGATTAATTTTCACTATCAGTAAATTTAAATACATGAGCATATACTAACTCTTTAAGAGTTATGATAATAAACATATATGAGTTCTCTTGAAGCATTTAATGAAAATATTATTTACAAATATGTTTCTTCAAGATTTAAATACAAAATATCTTCATGATCATCCATTGTGCATGCTCATATTTATCATTATAATTTCCATTTATGGTGGTTTTTTAATTCATAATATAATAAAAATAGGTTAATCTCATAACTTAGAGAATTACTATATACTTTGGAACTTCTTGTCCCAAAATTTTAGAATATATCTACAAGGGATAGGATCCCCCATGAATTTTAAGGTAGATAAATATGATTTAAGAATCAATGTGGAATAACCTTTTAGATTCACAACACGCACCTCATTATGATCATAATTTATAATTCATATAATAATTTTTATAATAACACTCACTCCAATGAATTAAGGAATCATTTGATTAGATTTTATCAACTCCTAAATATTCATGATAAAAATTCAAGTATGAGTAACACAAATCATATTAAATTTTTCATGAATAATTTCATTCTCTTCAATGAATGAAATAAAATCAACTAAAATTTCATTCACATAGGGGAATGGATTCATCCATTTGATATCATGATTCATGAATGATAATTCGTTATCTTTCAATAATTATCATCTTGTATAAGAATGATAATTTTATTTATCATGATGAGCATTATTTAACCACTTCAGGTGGTAAAATTATTTTAATAAAATATATTACATTATCAAAGCTATATAAAACTGTCATATTGTTTATTAATTATAAGAGGAACAACATCCTATTCATAGGATAATATCGAATGAATTCCACAAGATTATATTAATAATCCATAAACATGTGATAAATAATGATTGTTTCCTTTGATATTGCTACTATAAGAGTAAAATTTGATAAATGAAAATATTCTAAAATATAATTTTAATAGATTCTATTTTCATATTATCATTTAAGGATGCACTATTTTATAAATATTAATAAAATTCATTGTGCACTTTAATTATTTTTTCCTTAAAACAATCTTCAGTGGTTATAATATTATTATTTATTATAAATAAATATGACCAGACGATCATTGAAAATATCATATTCACTTTGAAATTTATTTGAAATAAAATCAAGTATATTTTTATTCACTTTGGGTAATGAAATAAAATTATTTTAAAAACTATTCTCATTCACTTTAGGGAACAAAATGAAAATATTTGATCGGATTTTATGGTGTCTTTAAGAAAATAACATGAATTTTCAATTCATCATTTTTATCCAATTTGGGGAACAAATTTCAATAAAATATATTTATGTTATTCTTCATAAACCATTAATTTCTGTCAATTTTTTTTAAGAAATAAAATTAAATAGAAAATGAATAAAAAATATTATATTTATTAAAAAAATAAAAATAAGAATTATCTCCATCATGGATGTTAATACGTCATGATCAAGTTTAAAACTTATAGGGTATTCAAAGAAATAGGTGATTCTAAATTTCATGGTCCATTAAATGATTATTAAAGGTCACTTAATCACTTAAACATTCGACAGGTACGTGATATTAATCATTCAACCAATAACTAGTAGAAAAAATACACTTTACTATTGGAGTTTTAATGTTGGGTTTTTAAAAAATGATGTTAAAAGTTAAGTGAGAATATTTTAACCTCGATTTTATAGACAAAAAATATTAAAAATATTTAAAAAATCAGTATCCATGGACATAACCACATTTTTTCGATGTGATATTTTTGAAACCCTCATCCTCTCGACTCTCAATGGCACCTTACCATGATCGATCTTCTACTTGCATTATATTTTCAACTTCTTTTCATATTATTTATCCTCAATCTTACATCATGTTTTCTTATTCCATGACCCTCAATATTATTTGGTCTACTTAAACTCTAATATTCTCTACTCACAACCACGCTCCAAGGTTTTTTCATCCTTTTTTCTACTTCATTTTTTAAAACGTTTATCTTCAATCTTGCAGCATCCTCACTATTTCCACAACATTAAAGTGAGTTCATCATAATTCAAGAACTATTTTCCATTATCGAACTCCAAATTTTATAAGTTATTTTTTTTGAAAGTTTAATTAATTATCTATTAGTTATATATTAATTCATCCCTACATTTTTTTTATATGCATATTATTATCAATGATAATTTTTTTGTAAAACTTTGTTCAATATTATAAATTTTTTGTGATTATAAATTTTGTGTGATTATTATTTGTTTTTTGTTGTAAATTTTTGTATTTATAATTGTTTTTATTTATAATTTTTTTATCATTATAATTTTTTTTGTTTGAAATAATTTTTTTCTTCAATTTTTTTCATTTATAAATTGTTTTTGTCATTATAATTTCTTTTTATTAGAAAAAAAATTTTGTAACTTGTATTTCATTTTTAAATTATTTTAAAGATATAAATTATTTGTTAAAAGTTTATGTATTCTTATATATTTATATACTTATATGTTTTAATTTTTTTTATATATGTGTGTTAAATGTTTATATGTTTTAATATATTCATCTATTATATTATGATTTTTTAGGTAATTAAGGGATTATAATTGTATAAATGCATGAATAACTAGTGATGGGTATGATAAAAAGGTTAAAAGTGTCTTGTAATTTGTTAAATGAAATCTTTAAAACAATGGTTGTATTTTATGTACATGCATTAAATGTTTGAATATGAGTAAATTAGTGTACAAAGAAATCAAAGACCATCTAATTTTATATGGTTTTATCCATAATTATAAACACTAGATATAGTATAGTAAAATAAAAAAATCAATATATAATGACAATGAATATGTTCAAAACTAGATAGAGGATCGTCTTGAAAAACTAATACATGGTGTAGGTGTTAAAACCATTGAAAAAACAAGTGTTGAAAACTATATGGAGATCCTGAGAAACCATTTTTCTCAGGTTTCACTAAATTTACAATGTTATGGTTATGTTGATATTAGTTAACTTGAATTAAATACATGGTTTTAGTGATAAAAGTTTCCTTTAATTGATTTAACTTATAAAAGTGATACTTCAAGAAGGAAATGGGATTCCAGATTCCAATTATGACGGAAAAAATATTATGTCCAATGGGATTGAAGTAAAACAAGATACATACTTTCCCTAAATACTATGTTCTATATATTATTTAATATGAAACATTATCAAAATTTCCTAAATGTGGTAAATCACAATATAAAATGAATAAAAATCCAATTGTTATTCATTCTCAAGAACAGGCACCAAAATTCTCGTTAAAGAAATATGGTATCATCCAATAATTCAGATTTTGAAGCATCTATTTTCAAGTTCAAATGATACAAAAAGGATAAGATTTCATACAAATGATTTCATATCTAATAGAAACTTATGTCACCCTGATGATTCAATATAATAGAATATATTTGATCATAAATTTTCTGATTTTTTAAATGAAGTTATAAATCTTAGAATGGATTTGTACATAAATGGAATGAATCCATATAAAAGTATTAGTATCTAACATATTTTGTGACCTATTATGTTGGTTATCTATAAATTTTCCCCACAACTATGTATGAAGAAGAAATATGAGATAATAAGATTTATGATTTCTAGACCGAAACAACATAGAAATAATATTTATGTTTATCTATCACCATTGATTTATGATTTGAAATTTCTATAGGAGACGGGTGTTATAGTATTTGATTCATACAAGAAAGTGTGTTTTATTTTTTTTCTTATGATAGTGTTCACTATAAATGACTTATATATATATATATAAACTTATCTAGATACAATGTTAAAGGAAATAAATATTATCTAATTTGTGAAGAGGGTACTTCATATCATCAATTGTAGAATGGAATAAAAATAGTGTACATGGGAAATCATAGATTTGTATGAATGGTTCATCCTTATCGAAGATTAAAACAGGAATTTAATGGTTTATAATAGTATGATTCTTACACAAAACTATTTTTAGTTGAATAATATTATGAAAATGTGAAAAGAATCAATGTCACATTTGGAAGGAAAGGAAGTTTTGGTCATCAAAAAAATATGTGGAAGAAAAGATCCATTTTATTCAATATATGTTATTTGAAAATTTTATATGTAAAACATAACATTGAAATTATTCATGTCAAGAAAAACATTTTTTAAAATCTAAATGAAACATTTCTAAACATAAAAGTAAATACAAAAGATAGATTATAAACAATACTAGAATTAATAACCATGGGAAAACATTTGGAGTTATCTCCCACAGTGAAAGGAAATAGAACATATTTTTTCCTAACTTGTTACACATTAAGAAAGATTGAGAAGATAAAAAATTCAATTATTGTATGGTATTAAAGTTCCTAGTGTGTTTTCCTAAAATTTGAAAAATTTGTTGTCATTGAAGGATTTAAAGTTAATAGGTATGAAACCTCAAAAATGTCATGTATTGATGTAATAGTTTCAATTGGTTTCATTGTGTGGCATATTGTCAATACTTGTTAGAAATTTTATTATCAAGTTGTGTAAACTTTTCAATTCAATTTCCATTAAATTAATAGATCCAAATTTTCTATATGTGCTGGAGAATGAAGTTTTCCTTATCTTTTTCAACTATAAATGTATTTTTCACCATTATTTTTTGATATAATGGTTCATTTTTTGATTCATTTGGTGTGAGAGATAAGAATGTGTGGTCTTTTTTATTTAAGTTGGATGTATCCTTTTGAATGATATATGAAAACTTTAAAGGGACATTCTAAAAATTTACACTAACCATAGGCCTCTATTATTCAAAAATATATATCGAAATAGGTAATTAAGTTCTATACTAATTTTTTATTTGAACTAGAGCATGTTGGTCTCCCTATATCTCAACATTTGATAGTTGATAGTGAAGGTAAATGGACTTATGGATTAAAGATAAAGTTAACTCCACATGAAGAAGTGGTGCATGCACATTTAAATATTTTTAATAACATAGGTGATGTTAAACCATATATATCATCACATATTTCTGGATTAAAGGTATGATATTTGAGAAGAAATTAAAATAGGTTTATGAATAAACAAAAAAACGTTTGTTTCATGGTTTAAGGAGAAAATCAACACTAATTTATCTACATTAAAAATATTGAAACGGTCAGAAAGGGTTCAAAGTGTTAATGTGATAACATGGTCTAGTTTTGATATTAATGGTTACACATTTGACATAAAATACTAGGATGAAAAAAGAACCATTCAAAATAGTGTAGTAATGGTTGTCATTGAAGCACTTCCTTTTTCGAGTGCTAAAGATAAAAACCCAATTTCTACATCAATATCTTATTTTGGAGTTTTGTACGATATATGGGAGATTTATTATACTAAATTTAAGGTACTGGTACTTAATTATATATGGGTTTATTGTAAAAATGTTGTGAAACATGATGGGTATGGATTAAAACTTATTTATTTTAAAATATATAGTTTTGAGGAGGAATAATTTTTCATGGATATGCATGAAAAAAAATATTTTATGTTGTTGACCCATCAAATGAGCAGTGGTCTATTTTTTTCTAGGAAAAAAATAATTTAGGTGATGAAAATATTAATTATGTTAAAGAAATATATGAAATTTATCCATCTATTACATAACTATCCATTGATAACACTAACTGTGATGTAGAAATTGTCCATGCATCATTAAATGGTCACATATAAGGGATATGTGAAAACACTTCATTGCTCTCCTAATTAATCAGATAATCATTTTTTTATGAAACTAACATGGTAAAACATTATTTTTTAACTTTTATATTTAAATGTATATATTTTTACCATACTACCATTTTTATAATATTTTTATATTCATTAGATTTAGATATCCATTTTTTTGGTTGAAGAAATTATCTGTTATTATTTTGTTGTGATGATTTTATTTATATTCTTCATTTCTAGGTTTATGATTTTATTAAATAAGATATTTATAATTTTCTTCCTATTATGAACAATTATATTTTTACTTATAACATTTATTTATTTATAAACAAATACAAGTACACAAAATTACACATTTTTAGATGATAATCATTTCATTTATTTTTTGTTGTTAATTTTAATATACACTAGATTTATTTAAACATTGTTTTGGTTGAAAGATCATACGATCAATGTTTTTTCTATTATAAACAATAAATTTTTTATTTATTATAGTTATTTAATTTTAATCAATTATAGGTACACATACTTTTGTTGAAGTAGCATACATATTTATAAATGAAAAACATGGAGGCAAGGGAATTGAGGTATGTATGTTTAGTAATTAAATTATTTAATGAAATTAAACTTATATTTCTTAAAATTATGTGAAACTCTTTTTCTTCTCTAGAGATAACGGTACTAAACTATGGTAGGAATTAGATTACATGTTTAAAAAAACTTTCACTTGCATGTGTAGAGAAGAGGGTGATAATTAACATTGATGAGAATGACCACTCGACTGGACCACATGCCATGCAGTTTAGGACTTAACTTGTTATATAGATTCATTGTAGGATAAGTATCTTATTCTCTAATTGGAGGAGAGTTGGTCAGTCGGTGAAAATTTTTTTATGGGATTCCATAATAATAAAAATTCCGAACTTATTTATTTAGTTTTCCAATGTTTTAAATATTATACATTTTCTAATATTTTATCTATTCAATTACATATAACATTTAAATTTTAAGATAAAAAAGGAATTAAGAAAAGTGTCTATCCTTTGTGGAAACGAGATGGAGATATTTTAAGTTAAAGTTAACTTCATTTTATATTTTTAGGAGTAAACAGTATCAAGATCAATGACCTAAGTATAGGTTTATAGATAAGGATACATAGAAAAAGATTATCTCCAGTCGGCAGGAGGAAGCCTTTGTGATCTTTTTTTTTGTAAAATTTATTTGTTAAAATTATTTTAATTAATTGATAATATATTTATTTTTCTTATTTAATAGGCCTCCATGAAACCTTACCAAGATATATTGTCCCGTAATTTATACCCTCATATCCTTTATTATAGGATTAATTGATTACTGAAAATTTTAATTAATTAAGAGCCAGGTCAAGTAGTAGCTCTGAATAGGTTCCACTCAACCCCCCATCTCCTCCCCCTTTTTATGAAAAATATAAAAGGAATATAATGATAAAATGGGGAAATATATTATCGATACAATAAATAAAGTAGCTGATAAGATTATAATTAAATAATTATTAATTTTCTTCAATACTACTATTTTTTAAATTTAGATCACTAATATAACATTTGAAACTTTTTTTCAAGAAATCATTTAGAAGAAAATGACATAGGGGGACTTTATCCCTAAGGGTAGGATAGATATTTTTATCATTTCTTTAGGAAATCCAGAACACTTAGTCCATGTTAGAGTGTATAAGATGGGTATCAGATTTAAAAAATGTTTTTTTGATACACCCCTAATATTGCATCAATGGAGGAAAGAATATAAGGGAGAAATATATTATTTGAAGGCTGAGTTGTGGCACTTGAATGAGTAGATATATTATAGAATTAAGTCATATGTATTGACTATTCTTGTAGAAGCGATAAAACATACGCAACTTGCCTACCCAGATATGCCACCTCCTCATTCAGACATGAGAATTTACTATGAATAGCATGTTGGGGATACCCATGTACATATTGTACCAAAAATAATTATATGCAATCTAAGAGATTATTGATCGCGTTGTTGTGCACATCAAATTAGAAATTGTTTTTACTATAATTTATATAATACGGTAGGAACCCTAAGTCATCTCTTGATGTAGCCTTAGATAATTAATTTTGAAAGAAGTTTTTTATTATGAAAAATAAAAGGAGAATCGGATTTTATAAAACTTTGGGTTTGTTGATTTAAGAATCCAACAGAAAAAGGAACGTGATAAAACAAAGCATATATTAATATAATTGATTAATTGTGATCAACCAAGGTAAATCTCATGATGCTCATCCTTTATCACTTCAAGAGAAAGGATATAGATATTTTAATCCCTGGTTTGTAACACCTAGAACCATAATTTTACTAATTTTATACTAGGATACCTCCTAGGGTTCATTCCAAAAAACAAAATGATTAATCGATTACCGTCGATGATTGGGTGATTTATGTTTGAATTCATAACTGAAATTCACCAAGGAAACACATGAAGAACTCGATGTATTTTTCAGGTTTGTATATTATTTAAATTTGTTACCATGACATGAAATTACATAGACTTTTCAATGTTTATGTGAATTCAACCTACCAATATAAACCATACAAATATCGTAATTGAAAGGGAGAAGAAAACGTGGTGAAATGTGTGTGAAACATCACATGAATGGGTACCCCGAAACATGATCGTATGAGTTGAGTATAACTTATTAGTACATAACTCAATTAAATAATAATAAAGGATTAATAAAAACAACATAAAAATTGTAATTAATAAGATCTTTCAAATATTACAAACAAAAAGATCGACATTTACATCACGTACCTCCTCGGGTGATCACAAGGAGTTTAGAACTCCATAGAAGGGGAGAAAACCATATATGTTGAAGAATCACTTCCCAAAGCCTTAAATATTAACCTATGGTATATAAAAAACATATAATGAGGTTTAGGGGTGTTTTTATGGGTAAATACAACAAAATTTTCACAAAATAATTCAAGTGCCTAAGGGACTATGTGACTATTCATGGAAGAATTTTTCCTCCATTATCCATATATTTGATTGACCAAAATGCATGAAAATGTCTTGAAATTTGGTGTAGAGGTGTTTCTTAGAGTTTTTTGTCCATTATAAGTGTAATCAACCTAATTGTAAATATAGTTTCGAAGTTAGGGCCCAAATATAGAAGGGAAGTCCAATTTATCCTACCCAGTATTTCTTCACATTGTGGGCCTCTTTTGGGCCTCCAAATGGATGAATTGGGATCCATGATCTTCTAGATAAATGTATCCCACATATTTTTTCATTATTCCATCCATTTTCATCCCAATTGGATTCACATATTATACATATTAAATATTTAATACCACATGTGTTCTTGGGATCATGAACAGTTTGGCCCATTTTTTATGAATTCCATCATTAGATCTCCAAATAACCTTCACTTATAATGAAATCGTCAAAAAAATCGAAATTACACATTTTAATAGGGATAAAAATTAAATTATTGAATTAAACATGATGTGAAAGTTTTTATTATATTATTAATTTTAAATATAAAACTAGTTTAATACAGTGGTGTAAGGGTGTAATGAATAGTAACTCGTTACGCGATCACACCCCCCCCCCACATAAACATTTTCACTCCTAGGAAAATTTACATTTCCAAAAAAATATGCATAGATATATTCCCAAATTCAAAAAGATTTATCATTTAATGAAATTTTAATTATAGAAATTTGATTGAAGGAAAAACCACACCAAGGAGTTGTTCCCATTGATCATGGAAAAAATGTCTCATAAATTGTCTTAGAACAAAATTCAAGGAGAAGTATGAAACCAATCTGAGAAAGGAATTCAAAATTCAACCATGAAACTAACTTTGTGTGTGTGTCTGTGAATACAATTTCATGCTATTTTTTCACTATATATCTAGCAAATACAGGTTATTTTAAAAAAATTATTCTTGTCTGATTATTTCCACCGAACCTATCCTACATCCTTTACAGTATAATTTCAAGACCCACTCACTTAAGAATTTATGGAAGTCAAAACTTAATCTACTAACCTAGATATCCCCATATGTTTCGCATTTCATCACTCCCTATATTATTTATTATTATTATTATTATTTTCTATTTCTTTAGGGAATCCAATGGCTAGATAACACATACACATGCATAAGTCAATATGGTACAATAATGAAACAGATCGGATAAGGAACTGACTAATGGAAAAATCATTTTAGAAAGCTGATAAATATTAACCTAACTTATATTTACCTTATATTAAGTAATAAATATTCATGCTTCATGGTTGGGTGAAAAGATGTGCGGTGATATTAAGTGATGCAATTTTGCTGTAAACTACTCACATAAACTGTATCAATCAAATAAATGGTTTCATAGAGGTTCAACCATTTATATCATTAAAAAACAACCAATTTAATAAAAATCACACCCCAGTGCTAAATTAATGCTAAAATTCACATTTCATAATTGAGAAAAAAAGTAATCAAATGTTAAAACAACATGAAATTGGTAATTTCAATATGAATTTTCAGTAATTTCCATGATTTTGTGAGCATAATAGGGGGGAGGTAAAAATACTATACAGTAAGAAAAAAAAGAGAAGAAATAAGAAACACGGTGAAAATCCTAATGAACTCAACAATCTGGGTAAAATTAAAAATACTATATATAAAGATAAAAGAGATAAGAAAAAATAAATATGATGAAATACTAAGAAACCCATGAATAAACCCACCCACACCCCTCCCCACCCGTGCGCGCACGCGCATGCGCACACACACTTAGAGTGTGTAGTTTCCTCACTATAATAAAATAGAATGTGGGAATAAAGGATAAAATCAGGTGGGTTTTACTGGTATGTTGCTTCTTGAAGGTATATTTAATTTACTGGATGTTTTGGAAAATCCTAATAAAAGTGTTTAAGTATCTACCCATTGATGTTAAT
Organism: Viscum album; assembly: GCA_963277665.1. Lineage (NCBI taxonomy): Eukaryota > Viridiplantae > Streptophyta > Magnoliopsida > Santalales > Viscaceae > Viscum > Viscum album. The sequence goes on along the minus strand of OY728142.1, from coordinate 686,337,448 downwards.
ACTTCATCCACTATGATCATGAAAAACCTATATTACACAAAAAAGGGTAAATATCAGTAATAGTATAAGGACTGATTCATCAGGAACAAAGCTTACTTGGGTGGAGCTTTAACCTTAAATTGTACATGAGGACCTTGTCACCAATATGAAACTTTCATTGATAAATCATCTATTCATGGATCGCCTTTGTCTTCTCTTTATTGATTCGGGAGTTCTCATATTCATCACATCAAAAAAAATTCAACTTATGAATCTTCAACTTCCTATGCTCACCTGTATCTGAAATATTTACATTACATTATTTAATAGCCCAATATACATGGTTATCTAACTCCAATAGGAGTTTAAAATTCTTTCTAAACACAATCCTATATGGTGACATTCTAATTCGGGTTTTAAAAGTTATATGGTAAACCCAAATGGCATCATCCAGGTGAAAACTCTAATCGCTACTATTAGGTTGTACCATTTTTTCAAGATTGTCTTAACTTACTAATTTTATATTTTTTATTTTCTATTATTTTTGGGGTGATATGAAGAAGAGAATTTATGAAAAAACTCATACTTATAGAGTAATTTTTTCATGTTGTGATCTCAAAAATGTGAACCCAGATCACTAATGATGAATCTTGGAAAACAAAACCTGCTAAAAATCTAAGATCTTGCAAAGTTGAAAACCACTCAAGAGTCATCAGTCCTAGTAGACTTTTCTTCCACCCATTTAGATATGTGGTCAAAAAATGGTAATATTTACATGAAGCCATATGAATTGGGAAAAGGCCTCATGAATTCAGCGCCCCATACATCAAATATTTCACAAAATAACATGGGTTGTTGGAGCATTTCATTCCTCTTGAAGATATACCCTATAAATTTATATTGTGGTCATGAATTATAAGATCTATGGGAATATCTATAAAATTTTGGCCAATAAAGTCATTATTCAAGGACCTTTCGAGCTATACGTTGAGATCCAAAGTGGCCCCACTTTCCAAAGTGTGGTTGGAGCTCAAAATAGAGGTGAACTCATGGTCAAGGACACATCGATGAATAACTTGGTCACTATAAATTCTCCAAAAGTATGGTTCATCCCAAATATAACATCATGAATCATGCTTAAGTCTTTAGGATTGTGATGTTCTACGATCTGTGGGGACCCTAAATATTTCTATAAAATTCACAATGTCTGCATACCATGGGGTAAGTTCCACATCATCAAAAAGGTTCTCATGAGGGAAGAATTATCCAATGGGAAGAGGTGAATTAACATGATGGTCCAATGGTGGGGAAATATGTCATGACACGTCCCCTAGGGACCGTGCCGTGACATACCCCAAGCTCACCTCCCAAAGGCCAGGGGTTGGCGACTAACACCAAAGGCGTCAACCTGCAAATGGGAGGCATTTGCCGGAGTACCTATATGCACACACCCAAAACCACATCCCAAATATGGAAAAATAAAAAATCATGCCACTAAACAACAAATAACTACAAGTGCAACTGACATTTAAATGGGCCAGAATACAAATAAACAAAAGACTAATTGGAAAATAGGAAAGTACAAAAGAAAATTTGGAAGTCATTCGCTGGAAACCCCACCTGATGAGTAAGTGAATAGTAGCTGTTGGAAGCCATAGAAGTATGCCCCACATACCTTGTCTCACTGGGCACCACCGGGTCCTGGGCCACCAAGTCCTCCATTAAGGCGGCAATCATCTGCACCAGACATAACACATATGGGTGAAGCCCATGCAGGGGTGAGTAATAATATAATTAGTAGGGACCCCAAAACACAAAGGAAATACCATAAAGCAATCCACAACCAAACCACAAATCATGATCACCAAGCATGATCACAAAGCAAGATAGCTCACACCAAGTATATTCTAGAGTATGAAAGTAGAACCATTAGTCACATCATCGAACACCATGGATGCTAGAGAACTCCTCCTAAATATGTACAGTGGGCCTTCCGAGTCACATAGAAGCCACTTCCCACTAAACTTAGGATTGTTTTGATACTCATCCTTTATTATTACTATGGGTATACTGGGTTACATAGAAACTGCTCCCCACCATGGGTATTCTGGGTCACACAGAAGCTGCTTCCCACCTATAGTCATACTGAGGTACTCCTCCTGTCGAGTACCATGGGCCTACCAGGTCACACAGAATATTCTCCCCACTGTGGTCCTTTTGGATCACACATAAGCCACTTCCCACTAGGCCATAGTATCTGATCCACACAGGGTTTCTCGTTAGTAGTATTTAGGTCTTATCCAACTGTAGGGTTTCCTCACATAGCATGATTGATCTCGATAGAACTGCTCCCCAAGCCATTATTCGAATTCCAACTTTCATTAAATCTTCTATAGAGTATTCCAAAATATTTCTCTCTGTGAGGGTTCCTACACCACAAACGTCTTGTCAATCAGACTCCTGGTTTTCAAGATATTGACATTTTTTTCAAAAAGGGGTCGGTTGGGTCTGAGTCTAGTCTGTTGGGCCATGAGTCCAGCCTGCTGGCCTTTCCATTGCACCAGAGGCAGACTGGTCTTCCTAGCTGCGATGCAGCTGTAAGTCACATCCAGCTCCCTACTCTCCCTATGGTCAACAAGGGGTTGTTTCCTTCACTGCGGTCAAGCGGCCGCAGCTTTGCACTACGCGACTGACCAATCCGTATGGCCAGACACCTACACACTGTCAAAGACTACGTGCCTCCAAAGAACGCCGCTCGTGGTTGCAGGCCACTCAAACGACGCAGCTACCTGGCCACGTTCACCTCCACCGGCCACCAGCACAGCTGGTGGTCCTATTGCTCCAATTTGGCCTGGTCCATCCACGGTGTTCCTCCAAACTCATGAGAAGAATACTCCACAGACTACCGGGTCTGCTCTGGTGGTCTGTTCTTTGCACTGAATATACCTACGGCCCTTGTGGGAAATTTCCTTCCCTACAAAGACCTTGTAATTTCCTTGTTGTCATTTCAAAAATGCATCCACCAAGAATGCACAAGGAGGAGGGGGTGGGCCTTGTTTTTGTCGACCCACCCCCTCCGCATCAGAAGTTTAAAATAGGGGAGGCTTGGGAAAGATATTCTATCAACAAAAAATTCAATCCCGAATAGAAATCCCAGAAACATCACCCTCCTGCAAGAATGGAAAATCTGCGGATCAACCTGTTTGTGGGTTGATCTACATTCGTCATTTAAAATGAAGAATAGAAAAAACATAAACCAAAACAAACCCCTACCTCGAAGCAGTTTGATGTTGAAGTGGTCCACCCACAAAAGTTCAAGAATTCTAAGGTGTTTGTTACTTCCTGGCTCCATTATTCTTGGTGCATCGAAGTTGTTAACATTCCGCTGGCATTATTTGTTCTTCATTGGAGAGAAAACCTGCCAGTATTTCATTAGAGAATTTTCCTTTTTTTAACCCTAAATTCTTCAATGTGTTATTCCATAAAAAAGGAAAAACATCGCAACATTTCTGTTACGTTGTGACGTTGCGTCGTTATGTTGTTTTATTTATGAAATAGCATAGCGGTTACACATGCACAAAATGATTCATTAAAGTGATTCGTTTAATTATCCATGTCCCTGTACCACAGCGTTATCATCCGCTGCTCAATGGTGAGAAAATAAAATAAAATAAATTTTTAAGTTATTTTATTATTTTCTAAAAAGTCCAAAAATTAACTTTTTTATCTAACCCTTTCCAGTAAAAGTTAAGTCCTTTATAAGCGAATCCTGGTGTTCTGAGTTCAACGGTGCCCTTGTATTTTTGATCTGAGAACTGGTTCAAAAGTTATGAAAAACTTTCTTTCATGTTTACTTAAGTGAACTTAAAAAGGTTCAAAATTCTGTTCTGGGCTCACTGGGCCTCGGAATCACATTTCGTCAATGTGTGTGGTCTCAAAATAATTCCATACAATTTAAAATAAATTATATAAAAATAATGGGACATTAACTTCTCCCCACCTTAGGGCTTTACATACCTAAAATCCAAAACAAATACTACTCAAACAAATGGGGGTACTAAGCATGAATTTGAGCCTCCCGCTCCCATGTGCTCTCCTAGAGATTCTTGTGCTTCCACTAAACGTGCACCAAAGGAATCGACCATCCATGAAATAATTTCTCCTATCAATCCTCTATCTCTACTAGAAACTCTGAAAATGCAACCCCATCATCAATGTCCAGCTCGCCCCAGTCGATGACGTGCGATGGGTCATGCACGTACCTCCTCAGCTGTGACACATGAAAAACATTGTGCACCCGATACATTTTCGGGGGAAGGTCTAAGTGGTACGCCACCTTAACAACTTTACTGAGGACTTGGAAAGGTCCAATGAACCTCAAATATAACTTTCCTCCAAGCCAAATATCTGCAATCCTCATTGGGGTAAGACCCGAAGGAAAACATGGTCTCCCTCCTCAAACTCCAATGTTCTACACCTCCGATCAGCATACTATTTTTTTCTATTATTTGCATTCCTCATACACTCCTAGATGATATACACCTTCTTTGTGGTATCTCATATCAACTCTAGACCTATGAGTGCTAACTCCCCTGGGTCTATCCAACACAGAGGTGATCTACATGGTCGCTCGAACAAGGCCTCAAATGGTGTCATGCCAATGGTGGAGTGATAACTATTTCTATATGAAAATCCACCAATGGTAGGTGGTCCTCCCAAATATGACGAAAATCAAGGACACAAGCATGAATCATGTCCTATAAGGACTGTATGGTCTAATCCGTCAGATCATTTGTCTGGGGGTGAAAATTTGTGCTCAAGTGCAGCTGAGTTATGAATGCCTCATGCAATCCCTTCCACAACTGGGATGTAAAGAATTCATTATAGTATGATATGATCGTCAAAGGTACCTCGTGTAGTCACACTATCTCCTGGAAATAGAGGCACCCCAGGACCTCTACCGATCCATGCTCCCGAATGGGTAGGAAGAGAGCCGACTTGGTGAGTCAGTCAATGATCACCTAAATATAATCATGATCCCTAGACATGCATGGTAACCCCATCATAAAGTCCATGGAGATACCATACCACTTCCATTATGGTACCCCAAGTGGTAGTTCCAAGCCTGTTGGGACCTGATGCTCGGCCCTCACTTACTGACAAGTGAGGCATCATGAAACGAACTTTGGCACTACTTTCTTTATTCCTGGCCACTAGTACTGATGTTATAGATCTTGGTATATCTTCTCCACACTAGGATGTACCACCAAAGGGTATTTATGTAAGTCCATCAACACCTCCTCATGTAACTTCACTGGTACTACGGTGCATCCTCAAAAAATGATGACATGGTCCCCACCTATTAAAAATCCATCAAGAGCCTATCCTGAGGAAATCTGAGCACGTAGGGCCTTGCATTCAACATTCACAAGTTGTGCCTCCCTGAATCACTATAAGAGTAGGGGAGTGACAGTCATTGAATGAAGGTAAGATTCTCTATCATCATTCACAAAGGATATCTGTATTGAGGATAGCTTCTATATATCCTCACTCAGTAACTGTAACCCAGAACTCATGTTGAGAATGTCTGCCACAACATTCCCCTTATTAGGAGTATAGACTATCTCAATGTCATAGTATTGAAAAAACTGCATCCATCTCTATTGTTTCAAGTTCACGTCCTTTATGAGAAGATATACCCGAGACTCTTCTGGTCGAAGTAGACGGTAAATTGTTCATCCATCATGTAATGTCACCACATCTTCAAGGTGAAGACCACTACTGTTAAATACAGGTCATGGGTCACATACTTCTACTCGTTCTTCCTCAACTGTCGTGAGACGTAGGCAATCACTACTCACCCCTACATTAGGAAACAACTCATTCTGGTCCCTGATGTGTTGCAGAAAACTACATACCCAACACCCTCTTTTGGTAGTCTCAAGATGGGGGGCACTCGTCAATCTCTACCTCAACTCATGGAAACTCTTCTGGAACTTCTTCATCCACAAAAAGGGTTGTCTCTTCCATTTCAAAGCTGATAAAGGTGTTACTACTCTGGAAAATTTGATCATGAACCTCTGTTAGTATCCGACCAACCCCAAGAAACTTTGCACCTCTGTCACGCTCCTGGGTGGCTCCCAAGAAAGTACTACCTCTATCTTCGCCGGATCCACTACAAATCCAGCCTCCAAGATGACGTGTCTTAGAAAGTGGACTTCTTGAATACATAACTATCACTTTGAGAGCTTCCCATAAATCTGGTGCTCTCGGAGTGTATCTAGGACTATACGCAGGTGTGTAGCGTGCTCCTACTCCGACATCATGTACACCAAGATGTCATAAATGAAGACTGCCACGAAATGATCTAGATAAGACTGGAAGATCTTGTTCATGAGTCCCATGAACACTTTTGGGGCAGTGGTCATGCTAAAGGGAATCACTAAGAACTCTTAGTGTCCATAATAGCATCTAAAGTTTGTCTTCGGTATTTCCTCATCCCATACCTAAAGTTGATGATAGCCCGATCTGAGGTCTATCTTCAAGAACCACCTCGCTCCCTTTAGCTGATCGAAGAGGTCATCAATCCTTGGTAGTGGATACTTTTTTTTCACAGTCACCTGGTTTAGGCACCATAAGTCCACACATAGCCTCAATCTCCCATTTTCTTTCTTAACAAACAACACTGGGGCTTCCCATGGTGAAACACTGGGCCTTACGAACCTCTTCTCCTATAAGTCCTCCAACTGTACACTCAATTCATAAAGCTCTGTGGGAGCCATCTGATATGTAGGTGTGGATATCGGTGTTGTCCCAGGGTTTAGGTCAATGAAAAAGTCTAAATCCCTATGAGGAGGTAGTCCTAGAACATCCTCAGGAAAAACATCCTCATACTCATCCACCACTACAGGAAAACTCAGACTCCTCTCATCCACCGCACAAAGGGTGAGGCTATCCAACTGGTGAGTGATCGGTTGTAACCTCCTCTGAGAAATTCCATCCTATGCTGCAAAGGATTCTTTCTCTCCAGTGAAGGAAAACCTTGTCCCATTCTCATAGACACACTACACTCTGCGCCTAAAATAGTCGATCTGAGCATGGATAGTGGATAACCAGCCCATACCCAAGATGACGTCGTAAGGACTCAACACCACTACTAGGAGATCCCAACCAAATCCCTCTCCTCCTATAGTAAGCTCACACTGTTTAAACTAGTGTGTAATCATCAAATCCCCTCCTATAGGAGTCTATAATCGTAAGGATCAATCCAACGGATCCACTAGAATCTTCAAGCCTCGAATGAGGTCCATGGAAAGAAATGAGTGACTGGAACCTGTGTCTATAAGAACTGTAGATAAGGTAGAAAAGACCCATATCATACATCTAATTATCTCTAGAGTGTCGTGGTCGTAGGCCTCCATCGCCTAAAGCTGGCCTCACTCCTGTCTTCCAGCTCCCTGATCCCATGGTGGACCACCTGGGGGTGGTGGTGGTAACACCTCAAACCATTATCCACCGCCTACCACTCGACCTTCTCCCCTACCACGTCTGCCACCCTTTGGACCTCCTCACTCAAACCTCTACCTCTACCTTGGAGGTCCCTCGACCATCTGCTGATCATATGTGTGGTGGGTCAGACAGTCACGAGCCATGTGTCCCTGCCCTCTGCATGTGAAACACAGCTTGGTTCCCTATTGACTCCCTCTACTCTAGGAGCCACGTACTACCAACCTCGATTCCTAGGGTTACCCCTAAAAGACCTGTACCACTTGGGCCCCTGCGTCTACTATCTGATAATCACCACTGAAGACTCTGCCACTTAAGGTCTGATGGTGGCTCCAGCTGTCGGTGCCTACTCTGCTAGGAAGCTCTCCAAGAGAAGTGTCATGACCCGTCCCCGGGGCCCGTGCCGTGACTACCCCAAGCCCGCCTTCCATAGGCCAGGGGCTGGCGACTAGCACCAAGGCATAAATCCCAGCAAAAAGGGAAGGCATTTCCTTTGAAAAGTAAACAAGCACCACAGAGTAAGCAAGCGGAAAAGTAAACACTAAGTAAAAACTGTACAAGCTGTGCTGAAAGTAAAAGGGGCCGGAAATACAAGCCCAACTGTAAAGTACAACTGAAAGGAAAAACAGCAACTGAAAGGAAAAACTGCAGCGTCGAGCCGTCCTCTGGAAGTCCCACCTGAAGGGTGGGTACAGATAGCTCCAATGCTCCTCGGGTCCCGCCGTCCGCTCCGAGCACGTCTCGCCCAGTGGTCCACCTCCAGGTACTGACTTGTCGTGTAGTCCACCTCCGGGTACCGTCCAGTCCTCGAACACTCGGCCTCCATCAGCACTGCCTATCGTCTGCAACCAACACAACGAGGTGCGAGCATAGCCCGTGTAGGGGTGAGTATAACGATACTCAGTAGGGACCCCGAGACCCTCAAGGTCTCTCTAAAAGCAACAAGGATAACCACAAAGAAGATCTCAACAGATAACCTCTACTTAGATATATGCCCATACATAAACCTAAGTTATCAAGTAACTCATCTCAATCATGAGGCAAACACAAGGTCAAAAGTCTCAGCTCAAACCAGGATTTTCATCATCGAAACCGTAACTGCTGAAGAGCTCCGTCTCTGGAGTGTACAGTGGTCCTGTCACAACTCCAAGGTACTGCCCACTAACTTAAGACTGTTGTAGAACTCCACCTATTGAGTATTGCGGGCCAGCCGCTACAACCAAGCGCTCCCATGTGCCGCTACAACCAAGCGCACCACTGACGTGGGTCTGCCGCTACAACCAAGCACTCCCATGTGCCGCTACAACCAAGCGCACCTCTGTCGTGGGTCTGCCGCTACAACCAAGCGCTCCCATGTGCCGCTACAACCAAACGCACCTCTGTCGTGGGTCTTCCGCTACAACCAAGCGCTCCCATGTGCCGCTACAACCAAGCGCACCGCTGTCGTGGGCCTGCCGCTATAACCAAGCGCTCCCATGTGCCGCTACAACCAAGCGCACCTCTGTCGTTGGTCTGCCGCTACAACCAAGCGCTCCCATGTGCCGCTACAACCAAGCGCACCTCTGTCGTGGGTCTGCCGCTACAACCAAGCGCTCCCATGTGCCGCTACAACCAAGCGCACCTCTATCGTGGGTCTGCCGCTACAACCAAGCGCTCTTATGTGCCGCTACAACCAAGCGCACCTCTGTGGTGGGTCTTCCGCTACAACCAAGCGCTCCCATGTGCCGCTACAACCAAGCGCACCTCTGTCGTGGGTCTGCCGCTACAACCAAGCGCTCCCATGTGCCGCTACAACCAAACGCACCTCTGTCGTTGGTCTGCCGCTACAACCAAGCGCTCCCATGTGCCGCTACAACCAAGCGCACCTCTGTCGTGGGTCTGCCGCTACAACCAAGCGCTCACATGTGCCGCTACAACCAAGCGCACCTCTGTCGTGGGTCTGCCGTTACAACCAAGCGCTCCCATGTGCCGCTACAACCAAGCGCACCTCTGTTGTGGGTCTGCCGCTACAACCAAGCGCTCCCATGTGCTGCTACAACCAAGCGCACCTCTGTCACACACCGAGTCGTTCGATCAGCAGTCATCGGGTCTCAGTCAGTTACACGGTCTCCGTGCTCCGCCCGCTCGTCTCCGGGAGGGTCCGCTCCACGAGCTACTGGTCGATACTCCAAGTATCACAAAGTCCCGCAAGGAAGTATCTCGAAGGACCACCTCGTCATAGGGGTCTCAACGCAACAGACGGCGCGTCAATCGGACGCCCGTTCTGTGAGTTATTAGCCTTTTCGTCCCAGGGGCCCGGTTGGTTTCGTGAGCGAACCAATCCGGCCGTAACTCAACTATACCCCGAACACTCACAGGGTATACTCATAGGGACCGTTTTTCAACGTGAACACCAATGCCACTGACGGTTCGTCAAACGGACATCTGGTCTGAAAAAAATATCAGCTTTTCCGTTCCAGGGGCCCGGTTGGATTTCAGTGCGATCCAACCCGGCCACTATCCATCTGCATCCAAAACTCGGGCGGACGATGCCAAAAGTTCCGTCTCATCAAGAGGAACTCAACGCAATAGACGGCGCGTCAATCGGACGCCCGGTCTGAGAGTTATTGGCCTTTTCGTCCGAGGGGCCCGGTTGGTTTTTAAGGCAAAACCAACCCGACCGTACTCCACCCGCATCCAAACCTCGGGCGGAGCATGCCAAAAGATCCGTCTCACTTAGAGGAATTCAATGAAACAGACGGCGCGTCAATCGGACGCCCAGTCTGTTAGTTATTGGCCTTTCTGTCTCACACCCACCTTGGGAAACTTCCTAGGAGGTCACCCATCCTGATCACTGCTCTAGGCCAAGCACGCTTAACTACGGAGTTTTAACTACGTAGGCTCCCGAAAAGGAAGGTGCACCATGAGTATAGTATACCGAAACGACCGTCTCGATCCAAGGATCGCGTTACCACTGACGGCGCATCGTTCGGAGGCCCGTAGCTCAAGATACGGCCATTTGAACAAAAATGTCCGAAGAAGGGGGGTACAGGCCTGGGCCGACCCGGGCCGACCCCCCCTGGGTCGGCCCGAACCGGGTCGACCCGACCCGGGTCCGACCCGGTTGGACCGGTCCGGCCCGGCCAGGGCGCGGCCCGGCCGAGCGGCCGAGCGCCAGGCGCCGCGGGCGTTGACCCGCGGCCTGAGGAAAGTTGCGGCCCGCATGGGCCGCGCTGGTGAACCGCGGACGCGGCTGAGCCGCGTCCCGCCTGGACGAACCGGACCCGCGCGGTCGCGGGTCCGTTGGCCGCCGCCTCCGGCCGCCGGCAACTTCCGCGGGCCGCCGGCGTCGCTCCGGTGGCCCGTTTCCCTTTCCGTCTGCGTCGTTGCTCCTCCCGGGATCCTTTCTTTACTGCGGGATCGTCAAACACCCGTTGCAGCATGTTCCATCATCGCCCGCCAAATCCGCACAAAACGAAGAACGGCGGAGGGTCGTCGGGCCGTGTTCGTTTGGCCCGCACCCTCCGCGTTAGAGATAAACAACCGGGAGAAATTTATTCCACACAGGAAACAACAATTTTTAATAAGATTAAAAATTGTTCACAAAACGATTCTTTAATTTCTTTAAAGAAACATTGACGGGATTTAATTAAAAAGGGGGTAAATCCCATAATATAAAAATCCCTACCTCGTCGATCGTCGCGCGCGGGCGTTCTTCGCGGAAAAGCTCGTCGCAGAAGAGAGGGATCGTCGCGTCGTCGCGAGGAGGCGTCGCGTCGTCACGGAATCCGGTGTTGAGTCGGCGAACTCAAGAAGCCGATCGAAGATCCGTCGCGGAGGAAGAGACGTCGCAGAAGAACGTTGTCGGCGATGCGGATCAAGGCGTCGCGTCGTCGATTTCCGGGTTCGGCGTTCTTTGCGTTCTTCGCGTTCTTCGCGTTTTTCGCGTTCTTCACGAGGGAGAAGAAGAAACAAGGATCCTCTCAAATCTCCTCAAAAGATTTTGGGTTGGTCTTATTTTATTAATATGCCAACACACGAAAACAGGTTAAGAAACGATTGAATTAATTCGTTGAATTAATTCGACGAAAGAAACAGGCCATTTAATTCACGAAAGAAACAGCTCATTTAATTCACGAAAGAAACAACCCATTTAATTCACGAAATAAACCGCCCAATTAAATGGTCTGTTAAGAATTTAGAAAATGCGTCAGTTGACTTTCATTAAGACGGGTTTTCACGGGTGCGTTTCTTAGCGGAAAGAAACGGCGGGGCTCATGCGGGCCCCACCTCACAAATATCCTACCAAGGGGGTAGGATATTTCTGGATAGCATCATATCCAGTTCAACTCAGTTCAAGCCCCCTTTAAGTGGCTTCAAGTGGCTTCCAAGCGGCTTAAGTGAAATAAAATAAAGTTGTCACAAAATTATTTTATTTCTTAACTTTAAGCCCGAAAATTAAAAACCACACCCGAGCAAACGCAACTCCGGAAGAGGCGTTTCTAAGCGAATACCGGCGCTGCGATTTCATCGGTGCCCTCAGAATTCGATTCCGGGCACCGGTTCAAAAGTTAGAAAAACGCGCTCGTCCGTTCACTGAACGTACCCGTGCCAAACTTCGGAAAATGATTCCGGGCACACCGGGCCTCGGAATCAGGCGCCGTCAGAAACTGAGTTCTTGTAAAATTCCAAAGAAAATTAAGAAAAAAAAATTCCTTGAAATTTACGGGTCTTTACATTACTCCCACCACAGGGCTTTACGTCCCCGTAAAGCTTCAACACAAACTAGGGATACAAAGGCGGTACTGAGCACGCATCTGAGCCTTCCGCTCCCATGTGCTCACCTGGACCTTCTCTATCGTGGCCCGGACCACCTCTGGTCCCACTAGAGGTGCCACGATTTCTTCCTTGCCGATAAGAGAAATCTGGTCTCATCCCCTGGATGAACCACGTTCTTCGCCTAATACGGTCAATCCCGACATGGATGATACTAATCCATACCAAGGATGACGTCGTAAGGCCTCGACGCTACTACCAAGAGATCCAACCGTTACTCTCGCCTCCAAGGGTTGAGTCACACTGTCGGCATCAGTGTGTGGTAACTGGGTCTCCTCCAGTAGATGTCTCACAAGTGAGGGTCAAGTCAACAGTCAAAACTGGAACCTCTTAGTAACAACACAAGAGAGGACAGGGAAGTAAATGCCACAAGAAAAGGTGTCTTTTATTACTGCAGCTCAAGTACAAAGACACAAAGCATATACAAACATACATCAACAAAACTAGAAGCAACGTGAACAAAAGTCTCCAGGTCTGGAGCTAGTCCCGCTCCTGTCCATCTGCTCCCGGAGCTCCATGATCATAGGCCTCAGCTGCCTGAATCTGAGCTCTCCCATGTCCTCCTGTCCCCTGCGGTTGGGGTGGACCGCCTGGTGCTGGTGGTGGCAACACCCCGAAGCGTCGTCCACCTCCTGCTGCACGACCAACTCCCCTGTCATGGCCGCCTGCTCCTTGCGGCCCGCCCTGATCGAACCACTGCCTCTGCCTGGGGGGTCCTTCGTTCGTCTGCTGGTCATCCGTATGGAGGGTCGGACAGTCACGAGCCATGTGACCAACCCCGCCGCAGGAGTAACACTGCCCTCTCATGGAAAGTCGTTGCCCACCCCGAGTGCCTCGCGAAAACGATCCAGAGTCATGCTGGCGACCACCTGTAGGTCCAGTCCTCTTGGACCCCTGCGTCATCCGTCTACTGCCCGCTGCAGAAGACTCTGCCGCATGCCGGTAAGTGGTGGGTCCTGCTGCTGGAGACTGCTCAGCAAGGAAACTATCCACTAAGAGGGCTCGCTCTAACACCCCTGCCTGAGTCGGAATGTTGAGGGAGATCATCGAAGCCCTGATCTCATGCCTCAGTCCCTGCTCGAAGGTCCGGGCCCAGAAGAACGGGTCCCGTACCATATCTGTGGAGTAGCGCGAGAGATCAGTAAATCTCGCCGAGTACTGGGCCACTGACATGCTGCCCTACCGCAGCTATAGTAGCTCCTGGATGCGCACCACTCGGAGGGTGGCTGGGACGAACTCATAGTGGAAGATGCTCTCAAAGTCCGTCCAGAGGAGAGACGCCTCGTCATGCACCTGGAGCATCAAGCTCCACCATCTGCCTGCTGCCGCGTGCAGGAGACTCGCTGCGAGGATCACCATGAGGTCTGCTGGTGTCCTCACTAATCTGAAAACCCGAACAACTGCCTCCAGCCAGTCCTCGGCGGCCTGAGGGTCCGTCTCCCCGCGGAACCTGGGCGGTCGCTGGCGCTGGAACTCATGCAGTGCACTAAGGCCACGTGCATCGCCAGCGGCTGGGGCTGGTAGCATCGGTGCCTCGGCGGGTATAGGTACCGCCGGTGCCTCAGCTGTCAAAGGGCCCTGTACCGAGTCCTCGACGCTCGGTGGGCTGTCATCACGCTCCACTCTCGGAATCCTTGCTGGATGTCATCGTGGGGCCATCCTGAAAGAAACAGGTGCGCCACGGTCAGGACAGTATACCTGGTGAGCTGACACAAGTAATCACAAGGAAAACTTGAAACACACATGCAATCAATGTTTTCGTGTATTAAGTCGGAAATCAGAATTCAGGGTCCTGGTGTATGGATACGTCAGCCGCCGCACCAACACTGGACTCCCTGGACTGATAACCACACCCAATACGCTAAACACTATTGCTTCACATAGAAGAAAGATCAGAGTCCCCAGTAGAACCGACCACCTCTGATACCAAATTGTCACGACCCGTCCTCGGGGCCCGTGCCGTGACTACCCCAAGCCCGCCTTCCATAGGCCAGGGGCTGGCGACTAGCACCAAGGCGTAAATCCCAGCAAAAAGGGAAGGCATTACCTTTGAAAAATAAACAAGCACCACAGAGTAAGCAAGCGGAAAAGTAAACACTAAGTAAAAAATGTACAAGCTGTGCTGAAAGTAAAAGGGGCCGGAAATACAAGCCCAACTGTAAAGTACAACTGAAAGGAAAAACAGCAACTGAAAGGAAACACTGCAGCGTCGAGCCGTCCTCTGGAAGTCCCACCTGAAGGGTGGGTACAGATAGCTCCAATGCTCCTCGGGTCCCGCCGTCCGCTCCGAGCACGTCTCGCCCAGTGGTCCACCTCCAGGTACTGACTCGTCGTGTAGTCCACCTCCGGGTACCGTCCAGTCCTCGAACACTCGGCCTCCATCAGCACTGCCTGTCGTCTGCAACCAACACAACGAGGTGCGGGCATAGCCCGTGCAGGGGTGAGTATAACGATACTCAGTAGGGACCCCGAGACCCTCAAGGTCTCTCTAAAACCAACAAGGATAACCACAAAGAAGATCTCAACAGATAACCTCTACTTAGATATATGCCCATACATATACCTAAGTTATCAAGTAACTCATCTAAATCATGAGGCAAACACAAGGTCAAAAGTCTCAGCTCAAACCAGGATTTTCATCATCGAAACCATAACTGCTGAACAGCTCCGTCTCTGGAGTGTACAGTGGTCCTTTCACAACTCCAAGGTACTGCCCACTAACTTAAGACTGCTGTAGAACTCCACATATTGAGTATTGCGGGCCAGCCGCTACAACCAAGCGCTCCCATGTGCCGCTACAACCAAGCGCACCACTGACGTGGGTCTGCCGCTACAACCAAGCACTCCCATGTGCCGCTACAACCAAGCGCACCTCTGTCGTGGGTCTGCCACTACAGCCAAGCGCTCCCATGTGCCGCTACAACCAAGCGCACCTCTGTCGTGGGTCTGCCGCTACAACCAAGCGCTCCCATGTGCCGCTACAACCAAGCGCACCTCTGTCGTGGGTCTGCCGCTACAACCAAGCGCTCCCATGTGCCGCTACAACCAAGCGCACCTCTGTCGTTGGTCTGCCGCTACAACCAAGCGCTCCCATGTGCCGCTACAACCAAGCGCACCTCTGTCGTGGGTCTGCCGCTACAACCAAGCGCTCCCATGTGCCGCTACAACCAAGCGCACCTCTGTCGTGGGTCTGCCGCTACAACCAAGCGCTCTCATGTGCCGCTACAACCAAACGCACCTCTGTTGTGGGTCTGCCGCTACAACCAAGCGCTCCCATGTGCCGCTACAACCAAGCGCACCTCTGTTGTGGGTCTGCCGCTACAACCAAGCGCTCCCATGTGCCGCTACAACCAAGCGCACCTCTGTCGTGGGTCTGCCGCTACAACCAAGCGCTCCAATGTGCCGCTACAACCAAGCGCACCTCTGTCGTTGGTCTGCCGCTACAACCAAGCGCTCCCATGTGCCGCTACAACCAAGCGCACCTCTGTCGTGGGTCTGTCGCTACAACCAAGCGCTCCCATGTGCCGCTACAACCAAGCGCACCTCTGTCGTGGGTCTGCCGCTACAACCAAGCGCTCCCATGTGCCGCTAGAACCAAGCGAACCTCTGTCACACACCGAGTCATTCGATCAGCAGTCATCGGGTCTCAGTCAGCTACACGGTCTTCGTGCTCCGCCCGCTCGTCTCCGGGAGGGTCCGCTCCACGAGCTACTGGTCGATACTCCAAGTATCACAAAGTCCCGCAAGGAAGTATCTCGAAGGACCACCTCGTCATAGGGGTCTCAACGCAACAGATGGCGCGTCAATCGGACGCCCGTTCTGTGAGTTATTAGCCTTTTCGTCCCAGGGGCCTGGTTGGTTTCGTGAGCGAACCAATCCGGCTGTAACTCAACTATACCCCGAACACTCACAGGGTATACTCATAGGGACCGTTTTTCAACGTGAACACCAATGCCGCTGACGGTTCGTCAAACGGACATCTGGTCTGAAAAAAATATCAGCTTTTCTGTTCCAGGGGCCCGGTTGGATTTCTGTGCGATCCAACCCGGCCACTATCCATCTGCATCCAAAACTCGGGCGGACGATGCCAAAAGTTCCGTCTCATCAAGAGGAACTCAACGCAATAGACGGCGCGTCAATCGGACGCCCGGTCTGAGAGTTATTGGCATTTTCGTCCCAGGGGCCCGGTTGGTTTTTAAGGCAAAACCAACCCGACCATACTCCACCCGCATCCAAACCTCGGGCGGAGCATGCCAAAAGATCCGTCTCACTTAGAGGAATTCAACGAAACAGACGGCGCGTCAATCGGACGCCCAGTCTGTTAGTTATTGGTCTTTCCGTCTCACACCCACCCTGGGAAACTTCCCAGGAGGTCACCCATCCTGATCACTGCTCTAGGCCAAGCACGCTTAACTACGGAGTTTTAACTACGTAGGCTCCCGAAAAGGAAGGTACACCTTGAGTATAGTATACCGAAACGACCGTCTCGATCCAAGGATCGTGTTACCACTGACGGCGCGTCGTTCGGAGGCCCGTAGCTCAAGATACAGCCATTTGAACGAAAACGTCCGAAGAAGGGGGGTACGGGCCCGGGCCGACCCGGGCCGACCCCCCCTGGGTCGGCCCGAACCGGGTCGACCCGACCCCCCCTGGGTCGGCCCGAACCGGGTCGACCCGACCCCCCTGGGTCGGCCCGAACCGGGTCGACCCGACCCGGGTCCGACCCGGTTGGACAGGTCCGGCCCGGCCAGGGCGCGGCCCGGCCGGTCCGACCGGCCGGGCTCGGCCCGGCCGCGCGGCCGAGCGCCAGGCGCCGCGGGCGTTGACCCGCGGCCTGAGGAAAGTCGCGGCCCACATGGGCCGCGCTGGCGAACCGCGGACGCGGCTGAGCCGGGTCCCGCCTGGACGAACCGGACCCGCGCGGCCGCGGGTCCGTTGGCCGCCGCCGCCGCGGCTTCAGCCGCGGCGGCCTCGTCCGGCGGCGCTCCGAGGCGCCGCCGCCTCCGGCCGCCGGCGTCGCTCCGGTGGCCCGTTTTCCTTCCCGTCTGCACCGTTGCTCCTCCCGGGATCCTTTCTTTACTGCGGGATCGTCAAACACCCGTTGCAGCATGTTCCGTCATCGCCCGCCAAATCCGCACAAAACGAAGAACGGCGGAGGGTCGTCGGGCCGTGTTCGTTTGGCCCGCACCCTCCGCGTTAGAGATAAACAACCGGGAGAAATTTATTCCACACAGGAAACAACAATTTTTAATAAGATTAAAAATTGTTCACAAAACGATTCTTTAATTTCTTTAAAGAAACATTGACGGGATTTAATTAAAAAGGGGGTAAATCCCATAATATAAAAATCCCTACCTCGTCGATCGTCGCGCGCGGGCGTTCTTCGCGGAAAAGCTCGTCGCAGAAGAGAGGGATCATCGCGTCGTCGCGAGGAGGCGTCGCGTCGTCGCGGAATCCGGTGTTGAGTCGGCGAACTCAAGAAGCCGATCGAAGATCCGTCGTGGAGGAAGAGACGTCGCAGAAGAACTTTGTCGGCGATGCGGATCAAGGCGTCGCGTCGTCGATTTCCGGGTTCGGCGTTCTTTGCGTTCTTCGCGTTCTTCGCGTTCTTCGCGTTCTTCACGAGGGAGAAGAAGAAACAAGGATCCTCTCAAATCTCCTCAAAAGATTTTGGGTTGGTCTTATTTTATTAATATGCCAACACACGAAAACAGGTTAAGAAACGATTGAATTAATTCGTTGAATTAATTCAACGAAAGAAACAGGCCATTTAATTCACGAAAGAAACAGCCCATTTAATTCACGAAAGAAACAACCCATTTAATTCACGAAATAAACCGCCCAATTAAATGGTCTGTTAAGAATTTAGAAAACGCGTCAGTTGACTTTCAATAAGACGGGTTTTCACGGGTGTGTTTCTTAGCGGAAAGAAACGGCGGGGCTCGTGCGGGCCCCACCTCACAAATATCCTACCAAGGGGGTAGGATATTTCTGGATAGCATCATATCCAGTTCAACTCAGTTCAAGCCCCCTTTAAGTGGCTTCAAGTGGCTTCCAAGCGACTTAAGTGAAATAAAATAAAGTTGTCGCAAAATTATTTTATTTCTCAACTTTAAGCCCGAAAATTAAAAACCACAACCGAGCAAACGCAACTCCGGAAGAGGCGTTTCTAAGCGAATACCGGCACTGCGATTTCATCGGTGCCCTCAGAATTCGATTCCGGGCACCGGTTCAAAAGTTAGAAAAACGCGCTCGTCCGTTCACTGAACGTACCCATGCCAAACTTCGGAAAATGATTCCGGGCACACCGGGCCTCGGAATCAGGCACCGTCAGAAACTGAGTTCTTGTAAAATTCCAAAGAAAATTAAGAAAAAAAAATTCCTTGAAATTTACGGGTCTTTACATTACTCCCACCACAGGGCTTTACGTCCCCGTAAAGCTTCAACACAAACTAGGGATACAAAGGCGGTACTGAGCACGCATCTGAGCCTTCCGGTCCCATGTGCTCACCTGGACCTTCTCTATCGTGGCCCGGACCACCTCTGGTCCCACTAGAGGTGCCACGATTTCTTCCTTGCCGATAAGAGAAATCTGGTCTCATCCCCTGGATGAACCACGTTCTTCGCCTAATACGGTCAATCCCGACATGGATGATACTAATCCATACCAAGGATGACGTCGTAAGGCCTCGACGCTACTACCAAGAGATCCAACCGTTACTCTCGCCTCCAAGGGTTGAGTCACACTGTCGGCATCAGTGTGTGGTAACTGGGTCTCCTCCAGTAGATGTCTCACAAGTGATGGTCAAGTCAACAGTCAAAACTGGAACCTCTTAGTAACAACACAAGAGAGGACAGGGAAGTAAATTCCACAAGAAAAGGTGTCTTTTATTACTGCAGCTCAAGTACAAAGACACAAAGCATATACAAACATACATCAACAAAACTAGAAGCAACGTGAACAAAAGTCTCCAGGTCTGGAGCTAGTCCCGCTCCTGTCCATCTGCTCCCGGAGCTCCATGATCATAGGCCTCAGCTGCCTGAAGCTGAGCTCTCCCATGTCCTCCTGTCCCCTGCGGTCGGGGTGGACCGCCTGGTGCTGGTGGTGGCAACACCCCGAAGCGTCTTCCACCTCCTGCTGCACGACTAACTCCCCTTTCATGGCCGCCTGCTCCTTGCGGCCCGCCCTGATCGAACCTCTGCCTCTGCATGGGGGGTCCTTCGTTCGTCTGTTGGTCATCTGTATGGCGGGTCGGACAGTCACGAGCCATGTGACCAACCCCGCCGCAGGAGTAACACTGCCCTCTCATGGCAAGTCGTTGCCCACCCTGAGTGCCTCGCGAAAACGATCCAGAGTCATGCTGGCGACCACCTGTAGGTCCAGTCCTCTTGGACCCCTGCATCATCCGTCTACTGCCCACTGCAGAAGACTCTGCCGCATGCCGGTAAGTGGTGGGTCCTGCTGCTGGAGACTGCTCAGCAAGGAAACTCTCCACTAAGAGGGCTCGCTCTAACACCCCTTCCTGAGTCGGAATGTTGAGGGAGATCATCAAATCCCTGATCTCATGCCTCAGTCCCTGCTCGAAGGTCCGGGCCCGGAAGAACGGGTCCCGTACCATATCTGTGGAGTAGCGCGAGAGATCAGTAAATCTCGCCGAGTACTGGGCCACTGACATGCTGCCCTGCCGCAGCTATAGTAGCTCCTGGATGCGCACCACTCGGAGGGTGGCTGGGATGAACTCAGAGTGGAAGATGCTCTCAAAGTCCGTCCAGAGGAGAGACGCCTCGTCGTGCACCTGGAGCATCAAGCTCCACCATCTGCCTGCTGCCGCATGCAGGAGACTCGCTGCGAGGATCACCATGAGGTCTGCTGGTGTCCTCACTAATCTGAAAACCCGAACAACTGCCTCCAGCCAGTCCTCGGCGGCCTGAGGGTCCGTCTCCCCGTGGAACCTGGGCGGTCGCTGGCGCTGGAACTCATGCAGTGCACTAAGGCGACGTGCATCGCCAGCGGCTGGGGCTGGTAGCATCGGTGCCTCGGCGGGTATAGGTACCGCCGGTGCCTCAGCTGTCAAAGGGCCCTGTACCGAGTCCTCGACGCTCGGTGGGCTGTCATCACGCTCCACACTCGGAATCCTTGCTGGATGTCGTCGTGGGGCCATCCTGAAAGAAACAAATGCACCACGGTCAGGACAGTATACCTGGTGAGCTGACACAAGTAATCACAAGGAAAACTTGAAACACACATGCAATCAATGTTTTCGTGTATTAAGTCGGAAATCAGAATTCAGGGTCCTGGTGTACGGATACGTCGGCCGCCGCACCAACACTGGACTCCCTGGACTGATAACCACACCCAATACGCTAAACACTATTGCTTCACATAGAATAAAGATCAGAGTCCCCGGTAGAATCGACCACCTCTGATACCAAATTGTCACGACCCGTCCTCGGGGCCCGTGCCGTGACTACCCCAAGCCCCCCTTCCATAGGCCAGGGGCTGGCGACTAGCACCAAGGCATAAATCCCAGCAAAAAGGGAAGGCATTGCCTTTGAAAAGTAAACAAGCACCACAGAGTAAGCAAACGGAAAAGTAAACACTAAGTAAAAACTGTACAAGCTGTGCTGAAAGTAAAAGGGGCCGGAAATACAAACCCAACTGTAAAGTACAACTGAAAGGAAAAACAGCAACTGAAAGGAAACACTGCAGCGTCGAGCCGTCCTCTGGAAGTCCCACCTGAAGGGTGGGTACAGATAGCTCCAATGCTCCTCGGGTCCCGTCGTCCGCTCCGAGCACGTCTCTCCCATTGGTCCACCTCCAGGTACTGACTCGTCGTGTAGTCCACCTCCGGGTACCGTCCAGTCCTCGAACACTCGGCCTCCATCAGCACTACCTGTCATCTGCAACCAACACAACGAGGTGCGGGCATAGCCCGTGCAGGGGTGAGTATAACGATACTCAGTAGGGACCCCGAGACCCTCAAGGTCTCTCTAAAACCAACAAGGATAACCACAAAGAAGATCTCAACAGATAACCTCTACTTAGATATATGCCCATACATATACCTAAGTTATCAAGTAACTCATCTCAATCATGAGGCAAACACAAGGTCAAAAGTCTCAGCTCAAACCAGGATTTTCATCATCGAAACCGTAACTGCTGAAGAGCTCCGTCTCTGGAGTGTACAGTGGTCCTGTCACAACTCCAAGGTACTGCCAACTAACTTAAGACTGCTGTAGAACTCCACCTATTGAGTATTGCGGGCCAGCCGCTACAACCAAGCGCTCCCATGTGCCGCTACAACCAAGCGCACCACTGACGTGGGTCTGCCGCTACAACCAAGCACTCCCATGTGCCGCTACAACCAAGCGCACCTCTGTCGTGGGTCTGCCGCTACAACCAAGCGCTCTCATGTGCCTCTACAACCAAGCGCACCTCTGTCGTGGGTCTTCCGCTACAACCAAGCGCTCCCATGTGCCGCTACAACCAAGCGCACCTCTGTAGTGGGTCTGCCGCTACAACCAAGCGCTCCCATGTGCCGCTACAACCAAGCGCACCTCTGTCGTTGGTCTGCCGCTACAACCAAGCGCTCCCATGTGCCGCTACAACCAAGCGCACCTCTGTCGTGGGTCTGCCGCTACAACCAAGCCCTCCCATGTGCCGCTACAACCAAGCGCACCTCTGTCGTGGGTCTGCCGCTACAACCAAGCGCTCCCATGTGCCACTACAACCAAGCGCACCTCTGTTGTGGGTCTGCCGCTACAACCAAGCGCTCCCATGTGCCGCTACAACCAAGCGCACCTCTGTCGTGGGTCTGCCGCT
This sequence comes from Viscum album, assembly GCA_963277665.1. Classification (NCBI taxonomy): domain Eukaryota; kingdom Viridiplantae; phylum Streptophyta; class Magnoliopsida; order Santalales; family Viscaceae; genus Viscum; species Viscum album. The sequence goes on along the minus strand of OY728142.1, from coordinate 686,315,325 downwards.
ACAACCAAGCGCTCCCATGTGCCGCTACAACCAAGCGCACCTCTGTCGTTGGTCTGCCGCTACAACCAAGCGCTCCCATGTGCTGCTACAACCAAGCGCACCTCTGTCGTGGGTCTGCCGCTACAACCAAGCGCTCCCATGTGCCGCTACAACCAAGCGCACCTCTGTCGTGGGTCTGCCGCTACAACCAAGCGCTCCCATGTGCCGCTACAACCAAGCGCACCTCTGTCGTGGGTCTGCCGCTACAACCAAGCGCTCCCATGTGCCGCTACAACCAAGCGCACCTCTGTCACACACCGAGTCGTTCGATCAGCAGTCATCGGGTCTCAGTCAGCTACACGGTCTCCGTGCTCCGCCCGCTCGTCTCCGGGAGGGTCCGCTCCACGAGCTACTGGTCGATACTCCAAGTATCGCAAAGTCCCACAAGGAAGTATCTCGAAGGACCACCTCGTCATAGGGGTCTCAACGCAACAGACGGCGCGTCAATCGGACGCCCGTTCTGTGAGTTATTAGCCTTTTCGTCCCAGGGGCCCGGTTGGTTTCGTGAGCGAACCAATCCGGCCGTAACTCAACTATACCCCGAACACTCACAGGGTATACTCATAGGGACCTTTTTTCAACGTGAACACCAATGCCGCTGACGGTTCGTCAAACGGACATCTGGTCTGAAAAAAATATCAGCTTTTCCGTTCCAGGGGCCCGGTTGGATTTCAGTGCGATCCAACCCGGCCACTATCCATCTGCATCCAAAACTCGGGCGGACGATGCCAAAAGTTCCGTCTCATCAAGAGGAACTCAACGCAATAGACGGCGCGTCAATCGGACGCCCGGTCTGAGAGTTATTGGCCTTTTCGTCCCAGGGGCCCGGTTGGTTTTTAAGGCAAAACCAACCCGACCGTACTCCACCCGCATCCAAACCTCGGGCGGAGCATGCCAAAAGATCCTTCTTACTTAGAGGAATTCAACGAAACAGACGGCGCGTCAATCGGACGCCCAGTCTGTTAGTTATTGGCCTTTCCGTCTCACACCCACCCTGGGAAACTTCCCAGGAGGTCACTCATCCTGATCACTGCTCTAGGCCAAGCACGCTTAACTACGGAGTTTTAACTATGTAGGCTCCCGAAAAGGAAGGTTCACCTTGAGTATAGTATACCGAAACGACAGTCTCGATCCAAGGATCGCGTTACCACTGACGGCGCGTCGTTCGGAGGCCCGTAGCTCAAGATACGGCCATTTGAACGAAAACGTCCGAAGAAGGGGGGTACGGGCCCGGGCCGACCCGGGCCGACCCCCCTGGGTCGGCCCAAACCGGGTCGACCCAACCCGGTTGGACCGGTCCGGCCCGGCCGGTCCGACCGGCCGGGCTCGGCTCGGCCGAGCGCCAGGCGCCGCGGGCGTTGACCCGCGGCCTGAGGAAAGTCGCGGCCCACGTGGGCCGCGCTGGCGAACCGCGGACGCGGCTGAGTCGCGTCCCGCCTGGACGAACCGGACCCGCGCGGCCGCGGGTCCGTTGGCCACCGCCGCCGCGGCTTCAGCCGCGGCGGCCTCGTCCGGCGGCGCGCCGGGGCGCCGCCGCCTCCGGCCGCCGGCAACTTCCGCGGGCCGCCGGCGTCGCTCCGGTGGCCCGTTTTCCTTCCCGTCTGCACCGTTGCTCCTCCCGGGATCCTTCCTTTACTGCGGGATCGTCAAACACCCGTTGCAGCATGTTCCGTCATCGCCCGCCAAATCCTCACAAAACGAAGAACGACGGAGGGTCGTCGGGCCGTGTTCGTTTGGCCCGCACCCTCCGCGTTAGAGATAAACAACCGGGAGAAATTTATTCCACACAGGAAACAACAATTTTTAATAAGATTAAAAATTGTTCACAAAACGATTCTTTAATTTCTTTAAAGAAACATTGACGGGATTTAATTAAAAAGGGGGTAAATCCCATAATATAAAAATCCCTACCTCGTCGATCGTCGCGCGCGGGCGTTCTTCACGGAAAAGCTCGTCGCAGAAGAGAGGGATCGTCGCGTCATCGCCAGGAGGCGTCGCGTCGTCGCGGAATCCGGTGTTGAGTCGGCGAACTCAAGAAGCCGATCGAAGATCCGTCGCGGAGGAAGAGACATCGCAGAAGAACGTTGTCGGCGATGCGGATCAAGGCGTCGCGTCGTCGATTTCCGGGTTCGGCGTTCTTTGCGTTCTTCGCGTTCTTCGCGTTCTTCGCGTTCTTCGCGTTCTTCACGAGGGAGAAGAAGAAACAAGGATCCTCTCAAATCTCCTCAAAAGATTTTGGGTTGGTCTTATTTTATTAATATGCCAACACACGAAAACAGGTTAAGAAATGATTGAATTAATTCGTTGAATTAATTCAACGAAAGAAACAGGCCATTTAATTCACGAAAGAAACAGCCCATTTAATTCACGAAGAAACAACCCATTTAATTCACGAAATAAACCGCCCAATTAAATGGTCTGTTAAGAATTTAGAAAACGCGTCAGTTGACTTTCATTAAGACGGGTTTTCACGGGTGCGTTTCTTAGCGGAAAGAAACGGCGGAGCTCGTGCGGGCCCCACCTCACAAATATCCTACCAAGGGGGTAGGATATTTCTGGATAGCATCATATCCAGTTCAACTCAGTTCAAGCCCCCTTTAAGTGGCTTCAAGTGGCTTCCAAGCGGCTTAAGTGAAATAAAATAAAGTTGTCGCAAAATTATTTTATTTCTTAACTTTAAGCCCGAAAATTAAAAACCACACCCGAGCAAACGCAACTCCGGAAGAGGAGTTTCTAAGCGAATATCGGCGCTGCAATTTCATCGGTGCCCTCAGAATTCGATTCCGGGCACCGGTTCAAAAGTTAGAAAAACGCGCTCGTCCGTTCACTGAACGTACCCGAGCCAAACTTCGGAAAATGATTCCGGGCACACCGGGCCTCGGAATCAGGCGCCGTCAGAAACTGAGTTCTTGTAAAATTCCAAAGAAAATTAAGAAAAAAAATTTCCTTGAAATTTACGGTTCTTTACAAGAAGGGCTCGCTCCAGCACTCCAGCCTGAGTGGGGATGCTGAGAGACATGATGGATTCCTTGATATCCCGCCTGAGTCCCTACTTAAAGGTATGGGCCCTAAAGAAAGGGTCCCACACTATGTCTATGGAGTAGAGAGAGAGGTCTATAAACCTCACAAAGTACTCAGCCACCAACAGGTTTCCCGACTACAGGTGAAGAAGCTCCTGGATGCGCATAGAGCGCAAGGTCGTGGGGAAAAAATACTCCTGAAAAATCCACTCAAAGTCTATCCAGGTGAGGGTTTCCTCATCATACGTCTAGATGGTAAAGCTACACCATCTCCCTACTGAGCCCTAGATAAGTCTTACGGCCAAGATCGACATCTAGTCAAGCGGCGTCCTCACTAAGAGGAAGACTCGCGTCACTACCTCCAGCCAGTCCTCAGTGACCTGAGGATTTATCTCTCCCCTAAACCTAGGAGGTCTCTATCTCTAAAACTCATGTCAGGCACTAAGTCAATGTACATCCTCTAACGATAACGCCGATAGTAAAAACTGATCAATAGGTTGTGGAAACACCGATTCACCACCCGGTGGGGCCATATCTAGCACTGGTCCCTGAACCGATGCCTCATCGCTAGGTGGGTTGTCCACACGATCACGTATCGGAATCCTAGATGGTTGTATATGTAGAGGAATCTTGAAATAGATCAAGATGTACCAAATTCAGAAGTTTATACCTAGTGGGCTCACTCTTATTTAAGAAGATCATAAGAAGACACTTATGCAACCAGTGTTTTCATGTATAGAGCTGAAGAACAGAATTCAAGGTCCTGGTGTATCGATACGTCGGCCATCGTACCAACACTAGACTCCCCAAATATGAAATTTGAACTCAAAACATTTAACATTGTTTCCCCAAAAACAAAACAACAGACTCCTGGTCTTTGAGGTAGAATCGACCACCTCTGATACCACTTTTTCATGACCTATCCCTCGGGGCTCGTGTTGTGACATACCCCAAGAATTCCTCTCGAAGGCCAGGGATTGGCAACTAGCACTGAAGGAGTCAACCTAAAAATGGGAGGCATTTTCCTATGTTCCTATACGCACGCACACACAACCACATCATAAAGATGTAAAAGTAAACAATCATGTCACTAAACAACCACTAAGTACATGTACAACTGAAAGTCAAATGGGCCAGAATACAAACCCAAAATAAGACTAACTGGAAAACAGTAAAGTGCAAAAGAAACTATGGAATTTTTCCTCTAGAAACCCCAACTAATGAGTAAGTATAGAGTATCTACTGGAATCCGTAGAAGTACTCTTCGCCTTCCTGGTCTCACTGAGCACCATCGGGTCCTGGGCCACCAAGTCCTCCATCAAGGCGGCGGTCGTCTGCACTAGACACAACACGTGTGGGTGAATCCCATGTAGGTTTGAGTAACAATATACTCAATAGGGACCCCAAAACACAAAGGAAATACCACAAAACAATCCACAACCAAACCAAAAATCATGATCACTAAGCATGATCACAAATTAAGACGGCTCACACAATGTATATTCTAGAGTAGGAAAGTAGAACCATTAGTCACATCATCAAACACCATGGGTTTATAGAGAAATCCTCCTCAATGAGTACATTGGGTCTTCCGAGTCACACAGAACGTACTTCCCAATAACCTTAGAACTGTTGTGGTACTCATCCCTAATGAGTACCATGGTTATTCTGGGTCACACAAAAGCCGCTTCCCACCGTGGTCATGTTGGGTCACACAAAAGCCACTTCCCACCTATGGCCATACTGAGGTAATCCTCCTGTCGAGTACGGTGGGTCTGATGGGTCACACAGAAGCCGCTCCCCACCATGGGCCTACTAGGTCAAATAGAAGCCACTTTCCACTGGGTCATAGTATCTAATCCATATAGGGTCACTCGTCAGCAGTCTTTAGGTTTCAACAAACCGTAGGGTTTCCACACATAGCACATTTGATCTCTGTAGAACCACTCCCCAAGCCATTATTTAAATTCCAACTTACATTAAATCCACCATATATTATGTCAAAATATTTGTGTCATCACGAGGGTTCTAACTCTACAAATGGATCGTTAATCGGACGAACGGTTTGCAAGATATTGACGTTTTTCCAAAAAGGGGTTGGTTGGGTTTGGGTCCAGTCCGACCGAACCAAAATCCACTGACCCAACCCGGACCCGGCCCCACCAGGGTCCAATCTATTGGGTCGCGGGTCCACCTGGATGGGATAATCTAGAAGCCGTGTTTGGCTCCCTGCTCACCCTGCGGTCGATGCGAGGCTGTTTCCTCCACCGCAGTCAAGCGATCACGGCTTTTTGCTACGCGATCATCCAGTCCGGCAGGCCGGACTCCCTCACGTTGTTGAAGACCACATGCCTCCGAATAATTCCAACTTCCATTAAATCCTTCATAGATTATTCCAAAAGATCTGTCCCATCGTGAGGGTTCCATCACCGTAAACGTCTCGTCAATCGAACGCTCAGTTTGCAAGATATTGACGTTTTTTCAAAAAGGGGTCGGTTGGGTCCAGGTCATGTCCGACCCGGTCAGACCACACCAACCCGACCTGGCCCGGGGTCCATTGACCCAACCCGGGTCCACTGACCTGACTCAGACCCATATTGTCCTGGGTCCAGTCCGTTGGGTAGTGGGTTCAGCCTGACGGGGCAGGTCCAGCCCGCTGGTCAAGCGAACCGGTCCGCCTGGCTGGGATGTGGATGGAAGTCGTGTCCGGCTCCATGCTCACCCCACGGTTGATGTGGGGCTATTTCCTCCATTATGGTCAAGCGACCGCGGCTTTTCACTACATGACCGGCCAATCCGGCTGTCCAAACTCCTGCACGCAGTCGAAGATGGCATGCCTCCGAAGAACTCGGCCCATGGTTGTGGGCTGCTCCACCGACGCGGTCGCCCAGCTACGTTTGCCTCCATCGGCCGCCGGCAAAGTTGGAAATTTTTTTGCTTCATCGTGGCCCGTGTCAGCCATAGTTCTCCTCCCAGCACATTGTCGTGGCGCACCACACCCACCCACATCCTCCAAAATAATACTCTCTGGACCATCGAGTCCACTCTAGTGGTCTGTTCTTCACACTGACTACACCTATAACCCCCATGGGGCATTTACTTCCCTGCGAAGGCCTTGAACTTGCCTTACCTCTGTTTCAAAAATTCATCCACCAAGAATGCACAATGTGAAGGGGGGTCAAGCCTTGTTCGTTTCGGCCCGCGCCCTCCATGTTAGAAGTTTAAAATAGGGGAGGCTTGGGAAGGATGTTCTATCAACAAAAAAATCAATCCTAAATATAAATCCCAGAAACATCACCCTCCTGTAAGAACGGAAAATCAGAAGATCAACCTTTTTGTGGTTTGATCCGTGTTCATCATTTAAAATGAATAACGGAGAAAAAATAAACCAGAACAAACCCCTACCTCGAAGAAGTTCGACGTTGATGCGGTCCACCCAAGAATGTTCAAGAACTTGAATGTGTTCTTTGCTTCCCAACTCCATTCTTCAAGGTGCGTTGAAATTGTTAATGTTCCACTGGTGTTCATCATTCTTCATTGGAGAGAAAACTCATTGGAGGTTCATCAGAGAATTGTCTGCTGCTTAACCCTCAATTCTCTAATGCGTTATTCCATTAAAAGAAAACATATCATAGCATTTCTGTTATATTGCAACATTGTGTCATTACGGCTGCACAAAACGATTCATTAAGGTGCTTCCTTTAATGCGCCTCGTCACCACACCACAGTGTCGTCATCTACCGCTCAATGGTGAGAAAATAAAATAAAATAACTTTATAAGTTATTTTATTATTTTTCAAAAAGTCCTAAAATTAACATTTTCATCTAACCCTTTCCGGTCTAAGTTAAGCCCTTTCTAGATGAATATCGGTGTTCCAAGTTCAACTATGCACTTGGATTTTTGATCCAAGCACCGGTTCAAAAGTTAGAAAACCTCTCTCACACATTTACTTAAGTGAACTTAAAAAAGTTCAAAATTTTATTCTAGGATCACCGAGCCTCATAACCACATTCCGTCAAAGTGTGTGGTCTCAAAATAATTTCATACAATTTTAAAAAATATATATATGTTGAAATTTTGGGACATTACAAAATCCTACTAATGTAGTCAGCTACCATATTTTATACTATTCTCTTATCTCGAATCTCAAGGTCAAACTCCTAGTAGAGGAGCATCCACCAAATGAAGTGGGGATTAGCTTCAGGTTTCTTTAAGAGAAAATGAAGGGAATCATGATCCAAAAAACACGATGATTTTTGACCCAAGAATATGTGAATGTAATTTTTATAAGGAAAACACAATAGAGAGAATTTATTTTTCAGTGGTTGTTTAGTTTTTCTGGATAGGTTCAAGGGTATGCAAGGAATACACAATGATGTGAGGATACTTCTCAACACTTTGTGATAAAACTACCCCAATTGCAAATCTAGAGGCATGAAACATAAGTTCTAAGGGGATATCTCACCTTGGTGGTTGGATTATGGGAGGTGATGTGAGGATCTTTTTTAGTGAATTGAATTCATCCTTGAATTTTTTATCAAAAATAAACTCTGAATATTTTTTTAATATTGAAGAAAACGGAAGTTTGATCTTACTAAAGTATTTAATGAATCCATGGTAAAAACCAACATTACCCAAGAAATATTGCACCTCACAAAAAAAATTGGATATGGAAGGGATGAAATTAATTAAATTTTTGATTTATCCACTTAAATTACCTCAATTGAAATAACATTCCTAAGAAATATCCCCCAATTAACCATGAAATGGAATTTATCATAATTTAATATGATATATTTTTCATTATAATGGATTAGTATAGATCCTATGTGTTCTAAATAGTCATCAAAAGAAGATCCATAAACTGTGAAATCATCCATAAAAACTTCTATAAAATTCTCAAGCTACTCATAAAATATACTCAACATACAACACTAAAAAGTACTAGGAGCATTACATAGACCAAATGGCATCCTCCTATATGAAAATGCACCTAATAGATAGATAAATTTTTTATTTTCTTAATCCTAAGGGGATATGTGGATTTAAAAATAACCTGAATATCCACCAAGGAAACAATAATGGGACTTACCATCCAATAAAACTAAAATTTGGTCGATTAAAGGTAGAGGAAAGTGGTCCTTTTGCATGGATTGATTCTGTCAATGGTAGTCAATAAAGAATCACAAACTGTTTTTCACACGTGTTGGAACCAATTCATTCCTTTCATTTGACACTACTATTATTCCAATTTTTTAGGCACAATTTTCACTGGTCTAACCCATTTACTATCATATATGGGATATATGATCCTAGCAGCTAGAATTTTACTAACTCATAATTTTAAAACTTAAAGGAGGTTTGGATTCAACCAATTTTGATCTTGGATTATGAGTTTAGCCTCATCATCTAAAAGTATATCGTGTGTACAAATATATGGGATAATCCTAGGAATATCTTCCAATATCCATCATATCACCTTTTTACACTCTCTAAAAAGGTCTAGCAGTTTTGATTCCTGCTATGGATAGAGATTTTTGTAAATAATAATGGTCAATTGGTCAATACCCTTAAGATAGGAATATTTTAAATTATATGGAAGTGGTTTTAATTCCAACACCAGTGGTTTTTGGATTTAAGAAGGAGATTTAGGGGGAGTGAGGTCCATGAAACTTTTTATTTTATCATGTTTATTCTCTAAGGGAAGAGAATCAATGGAAATGGGATTTTTATAATCATCATTGGTTATGGATACCTTAGTATGAACACACTCATCAATTAAAGCACAAGAATTAATATTTTTTCAAACCCACACAACACTCAAAACATGATTCATAATTTAAATCATCCAAGAGTGAAGAAGAGGAAAATGAATCATAGTATGGGTTGAGGATAGAATGTTGTGTGTGTGTGTCATTAAAGATAACTTTCACCAAATATATTGTAATATTGGATTGATATTTAATGGGGTGATACATAGAATCAAGAATATTGAAGCTTACCTTTTCTCCATTGAACTCCATGAACTGCGTACCATTGTGAATGTTGATGATCATATTTTCTGTTTTAAGGAATGGCCTTACAAGTATGAGAGGGGGATTTCCTTGGGTTTGGGTATCTTCTATCTCAAGAAAGTAGAATTATATAGGGAAGATGATATTATTCACACTTACAAGGATGTCCTCAATTACTCCTAATGGGTGTGTTGTGACCCAGTTGGCAAGTTTCATGATGATGCCTATTTTTTGAAGTTATCCAACCTATAGATAAGTATACATGAAGTGAGGTATTACATTAATTGAAGAAAATAAATCAAGTATTGAATAATAAAATATGGTCTCCCCTATAATGTAAGGCATCATAAAAGTTCTCAGATCCTTGAATTTGATTGGAATTACTGGTTGTATCAAATATGAGACATTATTTTTAAGGTTGAATCTCTCATTCCCCTTCAACTTCCATATATGGGTGAAAAGTTTTTTAAGAAATTTGGCATTGTGAGGAATTTGTTTAACTGTATCCAATATAGTAATTTTAACTTGTATCTTTCTAAATGTATCCATTATTTCTTTATCAATCTCATTATCAAAATTTTTCTTATTTTTAGAGAGTCTTTGGGGGAAAGGAAGAGGGATGGATTATTCAATGGAATCCTCAATGGTAATTTTTTTACCCTTTTTTTGTTTTTATTCACTGGAATCTCTTTAGGATATAAAAAAGAGAGTTTTCAAGAGGGGGGCATACCTATTGGGTAGAATCAATGGAAGGAGAAATTTCATTACCACTACGAAGTGTGATTACACATATATTAACTTTGTCCTTAGGATTAGAAACAGGTTGGGATGGTAACCTTGTATCTTTATCTCACTGATAGTGTTTTCCAATTGTCCCACTTGAGTTCATATGTCTTGAATAGCTTATTGTGTGGTATATTATAACTGGAGGTTATGGGTTTCCACTTTCTTCACTATGTCCTCAAGGATTGGTTCAGATTTGAGAGGAGGATGGTTATTCCAAGAAAGTGAAGGGTAATAAGGTTTCATACCTTGTCCTTGTTGATACCAATTCTATTTTGGGTATCTTGAGTTTCCTCCTTATCAGTATTGTGGTTGTTCTTACCACCTGGGGTTTGGATTTGTCCGGAATGGTTCTTTATTGAACGATGGTTCTTATTGAAATGGATGCCCATAAAATACTATTGTACAAGACTCTGATGAATCCTAAAGTTGGGGGCACTGATCAGAAAAATGAGTATTATCATAAAAAATACCACAATTCAATGGAATGGGAGGAGAATTTGAATTACCTTGATCTTGATATCATTATCTTAGAATGGTATGAATATCATCAAGTTTATTATCTATCTTTTATTCTAGGGATGGATGACTTTCCTCGTGAACTCCTTGAGTGGGTGAAATTTCTCTTGTACCAAATTTTTTGTGCATTTTGAACCATGATGGATATTAAGTCACAAGCGTTGGTAGGAGTTCTATCAACTAGGGAACCACCATCTGTAGAATCTATCATTCACCGGTCCATGGGTAAAAGTCCCTCATAAAAGTATTGATTAAAGATTGTTCACTAATTTGGTGGTGGAGGAAACTTGGTCAAAGTATTTTGAATATCTCTCAATATTCATGAAGGTTCTCTCCTTGTGATTTCATAATTCCATAGATTTATTTTCTAATTGATTCAATTTGGGAGTTTGGGAAGAAATTCTCTGGAAAGAGTTGTTTCAGGTCATTCCAGCCCCCAATTGTGGTAAGTAAATAGTATAGTCAGTCTTTGGTTACACCATCAAGGGAGAAAGGGGAGTCCCTAAATTTAATTAGGTCCACAGTCACATTTTTAGGTTTCATGGTGGAGAAAACTATGTGAAACCTCTTAAGATATTTTTTAGGGTCCTCACCAGGAAAATAATCGAATATAGGAAGGAGGTGTATGATTCCTAATATTATCTCAAAGTTGGCTACTTCCTCAGGATATTGAATGTATGCGGGTTGGTACTCCACATCCTTGTTCATTAGTTCTTTTAAGGTTTGGTTATATATATCCATGTTTTTAGGAATTTTATTTGGTTAAATTTTAGATTGGTTTAGGAATACATGATATTCTAGAGGGGTTAATCAGTGTTACCTGACTGTCCTGCTTTATATGACCTAATTTGTGATTGAGGAATATTTTCAATTTCTGTGTCTATTTCCAAAAGTTTTTCTTTTCCTGGTCAGGTCATGCAAATAAGTTGTTAAGTTGTTTTTTTATGTTTTTTTAATGGAATATGAATAAAATAAAAAAACACTTAACATGAATGAAATGAGAAAAGAAAATATAATTTTATATTATAGAATTATAGAGAGAGGGAAGAAGAGAGAGAGAGAAAAGAAACACACACAAAAAAACAAAAAACTCAAAAAACAATCAAAAGGTAAGGGGAAATATTGAAAGGAGTAATAAATAAAAAGTAAAATAAAGAAATAAAAAGAGAAAAATGATCTTGGATCCCTGAAAATGGTGCTAAAATTTGATCGCATTGTCGATCGCATCAAATTATAAATTGTTTTTACTATAATTTCGGTAGTATAGAAGGAACCTTAAGTCATATCTCAATAAATACTTAGAACATTAATTTTGAAAAAAGTTTTTGATTATGAAAAATAAAAGGGGAATGGGATTTTATAAAACATTGTTTTTTATTTAATAATCCAAGAGATAAAAGAAATAGCTAAAACAAAGTGGAGATTAATATAATTGATTAAGTGTGATCAACCCGAGGAAATCTCATGATGCTCATTCTTTATCACATAAATAGAAAGGTTATAGGTCTATTAATCCCTAGTTTTTAACACCTATAACCATAATTTTACTGATTTTATACTAGTATACCTCTTATTCTTCATTTTGAAACACAAAATTATTCACTGGTTACCACTGATGATTGGGTGATTTGTGTTCAAATTTATAATCGAAACTCACCAAGGCAATACATGAAGAACTCGATGTGTGATCTACGTTTGTATATTATTTAAATATATTACCATGACAGGAAATTACATGGACTTATAATTTTCAATGTGAATTAAATCTACCAATATGAACCGCGCAAACACCATAATTGAAATGGGAATAAAAAGAGGTGAACAATGTGTGAAACATCACATAAATGGGTACCCCCAAACATGATCATATGAGTTGAGTATGAATTAATAGTACCTAAATCAATTAAATAAGAATAAATGATGAATAAAAATAACATTAAAATCTGGAAATAAAAATATCTTTCAAATATTACAAATAAAAATCTCAGGATTTACATCATGTTCCTCCTCGGGTGATCATAAGGAGTTTAGAACTCCATTGAAGGGGAGGAAACCATATATATTGAAGAAGAAATTAAAAAAACCTAAAATATTAACCCATTTAATATAAAAAATAGTGAATGAGGTTTAGGGGTGGTTTATGGGAAGATATAAAAAAAATCCACAAAAGAAGTCAAGTGCCTAAGGGACTAGGTGACTATTCATGGAAGAATTTTTCCTCCTTCTTTATCTGGTTGGTTGACTGAACAAAACACGTTAAAATATCTTTAAATTCTTTGGAGAGGTGTAAATTCTAGTTATATTTCCAATGAAGGTAAAATAATCCCAATTAGAGTTCTGAGGCCCATATTATGGCCCAAATTCAAAAGGGAGGTCCAATTTTTCCGGCCCAGAATTTCTTCACATTATGGACTTATTTTGGGCCTCCAAATGGATGAATTGGGATCCATGGTATTCTAGAGAAATGTATCCCACAATTTTTTTCATTGTTACACCAATTTTCATCCCAATTGGAATTACAAATTACTCATAGTAAATATTTAAGTCCACATGTGTGCTTGGTCTCTGGCTCATTTTGACACTTTTTGCTTTGATTCCATCATGAACTCTCCAAATCACTTCCACATACAATGAAATCATCAAAACAAGTGAAATTACCCTTTTTAACAGCAATAAAAATTGAATTATGTTATCAAAAATGAATTGAAATATTTTATTTTATTAGTAATTTTCAATACAAAACTAGTTTAGTACAATGGTGTAAGGGTGGAAATGAATAGTGAATCACTACGTGGTCAATTATATACATCATCATCTTATGAAGTCAGGTCAGGTGAGAATATTGGTACATGATATTATTGATCCAAATACTCTATTTCCACTTCCTACTAAGTAGGTTTCCATTATTTGAAAGATTATTGGTTATTTTTTTACTTTTTCCAACTAATCATTACAGTCAGCTAACATATGAGGTATACAGTTTTTTTATACTTAAAAATTTATAATTAATTATAATATTTTATTACACTTAAATTATATAGGAGTATCTGAAATTGAAGTAATCACTACAAAGTAAAGTAAAATTTCAGGTTCCAACACCTTCAGATACTCCTCAGGAAGCTGATGGGGTAACAAAGTTATCATACATTTTTTATATATTAGATAATTATTATACTTTTCTGATGAGTGTTGATATATTAAAAATGTTTAAGTAGGGGTAATTACAAAGATACAAAGAAAACATGTAACCTACACACAAACAGAAATCCAAGGATACTTGAACTCGATACCTTTCCAACAACCTATAGGGCCACTACCACTGAGCCAAGCACTAAGTGATCATATATATGAAAGATATTATATTGTAATAGTGGGTTCACTAGAACTAACTTAAAAAATAATTTTTTTATTACCATGTCATGTATACAGTGAGTTATACATGATGTTTTCTTACCATAATAGTGTTGATATTTCTACATCCACTATTTACATGATAATGTCCATAAATTATTTATCATATAAAAAGGTTATAGAAGTTCCCAAACTATAATTAGAACCTAGAGATACTTTGAAATTAATATTAATTATATGTTCTATGTTCTAGATACATCATGTTGAATGGACACAAATGATGTATGGATATCATGTTTTGGGGGCTTATAAGTATTGAGACTTTTTCTCATGAAGTTCACACTTCGCGATGTCGAGTAAATAAGATCATGAGGACTAACCCACCAATAGAGACACCACATGTTTCATGTGTCATTGGTTGTTCCTATTTACGAACACAAGAAATGGTCTCTTGAATTGAGATTATTATTAGTGTATACTATTTGATTCTGTACTTTGATGCAAGATGAAAAATATGGCATTGATGTCATAGTGAGGTAGCTTGTGTTGGGTGCATCATTGGAGGTATGATATTGATTGAATAATCAAGATAGAATTTTTTACTTCTGAAATGAAGTGATTTCTCAAGCCTAGTTGATCAGGATTGTAGTACCTTCACTAAATTCATGCACATGCTAGAAGAAGTTAAGTCTATCTAGTAAGGTCAATGAATAATAAATAAAGAAAGGATGATTACATGAAATGTGCATCCTTCTTTATGATATATTGTGATACAAAGAGATTATATTACACGGCATGTGTTCATAGGAAATGTTGTTGTTGTTATGACTATACCTTATCTCTTTAGGGGGCTTTATGGGTTTTTAAACTCCACTCATGGCTTGTGAATAATATTAAATTCTATTTAGATAAGGTCCTAGAGGGTCACACACTAAACGTAATCAAAAGCCTATAATATTCTAATAAATAGAACTATTGGACATGGTGGGACCCACTAAGGGTCTAAGTGATTTCCAATAATATAAAATCACTATGAATAAATAAATTCATATTTTTCAAGTTTAGAATAATTGGTATTTAATTTATTTATTAAAATTATTCACAAGATATTGAGTGAATACAAGGAAAAACATTTAACAAAAGAATATTATTTTAATATTCAAGGTTTGTTTGATATTTGTGGGAATTATGAGTAGAGTTAATGACTCAAATTCATCACATAATATATTTATTATATTAAAATTAAGTGATAAAATATAAATGATATTTATGACTTGGTAAAAAAATCATAAGATATCGTTTATGTCTTATTTAGTAGGTAAAAACATATTCGGAGGTCAGGAAGACTTTTCGGGTATTTTTGTACCACACAATTTAAAGGAGGAAGAGGCTCTCACATTGAATATATTCACTAAAAGATATGATATCCTCTATCTCCTCTCTCCGGTTTCTTTAAGAGAGGATCAATTGATCTAATCCATCAATCGAAGTTTTGCCTCACGAATCGATTGATTGTCACTATAGTGGTCATCGGGATGTCGAAGGCATCCTCAGATCTCTACTCTAGCAGCCATATATCAACGATTTATGTTTCTATAAACTTTTAAAGCATGTGTGGATGATTTAGAGGGATCCAGTTTCGGTTCCTTCGAGCAACAATTACTAGAGATGAATAGATTTCGAACGCACCTTCAAATCGAACGAGGTATTTTTTTATATTTAATTTTGTTCATAAAATTCTCCACACGAGATCCTCAGTAGTTGTATTGGGCTGCATATCATTAGATTCAAAGGGGTTATATAGATCCAACGATGAAAATTGTTAAATCTCCAGCCCATATGCTTTTGTCACAGGCCTCAATATCTTCAATTGGTATAAGATGAATTTCTTGAATTTTTAAGCCAAGAAAAATTATATTTGTGTTATATTAATGGATAGGACATTGTTACAGTCCCAACGTCATAGACAGGTATTCAATCTGATATCAAACAACAAATTTGCAGTCGTTTGAATTTTTAAATCAGATTAAATTCAGTGTTTACAATTTTTAAAAATTAAATAACACACACACAAAAATATATATGTGTGTGTGTGTGTGTGGTTATTTATTTATTTATATATATGATATTTTTACCCGAAGTCATTTAGAAGAGGCATTTTTTAGTTAACTCTAGAATTCCATCCATTTTCCAATAGATGGAATAGTCTTTCCGGTGGGCATTTAATTTCACATGGTTGTGAATTGTTTTACAAAAAATGAATTTTAGTAGCCTAAATTGTATAATTTGGAAAAATTATAACAAACAAAAAATAAATTAATTGGGGTTCCTCTTCTGAATGAGGTTGTCAAAGAAAAATAATAATAAAACTCATCAAAAGGGATGGTGAACGGCAACTTGACAAAAGCCAAACAAAAAAAGTGTTGGAGTTGGTAGACTAGAACCAACTACTTTGTACTTTATTCATTAATAAATACTTTATCACATCTTTATTGTTCTTCTACATGAAAATTCATGTGATAATGTCCTAAGGACAGCTGTTTCATTAAAGGGTTATAGCAGATCTCTGCTATGATGAGAACCCAGAAGTTCCATAACACTATTCTTGAATATATGTTCTATGGTCGGATTATGTTATTTGAGAGAAACGAATAATACAAGCCATTAGGGGTTAAGACTCATAAAACTTTGAGGCACCTTCTCATGGTGTGCGCCCTTAGTAATATCTAGGAGGATATTATGAGAACGAGATCGGCCAGTAGGAAATCCACATTTCATAGTATCATTGGATGTTCCTATCTGTGGACCTGTGTATTGGTCCTTAGACTTTAATATTATTATTAATGGGTATTACAACTCATGCACATAGATGTATTGATGAAAACTGTGATGACACACTGTTTGCAGTGAGGTAGGATACATTGGGTGTTTCATGAGTGATACTGCATTAATAAATAATGCGAGAAAGGATTTTTCCATTCCGTTCCATAACGGAAGTAGGTATCTTGGGCCCTTTGATGGAATTGATATAGCCTAAATAAATCCATGGCCATGGTAAGGAATGGGTGAGTTCAATTCTGGAAATTAAAAGAAAGAATAATCGAGCACATGGGTTGATGGCACTAGCATGCATCCCTCTTGATTCGAGATATCATGACAAAGGGATTATTGATGCACCCAATTTATGTATACATTTCCTCATATATAATTGAAGATAAAACCATGATTTCAGAAAATATCTATGGTTTCATGAACATATTCTTTGATTTTGGTGAATCTGTTTACTTGCAGGAGCTTTCTGGCTTAATACACGGATCAAGGGAAGTTTGTGAAATTTTTGAAACTACACGGCGTGTACTTTCTATATAGGTCGTGTACATACAGACAAGGACACGGACCAAAGCAGGGAGTACACGCCCATGTCTCTAGGCAGAGATGCACGCCGTGTGGGGCGGCGCTACATGCCGTATACCACCTTCTAGAAGGTGTGGTTGCAGAGAAAAGTCCACACACCCACGTGGTCGTTGATGAAGACACGGCGTATTTGAACTTTTACACGTAGTGTCTGCTATTCTAGAAGGGGCTGGCGGCGCTACACGCCGTGTATGGCGGCGCTACACACCATGTTCACTCAACTTGGAGGCGGCGCCATGTGAAAAAGTCAAGAACGGTGTGCTTAGCCACCTGATGGTGGAGAAAATTGTGCCAAAATGCGTTGACGAAAAGTACACGGCGTGTACTTTCTATACACACCGTGTACTTTATTTTTCTATAAAATGAGGCCTCGGCCTACGAATTTAAGGGGTGTTCAGAACCATTAGAGAAGGGAGAATCTCTACTACCACCATTCCCGAAGCCACCAAGGTTTCTTCATTCCGCTATTCCACCATTCCACCCTCCGATACTCTACCTCAACGCCTACACAATGAATTCGTCAGGTATCACGTGTGTTATTTCTCTCCTAAATTCTATGTGTAACTAAACCCCCCGTGTTAGGGATGTGGATGATGGGATTATAATTTGTATATTGTTTTATATAGTTGTGTTTGAATCATTGTAATTCATCTTACTTTTCTTAAGCCACTGTCTAATATAACAGAGAATTCTTAGCCGGACCAAGGGAAGGATTCTCAGCAATTCAAAATAAAAGTAACGGAGCAAAAATCCATGACCATTGGAAGGTTTTCACTGATTCAAGTAATGGATTGGATGTAATAAAGAATTAAGGACATTGACTACCGGACCAAGGAGTCAACTACTCAAATTCCAAACAAGAGGAACCGGACCAAAGAAATCTTGTAACAAAATGGAATCATAAATGATTGAATTACTATGAACAGCACAACCATTTAAACAATCTGCATAAGAACTTCTTATTCACCACAGCTCTAACACATCTTTTCTTTCCATTTTTAATAACTCTTTAAATTTACCCATTGTTTCCCTTCAAACTGTGTCCATTCTTCAAAGTAAATCAGTTTAGTTTAAATCAAAACCCAAGAATCAACCCAATCGTTTCTAAACTTTGCATACTTCACCTAATTAAGTATTAACTCAATTAAATTCATGCACTCCATGGTTCCCTGTGGATCAACCCTGAACTTATGCTATACTAAATTTCTAAGAACGGGTAATTAATTTGGGACGCATAAAACTTCAACCAACGACAAGCGTAGTCCAAATTTTGGCGGCGTTGCCGGGGACACCATTTAGTGCTAAGATTTAAATTGTGTTAATAATTGATTTAAGTGAACATAAAAATCAAAAATTATCAAAAAACTCTTTTCTAACTCTCATTTCAAATTTTATTTTTTTTTCCTTTTACGCCTGGTTTTCGTTTTTGTGTTGTGTAGCGCTTCAAGTGTATGTTTCGACGCTTTACACGATCCAAAAGTGTCGAGTCTTCGAAATTAGTTCCGCTTGACCCGGAAATCGAACGGACCTTGCTTCATCATCATCGTACACAGACAGAAACTCACAACCATCTACAAAGACCTATGGCGAACAAGGAAGAGGGAGCACCAGTCGTAGATGTTGCGACTGAGCATCAGTACCAAGATCAGCAGCCTCCCACTACTGGTCTACCGGAGCAACATCCTGGAGCCTTTATGGAATTCCTCCCAAGGGATTACCAATGGCCACCGCAGAAACTCTTCCCACGACCATACTTTTCCCCTCATGAGCAGTTTATGCAAACTCCACCCCATCAAAAACAACCTCCAAGACATACCCTTATGGAGTATGGACTTCCTTCGATTCACGGAGCTGATACGGGCATCGTTCGTCCTCCGGTCCAGGCCCAGCACTTCGAGATCAAGCCTGCTATCATGCAGCTGATCCAGAACATAGTCCAATTTGGAGGCCTGGCCAGCGAGGATCTGAACGCCCATCTCTCCAAATTTCTGGAGATCTGCGACACCTTTCGGTACCATGGAGTGTCTGAGGACGCCATCCGTCTTCACCTATTTCCCTTTTCTCTACGGGATAAAGTGAAGGACTGGATCAAGGGGCTGCCACAACGATCTATCCTCACCTAGGAGGATCTAGCCCAGGCATTCCTTTCCAAGTACTTCCCGCCATCCAAGACGGTGACACTCCGGAATGAGATTCATAACTTCCAGCAGCATGACTCTGAGTCGTTGTACGAGTCCTGGGAACGCTTCAAGGAGATATTACGAAAATTCCCCCATCACGGACTCCCACTCTGGATGCAAGTCCAGACCTTCTATGGAGGACTTACCACGAATACCAAGTCCGTGGTGGACGCTGCTGCTGGAGGTACGGTGATGCGGAAGTCCCCCGAAGAACTATTCAAACTTCTGGAAGATATTTCAACCAACAGCTTCCAGTGGCACTCCGAGCGGGGGACTCAAAAGTGAGGTATGCACAATATTGACGCTACCACAATGTTGGCTGCTCAGTTGGATGTTGTGTCCAAGAAAATCGACGCATTGAACCTCAAAGGAGCATCTCAAGTTCATGCGGCGCACCATCCAGCATGTGGTGACTGTGGTGATAACCACATCATGGGAGAATGCCCAGGTTCAACTGGAGGCACCTCGACGAGCGAGGTGAGTTATGTTGCCCAAAATCGAGGGCCCAACCAGTACCAGCAGTACCAGAACCCAGCATGGTGAGAT
Source organism: Viscum album (assembly GCA_963277665.1). Classification (NCBI taxonomy): domain Eukaryota; kingdom Viridiplantae; phylum Streptophyta; class Magnoliopsida; order Santalales; family Viscaceae; genus Viscum; species Viscum album. The sequence continues at coordinate 686,295,458 of OY728142.1, read as the reverse complement.
CAACAGAACACAGGCTGGGGCCAACAACAGCAGAATCTTCCGCCCCAGCGACCGCCCAACTACAACCAACCTCCATATCAGAACCAATTCCAAAGGCCGCAACAACCCCAGCAGGGTCCTTATCAGCAATAAGGGTATCAAAACCCTCGTCCACAGTAGCCACGACAACCACCTCCTCCACTGGCTCAACAACCACCTCAGCAGGAGAACACCTCAAGGTTAGAGGATTTGATGACTAAATTCATATCTACTACTGAGACTCGGTTCCAGAATCAGGAAGGATCAATTTGAGTCTTAGAGAATCAGATTGGACAGCTAGAAAATCAACTCTCAGGGAGGCAGCCCGGTACACTACCAGGGAACACCAAAAAAAATCCAAGGGAGGAGGCCAATGCTATCATGCTCTGGAGTAGAAAAGAGATCCACCAGGACCACCAATCAGCACAGCAAGGTGCATCCACACCCACTGTTGAAGAGAAAGGTACCAATACTTACCCCTCCTCATCCAATATCCCATAGAAGGAGGCTTTACAAAATAAAGAAAAGGAAGTAATCCAACCATTCAAGCCTGTCTTACCCTTTCCGAAAATATTGAAGCAGAGGAAGCTGGACCACCAATTCAGCAAATTCATGGATGTGTTCAGAAATCTCCACATCAACATACCATTTGCAGAGGCCCTGACACAAATGCCAACCTACACCAAATTCATGAAGGAAATCCTCTCAAATAAAAGGAAGATGGAGGATTTGGGTGTTATTGCACTAACGAAGGAGTCCTCCGCGGTGGTTCAACATTCCATTCCTCCCAAACTCCAAGATCCAGGTAGTTTCACCATTCCTTGTACTATTGGATCCTACGAATTTGGTAAGTCCCTCTGCGACTTAGGGGCCAGCGTGAACCTTATGCCCCTCGGAGTTTTCAAGAAGTTGGGACTCCACGAGCTCAAGCCTACCTGCGTCGCCCTTCAACTTACCGATCGATCCATCAAACACCCAAAGGGACTACTTGAGGACGTACTCGTAAAGGTGGGTAGGCTGATTCTCCCTACTTATTTCATCATCCTCGACATGGGGGATGACCAAGAAGAACCTCTTATACTTGGAAGGCCTTTCTTGGAAACTGGGAAGGTCCTGATCGATGTGCACCAAGGGGAGATTATTTTTCGAGTAGGTAATGAAAGAGTTTCCTATAATGTCCTCAAATCCGTCAAACATGCTTCCTTATCAGAGCATAAGGACTGTTATGCAGTGTCCACCATGGATAATAATTTTAGTGACAAAGGGGATGAACCGGTATGTTCTTTTATTTCGAATACTTTAAATGATCCAGATATTCTATTAGAGGAAGCGCCAGAAGATTTGCAATTCATAGAAGGCCAAGGTGGACACTATTGGCAGCGTGCAATTGTTCCTGATATTTTGGAATGGGATGAGGTGTAGCCACTTGTGCCTTAGATTTTAAAGGCACCTGAACTCGAACTGAAGCCTCTTCCATCTTCTCTCAAATATGGGTATCTAGGACCCAATCAAACTTTGCCTGTTATACTTAATGCAGAACTATCACAGGAGCAGGAAGATACGCTTCTACGGGTTCTCAAACAACGGAAGCATGCTATTGGGTGGACAGTCGCTGATCTGAAGGGAATCATCCCTACCATTTGCACTCACAAGGTGCTACTTGAAGAGGCTGCCAAGAAATCTCGGCAACCACAACGGCGCTTGAATCCTCCCATGAAGGAAGTTGTAAAGAAGGAGGTGATCAATTTATTGGATGAAGGCATCATCTATCCCATCTCGGATAGTCCATGGGTGAGTCCTCTCCAAGTGTTACCCAAAAAAGGGGGTATCACTGTGATTTCAAATGACAAGAACGAACTCATCCCAACACGCACTATCACAGGCTGGCAAGTCTGTGTGGATTACTGAAAGTTGAACGATGCAACAAGAAAAGATCACTTCCCCTTGCCATTCATGGATCAAATGCTAGAGAGGCTAGCAGGGCACAAATTCTATTGCTTCCTCGATGGTTTTTCCGGTTACAACCAAATCTCCATTTCTCCGGAGGATCGGGAAAAGAGCACTTTCACTTTCCCCTACGGCACATTTGCTTATCGAAGGATGTTTTTCGGCATGTGCAATGCCCCCGCCACCTTCCAGCGCTGTATGTTGGCCATCTTCCATGACATGGTGGAACAAATCCTGGAGGTATTCATGGATGATTTTTCCGTCTATGGAAAATCATTTACCATTTGTTTACGACACCTAGAGCTTGTTTTGGAAAGATGTGAGCACACTAACCTAGTTTTGAACTGGGAAAAGTGTCATTTTATGGTGCAAAGTGGCATAGTCCTTGGCCACAGAATTTCAGAGAAAGGGATAGAGGTTGACCCGGTGAAGATTGAAGTCATTTCATGACTACCAATACCGACTTCCGTCTGTGCCATCCGCAGCTTCCTGGGGCATGCAGGATTTTACAGGCGGTTTGTCCGCGACTTCTCCAAAATATCCCAACCCCTCACCAATATTCTAACCAAGGATTCCATATTTGAGTTCGATGACCATTGTATCTGATCTTTTGAGCATCTGAAGCAGCGCCTTGTGGAAGCTTCAGTTATGATTCCTCCCAACTGGGAGGAACAATTTGAGGTGATGTGCGATGCGAGCGACTACGCAGTGGGAGCAGTCTTGGGCCAGTGCCTTGACCAGATTTTCTGACCTATCTTTTATGCCAACAGGACCCTCAACGAGGCACAGATTAACTACACCACCACAGAAAAGGAGATTCTCGCAGTGGTTTTCACATTTTACAGGTTTTGGTTCTTACTTAGTGTTGTCTAAAGTTATTGTTTATACTGACCATGCAACACTAAAGTACCTACTCAACAAGAAAGATGTGAAGCCCCGATTGATCCGCTGGGTACTCCTCCTACAAGAATTTGATCTTGAGATCTGGGAAAATAAAGGGAGTGAGAACTTCATTGCTGACCATCTCTCCCGCCTCGAGCTGCCACACTTAGAGAAGGAAGAAGATCGGGAGATCAGGGAGGATTTTCCTAATGAGCACCTCTTTTCGATCAGTGAAACACCTCGACCATGGTATGCTGATATCTCTAATTTTCTGGTTACAGGTGTCGTTCATCCCGACCTCTCCTTCCAGCAAAGGAAAAGATTTTTCTCTGATGTGAAAAAGTACTTCTAGGAGGATCCTCTGCTATACCGATCCTGTGCAGATGGAGTGATCCGTCCCTGCATCCCGGAGAATGAAGTTCACAGTGTCCTGGAGTTCTGTCACGCCACACCAGTAGGAGGACATCATGGCTCGGACCGTACCATAGCTAAGATCCTGCAGTCTGGATTTTTCTGGCCCACCATGCATAGAGATGCTCGAGCCTTTGTTTCCTGTTGTGATCGGTGCCAGAGGACAGGTAATGTGGGACGTAGAGCCGAGATGCCTCAGCACCCCATCCTGGAGGTCGAGATTTTCGACGTCTGGGGCATAGATTTCATGGGTCCTTTTCCCCCATCTTTTGGGAACACTTACATCCTAGTATGCATCAACTACGTCTCCAAATGGGTGGAAGCTATTGCTACCGCTCACGACACAGTCAAGGTAGTCATAAATTTCTTAAAGAAAAATATTTTTAGCAGTTTTGGAGTTCCTAGAGTACTGATCAGCGATAGAGGGACCCACTTCGACAACACACTGATGAGAGGAATACTATCGAATTATGGAGTAAAGCATCAAATGGGGACACCATATCATCCCCAGTCCAGTGGATAGGTAGATCTCTCCAATCGAGAGCTCAAAAAAATCCTGGAAAAAACAGTGAACACTTCACGGAAGGACTAGTCCAAGAAATTAGATGATGCCTTATGGGCATATCGGACTGCTTTCAAAACGCCACTGGGAATGTCCCTGTTCCGCCTCGTCTATGGCAAGCCCTGCCATTTGCCAGTAGAATTGGAACACAAAGCCTACTGGGCTTTCAAAGCCCTAAATTTTGATCTGAAGGCAGCTGACGAGAAACGGAAGTTCCAACTGTCGGAACTAGATGAGATCCGATTAGAGGCATACGAGAATGCCAAGCTGTACAAGGAGAAGACAAGATCCATTCATGACCGGATGATATCATGAAAATCTTTCCAACCCGATGATCATGTACTTCTCTTTAATTCCCGTCTACGCTTATTTCCAGGGAAGTTAAAGTCACACTGGTCGGGACCATTCCACATTATCCGCGTATTCCATCACGGAGCGGTAGAAATTTCTGGAGAAGATGGCCAACCATTCAAGGTAAACAGGCAACGGTTGAAAGCTTACCATCCTATAGATAACATGGTGGGAACATTGACCACCATATTCCTCCGGTAAGAAAGGTAAGAAGGTCGAGCCAACGACCTAAAACAAAGGCGCTTCCTAGGAGGCAACCCAGAGGTTACACGTCGTGTCCCACTTATTACACAGCGTGTACTAAGTCTTTTTCATTTATAAAATTAATAGTATAAATCTATAGAATAACAAATCAATAATCAGGGATGATGTCGGTGCCGATGGCAAAGTCACTGGAGTTTATTCGAGCCATCCTCGGTTCGAATCCTCCTGACCTACCGTCGGCACGGGGTTCCTCCTTTTTAATTACACGACGTGTGTGGTATTGTCAATCTATATATATATATATATAAATTTGTTTAATAAAACTCATGGTGGGGATGAGCGGTTGGCTAAAATCGTAATCCGGTTTCAAAAGACCCGGGTTCGAATCCAGACAACTGTCCCATTTCCATCATTTGTTCTTTTAATAAAACCACACGATATGTACTCCGATATACACCGTGTGCGCCATGATTTTTTGAATATAAATAAAAACATTTTAAAAATAAGAAATTACATGCGGGTGAAGTTGGCGGATTGGCAAAGTCTTGACACCAGGTTCACAAGACCCGGTTTCGAATCGCGCTAATCTCCCCACTTCACCCCCATCCTTTCCTAAATAAAAACCACACGCCGTGTTTTTTTCTTTCTTTCTGTGTGTATAAGCCATATAGAATAAATATATATATAAAATAAATATGAACAGCAGAACAACCTTTGCTCCAGTGGGTGAAGGCGTCGGTTCGAATCAGCCGATCGCCGGTTCGAATTCCGCCCCAAGCACCGGACCAAAGGTTGTCCTACTCTTTTTCTTATTTTAAAATACACGGCGTGTATTTCCTGATATATGTCGTGTATAGGCTTATGTATAATATAATTTGTCAATATTTCTATTTTTAATAATTATTATATAGTTTACTATAATAATTAAATTTTACTTTTCTTAAAAAAAATATACACGGCGTGTACTTTACATACACGCCGTGTACCTCAGCTATATAAGCCGCGGGGCATCCGGATTGAGGCCATGTTGCACGACCATCCCATTCTTCCCCTTCTTCCAGTTTTTTTTTCTCCCAAACGCCATCTGAACCCCTTTTGCCAAATCTGTCGATTTGGGGCGTTTCAAGTTCTGATTCCTCACACATTGTGATCCGCGATCCAGGTACACCATTCTACACCCTCTGTTTCAAATTTGTAGACTCGTTTAGGGTGTTTTTCAGATCAGTCGACCGTTCGACTTCTGGCAGTACACAGCCACAAAATGAAGAACACACGCCGTGTACTTCTGAACACGGCCTCAGAATGAATTTTCAGAAATTTGAATTTACACGGTGTGTATGTTTGGTACACACCGTGTCCGTTTCATCGTACCCGCGTACACTTTGTCACACGGTCTCACACACCATTTTCATTTACACGGCGTGTGTGTTTGGTGCACGTCGTGTCCGTTGTTTGTGTTGGCCCTCTATGTGTGGCACATAACACGGCCCTGTCACCCCATGTTCCCGAACATGGCGTGTATGTTCGGTACACGCCGTGTCCTCTATATTTGTGGCCGGCCCGTGTCTCCCCCTCTGCACGGCTATGTTTTTCGTGTGCAGTACACACCGTATACATAACCTACACAGTGTGTATTGTTTTCTCAAAACTGATAAAAACATGGCCGTGTCATTTGTTACACGACCACCTGCACTTTGATGTGAACACGGTGTGTCTGTTTGGTACACGCCGTGCCCTATTACGTTGTGTCTTTTCACCATCGGCGTGTCTTTCCAGGGAACACAGGATACTCTCCATTTCTAACTACACGTCGTGTACTTTTATTTTCCAATTTTCTCACATTTTCTTTGTTTTATTTTCTTCTTTTATTTTGTTTTCTTTTTCTTTCTATTTCAGGATATGGCAGATCATGATCATTCGCGCGGGAAGCGGCCAGCCTCCGCCACTGAGGGTGAGGAGTCCAGTTATCGTCGGATCCGACTCCGACCACCTACTCAGCCGGACCCCGACGCTCCGGTCTTTGAGCTCCCTCTGTTGGCCATTCTGCCGCCACTCACTCCCTCACATGAGGCGGGGCCTCCTTCTACTGCACTAGCTGCCACTTCTGCTTTACCATCATCCTCAGAAGTTGGTCCCTCTTCGAGCACCCCTTCCACCAAGCCACCTTCTTCTTCGACGGATCCACCTCCAGAGCCAGATGCTGCTGCTGCACCGGCACCTGGGCTGGGACCTGTAGGTGCTCCCTATCCCTGCACGATATTCTCGGTCACCGACCTCGCATCCGACAGGATCCGAAGTTTTTCTCGTCCGCCGATACCATTGAGCGGCCGGTACCTTGACAACAGCATTCCACAGAGGCTCGATATTTGGGAGGAGTTGGAGGTACTTCTTGGTCACACCGCACTCCTCGCGATTTTTCAGGTCATCACTCCTGTGTTCCGTGATTTATTTTTGGAGTTTGCGGCCTCCTTTGAGTTCGATGGAGTGGAGTACCGAGAGACCCCTGGCGATGCGGTGCCAGTAGTTCGATTCTGGCTAGGCAGCCGACGTTTTTCTCTGACGATGACAGAGTTCGGCTGAGGGTGCGGCTTCTACCCCCATACTTTCACCCCACCCCCCGTTTCTGACTTGACCCAGCCCGAGCGCTCTGACCTCATTGCCATGTGGCGGGAGATCACTGGGCCTGACCACTGGTACTCCCCCACTTCTCAGAAGAGAACTCTGATAGCCGACCTCGTCCTTCGCTTCACCCACCGGTGCTTCAGCGCCATACTCTTCCCCCGCCATGAGGATATGGGGGTCGTGACCGGCCGTGACATGGAGCTTCTTACCTGTGTCATCCGGCACGCCTACCCGGACCTCCCCTTTCTTGTCGCCTCCTATTTTCACTCTATGTTTACCGGCCGTCAGGGAAACCTGAACGGCGGGTTTTACACCACCCGTCTTGCCCATCACTTGGGGGTATTCGAGCCCTCATTACCTCATGACTTGTTAGGTTCACCCCAGCGGATGGACTTCCTCATTCTCATTCGCATGGGATTGGTCCAGAAGCAGGGGGTGCCTACGTCCTTGCTCAGGCTCGAGCCCCGCCACCTGCTGACCCTGCCCCACCTGCTAACCCTGCACCTCCTTCCCCACTTCCTCCAGCTTCTCCACCTCCCCCACCTCCTACTGACCACACTTCTTCTGACCTTCCTTCTTCTATCCCATCTCCCATCCCACATATCCCTTCACCCTCAATCGATCCAGCCATTTCCCTCTGCCTAGCCATGATGGAGCAGCAGTTGGCCCGTATCATCGGCCGCCAGGACACCATTGCAAGCCATCTGATTTGTCTGGACGGCCGCCAGGACCAGATGGAGCATCTGCTGGTACATATTGCTCAGTATCTTGGTGTTACACTACCTCAGCCACCAGCCCCTGCCTCTGTTCCTGGCCCTTCTGCTGCTGCTCCACAGTCGTCTCCTGCGTCGGCCACAGCTTCTGTTCTGATGACTACGGTGCGCTCTTTTGCTACCACTTCTGCCGGGCCAGGGCCTGCTGCTGAGCTTCTGATCCCGAGTCTAGCACCTGCGGCTCCTACTTCTTCAGCTACCCTTCCCGATGCCGAGTCAGAGCCTCACCCTTCCATGACTCCTACGTCGTCTCTCCTGGCCGTTTCTGTACAGGATGATGCCTCCCCTGAGGCGACCCCATGATAGTGACATTTTCCTTTCTCTTATTTATCTCTTCTGTCCATTTCTATGTTGTGATGTTATGCATGTCTGTAGTCTTCTTTCTTTTTCTCGACAGTCACAGGTACCGGCATGGCGCGCTTTGGGCATCACTTTTCACGAGGGGAGTATTTTTCCATTTCTGTTTTCTTTATTTTTGGGTTTACTTCTTCCACTACTTTCCCTCATTTTGTCCCCCATTTCTCCCTGTTGCCTACCCTTTACCTTGGTGTTGCACTTGGTGGACCATGTGCAGTGTTTAATGTGGGGGAGCATCTATATCTTTCACCTTAGTCTTTGCCCTTAAACTAACCTAGTAGACATCATTATTAGACTCTATATTTTAAATGTAAAGAAAATTTTTTCAGTATTATAAATGCTAGAGTTGGCAGTAGGAACTTTTGGAAAGGTTACATGCTTTTTATTTTTTAAGTATTTTAAAATGATTGCTGATATAGTTTCAATTATAACCTTTCATCCTTGATTAAATTACATTAATTAGGCTAATCATTTATATGCATGTCATGACCTGATTGTCCCTTTATTATTTTTCCACTCCGGAGAGGTATTCTAAACCCTTTTTCGTATTTCTTTTCTAATACCCTCTTTCTTGAGAGATTCTTAGGATATGCATCACTACCAGAATTTTCAAGTTTTTCTTTTCGAAATATGAAGAAAATTTTGAATTACTTTAACATGATTGAGGCATTAGATTGTTTCAACCCCTTTATCTTGAGACCTACCCTACATTTAATCTACGTTAAGCCCATTGAAGACATGAACAGCCTTGATAGGAAGCCACATTACAAGCCTATTTCCCTTCCTACCCTATTTCTTTTTAAACTTTGCATGATTATTCATTTAAGCTTTAAAGAGGGAGTTGGAAATAGATGGCATATTTTTGTACAGAAATTAAATAAAGTGTGGGGGAGTGCCTCTTGATTATTTGGGGTAGAATGGGTTCCAAACATGTACTCATTGTATTCATAAGGGATACCCTTGTGTTTTGTTGAAAAAAAACAAAAAAAACAAAAAAAAACAAACAACGAGGGGACCTTATACTTATTTTCCCATAAACCCTACTTACCTAAGGGAGTTGGTAACGATTACAAAAGATTTTGACTAGGCTTTTGAAGGATGTATTTTCAAGGAGCTTTACTTTGAATATCATGCAATGTTGTTTAAAGGAATTAGCCATCCTTTTTCAAGCCTCAGAATTTATTTTCACATCTGAACCTACCAACCGTTAGCCACAGAAACATCTAAACCTTATGGACAAAGCCCTCATGATTTTTGTAATTCAATTTTTCTGAAATGGAGAACAAGATATCTTGAAAACCTATGGATAGAATGTATATGCCTTGGATTGAGCATAACTTCGATTAAAAACATCTTGAGTGTGGAGTGTGATTTTAAATGGTAAGGTAAATCATCAAGTGGCATGCTTATTTTTGAAAGGTTGAACAATGTATTGAAAGAGGATGAGAGTAGTTAATTACATTACATATGAGGCGTGATTTTAATATCTTATGAATTTAATTTGTTTGTGCCTTTTAGAATTTTTCCTCAGTAACTTTATCAGTTATAAATTTGATTAACTAAATGCCTTCCTTTTCAAAGTATAGGCTCTCTTAATTAGATGTTGAGATTTTTCTTGAGGGAAAGCAAACGACTAAGTGTGGGGGAATTTGATGCACCCAATTTATGTATACATTTACTCATATATAATTGAAGATAAAAGCATGTTTTCAGCAAATATCTATGGTTTCATGAACATATTCTTTGATTTTGGTGAATCTGTTTACTTGCAGGAGCTTTCTGGATTAATACACGGATCAAGGGAAGTTTGTGAAATTTTTGAAACTACACGGCGTGTACTTTCTATACACGTCGTGTACATCCAAACAAGGACATGGACCAAAGCAGGGAGTACACGCTCATGTCTCTAGGCAGAGATGCACGCTATGTGGGGCGGCGCTACACGCTGTGTACCACCTTCTAGAAGGTGTGGTTGCAGAGAAAAGTCCACACGCCCACATGGTTGTTGATGAAGACACGGCATATTTGAACTTTTACACGCCGTGTCTACTATTCTAGAAGGGGTTGGCGGCGCTACACGCCGTGTATGGCGGCGCTACATGCCATGTTCACTCAACTTGCAGGCGTCACCATGTGCAAAAGTCAAGAACGGCGTGCTTAGCCACCTGCCGGTGGAGAAAATGGCACCAAAACGCGTTGACGAAAAGTACACAGCGTGTACTTTCTATACACGTCGTGTACTTTATTTTTCTATAAAATGAGGCCTTGGCCTATGAATTTAAGGGGTGTTCAGAACCATTAGAGAAGGGAGAAGCTCTACTACCACCATTCCCGAAGCCACCAAGGTGTCGTCATTCTACTATTCCACCATTCCACCCTCCGATACTCTACCTCAACGCCTACACAATGAATCTGTCAGGTATCACGTGTGTTATTTCTCTCCTAAATTCTATGTGTAACTAAACCCCTTGTGTTGGGGTTGTGGATGATGGGATTATAATTTGTATATTGTTTTATATAGTTGTGTTTGAATCATTGTAATTCATCTTACTTTTCTTAAGCCACTGTCTAATATAACTGAGAATTCTTAGCCAGACCAAGGGAAGGATTCTCAGTGATTCAAAAGAAAAGTAACGGAGCAAACATCCATGACCATTGGAAGCTTTTCACCGATTCAAGTAATGGACTGGACGTAATAAAGAATTAAGGACATTGACTACCGGACCAAGGAGTCAACTGCTCTAATTCCAAACAAGAAGAACCGGACCAAGGAAATATTGTAACAAAATGGAATCCTGAATGATTGAATTACTATGAACAGCACAACCATTTAAACAATCTGCATAAGAACTTCTTATTCACCACATCCCCAACACATCTTTTCTTTCCATTTCTAAGAACTCTTTAAATTTACTCGTTGTTTCCCTTCAAACTGTATCCATTCTTCAAAGTAAATCAGTTTAGTTTAAATCAAAACCCAAGAATCAACCCAATCGTTTCTAAACTTTTCATACTTCACCTAATTAAGTATTAACTCAATTAAATTCATGCATGCCATGGTTCCCTGTGGATCGAACCTGAACTTATGCTATACTAAAGTTCTAAGAACGGGTAATTAATTTAGGATTCATAAAACTTCAACCAACGACAAGCGTAGTCCAATTATATTACACGGTAAGCATTCATATGAGGTGACATGTCATTGCGGTGTTTACTTCTTTCTCTATAGGTGTCTTGGCATGTTGCTAGATTCTAACCTTGGACTTTAGGCAGGATTTGCCTAATTCCACTGAGAAAGAGGCCTAGAGGATCACACACTAAGTGTGTCCATGTATCTCAGTTAAATATTAATTTAAAAGGTTAAATAAAGATTATTCCCGAGTGTGGTTTAATAATTATTTAAGGATGCCTGATTGCATTTATTTCGACACTAGTTATTTGAGAGAATATATTGTGGGTGAAATAATATATATTTATTAGGGAGTAATGTAGTTAAATTAATTTAAGAAATAATTATCCATTACTCAAGGTCTAATAAATGTGGTGGAGGAAATAAAGAAAAGTGAAAACAAGATAAACACGCCATGTACATTGAATGTACACGCCGTGTAGTTTTCATGGAAAATGGGTACACGCCGTGTATTAATTATTACATGCCATGTAGTTTTTCCAGTCGGTATTTTGAGGAAATAATATTGTTTTATTAAATGATATTTATTATAATTAGCATGGGCGCATGTCAAGGAATTAATCATTCGACATGGGGGTTTTCAATAAGAGTTAATTAAATAAATAAAACATGTAACGCGTTTCTTTATTGTCATAACTCTATAACCTCAAACCCAATTATAAATATCTTCACAACCCCAAAACTTTTCCAGAGAGAATGGTTGTGCACAACAATTCTGAAAAATTCTCTCAAGGCCGAGAGAACTCCTTCCTCCAAGAATGCTCTCAAGACCGAGAGAGATCCTCCTCCATCAGATCAAGGCGATCTAAGGCGGACAGTGCAAGCAAAGTATTCTCTACGCTATCACCCAGAGATTCCTTTGGCGATGTCCAGAGATATGTGGTGCACATGTGGATCACTGCTAGAGTAATTCTATACATGGATTCTATGACACAATGACGAATCACATCAAAATGTGACCGGGAAACATCAACAAAGAAATAATTCCATCAAGGTAATTCTTATCAATTAATTAAATTAATTATAACCAACATATGATGATCCTATCGATGGTTCTGGGACCCTTCTCTTTCTTTTCGTTCTTTATTCTATTTTGAAGATCCAGCATTTTATTATCGTGACGGATCTCGGATTGAATGTTGTTTAACGCTAAAATTAAAGTTGGGAAAACCCACCAAAGCGCTTCTGTTGTGCCTGGAACCTAAAATTGGTATCAAAGCAGTCATATCATTGATTATAATTATTTAGTTTTTCATTGTTGATTTATGTATTTAATAATTTAGTTGTTTCAATTCAAGTTAATCGTTCTCTAATTCTGAATATCAAGATTTTTTCCTCCTCTCTCATTTCTCGTTCACCTTAAAAAACGAATTTTTATTTTAACTTTGATTAAAATAAAATATAGGATCTCATCTGGAGGTGCCAAATGTTCCTGGTCATACAACACAAGAATACACGGCTTGTATACAAAAGTACACGTTGTATAGTCTAGGTTCAATGCATCGGACTGGTCCACCAAATCAGGTCATGTATTGGAGTACACCTAAGTCATAAATGTAACTGTGTGTTGACCAGGAACAGGTGGAACACGGTTTCCAGATTACACGTCATTTTGTCCACTGAACATGGAATGTAGTCCCTTCGGGTTAGGGTTGGACCGTGTACCCCATTCACGGCTTGCCCGGCTAGAAACCGTGTAACACGAATACTACAGGGCGTGTGTCCCACTGAACATGCCATGTACTCAAAAAAATTTTGAAGTACATCTACACACCATGTCCCCAGGCGTGTACTTCGGATGGATGGTGAACAAAAGTACACGTCGTGTAGTCAGAACTACACACCTTATACTCATCCAAATTACACAGATTTATTAAAATTTATTATTATATTATACAAACCCTTGAGACGTGTTCCATAGTGCAGGCGTAAAGCAGAGGCACAACACTTGATAGGTGTTTTATATATATGTGTTTAATTTAACATCTACGCAATGAATGGGAATTCACCGGGTTGCCTCCAAGGTACAAGTTACGTACAAAGATAATTTTAAATGAATTTATTTGTTTAAAATTATGATGTATGCGAATCTCAAGGAAATTTAGAAAAATGTTTAAGATAAAAGGATTGATTAATTAAAGATAATTAATTGATTCGAGCGTGATTTATCTTAAGCAAGGATGATTAAAGAATTGAATGATAGTTTTATTTATGTATAAATATCATTGCATGTATGGATGATCATGAGCTAGACCAAGACCTTTGTATGTGAATGGTTTCTTTTAATTTATTTATTTAAATTAAATTTGTTGGTCTGCGAGCCTTCTCCTCATTAATATGTAGGGTCTACGCGCCCAAGGATTCTTTTATGTAAAAACCCCTTTTACCCCTCACCTGCATTTGAGATAAATTCATACGTAATGGATGGAGCTCCCAAGCTAGTGGAGGTGGCTCAAGTCAGGATCCAAGGTGAAACCAATCCATAGAGATACAAAGGTGGACAGGTGGAAATCTATAAACACGAACCTGAAAGGTTCAAGGTGTTTCTCCCCTAGGTCTTGGGTTATTTTATCAACTGCTAGATAAACTAACCAATAGAACAAGCTCATGATCATAACATTTATTTTATTTCTATCAGTTACATGGTTTATTTATTGTGGGTGTGTTGTTACGATCACATAATTAATGAATTAAACAAGCATGCAAGATGGAGCTAAAATAAGACCGTCTTATGCGTAAATATTATCTTTGACATGGTTAGTCACTTAATTATATCCCACTTAATATTAAAAATTATGTAATAAAAGATAATAAATTGGAGATTTATGTATAAGGATAAAATCCCTCAAAGAAATATTAAGTCGATATAGCCTTCCATAATCTTGGTTAGAATCGAACCATAGTTCAAAGTGCTTGACCAACCCTAGTTGGGGTGCTTTCAATTATCGGGGAATTAAAATTAAAGGTTTTGGGTTAACTTGACTTGGTTAGAATAAAGGGTTGACTGCCACAGTAGGACTTGGTGTGACCAAGAGGCAAAGGTTGAGGAAATCCAAAATAAAAGGATTTCAGGATTGGGGATTCTAGTCAACAGATCAAGGATCTGCGAGTTAATGCAGTTGGCGTTTGGAATGCCTACCTAAAACCCTTCAAGTTGCTTAGTTGGGGTAATGCGAAGGGAAACATGGATCCTTGACACTAGAATATTCAAGCAATAGAATATTCTGAAGTCAATGGTGAGGTCTATTGGATTTCGATAAAATAGTGGGAGACTAATAAGTATTAATTTATTTATTTGTTTCAGTTTTGTAATAAAGTAATAAACCTTTGCTCATCTTAATTTGTAGAAACAGCAATAAAAATGACTTCAAACATATCATTGCGGACCATACTCGAGAAGGAAAACCTTCTCACCAGCACCAATTTCCAAGGGTGGCAGAGGCATTTACCCGTCATCCTTCTCCACGAAAGTAAATTGTATGTGCTGGAAGAGCCTATTCCAGTTGCACTTGGAAAAGAGGCCAGTGATGAGGAAATATATCTCTATGCAAAACATATGGATGATGCCATAGATTTCCAATGTTTTATGCTATCATCCATGTATAATGAGCTCTTGAAGCAACAGGAAAACATGGACGCGTATAGCATGATGTCTCGCCTTAAGGATCACTACCAAGAGAAGGCGAGACAAGAGAGATATGAGATATCCAATGCTTTGTTTACAACTAAACTTGGAGAGTCTGTGCCAGCTGAGCCTCATGTAGTCAAACTTATTGGCTACATCGAACACCTGGACATCTTAGGGATTAAATTCCCGGATGAGCTACGTACAGATCTCATCCTATCATCACTGCCCAAGACCTTCTCAAGCATTATTGTCAACTACAACATGAGAAATAATGAGAAGAGTCTATCAGAACTTCTTCCCTTGATTATCCAGGTAGATAAGAACATGGGGCGTGACAAACCCATAGTTCTTATGGTGAATAAGAAAAGGAAGGACAAGGCAAAGGGGCCAAAGACTTATAAACGGTCTGAATCCCCCGAGCGTCGTCCTTCCAAGAAGGGGAATATCGAGAGGCAGGGAAAGGATTTGGAGGAAGTATGTTTTTCATGTTGCAATCAAGGACAATAGAAGAGGAACTGCACCTAGAAGTGTGGGGATGCTAAAGGTGTGTCCGTTATCGAGTGTAATCTTTCCATTTCTACACATTGGGTATTAGATACAGCTTGTGGGGCTCACATTTGTATTCAAATGCAGGAACCAAGTAGATTTATAAATATTTATAGAGGAGAGGTGGATCTTCGAGTTGCCAATGGAGCAAGGCTGGTTGCGTTGGCTATTGGAGATTACCACCTCTCATTGCCAACTGGGATGATTTTGGTTTTACATAACTATTATTATGTGCCTAGTGTTACCAAGAACATAATTTTTGTATCTTTTTTGGATATGGATGGATTTATTTTCAAGTTTGGAAATAAGGGTTGTCTCTTTTATAAGAACAATGTATGTTATCGTATGACGCATTTAAATAATGGTTTGTATGTATTAAATTATGAAAACCAAGTGTTGGAAATCGATAACGAAACAAACTCACATGACTCGTACATAACCTAGTTGTGGCATCACCGTCTCAGTCATGTAAACAAGAAATGCTTGAAAAATCTATGCCAAGATGGCTATTTAGACTCTATTGAGCTAAAATCACTTGATAGATTTCATGCTTGTTTATAAGGTAAAATGACCAATCCGCCTTTCAGTGGACAAGGTGAAAGGGCCACAGAGCTTCTAGGATTAGTGCACATGGATGTGTGTGGACCACTTTTAGTAGAATCTAGAGGTGGATATTCTTAATTCATTACTTTTACTGATGATTCGAGTAGATATGGCTATGTCTACTTAAATAGGTATAAGTTAGAAGCCTTAGAGAAATTTAAGAAATTCAAGAATGAAGTAGAGAATCATCTTGGTAAGAAGATAAAGAAACTTCGATCAGATCGAGGTGGAGAATATCTGAACCAAGAGTTCATCGATCTTCTACTAGAGTCTATGATTCTATCTCATCTCACTCCTCCTTATACACCATAGTGGAATGTTGTTATTGAAAGGAGGAACCACACCTTCTTGGACATGGTGAGGTCAATGATGAGTCATACAGATCTTCCATTATCCTTTTGGGGATATGCATTACAAAATGCAACATACACATTAAACAGAGTACCAAATAAGGCAGAAAATGGAATTCCATTCGAGTTATGGAATGAGAATAAACCCATTTTGTCGCACACACATGTATGGGGATGCGAGGTGTTTGTTAAGTCCTTCCCAGGAAATAAACTAGCACCCCAGGGCACGAGGTTTATCTTTATAGGATATCCCAAGGAAACAAAAGGATATTACCTATATAACCCTTTAGATAAGAAAGTAACTGTCTCCAGACAATCCATTTTTCTTGAGAGGGATCACATCCTCAAAAATGATAGTGGGAGTAATATTGACTTCGATGAATTTTATGCTCAAGATACACAGGAGTTGGTACAGGAACAAGTTCCATAGGTCCCCGTGGAAGAGGTTCCAGAAACACAAGTACTGCGTATGAGCTTAAGAGAGGTAAGGGAACCAGAGAGATTTGGTTTCCTAGTCACTGAGGATGGTGAATCATTATTATTGGACAATTATGACCCTCTCTCCCACAAGGAAGCAGTAGAAGGCTCAGAAGCTACAAGATGACTGGAAGATATGAATTATGATATGGATTCCATGTATCAGAACCAAGTCTGGGTTCTAGTATTTGAGCCAGTTGATGTAAATCCAGTTGGATGCAAATGGGTATTCAAGAGAAAAGTGGACATGGAAGGTCAAGTTAACACCTATAAAGAAAGGCTATTGGTTAAAGGATTCAGACAACGTCAAGGAATTGACTATGATGAAACCTTTTCGCCAGTTTCCATGTATAAATCCATAAGAATCATACTTGTCATAGAAACTTACCATGACTATGAGATTTGGAAGATGGGTGTCAAAATGGAATTACTTAATAGGAACCTTCATGAAGATGTGTATATGACACAACCAGAAGGGTTTGTGACACCAGGTGAAGCCAAACGGGTTTTCAAGTTGCAGAAATACATTTATGGATTAAAGAAAGCATCCAGGTCATGGAACATTTGATTTGATGAAGCCATAAAGGAATTTGGTTTCATTAAGAATGAATGTGAGCCATGTGTTTATAAGCGGTTTAATGGGAATGTGATTATTATCCTAGTAGTATATGTTGACGACATATTGCTTATTGGAAACGATGTACAAGTCTTACAGTCAGTTAAGAACTGGTTGAACAAGTGTTTCTCCATGAAAGACTTGGGTGAATCAACCTATATTCTAGGGATCAAGATAATTTTTGATAGATCCAATAGGCTACTTGAACTAAGTCAGGGTACATACATTGACCAGATACTAAAGATATTTAGTTTGGAACAAACCAAGAGGGGATTAGTTCCAGTGTCACATGGCCTACATCTTTCTATGAAAATGTGTCCACAGACACAACAGGATAAATATAGAATGAGTAAGATCTCGTAAGCTTCTACTATAGGATCCATCATGTATGCCATGTTATGTACCAGTCTTGATGTTTCCTATGCACTGATCATGGTAGACAGATATCAAGCAGATCCAGGAGAACAGCATTGGACTGCTGTTAAGACTATCCTTAAGTATTTGAGAAGAACTAAGGATATGCTCCTAGTGTATGGAGGAGACGAGGAGCTTGTAATCAGAGGGTATGATGATGATAGTTTTTAGACAGATCAAAATGATCTGAATTCACAATCTGGATATGTTTTATGTCACAATGGAGGAGTTTTGAGCTGGAAGAGTTCAAAGTAGCTAGTTGTCGCCGATTCTACAGTGGATTCTGAATATATAGTGGCTTCTGATGCAGCCAATGAAGATGTCTAGATTCATAACTTTTTATAGGAGCTTGATGTGGTGCCTAGAAGTAAATATCCTATCACATTGTATTGTGATAATACTACATCAGTGGCTCTTGAAAAAGAACCAAGGTCGCATCAAAGAACAAAGCACATACTCCGGAAGTATCACCTCTTGAGGGATTTCTATCAAAGGGGTGAAGTTGTAGTGAGTAGAGTTTCCACGGAAGAGAACGTGGTAGACCCCATGACTAAAGGTCTATCTCATCGGAAGCATAAATATCATGTGAGAACTATCGGGTTAAAGGTTGTTAGTAGTTGTCTCTAGTACAAGTGGGAGTCTGTTGGAGTTGGTGGCCTAGAACCAACTACTTTGTACTTTATTCATTAATAAATACCTTATCACATCTTGATTGTTCTTCTGTGTGACAATTCATGTGATAATGTCCTAAGGACAGCTGTTGCATTAAAGGGTCATAGCAGATCCCTGATATGATGAGAACCCGGAAGTTCCATAACACTGTTCTTGAATATATGTTCTATGGCCAGATAATTTTATTTTAGGGACACAAATAATACAGGCCATTAGGGGTCAGGACTCATAAAACTTTGAGTCATCTTTTCATGGTGTGCGCCCTTGGTAATATCCATGAGGATATTATGAGAACGAGACCCGCCAGTAGGAAATTCACATTTCATAGTGTCATTGGATGTTCCTATCTACAGGCGTCTGTATTGGTCCATAGACTTTAAGATTATTATTAATGGGTATTAAAACTCACACACTTAGATGTATTGATGAAAATTGTGATGACACATTGTTCGCAGTGTGGTAGGATACGTTGGGTGCGTCACGAGTGATATTGCATTAATAGACAATGTGAGAAAAGATTTGTCCCTTCTGTTCCATAATGGAAGTAGATATCTCAGGCCCTTTGATGGAATTGATATAGCCTAAATAAATCCATGGTTGTAGTAAGGAATAGGGGAGTTCAATTCTGGAAAGTCGAAAAAAGAATAATCGAGCACATGGGTTGATGGAACTAGCATGCAGCCCACTTGATTCAAGATATCATGACAAAGGGATTATATTACACAGTAAGCATTCGTATGAGGTGACACATCATTTCGGCGTTAAATTCTTTTCTATGGGTGCCTTGGCATGTTACTAGATGCTAACCTTGGACTTTAGGCAGGATCCACCTAATTCCACTGAGAAAGAGACCTAGAGGGTCACACACTAAGTGTGTCCATGTATCTTAGTTAAATATTAATTTAACAAGTTAAATAAAGATTATTCCCGACTATGGTTTAATAATTGTTTAAGGATGCCTGATCGCATTTATTTTGACACTAGTTATTTGAGAGAATATATTATGGGAGAAATAATATATATTTATTAGAGAGTAATGCAGTTACATTTATTTAAGAAATAAATATCCATTACTCAAGGTCTAATAAATGTGGTGGAGGAAATAAAGAAAAGTGAAAACAAGATAAACAGACCATGTACATTGAATGTACACGCCGTGTAGTTTTCTTGGAAAATGAGTACACGCCGTGTATTAATGATTACACACTGTTTAGTTTTTCTAGTCAGGATTTTGAAGAAATAATATTGTTTTATTAAATGATATTTATTATAATCAGTGTGGGTGCATGTCAAGGAATTAATCATTTGACGTGGGGGTTTTCAATAAGAGTTAATGAAATAAATAAAATGTTTAACACGTTTATTTATTGTCATAATTCTATAACCTCAAACCTGATTATAAATATCCCCAAAACCCAAAAACTTTTCCAGAGCGAATGGTTGTGCAAAACAATTCTGGAAAATTCTCTCAAGGCCGAGAGAACTCCTTCCTCCAAGAACGCTCTCAAGACCGAGAGAGATCCTCCTCCATCGGATCAAGGCGATCTAAGGTGGACAACACAAGAAAAGACTTATCCATGATAGCACCCAGATATTCCTTTGGTGACGTCCAGAGATACATGGTGCATGTGTGGATCACTACTAGAGAAAGTCTACACTTGGATTATGCGACACAACGACGAATCACATCAAAACATGATCGAGAAACATCAACAATGAAAGAATTACATCAAGGTAATTCTTGTCAATTAATTAAATTAATTATAACCAACATATGATGATCCTCTCGATGGTTACGGTACCCTTTTCTTTCTTTTCATTCTTCGTTCTATTCCAAAGATCCATCATTTTATTATCGTGACGGATCTAGGATTGAATGTTGTTTAACGCTAAAATTAAAGTTGGGCAAACCCACCAACATGCTTCTGCTGCGCTCGGAACCTACAAAAAGTAGGATGCAGGGGTGTTGGATCAAAAGGAAAAAAATAATATTTATTTAAAAAAAAGTAAAAGGGGTTGTCGCCCCACTCCCCCCATCATTGGATCTTGAACGCTGCCATATCGGTCACCACCTCCCACGCACCTCCATCATGTCCTTAGATCCCGAGTGGCATCGCCAACTCCTACGAATAGACCACCACCCAGGCCTACCCCTCCCCCTCCCAATACAATGCCTGAACATCTCTGGTTCACCACAATCCCCTCCTTCCAGGGTCATTGCCTACCAGTTTTTCATTCCTTCATGGTGTCACCATGTGTCAACCCACTATTCGATTGTCTATCGTTGGCCCTCATCGATCGACCACCCACCAAGCCACCCCACCCATACCCCGCATATGACTATCTTTGTACGCTCCTACCACCAACCCAATGCGCCATTGTGCTTGACCCCACTGTTATTTCGACCACCAGTTGTCTAGACCCCCTCCACCAGTGGGTGAACCCTCTTCCTCCATCATACCACTCAGCTATTGGTTAAGTCAGCTACCACACAACATCCTAGTCATCCCTCCTGCTAGTGTGCCCTCTACTCCAACCTCCCATGGATAGGCCCAACCTAGAATGGGTCAGAGCGAGTTTTTTCAACCCAGAACGTCCTGGGGAACATCTTTTCGGATCCAAAACGGGATAGGATGGGTTCTTCCCAACCCATCTGACCCCTTTTAGGCCCGAAAGAGTCTAGAACCCTTATTAAGGGGTTTTCTAGGCTTCCGCAACCTGGGTAAAATTTTAAAAATTTCAAAAATTAAGTTAAAAAAATTGAAATAAAATTTAAAGTTGTGACCATGCAACATATTTTATTTGAATTAAAATTCAAAAGAATTATTTTAATTCAATTCATGTCCTCGACATAAATTTATCACATATTTAATTTTTATTTCATATTTATTTTGCACGCTGGGTGATCTTGAGAATTTACCAACCAATGCGAGTCTGGAATTTATTTAATTATTTATTGCAATTGCATGTGATACATGTAATAATTAAATTTATTTTTGTTGGTCTTCACATCATCTTTCTTTTATTAATATGTATAAGGGTATTTGCATCCATCAGTATAATTATTCATGTAATTTTCACTTTTAGATACCCCTCGTCTGTGTGTGAATATTTATGTATAAAGTTGATGCTGTTGTAAGATGTGGACCATGCCAAGATGATGCGGTATTCTAGACAAGATGGTGGTGATGCATTGGACCGGTGTGTGAGATGCGATACAAGTCAGACACAACTCGGGTATTTTACCCTTAAGGTCATGGTTGATCCATTAAGAATAAATAGATCATTTAATACCAATTTCTCAAGATCAATTGCATTCTTTTATTTAATTTATGCATCATTTATTATTGTTTTGTGAGTATACAAGTGACCGTGGTCAGATAGAATAATAAACTAAAATGCATAGATTAAAACAAATTATGACGTGATGAATGTTTTCTATTGTTTTCATGGTCATGATGTGAGTGGGATCACATAGTACATGCATATCAGATAGAAAATGAATTCATTCATCGAGAAATAATAAAAACCCTCAATAAAATATGAAGTTGTAACGTCTTACGTCGTTTGAATTTGAAAAAAACTGGGTGTACATGGTGCTCGTCAACCATAGTTGAGGGTGCCTCCTACCATTGGTGAGTTTTTACAAAAGTGATGGGTCAACTTAACTAACACTATAGGAAAAAGGGCTTTTGCAACGAGTTATTTGTGACGGGCCCATCGCTCATCGTAAATAGTCCTCACCAAGAGACTATTTGCAACAGGAAACAAATCCCATCGCAAATAGCCCTTAATAAAAAATTATTTGTGACGGAAAAACTTATTCATCGCAAATACCTTTGGCATGGCACCGTGCCAAACCGTGGGAAAGGTATTTGTGATGGGAATGTACCCATCATCGCAAATACTTTTTTAACCACCGATAGGATTTTTCATTGTGGGTTCTAATTGCAACGGGTCTCATCGCAAATAAGACTATTTACAACGGGTTTCCCGTCGCTAATAATCTAACCTATATAGCCCCCCCCCCACCACCTGAATTTTTTTCATTCTCTCACCTTTTGAACTTTGTTCTCTTCCTTTTCTCTCCTCTTCTTCTCCTAAAACTTTTAAAAGTTTTAAATTTTGCAGGGAAGAAAATTTTCTGTTGTGCATCTGATAAGAAGTTCAGTTTTATGGTATTTATTTAATGTTTTCAATTTTTAATTAATTTTTTTATATTAGTAATTATTATTATTAATTAGCGGTAAATAGTTTTAATTAAAATTAATTAGTTTTAGTTTACAGTAATTAGTTTAAGTAGTATTAATAATTTTTATTTAAAAGTATTTAGTTTTAATTATTTAAAATTTATTTTTAATTAGAAGTAATTACTTTAAATTATTAGTAATTAGTTTTAATTATTAATATGCAGTTTTAATTATCAATAATTAACAGTAATTATCATAAATTATTAGTAATTATTAGAAATTAGTAATAATTAGTATAAAAAACGGGTAATTAGTAAAAATTAGCGGTAAAAAGCAGAAATTTGTAAAAATTAACAGAAACGAGTGGGAATTAAAAAAACTCAGTAATAATTTATAAATATGAGTAATAAATAATAATATCTTAAAGTAGTTTATATTAATTAATAGTAATTAACAATTTGTAGTAATAAATACTAATTTTAAATAACTAACGATAAATATTAATAATTTTAAAATAATTAGTAAAAATTAGCAGCAATGGGTACAAATTAGCGATAATAAGTAAAAATTAGCGATAATTATTACAAATGAGCGGTAATTATTAAAAATCAGTGGTAATTATTAGAAACCAACGGTAATTATTAGAAATTAGTGTTAATTTTTAGAAATTGATGGAAATTATTAGAAATTAGCAATAATTGCTATAAATTAGTGATAACTAGATAAATTAGCTATATTTGATAAAAGTTAGCAATGAATAGTAATAATTAGTGGTAATTAATAATAATTAGCAGTAATTTGCATAAATTAGTAATAATTATATGTAATTACTAAAAATTAGTGGTAATTACTAAAAATTAGCAGTAATTAGTAATAATTATTAGTAATTAGTAAAATTAATGATAATTAGAGGTAATTATTAAAAACTAGAAATAATTAGTAAAAAACAACGATAATTAGTAAAAATTAGTAGTAATTAGCAGTACTTAGTAAAAATTGATGGTAATTAGAGGTACATAGTACAAATTAGTGGTTATTAGTAAAAATTAGCAGTAATTAGCGGTATTTAGTAAAAAAAATTGGATAATTAGCAGTGTTTAGTAAAAGTTAGTGATACTTAGTAAAAATTAGTTGTAATTAGTAAAAAGGTACTTAGTAAAAATTAAAGGTTAGCGATAATTAGTGGTACTTAGTAAAAATTATTAGTAAATGGTAACAATTAGAGGTAATTAATAATAATTATAGGTAATTTATAATAATTAGTGATAATTAAAGGCAATTACTAAAAATTAGTAGTAAATAGTAAAAATTAGCGGTGATTAGTAAAAATTAGTGGTAATTAGTAAAAATTAATGGTACTTGAAAAAAATTAGCAGTAATTATTAAAAATTAGTAGTAATTATTAAAAATTAGTTGTAATTAGCGGTACTTAGTAAAAATAAGCAGCACTTGGTAAAAATTAGTTCTAATTACTAAAAATTAGCGGTAGTTAATAATAATTAGCGATATTTAATAATAATTAGTGGTACTTAGTAATAATTAATGGTATTTAATAATTATTATTTTTAATTAGTAAAAATTTATGGTCATTAATGGTAGTTACTAAAAATTAGTGATAATTTATAAAAAATAGTGGTAATTACTAAAAATTAGTAATAATTAGCAGTACTTAGTAAAAATTATCAATAATTAGCGCTACTCAGTAAAAATTAGTGATAATGAATGCTACTTAGTAAAAATTAGCAGTAATTAGTAAAAATTATCGGTAATTAGAAAAAATTAGTGGTAATTACTAAAAACTAGTGGTAATTACTAAATATTAGTGGTAATTACCAAATATTAGTTGTAATTACAAAACAAATAGAGGTAATTAGTGTAAAATACCAAGTTTTTTAAAGGAAACACTATGTTTGATTGTGTACATAATACGTCACATCATGCTTAAACAAACAACTAAATATTATTATTTAAATGTTACAATTAAACTAGTTGTTAAAATGGTGGGAATGAAAATTATTAACTGAATTATGAAAATATGGTTTATACATGTATATATAATTTTTTAACCAATTAATTATAAATTAATGTAAAAATCTTTTAAAATAAGAGGAAATTTTTTTCTAAAAAAAACTATTTAAACGCGCAAAAGTGTGGTTTATACCAATAAATAAACAAATTAATATTTTTGGATTATATTAATGAAATATATATTCAATATATTCAATATAATATTTAACATTCATATTATATGTTTTCAAGACATGATATAAGAACAAATCCAATTTTAAATATAAAAGAAGTATTTTTCTAAAAATGTAGTTTTGTCGTCTTTTGATGTTGTACTTGTTTTAAATCTAGTTTTTATCACTTTTATAAATTAAATTTAACAAAATAAACTTATTATTTAAAAATAGTGTATAAAAATTTACTTTGGTTTAATTTTTGGTATTTTTCTAAGAACTTTCATATTTTGATGAATAGCGAATAATACAAAATATTAGTTCAAAACTTCTTCTTTCATCTAGTTTATTTATAAAGTTGAAATGGGTTTTTAATTGGTTTTAAAGTATAATTAAATAAATTTTTTATCATTTTATCTAAAATATGTATTTGGAATCAATTTTACATTGAAATTGGATATAAAAACTTTGTGAACTTTTGAACGTTTTTACTTTTAAAACTTGTTTCTCATTTTGTCAGCGGGATTAATTTTAAATTAATTTCTTCCAATTATGTGTTTAGAATTTGGAAAAATGGATTCTATATTTAGAATTATAAGGTCCAAATTATGTAGATAGGTCCTTTTTTGGACATTATGAATAGTAACTTTAGTAAAAAAATATTAATGCGGTTAAAGGTAAATCGGGTAATTAAGGGTAACAATAATATTATAACTAATATAAAATTACCCTAAAACTTGTCCTAATTTTATTGGATGAGTTATTTTAGACTAAAATATTCCTTGAGACAATTTTATGTCCACTTGGAGCCACTTGGATAACTTTAACACTTTTATAGTATTTTATTCAAATAAAAATCAATTTTGTCACACTTTTTTTTTTAAAAAGTGAAATATTTTTAATATGGGGTTATATAGAGAATACCTTCAATTATAAATAGTATTTGGAAATATAAAATGTTTTTTACATAATGGTAATTTATTTATAATTTTTACGAAAGAAATAATAAAATTAAATAGTGACATAATGATGATGCAGTAATTGTTTAATTAATAGAAGAATAAAATAAATGATATTAAAAATATTAAAATAAATATAATTTATATCATCCACAAATTTTATAAATTAATTTTACGTGTTTGGGATGAGTTAATAGAGTTTTTTAGAATATATCAAGTTGTTATGATATTTTTGAAAAGTCAAATAATGAATAGTTTCAAAATTGACATAAATGACATTTTAAAATATAAAATATTTTATTAAATGATATAAAATTACTAAAAATATAAAATTTGTAAAATTATTTTTATAAGTATAAAAATGTCATAAGTGACTTATTTTTTGTGGTTTTGGAATTTTATTGTAATTATATTAACCCTCAAAGTGTAAATTACATAATATCAGAGTAAGAGTTAAATAAGGGTTAAAACAAAAATATAAGGTTTGAAAAATATTAAAAACTTATATAATTTTAATTGGATGAATGGGTTTCAACCCAAAATAACCATATATTTTAAATAAATTACTTTGGACCCATTTGGAATATAAAATTATTTTATATTAATTTATTATTTTTGAAGAATTCCAAGAGTACCCCACCCTCTCTTATAAAGGGCACTCATTATTTTCATTTACTAACACTTTAAAACCTATTTTTTGGAAAATATATACAAAAATACATTTCTATAATCCCTCTCCATGTTCTAGAGGCCTTATTTTTGGCATAACTCCTTCCTTGGAGGTGTTGAGGTGTTAATCATAGGAGATCGTCCAAAGAAGAGGCGTCGTTTTTATTAAGTGTTTCTATTTTATTTCTTCTTCCACTACCTTAAAATATTATTCATACATGATGAAATAATAACTATAGTATCATAAATATATTGATATTTTATTATGTTAATATCATCACCTAAATCCATCTTTTCTTCCATCAAATGAGAAAAACATTAATCATTCATGCGTACGTGTGAACTATCATCTCCACAAACCGATATAATTTTTTTTCCATTATCATCTCTCAGTACTAGTTATAATGATGGAATTAATGTTTATATATTATATTGATTAGATATTTATCATTATTATATAATAATATATCAATTAATTTCTTAATTTCCATACACATAAAAATGATAACGTCGTTCGTGCGTGTGTGTGAACTATCACCTCCCCGAAGCGATGTAATTTGTTTTTAATCACCACATCACATGGATGATATATATATAAGTATATTTTAATGATTAATATGATATTAATGATATTATTATCATTCTAGAAAGATAAAATAATGCATACTATCTTTCTATAATGATCATTGAAAAATGGAAATGTTACTCATGCGTACGTACGGTTTATTATCTCTGTGATTGTAACGTAGTTCATTTTTTATATCCAAATGTAATGGATGGATTTAAAAGTATAATTAATGTATAAAAGAGATTATTATTTCATTAATATTATTCTTCATATGATGGACTAATGACCACTTTTCAATTTATACATCCTACCAAAGTCATTTTGGACTCATGTGTTGAATATCTTCAAAACATCCAACGTGAACTTAAATAATTATGTAATTTTTATAACATGGTAATAAGTGATATAAAAAGAAATAATAAACTTTAAAAAGGTTCTCAATAAAGTAAATAATTATCATAATTTTATTATTCAATAAGATAATGAACATAGGTGATGAATCAGACCCAAGGTATGGGATTTCGTATCAATCTCCTTTCATTAATGCATTTCATCATGATATGAACCTTTATTATTTTATAAGGTGTATATACAGATACTATGACATTTTATATCCATATTTTATCTATACTCATGTTATTTAATGTTTTGGTAAATGTATTATTTCATGGATATTTTTATTTAAATGTTCAAAGTGGTATGGGACACCTTGAATGTTTAAATATTTAATTATCAAATATTTTTCTCCATGTCAATATTCTTGATATTATTTTACATACTTATATATATGGATATAAAAGGATTGTAAAGGAAATTTTATTTATATTTTTAATTTCATTTAAAGCTTTTCAAAAATGAATCTTTTTATGTGTTTTTATATGGAATGTTTTGATAAACGACAAAAATAATGTTCTATTCTTAACATACAAGGTGATAATGACTTTTATGTTACCATGGGAATTATTTTATTTTCATATTCCCTTAAAAGATTTCATGTTTAATTAAATGAAAATAATGTTTATATTTTTTGTTATTTTGGTATTTAAAATGGTTTTTCAAGGAAAGGGGTGTTTTGGTATTGAAAATGGGTTCTTGAAAGAAAATGGTATTTTTATCCGAAAGTGTTTTCATATGGTATTAAAAGAGTTTTTAAAAGGGTTTTATGATGAATGTGTTTTATTAATGATATGGCACTTGAGAATTATAAGAAATGGGTTAGCCTGGTATAGCTTATATATGGGGTTTCCTAGATATCACTGGGAAAGCCCGTCATAGCTTAACATGGGGTGGCCTAGATAGCGTCGGGAAAGCCCATCATAGATTAACATGGGATGGCCCAGATAGCACTAAGTAAGCCTGTTATTTATTAACATTGGGTGGACTAGATAGCATTGGGTAAGCCCGTAATAGATTAATTGGAAGTTTTCTATATGGTTTTTTTAAGGAAAGCGGTGCCTCTGTCAAAGACCAAAGCACATTTTATTGAATAAAAAAGTAGAAAGGATTACAGGAGATAGAAAGAAGGGATTTTTGTACAATATTTATCAAATAGCTGAAGTAAATCTAGGGGGAGGGTGTCCATCTAGGTAATGGTCTGATGAACACCATTGTTGGAAAGGGCATCAGCAATAGTGTTAGCCTCTCTGAAGGTATGCGTGGCAATGTAGTCTATTTCATGCAGAGAGTCCAGGCACTGCATCCAAAGATTGATCAAAGGCCAGGAAAGGTGAGTCACACTATTCCAGATTGCCTGGATAATGGTGGTAGAATCACTTTCAATACATAATTTCCTCTAGATTTTTTTTAATGGAAAACTTGACGGCCTGAATTACTCCCATCATTTCAGCATCCAATGACGAAGCTATTCCACAATTTCCAAGGAAACACCCATGACACTTTCCAGCAGAATCTCTGAAAATGGCTTCGTAGCTGGAAGGTCTAGGATTTCCCTTTGAGGCACCATAAATGTTGACTTTGATCCATCCTAGAATTTTTGTTTTCCAGAAAACTTCCAAAGGTGTGAAGAGGTTGACAGTATATGCAATCAACTCGAATCCTGTGCAAAATCTCCCAGTCACCAACTGAGTTGTTGCAGTGAGATTTTTGAATCGATTAAGCTTCTCCAATCACAATGAGGATCTTTTCTTTCCCTGCACTAAGATTTAATGAGCATTTATTGTATAGAATATCATTTCTTTCGTACCAGATCACATGCATGAGCCCAACAACAGCAGCTAGAAAAATTTCTTAATTTGCTGAGAGGCGTGGTGCTGCACACAACATTTAAGAAGGGTGAAAATTGTGTCAAGGGTATGCCATCTACAATCAAAAATGTCAAAAATATATTTCCAAAGAGCATAGGATGTGGCACAAGATAAAAATTGATGTTTAGTGTATTCCCTATGTTGATTACATAGGTGAAATTTAGAGCATAGCTGGATACCGAAAGATTGAAGGCAAACCTTAGTGGGCAATCTGTTATGAGCAATGCGCCAAATTAGAGTTAGTCTAGTAGGCTTAATCCATGTCTTTTTGAAATAATTTAACCATTGAAGGATATATTCAGATGCATATGGGAATTTTTTGAGTCAAGAATACTATTCGGAGCGGGTTCCTAGACAAGAAAATCATCACAGTTAATAAAAGGATAGTTATCAATGATCTGAGAAACATTTTCAGGGAGATTATCCCTATGGTAATTGAGAACATCTTTAATAGTGTGACTAGTGTCCACCAGAGTAGAATTAGGGGGAAGCATCGAGGCCAGTGGAACACCAGTTCAATTGTCAAGCCAGAAATTTATATTGGAGCCATCACTCACTATCGATCTAGAGTTTTCCATGATTTTATATGATGCTCTAAGTCACCTAAAGGATTTTTAATTTCATGTTATGGGTTTTAATGATTTGCTTTGAGAAAAATTTGTCTTTTTTCATGTGAAAATGTTTTATTTCATATTCTTATAGAACTTTGAAGATAAAGGTAAACTTTTATGAGTTTTCATGTTTTTATTAAACTAATGGTTTCCTGTCACAACCCTCCTTCAATATGAGGGAAGTGATGGAAAAGTGTTGTGACCATCCTTCTTCAAGATGAAAAAGAGATAATGACCCATGATTCCCACCTCCAATAGGCCTCGGGGTGGCGACTATCACCAAGGGTATTCAAATATCACAAAGTGGTAGGCATTAACCTTTTATAATAACCTAGACCGGGAGATAAGATGTATCAACCTCAAAAAAACTCCAATACATATATATAAAAGAATACAAAATACATACCAAATGCATGTTTAAATAAAAACTGTTAGAAATACAATGAAAATATCCAAATTAAATACCAAAAGAACAAAGATAAGCATTGAAACAACAACTATCTCAATGCCCAAGGTAGTAAGGTCTATCACGGTCTGTGTAGTCTCCCTAGAAACCTAAAAATAGTTTTATATATGTAGGGTGAGAATACAAATATACTCAATAGGAAAATTCAAAGTCTATCATGCACAAGTGGGGAAAACATACTAATTCCCCTGTGAGAAAACATAATAAACTCAAAATCACTTAATAATGTATAATATCCACTCCAACCTCACCAAGGCATGCTCACCAAATAACACAATTCAAGTAAAGTAAATTAGTAATCACATTGATGATAGGGTACCCCACATCACTTCCCACTAGTTAATTGCTCATCCCTAATAGCAAAAATTATGACGCTACCATGCTCTTCCATAAGCACCACTTTCACAACCTTCCCACACACACCTAGGACACATACCACATCACATCTCACCCATATATACCTAGGCCACAAAACCAAAACCTCATCTCGAAGACACCTGAGCAAGTACAACATATCGCATCCCGAAGACACCCGGGAAGCACATCTCGCCCACAGACATCTGGGCCTCACAACCATAGCACAATCTTTTTGAAGATTCTTGGGCTACTAATGCCTAGAAGAGGGAGTATAGAAGATCCAATAACCATCCATCCATCCTCCCACTATGGTTTTAGTAAAGGAAACTCTCCCCTATAACAATGGGGGTGTTTGGAACATAGTTCTCAACACAGGTGGGGTGTGTATAGAAATCACAAGGAACTGCATGTATATATATATGTACCAAACACTCAGCCCAAGCTATGGGTTTTCCAAACAAACAACCATCCCACACAAAACTACCCTTGCTGACACCTCTAATATATAACCATACAGCCATCCATAGAGTTAATTCATAACCCCGACCAATTAATTCAACCAATTATCACTCTGCATTAAAATATTTGTTTAATTATTTATTCCATCCTGACTTGGGAAACTACCAAACACAGCACACCACAATTAACATCATAACCCCTACACACTTCACAAAAGTATCTGGAAACTCTGGGAAACACGAACACACAAGGTAACATCATCATTCTTCAAAATTATCCCTCTCAAACCATCCTCAGTATCCCCACTGCATAAAAAGCACCAAATCTAGAAAAACAACAAAAATCAACTAGATTGTAGTCCCACTACACAAATAGACCATTCTCAACAACCATAACACAACATGAATGTAGACAAACTTTTCAAAAAGTTCATCCAGTTCACAATCAACTAATCTATCAACCTGAGATTCCATTACACCACTTGTACCACCCCATACACACAGTCACACTACCAGCCATAGCACCACACGACCAGCACGAAACACAAGGTCGGACATAACCATACACAGCACACATCCACACAAAACATCAAGGTGTATTAAGATTTAGAAACCCTCATTATTTAATTCCAATTTGATAATTTCAGGGTGATCACAGAACAAGTTCAATCATAGGGCATCCATATATTTAATCGGGTATACGTGATTAACCAGATTTTCATATTTTCAGTCATTCAAGAAATGATCAACAACAAGTATAAGGCATCAACCGTGCACAAGCAACGACCACCAAAGACCATGATTTTAATAAGTATACAACCCATATGATTCATAATAGGTATCAAAGATAATAGATAAAACAAACTATCATCATCAACATCACCCCTCCCCTCATTTATTACTAAAGTAACCAGTTTGATTATCTTCATTATTATCATCTTCCCCACCCCTCATTTATCTCTATTAAATTTGATTCAACCGTAACCACAAGAAGTCATCAGTACACTCACCCCTCATGATACACAATTAAAATATAAATGAAGTAATTCCTACCTTGAAGAATAGATGATTGATAATACCTCCTTACACCAAAAACAGGGGGTGCGCGAGCAGTAAGAAGGACTCCAATGGAAAATCGGATCTGAAGGCCACAACCCAATACATGACTCCATAGGGAAGAAATGAGTTGGGCACACCAAGAGTAAATGGAAGGTTTCAAGGAATATGGGATCATAGATTTATAAAAAAATGTCATATCCTATATCAATGGAAGGGAGACAGTTTCAAAGTACTTAAAATTAGGACCATGTGCTTGGTTGTTTCAAGGTATAGGTTGTGTTAGAATATTAAGGATATAATTATTATCCTTAGATATTGTGTAAATGTCATTAAAAATGATTAAACATTATAGTTAACTCATTTAACATCAAATAAAACATAAAGGGATAAAACTAGAAAAACTGGGAAAAACTAGAAATGACTCACTGATGGGTGAACCACCAACATGAGTCACCGACACTTGACACATCAACGTGAGTCACCGATGCGACTCACCAACATGGGTCATTGATGTGACCCACCGACATCGATTCACTAACGTGACTCACTGACACCACTCACTGACGCTCGACCTACTAACACCTGACCTACCGATGCCTGACCTACTGATGTCTGACCTACCAATGCCTGACCTACCAAGCCTGACCTACCGACACCCGACCTATTGATGCCTTGACCTACTGATTCCCTTACCTACAAACGTCTGACCAAACAACGCTCGACCTACTGATGACCTACCTACCAAATCCCAACCTACTAACGCTGATCCACTGATGCTAAGCCAGCGAAACTGAGCCACCAATATTGAGCCACCACCGCTGAGCTACTGACACCAAGTCCCCGACATGTCCTACCGATGGAAAAAATTGAATTTTGGAAAACTCTTGAAATAAGATATTGTTGCCACCCAAAACACCCCAAACACTGGATTTTGACAAAGTAATGGATCGGGGAGGTCTAGTCTATTTCATTAGATACCTCTCAAACTATTCTCATCCTCAATAATTTAAAACCAAACCCAGAAGAAAGAGGGATCCGAACAACCACCCCATAAGATACCTCTGAAGGATGAACCACCCTATGTTATTCTATAGCTGGAGTGAAACCTCAAAATCCATGAAAAACTCTTCCCATATCTTCTAACCCAAACATCCATAAGATACCCCACAAAAGCATCATCTGTTCGGACACATGAATTAGGTAATTCCTTCCTTTATGTCGATATATTATCTGCTCTAGGAAGCACTGACTCACCCGCATGGGTTTAATCACATATTAATTAATGTGTATTGATTAGGAATCTAGTCTCCCCCTTTTCACATGTTAGGACTTCATAACACATTAGAGAATAAGGAAGAAACCCATATTATAGAAAACAAGTTTCAATAACTACATCCCAAATCAAAACACACAAGAAAAACTCAAAATAACTCTAAGTATTGGGCACACATATGCATATCCCTTTCCCAAGAACTCTCCTCCAGGCCACCATGCCTCCAAAACATGTGAACCAAAGGAATGATCCATCCATGTACCACCTTCTCCTGATGATCTTATATCTCTACTGGTCTCTCCATGAATGTTACATCATCCTCGATATCGAACTCTCCCCAATCAATGACATGGGAGTCATCGTGAAGATACCAATAAAGATGATAGACATGAAAGACATCTTGGATCCTCTCCAACTATGGTGGCAACACCAACTAGTATGCCACATCTCCAACTTTCCACAACACCTCAAAGGGTCCAATGAACATGGGAGAAAGCTTGGTCCCTCAGCCAAACCTTTACTGCCCACATCGAGGAGAAACCTTCAAGAACACATGGTCCCCAACATCAAACTCTAAGAGCCTTCTCCTGTGATTATCATATGATTTATGTCGGTCTTGTGCTATCTTCATCCTCTCACGGACAAGCTGCACCTTCTCGATCATACTCGGCACTACGTCCAGACCAAGAACAATTGTCTCCCCAACTTCCATATAGTACAAAGGTGAACTACACGGCCTTCCGTATAAAGATTCAAACAGAACCATGACAATGGTATAATGATAGATATTGTTGTAAGAAAACTCACCCAAGGAAAAATTCCACAACCAATACCCACTAAAATACAAGATGCATGCTCGTATAATTTCCTCTAATGTTTGGATGATTCTCTCTATCTACCCATCTGTCTGAGGGTGGAAAGTTGTGTTGAGGCATAAATAAGTGCCAAAAGCATGCTGAAATACCCTCCAGGATTGTAAGGTAATATGTGTATCCCGATCCAATATAATAGATCACATAACTGGATTTAGCCGCACCACCTCATCTACATACCTATATGCTAAGGAATCCACTATGCCCAACTCCTTAATTGCTAAGAAGTGAGCCGATTTTGTCAGCCGGTCCACTATTACCCAGATTGAATCACATGCTCCCTAAGCCTTATGTAATCCTATGATGAATTCCATCAATCTTTCATCCCACTTCCACTAGAGGACATATAGGGGTTTCAAAAAACTATCGAGAACATGGTGATTGATTTTCACCTACTGGAACACTAGGCACTTTGCCACAAACTTCACCACTACCTGCTTCATCCTGAGCCACCAAAATTGTTCCCTCAATCCACAGTACATCTTGGAAACTCCCAAGTGTACCTCTAGGGGTGATCTATAAAACTCCTGGAGAACTCCCTTGTACATCACCACTGGAATAAAAATCTTCTCAAGGAACAACATCTGATTCGGACCATCCTTCGACCATCCCTCCAAAGCATCACCCTAGTCAATATGATTATGCATCACCTCTGCCACCAAGTCTCCCCACTGAGACTCCTCTACCTGCTACCTCAGAGATGATTGCACTGTCATCTAAAATAGACATCCTTTGTTTCCATCCACTCCTGAATCCAAGTGCAAGGCAGTCAACTCCTCCATCTCCTTCCAAGCATCCATAGATATCGGAACTACTTCCTTCTATGACTTCCTTCTCAAAGCATCAGCCACAACATTCCCCTTTCCTGAGGTGTAAGAGATATAAAAGCTGTAATATTATAGAAAATCCATAAACCTCTAATTTCGTTAGTTCTAGTCTCGCTGGTAAAAGATATACCTCAAGCTCTTGTGATCCTTAAAGACCACAAAGCGCTCTCTAATGAGGTAATGATGCCAAAACTTCAGCACAAACATGACTACTGCTAGATCTAGATCATGGGTGTCATAGTTAAATTCATGGGGACGTAACTACCTAGACCAATAAGAGATTACTCCTCATTGTTGCATCATCACACACCCCAATCCTATATGGGAAGCATCACAAAACACTTTGAACATCACCCTACCTCTGGAAACCAGAGCACTAGAGCATTGACCAACTTCCCATTTAGGTAGTTAAAGTCTACATAACACTACTCACTCCACACAAATTCCTGGTCCTTTCTAGTTAGAGTCATCAAAGGAGATGATACTCGAGGGTAATCAAGTACAAATCTCAGATAATAGCCTTCCAGACTGAGAAAACTGCAAACCTCTACCGCATTATTGGGTGATACCCAAGAAACAACTACCTCAACCTTCGATGGGTTCCCTGATACACCCTAATGAGACACCACATGTCCAAGGAAGTAGACCTCCCATGTCCAAAACATGCACTTGGACAACTTTCCATACAGATGGTGGCATCGAAGAACCTCTAGGACAGTCCTAAGATGCTCGATATGCTCCTCCACTGACATTGAGTAGATCAGAATGTCATAAATGAATACAATGATGAACAGGTACAGGAACTCATGAAATATGGAGTTTTTAAGTCCCATGAATATGGTTGGTTCATTCATAACACCAAATAACATAACCACAAAATCGAAGTACCCATACCTGCACTTGAAATAATTCTTCAAGATATCATCCTCCTTCACCCTCAATCAGTGATATCCAAACCATAGATCGATCTTATAGAACCAAATTTCTCCCCTTAACTGGTCGAAAAGATCTTTTATCCTTAGGAGAGGGTAATGGTTCTTGACTATTACCTGATTCAACCTCTGGTAGTCTATACACATCCTCGAACCACCATCTGCCTTATTCACAAACAAGACAAGAGAACCCCATGGAGGCACACTGGGCTAGATAAATCCATTCTTCATCAGATCATCAATATGAGTCCTTATCTCCCACAGCTCAGAAGGTTCCACCTGGTAAGGAGCCATAAAAATCAGAGAATCACTGGGCTACAAGTCTATCCTGAACTCAATGTCACGTCAAGGGGGTAGAGTCACAACCTCCTTAGTAAAAACATCCAAGAACTCAACAAAAACTATAGGAACCCCTACCATCTCATCATCCACCGATTCCACTAACATCTCAGCCAACAAGGAAATAAGAGGCTCCATAAACCGACTTCCCATTAGACAACTCCACTCACCATCAAAAGCCACACGTTGTCCATCCATGTCTGAAAACACAACTCTTCTCCAGAAGAAGTTGATAAAAATATACATATAGTACAACCAGTTTATGACAAGTATGAAATCGTATGGTTTTATCTACAATAGGAATAGATCCCCATTGGACTGATGTGATCCCATCATCAGTCTACATCCCCAGAACTCATCAAACAATCTGGTCTGACCTCTGATCGGTGTACTCAACACTAGCGGCATAGAAAGTCTATCTATGTCTAGTCTCAGATCATGGGTTAGATCGGGTGAAAAAAAAGGAGTGTGAAGCTCATGAATCAAACAAGGCACAAACAAGAGTACTAAATAAGATGATCGCACCTCAAATGATCTCTAGCCCTGATGGAACCGATGCCTCTACGGCGTGCAACTGACCACACTCATCTTCTCTACCCCTCTTATATCGACCACCTCCTTAAACATATCTGGGTAGAGGTACCTAAGGAACTCCCTGAGGTCGGCCTCCACCTTCTCTGTCTCCTTTTGGTGGAGCAGGAGCCTACTTTCCCTACTGTTGAAACGGTCTGGCCAGAAACTACTACTGAGGCGGGCGCTGAACCTGTCCACCACCACCACACAGAGCTTGAACTAGGCACTGAATCTGAAGGTTCCTATAGCCTCCAAAATCAAAAAACCTTAGTTCCAAGCCTATGGGAAAATCACGAGGACCAGAAGGGAAAAACTGAAACTGTTGAGGTTGACTCCCCGCTGGTCGAAACCTTGAAGGCCCTAGTGTTTGAGACCTACTGCTAGAATCATTTCCCTTCATAGGACCCTATTAGATCCCCTATCATAGTAGAACTCCTCATGAGTGCATCCTCTCAACCACTTACTCCTTTTTCTAAACCACTTGGTATATTGGCAAGGTGAAGGGAGTAAATGCGTATTGGAGGGAAGGATGGAGTACCTTCTCTAAGCATCTCACCCGAGACTCCTCGTCCAGAAAGAGATCCAGAGAAAAGTGAAGGAGGTCCTTGAACTTGATCCCCAGCTCCCATATCGACATACTCCCCAACTGTAGGGAGAGTATCTATTGCCTGTTCTTGGGATTCATGGTTGAATAAATGAATTTCTCCCAGAACTCATTCTCAAAATCGACCAACAAAACATTTGTATCCTTACTCTCCCCCAAGTATAGAATC
This sequence comes from Viscum album, assembly GCA_963277665.1. NCBI lineage: Eukaryota > Viridiplantae > Streptophyta > Magnoliopsida > Santalales > Viscaceae > Viscum > Viscum album. Next base: position 686,257,465 of record OY728142.1, on the reverse strand, counting down.
AACCACTAATGTGCAGAACCCTGCATTTGGATCACTACCAAAGGAACCTAGTACTCTATCAGAGCCCGGATTAAGCTGAAAGTGATTACTAGCTCCTCAAGCCAACTCTTTGTCTCTATATCTGAAACACTGCCTTCGTACTTTCCCAGAGTCTGCCTTTGGAAAGTATGAAGCATGTTCTTCCACTGATCATTCTCCCCCACTGGTTTGACCCTCTGTCGGTCGATCGGGTTAGCCTACTGAGCCTTCACTACTCGTACCTCACGCAGACGACAGTCGGGTACCATAGCTGAAAAAGTAAACAAGGAACACCTAATCCTGAGTAGTATGAGTTATATTTAGGATTCATTTTAACTCATTATTGATTTTAATTTCCCCAAAACACCCAAAACAAACAAGAACACAAGTCATCATGATGCATGCACCTTTGTTAGGGTTTGTTCCTCATAAATGGTTTAGCCTCACTTGGTCATTTGGTATGCTTAGAGTCCTTGCATTGGATCATGGGGGGGCCTAAAATATTGTTTCCTATCCATTCTTCCCTAAAATATGTCACGAACCAAGATCACCTTACATTGTTTCCCTACTAACCCATGTAATCCTCACTATGCCTAACTCCAAACTCCATCATATATTTCAACCATCAGCCTCTAATACAATTCTGTCATGACCCTCCTTCTTCAAGATGAGGGAAGGGATAGAAAAGTGTTATGGCCTTCCTTATTCAAGATGAAAAAGAGATAATGACCCCTGATTCCCACCTTCAATAGGCCCTGGGGTGGTGACCAGCACTAAGGGTATTCAAATCTCACAAAATGTGAGGCATTTCCCTTTTTATAGTAACCAAGATTGGGAGATAATATTTATCAACCTCAAAACAACTCCAAGAAATATATATATAAAAGAATCCAAAATCCATCCCAAATTCATGTTTAAAGTAAAAATTCTATAAATACAATGAAAATCCCCAAATTAAATACCAGAAGAATAAATTTAAGTAGCGACACAATAACTATCCTGATGCTCGAGCTAGTAAGGTCCAGTATGGTCTGTGTAATCTCCCTAGAAACCTAAAAATAGTTTTATATACGTAAGGTGAGCATAAAATTATACTCAGTTGTAAAAGCCAAAGTATCTCATGCACAAGTGTGGGAAGCATACTAATTCCCCTGAGAGAAAATAGTAGAAACTCAAAATCGCTTAAAAAGGTATATTATCCACTCTAACCTCATCAAGGAACACTCACCAAATAATACAATTCATGTAAAGTAGTAGGAACATCAATGATAGGGTACCCCACACTCCTTCCCACTAGTTAATTTATCATCCCTAACGGAAAATGTCTTGACACTACCACACTCTTCTATAAGCCCCACTATTACAACCTGCATGTAAACACCTGGGCCACATACCACATCACATCCCACCCATAGACAAATAGGATAAAAAACACAACCTCATCCCAAAGACACCTGGGAAGCACACTTCTCCCGCAGACACCTGGGCCACACAAGCGCACCACAACCTACCTGAAGAGTCTTGGGCTACCAATTCCTAGAAGTGAGAGAAGAGAAGAGCCAATAACCAGACATCCATCCTCCTAATAGGATTTTGGGAAAGGACACCCTCCTCTATAATAATGGGGGTTTTCATCACATACTGCTCAACATAGGTGGGTGAGTATAGAAATCACAAGGAACTGCATGTATATATATAGGTACCAAACACTCATCCCAACCTATGGGTTTTCAAAACAAAAAACCAGTCCACATAGAACTGCCCTTACTTCCACCTCTAATTCATAACCACATAGCCATCCATGGACTTAATAAATAACCCCGACCAATTCATTCAACAAATTATCACTTTGTATTAAACAATTTTTTTAATTATTTATTCCAATCCTACCCAGGAAACTACCTAACACAGCACACCACAAGTAATATTATAACTCACACACACTTCACAAAAGTCTCTGGAAACTTTGGGAGAAATGACCATGCAAGGTAACACCATCCTTCTTCAAAATTATCCCTCCCAAACCATCCTCAGTAGTCCTACTGCACAAAAATCACCACATCCATCAAAAAAACAAAACTTAATCATATTGTAGTCCCATTGCATGAATAGACCATACCCAACAACCATAACATAACCCGGATGCAGACCGATTATTAAAAAAGTTCATCCATTCCACAATCAATTGGTTTCTCAACCTATGATTCCATTACACCACCCATACCACCCCATAAAAACATCCACACTATCGGCCATAGTACCACACGGCCATAACAAAACACAAGGTCGAACAGAACCATACACAGCACACATCCACACTAAACAGCAAGGTGTATTCATATTTAAAAACCCTTGTTCTTTAATTCCACTTTGATAATTTAGGGTGATCACATAATGATTTCAATCCTAGGTTATCAATATATTTAACCAACTATACATGATTAACTAGATTTTCATATTTGTATCCCTTCAACAGAGGATCAACAATGAGTATAAGGAATCACCCGTGCGCAATCAAAGACCATAAATAGCCATGATTTTCATAAGGATACAACCCATATGATTCATAAAAGATATCAAAGATAATAGATAAAAAAATTATCATTATCAACATCACCCCACCACTCATTTATTACTAAAGTAACAGGTCTGATTATCTTCGTTATTATCATCTTCCCCACCCATAATTTATCTCTTTTAAATTTGTTTCAACCTTTCCCACAAGAATACACCAACACACCCACCCTGCATGATAAAAAATTAATATAGAGACGAATTAATTCCTACCTTGAAGAACAGACGATTAGCAACTCCTCCTTACGCTAAAAACAGGGGGTGCGTGAGTAGCAGGAAGGACTCTAAAGGAAAACCAGAACTGAAGGCCACAACACAACACACGACTCCATGAGGAATAAAGGATCTGGGTTCACCAAGAGGAAATAAAAGGTTTTAATTAATAGGGGATCTTAGATTTAGAAAAAAAATCAGATCTTATATCAATGGAATGGAGACGGATTCAAAGCACTTAAAATTCAGATTGTGTTCAAGACCATGTGGCTTGGTCATTTCAAGGTCTAGGTGGCATTAGAATATTAATGATATAATTATTATCCTCATAGATAGTGGAAAAATATTCAAAATTCTTAAACATGATAGGTAACTCATTTAATGTCAAATAAAACATATAGGGGAGAAACTAGAAAAACTGGGAAAAACTGGAAATGACTCACCAATGGATGAGTCACCGACATGATTCACCGATAGTGAGTCACTAAAACCTAACTCACTAACGCAATTCACCAACATGACTCACCGACATGATTCACTGACGTGACCCACTAATAGTGAGTCACCGATGCCACTCACTGACGCCACTCACCGATGCCCAACCTACTGACGCCCGACCTACCAATGCCCAAACTAACAATGCTTAGACCTACCAATTACCTAACCTATGGACTCCCTGGACTACCGATTCCCTAACCTACCAACACCCTGACCCACTAACGCCTAACCTACCAACGCCCAACCTACCGACGCCCGACCTACCAATGCCCGACCTACCGACGCCCGACCTACCGATGCCCGACTTACTGACGCCCTACCTACCAACATTGATTCACTAATGCTGAGCCATTGACACTAATCCACTGACACCAAGATAACGACACTGAGCTACCGATACTAAGCCACTGGTGTTGAATCACTGACGTGTCCTACCGATGAAAAAACTATAATTTTGGAAAACTCTTGAAATGAGCTACTGTTGCCTCCCAGAACACCCCAAATACTACATTTTGAAAAATTAATGGATCGGGGGGGTCAGGAAATTACATTTCCTTTTATTATTTATCCATTACTGAGATTTTTGTGCTCATCCCAAGTTTTAAAATGTTTTTCACGGATCTCAATATTGGTAAGGACAAAGAATATGTTATGATGAAAGTGTTGAATATGTGTCTTGAAAAGGAATCATTTTTTATTTTAAAAGGGTTTACTTTGTTGGAAAAAAATGGATGCTGAGTATAAGTATCTACTTGTAATTTATGGGTTTACTATGTAAGAGTTTGTCTTGATTATCTAAAACTATAAACCTAAAAGATCTTTGGGAAAAGAATGTGATTTCTAGTTTTAAAATAACTAAAATATGTAACATTTAAGGTCGGCTCCTTACAATTAGTAATAATTTATGGTAATTAGCAGTTATTATTAAAAAATAATGGTTATAAATAAAAATTATTTTTAATTAGTAAAAATTAGCTGTAATGAGCGGTAATTAGTGATAATTAGTAAAAATCTGAACTAATTAATAAAAATAAATGGTAAATATATAAAATTGATAATAATTACAAATTAATTATAATTTTTTAATTTTTTAATATTTTTTGGATCATCTATTTATTATATAAAATTAATCATAAATATTTTGTTTTCATTTTATAATTTTTTAGAGAAATATGGAATAAGGAAGTTGATAATAGTCCATATTACATTCTCACGATTGGATAAATCATCATAAGAATCCAAATGGTTTTGGTATAAATCTTGTATATAGTGAGTGTGTTGAAGCTTTTTTATCTTTTACATCATCAAAAATAGAATTTTTTTTATAAGGGACAATTAAATATCTATATAAGATATGTAATCTGAGGAGTTTTAACACATTTTACAATGTTTTGGTTCGTCTTTTACATTTTGGTTTTTCAAAAGATTATGTTTTATGGTATCAACATAGTGAATGCAATTCTAGAGAAGATATTAATAATTTAGTTCTAGATCCATCATGTTTTCAAACTTTAGTGCATGATTTTGTTAGTAGGTCTTTTCAACAAAAAAAATCATAATGATATTGATTTCACTCCTAAGTTAGAACCATATCGATTTTATGAGTTGCTGAAGTCTGTTGAGGAGGCTTTATATCCTAGTTGTAAGATAAGAAAATTTGAAGCTGTTACAAAATTTATGGTTATTAAATTAGATAATGGAATGTAAAATAGATGTTTTGATTAGATATTCTCTTTGGTTTAAGCATTATTACATAAATTAAATGTGTTGCCTATAAATTTCTATGAGAGAAAGAGTATGGTTCATAATTTGGGTATTTGTTATCAAAAGATTCATGCATGTTCAAATGATTGCATCTTATATTATGGTGAAAATGGGTCATTAGTTTTGTGTACTACATGTGAAAAATCGAGGTACAAACAGGCTCAACTAGGGAAGTCTAGATTGATTCCTGTTAAACAGTTGGTGTATTTTCCAATTACACCCAAATTTCAGAATTTATTTATGTCTTAGAACATAGTTTCATTGATTTCATGGAACAAATTCTATATTTCAAACGGTAAAAGCTTAAATTTTCCTTGTAATGGTGATTCATGGAAATATTTTGACCAAGTACATTCGTCTTTTTCTTTAGAAGCCTGAAACATGTGATTGGGTCCTTCTACTGATGGTTTCTATCCATTTTATTCTTACAGTAGTCAATATTCTTGTTGACCCGTCATTATAGCTTTGTACAAATTAACTCCTTGGATGTTGATGAGTGATCCATATATCTTTTTGACCATATTTTATTCTAATAAATCCAAAAAATAATATCGGTTTTTATTTAAATTCATTGATTGATGAGTTAAATTTATTGTGTAGTAATGGTGTTAGTACATATGATGTTGTTGCGAAACAAAATTTCATAATGAAAGATGAATTAATGTGGAAAATTAGTGACTTCCCAACATATGGCATGTTATCTGGATCGAGAATACATGGTCCTAAATCATTTACGTAATGTATGAGTGAAAAAAACATGTATGCTCGTCAATGGGAGAAAAAATTATTTTTTTTAATGTCATCACAAATTTCTTCCTATTGATCATCCTTTTTGAAGGAATAGAAATCATCTTAAAAAAGTTACAATTGAAAGAGATGGGCCTCCAAAAATGATCTCAGGTATTGATTTAAAATCTATTGCCTCTTCATTACCTACCATTACCTTTTAACTAACTATAAACCAATAAAAAATTGATGGATTTGGGAATGATCAAAATTGGATTAAATGATGTATTTTTTGGGATCTTCTACATTGGTCTATTTTTTGGTTCATCACATGTTGGATGTCAAGAATATTGAGAAGAACTATTTTGATAATATATTTTTATATAGTTTTAGACACACCTATTAAGACCAAAGATAATGTAAAGTTGTGATTAGATCTTAACCAAATTTGTAAGTGACTAGAACTTGAGTTTTTTGAAAATGATAGATCACAGATGTTAATGAAGACAAAATAAAATTATAAACTTTCCAAAGAAACCCATTTATTATTTTCTTAGTGGATTGTTGATTTGAAACTACGTGATGGTTATGTTTTCAATTTTTCTATATGTGTTAGAAATAGGCATATTACCAAATTAAAAAGTCATGATTGTTATGTTATATTGGAAATACTTATACTGATTGGATTTAGAGATTTTTTGAATTCTTCAATTTGGGATGCGCTAATAGAAATATCATATTTTTTCTATGACATTTGTGTGGAAACAATAGAATATGATGTATTTAGTATACTGTAAGAATATTTTGTTTTGATTGTATGTAAAATGGAAAAAAATCACTAACTTTCTTTGATTAAATGAAATTTTTGATATTATATTTTCCACATGAAGAAAAATGTGGAGGGTCGGTATAGTTATGATGGATGTATCTATATGAGATATGTGTACAGAAACTAAAGAAGAAGGTACATAATAAAGAATCATTTGAAGTATCAATTATAGAAGCTTATTTACATGAGGAAATTTATTTTTTCTATTCCCATTATTTCCAAACTGAATATCCTTAAAAACATAACTGAATAGTTCGTAATGAGGGAAATGTTGACAATGCACTGAAAATTCAATTATTAGTTTTTAATCATTTTGAACTTGGCATTTGTGGAGTTTTTGAATGGTGTATTTTAGATTATGAACATCACTAGGCTTATATATATGTTCTGTTCAATGGTAATGAAATTACACGATTTGTACAGTGAGTGATACAACCACATATTCTTTAATTTTTTTTAAATAAATTAATATTATTTTTTGTATATTATATGATGATCATATCAAGGAACAATTTCCACAAATTACAGCACCTACAATTGAAGAACATCGACAATATAATTTTTCCTACTGGTTTCAAATACTAGTAAAGTAAATTTTTATGGTTTAACATGTGAAATAAATTTATTATTTGTTATATTTTTAATTGTTTTTAAATTTTGTAGGTATAGTAACATGCTGAAAAAATTGATAATCTATTTTTTGTTTTGAGTAACCCACCACCCAAAATAGTTAAATCTTATAATGCATATGTGGTGAATGGTTTTCGATTTCATACATATGCATATGGTGAATCAAAAAATAATAATGACTAGTGGTGTTTTCTTGAGAGTATCTCATTATAGAGAAAGTGAAATTGATTTTTATGGAATGTTGGATGAAATAATTGAGTTGGTTTATCTAGGATAGAATTTTATAATAATGTTTAAATGTCATTGGTTTGATACTGATAGAGGCTAGTGTGTTCATACACGACATGGAATCATTGATATTAAAAATAAAAGTCTTCTTGTAGTAAATGAATCATTCTTATTGGATCATCAAGAACAAAAAATATATTATTATAATTATTGTTCTACTTCAAGAGAGTTAATTGATTGGTGGAACATTATAAAAATAAAATCCCATGAAAATCAGTTTATGCAAAGTGAATGTGGTTCTATTGAAATGAAATGAATTTAAATTTTTCAATAGACAACTCTAAATACATCTTTTAAATGAAGATACATTAATATCGATGATGAAACCCCACATTTATAAGTCAATGGTGGAAATTATGTTGATGATGTAACAAATGAATTTGAATTAAAAAGTGATGATAAAGCTGAAACTTCTATATAAATTGATGATATTGAGGAAGAAGATGAATATATTGACATCGTCGTATGAAAAAATGAGGATAAAGATGAATAATGACATAATTTTTTATTATTTATTATCAAAATAAATATATATAGTACTCATTTTAAATTATTTTTTGACAACATTATTTTCATGTTTCTGAGGGCTGACGAGACTTATAATGATATCTTTTATATCCTCGAGGAGGTTGTATTACCTGGTGATGATTCTGGTACTTTATCATCTGACCCTCAGGTTCCTAGAGGTTCATTGTCAACTTAAAGGGGTGGAGGGCTTGTGAGATTGATGATTCCTGACCCTATTCCTGATCAATGTCCATGTCTTGAGTTTGATCCACACACGCGGAGGTATGTTCAGTTGTGTATTTTAGTTAGTTTTCATTACTTTTCATTAATTTATTTATGTACTAATTTTTTGATTATTTGATTTGTTTTTTTTCACAGCTCTATGCATATAGCTATTGGACAGTGTGTTCTATTTTTCAATACTATTTTTTATAGATCATAGGTGATGTGGGATCAGATTCCTATTAATATTCAACACCGTATGTTTGATCATTGGATGGTATATAAATAAATAATAGTTATTTTGAAATTTATTTAATTATTAACTTACTATTATTAATTATTTATGGGTTTATGGTATATCATTGATGATATCATGGATAATTCTATCTGGAAGGCCTGGGAGGTATTTATGCATGATCTTTGTTGCCAGTTTTTTGCACAATATGAGGAGGACACCCATGAAGAAAGTGGGGGTAATAGATTTTGATCAGTATTGTTACACCCATCGATTGGATTACATCTCATCTCAGTTTTGGGATGGATTATGTCCATACTGGATGGAAGATATTTTTCAACGAAATGATTCATTAGGTCGGTAAAGCTAGGGGATGTGGGAGATGACACATCAAGCTGGTAGTCATACATTCAATATGCATCGACAACATATGGTAAGTACTTTTTTAAATAATTTATATATTTAAATGTAAACTATTTATTTTATACTCATACTGGAAGTTGGACATCCTGATATTATGGAGTTTGACATCTATAAGAGGATGTATAGTGATCCTCTCACTGGAGAGATTACAGGTGGTCATCAATGTTAGATTGTAGTCAGTATAATTTTTTTTGACTTTTAAAATTTACTAAAAATAATATTTTAACTATTTTAATTTCAAATTGTAATTGAAGGAGTCATATGAGGCTGCAACTTCTCATACACTGGATAAAATTCAGGTTGAGACTGAGATTTAGGCCACCATTATAGCGATATTTGATGATGTAGGGTGTATGCAGGTGACTTAGTATGCTTTCAAGAAGGAATGAATGGTTGGTATCAGTTCTTGATGTATGGATGGCATTTATTATGGTATTGTTGCATGGTCAGCATCCAACTTGAGGGGAGATCATGGAGAGTCATCATCATCTACCTCAAAGTATGAGGAGTAGCTATGAGCACAGAGTGAGGTTATAGAGGTCATGCATAGGGAGCAGGAAGATCTCTATCAAAAGAACGATCAGTAGAAGGAGGAGATATAATAACAGTACCAGTAGCAACATGATTAGATGATAGAGTACATGTGATGGTTGGCTCAAGGTGTTGGGATGGAGTTCTCTCCCCCTCCTCTTCCAGATGACCCTCCCCTACCCCTCCCCTCCATAGTGATGTACGCATTTATTATGTTAACATTTTAATATAAATATTTTGTGTAATATTTTTATTATTTCATACGTTTAATTTTTTATTTATTATATTTTTTAAAATTATTTTGATTTTTTATATTTTTTAATATTTTTAATTTTTAATTTTTTTTAATTTTTTAACTTATTTATTATGGGTCTACATATCGTCACAAATACTTTTTTGCGACTGGTCACTTGTCCCATAAAAAATACTTGTTCAAATAATTTGTTTAAAAACTATTTGCAATGGGAGGGTGACCCATCACAAAAGATAGTTTTTGTGACATTCCATCACAAAAATTTCCTTCTACATCACCGTTTTTGGCGATGGGGCATTTGCGATAGGGTCCCATCACAAATTACCCATCCCAAATAATAATTTTTTTAGTTGTGTAAAGTTGGTATCAAAGAAGTATGCATAGTTATCTTGTTGAATATTTAGAGTCAAATCATTGAGTAACTAAAGTATACAATTTTTGAGAAGATGGGACTTCACTCAATAGTTCAAGGACCCATGAGTTAATGTGGTTGTTCAGTTAAATGCCTATCTTGAAACTCTATTAGTAATGTTTTAGCCATAGCTTGGACTATTAGGAGGTGTTTTAGAGATCCTTTTCACTATAATACTCAAGTGACTAGGTATTACAAATATTGTATTGAGGTCTCCTAGGGTTCGATAAAATAGTAGGAGATGTTAAATGATTTAATTGGGTAATGTCTAATCAGTAATTAAGATAAAATTATTAATATGATAAAATTATATTTTATAGAAAATGAAAAGTAATACCACATAAACACTAAGATTAATATTGGACAAAGATCGTGTCTTATCTGGCAATGATTTCTAACTGTAGCATAGGTGCTTTCACAAAGTACTATAATATATGAAATTCTATGTGTTGGAGTTCCCACTACCTGTTGAGCCACCTCATGAAGTGAGGGTGAGAAAGGTGCTTGTAAGAGACTCATGTATGATGCATTTGATGTTTACATCATAATGATACCATAAATGTCTTATGAGTTGTGTAAACAACATCAAGACATGGATTCTTTCACATGTTGCATCATCTTCAAGAGTCCTACGAGGATAAAGTGAAGCGAGATATGAATGGGGTGAAGATTACACTAAATATGTATAAATTAAAAAATGGGTCATGATCTTTCAATACATCCCTTTATATTATATTTATCACCCACTAACTCTAGTTTCATTTAATATTAAAAAACTAACAATAAGATAAAAACACCTCATTACCTTTTCATTAATGTTCTCCATGAATATAAGAACTTAAAGAAAGATTAATCTTTAGTTCTTATGGTTAAAAGGTTGAAAGACAAGGAAAAAAAGTCAATAGAAAGTGTAAAGACAATGAAACCTTTGCAACATGATTCAAAGAATTGAGGTTAATCATCTTATATGAGTTATTTTCTTTGCATGTCTCGAGATAATTCTATGGAAGATAAATGTAATGAATTGAATTCAAGAAGCAAGTAGTTGCTTCTTCTTCAGGTATATACATCAATTTTATGTAATGTTTCCATTGTACTTCTTGGGAATTTAATATAATATACCTATCACATATGTGTATTTAAATATAGTAACCAAGTAATAAAATAAACATTAAAATAGGTAAGGTGAATTCTATAAGTGACTAATAAAGGGTGATTCCTAAGTCAGTGATGAGAAGAACACAACTTCTAATTTCCAAGTTTATTTATTCTAGTTGAAATTTTTGTTAAGTATCAACAAAACATTTATCTAAAGTTTACTTTGGACATAAAGAGACATTATTATAGTTTTTTAAAGAATTTTTTTTTGTGGTTTCTTACACTCAACTAATGGTTTGGTGAATCTTGAATCATTGGAAATAAATAATGAATATAAAAATGTAAGACTCGGTTATACCCAGATGTGGAAAGATGATTATTTTTCAAGTAAAACTAAATATTTGTCAAGGATATAACCAATATGGTATTAGAATCTATGAAGATAAACATATTTGGTGTTATCAACACATTTACTTATTTAGTTTTGAATAAATAACCCTTTAGAAATAAAGGTGGACCAGAAAGGTTTCAAAATTATTTCAGCAAGAGAGTGTGAACTATTCTATAGTTAAGATGGTGGTAAATATACTTCATAAGATTAATTTAAGAGTTTTAAGGAATGTAAAAGTGAATTATGGAATACTCATGGTTAAAATATATGATTTTATTCAAGACTATGTGTTAAAGAATATCTTGACCAAGCATTTATTGATCATTAAAATATATCATGGAGTAATTTCTAATCGCACATTTCCTTATACACATAAAAGCTATGATGTTAGTAATGAGGATAGATTAAGAGTATTATATAAAAGAATAGATTAATAAAATTTAGTGTGGAGTAATTCCTAAACACACATTTTCTAATACACATCAAATTCTTGATGTATGTAAAAGGAGCATCAATGTTGAGATTCATATGAATTGCAGAAACCTCCATTATTTTTCAATACATGCTTCGAAAATGGATACATTATCCCATAACCATATTCCAACTATAATGAGAAATGGATATCATATAAGTTATAGTATGATATAGATCCATCAGGTCATAAAAATGTTTTTAAATTCATAGTGTCTATTAAGGATATAAACAAACTTACATCAAGTAAAACACATTATGCATAAAATATAATTATCATAAAGGTTTCTAAGGATATTATAGAAATACCTAAGATAGAAAAGTAATAGTCAAGTAGCGGACTATATTTTTATAAAATGGTTCACATTTCTACATGAGATAGTGAGAGAGACGTTGAATTAGATTTAGTCAATGTCGATGATGCGCAAATAGTTGGAATAGGAACAAGTTCTATAATAGCTTGTAGAAAAGGAATTTTTCAGAGAAAAATATTGTGAAGAAAGGATAAAACTATGGTAATGGTTTTACATTCACTATGGTGGGTGATACTTTATTTATTAAGAATAGAAATTCTTAAAGTAAGCAGTAAATAGAAACAAGCTAAGACTGACAAGATCAATTACAATTCAATAATGGATTCCATGTATCAAAGTATAGGTTCTTAGTATTTTGAATGTTTCAAATCATGATATTATGGTGGTATCCAAGAGATATATTACATGGGTGGTACAAGAGTGGTACCAATAAGGCTCAGTTGGTTATAATAATTCATCATGCCTAAATCCATTATAATTTTGTACTTGTTATAGCTACTTTCTATGTTCATTATATTCATAATTGGATGTTAAGACCACCTTTTTTGAAACGTTTCTATACAATACAAACAAAAAGATTTGGTGACATTATAAAATTCCAATAAGGGGTGAAAGTTACTAAAATCTAGTTTTGGATTGTAGCATACAATAAGATCATGGAATATTCATTTGGAATGAATTTTTTCCATATGTATACAAGTGGTTAGTGGGACAACCACTGTTTTCCAAGGAAAAATATGTTTTATAACATAAGGAAAAAAGTTATTGGTCTTACAATTAGTTAAGACTAGAATGAAAGTAACTCTCCAGGGATTAACTTAAAGTAGCAACCTAAGTTTTGGGGAATGATATCTACTGAGGTAGATATATTGAGTTCTTAAACCAAGTCAAAATTATATATACTAACAAGGTATTGAAAAAATACAACTCAAAACAATTTGAGAGTTAATTGTTACCAATGTCACCTAGAATAAATATCTCTAGGGATACATGTATGAGACATATGATGATATTAATGTGGTGATTTGAATTGCATATGCTTCTATGATGGATTTAAAAGTTATGTTATTATATTTACTAAATGTGATATTTCCAATATATACTCTATGTTAGGAAAATATCAGTATAATTCAGTAGAACAGCATGGGAAGCAGTCGGTATTATACAAATGTACTTGAGAAAGTACAAGGGATATGTACCCGGTTCTTGAATATGAAGAGAAACTAGTTATAAGGGGACAAAAAAGAGTTTTAATTTTTATCTATATCGTAGTAAATATAATTTAATTTGAAATAAAATCTCATTCAAGATAGTGTTATCCATATCTATAAGATATCGAGTGTATTGCGGCTTCTGATGCAATTGAAGAAGTAGTGTAAAATACACAATGATTTGTTTTGGTTCATGGAATCACACCTATTAAGTAAAGTTTTATCATAAAATAAATTAGGATAATCCTGATATTGGAACTATCTAAGATGTCATGTTTTGATAGTGTAAAAAAGGAATATAATTCGACATATCATTTCTTGAGGGGTCCTACTCAAGGAGGTGAAGTTGCGGATAGTAGATTTGTTATGCAGTAAAGCCATTGAAGGCCCAACAACTAAAGTCATAACTCAAAAGAAGCAAGATATTATCATGTGAGAGCTAACAAGGTTCTTTAGAAAGTTGACTCTAGTGTAAGTGGGATTGTTTTAATAGTGGGTGACATAGATCCAACTTAAACATTATTTTTTGATTGCCATGTCATGTATACAATGAGTTATACATGATTTATTCATACTATAATAGTGTTGATATTTCTTTTTCAACTATTTACATGGTAATTTCCAAATACTGTTTGTCATATTAAAATTTTATATCAGTTATTGGGCTATAATGAGAACCCTAGCGATACCATGATAGTAATCCTAAACATATTTTCTATATTCTAGATACATAACGCTGACTAGATATAAAAAATGTCTAATTATCAGGTGTAGGGGGGTCATAAGCATTGCGACTTCTTTTTATGAATTTTTTGCTCAGTGGTATCTAGTAGATGAGATAATTAGGAATGAACCTACAATAGGAACACCACATGTTTCAGGTGTCATTGGTTGTTCCTATCTATAAACATGTGTAATGATCTCCTAACTTGAGATTATTATTAGTGTATACTATTTGATCGCGTATTTAATGCAAGATGAAAACTATTCAATTAATTTCATAGTGAAGTAGATTGCATTAGTTGTGTCATTGGTATTATTACATTGATTGAATAATCAAGATATAATTTTTCACTTCTGAAAGGAAGTGATATCTTGGTCCTATTTGATCAAGATAATAGTACATTCACTAAATCTATGGAAATGGTAGAAGAAGGTAAGTCTGTTAATGGACAATAAAGTAATAAAGAATGATGACATGAAGTGTGAATCCTGATCTATGAGATATCATGAGATAAATAGATTATATTACATAATGCATGTTGGTATGAATGGTTTTCATTTATATGGTTATACCTTATCTCTTTAGGGTCCATGATAAGTTTCGAGACTCCACATTTGGTTTGTGAATAATATTCACTAATATTGAGATAATGGCATAGAGGGTCTCACACTAAGTATATTCAAAAGTATTCCCTATTCTAATGAATGGGATTATAGGACATGGTGGGTCACACCATGGGGTCCGAGTGATGTCCAAGAATATACGATCGCTATGAATAAATAAATTCATATTATTCAAGTTTAAAATAATTGATATTGAATTTATTTATTAAAATTATTCATAATATATCAATTTCACACATGGAAAAAATTAATGAATGAATATTATTTTAATATTCAAGGTTTGTTTAATATTTGTGGGAATTAGGAGTCGAGTTAATGACATTATTTTTATCATATAATATATTTATTATTTTACAAGTAAGTGATAAAAATATAAATGATATTTATGACTTAGTAAAATAGTCATATGATATTTTTTGTGGCTTATTTGGTAGGTAAAAACATATTTAGGGGTTGAGGATCCTTTTTGGGTATTTTTACACCTTGTTATTTAAAGGTGGAGGAGGATCTCATGTGAAAACTATTCACTACAAAATATGAGATCCTCTCTGTTCTCTCTCCCACTTCCTGGAGAGAGGAGTATTCGATATAAGCCTTTGATCGAAGTTATGATTTATGAATCAATGGATCATCACTATGGTGATCATCAAGACATTGAAGTAATTGTCATATCTACATGTTAGAACTTGGATATTGATGATCAACACTCTCAAAAACCATCAAATCATGTGTGGATGATCCAGAGGGATTCAGTTTCAGTTCCTTCGAGCAACGGTTGCTGGAGACGAAAAGATGTCGAACATGTCTTCAAATCAAACAAGGTATTTTTTCTATTTAATTTCATGCTTAAAGTTATTCATGTGAGATCCTTGACAATTGTATCAGGCTATGTATCACCGGATTTGATGTAGTTACGTCGATCCAGCAATGAAAATTTTTAAATCTCTAGACCATTTTATTTTTCTATATACCCAGATATCTTCAGATTAAATGTTAAATATTTTTAAAACCGACATCATGGATGATTTAAAGTGTGATCACCTTAGTGTAACCATTTTTTATCTGTATTCCATATAAGTAAATTTCAATTATTAATTTATTTTAATTAAGTAAACATATGTTATATTGACTTATATATTACTTTTCTAATCAGGTATATCCACACTCTTTGCATCCAATATGATTATAATTTTGTTTATGATTTTATAGACCTATAATACATTTCAACATATGTGAAATACTTGAACCAAGAATACAGAATTGAATATTCATCTGAATGGTTTTAAAACACACAGATTACATTTTGGTTTTTTTCCATTCCTTGACTGGTAAGAACAAATATATAATTATGAACCACTATTCATTATACTATTATTAATGATGAATTTTTAATATTTTAGTGGAAATTATATGGTATGAATATTTTTTCAAAATAAATGTAAATAATATTGGTTATACTCTTTATTGGGTGGTGTTCAAAGAAGATTTAGCAAGTTGTTAAAGAATTAAGTTTTATTCTATTTTTTAGTTCTTTAATCATAATATTTTCATTTTAAATCAGTTTTGACAACTAATATTTGATATTACAATAGGTCATGTATTGAGTTCAATATGGATCATTATTCAATAATGGAACCAGAAAAAATTCAATATGTGAAAGTTCAGTTAGATGGATTTTATATCAGTAAATACTTGTTTTTTTACATATCTAGTATTTTTATTTTCAAAATATTATTTCATAAATTCAGTTTCATAGTCAACAAGAGAATGTTGAATATGGATATTATGTTTTAAAATACATTTATGAGATAGTCATAAGCAGAAAAAACAACAAATTTTGAAAATGTTAATTTCATTATAACACTTATGATTTAAAAAAATATGTTACTTTTTAAATTCATAACATTTTATTTTTATGCTTTTGATGATGTTTCTTCTTATAAATAAAACTACTTGAAATGCCTTAAGAATTTATTTGTAGACTACTTTATAAGTTTGAATAATTTAGATTTAAGTTTCATTTAGATGTATATTTGTAAAAAATGTTGTCAAAATACTCAATGATTTTTTCTATTATTATTTTGTTTCATCTATTTTTTTTATTTTGTTTTGTGTTTTATTTTGTGTTTATTGATATGGAATTATTTAATTTTGTGATATTAAAAAAAACTTTCAATATAGGTTTTCTAAAAAAATCGACATCGAAATCCCCCCAAGAGGTCTTTCCACATCAGTTTACAGTAAAACCAATTTTAAAATCCTTATATATTTCAAATTTTATAAGGGTTTTCAATGTCATTTTATAAAAACTGATGTTAAAAGTCCCACTTTCTATATCACCTATATTAACGTCACATTATAATTGACGTTAAACGTATTTTTTTCACTAGTGAATTCTAGTGGTGGTGTTTCATATTTTAATTTGATGAATGGTTCTTATCATGAAATCAACCTCATTAATTATAAACATTATTTCAATATAAGTAATCGCATTAACTTTAGGGAATGAAGTAAAATTTGATAGTCATGATTCATTATTACTCTTCAGTAGATCATTATTTTTTCCACAATATAAGATTAATAAAATAATTTATATATTTATTTCAATGTTATCAAGAGGGGGAAAACAAAAATAATAATATATAACATAGAAAATGAGATCCACCTTTTTCATGCAAGAATTCTCTTACGCCAATGATGGTGATGAAGGTAGTGTTGTCATGATGAACAATGTGGATAAGTCAGTCATGATGATAATGTGTTGTGAAATGGATTGAATAATGATTAAAATCATGAAGAATTTTGAAAATGGAAATGTATGATCTATTGTGAGAAAATGTATTGTTGAAGAAATGTGTGTTGAATAATTATCATGATGATGATGAACAAAATAAGTAATGTAAAAAAGTGGAGAATAAATAGATAGAAAGCATAGATGATCAAAAGTTTTTATTTTATTGAAATAGTGACACACATATATATAGTGCATGAGATTATAATCAAAGGATATAAATACCTATATTTTATGTCAAATCATGTGGTTGGAATACCAGTTATTGGAGCAATTGAAAGGCCGACCATATGAATAAACATTGATTGGAATTGAAGAGTCGTTATTAATATTATGACATCCACATATCAAAGAGTAAATCACTCAACATCGCCCTAGGTTTCACCCTCCTTCCCCCCTACATCCACATATCAAAATAATATTTCATAACACATATATCATTAAATAAAGTATTTATTTTTAAGTAAATATATATATATATATATTATTTAATTAAAAATTATTTTGTATTCTAAAAATAACTTCAATTAATACAAATTTATAAAATATAATAAATTATTTATAAATGTATTAAATAATTAATTAAACATTAAATAAGATGTGACATTATAAATCATTTAATAAAATTTTCAAGTTATAGTTAACATTTGGACATTTACTAAATTGGTCGATCCCTACAACACTAATTTCCACCCTTAGGCTCAATTAGCCAATCCAACCAACATTTAAATTTATAATAAAATAAATGAATATTTTTTATTAAAATAATTTGAGTCGATGATTCAACTTAGTTTCCAACATTATAAAATGATTTTCACATCAATTAGGGGTCCTTAACGAACCTAGATTTTTGGGTAAGGCCTACCAACTGGCATTCATGGGATGAACTGAACTGGGAAAAAGACCCAAATTTTAAATGAGCTTAAATGGATTAGAGAAAAAAGCATGCGGGCTTAAGTCGGCTGGCCCATGGGCCAAAAATAATTTTTTTCTTTCACATTTTAATGTTATTTGAATTTAATATGTTTTTTTTATTACAAACCTACACATACATACATACATACATACATACATACATACATACATACATACATACATATATATATACATACATATATATATATATATAATCATGTCATGAATGTTTATATAAATGAATAATTACGAGATTACTATTATATAATTAATTTTTAAACGGGAATGTAAATGAATTTGTCATCTTCATCCCTAGTTCATGTGGGATTGGCTTACTCCACAGCAATTAAGCATCCCTATCAATGGAATGGAGCAAAACCTATCACCGCCAACTAGCCTCCCCCATCACGGATCAACATTGTCTCCATTTCCCACCTGAAATAGTGGGTTAATTTGGATGTTGGGATAGTGATGCATGAAAAAAAAAGGCAGTTGGTGGATCTTATTTTTTACATGTCAATAAATTTAATTACCCCAATACCCCCAAGTGTGTTTCACTGTAAGTCTAACCCCAAATTCATCTTCTCTCTCTTCCATTAATTTTTTTTCTATTGAAAATCTTTGATCTAATTTTTTTTTCAAATGGTATCGGAATTTCAATTCGTCAGTACCAATGTGATCGTTACATTAATACGAATAATTCTAGACCCATATACGATAATTTTTTTTGAATTTTAATTTTTTTTATATAGAGTTACGGATTTGCCCTATAAATTTACAATATTTGTTTTTAAAACTCTTACTAGTTATTTGTTTATACAAAAAAAGTATATTAAAAAAATAACATATAGATAAATTTTTAAAAAATTTAATGAGTTTGTGTGTGTGTGTATTCAAGTATATACATAAATATATATATTATTATAATTACATAAATACATATTACTATAATTATTTACAAATATGTCTATCTATAAGTACATGAAAATATATGTATGTACATGCATGCACCCATGCACATAAAAAATAAATTACAGGTATATATAAAAATAAATATAAACACACTTACATACATATATCACATAAACATATGTATATATACATAAACATATATATAATTATACATACGTATAAATCTACATAAATTTATATTAATAAAAATAGATAAATATATATTATTACAAATATATTTAAATATAATTAGTGTAATTACATACATATATAAGTGGATGCATGCATATGTACACACACACACATACACATATAGGTATATACAGCTGCATTATTTATAGGTATATTTTAATGCATGTACACACATACATCTAAATATTATCATACATGCATACATACATATACGTACAATCATACATAAAAATAAATTTCAGTATATATATATATATACATGCATATATATTAATTTGTAATTATTTAAAAATATATATAAGTGTACGCATAATCGTATATACATGCATGTGTACATATGTGTGTGTGTGTGAAAACAAATATATAAAAACATACATACATATAAATATAAGTACCCACATGCATGCATGCATGCATATATATTAATGTAATTATTTATAAATTTAACATATAAATATAAGAATGTACAAAAATAAATATATATAATTTTATGTATATACAAATATACATAATACATTGACAAATATCTGAGTGGAGATTTGTAGTAAGAATCTCTCATGGGAGATTTACTAGTGCAAATTTTTTGTATGAATCTCCCATGGGATATTTCTTAGTGCATATTTGTAGTAATAATCAACCATGAGAGATTTCCTAATGAAAATTTGTTGTATGAATCTCCCATGGGAGATTTCCAAGTGCATATTTTAAGTAAGAATATCCCATGGGATATTTCCTAGTGGAGATCAGTATATAGTTATACATACACTATGCTAAAGTTGGCATTTAGTGGTGATTTAAACCGCTGCAAAATCGTTTCATAGTGGTTTTGAAAAACTGTCGTTAAATCGCGTGTCGACAATCATTTCATGGCAGTTTTTCAAAACCGCAGCAAAATGACTTAGCGGTAATTTTTTAAAATTGGGAGATTCATTTATCGGTTGTTTAAACCATCGCTAAATTATTTCACAATCGTTTATTTTTTATTTTTTTATTTTTTTATTTTTTTTAATTTTCATAATTAATTTTTTTTTATTTTGTTATTATTTTATTTATTATTTATTATTATTTATTTATTATTTATTATTTTATTATTATTATTTATAATGAATATATAATATATAAAATATGTTTTTTTAGTATTTTATTATTTTATCATTGTATTTTTTATTTTTTATTTTTTTTATTTTTTTATTTTTTTATTTTTTTATTTTTTTATTTTTGTAATTAATTTATTTATTATTTTATTATTATTTTATTATTTATTTATTTATTATTTATTACCATGCACATGCACATGCACATATTTACACACACAAGTACATGTTTATATTTCTCAAATACACACACAGATATTTACATATATATTTATTTATTTACATATATTATAATATACATATAAATATATATTTTTTATTGACACACACATCATTACTATAAAACATGATTTTAATAGCCCTTGTATTTATTAGCGCTGGCTAAAAACGTTGATAAAGGGTAAATTTCATAAAAAATTAAAATTATTAAAAATAATATATTAATATAAAAATATATTTATATTGATATATATATATAATATTTTATTAAATATAATTTATATAAGGCTAAATATGCATTTACACTTAATATATAAGATATTTAGTGAAAATGAAATATAAAATAATTTTAAAAAATCATATTAATTAATGATTTTCTAATTATTATCGAGTAATAGTCATTTAATAACAATTTGAAGATAGAAGAAATAAAAATAATAATAAATGCTATAAAATAAATTTAAAACGTGACTCAAACTTCAAATGGTTTGTGAGGCCCTGACCCCAGAAACTCGAATCCGGTATATTATTTTAATACATTGTCATGATTACAAGGAATCAAGTCCTGAATGACCAATCAGTTTAGCAGTCTTGGAAAAATAATTACATACATGAACTTTACATTACAATTTCTAACATAAAACACAACCTAGATAATCCTTTTAGAACACCATTATTCCCCTAGCTTAACCCATTATATCTATCATAAAACACTTCTTGACATCCTGGGAAAATAAAACATAAGAAAAGGGTGAGCTCAGATGCTCAGTAAGGATAAACAATATAGCGGAAGCTATCAAAAATAAGTATAAACTTTTAAGGCAATGTACAAAACTAAAACAAAATACTTTTAAAACATTATATTCAGCATAATATGGGAATAATAAATCAAATAATTCCATTTAAACATTCACATGGATATTCTACTAGTCGAATAATCACATGTAAAATCAATAACTAATCTCATAATGAGGGAATGCATAATGTCATACATCTTAACCACTACATCAAGGCCTTGGGCCAAGACCATACACAAACATTCTATCAAGGACTTGTGACAAGACACTAGTTTGTCTCATGAGACATACTGAGGTATCGAGGGACTATAGCGAGCTCCGCCAGTCACTTACTAAGTCCAATGCATTTTTCATGTGTAAATGTTGAAATATAACATAAACATTTGTATTGAAACTAGCATATGAATTGTTAATACTTTAACCATAAACTATGAATGGTATAAAAATAGCACATCCACAATCAAACATATCACAAAACCTTCAATACAATATGGAATATTGTATCATAATAAATCAACCTCATATAAGCATAAAATACAACAAAGGATGTTTACATAGATGAAAATAATTTAATAAATTCATTAAAACTCTTTGAGGGAAAATATCCATTTCTAATTTGAAAACATTAAAAGTTACACAATTTATAAAATATATTTAAAAGATATTTTTGAATCAAAGTTTCCCATACCACTTTGAAACTTTTTAAAAGAATTAACATTTTAAAACATTCATGTCCATATAAATAAATCCTCAAAACCATTTTGAAAATATCGACATTAATGAGAAGGATTTAGAGGAATAAATATTTAAAACATTTAAAATAATGTTTTAGTTAAAGATTCACTTACATAAAACCATAAAAATAATCCTTTTGAAAACACTTTTAAGAAACATGGACATGGATTATAAATATGTCCCAGTAAATACTTATGCATCAACAACCTCAAATAATAATGAGATTGTGAAATTAACCCTCACCTTAGGTCTGATACTCTCCATAAGTGTCCAAAATTCATGTATAATGTTTTTAAACATATTATTAACTTATATAAGAATAAAAATAATATTTATGATATCATATATGATTCTTTTATGACTTTATATTACTCATTTATTAACAATTCCAAGTTAATGCAACATTTTGGGTAATAATCGCTTTGTTTATCGTACGTGTCTTAACTTGTTATTCTTGATCATATTACTTAGATCATGATTTAATTACTTCCAGAATGTATAATATGATTTATATATCATATATATTCAAAATATAAATATATATAATAGATAGATATATGAAATGGATTACACTGTTCATTGAGACGGTTGGTTGTATGTACGCATGAATGTTGTTTTCGTTTTCTTATCATATTCAATGGAAGTATGTTAATGACATATATGTACATATATATATATATATATTAATCCAATAGCCTTATTATGTCATATATTTCATAATTATTTATAAAAAATATTTTTTTTATAATCATTCTTGGATGGTGAATGTGGAAGATGGGTCTCATCACGTCGTGGAGATGGTAAGTCGTACGTATGCACGAGTGACGGTATCATTTCCTTAATGGTTAAATAGTATTTAATTGGATGGAATATGAATTTTAAAGAAATAATATCATTTTCTATTTATTATTTAATTCATTTATATTCATAATTATACCCGTCAAAATAAATTATAGATGAAAAATAGTTTACACCACAGCGTGGAGACGGTAAGTCGTACGTACGCATGTATGGTGATATTGTTTTTCATAGGATGGGTAAAAGGAGGAATATGGTTGTCTTGTAATCATAAAAACATCTCATAATATATTATATTCTATAGTTATTATTTTAATATGGTAACAACTTAGGAAGATGAAGTAGAAGAAGGAAATAACTTTGAAATAAGGGATAAAACAATTACCTATTCTTTAGGTGTCTCCTTTTTAATTGCACAAAAGGACTTCTTAAGTTAGTTTCATGCCCAAAGGGTGGCCTATAGAATGAATTTAGGTGAGTTGGGAGGACTATTTTTAGGGGTTGGCCGAGCCAAAGGGATTTGGAGGTGTTAATAAAAGAGAATGAGAAGTTTCCTTTTATAGGAAAGGTGAGGGACACTTTAGGAAAGTCATGAAATATTAATTTATTATAAATTTATTTTAGGTTTCAAATGGATAAAAATTGATTTATTTCTAGGATAATATTAGGATAGGTCGAAATCATCTCAATAAATAGATTTTATACAACTTTAGGTCATGAATTTAACCTTATCTTTTGGATTTAACCCTAAGTTAAATAGTTGACTCTTACCATGTCTTCTAATATTTTTATAATATATGGTTAATATAGTTACTATAAAATGCCAATAAAACCTAAAGTGGATCATTAAAGACATTTTTAAAACTATATAAGTCATTTGGTATAATATTATATTTTTATGACTATTATATCATTTAATAAAATAGTGTTTTTTTTTAATTCATTTATGTCAATTTTGACACTATTTAGTAATTGATTTTTGATAAAGTCGTAACAAGTTGATTCCTTCAGAAAAAAATAATTAACTCATTCCTAAAATTTAAATTTTATCCAAAAAATTAGTGTATGTCATCAAAAATCTCAAATTATATTTATTTTAATAATTATAATATCATTTATTTCAATCATTCATTAATAAGGTAATCACTGCATCATCATTGTGTCATAAATAAATTTATTTATTTAATATATAAAAATTATAAATAAAATACCATGATATAGGAAATATTTTTATATTTTCAATTACTATTTATAGATTAATATATATTTTATATATACCAAATTAAATTGTTTTAGTTGGGAGATACATGTTTATGTTATATTTCCTTTTTCTTTAAATTAAACATTATAAAAGGTCATTATCACGCCCAAGTGGCTCCATGGGGTCCTAAAATTGACCTAAGGATGATCATGGTCAGAAATATATCATTAAATAGGATTATAACATATGTTAGGATAGTTGTATATTATTATAATATTAGTTTTTTACACTTATTTACCTGATTTACCCCTTAACCATGGTAAATAAAAATAATTACTGAAGTTGATATTCATAATGTACAAAAATAAAAGGTACCTATTTAAAAAATTATATCTTATGATTCTAAATATGGAATCCATTTTTACAAATTCAAAACATATAATTGACAGAAATTAATTTCAAATTAATTCTCATTTCCAAAACCAGAAAGCAGGTTTTTAAGAAGTAAAAATTATCAAAAGATTAACATGTGTTTATGTCAAATTTCAATGTGAAATTACTTCCAATGAACAAAATTGGATTAAATTATAAAAACTTAATCTAATTATACTTTAAAACCAACTAAAATTATAATCTAACAATAAAAATAAATTAGATGAAAAAACAGTTTTGAATTAAAATGCTGTATTTTTTACTATTCATTAAAATATGAATGTCATCAGAAAAACACTAAAAATTTATCCAAACTAAATTTTTATTTCCCTCTTCTAAATAAGAATTTTATTTTTTCAAATTGAATATATAAAAGTGTCAAATATTGTATTTAAAAATGGTTCACCATTAAAAGGCGGTAAAACTGTATTTTTTGAAAAATAATTCTTTTATCTGAAAAAATGATTTTTATTTTTATATTATGTCTAATAAACACATAAGATGAATTTTAAAATTATATGGAATATATAAAATTCAAAATTTTATTAATACTATTTTTAATTATTTTTCAAACAGCTAGTTTGATAGGTCGTGGTGTACTCGAACTCGGTGTTGCGTGTAGCGCAAGATATTGAATTATTTAAAAAGAAGCATATCGTGAAAGATTGGGGTGTTACATTATCACCTAATTCAATAAATTAAATCCTCAAAATTTAAACTCAGGATTGAAAACTAGGGGTTTGACATTTCAAAATATCTTTGTTGAAATCCCACATCGAAAAATAGATTAGTGATACCTCTATTTTAAAATAAAGAAAAGGAAGTATGAAGGTTACCAGATGTAAAGACCCACAAATTCCATATAATTGTTTTTAATTATTTGGAATTATTATGAGTCTGTGAAAATTGAAGATGCTTGATTTTAAGGCCCAGTGTGCTCAGAACATAATTTTGAACTTTTTTAAAGGTACACTCAGTAAACGCGTGGGCGGCATTTTCTATCTTTTGAACTGGTGCTTGGATTGAAAATACGAGGGAACCATTGAATCCGAAGCATAGAGATTCACTTAAGGGAGGTTTAATTGTGACCACCGTAGGTTGGGAGAAAAAGTTATATTTTTAAACTTTTTAAAGAATAATAAAATAACCTAAAAATTTTATCTTATTTTTCTACCAACAGTTGAGCGGTGGTGGTGGGATCGTTGAGTTGTCAATCCATTTAATGGTTTGACTCTTTGGTTTGTAACCACACTATTGAGAGATTAAGAGGTTCATTCATTAATGAACCTCATTAATATCTTATTGTGTTAATCACCTTTTCCCCTCCATTTAATAGAGTCTTGGGCTTGGGTTTTCGACACGGAAGTGAGGAACCTATGGCGAAGTACTGTGACATCTTCCACCAATGAAGAACGGAGGCTTGAACAACAACATTGGAGGAATCGATGTGGGATCGATGAACATCGGAAGCTTCATCAAGTGTGGACTCTTCTTCTAAAACTGTGATGTCTCCTTTGTTTATGAGGTAGGGGTTGTTTTTATTTTAAATTCATGAGAATTGGTTCTTTTCGCGTTCTTGAATCATGAAGAATTGTGGAAGTGTTGAATGGGATTTATCATTACTTTACATGATGTATTAATTACTCATGTTTGTTATAATACTAACACGGAGGGCACGGGCCAAACGAACAAGGCCCGGACCCTCCGCCACTTCGGATTTTGACAAATTCTTGGGGGGATGATTTCCAACTCGATGGAAACCTGAATCTAGGAGCCAATCAGTGACAGCATCATCCTGGGAGGCCTATAGGTGTGTTTGGAAGGGAAAACGGACCATCGGAGCTCACCCGGTGACCCGTGGAAGATTTGTCGGCGTGGCGGCGCTGGTGACCGGCACAGGCGGGAAATGGCGACGGTCAGCATCGACCGGCCATGGAGGTAGAAAGCGGTGCGTCATCGGTCATCATGGAGGGGAACCGCGACATCAAGCCGCGGTGGCTACAGTGGGCGGTCGGCCCTTGGTCGGTCGCGTCAGTGGAAGGCGGTGCGTCGTCGCACTCCGCAGTGAGGAGGTCGTGGCTTCAAAACCATGGAGGAAGGCAAAGGGGACCCGTGCCTTGTGGGTCCTTCTGACAGGGAGGTGGCACCGCTGTTGTAGAAAACCGAATGGATTTTCAGCCATTTGGGAAGGGGGAGCGACCCCCCTCTGCATGGGTCGTCCAAATGGGGGACCGGATTTCTCGGCAGGCCGATTCGGTCCGCTGCCCAGCGGGCCGAGCCCACAGCCCAACCCACTCGGGCCAATTTGTGTCGGACCAGGTCAGACTTGGATCAGGTCAGCCCAGGACGGGGGGGTTGGGTCGGTCCGACCTGGTCGGACCGGATTTGGACCCCTTTCCGACCCAGATACGCTTAAAAGGTCATATCTCACAAACCAGATGTCTGTTTGATGAACCGTATGCGACACTAGAATCCTTGGAACAAGACGGTTTTTTTGAGATAATCCACCTGAGTTTTGAAGAAAGTTTTAGTATGGTCGGGTTGGATTGAACTCTAATCCAATCGGGCCCTCGGCACTAAAATACCTATAACTCACAAACCGGGCGTCTAATTGACACGTCGGCTCTCGCATTGGAACCCTTATGACATGGTGGTCCTTTGGGTTACTACCTTATGGAATGTCATGGAATTTTAGGCATGACTGATATCTTGAGGAGAAGATACTATGAAACTCAAGCACATCGGGTGCGGAGAATCATGTGGTTGGTTGCCAATAGAATAGAAACCTTGTGTAGATCAGAAATTTAGCGACATTGTGTGGATCATCATCATAGATAACCTATATGGATCATCATATTAGTGACCCTATGTGGATCATTATATTAGCAACTCTCTGTGTATCAACATCTTAGTGACCCTGTGTGGATTAGCATTCTAGCGACCCTATGTGGATCAGTAGTGCGCGACCCGGTGAGGACCAACCTTAGAGAGGCCCGTCGTGGATCAGCAACATACGACCCTGTGTGGATCGACAATGGAAAAAATTCCTCATGGTTAATTTTTGGAACTTCCTAATGGAATAAAATTATTTTTCATAAGACTAATCATCTTTATTCTTGATCTCTGAGTTGTATACCTGGTTTGAGCTGAGTCTTTTGCTTTGTGATTTTTGATTGAGATTGTGCCTTATAGTTTTTTCTTTTTGGATTTATGAGAGACCTTAGGGGGTCTCGGGGTCCCTACTAGGTATTATTATACTCACCCCTATATGGGATTCACCCACACCTTGTTGTGTCTTGTGCAGACGACAAGCAGCTTGGCTAAGACTACAGGAGCCAGGACCAGGTGGTACACGGAAGTGACTGGCTGATGTGGAGAGCTGTGGAGATGGGTCGTACCTACCCTTCTGGTAGGATCCTTGGTGGATGATCTCATGAGCTATTTTATATTTTCTATTGTAGTTGTATCTTTTTGGTTGGGCTTGTATTCCAGCCCCTTTACTTTCAGTACACACTTTTACTACTGTAGTTTTACTTTATGGTTTCATCTTGTTGTGTTCTTGGATTCTGTGTTTGTACATATTTAAAGGCAATTCCTTCCCATTTTAGGGATACACCTTTTCGATGCTAGTCACCAACCATTGGCCAATGGAAGGCGGGCTTGGGGTAGTCACAGCATGGGCCCCAGGGGACGGGTTGTGACAAAGTGGTATCAGAGGAGTCGGTTCTACCGAAGAACTAGGACTCTAATCTTTCCAATGAAGCAATAATGTTAAGTTTTTTGAGTGTGGATTCTAGTTCGGGTAGTCTAGTGTTGGTGCGGAGGCCGACGTATCCATACACCAATACCCTGAATTCTGATTTCCGACTCGGTGTATGAAAACACTGATTGCGTGTGTTTTGGAAAGGTTTTACTTTTGATATCTTTTGAGTCAGCTCACCAGGTTTAACATATTGATCATGGTGCGCCTGTTTCTTTCCAAGATTCCACCACATAGAAATCCAACCAAGATTCTAGTGACAGTTCATGATGATGGCCCACCGAGCGATGAAGCTTCGGTGCAGGTCTCTCTTACAGTGATGGCCCCTTTGGGTGGTGCACCAGCAGCACCACCACCCATTGGGTAGCAGTTGGCACCAGCCCCACTAGAGGATGGTGCACACTGACTGAGCATGTTGCACAAGTTACAAGGGAAAAGGCCTCTGAGGTTTTGAGGTGAGACAGATCCCCAGGTAGTTGAGGACTAGCTGGAGGCTATGGCATGGGTTTTCTGCCTAGTTAGGACACTAGAAGATCAGATGGTGATCCTAGCTGCTAGCCTCTTCCAAGTTACAATAGGGATATGGTGGAGCCTGAAGCTTCAGATACATGATGAGGTGTCCATCACATGGACAGACTTTGAGAGCCTCTTCAGGATAGAGTTTATTACAGCGACACTATGTTCTGTTCATATTCAAGAGCTCCTACACTTATAGTAGGGCAGGATAACAGTATCCCAGTACTCTGTGAGATTCACTAACCTCTCGTGCTACTCCACCATCATGGTACAGGACCCTTTCATCAGGTCCTAAACCTTTGAGAAGGGTCTCTGGTAGGAGATCAAAGCATCGATGATATCGCTCAATATTCTGACACAAGCTGGAGTGCTTGAGTGATCATTATTAGTGGAGAGATTCTTAGCTGAGCAGGCACCGACTATGAGATCCACCACTGGATGACAAGTAGCCAAATCATCTGCAGTAGGCAATAGGTAGATGATGTAGAGGTCCAAGAGGGCCAAACCTTCCGGAGGATGACCTCAGGACGTAGTTTTGGAGGTACGGAGCTCACAAGGTAGATCATGCTAGTAGAGGAGCAGAATGTGCTTCACATTCAGTGGTCAGGGCCACCTGGCTCACAATTGTCCAACCCACCATACCGACGATCAGCAGATGGTTGAGGGACCGCCAAGGTAGAGGCAGTGATTCGATTGAGGAGGTCCGCAGGGCGTCAGATGTGGAAGAGGAGCAGGTGGTGGGTGGAGATTTTAGGTTCTACCACCACTATCTCCAGGTGGTCCACCCCGACCTCAGGGAGCAGGCGGACAGGGATGAGCTTAGCTCCAGGCAGCTGAGGCCTACGACCACGGTACTTCAGTGATGATTCATGGTACGATCTATGTCTACTCCTCCCTAGCTTCAGTACTTATAGACATAGGTTCCAGTCACTCTTTAATTGACATGGCTCTCGTTCAGAACTCGAAGATTCTGGTAGAGCCATTGGCTCGATCCTTACAATTAAAGACTCTTACGGGAGAGGATTCAACGATCACACACTATTTCCAACAGTGTGAGATTACTCTAGGAGGTGAGAGCTTTGGATGGGATCTCCTAGTAACAACATCTAGGCCTTACAATGTCATATTGGGTATGGACTGGTTATCCATGGTCCATGCTCAGATTGACTATTTTAAGCACAAATTGTGGTGTGTTTGTGAGGATGGGATCAGGTTTTCCTTCCCCGGTGAGAAGGGAACCTTTACAGCATAGGATGGAATTTATTGGAGGAGGGTGTAGCTGATCACTCATCATTTGGATAACCATACCCTCAGAGTAGTTGAGGTGAGGAGTCCAAGTTATCCTGTAGTGGTGGAATAGTATGTTGATGTCTTTCTTGATGATGTTATGGGACTACCTCCTCACAGATAGGTAGAATTTTACATCGACCTGTACCCCGGGACAGCACCAATATCTACACCAGCATATCAGATAGCTCCCGTGGAGCTTCATGAGTTGCGGGTATAGTTGGAGGACTTACAGAGGAAGGGGTTCATAAGGCCCAGTGTTTCTCCATGGGCATCCCTAATTTTGTTCACCAAGAAGGCAGATGGGAGTCTGAGGCTTTATGTGGACTATCAGCACCTGAACCAGGTGACCATGAAGAACAATTATCCTCTCTCAAGGATTGATGATCTCTTCAACCAACTGAAGGGATCTTGATGATTTTCATATATATACCTCAGATCAAGCTATCATCAGCCTAGGGTATGGGACGAGGACATACCGAACACAGCCTTTAGATATCGGTATGGCCATTATGAGTTCTTGGTGATTCCCTTAGGCATAACCAACACTCCAGCAGTGTTCATGGGGATCATGAAAAGGATCTTCCAGCCTTACCTCAATTGCTTCTTGGTAGTCTTCATTGACGACATCTTGATATATTCGGTGTCGGAGGAGGATCACACCACTCACCTGCAGATAGTTCTGGATACACTCTTAGAGCACCAGATTTATGGTAAGCTCTTGAAGTTCCAGTTCTAGATATAGAAAGTTAACTTCCTGGGGCATGTTATCTCGGAGGCTGGAGTTGCAGTAGATCTGGTTAAGATAGAGGCAGTGCTTTCTTGGAAGCCACCCAGGACTGTGACTGAGGTGCAGAGTTTGCTGGGATTGATTGGGTACTACCAGACATTCGTACCCAACTTTTCCAGAGTTGTGACACCCTTGTCAGCTTTGACAAATAAGGGATATCCCTTCGTGTGGATGGAGATATTCCAGTAGAGTTTTCAGGAGCTGAGGCAGAGACTGATGAGTGCCCCCATATTGAGGCTACCAGAAGAGGGCATTGGGTATGTAGTCTACTACGACGCATCAGGGACCAGACTAGGTTGTTTCCTGATGTAGGATCAAGTGGTGATCACCTATAGCTCATGGTAGTTGAGACATCATGATTAGAACTACGCTATCCATGACATAGAGTTAGCAGAAGTGGTCTTTGCGCTAAAGATGTGGTGGCACTACTTGATGGGAAAACTTTTTATAGTCTAATATGATCAAAATAGTCTCAAGTATATCTTCTCACAGAAGGACCTCAACCTAAGACAGTGATGATGGCTAGAGTTCCTCCAAGACTACGACTTTGAGATAGTCTACACTCCTAGGAAGGGGAATGTAGTAGTAGACGCACTCAGCAGGTGGTCTAGTCTACAGTTGCTGAGTGAGGAGACATATCAGTTAGCCACATTGCAGTTATCCTTAATGGATATTGATGGAGCATATTACCTCAAATATATGGAAGTTACTCCCCCACTCGTTCATCGAGTCAGGGAGGCACAGCTTGGGGACATAGATTGTGAGGCTTGACGTGCTCAGATATCCTCAGGACAAGCTCCTGATGTATTTTCTGAAGGTGGGGAGCACGTCATTCTCTTCATAGGATGTACTATGGTGCTAGTGAAACTATGAGGGGAGGTGTTGAGGGAGTTCCACACATCCCCTTTGGCGATACATCCTGGTGTAGTGAAGATATACCAGGACCTCTGACGTCAGTACTGGTGGCCAGGGATGAATAAATCAGTGGCATAGTTCGTATCATGATGTCTCACTTTTCAGCATGTGAAGGTCGAGCATCAGGTTTCAGCAGGCTTAGCACAACCACTTAAGGTACCAGAGTCGAAGTGGGATGGTATCTCCATGGACTTCATGACAGGGCTACCATGTAGGTTCAGGGGCCACGATTCCATCTAGGTGATCATTGACTAACTCACCAAGTCAGCCCACTTCTTACCCATCTGAGAGCATGGATCAGTAGAGATCTTGGGATGCCTCTATGTTCAAGAGATTATACGACTTCACGGGGTGCCATCGATGATCGTCTCAGATCGTGATGTTCATTTTAAATCCAGTTTATGTAAGGGATTATAGGAGGTGTTTGGGACTCAGCTATGCTTGAGCACCACCTTCCATCCTCAGACAGATGGTCAGATGGAGTGGACCATACAGACACTTGAGGACATACTTTGTATTTGTGTCCTTTATTTTGGCCACATTTGGAAGGATCACCTACAACTAGTGGATATTTCTTACAATAACAGTTATCACTCCACCATTGGCATGGCTCCATTTGAGGCCTTGTATAGGAAACCTTTCAGGTCCCCACTATTCTAGAAAGACCCAAGGGAGTCAGCACTTATGGGTCCAGAATTGGTATAGGCTACCACAAAGAAGGTTCAGATCATCTAGGAGAGGATGAAGACTGTACAAAGTCGGTAGAAGTCTTATGATGACAGGAGAAAGAGACCCTTGGAGTTTGAGGAGGGAGACCATGTATTTCTACGGGTCTCACCCCAATGAGGATTATGGAGGTTTGACTGGGGCAGCAAGCAATCTCTAAGGTTCATCGGACCTTTTTAGATACTCAGTAGAGTATGCGAGGTGGCGTACCATCCAACGCTTCACCCATAGATACACCGGGTGCATAATGTTTTCCATGTGTCATAGCTGAGGAGGTACGTGCATGATCCATCATACATTATCGACTAGGATGAGTTGGACATCAATGATGGGGAAACGTTTTCAGAGTTCCTAGTGGAGATAGAGGATCGACAGAAGTGGGTCCTTTGTGGGTAGTTTATTCCTTTGGTGCGAGTTTTCTGACAGCATGGGAACCTCCAGGAGAGCACCTGGGAGCGGGAGGCTCAGAGACGTTCTCAGTACCCCCGTCTGTTTCCCTAGTTTTGTTATAGATTTTGGGGATGAAAATCCCTAAGGTGGGGAGAATGTGAAGACTCAGAAATTCCATATAATTTTTTTTAATTATTTGGGATTATTACAAGTCTACAAAAATTGACGGCGCTTGATTCTAAGGCCCGGTGTGCGCAAAAATTAATTTTTAACTTTTTTAAAGGTACGTTTAGTAAACGTGCGGGCGGCATTTTTTATCTTTTTAACTGGTGCTTGGATTGAAAATATAAAGGCACCGTTTAATCCGTTGTGTTATGATTCGCTTAAGGGAGGCTTAACTTCAACCGCAGTAGGTTGGGAACAAAAATTGATTTCTAGAATTTTTAAAGAATAATAAAATAACATAAAATTGTTATTTTATTTTTCTACCAATGTTTGAGCGGCGGTGGCGGTGCTGCTGAGTTGTCAATCCATTTAATGGATTGACTCTTCAGTTTGTGACCACACCGTTGAGAGATTAAGAGGTTCATTCATCAATGAACCTCATTAATCTATTGTTGCAATAATCACCTTTTCCCCTCTATTTAATTGAGGCTTGGGCTTGGGTTTTTGACATGGGAGTGAGGAACCTCTAGTTAAGTACCGCAACATCTTCCACCAATGAATAACGGAGGCTCGAATGACAATGTTGGAGGAATCGATCTGAGATTGATGAATGTCAGCGGATTCATCAAGTGTGGACTCTTCTTCCACAACTGCGACGTCTCCTCTGTTTCCGAGGTATGGGTTGTTTTTATTTTAAATTCATGAGAATTGGTTATTTCCACGTTCTTGAATCATGATGAATCATGGAAGTTTTGAATGGGGTTTATCATTATTTTATGTGATGTATTAATTAATCTCGATTGTTATGATACTAATGGAGAGGGCGTGGGCCAAACAAACAAGGCCTGGACCCTCCACCGCTTCGGATTTTGACACGTTCTTGGGGGGTAGATTTCCAACTCGATGGAAACCTGAATATGGGAGCCACAAATTGACAACATCATCCTGGGAGGCCCATAGGCGCATTAGGAATGGAAAACGGACCACCGTAGCTCACCCGGTGGCCCGCAGAAGATCTGTCGGCGTCGACGGGTGACAGCAGTGGCCGACATTGGTAAGCCGCAGAGGAAGTAGGTATTGCACCATCATGTGCCATAGAGGGGGGTCGTAGTATCAAGTCACGGTGACTGCAGGGGCAGATGGCCCTCGGTCGGCCGCGTCGGTGGAAGGCGGCGCGCCGTCGCGCGCCGCAGTGAGGAGGTCATAACTTTGAAGCCATAGCAGAAGGCAAAGGGGACCCACGCCCCACAGGTCTCACTGATAGGGATATGGCGCCACATGGAACCGTCTTTGCAAAAAGTCAAACAGATATTCAGTCGTTCGGGAAGGGGGAGTGACCCCCCTCCGCGAGGGTCGTCTGGTTAGTGGACCAGATCGCCCGGTGGGCCGTGCCTAGCCGAGGCGGGCTGAGCCGGTCCGCAGCCCAGTGGGTCGATCCCACCATGGCCCAGCCCACTCGGGATGGCCTGAACCAAATCAGGTTGGTTCGGCCCAGGATGGGGCGGGTCGGGTCTGTCTGACCGGGTCAGACCGGACCCGAACCCTTTTCCGGCCCAGATACGCTTAAAAGGTTGTATCTCACAAACCAGACATTCGTTTGACAGAGCGTCTGCGGTGATAGAATAATTTGATTGAGAATGTCCTTTTGAGATAATCCACCTAAGTTTTGGATAAATTTGTAGTATGGATGGGTTGGATCAAACCCAAATCCAATCGGGTCCTTGGCACTAAAATGCCTATAACTCACAGACCGGGCGTCTGATTGACGCATCGTCTGTCACGTTGGAACCCTTAAGACATGGTGGTCTTTTGGGTTACTCCTTTTTAGAACATAGTTGTAGTTGAGTCATGACCGATATCTTGAGGAGAAGATACTATGGAACTCAAGTGCACTGGGTGTGGAGAATCCTCTGGCTAGGTGTCAATAAAAGAGTGACCCTGTGTGGATCAATAACTTAGCGACCCTTCGTGGATCAGCATAATAGAGACCCTGTGTAGATAATCATCTTAGAGACCCTATGTAGATCAGAATCTTAGAGACCCTGTGTGGATCAGCATCTTAGCGACCCTATGTGGATCGGCATCTTAGCGACCCTATGTGGATCAGCATTCTAGTGACCCTATGTGGATCAGCAGTGCGTGACCCGATGAAGACTAGCCTTAGAGTGACCCGTCGTGGATCAACGACATACGACCATGTATGGATTGACAATGGAACAACTTCTTCATAGTTCAGTTTTGGAACTTCCTAATGGAATAAAATGATTTAGCTTAAGACTAATCATCTTTATTCCTGATCTCTAAGTTGTATACCTAGTTTGAGATGGGTATTTTTCTTTGAGCTTTGTAATTGAGATCATGACTTATGCTTTTTATTTTGTGGAATTCTGAGAGACCTTTGGGGGTCTCAGGGTCCCTACTAAGTATTGTTATACTCTCCCTTTTATGGGCTTCGCCCGCACCTTGTTGTGTCTTATGCAGATGACGAGCAGCTTGGATGAGACTACAGGAGCCAACACCAGGCAGTACATGGGGGGTGACTGGATGACATGGAGAGCTGTGGAGATGGGTTGTACCTACCCTTTTGGTAGGATCCTTAGTGGACAATCTTAGGATCTGTTTTCTATTTTCTGTTGTATTTGTATCTTTTCAGTTGGTCTTGTTTTCTGTCCCCTTTATTTTCAGTACACACTTTTACTACTACAGTTTTACTTCATGTTAGCATCTTGTTGTGTTCTTGGATTGTGTGTTTATATAGGTTTAAAGGCAATGTCTTCCCATTTTAGGGTTACACCTTTCCAGTGCTAGTCGCCAACCCCTGGCCTATGGAAGGCGGGCTTGGGGTAGTCACGACACGGGCCCTAGGGGACGGTTCATGACACCAAATATAACATATACTAGGATTTTATGTAGGAAAATATGGATATGGAAGAAAAAACTAACGATTATGTTTTGATGGATAGAGATAGAGAACATGATTAGGAAAAAGTTAACAACCATAAAGGTATAAATCTATGATGATCTAAGGGATCATTTGATTCATCACAAAATAATTTACTAAGAAAACATTTTTGGTTTTCAAGATAATTTCCCTAAATTTGAAGAACATGAGAAGGAATACTTACTTGATTTTAGTACAATATCATCGTTGGTCATGCCTCTAACAATTTCCACTTCATCTCTTATTCAAATAAATGAAGTGGAATTTTTCATTCCTAAATTGTTGGAAGATCATGTGATCTATAAATAGAATGATTTTTCATTCCATCTATCTAAATAATAACAAAAATTAGCACAAGTTATCACATATGCATAAGTCCGCCTATAGTGAGATAACACATTGATCTAAAAAACTTCAACTGGGGTATAACTTATACTATCCATAAATGGATAACCTTACAATCCATCCAAAAACTGAAAATCTAAAACTTTAGAAAGCGGTGAACCAAATCAGATTAGCATTTATCTCTCATGTCTCATAGGGCAGTTCTTGGTTGTCACATTCCAAACATGTGATCACCTTCATCATGTATTCTCTTGAGTCACGGTAATAACCTGAATTATCAGATATCCTTATTGAAAACATGCATGTTTCCTTGTTCCAAAACATAGTGGATTATTACTTAAGTCCCAAAAATCTGTATACTTCATCCATGATAGCATAACCCTCTTGTCGAAAAATCCATAATTAGTTCTCAAGAAACTAGCATCGTCCAATTTACTTATTTAAATCCAATATATCTTTATCAAAACATCATTATCTTAACATAAGGAACATATTAAGGGTTATCTTTACCTTAATCATATGTTCTCCAAATATAATCTTACCCTTAAATCAATTTTCTTGTCCATTATAACTACTTGACATATTCTTGAAAATCCTTAGCAAGAAACATAAACTGAATACTTCTTATATAATTCACTATTCATAATTCTTGGTTCCAAAATACACAAATACTTCAATCCTTCCAATTTAATGGTTGGCATAGAATAGGTCCTTCCTTGGTTTATAAGTAGATTCTTATATCTGGGCATTGAGTTGGGTAATGCCATTGATTTCCACAGATGAGACATTGAACTCCATAACAATTGGTCACTCTATGACCCTTTTTCCTACAAAGATAGCATCTTCCCCTCCATTTGAGGTATTCCTCAAGTTTCTTATTCCCTTACTCTTGAAATGTAGGAAGCTAAATCTTTTTTCTTCTATACTTCTTAAAATTTGAGCATTTATAAACGTTCATCTTCCTCTTACGCAATGTGTTAGTAAATTCATCAAAGATCACATTGTTAATCATATATTGTGATAATTGATTTGGCATAATCACAATATCTTTCTCTCCAATCATTATCCAATTTTGTTGCTCAAAATCACCAGATTTTCCATCAAACTCAATGTTAATCCAATTCCTTCTAGTTTCCTCCATTAACTAAGACTAGAAAGCACAGGGTGAGAAACAAATATCATTGAAGAAAACCACATAATCAAGGGAAGGTACTTTCATTATATAATATCTTAAGTTTAATCCTAGGTTATCCATGATCATTAACAAAATTCTAGGGGGTTCTTCTATACTTATCCTCAAAGTGTATCTTAGGTTTATGATCCCCAATCTAAGTTTTTCTAGATCTATTTCTGAGGTCATTTATAAACTTCCTATGATACCAACTGTAATGCTCCAACCCCAAAAACTCAGATCCAGTGCATTATTTTAATACATTTTCATGATTGCAAGGAATCAAGTCTCAAAGGACTGATCGGTTTAGCAGTCTTGGAAAATAGATTACATACATGAACTTGACATTACAATTTCTAACATAAAACACAGCATAGATAATTCTTTGAGAACACCATTATTCCCCTAGCTTAACCCTGCATATCAATCATAAAACACTTCTTGGAATCCTGGGAAAATAAAACATAATAAATGGTGATATCAGATGCTCAGTATGGATAAAAAATATAGAAGAATATATCAAAAATAAGTATAAACTTTTAAGGCAATGTACAAAACTAAAAAATCATTTTAAAACATTATATTCAGCATAATATGGGAATAATAAATCAAATAATTCCATTTAAACATTCACATGGATATTCTACTAGTCGAATAATCACATGTAAAATCAATAACAAATCTCATAATGAGGGAATGCATAATGTCATACATCTTAACCACTACATCAAGGCCTTGGGCCAAGACCATACACAAATATTCTGTCAAGGCCTTGTGCCAAGACACTAGTTTGTCTCATGAGACCTAATGATGTATCGAGGGACTATAGTGGGCTCCGCCCATCAATTACTAAGTCCAATGCATTTTTCATATGAAAAGGTTGAAACATAACATAAACATTCGTATTAAAACTAGTATAGGAAATGTTAATACTTTAACCATAAACCATGAATGGTATAAAAATAGCACATCCATAGTCAAACATATCACAAAACCTTCAATAAAATATGGAATATTATATCATAATAAATCAATCTCATACAAGCATAAAATTAAACAAAGGATGTTAACATATATGAAAATAATATATTAAATTCATTAAAACTCTTTGAGGGAAATATCCCTTTCTAATTTGAAAACATTAAAAGTTACACGATTTATAAAAGAAGTAATTTAAAGGATATTTTTGAATCAAAGTGTCTCATACCACTTTGAAACTTTTTAAAGGGATAAACATTTTAAAACATTCATGTCTATATAAATAAATCCTTAAAACCATTTTGAAAACATGGACATTAATGAGAAATATTTAGAGGAATAAATATTTAAAACATTTAAAATGATTTTTTAGTTAATAATTCCCTTAAATAAAACCTTAAAAAGAATCCTTTTGAAAACACTTTTAAGAAACATGTACATGGATAATAAATATGTCCCAGTAAATACTTACATATCAATAACCTCAATTAATAATGTGATTGTGAAATTAACCCTTAGCCTAGGTCCGATACTCTCCGTACGTGTCTGAAACTCCTATATAAAGTCTTTAAAAATATTATTAACTTGTATAAGAATAAAAAAAATATTTATGATATTATATATGATTCTATTATGACTTTATATTACCCTTTTATTAATAATTCCAAGTTAATGCAACATTTTGGGTAATAATCGCTTTGTTTATCATACGTATTTTGACTTGTTATTCTTGATCATATTAATTAGATCATGATTTACTTACTTAAAAAATGTATAATATGATTTATATATCATATATATTCATAATATAAATATATATAATAGATAGATATATGAAATGGAATGCATCGTCCTTGGAGACGGTAGGTCGTACGTACGTATGAACGCTGTTTTTGTTTTCTTATCATATTGAATGGAAGTAAGTGAATGACATATATGTACATACATACAAACATACATACATACATACATATATATCCAATAACCTTATTTTTTTCATATATTTCATAATTATTCATAATATATATATTTTTTATAATCATTCTTTGGATAGTGAACATGGAAGATGGGTCTCATCGCGTCGTGGAGACAGTAATCCATACGTACGCACGAGCAACGGTATCATTTCATTAATGGTTAAATGGTATAAAATTAAATGGAATATGAATTTTAAAAAAATAATATCATGTTATATTTATTATTTAAGTTATTTATATTCATCATTATACCAATCGAAATAAATTATAGATGAGAAACAGTTTACACCATGACGTGGAGATGGTAAGTCGTACGTATGCACGCATGGTGATATTTTTTTCATAGGATGGGTAAAAGGAGGAATGTGTTTGTCCCAAAATCATAAAAACATATCAGCATATATTATTTTTTTTGGTTATTATTTTATTATGGTAACAACTTAGGAAGAGGAAGTAGAACAAGGAAATAACTTTGGAAGAAGTGATAAACAATTACCTCTTCTTCGGGTGTCTCCATTTGATTTGCACAAAAGGACTCCTTAAGTTGGTTTTTTTTCAAAGGTTGGCCTCTAGGATTAATTGAGGGAAGTTTTTAGGAGGTTTGGGCAGGATTTGACCGAGCCAAATGGCTTTGTAGGTGTGAATAAAAGAGGAGAAGTTCCCTTTTATAGGAGAGGTGATGGGCACTTTAGGAAAGTCTTGAAATATTAATTTATTATAAATTTATTTTTGGTTTATAATGGCTATAAAGTAATTTATTTCGAGGATAATATGATAATGGGTCGAAATCCTCTTAACCAATAGGTTTTATACAAGTTTAGGTCATTAATTTAACCTTATCTTTTGGCTTTAATCCTTAGTTAAATAGTTAACTCTTACCATGTCTTCTTGTATTTTTATACTATATGGTTAATATAATTACTATAAAATGACAAGAGAACCTAAAGTTGATAATTAATGAAATTTTTAACAATATATAAGTCATTTGGATGAATATTATATTTTTATGACTATTATATCATTTAATAAAATAGTGTTTTTTTAATTCATTTATGTCAATTTTGACACTATTTAGTAATTGAATTTTGTTAATGTCATAAAAACTTGATTCCTTTGAAAAAAATATTTAAATAATTCTTAACATGTAAATTTTATCCAAAAAAATTTTGTATGACATCAAAAATCTCAAATTACATTTATTTTAATAATTATAATATCATTTATTTTAATCATTCATTAATAAGGTAATCATTGCATCATCATTGTGTCATAAATAAATTTATTTATTTAATGTATAAAAATTATAAATAAAATATAATGATGTAGGAAGTATTTTTATATTTCCAATTACTATTTATATCCTAAGATATAATTTATATTAACCAAATTAAATTTTTTTTAGTTAGGAGATACATGTTTATGTTATATTTTCCTTTTCTTTAAATTAAACATTATAAAAGGTCATTATCACACCCAAGTGGCTCCATGGGGTCCTAAAATCGACCTAAGGATGATCATGGTCATCCATATATCATAAAATAGGATTAGGACATGTGTTAGTGTAGTTTTATATTATTATAATATTACTTTTTTACCCTTATTTACCTGATTTACCCTTTAACTATGGTAAATAAAAATAATTACTGAAGTTACTATTCATAATGTCCAAAAATAAAAGGTGCCTATTTACATAATTTGGAACTTACAATTCCAAATATGGAATCCATTTTTCTAAATTCAAAATATATAATTGGTATAAATTAATCTAAAATTAATTCTTGTTCTCAAAACCAGAAAGTGGGTTTTTAAGAAGTAAAAACTATCAAAAGATTGACATGTGTTTATATCCAATTTCAATGTGAAATTACTTCCAATGGCCAAAATTGGATTAAATTATAAAAAAATAATCTAATTATACTTTAAAACCAACTAAAATTATAATCTAACAATATAAATAAATTAGATGAAAAAACATTTTTGAATTAAAATGCAGTATTTTTCACTATTCATTAAAATATGAATGTTGTCAGAAAAACACTAAAAATTTATCCAAACTAAATTTTTATGTCCCTACTCTAAATAAGAATTTAATTTTTCAAATTTAATATATAAAATTGTAAAATATTGGATTTAAAAAATGGTTCTCTATTAAAAGACGGTAAAACTGTATTTTTTGAAAAATACTTCTTTTAACTAAAAAATTGAATTTGCTCTTATATTATGTCTAAGAAACACATCAGATTAATTTTAAAATTATATGGAATATATAAAATTTAAAATTTGGTTAATACTATTCATAACCGTTTTTCAAACGTCTAGTTTGATAGATCGTGGTGTGCTCGAACTCGGTGTTGCTTGTAGCACAAGCTATTGAATTATTTAAAAAGAAGTGTACTATGGAAGAATGGGGTGTTACATGGCCATAAATTTTTATTTGGGTGATCTTTTGAGCTTTAAAACATATCAAATCAAATATTACTACAATTTTTACACATTACTTACCAAGGGGGAACCCACAATCATATTTTTCAAGGACAAAAAAGTCCCAAAATTCCTCCAAACCCAAGATTTTAGTCGGGGTATCCCAATTTTTTAACATTTGGTGGAATTTCATCCTATTTTAAGGGGGAAATATTATATTTTTTCAATGGATACAGAATTTATTCCAAGATATGACATTCACATTGATATTATGGTTTTTAAGTTTTATCATTTTTCATATTGTACTGTTATTTATAATCAAATATATAAAAATATATACATAGTTTTTATATATTCAGACATAAAAATTTAATTTTATTAATAAATATTTAAACATAATTACATATAAAATATATTTCTCAATATATAAACCTTATATAAATAAAAAA
The DNA here is from genome assembly GCA_963277665.1 of Viscum album. Lineage (NCBI taxonomy): Eukaryota > Viridiplantae > Streptophyta > Magnoliopsida > Santalales > Viscaceae > Viscum > Viscum album. The sequence continues at coordinate 686,214,554 of OY728142.1, read as the reverse complement.
TAATCTCCATTTTATTTAAAATACAAATATATGAATATTTATATACCTATACAATTAATGTATATATAATGTTTATATAATGTTTATATATATGTGTGTGTGTGTGTGTGTGTTGAAAAACGTATATATATTTATCTATATATTCTAAAATATGTATATAAATATTAATATATAATATATGTAAATAAATATAAATATGTATGTGGTAGCGGCCCTATGGGGTGTTGGGGAGGTCTTGAGTTCGAGTCTCCCTAGATACTTGTTTGTGTGTGTTGTATGTTTTCTTCTTAGATTTGTAATTCCCCCTCCCTGAGTGTTTGTAAATATAAATATGTATAATTATATTTATATATGCACACGTTTATATAAATGTATGTATGTATGTATGTATGTATGTATGTATGTATGTATGTATGTATGTATGTATGTATGTATGTATGTATGTATGTATGTATGTATGTATGTATGTATGTATGTATGTATGTATGTATGTATGTATGTATGTATGTATGTATGTATGTATGTATGTATGTATGTATGTATGTATGTATGTATGTATGTATGTATGTATGTATGTATGTATGTATGTATGTATGTATGTATGTATGTATGTATGTATGTATGTATGTATGTATGTATGTATGTATGTATGTATGTATGTATGTATGTATGTATGTATGTATGTATGTATGTATGTATGTATGTATGTATGTATGTATGTATGTATGTATGTATGTATGTATGTATGTATGTATGTATGTATGTATGTATGTATGTATGTATGTATGTATGTATGTCTGTATGTACGTATGTATGCATGTATGTATGTATCAACACACATACACACACACACAAAAACATATTTTATATATGCATTTAAAAAATATATATAAAAATATATAAAAATATATGGATAAATAAATTTAATAAAATATATATAAATATATAGATATATCATAAAATGGAAAACAAAACAATATAGGGTAGTGGAAAAGGTGCGGGCGTATGAGTTGGATGTCTCAAGTTCAAAACTCGCTAGTGGCAAGGGAAAGTGACTGGGTGAGTTAGTAACAAGCTCTATAAGAAAGTTGGGGTGGGAATAGGTCCGAACAAAAATAATTTTATCCCCCTTTATCAGTGCTTAAAAAACACAGATAAAGGGGGCCTTTGATAGTATTTTTTAGCACTGATAAAGGGCTGATAAAAAACCCCTTTATCAATGTTGTTAAAGGGGGATTTATCAGTGCATTTTTTAAGTGTTGTTAAATCCAACCCTTTAACATCACTTGCATTATCAGCGCTTTTATAGTGTTGATAAAACTTTTTACTAGCGCTCTTAAAGGCCAGATTTGTACTAGTGCATGTTTATATATAAACATTACTTGTATAAGTATATATATACATATTAATGAATTTTAATAAGGTAAATAAAATCAATAATTATTTATTTTAAATGAAATTAATAATAAATATTTATTTCTATATGGTTTATATGTTTAAAATACATTTCTATTTAAATATATATTTATACAATTGATTTATTCTAAGAAAATATAAGAAAATATGCATATATTTAATTATAAATGAAACTAAAATATGAAAAATTGTAAAACATCAAAACCATAATATCAATATAAATTTAATCCCTAAGAATAAATTCAGTATCTACTAAAAAAATACAATAAAACCCCCTTAAACAAGGTTGAAATTCCATCGAATGTTAAAAAGTTGGGATACCTAGACTAAAAACTACTATTTGGAGGCCTTATGAACCTTTTTGAATCTAAAAAATAGTGACCTAGGTTCCCCTGGTTCATTATGGTGTAGATCTCTTCACATGCTTCAATTTTATATGTGGTAAAGCTCAAACTGACACTCGGATGAAAAGTTATGGTCGTTTGAAGTTGAATTTTGATTTTCAACTTTTCTTATAACTATAATATTTTTTTTGATTATTACAAAATCATTATAAAATTTGGTTTTAGTTCATTTCATAAGCTTTAATTTGACTGGTTGTGTAGCTAAAATGAACCCATTGATCAAAAGTTATGGTCATTTGATGGTGAAGTCTGGTTTTCTTCTTATTAAAGAATTATTTTAACTTTCAAATTATTATTAACTAATAATTTTAAATATTTATTAATTAAAATTTTATAATTAATTAAAATTATAAATAATAAAAAATATATGATAGTAAATAAAAAATCATAAATCATAAATCATAATTAAATATTTTATTTTTATATTTTATATTTTTTCCTTTAATTTAACGATATTTTAAAAAAAACTGCCACTATTTTGCAGCGGTTTCTAGAAAATCACCGTTAAAAAATTAAAAAAATTAAAAAAATTAACAAACATATATCAATATTTATTAAAATTTGAGTATATAAATGATTATAGATTAACACTTATAGATTTATCGGGCGTCAGATCTGCGGAGGTATTGCAGCGATCCATTGAGGCTTCGAAGATTTCGACGCGGTGCGGTGATTCGCGGACGTCAACTGGTCTGGGTGTTGCTGCGGATATGATGGATGTGGTGCTACGGGATTTGCCCCGTGGTGCTGATTCTGGTGCGGTGGGGAAATCAAATCTAGGGTTGAAGCCGGTTGAAGCTGGTTCGTTGGTGTTGTTCAAGGGCTCATGTCCTAGTAGAATTCTTCGTAAAGGTTCATCGGCTCACGTTGAAGCCAACCCGGTAGCGTTTGCTGAGAGAATGTCAATTGGTAAAACCTCTTTTATTGCACATATTGTTCTTCCTAAAGGTTCATAGCCATGGAAACGTGATGATTTGATTTGCAGAATCTCACCTTTGTGGGGTTTCTCTAACTGGAAATGTGTTTCTCTTGGCCGAGGATTTTTTCATTGCTTTTTTCCTTCTGATGATTTGAAGCTTCGAGCATGGAGTATGGGAACTCTATTTTTGAAATCTGGTTGGCTTCATTTTCATGAATGGTCTTTGTATTTCAATGTCTCGCGTGCAAGAAATGCTTTTTCTCAGCTCTGGATTCGTCTTCATTGACTCAATTGGGTCCTCTGGCATCCGAAAATTTTGCATGATATTGGCATGGCAATTGGGACTTCGATTTGGCTTGACAAGGAGACTTTAGATGTTTGGTTTGGTCACTTTGCTAGGATATTAGTGGACGTTGACCTTAGATCCACTTTGATTGACAAGGTATCTCTTTATACCCCTTCTGAAAACATTCAAATTGACGTCGAGTATGAAAAAAAGCCTCTCTTCTGCAATGAATGTATGGCTGTTGGACACTCTTTAGAGTTATGCCGAAAGAATGTTTCTTGTGAGGAATGTGGGGTGAGAGTTCATTCAACAGCTCTCTGCCATAGGAAGTCCAAGGTGAAGAACTTGACATTTTCAACTGCTCATGATGGTGATTCTTTAAACGGGAAAGTTCCCATTGTTGTTGATGTGCCAATTACTGGGAAATCTGACGCTAGAAAAGGGATTCTAGTTGATGTATCTCCGAAGGAGGATCATAGTAGCCCCTCTAATACTCAGTCTGACAAGGTTAAAGAGGTTACTCTAGTTGAGTAAACTCACATACGACCTCTTGAATTGATGACCCCTAATATTTCTCAGGTTGATGTCTCCAGTCAGACTGATGCGCAACAACAAATTGATTGCCAACAAGAAATACAGAATCTTTTTAAGGTATCTGAACTACCTGAGAAATGGGGAAATGTTTCTGAGGATGAACAGGAGAAGGTGGGTACCCCGATTAGCATTTCGGGCAGTGGTGGGAACACCTCTTACAAGGATGCAATCTTAAGTGACGCGAAGAAGATTAATGATGGAGAGTTAACCTTTTTCCCCTCAAAGAGGAGACCTCGTAAGGATTATTCTAATGTTCCCAGAACCGTGTCGACCAGATCGTCGTCTAAGGTAGTGGATACAAATATCTTTAAAGTCTTACATCAGAATTTGTCTCAATCTGAGTGAGAGTATGCTGGTGACTTTGATTATGGAAATGATATTTCTTACTATGATCTGTAGAACTGTTCTTGGTGGTTGAGGGCATTTCTGTTTGTTTGACCCCGTCCGCTGCTCTGATGTACTTTTTCTTTCCTTTTAATAAATGGTCAGAAGCTTTGCTTCTGGATGGCCTTATCTAGTACACATATGTTTATGTGATATATGTATGTCAGTGTGTATCAATTTATATTTATATATACTTATAAATAATTATATCTATAAATACTTTTATATTTGCATAGATGCATACATTTACATACATATATTTTCATCTACTCATGGATAGGTATATTTGTAAATAATCATAGTAATATGAATGTATGTAATTATAATAATGTGTGTGTGTGTGTGTGTGTGTATACTGAAGGTATAGGGTTCACGGTGAAAGTCGGTGGGCCGGGGAAATTAGATTTTTTCATTTTCAAAGCGAAAAAACTTATCTTCTCTGAGGATATGAGCCCCAGTACGATTCAATGATCCCGCGTAAATTATTCAAAGCATAAAATAAAATTGAAAAACATACCTTTTTTCGATCTAAAGGTGCGCTTGACTATCATCGTTGATCTTTCCTCGAAGGATCCAAAGTATAATCCCTCTAGATCATCCACACACACTTCAAAAATCTATGGAAACATTGATCATCAAATTCTGAGTGCTAGCTCGGTGATCTGACGATGTCTTTAATGTCCCGACAATCACCACAATCCTCTGCCTTCAATGCTTGAAGGCATTCTTGGATCATCACTCGAAGAGAGAGACTCTCTCTCTCTAGAAAGTGGGAGGAAAGATAATCTCTCATTCAAAAATAAATGAATAGTCCACGTTGTGAAATAGCATCTCTATTTATAGGGAATATTCAAAACACCCAGTAGGATTCCCCGACCCCCAGAAAATCAACATCCACTGAATAATAATAATAACAAACTAAACTATTCCATAAATATTATTTATAATTTATCACATACCTATAATATATATTAAATATATGACATGATAAAACTGAGTCATTTAACTCAACTCATCGTTCCTGCTTAATATTAAATGAACCTAGAATATTAAATAATATTCATTTGGTTAATATTTTCCCATATTTACTTAACTTGTAAATAATTTAAATAAATTCAACCCAATTATTCATAACTTGAATAATATGAATTTATTTATTTATCATTGATTGATAACTTGGACAACACTCAGACCCTGTGGTGGGTCCACCATGCCCAATATACCTATTCAACAAAATATGGTGGATTCTTGAATATGCTATTGTGTGTGACCCTCTAGACCCTTATCTCAATAGTAGTGAATAAAATACATAGACCAAGAATAGATTCTAGCAACCCATCAAGGACCCTAAAGAGATAAGTATAGTCATAGTAATGACAACCAACCTATGAACGCGTACTGTGTACTATAATCTTTTTGTCTATAAATATATCAAAAAGCAGGACGCACACTTATGTCACTGCCCTTTTCTTGCCTTATTATTTTTTGACCTAACCAGATGTATTTACCTTTTGACTACCTTGGACAAAGACTTATACAGGAAGTACCATCCTGATCAACCAGGCCTGAGATATATTACTTCCTTAACTTGGAAGCAAAAAATCCTTTCTTGATCATTCAACTAATCTCATACCACCAATGACACACCCAACACATACTACCTCACCATGATTTCATTATCATGGTTTTTTCCTTGAATCAAAGTACATGATCAAATGGCACACACTGGTAATGATATCAATTCAGGAGACCAATACACATGTCCGTATATAGGAACAAACAATGACACCAAAAACATGTGGTGTTCCTATTGGTGGGTATGTCCTCATGATCTCGCTACTAGATATCACCAACTGTGAACTTCATGAGAACAAGTCTCAATGCTTATGAGTCCCCAGCACCTAATAGTCAAACATTTGTTGTGTCTAGTCAGTAAGATGTATCTAAACCATATGTCCTTTATTTAAGATTAATGTCATAGTATCTCTAGTTTCTCATTATATCCTGGGATCTTCTATAACCATTTGATACAATAATTAATCTATAGACATTACCATTAAATAGTGAATGAAAAAACATCTACACTATAATGGTAAGAATACATCATGTATATCTAACTATATACATGATATGGTAATCAAAAGTATTGTTCAAGTTGGGTCTATGGCACCCGCTTTAACAACACCCACACTTGCACTAGAGCCAACTTGCTAACGAACCTTGTTAGCACTCACATAAAAAAGATCATGTTTCAGATGAGTAACGAATTTAGCTATTGGCTCTGCCATGTTTCTATTGTGAAATTATTCTACTATATGTGACCTTATCTCATAAAGTAAAACTTCTCAAGAGATGGAAACCTCGAGTATAAATTCTTTTATCCACTTTCCAAACTTGATATCTTGGATAGTACCGGTAATAGAATTATCATTATGATAACACTTTACTTGGTAGGTGTGATTCCAACAACTGGAACATTTTTTTGCATTTATTAACTTATTCTTAGCTACCTTAGAAGCTAAAACGTACTCGGTATCTGTAGGTATGGCTACCAATGGATTTTATGAGCTTTTCTCCCTCAACACCTTAGCCTAAATGTGATACTAGATCAAATTGATCTAAAGTAAAACTAGTATGTGTACCACCAAAACTAGTATCCTTTATGCTCCACTTATTAGGTATATATATTTTGTACTTTCCCAGGTACAATTAGATAGTTCTGACAGCTTTACCTGTAGTTCTCTTTGATAGAACTGATATTTTCCTACTATAAAGTAAATACTAGAAATATCATTCCTTATACATATCATGTAATAAGTGATTGATCCATCACAGAATCATATAGAATTAAACATATCACTTTAATCTCCTCATATTTCATTGCATGTCTACTTGGAGAGATTTATACCATGTGACATTGGTAATAATTCTCTCTTGAATTTTTCCAGCTTGTATTTTTTAATACCATGCCACTATATATATGATTGACTAGGTCTAAGAAACCATTAGATCTACCTTAGTAGATCTCGTTCCCTAGTACTTAGGTTTCTACTTTAATTCAATCATTAGGGAATTACTTTCAACCTAGTATTAGCTAATTGTAATACCAAAATATATTTTCTATATGTTTTAAAACATATTTTACTTGGAAAACATTTTCACTCCCACTAACCTCTGGTAGACACATGGAAAAGATTCATTCCAAATAAATATTCTATGATATCATTGCTTAATTCAATCCTAAACTGGATTTCAATAACTTTCAACCTTTATTTAGTATTCTATGATGTGACCATCCCTTTCTGGTTGCGTCGTATAGACACCTTTCACATAAAGTGGTCATGAAATTCAATGCTCAATAAATTGATCATAAATATTAGCTATGACAAGTAAAATTATAATGGATTTAGGCATAATGAATTGGTATAACTAATTGAGACTTATTGGTACCACCCTTGTACCAACCACATATCATATCTCTTGAATAACCACTATAGTAATCAAAATAATGATCCCTTTTTCATTTTGATACATGGAATCCATTATTGAATTTTAATTGACCTTTTCAATCTTAACTGATTACCATATACTTCTTACTTATAGGAATTATTATTCTCAATTAATAATTTATCACCATCCACAGTGAATATAAAACCATCACTATGGTTTTAACCATCCTACATAGTATGTGTCTCTGGAACATTCTTATTCCACTTTCACTTATATAACTTATTCATATGCCAACTACATGTGCATCTCTAGCATTGACTAAACCCAAGTCAATATTTCTTACACTATATAAAGTATATATGTGTTCCCTTTTATAAAAAATTAGTCTATCACTTAACTAAAACTTTTCTATCTTAGGTATTTATGTAATATCCTAATAAACTGTTAGGATAATTACTTAGATACACTATGTGTTTAGCTTGATGAAAGTTTGTTCATATCATAACAATATCTTTGCATCAAAACACATGTTCTTATGAAATAATGGATTTCCATCATACTATGTCTCATATGATATCCATTTTCATTATAGTTGGCATATGGTTATGGGATATCATTGTTATTTTCAAATCACGTCTTGAAATATAATGGAAGTTTCTGCAAGTTGCAACATTGATACTACTTTCATCATCACTCTAATGTATAAAATGTGTATTTAGGAATTTTTCCATGCTACATTTTGTTGATCAATGTTAACTTGTAAGAATTATCATTTATCCTCCTTATTGACATCAATTTTGTGATGTGGATAAGGTAATGTACGTTTAGTAATTACTTCACACTACATTATATTGATTGATGAATGATTGGTCAAGATATTCTTCGACATGTCAGCCCAAACCATCTTATATCTTCTAAACATGCATATACTTCACTATCACATTCCTTAATTACTTAAAGGAACCTTATGAATTATATTTACAACTATATTACCCTTGGAATAGTTCACACTCTCTTTTTGAACTAATTCTAAAAGCTTTATGGAATAACTTTATTTCTAAATGTTTCTTTGTCTAAACAAAATATGTCAATAATACCAAAGGTGATTAGCTCTACTGAGTATAAATACTAAAATAGGTATATCCTTGATGTACACTTTTATTTTTACTTGAAAAAGAATTATCTTTACACAACTGGTTAAATAAGTCTTACATTTTATATTCATCAAGTATTTCCTATTATTCAAGTATCACTGAACTATTTGTTGAGTATGATACACCGCAAACAACATTAATTATTGAAATTAGAATAATTACTTCTTGTGTACAAAGGAAACATGAGATAAATTTTTTGGTTATACTCAACAATTTTTTCAACTAGAATAATTTAATAGGCAATTAGAATTTATGTGCTTCTTGCCATTAACTTAGGAATCACCCTTTATCAACCGCTTAGAGAATGTACCTTACTTCTTGTAATGTTTCTATTACTTACATGGTTACTGTATTTAAATACGCATATTTGAAATACATATTGTATTTAATACCCAATTAGTATGTTAGAAACATTATTTAATGAATATACTTGAAGAAGAAACAATAACTTTCTTATTTAATTCATTTTATTGCGATTAACTTACATCGATTTTAGTTCAAGTTATACGATAAAAATAGCCTCCTATTTAATATCCAACATCATTTTATTGAAGGATATTGAAAATGTTTCTTTGGTGTTACACTTTTCATTAGCCTTTTCTCTTTTCCTTTCAATTTATTCACCATAATAATTAAAGATTAATTTTTATTTAATATTCTTATTTACTTGGAGAACCTTACCTAAAAGGTAATGATGAGTTTACTCCCTCTTGTTTATCTTGTAACCTAAAATGAAACTAGATTAATTAGGTGTAATAATGGGATTTCTTAAAATATTGTGATTCGTCTTTCATATTTAAAAAATCCAATGTAATCATCACATTCAAATCTTTCTTTACTTTCTCCTCGTAAACTTCTCAGAGATGAGACTACATCTCGATGTTGTAACCACAAGAAACATTGAACGTTGATGACAGCATAATGACATGACCATCATATTCTATATACATGAGTCTCCTATAATCAATTTTTCACCCTCACTTCCTGAGGTGTCTTAATAGGTATTGGGACACCAACACCTTGAATTTCCTAAATCATAGTAGTGTGCATAAGTACCTGTAATACACTTGGAAATTCATGCCAGTTTGGATATTTACTTTGTATAATATTATTGTAGTGTAATTTTGTGGTATTACTTTCCATTTTCTACAAAAATAGAATTCTAAAAGATATTACTTTTATCTTGATTACTGAATTAGACATTGATAATTAATTTAATCATTAAATGTATCTCACTGTTTTATCGAATTCTAAGAACCCTCTACATTAGAATCAGAATACTCTGTCACTTGAGTATTCTAGGGGAAAGGATCCATGAACCCCCCCCCCCCCCCCTCATAGTCTACAATTTTTGGCTACGCCACTTCTCTGAGGGTTCATGGTAGGCATTTGACCGGCCAACCGCATTAACTGGCGACTCTTTGATCTTTTGAGTAAAGTTTCAGCTTCTAAAATCATAACTTGATTTACTCAACGCTTGCCTCTAAAATTATAGAATGTTATATTTGGTTAATCCTTACTACCAATTTAGTTAATTCAATCCATCACTCTCATAAGAATTCTCTAGTAGTAATAATCACCCTTAACTTTGGCTGACAAGCACTCCAAACACCCAGTTTTGTTCAAATTTGAATGATGGAATGTCACACCCAAGTTTTTAGTTTTTCCTTCATTTCGTTTCAGGTTGAGTTCTTGGTCATTTTCTCAGGATCCAGGTGTGAGAAGTTTGAAATTTTGGGGCATTATTTCACTTATATTCTTGGCCTATCTTTCCCCCTAGTTTTCTCCTAAGTCCCCCTTAAATTTTGAAGAAAATTAGCAAGTTTTGGGTGGATAGAATAGGGTGCACGGTTTGGCCACACATTTTACTAATCCATGTAGCCAAACCATGCACAGGGTACATGGTTTGGCCGTACGATTTACTAAATTATGCATCCAAACCGTGCACAATGTCCAGCACATTAAAAAAATTTATGTTATTCCAAATTTTTCCTTCCGGGCTTAACCCAAATATGCCCCTTTCTTCCCCCATTTGACCCTAGTAGCTATGGGAGGTCTCCAAGATTCCTCAATCTCCCATGGAACTCATTTTTGAAGGGGGGTTTGGTGGGGAAACTTCAAAATCATGAAAGTAAGTGATTTTATCCCTAGTTTCTTCCTTCCCCTTAGGGTTTCACCCACTATTTCTTGAATTTATAAGTTTCCAGCACCTAGGTTTTTGTCCTTAGGGTTTAACCTTGGGTTTTTGGGTTAAATATTCTTGGATTAGGTTGATTTTATTTCCCTTGTGGTGTGGAGGTGGTGTGGTTGAAGTTTTGCACAGTGATTTGGGGTTTTTGACATCTAAGGTAGGTGATTGCATGTGTAAGCATTATTTGATGAGTTATATTTACTTGATTTACTATTTATCATGTTCCTCATGTGTTTTGTGTGGTGTGAAAACCATTTTTGATGGAATTGGTTAAGAGTTTAATTTTAAAGTTTCATTTTTTCTTTAAAATGTATGTTTTTAATGTGTAACTCATGTGGTATAATTTGAGGTCATTTTATAACATATTCAAGTGGTTTATTAAATGTTTCTAGGGCTTCTAATTCTGGTTTGGTAGGTTTTTAGTGTGGTTTTGGCCTTAAAAGAGGGTTTTTGAATGGGTTTTATGTGAAAAACCTTATTATACTTCTTGAAAGTGTTTTATGAAAAATTTTAATGGTTTATTGAGTTACACAAAGTGTGAAAAGGATGTCTAGGTACTAGTGGGTGTGTGTTCTTAAAATTAGTTTTTGAAGGATAAAGTGATGATTGGTGATGTCAAGAGTTTTGAGAATGTTTTGTAAATTGTTGAAAGGATTTATTAAAATGTGTTAAAGGTGTGAGACATGTTTGTGGGTTGTTTTGGTGTGAGTGTGATGTTAAAATGAATTTGAAGGTGAAAAGGGATTTATATGACATGTGTGTGGGCTGTTTGGTGTGTGTATGATTTGGAAATTGAATTTTCATGTGCAAATTATATTTTATAACATGTGGAACTTGATTGAGCACAAAGATAAAAACCCGGGTATCTAGGTGGGTGAACTAGGACTAGTATGCTAGTGATCCAGAGTGGTATCATCCATGTTTCACTTAGAAATTTTGACAATGAAAACACTAACTAAACTATGACGATGATGATTGGGGACCACTAGGCCATTGGGGTTTCCCCTCTTAGTGGCTCGTGCATGAGATGGATATTTGTTATGGATACTTTTACCCTGAGATATGATGTACCTAGGTCCCCACATCTAGCTAGTGCCTAGGGGTGTTCCTGTGACTAGTGCTCATTGAATATATTGTAATTCCCGTCAGAATATGGTGTGATTGGATGGAAAATTGAGTATCATGTGTGTTTTTTTTTAATTTGTACATTATTTAAAGTATCCCTCTTGAAAACTATTTTCATTTTAAAGTTTCATCTCTTTGAAATTGTTACTAGCATTATTGTTTATAAAAACTTATATTCTTTTCGTCTTAAAATGTTTATCACATGGAATCTATTTGGGTGGAATCCTATAGGGATTAGTCTCACACCCTACTTACACATTTATGTGTAAGTATACTTGGTAATGTTTTTCACGGGTTTGGGTAAACCTCTTAGAACCGGTGATTCGGGTTACCAATGATCCTTCTTGATGCGGTGTCATGGAGATGGATTGAGGGCATTTCCCCCTTTCCATGAGGTGGTTCTTGAGATGTTATTTTTGGATTTCTTCCCTTATGTTAGTATTTGGGCTTTTCTATAAACCTTATAATCCAATTCTGAATTTTATTTAAAGTTTTTTTGATTATAAATTTTCAGATTTAGTTTATCTGTTATTGTTGGTTGTTTTGTGATCCTAAAATTGGGTAAATCATTCCCAAACCTTTATTTATCATACCTGAGAACTTATTTCGGCTCATGGGGATAGGTAATTCCCTTTGGTCCTTACCATGTATTGGGTCGGGTGCTGGTTTTGATGGCAACCAGATCTGATTCATGACATGGAAGGCGTTTACGACTTAATATTTCTTTGAAGGTTTTTGTGTTTTTCTCTTGATGAATGTAATCCATTTATATTAATCTTGTTCATCTATGTTTTCATACTCACAAATAAACATTTATAGAAAAAAACATTCACCGCTTCTTTTTGTATTTTATTATTTAGTATTTTATGTATTTTCCCGCTGTTATAAAATGCATAAAATAATAAATAAATTCATAAAGGAAAACTACTACCTAAATGGTCTAAAGAATCTAAAAAAGGTTGGTTCATTTAAATTCAATAGACCAACCATAACCTAGGGGCATCATACCTGAGTCGTCACTTGACTCGTGATGCAGCTCACCCCCATCCAGTATGTATGCTTCTCATCTAGAGTAGTGACTCAACTTGGTGTTGTCTGCGTCTTACACCATCCTCATCTAGGTATACCACCTCATCTTGGAGGGGTCCATGTTGTTCATCTTCTACGCACACTACCTCATCTTGGTGGGGTCCACACCGTTCATCATTTTCGTAAATGTACAAAAATACTCACGCACTAGCGAGGGGAACTAGGGGTGAAATGCACATACAAAAGATGATGGATATGAAATTCCTTATACAAATTGGATGAAAATAAAAGATGATTCATAGACCATCTTAATTATTTAATTACAATCACCGCACACAGTTAAAATAATTTATTAAATAAATGCATACATACATTGGTCGGGTCATTGCTCAAGATCAGTCAAGGGTAAAATTAAACCATGATAAAAAAATTAAATTGCATTAAATAAAGTGTGAGGGTAATTAAATAAATTAAATTGATTAAGATTTCAAATAATTTATTTAATTCATATTTGATCAGATAATTAATTTAATTTTAATAAAAATTTTAAATTAATTAAATTAACTAATTTAATACCAAAATTAAATTAATTTTATCCTAGGTATTAAATTATTATTGTCTTAAACAAAAATTAATATATTAATTAATTTAATTTAATTCTAAAATTAAATTAAATTAATTAAATTAATATATATTTTTATATATTTCATTATAAATGAAACTAAATTATGATAAATGATAAATTTTCAAAACCATAATGTAGCACCCCAAACACTTCATGGTATGATTCTCTTAAATACATTCTAGTTATAGCCTGTATTTCATGAATCATTGAGCCTATATGGAACAAAACATGGTTACTTATAGGAGATATCCATAACCTAGCCATTAAACTTAAATTTTCTAACTCTGCAATTTAAATTTTAAAAATCTGACATACACAGTTGTGTTCAAGATGATATTTAGAGTCTGATAGAATTAACTTAATTTTTGTGAATAGTAACCTACCCTTATGAATAGTAACCTACCCTTATGAATAGTGACTTACCCTTATGAATAGTAATATGAATTTTATGAATGGTATCCATACCCTTGAGTGTATGAGTGAATTTAGGCACCTTAAAAACAAAGATGAATATTTTAAGTGTTTATATTTTTTGATTAAATAATGATTTTAATTAAATAATTAATTAATCATATTTAAAAAATTATTTTTGAAAAAATGGACTTTATTTTTGGATTCTACATGTCGATAAATGGTTGGGGTGAATTTTTGGTATTTTTCTGAAATACTTGAATTTTTGATGAATAGTAAAATCCGATAATTCACAATAAATGCTAAATAATGGATTAATTGAGTCATTGATGATGATATTATGATGTAAGACCAATTGATTCATATTCACATGATAAAATTACTATTCTTGGTCATGGAAGACTCACTATTCCTTGTCTTATGGAGAAATAATAAATTAATGAATTTTATATTAAGAAAACTCCTCTCTCCTCCACTATAACCCCCCCCCCCCCTCCCCCCTTCACTCCCTCTTCTCTTCACTCCTCTCAAGCCTTGTGCCTTGCCAATATTATGACCAAATATCTCCCCAAGATCCTCCCCCACATCCAAAATCTCCTAGCCTCTTCATAATACCAAAACCTCTCCCCTTAATAGGTTCTCAAAGGAAGAAGTCTCAAGAGGTAAACTCCTCTTTCCAATTCCTTCATTTCTTTTAGGTTCTTTTATTTTTATTTCTTTCCTCACCTCCCTTAACACAAATATCATGATAAATCCAGTAACTTACATGTACTAGAATGATTTTATTCTAATGGGATATTTCATTGTCTTCTCTCTTTTCCCCACCCTTTATTTGGAAGAACTGAAAGCATCGTTTGAGATGTGCTAATTTAGCACATTCAAGGACAACGATTTAACAATTTCTATTATAAACTTTAATTATGGAAATGAAACCATTTGTTTTATGGTTGAACCAGATTATTATATATGTAATATATCCTATTTTTAGTTATGTAATCCTTTTGTACAAATGGTATTAAGTTATAAAGCAAAACATGTTCATTGTAATCAAACCCACCATTTAACCAAAACGGTTGTCACTAAGGTTATATATATTTAATAATTCGACCTCACTCTAAGTAAACAAACTGAATTTAAAACCATGTAATCTCTTGGAAGTTCAAAAATGTCATATAACTTCATTTATGGACAACCACTTCCATCTTTCATATTTATCCGAACTTGAATATAAGTGAACCGATCTTTTAAAAACAAGTAATCAAACGAGCCCGAACAATGAAATTGAACATTATAACTAATCAAAAAGGCCTTGAATGAACTAAAAAGAGTTATAATAAATCATTTAAAAATTGTATAGGTTCTGTAATTATGAATTAATAAGCCTAATTTGTTTATTCAGGTCTTTAATAATAAGTCAAGAACACCTTCAAGCATAAGGTAAGGGATCCCCTCTCTCACTTTTGTTCAAGAATCTCTCCTATGTTGTGCCCTTTTATTTTTAATTCCTAATGATGGGGTATGTATTCTCACCTCCCCCATAATTCCCTTGTGACATATAAATAATGTAATACCCCTTTACCTCTCATTAATCCCTCGCAATAACACTCGTTATCATGCCGAAATGTTTGTAAGGGGTTTCTCATCTCACTTTCATTTCTGTGAGATTTTCATTGTTCGACACTTATTTCTTGTATGTGGTATATTTTTACTTCCATTTTATATATAATAACATTATTCTATTTATATTAATGTTATTCAATGATTCATTTGAGGTTTATTAAGTTCTGTTCATATGATTCGACCGATTACATTGTGGTAAGAGACTTTGTCTCAACTACTATTTCGTCGTGACTAACTTTGTATTGTGCACCTAATAATCCTTATGTGGTGTACCTACTACCCATTTGAGATAACTTTTAATTTTAAATTATATTTATATTAAATATCCATAATCTCATATCATGGATATGTTTTTTGTCTAAATCGTATACCATTTTACATACGGTGTTTATTTGGAAAGTTATTTTAATTATGGAAATATTGATGAATCTATATACTCTACTCTATACAAATATTGAAAAGGCATATTGATCTTGTATTGAATCAATGTATAAATAATGATTTGGACATGCAGTGGCGTGTGGGGTCTGCTATATCCCCTTGATGCATCAGTAGGTCTCATGAGACAAATCAGTTGGCGACAAACCCTTCGAGTTTGTTTCCAAAAATCAGACGGGTTTCTACCCATAGAACTAAACCGTTTTTATGGTATTATGGTTTCATGTTCCAGATACATGACATCCAAATAATAAGAATTTTCTTTATTCATTATCAGTTATTACTATCCATGAGGTTTTCACTATGACAAAATCTATGGATGCAGTTTCATTCTCAGTTTATTAATGGCGTGAGTTTTTCATTTATTCACCATTCCATATTGATTATGTCAGATTGATTATGATCCACTTATTATTATATTCATGATTCTGCTAGTTGTAACCCTTACTGATCGTTTGATCTCACCCCTTTCATTGTTTACTTTCAACAGGTGACAAAGAGGAGACCATTTATTGAGTTCTTGTGGATGCAGATTTTAGTTTTTGTTATGTATTGTATTCTGTAACCTTTTACAGTGTAATTTGAGTTACATCTATGTATCTAGTTTCTTCAAGACTAATAAACTGGTTGTTTTTTTGGGATTTTCATTCCTTATAACCATGCCAATATCACATGTAATGCATCGTCTCCATCCTAGAGGGGTCGGGGTGTTACAGTTGGTATTAGAGGAAGTTTAGTAGAAAACTTGGAAACTAGAGTAGGAAATTTATAGTAGGGAAAAAATCCCTAAGGTATTATTTGAGGATAAATGTACAATAACATTCTGGTATTTTGGTAAGGAAAAGATTATGTGGATATTTTAAGCAATACGTCTCTGTCTGGATACGAGCAGGTAGAGGCGGATCTAGCACAGATGTATCTAGGGGTAAAACCCAAAAACACCGCTTTGAGCTAGACTTGAATGGGAACTGGTGCACGACAATGGGCCTTACTTCACTCTTGGTTACGACACTCCCAGGGGATATGCTTAGGATAATTCACATTTTCTTTACAATCCATTATTAAGGAGTTTAATGTAAATTTTTCCTCAGAGAAACCACGTTTATAAGATTATCTATGAATATAATTTCAATCTATGTTGAGATATTTTCTATTTGAGATTCATAAACTAATATAGTGTATCCCATTATTTAGAAACGGAATCTAATGGAAGAAGGGGAATCAATACCCGTGGGAAGGTAGGGATATCCCTACTGATCAAGTCAACACAGTCAATGTTGGAGCAGATCAGATCGTGACCATATTGGGACAACTTACTCAGGTTGTAACGAATAACCATTCTACACCTGTGTTGGATCGTTTCATGTGGCAGAAGACCCCATATTTTAGTGGGATTTCTAACCCATTGGTTGTTGAGCAATGGATCAAGTCCCTTGAAAAGATATTCATGGCATTAAGATGCAATGAAAATGAAAAGGTAGTATTAGTAGTATATTGTCTCAAGGGTGGCGCTGATCAATGGTGGTCCTTGATTCATAATACCACGGAGGAAGAAGAAATAGAAGATATAGAATGGAGTACTTCTAAGGAAATGTTATTCGAAAAATATTTCTCTCATGAGAAACGAATTGAAATGAAGAGGAAATTCCTTAGCTTAAAACAAAGGGAAGAAGACAGTGTTGTAGAGTATGAGGCTACTTTCACAAGGCTGGCCAAGTATGTCATAGATTACGTAAGTGACTCAACAAACAATATTGATCATTTCTTTGAAGGTATTAAGCCAAGTCTTTGAAGGGAACTGGCTTCTCAATCATTTTCATCATATGATGAAATTGTATCAAGTGCCATCAAAACAGATAAGGAATTTTCTAGATCAAATCTTTTCAAAGGAAACCAAGATAAGAAGTAGTACTCTGATAACAAAGGAAAAGGAAAAGCACAAAAGAAGAGAAAGGGAACAAAGATATTACCATTATGTGAGAACTGTGGAAAGAATTATCTCGGGAAATTCTTGAAAGGTGTAGGAGTCTGCTATAACTGCAGAGAAAAGGGTCATCGATCTGATAAATGCAATGGGAAGAAACAATTCAATGATATTAAATACTACAATTATAGAGAGATGGGACACTATGAAAATGAGTGTCCTAAGCACCAAGGAAACATGCCTCAGAAAAATCCAAGAGAACAAGGGAGAGCATATGCGATTACAACCGCAGAGGTTGAAATTCCTAATGACATGGTGGAAGGTACTTTAATTGTTTCCTCAAACTTATCCAACACTTTATTTGATTCTGGATCATTTCATTCATTTATATCTTCCCAGTTTTCCAAGAAAATTAGATATGTATAATTTGATTTAATAAAGGAGTTGTCAGTCAAAACTCCCAGGGGATGTATCATGGCAACAAAGGTATGTCGACTAGTCCCCCTCCAGACACCAAAACGTGCTTTATTTTCTAACCTTATCATCATACCAATGACTGAATCTGATATAATTCACAGTATGGATTGGATGTCAAATTATGATTCAAAGGTTTATTTTAAGAAGAAGGAAGTTACAATTTTTAAAAATGGTGTTGAATCCCTTGTCTTTAGGGTAGAAACTTCGCCACATGATTCTTATCTAGAACCACCCCCAATAGCTCTACTGAATGCAATAATTGGAGAGGAAGATAAACCGATATCTATGGGCAAGGAAAGAAATATTAAAATTGAAGATGTGCACATAGTGCAAGAGTACATTGATGTATTTCCAGAGGATTTACCTGGACATCCTCTAGAGCAAGAAGTTGAGTTCGCTATTGATTTAATTCCTGGTACAAGACCTATATCAAAGACTCCCTATATAATGTCCACTGTGTAATTAGTAGAGATAAAGAAAAAACTAGAGGATTTGAGTGAAAAATTATTTATTCAACCTAGTGTTTCTCCATGGGGATCCCCTTCCCTCTTTGTCAAGAATAAAGATGGATCCATGAGGCTTAGCATTGATTATAGGGAAATCAATACTATTACAATAAAGAATAAGTATCATCTTCCCTAGATTGATGATTTATTTGATCAACTTCATGGAGCTCAATACTTTTTGAATATTGAACTTCGATCTGAATATCATTAGTTGCGTGTGAGGAAGGAAGATATTCCTAAGACAGCATTTTGGACCAGGTATAGGCATTATGAGTTTACAGTGATGCCTTTTGGACTGACAAATGCACCCTCTATTTTCATGGATTTAATGAATAGAGTTTTCAGGGAATATCTTGATAACTTTGTTGTGGTATTCATTAATGATATCCTTGTATACTCAAAAAGCTATGAAGACCATGAGAATCACTTGCGGGTTATTCTGAGAACTCTTAGAAGAAATAAATTATATGGGAAGTTTAGCAAGTGTGAATTATGGATTCAATCAGTTTCTTTTCTAGGTCATATTTTCTCTAAGGATATAATCCTAGTTGATCCTGCGAAGACAAAGGAAATCCAATATTGGCCCACACCAACAAACATAATTGAGGTATGTAGTTTTATTAGCTTAGCAGGTTATTATCGGCATTTCGTTCAGAATTTTGCCCGACTGGCTAACCCGCTAACCAAGCTCACATGTAAAGGAGTTAAGTTTGTGTGGAAAAATGAATTTATAGAATGCTTCGAAGAATTGAAAAGAAGATTGGTCAATGCTTAAATTTTGACTCTTCCATCTGGAAGTGGTGGATTTTTAATATACAGCGATGCATCAAAGAATGGACTGGGTTGCATCCTTATGAAAAATGATAAAGTTATTGCTTAAGCATGAAGACAGTTGAAGACTCATGAGAAAAATTATCCAACTCATGATCTTGAGTTAGCAGTCGTAATCATTTCTCTAAAAATATGGAGGCATTATCTCTACAGAGAGAGATGTGAGATTTATATAGACCAAAAGAGTTTGAAATACATTTTCACACAAAAATAACTCAACATGAGGCAAAGGAGATGGCTTGAGTTACTTAAAGATTACGATTGTTCAATATACTACCACCTGGTAAAGGCAAATAAGGTGGAAGATGCATTAAGCGGGAAAGATCATGGACTTCTGACTCAAATGAGGATTGAGAGAGATCCTATATTTTTGGATCTACTAAAGATATATATGGGAATTGTTATGGAAATGGAAACATCTTTCCTCTTTCAAATGATTGCTAAACCATCTTTATTAGAGAAGATAAAAAACTCTCAATCTAATGATGAGAATTCGCATAAGAAAATTAATGCTGTCAAGGATGGGAGACTAGATGGCTTCGTGTATGAAGAAGTAGTTCTGAAATTTGGGAAGAGGTTATGTGTTCCATCAGTACCTGAGCTAAAAAGGGAACTATTAGATGATGCTCATAGCTCAAATTTCTATATACATCCGGGTAGCACCAAGATGTATATAGATCTAAAGGAATATTTTTGGTGGGATAATATGAAGCGGGAAATTTCTGACTACATGTCAAGATGTCTAGTTTTTCAACAAGTGAAGTCAGAGAGACAACATCCCAAAGGAGTGATGAAACCTCTACCTATTCCTATGTGTAAGTGGGATAACATTATGATGGATTTTTTCACCGGACTACTAAGGACACCTAGAAAGAATGATGCAATATGGGTAATTGTTGATCGACTCACAAAATCATCACATTTTCTTCCTCTAAGAGAGGATCTTCCAATTGAGAGCTTGGAAAGAGTTTATATTAATGAATTTGTAAGACTTCATGGTGTATCTCTATCGATTGTGTCTAATCTAGATCCCCGTTTTACATAAAAATTTTGGAAAATTCTCCAGAAGGATTTGAATACCGAGCTTCATATGAGTACTGCTTATCACCCCCAAACTGATGGATAGTCTGAAAGGAATATTCAAACTCTCGAAGACATGCTGAGGTCATTCTCTCTTGACTTCCAAGGTATGTGGGATCAATACTTACCTTTGGTGGAATTTTCCTACAACAATATTTTCCATTCTAGTATTCAAATGGCTCCATATAAAGCATTATATGGAAAGAGATGTCGAACTCCAACTTATTCGGATGAAGTTGGTGAGAGGAAACTTATAGGCCCAGAACTTATTGAAGAGACCAAGACAAAGGTGAAGACAATCCAAGCACGTATTAAAGTAGCCCAAAGTAGGCAGAAGAGTTATGCTGACAATCGGAGAAAGGATTTGGAATTACAGGTGGGAGATCATGTCTTTCTGAAAGTATCTCCATGGAAGGGTGTTTTAAGGTTCAGTAAGAAAGGGAAACTGAGCCCCAGGTACATCTGAACATTTGAAATTCTGGAAAGAATCAGAGTTGTAGCTTACCGTTTAGCGATGCCGCCAAATCTCTCCAGAGTTCATGTTGTGTTCCATGTGTCATTGTTAAAGAAATACATGCCAAACCCAACGCAAGTACTCAGATATGAAGAAATTGAACTGGAACCTGATTTTTCATACTGTGAAAAGCCTATCGGGTTTCTTGACACAAGGGAGCAAGTATTAAGAAATCGGACAACTTGTCTAGTAAAGGTTCTTTGGAGAAACCAGAATATGTAGGAAGCAACATGGGAAACTTAGGATGTTATGAAAAAGAATCACCCATATCTTTTTGGTGAGTTTTATACATAAAATTTTGAGGACGAAATTTCCGAAGGAGGGAATAATATAGCTCCCCAAACACTTCATTGTATGTTTCTATTAAATACATTATATTTATAGCCTATATTTCATGAATCACTGAGCCTATATGGAACAAAACATGGTTACTTATAGGAGACATCCATAACCTACCCATTAAACTTAAATTTTCCAACTCTGTGATTTGAATTTTAAAAATCTGACATACACAGTTGTGTTCAAGATGATATTTAGAGTCTGATAGAATTAACATAATTTTCAGTGAATAGTAACCTATCCTTATGAATAGTAACCTGCCCTTATGAATAGTAACTTACCCTTATGAATAGTAATATGAATTTTATGAATGGTATCCATACCCTTGAGTGTATAAGTGAATTTAGGCACCTTAAAAATGAAGATGAATATTTTAAGTGTTTATATTTTTCGATTAAATAATGATTTTAATTAAATATTTAATTAATCATATTTAGGAAGTAATTTTTGAAAAATGGACTTCATTTTTGGATTCTATATGTTGAAAAATGGTTAGGGTAAATTTTTGGTATTTTTCTGAAAGACTTGAATTTTTTATGAATAGTAAAATCCGATAATTCACAATAAATGCTAAATAATGGATTAATTGAGTCATTGATGATGATCTGCTGATGTAAGCCCAATTGATTCGGATTCACATGATAAAATTACTATTATTGGTCATGGAAGACTCACTATTCCTTTTCTTATGTAGAAATAATAAATTAATGAATTTTATGTTAAGAAAACTCCTCTCTCCTCCACTATAAAAACCCCCCTTCACTCCATCTTCTCTTCACTCCTCTCAAACCTTGTGTCTTACCAATATTCTACTCAAATCTCTCCCCAAGATCCTCCCCCATGTCCAAAATCTTCTAGCCTCTTAAAAATACAAAAACCTCTCCCCTTAAGAGGTTCTCAAAGGAGGAAGTCTCAAGAGGTAAACTCCTCTTTCCAATTCCTTCATTTCTTTTAAGTTCTTTTCTTTTTGTTTCTTTCCTCACCTCCCTTCACCCAAATAGTATGATAACTCTAGTAACATACATGTAATGGAATTTTTTTTATGCTAATGGGATATTTCATGATCTTCTCTCCTTTCCCCACCCTTTATTTGTAAGAAATGAAAGCACCGTTTGAGATGTGCTAATTTAGCACATTCAAGGACAACAGTTTATCAATTTCTATTATAATCTTTAATTTTGGTCATGAAACCATTTGTGTTATGGTTGAACCATATTATTATATATGTAATATATCCTATTTTTAGTTCTTTAATCCTTTTATACAAATGGTATTATGTTATAAAGCAAAATATGTTCATTGTAATCAAACCCACCGTTTAACCAAAACGATTGTCACTAAGGTTATATATATGTAATAATTCGACCTCATTATAAGTAACCAAATTAAATTTAAAACCATGTAATATCCTGGAAGTTCAATAATGGTATATAACTTCATTTCTGGACAACCAATTCCATCTTTCATATTTATCCAAACTTGAATATAAGTGAACTGGTCTTTTAAAAACAAGTAATCAAACGAGCCCGAACAATGAAATTGAACATTATAACTAATCAAAAAGGACTTTAATGAACTAAAAATGGTTATAATAAATCATTTAAATATATTAGAGTTTCTGGACTTATAAATTAATAATCCTAATTTGTTTATTCATGTATTTAATAACAAGTCAAGAACACCTTCAAGCATAAGGTAAGGGATCCTCTCTCTCACTTTTGTTCAAGAATATCCCCTATGTTGTGCCCTTTTATTTTTAATACCAAATGATGGGGTATGTTTTCACACCTCCCCCATACTTCCCATGTGACATATAAATAATGGGATACCCCTTTACATCTCATTAATACCTCACAATAACACTCATTACCATGCCGAAATGTTTGTAAGGGGTTTCTCATCTCACTTTCATTTCTGTGAGATTTTCATTGTTCGCCACTTATTTCTTGTATGTGGTATATGTGTACTTCCATTTGATATATAATAACATTATTCTCTTTATATTCATATTATTCAATGATTTATTTGATGGTTATTAAGTTCTGGTCATATAATTCGACCGATTACATTGTGGTAAGAGACTTTGTCTCAACTACTATTTCGTTGTGACTAACTTTGTATTGTGCACCAAATAATCCTTATGTGGTGTAACTACTGCCCATTTGAGATCGCTTTTCATTTGAAATTATATTCATATTAAATATCCATAATCTCATATCATGGATATGTTTGTTTTCTAAATCGTATACCATTTTACATACGGTGTTTATTTGGAAAGTTATTTTAATTATGGAAATATTGATGAATATGTATACTATACTCTATACAGATATTGAAAAAGCATATTTATCTTATATTTAATCAATTTATAAAGAATTATTTGGACATTCAGTGGAGGGTGGGGCCTGCTATATCCCCTCGATGCATCGGTAGGTCTCATGAGACAAATCAGTTGGTGACAAACCCTCCGAGTTTGTATTCAAAAATCAGACGGGTTTCTACCCATAGAACTAAACCATTTTTATGGTATTATGGTTTCATGTTCCAGATACATGAATTCCAAATAATAAGAATTTTATTTATTCATTATCAGTTATTACTATCCATGAGGTTTTCACTATGACAAAATCTATGGATGCAGTTTCATTCTCATTTTATTAATGGTGTGAGTTTTTCATTTATTCACCATGCCATATTGATTATGTCATATTGATTATGAATCACTTATTATTGTATTCATGATTCTGCTATTTGTAACCCTTATTGAGCATTTGAGCTCACCCCTTTCATTGTTTACTTTCAACAGGTGACAAAGGGGAGATCATTTATTAAGTTCTTGTGGATGTATTTTTTAGTTTTTGTTATGTATTGTATTTTGTAACCTTTTACAATGTAATTTAAGTTATATCTATGTATCTAGTTTCTTAAAGACTACTAAACTGATCGTTCATTTAGTATTTTTATTCCTTCTAACCATGCCAATATAACAAGTAATGCACTGGCTCCAGCCTAGAGGGATCGGGGTGTTACACATAATATCAATATTAATGTAATACCTAGTATTAAATTTAGTCCCTATCAAAAGAAATCCAATAATACCCCATTAAAAGAGGATTAAATTTCATCAAATGTTAAAAAATTGGGATGCCCCGACTAAAAACTTAGTTTGGGAGGCAATCTGGGCCTTTTTTGGCCTCAAAAAAATAGTGATTAGGGTCCCTCCTTAGGTTATGATGAAATAGAGATCGTCGAAAACTTTGATTTGATATATGGTAGATCCCAAATGGACACTTGAATCAAAAGTTATGTTTGTTTGAAGTTTGAGTCTCATTTTCAACTTATTTTAGATCGTTTATTATTATTTTTATTTTTTCTATCTTCAAATTGTTATTAAATGACTATTACTCGATAATAATTCGAAAATTATTAATTAATATTGTTTTTTTAATTATTTTATAATCTATTTTTCACTAAATATCTTATATATTAAGTATAAATGCGTATTTCTCCTTATAAAAATCATATTTTATAAAATATATTATATTTATATCAACATAAATATATTTATATCTTAATAAATGTTTCTTAATTATAAATATTTTTTTTATGAAATATACCTTTTATTGTCGCTAAGAAAAGCGTTGATAAATGTATCCTTTATCAGCACTAAAAACTATGATGAAGGGAGTACCTTTATCAGCGTTAAAAAAACACTGATAAAGGGGTACTTTTATCTGTGCTGATAAAAGCACTATTTAACAGTGATTTTTAGTGCTCATAAAGGTACCCCCTTTATCAGCACTTTTTTTAGCCCTGTTAAAAGGTGGTGTTGTGTAAAGTCGATTTTGTGGTAGTGCATGTCTATAGATAAGAACAACCAATGACACCCAAAACATGTAGTGTTCCTATTGACGGGTATGTCCTCATGATATCACTAATAGAGATCACCAAGTGTGAAATTCATGAGAATAAGTCTCAATGTTTATGAGCCCCCATCACCATATAGTCAAACATCTAATGTGTCCAGTCAATAAGATATATATAGACTATATGACCTTTGTTTAATATCAATGTCATAGTATCTCAAGGTTCTCATTATATACTTACTATAACCATTTGATACAACAATTAATCTATGAACATCAATTATCTATACTAAAGCTTGTAAATTTTCTTCCACGTGCCATCTCCACATCATCATCATCAACATTATAATTTTTATTATAGGCAAGGAGAGATACAGAGAAAGAAAACAACCAAGACCTATGGAGGCCAAAAGTAATGCAGACCAAGGACATCATCTCGAATCAAGTTCACCCTCTTAGGTTTAAGTAAGAAAGCATCAGAAATGCAACTAAACAGGGTACCAGGGGCTGCAAGGGAGGCCAAGTAGTCTGCCACTTTGTTCCCCTCCCTCATATGTGTCTCCTTCTCCTTCTATTACGCTCACCCTCCCCACACCCCCTGTATATTTCTTCCTCCTCATGCCTCATATCCCTTTCTCCCCATCTCTCCCCAACCCCCCTGTATTCGTATCTCAACCTCCCACCTCTAATACCCTGCCTTCATGTCTCTCCTTGATCTGATGTCTCCCTATCTCTACCTCCCTTTCTCTCCCTGTCACTGCCTCTACCTCGTCGTCCCCACCTCCTCTTCAATGTTGTCTCCTCTACTTGAGGTTTTACCTGCACCTCGACATCTCTGCCTCTTCCTCCTACCCTCCCCTCCCATACTACTTCCTGACCCCTTCTCGAATCCCTCATAATCTCTATTCTCATTTATCCTCCTTGATCCTGATTTTGTCTCCACTGAATCCTTATCCTCCAAACCATTTTCATCCAAATTCATCTCCTCCACCTTCATCTCCTCATTCAACTCAGTTTTTGGATTTTAATTAGCCTCTACCTCGATCCCCGCCTCCACCTCTGCCTCCACCTCAGTCTCCTCCTCCGACTTTACCTCCTCCACCTCGATCCCCACCCCAGTTTTCGCACTCTCAATAGTGATGTGAATGACAATTGCAAAGGGGATGGGCTAGGGAGTGGAATTCAAAGGATAAATGGTTTTGGAGTGATTTGGGCTATTCATTCTTTTTGTTATTCTAGCATTAGGTATTTCCTATTAATAAGTCTTTATTTGATCTATTTTTCAATCCATTAATTGTTGTTATTATTTTCATTTTTGTTCTCTTTACTCTCACTAGTGACTGAAGTTTATAGATCTAGGTGTCTTGTTGATCATCATGGATTATGATTTCTTTATCATTCTATTATGTTCTATTGATCTCCTATATTTAATTATTAAAAAAAAATTCTTGATTACATTTATGTCATACAAACAGAGGTTGAATGGGCTTTGTTTGGTTTTTTCTAGACAAATGGCCAAATCTGCTCTGCAGCATATCGTGTTCTTGTGCATGTAGGTTTGATTAATCAATTCCATGTGTGATCTTTAATTATATTAATTTTATCTTAGATGGATTATCCTCACATGGATTATTCGGACCTTTTCTCAATATTATCCATAACCTTTTTTAATATCATTCATCACTGAACTATTTGTATGCATCGGTGGACATTCACTTTTTGTGATGTTTGGACCAGTTCAAGCCTTTACAGAGTTTATGTACTTGACAATTTACCATTCCTATAGTAAATCTTTATAATTTGATGCAATATTATACTTTATTGATTTAGTTTGTGCGTTTATACTCTTACTAATAGTGCCAAAATTGTCCTTCACTGATGAATATAATAATAAGTAATATTTGTAAAATTTTCCATTTATTGGCTATAGGGAAATTTTTCTCCATGATTATGGTATCTGAATTTTTTTTATCTTCTTAAAATCAGTCCAGGATGATTTACACAAATACTATTTCTTTTAATTCTGAAAAGGAACATGGATTCCTTAAATCTTTTAGTAAGGATTCCCTAGGTACTCAATTTAGACCACCCAAACATACAATATTAAATGATCATGGTAATTGGCATGTTCCTTTATAAAAAATTACCCATAAAAAATGAGGCCTTATACACTTCAGTGTCTATATCAGAACTCTAATGCCCTATGTTGAATGAATATCACATGCAATAATAGTTGTATTAGTTTAAAATAGATTGCATTTACTGATAGTAATGCCACAGGAAGTAAGATCATGGATGATGCAGCTCAAGTGGTTAAGGTTTGTCAAATGATTCTAACTCGATGATTTCATTATTTGATCTTACTTCATAATAATTTGATTTTTTTGTAAAATCATTGTTTAATGGAAGCATATTTCACTAGAGATTTGTGGAAAGAGACCACTTATTGTTTTTGAATATGTTGACATTGAAAAGGGTAATTACCTGTATTACAAAATTCTCTATGAATTATAATGCCTTATCAGGTAATTATCATATTTTTTATCATAATTATTGTTTCTATATCTCCAACGTTTCATTACCAAAAAAATGTTTCTTGATTTCTTTTATGTCATACAAATAGCGGTTGAATGGGCTGTGTTTTGTTGTTTCTAAACAAATGGCCAAATCTGCTCTACAACATATCATGTTCTTGTGCATGTAAGTTTTATGACTCGATTCCATGTGTGATCTTTCATTATATTAATTTTTTCCTAGATGGATTACCCTCACATGGATTATTCTGACCTTTTCTCAATATTATCCATAACATTTTTTAATCTCATCCATCATTGAACTATTTGTATTCATCAGTGAATGTTCACTTTTTGTGATGTTTGGACTAGTTTATGCCTTTATAGAGTTTATATACTTGTTAATTTACCATTACTATAGTAACTTTATTTATAATTTGATGAAATTTCATCCTTGATTGGTTTAGTTTGTGCATTTAGACTATTCCTAATAGTGCCAAAATTTTCCTTCAATGATGAATATGAGAATAATTCATATATGATTCTATAGGATGCTCTTAGACCCTCGGCTCGGATCGGCTTCCTCCTTCACCTAGGGTTTCCTCCCTGGCGGTGTTGGTTCTTCTTCTTCTTCAATTCCTCTCACTCTCTCTTACCGGTTCTAGGTCCCCTCTCCCCAGCTCTGTGAAGGCCTTTCTTCGGCCACCATTCCACACTCTAGCCTCAAGTTTCACCACTCCTCTCATGGTTAAATCTAGAGTGATGGGCACACCAAGGCTTTGGGATAGAGATTTAGCAGTCGAGGGTCCTCTTAGCATCTCTTTTTTCTCCTCTTCTAGGGTTTTCATCCCCCAGTTTCTTTTTAGGGTTTCATCCCATCATTGTTTCTATCTTCACTGGTTTCGATTAGGTTTATATCCCCATTTTTTCTTCCTTGGTCTCAGTGGTTTTGGGTGTTTTCTATTGGTGTTGTCATAGGGAGGAATCTGGGTAGCATTGAGGATGACAGTAGAGAAGGTGAAGCAATGATAGGAAGGCCTCTATTCTTCCTCGATCTGGCTTCTTTGATGGCTCCATTTTGTGGAATGTGTTATTTCTAAAGGAGTTTTGGTAGTTCATCTCACGGTATTGGAGGGTTTCAGTGTATTCTTACTAGAGTTTGTCAGCGGTTTTGTGGCTTGGGGCTGGTGACGATGGTCACACCAGTGTGGCTATTTGAGGAGGTCAATTCCAAGGGCTAATTCAGGTTTTATTCTGGTGGTCATATCCCTAGTTTATGGTTTCCTCGGTCGGTGATGGTTCTCTAGTGACGATAATCGGTGATTTTGTGTTCGTGGTTTAGAATGGTTGGCGGTGACGGGATGACGATGACAGAAGCGTTGTTGACTCGATGTGGTGTAGTGGTTTGGGTGGCCTATGTGATTTACGGGATCCTATTGGTTTTGATGAATTTTGAATTTTAAATCTTGGATTACCTCCCACTGGATTGATGTTTATTTTGGACTGTTTAATGTTTTTAACTATGTGAAGTTCCCATTCTAGCTATGAAAGTGGTTTATGAAAATAATAAAAATGATTTGGAGGAGAATAATTCATATTTTTCAAATTTTACATTTCTTGGATACAGGGAAATTTTTCTCCATGATTATGGTGTCTGAATTTTTTTTTACTTCTTAAAATCAATCTAGGATGATTTACACAAATCCTATTTCTTTAAATTTAGATAAGGAATGTGTATTACTTAAAATATTTTAGTCATATCTCCCTAATAACTCAATTTAGATCAACCAAACATACAATATTAAATGATCATGGGAATTGACATTTTCCATCATTAGGGATTCCCCATACAAAACGAGGCCTTATATGCTTTATTCTCTATATCAGAACTCTAATTCCATTTGTTTAATGAATATCACTTGTAATAATAGATGTATTATTTTACAACAGATTACATTTACCAGTAGCAATTCCATATGAAGTAAGATCATGGTTGTTGCAGCTCAAGTGGTTAAGGTTTTTCAAATGTTTCTAACACGATGATTGCATTCTTTAATGTCACTTTATAATCATTTTAATTTTCTTGTAATTTCAATGTTTAATGGAAGTTTGTTTCACTGTAACTTGGCATAAAGATCTCACTTATTATGTTTGAAGATGTTTTCATTGACAAGGGTAAGTACCTATATTGAAAATTTCTATGTGAATTAGAATGCCTTATTAGGTAATTATCAGAAATTTTATCATAATTATTGTTTCTATTGATCTCTTACATTTCATTATTAAAAAAATGTTTCTTGGTTACTTTTATTTCATACAAACAGCAGTTTAATGGGTTGTGTTTGGTTTTTTCAGGACAAATGGACAAATCTGCTCTATAACATCTTGTGTTCTTATACATGTAAGTTTGATGAATCGATTCCATGTGTGATCTTTCATTATATTAATTTTTTTTAACAGGTCTTACCCTCACATGGATTATTTTGAACTTTTCTTAGTATCATCCATAACCTTATTTAATATCATCCATCACTATACTATTTGTATGCATCGGTGGATGTTCACTTTCTATAATGTGTGGGCTAGTTTAGGCCTTTACAGAGTTTATGTACTTGACAATTTACCATTCCTATAGTAATTTTCTTCATAATTTGTTACAATTTCATCCTTAATTGGTTTAGTTTGTGTGTTTAGACTCTTCCTGATAGTTCCAAAACTATCCTTCACTAATGAATATGAGAATAATTCATATCTATCAAATTTTCCATTTCTTTGCTATAGGGAAATTTTTCTACATGATTATGGTGTCTGGAAATTTTTGTATCTTCTTAAAATCAATCCAAGATGATTTACACAAATCCTATTTCTTTAAATTTTGAGAAGGAACATGGATTCCTTAAAATATTTTAGTCAGATTTCCCTAGGAACTCAATTTAGACCAACCAAACATACAATATTAAATGATCGTGGGAATTGGCCTTTTCCTTTATTAGGGATTCCCCATAAAAAATGATGCCTTATACGCTTCAATTTATGTATCAGAACTCTAATTCCCTTTTTTTAATGAATATCACTTATAATAATAGATGTATTAGTTTGCAATAGATTTCATTTACCGATAGAAATTCCACATGAAGTAGGATCATGGTTGTTGCAGCTCAAGTGGTTAAGGTTTGTCAAATGTTTCTAACATGATGATTGCATTCTTTGATGTCACTTCATAAGAATTTTCATTTTTTTATAATTTCAATGTTGAATGGAATCCTGTTTCAATTTTGAATAGAAGTCTGTCATTTTTTTAAAAAAATTTGTTTTTTTATTGTGTTTGAAGATGTTGACATTGATAAGGGTAAACCTGTATTGAAAACTTCTCTATGAATTAGAATGCCTTATCAGGTAATTATCAAAACTTTTATTTTAATTATTGTTTCTATTGATCTTCTGCATTTAATTATTAAAAAAATGTTTCTCAGTTGATTTTATGTCATACAAATAGCGGTTGAATGGGCTATGTTTGGTTGTTTCTGGACAAATGGCCAAATCTGTTCTGCAACATCTCTTTTTCTTGTGCATGTAAGTTTTATGACTTGATTTCATGTGTGATATTTCATTATATTATTTTTTTCCTAGAGGGATTACCCTCACATGGATTATTCTAACATTTTCTTAATATTATTCATAACCTTTTTTAATCTCATCCATAACTGGACTATTTGTATGCATAGGTGGACATTTACTTTTTGTGATGTTTGGACCAGTTGAGGCCTTTACAAATTTATGTACTTGACAATTTACCATTCCTATAGTAACTTTCTTCATAATTTGTTGCAATTTCATCCTTGATTGGTTTAGTTTGTGTGTTTATACTCTTCCTAATAGTTCCAAATTTGTCCTTCACTGATGAATATGAGAATAATTCATATTTTTCAAATTTTCCATTTCATTGCTATGGGAAGATTTTTCTCTATGATCATGGTGTTTGAAATAATTTTTATCTTCTTAAAATCAATCCAGGATGATTTACACAAATCCTATTTCTTTCAATTCTGATAAGGAACATGGATTCCTTAAAATATTTTAGTCAAGATTCCCTAAGAACTCAATTTAGACCAACCAAACGTACAATATTAAAGGATCATGGGAATTGGCCTTTTCCTTTATCAGGGATTCCCCATACAAAATGAGGTTTTATATGCTTCAGTGTCAATATCATAACTCTAATGCCCTTTGTTGAATGAATATCACTTATAATAATAGATGTATTAGTTTACAATAGATTGAATTTACCTTTAGCAATGTCATAAGAATTAATATCATGTATGTTGTAAATCAAGTGGTTAAGGTTTTTCAAATTTTCCTAACATGATGATTAAATTCTTTGATTAATAATTATTTGTCTCTCGATTCAGTTTATATTCAATATTTTTTCTATGGTGTATTCCAATTAGTTTAAAGGATCATATTTTATAAGGTGTATTCCAATTAGTTTAAAGGATTATATTCTATAGTGTATTCCAATTGTTTCATTCTTCAAAATTAGTGAGTGTTATTCAACCAGGTTCCCACACTATCAATCATAGAAGGGTTGAATTTCTTTGCTACAGATGCGTGATGACTTCCTGTGTAGGTAAGCTTCATTGAAATTAATTGAACTTGTATATATAAAATATTGTTTTGACATAATCGAACTTGTTTTCTTATGTTTTTTCATATTCCCTATATTTTATTGAATGTTTTTCCTATATTTGATTTCATCTACCTTTTTCTTTTAACTAAAGTTTACCTAGTGCTTTCATAGATCACTCCATGAAGGATTGTCCCTTTTCAAATGTCAAGGTTGTCGCTGCAACGTAGGCTATCACATTCTAAAAGGTAACAATTTTATATTTTCATTTTATGTACATTGCTGCAACTGGATTTTCACTATTTATAAATCAAAAATATATTAGGTTCACAATCATATAAACACATAGTATATTTATTTTCCTCTTCATCCTTTGATTTCCACATACAACTAATCTACCCTCCATCGGTGCACATCTTTTCCATGCTTCTAGTTCAGGTTTATAGATTTAATATCTTTTAAAAAATAAAATACCATCATGTGTTTTCTCAAACTACTTATCACAGGTGATGTTTGGGATAAACAATTTTCAATAATGTTTGTTAAGGAAACAATATAAGTAATTTTTTAAGTTTTTGTGTTTTTTTATTGGAAATAATGTTTCTTATATTTATTTTTTTATAAATTTTAAGTTTTAAGTGTTTATTTAAACAAAATAGATGTTTCTTATCCAAAATTTGTTGAAGGTCAATTAATTTGTTCGAATACAAGGTTGAGGAAGTGACTCTGATACTGTACATGTTGTTTTTAATGCGAGGTAATTTTGACATCTATTGATTTTTTTTTTCATTTATAGGCTCCCTTATATCATTTCATTTTCTTTTTGGATATATGAGAGTTGTACATACTTTATGAAAAGATGATTTATCAAATCATTGATGGTCAGTGATGTTTTGATTTTTATATGAATAATTATGGTTATAAACAGATGATTTTATTACATTTAGGTGAGGAACTCTTGTACTTGTCAACCTAAAAAATTGTTGCCTATAATTAGAACTGGTGTTCATGTGAGGACCTCATATACATCACTACATGGTTTTCATGGTCGCTACTAACAGTTCTTCAACATTTTTCAAAACTAAAATTGCAGATTCAAGGTATTTGTAGTGAATTTACAGGTGTTTATACTAAATTATATCTTAAATTTAGCCTTTGATGCTCTAAATACTTCTTATTTAGTTTCTGACAGTGAAAACATTCATTTTTTAATAATTGTTTATACAACATGAGAAGCCCAGTAAAATTATCTCGTAAACTTAACAATACATCCTATAAAACAAAATGATTGTTTGTTCAATAATTTTTATTACTTTTATGAATGTTTATAGGTAGTCACTAGCCCATTCCAGCATAAGAAATGGAAAAACAAAAGATTTATATAATCTCATTTCTATGTTTATGTGATTTTTTGATTATTTGAGGGGGAACATCATGGGTTGGCCATTGTTTTATAGATATTTTTCCTACTGTTAGAAATTGAGATTCAATTTTGGAGCTCATTAATAGAAAAAATAATTGTCCATTTCTAGAGATGGCGTGGGATTTCCATTGTAAAGCGAAAGTTTCAGGTCTTGTTGTTTGGTTGCAACATTGATAATTTAGAAAAACATATGCCAAAACCATTTCAAGATGTATGGATGAAATTCTTGGGTATGAAATCCCTAAACTCATGTAGGGATTATGCAGGGATTCAATAACACTTCTAACTAAGAAACATCAAAACATCAAAAGAATGCAGGTGTAATAACATAGATATTCATTTCAAGTATGGATCTTGATTTCAGGTTGTTTTGAGGAAAAGGGAAGAAATGAGAATTTTCTAAGTACATGTCATGTACTTATGAGTACATGTCATGTATCCAGTTGTCACGTACAGCCACATACTAGCCAAGTAATGGAAAAGTACATGGTTGTGTGGTGACCTGGCAGACTACTTAAGGCAGGGGTTGGTTAAGGTTACTACACGATATGTACATTTAATTAACACACCATGTAGTTTTCTTTTTTATTTTATATATTGGAGTGGGGTTGCATCTCATGTCCATAATCGACTTCTTCTTCTTGTGTTTCTTACAGGAGTGCTCGAGAATGATGAACAAAGAGAAAACCCCCGATTATCCACCCGACCTCTGATTGATACATCATCAGGTGCATTGGAATCCCATCGATGAGTTCTCAATTCCCCTATATCCCTTCTTCTTTATTCTTCCTCTCTTGTGAGTTATTCAAGGTTGGGTGTTTTTCTCCATTTTTATATCTATGCCGATCTAGGTTAATTCAAGGGCCAACGTTCAAGGATATCAATCGTGTGACATCGAGGTAGGTGGTTTGTGCCTTTCATTGATTGTCTTTGAATTATATATGCTTAAAGTGCTGCATACCCACATTTTGGGTATTTCTTGATTTGGAATTTAACCCTGTTTATCACCTGCTATGGTTTTTTAATTGATAAAGGGTAGTTTCTTATGCGTAAGGTTTGATACCTTGTTTATGGGACACCCCATGGGTGTGTTTCCCATGATTGTTTTTTTATGGATATTTGGTATAGAATGCATGTAAGGCTTGCCTTATTTTCCATGATTTTTTTGTTAGGATGGAGTTGTTGATTATATGAAATTCCTATTATATGCATTGGGAATGTGGACCAATGGGGATTGACTATGAGAGCTTCCTAAAGGGGTTAGACTGTGAGAGCTTCCCAAGTAGCCATCTATAATTGTTTGGGTTAGACTGTGAGAGCTTCTGAGGTGATCATTGTTATTTAATGCTATGTTGACCTAGGGGTATTGACCATGAGAGCTACCCAGGAGGTCGTTATAATTTATTGATGCTATGTTGACCAAGGGGTATTGGCCGTGAAAGCTACCCAATAGGTCATTTGTAATTGATTTAGTGCTATGTGGGGCCAAAGGGGTTATACTGAGAGAGATCCTCGAAGGGTCATTATTTTAACAAATTAGTGATATGTTAAACCAAAGGGGTTAGACCTTGAGAGCTTTCCTAGATGGTTGTTTATGAATGATTTAATGATTGTGACGAGTCTTCCAAGCCAAAGCACAAGCTTGGACTCGGTTTTACTTGACTATTAGATGGTCTTCTAAGACATTTATTTGTTACTATTACACATGAGGGATATAGATATTAGGATAGATCCTAAGATTTCATGATTCAAATGATTGAATAATAAATGTAAATGAATGTAATTGAAAACAGTAGGATTGTTTACTTTTGATCACTTCCTAGTTTATTACTTCATTTCTACATATTACCTGCTCTATATATTCATTGACAGTTAGGCATAGATCTTTTAGTGGTTGCCTACTAGAATTCATCTCACACCCTATTTAGGTCATGCTTTTGGACCCAAATAGATTATATGATTGTAGGTATAGATAAGGGAAAGCACCCTTCTTTATCAGGTGGTTGATTTTTATTGGATCTAGAGAGCATGGGACCAAGATGAGGCTTGCGATGCTATTGGAGTTTACTTGTTTTTCTATACTTTGGTTTTTTTATTTTATTTCCAGCATTGTGACTTGTTTGGATGCTTTCCGAAACACATGTGACATGCATCATTTATATATTATCTATTTATTTTATTACTATCAGTCTTCCGCTGTTTACTTTTTTTTATATGGTATTGTTGCTTCTGTTATTGTTTACTATTTGTATTCCACTGTGTATACTATGCCAATGAGGTCATAGTTTCCTCAATATCACACCTTGTACCTACCTGTTAGTCAAAAGCCTCTAGTGTTTGGAGAAATGCTTTTGAGGTTATGTGACCAACCGAGTTCGGGTCACCTTTGGGTGGCACCTGGATCTGGGATGTTACAAAGTGGTATCAAAGGAGTTCTTTTTTGTTTTGCCTTACTATTTGTATCCAATAGACTAGAATAGGAAGGAATAGGTAGTTGGTAATAAGCTGTTTTTGGGAGTAGCTACCCCGTGTATAGGGAAAAACCAAGTTACCTCGAATACTGCAATTTTTCTGGTTTTACAATTATTACAGTTGATTTGATTTCATCGTTGGGTGATTCACTTTTTTTGTGCTATTATGATTTATATCATTATGGTTCTATTTTTGTTGCAACCCAATAAGATGAGGGTATTCCATATCATGCATCATATAAGAACTTTTTAGAGATCACATGTCATATATTCTTGTCATTCCATTTAGGGTGCATTACTGGTTGCATGTTGTTCTGATAGATGTTGTGCTAGATATGCATGTTATTGTGATAGATGTCGTGATAGAATACCTACTATTTTGATAGGGTATTGGTATATGTAAATTTTCATTTGTATGGATTCCAAGTTTTGTTCCCTGAGTTTTTATGGGCCCTCTTGGATCAGAATTTGGTGGATCATGTTTGAACTTTAATTGAATTCTATTAAGGCATGATATGAATAAGGATGACAAACTTTGATTAGAGGAGAGTATGGGCTCTCATGGATCAGAATTTGGTATGCCTCGTATAATTTTTTTAAGTTTTTAAGGGGTTTGGATAAGTTTCATAGGATTATTTTTTTGAAACCCAGACAACACAGTGTGTGATGTTATGAACACACGCCATGTGTTCTTCTGTTTTGGAAGAAATAACTTTTCTTAAGTATACTTCGTGTCCATATGTACACATCATGTAGTTATTGATCGTATGTCTGACTATGTGAGCAGAGACACAAGGTTGATAAACATTTGGTAGAACACGTCGTGTAATGGGAGTACACGGTGTGCTGTAAAAGACCATGTATCTGGCCATGTGACTAACGACACGAGTGGATGAAATTTGGGTTGTACATGCCGTGTCTAGCTTATACACGTCGTGTAGTAATCGACCGTGTATCTGGTCACGTGACTAAAAACATGGGTGGATGGAACCTTGTGGTTCATGCCATGTCTAGGATGAACATGCCATGTAGTGTTACAGCAGGAGATAAATGTGTAGTTCTAGTCATGTAGAAGAATTTGGGAAGGAGGGAATATTCAAGTACATGTCGTGTCTCAGGAGGAACACGCCGTTTGTATGGGGTGTTACACAACCAGGTTGGAAGAGGTACGTGCCCATGTTAAGGCTTAAGGGAACACGTCGTGTAGTGGTTCTATACGCCGTGTAACGTTCTTTTGTAAAACTTGAATTCTTTCTTCTCATGTTCCTTTATTTCACTTATAAGTTTTTATCCTTGATAATCTTGAACTGAGGTGTTCACTTGACCTTGTAGAGTCATGCCACCAAGATGTCCTCTGTTTGTATGCCAGATGCAGGGTGATTATCAGACACTAGAAATGGTATATCAAGGACTATCAGTAGATCCTCCCGTCATGCCTATCTTAGCACCAGCTATTATACCAGACACAGGTGTTGATGCATAGTTTCATGAAGGCTTTTTGAGGATGATGCAGACTTTTCAAGGAGAAAAACATCCTTCCCCGACTATGGAAGAGTTGACGCGGGTGTTCCAACATCAGCATCCTCACACTTTTTCTAGGGATGGAGGACCTCAGGCTACAGATTCATGGTTTGAGACCATGCTTTATATCTTCAAGCATCTAGAGACACCTCCTGAGAGGAGGGTGAAGCTTGAAACGTACATGTTACATGATTTCTCCAAGAGATAGTGGGATGTTATCTCATAGGTGAGACATCATTGGGATATGACTTAGGAAGAGTTTCAGAGGACCTTCTATGATTACTTCTACCCCGAGATGTTGAGGGCTGACCGAGCCCAAGAGTTCATGCATTTAGAGTAGGGTACTCTTTCAGTGATGGATTACTCTTATCACTTTACATAGCTTCAGTGGTTCGAACTTGTTTTGGGAGGTGATGAGTTATCACTAGCTAGGTGATTTGAGGATGTTATTAGGTAAGACATATGATTGTAGGTGAATTTTTTAAGGATGACTTCAGTGACTACTATAGTAAATCAGGTGCTGATTACCAAGTTAAATCTGATAGAGTTTGGAGTTTCGAGCCAGGGCGGTTTAGCATCCAGGGCTGGTACTCCTTTGAATGATAGTAGGAAGTGTTGTAGGGAGTTTAAACATAGTGGTTCTTCTAGTAGTAGGTATGTTTCTTTAGGTATCCAAGTGTTGTGATACCAGTGCAGAAAGAGTGGGCATACGAGACCACATTGCTCAAGGGACCCATTCGAGTGCCGATCTTGCAGCAAGATGGGTCATCTTCAGCATTTTTTCTGAAAGTTCTCACCATCAGCGAGTGATAGGGGATCTGTTATGACTCTACATTCAGGAGCAGGACCACCGGTTTCTCATCAGTCGGGGAACTGGAGTTTGTCAGGTCGTTCAGGCCAAGGAGGTGGTTGTGGTTGTGGTAGATAGATGGCAGGTTTTCAGCGACAACAGGGTGGATCAGCTCAGGATAGTCAAGAAGGGTCACAGGGCCACAGTATAGGTCAGACTTTTTTAATGGAGCAGACCCAGCAAGAGTAGGATCCCATACCCTCTATGATTAGATGTATGATTCTAGTTACCTCAGTTTTAGATTCTACTCTTTTTGATAAAGGGGTTTCCCATAGTTTTATATTTTTTACCATTGTGGAGAGCCTTGAGCTCTGTATCTTTACTTATGATAATGTTATGATACTAGACACTCTGTTGGGGATTAGGATGGCTGGTGTCAGTACAAGGAGTTACCTGTTGAGGTTAGTGGGTTTTACTTCTTATGGGACCTATATGTCATATAGATGACAAGATTTGATGTCATTCTCATAATGGACTGGTTGGTCTCTTTTTAGGCCTTTGTAGACTACTATCGCCATAGGGTGAGTTTCACATCACCAAAGGGAGGATCTTTTCTACACAAGGGAGAATGGGATGTACATGAGAGAAGAGATGGATCCAAGCATCGTGGGATGGGAGGAATTATATCCAAGATTGCTAGTTTATATCTGGATGACCAGGGGACTTCACAGGTGAACTTTCCTCCAGTGGTGGATTGTTTCAGAGATGTCTTTCTAGATGACTTTTCAGGTTTACCTCCAGAGAGAGGGGAGTATTTCTCTATTGATCTTGTTCTAGGAGTGGCACTGGTGTCCATTCCTCCATATAGGATGGCTACACCAGAGTTACAGGAGCTCAAGAATTAGTTAGAGGAGCTACAGGAAAAGGGTTTCATCTGACCCAATACTTCTCATGGGGGTTTGCTTATCCTTTTTGTGAAGAAGGCGGATAGTTCCCTCAGACTTTGTGTGGATTATCGTAAGTTGAACCATTTGACAGTCAAGAACCGATATCCCTTACCGAGTATTGATGATCTCTTTGATCAACTTCTAGGAGCTCGGGTGTTCTTGAAGATTTACTTAAGGTATGGTTATCATCAGTTGCGTGTTAGACCATCAGATATACCCCTTACAGACTTTAGGAGTAGGTATGGTCTATACAAGTACTTGGTTATGTTGTTCGGTCTCATGAACATGCCGACAGTTTTTATGGCACTAATGAACCAAGTGTTCCATCCTTACTTGGATTCTTTTGTGGTAGTCTTCATGGATGATATCTTGGTGTACTCTCACACTTGACACAACCATACCATCCATCTTGAGATCATATTGAGAACACTAGGAGAGAATCAGTTATATAATAAGATCTCAAAATGCCACTTTTGGATGGACCAGATTCACTTCTTGGGTCATGTCATCTCAGAGACAGGAGTATCAGTAGACCCAGAGAAAGTGAGAGTAGTAGTTTCCTAAAAGTAGCCGAAGAACGTCTTTGAGGTACAGAGTTTTCTAGGGTTGGTTGGTTGCTACAAGAACTTTATTCAAGACTTTTCACGCTTAGAAGCGCCACTAATGGGCCTGACTAAGAAGGGTGTGAAGTACTTGTGGACAGATTCCTGTGATTCATCCTTTCAAGAGTTGAAAGGGAGGTTGACTTCAGCACTGATACTGATTTTTTTCAGAGTTGGGCAAGAGTTACACTGATTATTGTGATGCTTCAGGTATCAGGCTAGGAGTAGTTCTTATTTAAGGGGAAGGAGTCATTTCGTACAGGTCTTAGTAGTTGAGAACACATGAGAGGAATTACCCGATTCACGATCTCGAGTTATCTGTAGTTTTTCATGCTTTGAGTTGTTGGGGAAATTATCTTTCGGGAGAATATTTTGTGGTATACACTGACCACAAAATTCTCAAGTATATCTTTACTCAACATGATCTAAATTTGATACAATTAATGTGGGTTTAGTACCTTCAGTCTTTTGAATTTGAACTTTCCTATACACTTGGGAAATGCAATGCGGTGGCTGATGCGTTGAGCAGGAGAACTCAGATACAAGTAGTTCAAGAGGCCAGTAGTGAGGGATAGCTTATGGCTCTATTCTCTGAGATGCATTTGGAGGTTCACGATAGACAGGGGAAGATGTTCCTTTCTTCTATATATGTTACCTCTACTCTTATTGATCAAGTGATAATGAGGCAGCTATCATATTCTGAAGGCCTAGTCCTATAGGAGAGTGTGTTAGGCAAGGACCATACTCCGGGGTGGACCATACGCGACGATGAGGTCATGAATTTTCATGGACGTGTATGGGTGTAGACATACATACACGAGGAGCTTTTTTAATATTTTCATTCCTCAGTTTGGGTAGTTCATCCTAGTGTCACCAAGATGTATCGAGATCTATATTGTCAGTATTGGTGTCTAGGTATGAAGAGGGATGTAGCCATTTTTGTTATGAGATGTTCCACCTCTCAGTAGGTGAAGGCAGAGCATCAATGACCGAAAGGGCTTTTACAGTAGTTACCCATTCCCAAGTGGAAGTGGAATGATGTTACAATAGATTTTGTGACAGGTTTACCAAGGTCACCATGAGAGAATGATGAGGTTTGAATTGTTATCGATAGGCTCACAAAGGTTTCACATTTACTACCGATTAAGGAAACCTTCAGTGTTGATGATCTTGGAAGGTTATACAGCCGAGAGATTGTAAATTTACATGGGGTTCCGCACTCTATTGTTTCAGAAAGGGATGCCTAGTTTACTTCTTGTGTCTGGTAGGCACTACAGAGGGCTTTGGGTATATATGTACTTCTGAGTACAGCTTACCATCCCCAGATAGATGGTAAGTCTGAGCGCACAATTCAGGTTTTGGAGGACATGCTTTGAGCATGCGTCCTGGATTTCGGGGGTTCTTGGGAGAGACACATACCCCTGGTGGAGTTTGCCTATAACAATAGTATCCAGGTGACAATTTAGATGGAACCTTTGAGGATTTTTATGGTAGGTCATGCCGATCACCCCTATGTTTGCTGGAGGTAGGAGAGACAGCTATGATGGGACCTCATCTTGTTCATGAGACCACTGAGAAGGTGGAGTTGATTCAGAAGAGGATGGATACTGCACATTCTCGACAGAAATCTTATACTGATCAACAAAGATGACCTCTAGAGTTCGAGGTCAGGGATCAGGTTTTTTTATGTGTCACGCCGAGGTTGGGACATTGGAGGATTAGAAGACAGGGGAAGCTTTCATCGAGATACTTCAGTCTGTTTGAGGTTTTGAAGAGAGTCAGGCCGGTTTCCTATCGGTTGCAGTTACCTCGGAGGTATTGGGCTATGCACAACGTCTTTTATGTTTCTCAGCTACGACGTTAATTTTCAGACATGACTCATATTTTTCAACCTAATGTGGTTGAGTTGGAGGTGGATGCATCCTTTGAGGAGCACCCTATTCGGATTGTGGATCGCAACACGAAGGTTCTTCATGGCTGGTCTGTTCCTCTGGTATGGGTGTTATGGCAGCATGAGCGAGTACATGATGAGACTTGGGATAGGGAGGTCGACGTACGATCATAGTGGCCAGAGTTGTTCGCAGATTCTTCTTCACCACCCTTGGAATGAAAATTCAGGGACGAATTGCTTTAATGGGGGAAGTTTGTAAGAACCTGAATCTTCATTTTAGGTATGGATCTTGATTTCGGGTTGTTTTTTAGAAAAAAGGAATAAATGAGAATTTTCTAAATACACCTCATGTACTTATGAGCACACATCATGTACCCAGTTGTCCCATACAGCCGTGTATTGGCCGTGTGGTGACCTATCAGACCGCTTAAGGCAGGGGCCGGTTAAGGCTACTACACGAAGTGTACTTTTAATTAACATTCCATTTAGTTTCCTTTTTATTTGATATTTTAGATAGGGGTCGTGTCTCAAGTCCAGAACCGACTTCTTCTTCCCGTGTTTCATACAGAAGCGCTCAGGAATGACGAACGAAGAGCAAACCCCTGATTCTTCATCCGACCTCCGATTGAGACGTCGTCAAGTGCGTTGGAATCCCACTGGTGAGTTCTCAATTTCCCTAGGTCCCTTATTTCTGATTCTTCCTCTCTCGTGAGTTATTCAAGGTTGGGTATTTTCACCTTTTTGTAGATCTATGTCGATCTAGGCCGATTCAAGGGCTAACATTCAAGGATATTGATCATGTGACATCGAGGTAGGTGTTTTGTGCCTTTCGTTGATCGTATGTGGATTATATATGCTTAAAGTGCCACATACCCACATTTGGGGTATTGCTTTATTTGGAAGTTGACCATGTTTATCACTTGCTATGGTTTTTTTAATTGATATAGATTAGTTGCTTATGCGTAATATTGGATACCTTGTTTATGAGACACCCCATGAGTGTGTTTCCATTGATTTTTTGTTTATTGTTGTTTGGTCTAGAATGTATGTTAGGCTTGTCTTATTTTCCA
The DNA here is from genome assembly GCA_963277665.1 of Viscum album. Classification (NCBI taxonomy): domain Eukaryota; kingdom Viridiplantae; phylum Streptophyta; class Magnoliopsida; order Santalales; family Viscaceae; genus Viscum; species Viscum album. The sequence continues at coordinate 686,171,119 of OY728142.1, read as the reverse complement.
TGACTTGTTTTGTTAGGATGAAGTTGCTGATTATATGAAATGTCTGTGATATGCATTGAGAATGTTGATTAAGGGGGATTGATCGTGAGAGCTTCCCAAAGGGGTTAGACCATGAGAGATGCCTAAGTAGTCATCTATAATTGTTTGGGTTAGACCATGAGAGCTGCCTAGGTGATCATTATTATTTGATGCTATGTTGACCCAGGGGTATTGACTGTGAGAACTACTTAGGAGGTTGTTATAATTTATTGATTCCATGTTCACCAATGGGTATTAACTGTGAGAGCTACCTAAGAGGTCGTTTGTAATTGATTTGGTGCTATGTGGGACCAAAGGGGTTAGACCGAGAGAGATTTCTGGAGGGTTGTTATTTTAACAAATTAGTGTTATGTTAAACCAATGGGGTTAGACCATGAGAGATTTACTATAGGGTTGTTTATGAATGATTGAATGACTGTGAAGAGTTTGCCAAGTCAAAGCACAAACTTAGACTCGGTTTTACTTGATTGTTTAGATGGTCTTCTGAGAAATCTGTTTTTTACTATTACATAGGGGGAATATAGAGCTTAGTATAGATCCTGAGATTTCATGATTAAAATGATTGAATGATAAATGTAAATGAATGTAATTGAAAATATAGTATTGTTTAATTTTGAGTACTTCCTAGTTTATTACTTCATTTCTACATATTACCTGCTATATACATTCACTGACAGTCAGGCATAAATATTTTGGTGGTTGCCTACTGTGATTCATCTCACACCCTGTTTGGGTCATGCTTTTGGACCCAAACTGATTATATGATTGCAGGTATAGATAAGGGCAAGCACCCTTCTTCATCGAGTACTTGATTATTGTTGGAGCTTGAGAGCATGGGACCAAGCCGAGGCTTGATATGTTGTTGGAGTTTACTTGTTTTTCTGTACTTTGGTTTCTGTATTGTATTTACAGCATTTTGACTTGTTTGACTGCTTTCCTAGACACATGTGACATGCATCATTTATATATTCTAGTTGTTTTATTACTATCGGTCTTCTGTTGTTTACTTCTATTGTATGGTATTACTGCTTCCGTTATTGTTTACTATTTGTCTTTTGTTGTGTATACTCTGCCAATGAGGGTATAGTTTTTCCAATATCACACCTTTCCCCTCACGGATAGTCGGCAGACTTTGGAATTTGGGAAAATGTTCTTGAGGTTATGTGACCAACCGGGTTCGGGGGACCTTTGGGTGGCTCCCAAATTCGGGACGTTATAGTAGGTAATTTCATTAGTGTTTGAGATTGATCTGCACTATTTCTACTTTGATTGGTTTACCAATTTTCTAAATTTCAATTTTCCTAATTCTGTTGATTCATTCAATTTTTTTTTTTGATTTGAAAAAAAATAATCAGGATAATTCTTCCCATTCTTACTTTTTTCCTAATTCTGTTTATCTGCACTGTTAATGAGGTCATGTGGAGTTGATTAGTGATCGGTGAAACACTGCAATATATCTATGTTCCGGAGGAAAAAATACTGATACAAATCTAAGGTAGCTTCATTCACACAACCTGAAGGTTTTTTATATGAATATTTTGGTGTTGCGGGCTCCCATGTGCCCATCAACATGGTCTTGGTGATCAATCAATTCGTTTCATCAAGGGAGAGCATATAAAGAAGTGAAACCTTTTGAGTGTGGATGTTTTAGACATCATATTCATGACCATTGATTTTTTTTTTAGATTACACCACACATCTAATAATGTTTGAAAAGGATGTGTTATATAACCATGAAAGTGTTTATTTGTAGTTTTTGACTATAATAGTGCAATAATATTCCATCTGTGTGCTGTTTTTATTATCCATTCCATCTATTACATTGTTTTTTGTTTATGAGCATGTGCATCTCATTTTTAGATTATTGTATTGGACTCTGTAAGTGAATTTGTTTTTAAATTATTATGTCATGTAAATGCATGGGTTGAGTATTAGTTACCATTAAATAGTGGATGTAAAAACATCTACATTATAATGGTAAGAATATATCATGTATATCTAACTGTACACACTATATGATAATCAAAATTATTGTTTAGAATACTCACTTTTAAAACACACACTAAGAAATTTATACACACATATATTCATTAATTTTCTAAAAAAACCTATCTATATATAATTTTTAATATAAAAAAATAATGAGTAATAAGTTTTTCAAAATAAATGCATCACACTGACGGTGACATATTGAAATTCCAGAAGATTTCGTCACCTGCTTATTGTCCACGCGTCACTACCCCAAATTCTAGATGGGAAATGGAGACGATGAGCCCTGTCACACCCCAGAATTTATCGTCTCGGGTTGGGTCTCCAACCTGAACCTCAGGTTGGCGGTTGGATGCATGACACATGTCTGGAGAAATTGCTCACATTTGGATTAAAATTAGGTTTCAAATAGCTCACAATTTTAAAAAAAAATCAAGGGGGGGGGAGTTCTGATTCTCGACGTCGAAACCCTCGATGAGCTTCTCAGCCGCGTCTGAGTCATGGCGGATCCATCGTCGGTTGGAGTTCTGAGTGCATCCCTGTTCTATTTTGAGGCTAGCTGCAGATCTCTGCGAAGGTGTCCACAGATCTCTGCGAATTCTAAGGGAACCTCGATTGAGTCGTCATCGGAGAAACCCTGGGTGTAAGCAGAGGCGAATTTTTTGGTGAACTCTTCGCCGAATATCTTGTACAAGTGAAGTTTTCTACCGCCATCCTGAGGAAAATGGGAGGTTGTTTATGCAATTTCTGTTTATTGACTGTTTTTTTAACAATGTTGTATTTCTTTATTTGTAAATCTTAAGTGGATAGGGATATGTGATTTCTGTTTGTTTCAATGCGGTTTTATTTTTTTGAGTTGAAATAGTCTAAATGTGATGTTCTGGTTTTTTTAGTATGTGATATTGAAATTACAAAGTTTAAGTTTATGTTTCCCAGTAATTGCTAAAATGGAAGATTTAAATGGAATTTCCAATATATTTGTTTCACTTCATCTGTTCTACTATGATTTCTTACTGGATAATTCCATTTTGAATTATAATAGTTGATTAGTAGTTACTATTTGATTTTGTTGCATTGGTTTTAAGAACTGCCAGTTTGGAATTTGATTTCTGAATTGGTTATAGATTATCCCAGTGGAAATCAATTACATTTGTGAGGTATTGAATAATTTAAATTTGAATCACTTGTAATATCAGATAGATAATTCATACTGATTTCATCTTGAATTCCCAGTTGAAATTCCCAGTGGAAATTCTGACTAGAAATTCACAGTTTGAATTTGTTCTACCACTTCCCACTGGATTTCCCACTAGGATTTCCCACTAGTATTTCCCAATGGAAATTCTCACTAGGTGGATTGCTATGCCATTATAATTTGGAACTACATATCAATTTATAGAATCTATTGAAATTTTAATCTGGAATTCATAATTGTATGTTGGAAATTCATAGTAGATATTCCAACTAGGAATTTGCACTGGGAATTGCCACTTCCCACTGTTTTTTCACACTGATAATTACCACTGGAAATTCCCACATGAAATTCCCACTTGAAATTACCACTAGATTTCCCACTGGGATTTCCCAATGGAAATTCTCACTAGGAAATTGGATTGTTATGCCATTATAATTTGGAACTACATATCAATTTATAGAATCTGTTGAAATTGTAGAGCTGGAATTCGTAATTGTATGTTGGAAATTCACAGTGGATATTCCAACTGGGAATTCACACTGGGAATTGCCACTACCCACTGTTTTTCCACACTGATAATTCCCAGTGGGAATTTCCACTGGAAATTCCCACTTGAAATTCCCACTGGATTTCCCACTGGGATTTCACAGTGGAAATTCTCACTAGGAAGTTGGATTTCTATGCCGTTATAATTTGGAACTACATATCAATTTATAGAATCTGTTGAAATTGTAAAGCTGGAATTCGTAATTGTATGTTGGAAATTCACAATGGATATTCCAACTGGGAATTTGCACTGGGAATTTATAGTTGAAATTCTCATTGGGAATTCTGAGTTGCAACTTCCTGTAGAAATTTCCACGGATAATTACCACTGTGAATTTCCACTTGAATTTACCATTGGAATTTGCCTGTGGAGGATCGGATTACTATGTAATTATAATTGGGAACTACATAAAGATTTGTGGACTGTGTTGAAATTTTAGAGGTACAATTCTGTCTTCGGCCTTGGGAATTCCCATAGGATATTCAAATTTAGAATTTACACTAGGGACTCAAACTTGTAATTTTGACTGAGAATTCCCAGTGGAAATTCCTACTGGTGATTCCAAATGGCAATTTTCATTGGCAATTCCCACTGAAATTTCTTACTAAAAGTTTGGATTCATATGGAATTATAAGTTGGACCTACCAAACAATTTGAGAATGTATTGAATTTGTACACCTAGATTTCGGACTTGTGCCTCATATTACCACTCCATATTCAGACTGGGAATTCGTAGTTGGAATTTAGTCATCAAATTCCTACTGGGAATTTCCACTTGCAACTTTTAGTGGTAATTCCCACTTACAAATTTTAGTGGGAATTCCCACTGTCAATTCTCACTTGCAATTCCCTTAGGCAATCTAACTGGCAATTCTCATTGGAAATTTCCACTGGAAATTCTCACTAGAAATTGTCACTAAAAATTCCTGCTGACAAACAATTCCCACTGGTAATTTTCACTGGTAATTCCCACTGGAAATTCCCACTGGAAATTCCCACTGGAAATTCCCACTGGAAATTACCCCTGGAAATTCCCACTGGAAATTCCCGCTAACAATTCCCACTGGAAATTCCCGCTGACAATTCCCACTGGAAATTCCCACTGACAATTCCCACTGGAAATTCCTGCTGACAATTTCTACTGGAAATTCAGGTTGCTCAGCCATTATAATTTTAAGCTACATAATATTTTATAGAATTTTTACAAGTACAATTCTGACTTGTACGTTAGTAATTGTCACTGTATATTGCTAGCACTGTCTATTTACACTTGAAATTCTAACTAGAAATTCCCACTTGCAATTGTTACTTGGAATTGTCACTGGGATTTTTCAATTAAACTTATTTACATTTAAAATTATTGAATACTTTATAATTGAATTAGTTGTAATTTTCTAGTCGTTGTAATTTTGGTGTTGAAATGGTACTTGATCTTACCGGCATTTCTCACCAGTATTTCCCACCGGAATTTCCCACCGGCATTTCCCACCGGCATTTACCACCAGCATTTCCCACTGGCATTTCCCATTGGAAATTCCCACTCGATAATCAGATTGGATATTCCCACTGGAAATTCCCACTGGAAATTCCCACCGGCATTTCATACTGCCTTACCTCTGGAAAGAAGCTAGTGGGAATTGTCAGTGGTAATTTTTCCACTGGGAATTTCCACTGGTGCCACTGGAAATTCTCACAAGAAATTACCACTAGAAATTCCCACTGGAAATGTCCACCGGAAAGTCCCATTGGAAAGTTCCACTCTAAAACCCCACTATAAATGCCCTAGAAATCTCCACTGCAAATCCCCATAGAAAAGCCCCACTGGAAATGCCTGCTGTAACTACCCATTGTAAATCCCCACTGGAAAGCCCCACTGTAATTTTACAGTGGTTGCAATTTTGGTGTTGAATTCTCACTTGAACTTACCTCTGTAAATAAGCAAGTGGGAATTCTCAGTGGTAATTTTGCAGAATTTCCACTAGCATTTTCCACTGGAAATTCCCACTGTAAATTCCCACTGTAAATTCCCACTAGAAATTCCCCACTAGAAATCCCCACAGAAAAGTCTCACTCTTATGGAACTATAATTTTAACTATGGTTTCTGATGGGATTTCTAGTGTTAGTGTGCATTGGAAATATATTATGTAATTATCATCATGAATTTTGATTAGTCCACTTATTTGAACGTACTCTTTCAAAGTCATGTCACATTTCTGTACTTGAAATTTTCAGTGGCGGTTTTATGTTTCAACTCCTATGAATTATTTTAATATTCCAATTTTCTTAATGCTAATTTTAAGGGATATTTTTTTATGGCAGAAGAACTGTCTACATCAGCGAGCAACCACTATCGGTCTTCGATGATTGGGCTGTTAAAAAAATTTAATGACATTAGGCCTAAGATTAATGACAATCACATTAAATATCTTCAAAGGATGCCATTTTGGAAGTTGTTTAAAGTGTTTACTGATAAATTAATGCCATTTTATGATTGCAAGAAAACTGATGGTTCTGTGTTATTTTTACTACAGAGGTTTAATTTGGATTTAATAATGTTTGAGATAGCTGGTAAGCTGGTGGATTTAAGATTTGCTGACATTTCGCATATTTTTGGCATTGAGGATGGCGAATTACCTGTCTCTGTTGCATATACAATATGGCCTAATAGTTCTGCATTGTTGGTAAGGAGTTTTTCTAATGCCAGATGACTATTGTCCCATGGTGTGTTACGGAGAGCAATTCTTGAGGCTGTTGAAGCTAATGAGGATCAAGACTTCTCCGATGTGGCTTCTTTGCTTTCTCTGTTTACGTGCGCAACATTATTTTTCCCAACTTCTGGGTCTTATGTTGGTTGGAATTTTGTTACATATTTTGAAGATGTTTCAAAAGTGAAGAGTTATTCTTGGGCTGCTTCTATTCATGAGCAGTTTCTCACATCAGTGGAAAAAAATTTCAGAACTCCCTTAAAAGTTGTTGGCTGTGTTGTTTGTTTACTGGTAAGGTCTTCAATTTTATTTAAATGATTACTTTTGCTATGTTGGTAGACCATTTCTTAATAATGTTAAATTTTATAGTATTGGTTTGCCGAGAAATCTGAGAATGTTCTTCCCAAAAGAGAGGGTGCACCGTTATTCATACGGCGGAGTCTGTAAGATATTGTTGTTGTTGTGCAAGAAAGTTCCAAGGTATTGTTACTATTTTAATTTTTCAACTTGTCCTTTATTTTCATATTAATTTATGAAATCTCCATTTTTGTTTTCACTATCCATTGTAGACTCAAAGGACCCTGAGAAAGATCTCTAGGTTGTAGTCAAGCCCTTGTGAGGGTAAAGAACGTGTTCAGCAGATAATTGAAGGAAAAAAAGTTCATTTAACTATGACAGCATCATCGCAAAATGTTTTAAAGGAGGAGAGTGTCGGACTGTATATGGAGAATGTGAAGCTAAACAAGAAGATTAGAAAACTACAGGTGCAAATAAAATTGAAGAAAAGAAAAATTTTAGTTTTTAGAGAAAGACTAAAGATGAAGGAGTAGATGATGGTAGTTATTGGCGAGGGGGAAGAAACTATGTTCAAAAATGTTCAGATTTCAGAGATTGAAGTTGAAAAGAAGCCAACTTCATCTGCTACTATTGATGGCAGCATAGAGGAAACTGTTGTAGATGAGCTGAAGGAAGTAGATGATGTAGATATCAGTCAGAAGGAGGATGTGAATGTTGAACTTCGCATGGATGAAGGAAAATGTGTTGTATATCCCACTGCAACTTGTTCTGCCTCTAATATACAAACCTCATTGGTAAGGGGTGTGAAGAGTAGATCAAGGAAGTTGAAGCGTCAATCTCCCTATATATATCCACAAGTTATATCCAAGAAGAGGGTGCCATTGACCCCCAAACTATCATAGGTATTTCCTCATTGGGTGAAGCAGTATAATATAGTGACGTCTCATGATAGAAGGCTCGTTTCTATGCTTCTTGATGGTGATGGGGAGAGGTATTGTAATTTATTTACTGTATTTATTATATACTTTTTTGTCTTTGACTATTTACTGATAAGGTAAATGACTTTCTATGAAAATAGTGTTGTTGTCTGGGAATCAAGTGAAAAATCGTATCTCGTCAATATTAAAAATATCATTGATTTGTTAAACAAGTGTTGCACTTCTAGTATGGTATGTCTTCTATTACCTTTTTTAATCAGCTTTGGTGTTTTAGTTTTCATTGAGTTCTTTTTTTGGACACAGGTCATTGATGCATATAGTGTTATTATTCAAGAAAAATGTCGCCTTAGGAGTATGGCTGGCATTGGATAAATGATTAGTTTTTCCTTTTTTCCGAGCACATTCACTGTAAGATTGTTGTTTGTTTATGAAAAACTATTAGCTTATATTTTTTCCATATTTTTATTTTTTTTATTCCATGTTTGAAGTAAAATATGAGTGCATTCTTATACTCTTTTATTATTCGCTTATAGGGAGTTCTGTATTCGTCAAATGAGAAATTAAAGGAGACCTTTTTGAAGCAGGTAGCAATTGAGAACATGAAGAACTCTGATTTTTTATTTTGTCCAGTAAACTCTGATAACCTTCATTGGACCTTGTTAGTTATGGATTTAAAGAATCGGGTTTTTAGATATTACAATTCACTGCAACCAGTTAGAGGAACCAGATCTAGTGATCCGTTTATAAAAGATGCAGTTAGTGTGGTAAGGTCTTCTAGAATGCGTAGGACAATTCAGAATATATTTCAAGATGGTGTGCTAATTTTTGTTTTTTGCAGAAATCTTTCTTGGAAGACTTGAACTGTGGAGAAGTGAAACACAGGAAATGGGAGATGACAACTGAGAAGACCCCGCAACAGGGAGACTACAGTTTGGATTGTGGGGTGATTATTTGTTATGTGATGGAGTGTTTGGCTACAGGTGTTGCAGTTGCAGAGATTTTGATAGAGAAAGAACTTGTTGAGCGGCGGTTGTTTATGGTGCATTATTTCTTAAATGATCCTAGAAGGAGTACCTCGGTAGTTGATGAGGAGAGTAATATGTATATGGTTACTTCCAGAGCCGATTGAAGTGAATAAAGAGTTTTTGAGTGAAATTAATATTTTGGTTTTTGTTGTACAAACTTAACTCCTCGCAGTTATTGTGACGGTTTGGCTGGATGACGGTTTGTGTGGGTAGCGGATTTGGGTTTTATTCATTGATTCAGATATTTATTTTGTAACAAACATAACTGTTGTGACTTTTTTTGATGGTGGTTGTTGATTTGGGGGTGAAATGGTTAATTTATTTTCACGATGAACAAACATTAGTTTTAAGATAAGTGTTGCTTTGTTCTTTGTCTTTTTTCTCTGCATTGTGTTATTTGAATGACTTGGAAACTTGTTCTGCATAGAATTATTAATAGGTAATTTTTATTGAAGGGTGTTAAATTAATATTTTTCTTTGTAGTATCTAGAGTCACTTCTTTAACTTCCAATTTTATGTTTCGACTCACAATTTCCCACTGTTAACAGTGGTTCGGTTCTTTTAATGCAAGTTGGTTGTTTATATAAATTTCAACTGGGAATTTCCAGTGGGAACTCCCATTGGAAAATTTCAGTGGGAATTTTCAGTTTCGTTTACATCATTTTATTAGGCATACAAATTGCAACTAGGAATTCGAATTGGAATTTTCCACTGGACTGTTTCATTGTAAAATGGGAGGGGACATTTCCAGTTTGATCGTGTACAAGATGTTTTTTACAATTTCCCTATCTGCACCAACAAATTCAATTATAAAAACTGATTTCCAAAAGAAGTTGCATATTATGATGACATCTACAATTGAAGCTGTGTATCAATTGAATTCTGAAATGCTTGCAATGAGTTCTTAGTCCTCATATTTAGGTTGTCATTCCCATTTGCAGTCGTTGCTTAATGTTTCATCGTTAGTAGTGGAAAATTCCTCCTTGACGGCTCCTAATTGCATCAATAATTATATATTAACAACTACAATGATAACTAACAAAAGGGTTGCATAATATTTCAAATAGGACAACATATCAACTGCTATGAACTGTTTTTAAATTTGTAGGTTTTGAAGATACAGAGAAATATGTACTTACATTGACATTTATGAAACTATCATCATGGTAACCAGCATTCAACGGTTCTGTTGTATTTCCCTACAACATTATTATAACATTATTTATGCATGTTAGCATTGAATGAAATAGTTCATTAACATAATAAAATAATAGCAGAACTGTTGTATAAGGTTTTAAATATCACATTATATGTAGTGCTATGATGTGGGTACCAATGTAACTCTCAATGGTGGTTTCATAGTTGGCACATAGTCCACTAGGCTAGTATTGTAGAGAATTTGGCTGGGTAAATAATTGGGGATAGAAGAGTAAGAATATTCGGAAGCACCATAGGCTGACTAGGTGGATTCAGACTATGGTGTGTATACAATAGTGGATCCAGGATAGGGGGTCCAGGCATGTTTTACCCATGGAATGGTGGAAATTAAATTCTGAGCTATAGGGTCTGATTTTTCTACAAAAATGTTCTTATCCTGGGACTCTACTGTGTGGTCAGTAGGCTATGATGTGGTGGGTCTGATTTTTCTAGTCGTTCAGAATTTACTATCAATATGTTATAGAGTTATATGGAGTGTCCAACCATGAAACCACCACTGAGAGTTACACATAACCATTTATACTGTATAAGGTTTTAAATATCACATTATATAAAGTGTTGTGATGTTGGTTTCAATATCAAATGTTTTGTAACCTAATGTACAGTACTTACATTGACATATGTGAAAGTTTGTCCATTACAACCACTATTTTTCGGTTCTCTAGTTGTTACCTGCAATAGAATTATAACAATATTTAGTCATGAAAACATTAAATGTATTATTTCAATAACATAAGTAAATAATAACAATGTAGTACCAGTTATTTAGTATCTTGATTTCTGATTTTGCACCGTTTTTTTATGCGTTTTCTTGCCCGTTCTAGACAACTTTTCAGCCTATCACCACCTTTCCTTTTATCTTTTCTCTTAAATGATGTTTTACACTGTTGTCGACCTTGGTTGTTAGCCTCTTGTTTACTGGATTTTGAGGGTACATTCTTTTTGGCGTCCTGCAATTCTCTGGCATAATTGTTCAAATTTGACATTCCAATTCTATATCATTCTTCAAAGTCACGAGATTTTGTTACAAGCTTTATTGTCATTTGTGCCAATTGTTGGTAACATTAAGCTTTTCTTGCTACCATATCCTCTTCAGCATGATTAACTGTGATGTATGCCAACTGGATGTCACGGGCTTGTCTTGTCCATCTCTTACAGATATACAACTCTGGCAAGGACTGCACATCCAACATTTCTAATATTTTCAAAGCACGACAACACAAATAGCCATAACTTTCAAATTTCAAACAAGTACATCCAATTCTGACAGGTGATTGTTGGTACACTTCTAATCTATAGTCATTTGACGAACCTTTCACTTCCACAAGATACCATTTTGGGGAAACAGTTTCATTACAAGACTTAAGGCAACAAGCACCACATAGTTGGCGTTCATACTGAAAAAGATCAAATATCTTTTGAGTGTACAAATGACTTGCTTGAACCATGATCGGATGATATGGAAAATGATTGCATGGCAGCTTTTCCCTTCCATCAAATTCAGCTTTCATTTCTCGATACCGATTCTTCTCTAACACACGCTCAAATTGTTGGAAGAATTCCAAGACACTAAGTTTACGATTCAAATAATCCTTTAATACACCATTGAAACTTTCACTTAACTGTGTGCTTCGAATTCCTAATGTCAATGCAGTTTTCATAAAACAATGAGCTCATTTTTCTTTGACTTTGTACATATCTTCTATCCATGTTGAATTCATATCACTGCAATGTAGTTGGATTTCTTTCCACATTGCTTCAAATTTTGAAATCTCTGCAGTGCCATACATGCATTTGTTCAATTTTTCCAACATTGTCGAGTCATATTCCATTACATGGGCCAAGTATTTCATGCCATTTTGCATTAGGTGTCAGGTGCATAGGTCGTGTCTTGTTGTAGGTAGTGTCAAACCAATTGCTTTAGACATAGCTGCATCTTGATCTGTGAAAATTGTCTTTGGATGTTTGCCTCCATGAAAATCAACAAATCTATTAAACAACCAACTAAATGAGTCCTGCAGTCTCATCGTATAACAATGTTGCACCAAAAATTACAATCTCCTTATGATGATTTATACCGACAAACACTCCCAAAGGCCTAGACTCCCTGTCTGTGTTGAAGGTAGTGTCAAACACGACAACATCTCCAAAATGATCATAGTCAACCTTCATTCTCAGGCTAATCCAAAAAATGTTGCTAATTTGACCACACATGTCAAGTTGCACTGAGTATACGAATGACATGTTCTCTCTTGATTGCTTCTCTAGGTATTGTAACATACCATCAACATCACATAGTTGCAACTCCCTTGGTCTTTTGGACCATAGATAGTTCAGTTGGTCCACTAGTGTATATCCAAGACTTGCAGAGCCACCTGCAATAACTGTTGCGAGTGAAAACGAATCAGCGGGCTTCAGACCAGCTCTGTCACTAACATCCAACTCAGCACCTTGTGCATCACTAATGTGTCTTTGTGACCTCATGAAATGCATGGTCCTGGGAGCATGTAAGGGATGATTATGCTCCTCAACAAACTGCGTGCACTCATATTGGTTATTGAACATGTAGACAACTCCCATTCGTGCTGGACAATTAGTCCTTGTTTCTGCACGTGGCTTTTTGACATTGACATCACGTTTGTCTGCTCTTCAACATCCTTCTTTGCTGCATGTATACAAAGTGGATGTTACCAAACTTATGTCCTTTTTATGTTTGTTAACATACTGTTTCCGTACACTGAAACCCACAATGCCTCCATAAGCAACATAAAACGAATAAGCATCTGAATCTGATTTAAAAGTCATCCCAATACTTGGTTTTCATGTACTGCTTTCTTTAGAAATGTTTTCACATGGGGTGCTTTCTTCCGAATTGGGGACTTCCTCTATGTTGATGTTAATTTCTACACTGCTCTTTGAGTTTGTAATGTCCTCATTGCTATGCTCCGTGACGTAGCAGTCAGAAATTTTTTGAACAGCATTTAAATCAAATGAATTTATGGCCTCTACACCTTGTAGAGCATTCAGATTGAGGTCCTTTGCTGTCATTCTGTGATGTACAATTTATCTGCACAAAGTGTTAGATCACAATTGTCTATAATTTGTTTAATGGGTTTTCCTTTGGATAGAGTGGAAATTCTCATTGGAAATTGGAGTTGCAAATTCAAACTACTATTTCCCACTGGAAATTCGCACTGCAAATTTGAACTTTCAATTCGCACTACCAATTCGCACAGCAAATTCACACTGGAAATTCCCATTGGAAATTGCAGTTGCAAATTCATAGTAGTAACTCCCAGTTGAAATTCGCACTGAAAATTCTCACTAGAAAATTTCTAATGGAAACTGTCATCGAACTTCCCCATTGGAAAATTCTCATTCAAAATCTCAGTTTTCTTCTTCGAATCTTTTGAAATTTCGAACTTCGAATTTCAATTGTCAATTCGTAGTGACATTTTGCAGTAGAGATGTCAACGTATAATTTGAACTGTGATTTAATGACGTTCTTTATAACAGAGAAAGAGACTAGCAGAATTCTGAACCTTGATGGAAACGCCTCCTGCAAACTGCTACGCTCTTATAAAGCGTTTCTGAAAATGCGTGATGCAACTGCTGCGTCAGAACACCTCCTGTGAACGAACCTTCAGAAAGCCCCAAACGTGCATGGTTTATTGCCGCCCCTTGTGAACGAAAGATGAAAATGGCGCCTGCAAACGCCGGGTATGGCTTCCGTCCCTTGGAATCGTGAAGAACCCGCACGTATATAGCCGCCCCCGACAAGTGGACCTGAGTCGATGTAGGCGCGACCAGAAAATGCTGAACCTGACCCTCAGAGAATCCCGAAGTTGCCCGCTACGACCGTCGAAATATTTCCGTCACCTTTGTTTAGGCGGGAAGTAATTAACCCTCACTTTTCTTTTTAATTTCCCAAACTAATTGAACGGTACCCCAATGTCTTAACCACATGGCGGGAATCGAGCGGCCAACATGACGCTCAGGTTCAGATGCCGAACCTGAAACGATTTAAATCACTCACACCCCCGCCCCATTGCTAGGGGTTTTGGTCCTTCCTCGTCTCCATCACATAGATGGTTCCGCACCCAATTCAACCTTCCACGCAAACCAATCATCCTTTGGTCCCACTACATCTCTGATTGCTCTCTCGAAGTAAATCTTGGGTCAAAATCAATGTCTCTGCTTTTGGCCGCTGGCACAGGTGCTTCTTCGTCTGCACCCGTTGCTTCTCTTCTCCGAACCAGCCTTCCCTACCCCATCTCGGAACCCCTAAACACTACCACAATCCTCAGCGGAAGAAAATACTGCTCTCCACTTCGAGTCGCCGCTCCGCCCTCCCAACCATCCATTCCTCAGCAGCAGGAGCAGGATGGTCCCTCGGTCGTCGATCTCGCGGAGGAAGATCAACTTCATGCAGGGTCCTCCGCCGACAAATTCACGTGGCGCGACCACTGGTATCCGGTCTCCCTGCTGGAAGACCTGGATCCCCGCCTTCCTACCCCGCTCCTCGGCCGCGACATCGTTGTCTGGTTCCACAGGCCCCTCGCAGAGTGGGTGGCCTTCGACGACAGGTGCCCCCATCGCCTTGCCCCGCTTTCTGTACGTCGGACTATTTTCCTCCTCCTCCATCCGGTGCCGTGTTGCTCGCTTCCTTGAATCTAACTGAGAATTAGGGCTTCTTGTTTCGGTGGTTGCGTAGGAAGGGCGAATCGATGAGAACGGGAAATTGCAGTGCTCGTACCATGGCTGGTCGTTCGATGGTTGTGGGTCGTGTGTGAGAATCCCTCAAGCCGCGCCTGAAGGCCCTGAAGCTCGTGCTATTCAATCTCAGAGAGCTTGTGCTACGAAGTTTCCGTCAATGGTTTCTCAAGGTCTGCTCTTTGTTTGGCCCGATGAGAATGGCCTGGAACGATCTCGGTCCTTCAAACCTCCCATGTGAGTATGTATGCATATATGTTGCTGATTTGGTTTTACACGCCGAAAGAGTTGGAGGCGTTGATCATGAAGTGTTCAATTATTCAGGGTTTTTCATGTTGATCTTTCCTTGTTGATGGGAACTGTTAAGTACTTTGTTTTTCCACTCGTAAATTCATGTCCTTGAATTGCTTAGGCTGCCAGCTGATTTTGATAAACCCGAGTTCTCAACAGTGACGATTCAGCGTGATCTGTTTTACGGCTATGACACCCTAATGGAGAATGTCTCTGATCCTTCTCATATTGACTTTGCCCACCACAAGGTATATGAATCAGTTTATGAATCTTCATTCTCTGCCCCCCACCCCCCACCTGTTTGTTGATTTGTTTTACAGGTTACAGGCAGGAGGGATAGGGCCTTGCCTTTACCTTTTAAGTTGGAGGCAAGTGGTCCATTGGGCTTTGTCGGATCAAATGATGGGAATCCGAGAATCAGCGCTGAGTTCGTTGCACCATGTTATTACGTGAATAAGTAAAACTCATTCATTCCTTAGTTTTAACGCAAAATCCTGCATGAAAATCGGCAGAACTGATTTTCCTTTTGTTGGTTCTTGCTCTTAAGTAGCTACAATGATTTATTTCCATTCAGACTCGTTTTATATCCATGGCAGGATAGAGAGAGACGAAACTTCCCATATTTGGTGACCAGAAATGGATCATATGGATCTGTTCCTTCAATGTGCCAATGGCTCCTGGGAAGACACGCTCAATTGTGTGCAGCGCACGGAACTTCTTTCAGATCACAATGCCAGGGCCTGCCTGGTGGCAAGTAAGTTACAAGTGTTGTAAGGAGTTTTCAGTAAGGGATGTCAAATGCAGTCTGGTGTGTGATTCTTGAGCAGGTGGTCCCTCGATGGCATGAGCACTGGACCTCGAACAAAGTGTATGATGGGGACATGATTGTTCTCCAGGGCCAGGAGAAGACCTTCCTCTCCATGCCCATGGATGGTTCCACCGATGTCACTAAGCTCACATTTACCCCGGCCCAAGCGGATTGCTTTGTATTGGCATTTCGAAATTGGCTGAGGCAACACGGGAACGGCAAGCCTGACTGGTTTGGCTCCATTGACAAACAACCTCTTCCCTCAACTGTTCTGTCCAAGCGCCAGGTACTGGTTCATGAACTGTTGTTGGTGATGGAGATGATTTGTACTGGAGATGAACCTGGCTGGATTCATGCTGTCTTTGCAGATGCTGGATCGATATGAGCAGCACACGGTGAAGTGTTCATCGCGCATGCAGCATTCCAGAGATTTCAGAGGTTTTTGATTGGAGCTTGCGTGGTGTGCTGTGCAGCGGCGGGGCTTACCCCCAGTCTGCAGCTGAGGATTCTATTGGGCGGGTCTGCGATTGCGAGTGCAGGTCTGGCATATGTTTTGCATGAATTGCAGAAGAATTTTGTGTTTATTGATTATGTGCATGCTGAGATCGATTGATCTTAGAAAACAGGAAATATATACATATGGAGAGATTAAGGTGATACATAATACATCTTGATTTGAGTGGTGAAATAACTTCTTGATTTGTCTCCATTTGCATGGAGATTTGAAATATGAATATCTAATGATGAAATATCTTTTTGGTTTGCTGAAAATTTTGGGGTTCCTCTTGGATTTTATTGTTTTTATAAATTTTATTTTTTGTTTTATTTTAAAAGGGAAGACATGAAGGTAAGTCCTACATTAAAAGAATGAGAAGGGAAGGTTATCTTATATACATATGATTGAGACTAATAAAAAGTTCAATACTGGAGATATTGACTATTGTGTGAGAATATGCTAATATATTCCTTACACAACACCATCTAAGGAAATATACATATCATATTAACCATATCAGATAATGCATATTTAAATAATAAACAGTTCAGCAAAACAAGTTCCAATGATCCAACAATTAAATTAGAGGGTATTAATATTTTTAGCTAATTATCAAAATTATGGGTTTTTTGTGATTAGAAATAAAATAATAATCATATTTTGGTGAAGTTATGCGGGATGCATGGATAGATTTTTGTCTCCATTGGATGTAGAACTTAGAAGAGAGGTGTGGTATCTTCCACATTAATTCAATTATAGTTATTCATGATATTGGGTCCAACAAATCCCACATAATGGATATATTCTAGACCATTACCAATATTTTTATGGAATATTTATTCCAATTTACATAGATTTTTTTTCCTAATAATGTAGTTAAAAATAGAATCACTTTCGCACATTATTTTCTAAGGTTTCTATCTACAACAACACACACTTCCATCAAATTGGTAATAAAATTACCATTCATGTACGGAAATTTACCGCCTTGCGAAACGATGTCAATTGTTTGGAGTTTGGAATTCGTTGTGTTGGGAGCGTTTTGAGAAAGCTCTAGAGAAAGAGAAGAATAATGTTCTTCATTCGATGAAGAACATCGTTCATCAACGACGAGTTTTTTGGGATAATGTTTCTTTAAATTGGTAGGGATTCTATATGCAACAAGGTAGTTGAGTAAATTAGCATACCATGGATTCATACCTGAGATGGAATAAAGATGCTCATCAGGGAATGTTTCCTGAACTGATAATTGGTCCAAGGTGTTTGTCTTTAATTTGTGAGTAAGCATACTCATGTCTTCTATCAATGTGAAGATAGGTATGAACTTCCTATGCGTATTAAATCCACTGTATGGGTCTTAATTCCTATTCAGAAGGGTTGTTTATCTCAAATGGTTGGTTAGAGTGAGTTCTTGTATCCCTTAGAGGACCCTAGTAGTGATCCCTTATATGAGAAGTTTGGTGTTTCCGCTGTTTCGGCGTGATGTTCTAAGTGATGATGTCTTACGAGCTGTTGTGGCCTGTTGGCCACTGCTGCTGTCGGCGGCACCGACCATCACATTTAATTTATTTAAAAGAAACCCCTAACAACTAATTTAATTAAATTCCTTTCAACCATAAATTTAATTCAATTAATTTAACTCGAAAATCAAGAAGAGTTGTTTACTCTCCCCTCACATTGTGAATTAGAGTTCTTAATAGAACTTAAATCTAGTGTAATGTCAATATATTAGCATTCAGATAAGGGTTTGTATGATCTAATGCATCACCTTAGGGTGTATGGATTATCTTTGTTAGAAAGAAAGTTGGGTTAATACAATTTTGTATCACCTATCGTGTGCTTAACAGGACCATGATAATGAAAAATATCCTTTACTTTGAATTTATGATTTGTTTGATCAACTTTATGTATCTCATTATTTCTAAAAAGCGAATATCTTTTAATTGGATAAAGGTTTATATGATCTAGTGCATCACCTTAGGGTGTACCGATCATCTTTGTTAAAAAGAAAGCTAGATCAATACAGTTTTGAATTGGCTATCAACAACTTAACAAGGTCACAGTAAAAAAAGGATCATTTACATTGAATATATGATTTGTTCGGTCAATTTTATGGATCTCATTATTTTTTAAAAATAGATCTTTAATCGGGATATCATCAAACAAAATTGAAAATAGAAGATATTCACACAAAAAAACTTTTGCATAAGAAGACATGAACATTATGATTTCACAATGATTCCATTTGGACATAAAAGTACTTTAAAAATATTCATGGATTTGATTAATAAAATATTTAAATATTAGCTTGATAAATTTTTAGTAGTCTTTGTAGACAATATTCGCTTATATTTTAAAAGGTAATAAGAACCAAAGGTAATAAGAGCTTGAAAAGCATTTTAGGGTAGAGATGAAGACTCTTAGAAGGGAGAAATTGTTTTGATAAATGCGACTTATGGATGTAACAATTAGAGAATGTAATTACAAGAATGGGGAAATATGTAAATCCTTCAAAATAAAAATGATTGAAGAATGACCCTGACCAATTACGGTGAAAAGGAGCCATTATTATTTTTGGATTAACTGAGTATTAATGACGCTTTGTGAAAATTTTATCATGATCTAAAATCCCAACCAAGTTAACATGGGAGGGAGTGTCACACCCGCCGTCATTAAATTATTTATTTTATTAATTTTTCTTTGCGTCGGATAGTCCGGGTTGAAACCCGACTTAAAATTTTGAGTTTTTATTTAAAAATGCACATTTTGGCATTGACAGCGTTCAACGCGCCACTGTTGAAGCCGCGCGGCCTCGCCTGGGTCACTGCGCGGCCTCGCTCGGTTCCCCGCACGTCTGCCCGATGTTCAAACTAATTAAATAAAAGAAATTATTAATAAAGAAATAAAATTTAAGGGGGATAAAATGAACATAAAATAAAATAAGAAGTGTGACAAAAATTTAATGGATTGTTTTAATATTTAAGGATATTATTATCATTATTATTATTAGTTCTAAGGATGATAATTTATTTAAGTTGTTATTATTACTCCAATTATTATTATTATTAATATTATTAATATGTTAATTATTATTATTATTATTATTATTATTATTATTATTATTATTAGTTTTTGTTTTACTTTTAGTTTAGTTTTATTTATTTATTTATTTTTTATTTCGGGTAGGGTTCAGACGCCCCCCCCCCATCTGCATCGCGTCGCCCCCCCCTCCTTCATCACATAGCCCCCTCTTACCTCCTAGACTGCCGCTAGAACCCTCCTCCTCCCGATTGTCATCGCGCCAGACTCCTCCCGGCCAGCCCCGTCCGGCCGCGCCCCATCCCTCCCGTCCGGCAAGCCCTGCGCCGGCCTCACCTCCAGGCCGCTCACCCGCCTCCATCCTCCTCTTCCAGCAAGCCCTGTCAGGCCGCTACCTCCCGACGATCTTCAAGCCGGCGCCACCCCTGCCTCTCCTCCTGCTAGCGTCGCGCCGCACCACTTCGGATAAGTCCCTCCCCTCATTTCTTTGAGTTTTGTTTTGATTGTTTGGATGTCCATTATAAGGTCTGTTCTTGTTTCTTAGGGTCCAATTTTAATGTCATATACTGGCTCTTGCTAGCTTGTTGTGTGGCCGAGGTGCGAATATGGTTCCACGCTTTTTTTCCGGAATCCTATTGGTTCGAGGTAGGTGGTTCCATACCATTGCATCAATTGATTAATTTAATATGTTAATTTGGTTTTAAAAATGCGTTTATGATCAAATTTGTTGGCGCGAAATATTTTTTTGGAGTGTTTAGACATGTGTTCAAGTGGGAAATAATTATTTTGGTGTGTCTACCTTGTTGCGCACCCTTGAAATCAATTGCAAATTGTTCGAGTAATGAAAAAAAATGTTTGATGAGGTTGTCTTGCGCATTTGGTTTTAGAGTGACGTTCTATATAGGATAAATTGTGTTTTTGGTATAAACCCTTGGGTGCTAATTTGATGTATTTTATAAAATGTTTAACTTGATTTATTTGTTCAAATGTGATGTGCAAATGAGGTTTTAGAATAGTTGAGTGTGCAATTGATTTTTAAATGGTCTTTGCATGTAAAAATTTGTGTTGTTTTGGTGCAATGTTTTCAAGATGGACTCTAGGAGTTGTTTGGTTGGTGCGAACTTAGTTTTCAAGGGTAATTGAGTTGTGTATGTTTAAATGTGGATTTTTAATGTGGAGCGAATTATTTTGGGCGTGTTGGCTTGGTTTTGTTTTTGTGAAAAAAGGGGGCAAAGCTTGTTTTGGAAATGGTTTTAAAGTATGAGTGATCTTATAAAGGGGCTTGGTCATTGTCTTGGGTGATCTTATAAAGTTGTTATAATGGTGTATTTAATTGTGGAAGAGGTGCAAACCATGTTTGGAAAAAGAAAACGAATGTTTTGAGGCACGTTTGATTTTAAGAGAGAGAAATTGAGTGCGTTTTTAGGGCAAAACCTTGTTGTACATTTTAGAAATGTATTATTAATTATTTAGATGATTTATTAATTTGTGAGTGTTATGCGAATTATACTTTAAAAAGTTTTGTTGTGCGCTTGGTTTAAAAAGTGGATTTTTAGTGTGTTTTTGGTGTAAAGACTTACGGCGTTTCATGGAATTGTTTTACTGAGTTTTTAAATGATATATATATTAAATTGTGAAAGTGATGCAAATTATATTTGAAATGGTCTTTGTGTGCATTCGATCTTTAAAGAGGAGTTTGGGTGTGCAAGTGGGGGCTTATGATGTAATGCCTTGGTTGGTGTGTGATATGTGAAAGTGATACACTATGTGAATGTGGAACTTGTTTGAGCACAAGGGAAAACCCCGGGTACCTAGGTGGGCGGATTAGGACTAGTACGCTAGATGACACGTGAGCGGTTCGTCCCAGTTTCATCTGACAGGATTGACGTTACAACACTAACTAAACTTTTGTGATGATTGGAGACCACTAGGTTATGGATATGTTTCCCTACTAGTGGCTCGTGCATTAGAGCGTTGATTATTGTGGTTCCTATGCCACGTTTACACCGAGGTACGATGTCTCTAGCGCACCACGCATACTAGCTGCCTTAGGGGATTTACCCGCAGTGCCCTACTATTCATGACGTGGTGCCTTCTGTCGACATACGGAGGACCACTTGGGTATGTGCATGTTCTTTATAAATTTTCCCTTCCATTTTAAAGTAGTATTTGTGAAACGATTTTTCTTCCAGTACTCTTTTCTTTTTTACTTTTGGTTTTTAAATGTTTTCTTTAAAAGCATTTTAAAAAGTGAGGTTTTATATAAGCATGTTAAATCATCTTTTTGATGACGTGACATGGAACCTTTTATTTGGTGGTATCCTACTCGGCTCTTGGCTCACACCCTACATACACCTTTGGGTGTATGTAGACCTTGTTCCTTGTGTATTCTAGGTTGAGGCACCATGCTCAGCGATGGTGGTTCAGGTTGCATTTGGTCTTCTCATGTAGAGTGGTGTTGATGTGGCCTCTCTTTTGCTGGGAGGTTTGAGTCAGAGTTTTAGTTTCTGCTGTTGTCATTTCTTTTTAGTTATTGGATCGAGTTGTAGACCTTTACGTTTCTTTTTAGTTTAAGAGCTTGTTTGGTTGATAGTTCTTCAGTTTCAGTTTATATATCTTGTTGATTGTTTTATGTCTCTCATTTCGGGTAAATCATTCCCATGTAATGTTTTGGTACCCGGGCACTTGTACCAGCCTGTGGGGATCGGGAACGCCCCTCGGGCCATGCCGCGGACCGGGTTAGGCGCGGGGTCGGATGACGACCCGGCTTGGTTCGTGACAAAATAGTATCAGAGGAGGTTTGCTCTCTTGGGTCGTGTTCTTTTGGGATAGAGTCACGGTAGATGGGAGTTAAGGTTGTCGGGAATCGACATCCTAGCTACGAGTAAGGTGCCTGGCCAGCACACCTCGTGGCAAGACTTCGAGTTCCCAAAGAAAGTAGAGGTTTTCCTAAATCATGGGTCCGTGTGGTTAATATTGTTTATTGGAAATGAAAAGGGAGTATAGTCAGTGGTCCCAGTGAGCTCATAGTGCTTGGCAAGCCATGTGGAGCCAGGGACACTGGCTTAAAATACTCTCTGTGGCAGTGGCGTGATTGGCGTATGGCCGCCAACCATATGTTCCAATCACCCGCTGACACTAGTTTCTTCCTGCATTGTTCCTCGTCTCTTTGTTTTGGTTTCGCAGAAATCTGGTTTTTAAGTAAAAATGAATTGGTCTTATTGGAAAAATGTTTTGAAGTGAAGCGCTTTAAAAAGAAAATGACGTATGAGGTTTGAAAAGTGTGGGTTGAATGTTTTGGTTTTGAAAAATGGAAAGGTCTGGTTTTGATCCTTGGTGCTCTCACAGGCAACCACATGTCTGAGTGTATACGAAAAGGAAAATGGTTAATGGCACGAGCGGATGAGTGTTTGGATGGACATGAGGTGGGTGCATGTGTGGCATGAGAACATGCATGTGTGAGGCCCATGGGACACCATTTGTGTTTGCGCAACCCACAAGCTTCGTTATTTTTCAAAAAGTTTTGTTAAAGGAAAATTTGGTGTTTTAGTAACCGGTGATCGCGTGGTTTGTCCTTGTGTTTTTGAAATGCTGGATGTGAGGCGTTTTGAGCTGAGAATCCTTTTTGAATGATTTGTGTCCTGAGTTTGAATTCATATTTTTATGTTGTTGTGAAAGCGTGTGGTTAGTGAATTATTTTGGAAAAGTGCTCTGGGAAGCCCTTGCAGTGGTTCCCCCTGCACGTTTAGTGTTCGCTTGTGGTATGTATTGACCATTGGACTAGTTTGGTTGGGTCCATGGTTTTCTTTCTTGACTAGTGCACGCCCCCCATAACGCGATAACATGCGATTGAAGTTCAGCCACGGGCAATTCGTTGTTGGCTGACCCTCCAGTTGATCAGAGGACTCTCTTCTTGAATTCTAGAATTAAACCCACCTCTCTTTTTTACAACTAAGCGGAACCTCTCGCCGCGGGATGACATATGCGAGGGGAGTTGAAGGGAGTTTTGGTCTCTTTGAGTTGTCCGAGTCGTCGGGTATGACGTTTGACACCGTTGTGTCTGAATGTCCCCCTGGAAACGGTGAAAGAAATTCCCCCAGGGAAGGGTGAAGGCGGTTTAGAGTTATCAGTGCTGACTGATGGTTTGAAAGGCCCATATTGCTTTCATCGGCCGCAAGAGTCATGTTTGGTGATGTCTTGCAGCGTGAGCTCTCTTGAAGAGCAAGGGTGGATTTCGTAGGATCCTTCGGGAATCCCTGTTTTCATAGGAGTGTGTCCTCTCGGGGAATTCTAAATTTTCTTTTCAAAGGGGAGTGTTTGTCGTGCGTCTTTCCTTTATAAGTTTCTTGGTTAAGGTGAAGAGGTGATGCATGCGCATAATCTAAACCCTTACCTTGGTGGGTGTGCCGCGGGTGAGTAGTTGGCTGTCTTGGTGTGTTGTGTTTGTTGGTGTTATCTCAGTTGTGGTGTGGTTGCGTGTGGCACCAAAAGGAGAAGCTCTGTTTGGGAGTTTTCAATACCTGACTGCAAGGCAGGAGATGCTTCAAACATCAGGGCTCCATCCATAGGCCTCAAAGTGAAGATGACGCGTGGTCAGGAACCCCAAGAGTGCGTGGGACCCCAACCTTATTTATATTGTCGGTATTGAAGGTGAAGGAGGTTTAAATTTTTTTTTTGTGGTTTCGTTCCGAATGATCCGTTTGTGTGCGTGGGGTTTCTCGTGGCTATGAGGAGGTGTGGTCGTCTTGTTACCTTAAAGTCCCGGGGGTGGCGTCTCACCCAATGTAATTGCTTTTAGCGGTCTTTATGGGGTCTATTTGGGTGAATTGGTCTCAAATTTGAATAGTGCTCGTCTAGGGATGTGAAGATGTTGGTTTTTCTTCGGTCGTGGTTTTGACACCCCAGTAGTTGGGCCCCGCCCTCCCCGCTCCTTGTGGTGGGGTGTTTGGTCACCATCGAAAAATTTCAAAATTTTTGTATCTTCTGTCTGTTCTAATGGTGGGGAGACCCATGATGGGTCTCACTCAAATGTCATTGGAACGAATCAGTGTTGGCCTTTTTCATAATTGTGGGGAGTCCGCTCGTGCCTCCCCATATCAGTTTCTCCAATCTCGTCTCAGGCGTTGGTAGGTTCTTAATGGTGGGGAGCCCCTTAGGCTTCCCCATGTCGACCTTTCAGTTCTGTTCCTAGAGATATTTTGGCGATAGGTGATAAGAGTACTCCTTGGACATGGTTGATCTTGTTTGTTTGTTCTAGTCAAACAACATGGTTTTCATTCGATGGTGCTTGAGGTGTTTCGGCCTGTGAAGTTGGTTTCCATGGGTGTGAGAGTCCCTATCCTTGATTAATCAACCGGAGATGTTCTAGCTCTTTTGGTTGGGCGACACATATTAAAAAGTCTTTTTACGAGTTTCTTGAGGTTTTCATTTAAGTCACCTTCTCTCATCACGATGCGTTTGCCTCTTCTCGCTTGTTGTTTGTGGGGATCCTCTTTAAACCTTAAGGGGGTTTCATTTTTCTACTTTGGGGGTTCAATCTTAGTTATGGATTTCCGGGGGCAGAAAGCTTTATGGCAGGGAGAATTGTCACACCCACCGTCATTAAATTATTTATTTTATTAATTTTTGTTTGCGTCGGGTAGTCCGGGTTGAAACCCGACTTAATTTTTTGATTTTTGATTTAAAAATGCACATTTTGGTATTGACAGCGTTCATCACACCACTGTCGAAGCCGTGCGGCCTCGCCTGGGTCACTGCACGGCCTCGCTCGGTTCCCCGCACGCCTACACGATGTTCAAACTAATTAAATAAAAGGAATTATTAACAAAGAATTTTTTTAAGGGGGATAAAATGAAAATAAAATAAAATAAGAAGTGTGATAAAAATTTAATGGATTGTTTTAATATTTAAGGATATTATCATCATCATTATTATTAGTTCTAAGGATGATAATTTATTTAAGTTATTATTAATACTCCAATTATTAATATTATTAATATTATTAATATGTTAATTATTATTATTATTATTATTATTATAAGTTTTTGTTTTACTTTTACTTTAGTTTTATTTTATTTTATATTTTTTTATTTCGGGTAGGGTTTGGACCCCCCATCTGCATCGCGTCGCCCCCCCTCCATCTTCATCGCATCGCCCCCTCCTACCTCGTGGACCGCCGCTGGAACCCTCCTCCTCTTCCCGATTTTCATTTCACCAAAGTCCTCCCGGCCAGCCCCGTCCAACCGCGCCCCATCCCTCCCGTCTGGCATGCCCTACGTCGACCTCACCGCCAGGTTGCTCACCCGCCTCTATCCTCCTCTTCCAGCAAGCCTCGTCAGGCCGCTACCTCTCGGCGATCCTCAAGTCGGTGCCTCCCCTGCCTCTCCTCCTCCCAGCGTCATGCCGCACCACTTCAGATAAGTCCCTCCCCTCATTTATTTGAGTTTTGTTTTGATTGTTTTTTTTTCAGTGGGTAGGATGTCCATTATAAGGTTTGTTCTTGTTTCTTAGGGTCCAATTTTAATGTCTTATACTCGCTCTTGCTTGCTTGCTGTGTGGTCGAGGTACGAATAGGGCTCCACGCTTTTTTTTTTCAGAATCCTCTTAGTTCGAGGTAGGTGGTTCCATACCATTGCATCAATTAATTAATTTAATATGTTAATTTGGTTTTAAAAATGTGTTTATGATCAAATTTGTTGGCGCGAAATATTTTTTTGGAGTATTTAGACATGCGTTCAAGTGGGAAATAATTATTTTGGTGTGTCTACCTTGTTGCGCACCCTTTAAATCAATTGCAAATTGTTTGAGTAATGAAAAAAAATGTTTGATGAGGTTGTCTTGTGCATTTGGTTTTAGAGTGACGTTCTATATGGGATAAATTGTGTTTTTGGTATAAACAGTTGGGTGCTAATTTGATGTATTTTATAAAATGTTTAACTTGATTTATTTGCTCAAATGTGATGTGCAAATGAGGTTTTAGAATAGTTGAGTGTGCAATTGATTTTTAAATGGTCTTTGCATGTAAAAATTTGTGTTGTTTTGGTGCAATGTTTTCAAGATGGACTCTAGGAGTTGTTTGGTTGGTGCGAACTTAGTTTTCAAGGGTAATTGAGTTGTGTATGTTTAAATGTGGATTTTTAATGTGTAGCGAATTATTTTGGGCGTGTTGGCTTGGTTTTGTTTTTGTGAAAAAAGGGGCAAAGCTTGTTTTGGAAATGGTTTTAAAGTATGGGTGATCTTATAAAGGGGCTTGGTCATTGTCTTGGTTTTTCTTCGGCGTGTGTCAAATGAAAAAAATGGTGTCTTGCAAATAATGGTGGTTTCTTCAAAGCGGTTGGTCTTTGATATGAAAGATGAAGTGTGTCTATTTTAATGAGATTTTTTCATTAGAAACGGATTTTTTGACATGTTGGCTTTGTGGTTCTCTTTTGGTTTAAAAGCATTTGGGGGTGTTTATGAAGTTCTTTTTTTATAAGTTGTTATAATGGTGTATTTAATTGTGGAAGAGGTGAAAACCATGTTTGGAAAAAGAAAACGGATGTTTTGAGGCACGTTTGATTTTAAGAGAGAGAAATTGAGTACGTTTTTAGGGAAAAACCATATTGTACATTTTAGAAATGTATTATTAATTATTTATATGATTTATTAATTTGTGAGTGTCATGCGAATTATACTTTAAAAGGTTTTGTTGTGCGCTTGGTTTAAAAAGCGGATTTTAGTGTGTTTTTGGTGTAAAGCCTTGCGGCGTTTCATGAAATTGTTTTACTAAGTTTTTAAATGATATATATATTAAATTGTGAAAGTGATGTAAAATATATTTGAAATGGTCTTGGTGTGCATTCGATCTTTAAAGAGGATTTTGGGTGTGCAAGTGGGGGCTTATGATGTAATGCCTTGGTTGGTGTGTGATATGTGAAAGTGATACACTATGTGAATGTGGAACTTGTTTGAGCACAAGGGAAAACCCCAGGTACCTCAGTGGGCGGATTAGGACTAGTACGTTAGATTACACGTGAGCGGTTCGTCCGAGTTTCATCTAATAGGATTGACGTTACAACACTAACTAAACTTTTGTGATGATTGGAGACCACTAGGTTATGGATGTGTTTCCCTACTAGTGGCTCGTGCATGAGAGTGTTGATTATTGTGGTGCCTATGCCACGTTTACACCGAGGTACGATGTCTCTAGTGCACCACGCATACTAGCTACCTTAGGGGATTTACCCGCAGTGCTCTACTATTCATGACGTGGTGCCTTCCGTCGACATGCGGAGGACCACTTGGGTATGTGCATGTTCTTTATAAATTTTTCCTTCCATTTTAAAGTAGTATTTGTGAAACGATTTTTCTTCCAGTACTCTTTTCTTTTTTACTTTCGGTTTTTAAATGTTTTCATTTAAAAGCATTTTAAAAAGTGAGGTTTTATATAAGCATGTCAAATTATCTTTTTGATGCTGTGACATGGAACCTTTTATTTGGTGGTATCCTACTGGGCTCCTGGCTCACACCCTACATACACCTTTGGGTGTATGTAGACCTTTTTCCTTGTGTATTCTAGGTTGAGGCACCATGCTTAGCGATGGTGGTTCAGGTTGCAGTTGGTCTTCTCATGTAGAGTGGTGTTGATATGTCCTCTCTTTTGCCGGGAGGTTTGAGTCAGAGTTTTAGTTTCCGTTGTTTTCATTTCTTTTTAGTTATTGGATCGAGTTGTAGACCTTTACGTTTGTTTTTAGTTTAAGGGCTTGTTTGGTTGATAGTTCTTCAGTTTCAGTTTATCAATCTTGTTGATTGTTTTATGTCTCTCATTTTGGGTAAATCGTTCCCATGTAATGTTTTGGTACCCGGGCACTTGTACCAGCCTGTGGGGATCGGGAACGCCCCTCGGGCCATGTCGCGGATCGGGTCAGGCGCGGGGTCGGATGGCGACCCAGATTGGTTCGTGAAAAAATAGTATCAGAGGAGGTTTTCTCTCTTGGGTCGTGTTCTTTTGGGATAAAGTCACGGTAGATGGGAGTTAAGGTTGTCGGGAATCGACATCCTGGCTACGAGTAAGGTGCCTGGCCAGCACACCTCGTGGCAGGACTTCGAGTTCCCAAAGTAAGTTGAGGTTTACCTAAATCATGGGTCCGTGTGGTTAATCTTGTTTATGGGAAATGAAAAGGGAGTAGGGTCAGTGGTCCGAGTGAGATTATAGAGCCTGGTAAGCCATGTGGATCCGAGGACACTGGCCTAAAATACTCTCCGTTGTAGTGGCGTGATTGGCGTATTGCCGCCAACCATATGTTCCAATCACCTGCTGACACTAGTTTCCTCCTGCATTGTTCCTCGTCTCTTTGTTTTGGTTTTGCAGAAATCTAGTTTTTAAGTATAAATGAATTGGTCTTCTTGGAAAAATGTTTTGAAATGAAGCGCTTTAAAAAGAAAATGACGTATGAGGTTTGAAAAATGTGGGTTGAATGTTTTGGTTTTGAAAAATGGAAAGGTCTGGTTTTGATCCTTGGTGCTCTCATGGGCAACCACATTCCTGAGTGTATACGAAAAGGAAAATGGTTAATGGCACGAGCGGATGAGTGTCTGGATGGACATGTGGTGGGTGCCTGTGTGGCTTGAGAACATGCATGTGTGAGGCCCATGGGACCCCATTTGTGTTTGTGCAACCCACAAGCTTCTTTCTTTTTCAAAAAGTTTTGTTAATGGAAAATTTGGTGTTTTAGTAACCGGTGATCGAGTGGTGTGTCCTTGTGTTTTTGAAATGTTGGATGTGAGGCGTTTTGAGCTGAGAATCCTTTTTGAATGATTTGGGTCCTGAGTTTGAATTCATATTTTTATGTTGGTGTGAAAGCGTGTGGTTAGTGAATTCTTTTGGAAAAGTGCTCCGGGAAGCCCTTGCAGTGGTTCCCCCTGCACGTTTAGTGTTCTCTTGTGGTATGTATTGACCATTGGACTAGTTTGGTTGGGTCCATGGTTTTCTTTCTTGACTAGTGCACGCCCCCCATAACGCGTTAACATGCGATTGAAGTGCGGCCACGGGAAATTCGCTGTTGGCCGACCCTCCAGTTGATCAGAGGACTCTCTTCTTGAATTCTATAATTAAAACCACCTCTCATTTTTACAACTAAGCGGAACCTCTCGTAGCGTGATGACAAATCCGAGTCGTCGGGTATGAAGTTTAACACCGTTGTGTCTGAAGGTCTCCCTGGAAACGGTGAAAGAAATTCCAGTGGGGAAGGGTGAAGGTGGTTCAGAGTTATCGGTGCTGACCGATGGTTTGAAAGGCTTGTAGTGCTTTCATCGGCCGCAAGAGTCATGTTTGGTGATGTCTTGCAGCATGAGTTCTCTTGAAGATCAAGGGTGGATTTCGTAGGACCCTTTGGGAATCCCTATTTTCATATGAGTGTGTCCTCTCAGGGAGTTCTAAATTTTCTTTTCAAAGGGGATTGTTTGTCGTGCGTCTTTCCATTTTAATTTTCTTGGTTAAGGTGAAGAGGTGATGCATGCGCATCATCTAAACCCTTATCTTGGTGGGTGTGCCGCGGGCGAGTAGTTGGCTGTCGTGGTGTGTTGTGTTTGTTGGTGTTATCTCAGTTGCGGTGTGGTTGCGTGTGGCACCAAAAGGAGAAGCTCCATTTGGGAGTTTTCAATACCTGACTGCAAGGCAGGAGATGCTTCAAACATTAGGGCTCCGCCATAGGCCTCGGAGTGAATATGGCACGTGGTCAGGAACCCCAAGAGTGTATGGGACCCCAAACTTATTTCTATCATCGGTATTGAAGGTGAAGGAGGTTTAAATTGTTTTCTGTGGTTCCATTTCAAATGATCTGTCTGGGTGCATGGGGTTTCTCATGGCTATGAGGAGGTGTGGTCGTCTTGTTACCTTAAAGTCCCGGGGGTGGCGTCTCACCCAATATAATTGCTTTTAGCGGTCTTTATGGGGTCTATTTGGGTGAATTGGTCTCAAATTTGAATAGTGATCATCTAGGGATGTGGAGATGTTGGTTTTTCTTAGGTCGTGGTTTTGACGCCCCCGTAGTTGGGCCCCGCCCTCCCCGCCCCTTGTGGTGGGGTGTTTGGTCACCGTTGAAAAATTTACAAAGTTTTGTAACTTCTGTCTATTCTAATGGTGGGGAGACCCACGATGGGTCTCACTCAAATGTTATTGGAACGAATCAGTGTTGCCCTTTTTTCATAATGGTGGGGAGTCCGCTCGTGCCTTCCCATATCGGTTTTTCCAATCTCATCTCAGGCATTGGTAGGTTCTTAATAGTGGGAAGCCCCTTAAGATTCCCCATGCTGACTTTTTTGTTTTGTTCCTAGAGATGTTTTGGTGATAGGTGATAAGAGTACTCCTTGGACGTGGTTGATCTTGTTTGTTTGTTCCAATCAAACAATGTGGTTTTCATTCTATGGTGCTTGAGGTGTTTCGGCCGGTGAAGTTGGTTTCTGTGGGTGCGAGAGTCCCTATCCTTGATTAATCAACTGGAGATATTCTAGCTCTTTGGGGTGGGTGACACATATTAAAAATTATTTTTATGAGTTTCTTGAGGTTGTCATTTAAGTCACCTTCTCTGAGCACGATGCATTTGCCTCTTCTCGCTTTTTGTTTGTGGGGATCCTCTTTGAACCTTAAGGGGGTTTCATTTTTCTACTTTGGGGGTTCAATCTTAGTTATGGATTTTTAGGGGTAGAAAGCTTTATGGCAGGGAGAATTGTCACACCCGCCATCATTAAATTATTTATTTTATTAATTTTTCTTTGCGTCGGGTAGTCCGGGTTGAAACCCGACTTAAAATTTTGAGTTTTTATTTAAAAATGCACATTTTGGCATTGACAGCATTCAACGCGCCACTGTCAAAGCCGTGCGGCCTCGCATGGGTCACTACGCGGCCTCGGTCGGTTCCCCGCACACCTGCCCGATGTTCAAACTAATTAAATAAAAGGAATTATTAATAAAGAATTTTTTTAAGGGGGATAAAATGAAAATAAAATAAAATAATAAGTGTGATAAAAATTTAATGGATTGTTTTAATATTTAAGGATATTATCATCATTATTATTATTAGTTCCATGGATGATAATTTTTTAAAGTTATTATTATTACTCCAATTATTATTATTATTAATATTATTAATATGTTAATTATTATTATTATTATTATTAGTTTTTGTTTTACTTTTAGTTTAGTTTTATTTATTTATTTATTTTTTTATTTCGGGTAGGGTTCGGACCCCCCATCTGCATCACGTCACCCCCTCCATCTTCATCGCGTCGCCCCTCCTAACTTGTGGACCACCGCTGGAACCCTCCTCCTCCTCCCGATTTTCATCGCGCCAGACTCCTCCCGGCCAGCCCCATACAACCGCGCCCCATCCCTCCTGTCCGGCATGCCCTGCGCCGGCCTCACCTCCAGGTCGCTCACCCGCCTCCATCCTCCTCTTCCAGCGAGCCCCATCAGGCCGCTACCTCCTGGTGATCTTCAAGTCGGTGCTGCCCCTGCCTCTCCTCCTGCCAGCGTCACGCCGCACCACTTCAGATAAGTCCCTCCCCTCATTAATTTGAGTTTTGTTTTGATTGTTTTTTTTCAGTGGGTAGGATGTCCATTATAAGGTTTGTTCTTGTTTCTTAGGGTCCAATTTTAATGTCTTATACTCGCACTTGCTTGCTTTCTATGTGGTCAAGGTACGAATAGGGTTCCACGCTTTTTTTTCAGAATCCTCTTGGTTCAAGGTAGGTGGTTCCATACCATTGCATCAATTAATTAATTTAATATGTTAATTTGTTTTTAAAAATGTGTTTATGATCAAATATGTTGGCGCGAAATATTTTTTTGGAGTGTTTAAACTTGTGTTCAAGTGGGAAATAATTATTCTGGTGTGTCTACCTTGTTGTGCACCCATGAAATCAATTGCAAATTGTTTGTGTCATGAAAAAAATGTTTGATGAGGTTGTCTTGTGCATTTGGTTTTAGAGTGCTGTTCTATATGGGATAAATTGTGTTTTTGGTATAAACCCTTGGGTGCTAATTTGATGTATTTTATAAAATGTTTAACTTGATTTATTTTCTCAAATGTGATGTGCAAATGAGGTTTTAGAATAGTTGAGTGTGCATTTGATTTTTAAATGGTCTTTGCATGTAAAAATTTGTGTTGTTTTGGTGCAATGTTTTCAAGATGGACTGTAGGAGTTGTTTGGTTGGTGAGAACTTAGTTTTCAAGGGTAATTGAGTTATGTATGTTTAAATGTGTATTTTTAATGTGTAGCGAATTATTTTGGGCGTGTTGGATTGGTTTTTTTTTGTGAGAAAAGGGGGCAAAGCTTGTTTTGGAAATGGTTTTAAAGTATGGGTGATCTTATAAAGGGGCTTGGTCATTGTCTTGGTTTTTCTTCGGCGTGTGTGAAATGAAAAAAATGGTGTCTTGCAAATAATGGTGGATTCTTAAAAGCGGTTGGTCTTTGATATGAAAGATGAAGTGTGTCTATTTTAATGAGATTTTTTCATTAGAAATGGATTGTTTGACATGTTGTCTTTGTGGTTCTCTTTTGGTTTAAAAGCATTTGGGGGTGTTTATGAAGTTGTTTTTTATAAGTTGTTATAATGGTGTATTTAATTTCGGAAGAGGTGAAAACCATGTTTGGAAAAATAAAACGGATGTTTTGAGGCACGTTTGATTTTAAGAGAGATAAATTGAGTACGTTTTTAGGGAAAAACCTTGTTGTACATTTTAGAAATGTATTATTAATTATTTAGATGATTTATTAATTTGTGAGTGTTATGAGAATTATACTTTAAAAGGTTTTTCTCTGCGCTTGGTTTAAAAAGTGTATTTTTAATGTGTTTTTGGTGTAAAGACTTGCGGCGTTTCATGGAATTGTTTTACTGAGTTTTTAAATGATACATATATTAAATTGTGAAAGTGATGCAAATTATATTTGAAATGGTCTTGGTGTGCATTCAAACTTTAAAGAAGAGTTTGGGTGTGAAAGTGGGGGCTTATGATGTAATGCCTTGGTTGGTGTGTGATATGTGAAAGTGATACACTATGTGAATGTGGAACTTGTTTGAGCACAAGGGAAAACCCTGGGTACCTAGGTGGGAGGATTAGGACTAATATGCTAGATGAAACGTGAGTGGTTTGTCCCAGTTTCATCTGATAGTATTGACGTTACAACACTAACTAAACTTTTTTGATGATTGAAGACCACTAGGTTATGGATGCGTTTCTCTACTAGTGGTCCGTGCATGAGAGCGTTGATTATTGTGGTTCCTATGCCACATTTACACTGAGGTATGATGTCTCTAGCGCAGCATGCATACTAACTGCCTTAGGGGATTTACCTGTAGTGCCCTACTCTTCATGACGTGGTGCCTTCCGTCGACATACGGAGTACCACTTGGGTATGTGCATGTTCTTTATAAATTTTCCCTTCCATTTTAAAGTAGTATTTGTGAAATGATTTTTCTTCCAGTACTCTTCCTTTTTACTTTCGGTTTTTATATTTTTTCTTTAAAATCATTTTAAAAAGTGAGGTTTTATATAGGCATGTTAAATTATCTTTTTGATGATGTGACATGAAACTTTTTATTTGGTGGTATCCTGTTGGTCTCTTGGCTCACACCCTACATACACCTTTGGGTGTATGTAGACCTTGTTCCTTGTGTATTCTAGGTGGAGGCACCGTGCTCAGCGATGGTGGTTCAGGTTGCAGTTGGTCTTCTCATGTAGAGTGGTGTTGATGTGGCCTCTCTTTTGCCGGGAGGTTTAAGTCAGAGTTTTTATTTCCACTGTTGTCATTTCTTTTTAGTTATTGGATCGAGTTGCAGACCTTTACGTTTGTTTTTAGTTTAAGGGCTTGTTTGGTTGATAGTTCTTCAGTTTCAGTTTATCTATCTTGTTG
Organism: Viscum album; assembly: GCA_963277665.1. Classification (NCBI taxonomy): domain Eukaryota; kingdom Viridiplantae; phylum Streptophyta; class Magnoliopsida; order Santalales; family Viscaceae; genus Viscum; species Viscum album. The sequence goes on along the minus strand of OY728142.1, from coordinate 686,136,926 downwards.
ATTGTTTTATGTCTCTCATTTCGGGTAAATCGTTCCCATGTAATGTTTTGGTACCCGTGCACTTGTGCCAGTCCATGGGGATCGGGAACACCCCTCGGGCCAGGGCGCAGACCGGGTCAAGCGTGGGGTCGGATGGTGACAAATAGTATCAGAGGAGGTTTTCTCTCTTGGGTCGTGTTCTTTTGGGATAGATATACACTAGATGGGAGTTAAGGTTGTCGGGAATCGACATCCTGGCTACGAGTATGGTGCCTGGCCAACACACCTCGTGGCAAGACTTCGAGTTCCCAAAGTAAGTTGAGGTTTACTTAAATCATGGGTCCATGTGGTTAATCTTGTTTATGGGAAATGAAAAGGGAGTAGGGTCAGTGGTCCCAGTGAGCTCATAGGGCATGACAAGCCACGTGGATCTAGGGACACTAGCCTAAAATACTCTTCGGGGCAGTGGCGTGATTGGCGTATGGCCGCCAACCATATGTTCCAATCACCCGCTGACACTAGTTTCCTCCTGCATTGTTCCTCCTCTCTTTGTTTTGGTTTTGCAGAAATATAGTTTTTAAGTAAAAATGAATTGGTCTTGTTGGAAAAATGTTTTGAAGTGAAGCGCTTTAAAAATAAAATGTCGTATGAGGTTTGAAAATTGTGGGTTGAATGTTTTGGTTTTGAAAAATGGAAAGGTCGGGTTTTTATCCTTGGTGATCTCATGGGAAACCACATGCCTGAGTGTATACGAAAAGGAAAATGGTTAATGGCATGAGCGGATGAGTGTCTGGATGGACATGAGGTGGGTGCCTGTGTGGCATGAGAACATTCATGTGTGAGGACTATGGGACACCATTTGTGTTTGCGCAACCCACAAGCTTCGTTCTTTTTCAAAAAGTTTTGTTAAAGGAAAATTTGGTGTTTTAGTAACCAGTGATCGCGTGGTGTGTCCTTGTATTTTTGAAATGTTGGATGTGATGCATTTTGAGCCGAGAATCCTTTTTGAATGATTTGTTTCCTGAGTTTGAATTCATATTTTTATGTTGGTGTGAAAGCGTGTGGTTAGTGAATTATTTTGTAAAAGTGCTCCAGGAAGCCCTTGCAGTGGTTCCCCCTGCATGTTTAGTGTTCGCTTGTGGTATGTATTGACCGTTGGACTAGTTTGGTTGGGTCCATGGTTTTCTTTCTTGACTAGTGCATGCCCCCCATAACGTGTTAACATGTGATTGAAGAGCGGCCACGAGAAATTCGCTATTGGCCGGACCTCCAGTTGATCAGAGGAGTATCTTCTTGAATTCTAGAATTAAACCCACCTCTCCTTTTTACAACTAAGCGGAACCTCTTGTAGCGGGATGAAACATGCGAGGGGAGTTGAAGGGAGTTTTGGTCTCTTTGAGTTGTCCGAGTCGTCGGGTATGACGTTTGACACCGTTGTGTCTGAAGGTCCCCCTAGAAATGGTGAAAGAAATTCCAGTGGGGAAGGGTGAAGGCGGTTCAGAGTTATCAGTGTTGACCTATGGTTTGAAAGGCTCGTAGTGATTTCATCGGCCGCAAGAGTCATGTTTGGTGAGGTCTTGCAGCGTGAGTTCTCTTGAAGAGAAAGGGTGGATTTCGTAGGATCCTTCGGGAATCCCTATTTTCATAGGACTGTGTCCTCTCGGGGAGTTCTAAATTTTCTTTTCAAAGGGGAGTGTTTGTCGTGCGTCTTTCCTTTTTAATTTTCTTGGTTAAGGTGAAGAGGTGATGCATGTGCATCATCTAAACACTTATCTTGGTGGGTGTGCCGCGGGCGAGTAGTTGGCTGTCGTGGTGTGTTGTGTTTGTTGGTGTTATCTCAGTTGTGGTGTGGTTGTGTGTGGCACCAAAAGGAGAATCTCCATTCGGGAGTCTTCAATACCTGACTGCAAGGCAGGAGATGCTTCAAACATCAGGGCTCCAACCATAGGCCTCGGAGTGAAGATGACGTGTGGTCAAGAACCCCAAGAGTGTGTGGGACCCCAACCTTATTTATATCGTCGGTATTGAAGGTGAAGGAGGATTAAATTGTTTTATGTGGTTCCATTCCGAATGATCTGTTTGGGTGCGTGCGGTTTCTCGTGGCTATGAAGAGGTGTGGTCGTCTTGTTACCTTAAAGTCCCGGGGGTGGCATCTCACCTAATGTAATTGCTTTTAGCGGTCTTTATGGGGTCTATTTGGGTGAATTGGTCTCAAATTTGAATAGTGACCGTCTAGGGATGTGGAGATATTGGTTTTTCTTCGATTGTGGTTTTGACTCCCTAGTAGTTGGGCCCCGCCCTCCCCACCCCTTTTGGTGGGGTGTTTGGTCACCGTCGAAATTTTTCCAAAGTTTTGTATCTTTTGTCTGTTCTAATGGTGGGGAGACCCACGATGGGTCTCACTCAAATTTCATTGGAACGAATCAGTGTTGGCCTTTTTCATAATGGTGGGGAGTCCGCTCGTGCCTCCCCATATCGGTTTTTCCAATCCCGTCTCAGGCGTTGGTAGGTTCTTAATGGTGGGGAGCCCCTTAGGCTTCCCCATGTTGACCTTTTAGTTCTTTTCCTAGATATGTTTTGGTGATAGGTGATAAGGGTACTCCTTGGACGTGGTTGATCTTGTTTGTTTGTTCCAGTCAAACAACGTGGTTTTCATTCATTGGTGCTTGAGGTGTTTCGGCCTGTAAAGATAGTTTCTGTGGGTGCGAGAGTCCCTATCCTTGATTAATCAACTGGAGATGTTATAGCTCTTTGGGGCGGGCAACAGATATTAAAAATTCTTTTTACGAGTTTCTTGAGGTTGTCATTTAAGTCACCTTCTCTGAGCACGATGCGTTTGCCTCTTCTCGCTTGTTGTTTATGGGGATCTTCTTTGAACCTTAAGGGGGTTTCATTTTTCTACTTTGGGGGTTCAATCTTAGTTATGGAATTCCGGGGGTAGAAAGCTTTATAGCAGGGAGAATTGTCACACCCACCGTCATAAAATTATTTATTTTATTAATTTTTCTTTGCGTCGGGTAGTACGGGTTGAAACCCGACTTAAATTTTTGAGATTTTATTTAAAAATGCATATTTTGGCATTGATAGCATTCAACGCACCACTTTCGAAGCCGTGCGGCCTCGCCTGGGTCACTGCGCGGCCTCGCTCGGTTCCCCGCACGCCTGCCCGTTGTTCAAACTAATTAAATAAAAGGAATTATTAATAAAGATTTTTTAAGGGGGATAAAATGAAAATAAAATAAAATAAGAAGTGTGATAAAAATTTAATGGATTGTTTTAATATTTAAGGATATTATCGTCATCATTATTATTAGTTATAAGGATGATAATTTATTTAAGTTATTATTATTACTCCAATTATTAATATTATTAATATTATTAATATTTTAATTATTATTATTATTATTATTATTATTATTAGTTTTTGTTTTACTTTTAGTTTAGTTTTATTTATTTTTTTATTTCGGGTAGGGTTTGGACCCCCCATCTGCATCGCGTCGCCCCCCCTCCATCTTCATCGCGTTGCCCCCTCCTACCTCGTGGACCGCCTATAGAACCCTCCTCCTCCTGATTTTCATCGCACCAGACTCCTCCCGACCAGCTCCGTCCAACCGCGCCCCATCCCTCCCGTCCGGCATGCCCTGCGCCGACCTCACCTCCAGGTCACTCACCCGCCTCCATCCTCCTCTTCCAGCAAGCCCCGTCAGGCCGCTACCTCCCGACGATCTTCAAGTCGGTGCCGCCCCTGCCTCTCCTCCTACCAACGTCACACCGCACCAATTTAGATAAGTCCCTCCCCTCATTTATTTGAGTTTTTTTTGATTGTTTTTTTTTCAGCAGGTAGGATGTCCATTATAAGGTTTGTTCTTGTTTCTTAGGGTCCAATTTTAATGTCTTATACTCGCTCTTACTTGCTTGATGTGTGGTCGAGGTACGAATAGGGTTCCATGCTTTTTTTTTCAGAATCCTCTTGGTTCGAGGTAGGTGGTTCCATACCATTGCATCAATTAATAAATTAAATATGTTAATTTGGTTTTAAAAATGTGTTTATGATCAAATTTTTTGGCGTGACATATTTTTTGGAGTGTTTAGACATGCGTTCAAGTGGGAAATAATTATTTTGGTGTGTCTAACTTGTTCCACACCCTTGAAATCAATTGAAAATTGGTTGAGTAATGAAAAAAAATGTTTGATGAGGTTGTCTTGTGCATTTGGTTTTAAAGTGACGTTCTATATGGGATAAATTGTGTTTTTGGTATAAACCCTTGGGTGCTAATTTGATGTATTTTATAAAATGTTTAACTTGATTTATTTGCTCAAATGTGATGTGAAAATGAGTTTTTAGAATAGTTGAGTGTGTAATTGATTTTTAAATAGTCTTTGCATGTAAAAATTTGTGTTGTTTTGGTGCAATGTTTTCAAGATGGACTCTAAGAGTTTTTTGGTTGGTGCGAACTTAGTTTTCAAGGGTAATTGAGTTGTGTATGTTTAAATTTGTATTTTTAATGTGTAGTAAATTATTTTGGGCGTGTTGGCTCAGTTTTTTTTTGTGAAAAAAGGGGGAAAAGCTTGTTTTGGAAATGGTTTTAAAGTATGGGTGATCTTATAAAGGGGCCTGGTCATTGTCTTGGTTTTTCTTCAGCATGTGTGAAATTAAAAAAAATGGTGTCTTGAAAATAATGGGGGTTTCTTCAAAGCGGTTGGTATTTGATATGGAAGATGAAGTGTCTCTATTTTAATGAGATTTTTTCATTAGAAACGGATTGTTTGACATGTTGGCTTTGTGGTTCTCTTTTGGTTTAAAAGCATTTGGGGGTGTTTATGAAGTTTTTTTATAAGTTGTTATAATGGTGTATTTAATTGTGGAAGAGGTGCAAACAATGTTTGGAAAAAGAAAACGGATGTTTTGAGGCACATTTGATTTTAAGAGAGAGAAATTGAGTACGTTTTTAGGTAAAAACCTTGTTGTACATTTTAGAAATTCATTATTATTTATTTAGATGATTTATTAATTTGTGAGTGTTATGAAAATTATACTTTAAAAGGTTTTTCTGTGCACTTGGTTTAAAAAGTGGATTTTTAGTGTGTTTTTGGTGTAAAGCCTTGCGGTGTTTCATGGAATTGTTTTATTGAGTTTTAAAATGATATATATATTAAATTGTGAAAGTGATGCAAATTATATTTGAAATGGTCTTGGTGTGAATTCAATATTTAAAGAGGAGTTTGGGTGTATAAGTGGGGGCTTATGATGTAATGCCTTGGTTGGTGTGTGATATGTGAAAGTGATACACTATGTGAATGTGTAACTTGTTTGAGCACAAGGGAAAATCCTGGGTACCTAGGTGGGAGGATTAGGAATAGTACGCTAGATGACACGTGAGCGGTTCATCCCAGTTTCATCTGACAGGATTGATGTTACAACACTAACTAAACTTTTGTGATGATTGGAGACCACTAGGTTATGGATGTGTTTCCCTACCAGTGACTTGTCCATGAGAGCATTGATTATTGTGGTTCTTATGCCACGTTTACACCGAGGTACGATGTCTCTAGCGCATCACACATACTAGCTGCCTTAGGGTATTTACCTGCATTGCCCTACTATTCATGACGTGGTGCCTTCCGTCGACATACGGAGGACCACTTGGGTATGTGCATGTTCTTTATAAAATTTCCCTTCCATTTTAAAGTAGTATTTGTGAAACGATTTTTCTTCCAGTACTCTTTTCTTTTTTACTTTTGGTTTTTAACTTTTTTATTTAAAAGCATTTTAAAAAGTGAGGTTTTATATAAGCATGTTAAATTATCTTTTTGATGCTGTGACATGGAACCTTTTATTTGGTGGTATCCGGCTGGTCTCTTGGCTCACACCCTACATACACCTTTGGGTGTATGTAGACCTTATTCCTTGTGTATTCTAGGTGGAGGCACCGTGCTCAACAATGATGGTTCAGGTTGCAGTTGGTCTTCTCATGTAGAGTGGTGTTGATGTGGCCTCTCTTTTTCCGAGAGGTTTGAGTTAGAGTTTTGGTTTCCGTTTTTGTCATTTCTTTTTTGTTATTGGATCGAGTTATAGACCTTTACGTTTGTTTTTAGTTTAAGGGCTTGTTTGGTTGATGGTTCTTCAGTTTCAGTTTATCTATCTTGTTGATTGTTTTATGTATCTCATTTCAGGTAAATCGTTCCCATGTAATGTTTTGGTACCCGGGCCCTTATGCCAGCCCGTGGGGATTTGGAACGCCCCTCAGGCCATGTCCCGGACCGGGTCAGGCGCGGGGTCGGATGGCGACCCGGTTTGGTTCGTGACAAAATAGTATCAGATGAGGTTTTCTCTCTTGGTTTGTGTTCTTTTGGGATAGAGTCGAGGTAGATGGGAGTTAAGCTTGTCGGGAATCGACATCCTGGCTATGAGTAAGGTGCCTGGCCTGTACACCTCGTGGTAGGACTTCGAGTTCCCAAAGTAAGTAGAGGTTTGCCTAAATCATGGGTCCGTGTGGTTAATCTTGTTTATGGGAAATGAAAAGGGAGTAGGGTCAGTGGTCCCAGTGAGCTCATAGGGCCTGGAAATCCATGTGGAGCTGGAGACACTGGCTTAAAATACTCTCGGTGGCAGTGGCGTGATTGGCGCATGGTTGCCAACCATATGTTCCAATCACCTGCTGAAACTAGTTTCCTCCTACATTGTTCCTCGTCTCTTTGTTTTGGTTTCACAGAAATCTAGTTTTTAAGTAAAAATGAATTCGTCTTCTTGGAAAAATGTTTTGAAGTGAAGCGCTTTAAAAATAAAATGACGTATGAGGTTTAAAAAGTGTGGGTTGGATGTTTTGTTTTTGAAAAATGGAAAGGTCTGGTTTTGATCCTTGGTGCTCTCATGGGCAACCACATGCCTGAGTGTATATGAAAAGGAAAATGGTTAATGGCATGAGAGGATGAGTATCTAGATGGACATGAGGTGGGTGCCTGTGTGGCGTGAGAACATGCATGTGTGAGGCCCATGGGACACCATTTGTGTGTGCGCAACCCACAAGCTTCGTTCTTTTTCAAAAAGTTTTGTTAAAGGAAAATTTGGTGTTTTAGTAACCGGTGATCGCGTGGTGTGTCCTTGTGTTTTTGAAATGTTTGATGTGAGGAATTTTGAGCCGAGAATCCTTTTTGAATGATTTGTGTCCTGAGTTTGAATTCATATTTTTATGTTGGTGTGAAAGCGTGTGGTTAGTGAATTATTTTGTAAAAGTGCTCCGGGAAGCCCTTGCAGTTGTTCCCCCTGCACGTTTAGTGTTCGCTTGTGGTATGTATTTACCATTGGACTAGTTTGGTTGGGTCCATGGTTTTCTTTCTTGACTAGTGCAGGCCCCCATAACGCGTTAAAATGCTATTGAAGTGCGGCCACGGGCAATTCGTTGTTGGCCGACTTTCCAGTTGATCAGAGGACTCTCTTCTTGAATTCTAGAATTAAACCCACCTCTCCTTTTTACAACTAAGTGGAACCACTCATACCGGGATGACATATGCGAGGAGAGTTGAAAGGAGTTTTGGTCTCTTTGAGTTGTCTGAGTCGTCGGGTATGACGTTTGACACCGTTGTGTCTGAAGGTACCCTAGAAATGGTGAAAGAAATTCCAGCAGGGAAGGGTGAAGGCGGTTCAGAGTTATCGGTGCTGACCGATGGTTTGAAAGGCTCGTAGTGCTTTTATTGACCACAAGAGTCATGTTTGGTGATGTCTTGCAGTGTGAGTTCTCTTGAAGAGCAAGGGTGGATTTCGTAGGATCCTTCGAGAATCCCTATTTTCATAGGAGTGTGTCCTCTCAGGGAGTTCTAAATTTTCTTCTCAAAGGGGAGTGTTTTTCGTGCGTCTTTCCTTTTTAATTTTCTTGGTTAAGGTGAAGAAGTGATGCATGTGCATCATCTAAACCCTTATCTTGGTGGGTGTGCCGCAGGCGAGTAGTTGGCTGTCGTGGTGTGTTGTGTTTGTTGGTGTTATCTCAGTTGAGGTGTGGTTGCGTGTGGCACCAAAAGGAGAATCTCCATTCGAGAGTCTTCAATACCTTACTGCAAGGTAGGAGATGCTTCAGACATCAGGGCTCCAGCCATAGGCCTCGGAGTGAAGATGACACGTGGTCAGGAACTCCAAGAGTGTGTGGGACCCCAGCCTTATTTCTATCATTGGTATTGAAGGTGAAGGAGGTTTATATTGTTTTCTGTGGTTCCATTCCGAATGCTCCATTTGGGTGAATGGGGTTTCTCGTGGCTATGAGGAGGTGTGTTCTTCTTGTTACCTTAAAGTCCTGGGGGTGGCGTCTCACCCAATGTAATTTCTTTTAGCGCTCTTTATGGGGTCTATTTGGGTGAATTGGTCTCAAATTTGAATACTGCTCGTCTAGGGATGTGGAGATGTTGTTTTTTCTTCAGTCGTGGTTTTGACGCCCCAGTAGTTGGGCGCCGCCCTCCCCGCCCCTTGTGGTGGGGTGTTTGGTAACCATCGAAATTTTTCCAAATTTTTGTATCTTCTGTCTGTTCTAATGGTGGGGAGACTCACGATGGGTCTCACTCAAATGTAATTGGAACGAATTAGTGTTGTCATTTTTCATAATGGTGGGGAGTCCGCTCGTGCCTCCCAATATCAGTTTTTCCAATCTCATCTCAGGCGTTGATAGGTTCTTAATGGTGGGGAGACCCTTAGGCTTCCCCATGTTGAACTTTTAGTTATATTCCTAGATATGTTTTGGCAATAGGTGATAAGAGTACTCCTTGGATGTGGTTGATCTTGTTTGTTTGTTCCATCCAAACAACGTGGTTTTCATTCGATGGTGCTTGAGGTGTTTCGGCCTGTGAAGTTGGTTTCCGTGTGTGCGAGAGTCCCTACCCTTGATTAATTAACTAGAGATTTTATAGATCTTTGGGGCGAGCGACACATATTAAAAAGTCTTTTTACGAGTTTCTTGAGGTTTTCATTTAAGTCACCTTCTCTGAGCACGATGCGTTTTCCTCTTCTCGCTTGTTGTTTGTGGGGATCCTCTTTGAACCTTAAGGGGGTTTCATTTTTCTACTTTGGGGGTTCAATCTTAGTTATGGATTTCCGGGGGTAGAAAACTTTATGGCGGGGATAATTTTCACACCCACCATCATTAAATTATTTATTTTATTAATTTTTCTTTGTGTCGGGTAGTCCGGGTTGAAACCCGATTTAAAATTTTGAGATTTTATTTAAAAATGCACATTTTGGAATTGACAGCATTTAGCGCACCACTGTCGAAGCCATGCGGCCTCGCCTGGGTCATTGTGCGGCCTCGCTCGGTTCCCCGCACGCTTTCCCGATGTTCAAAATAATTAAATAAAAGGAATTATTAATAAATAATTTTTAAGGGGGATAAAATGAAAATAAAATAAAATAAGAAGCGTGATAAAAATTTAATGGATTGTTTTAATATTTAAGGATATTATCATCATTATTATTATTAGTTCTAAGGATGATAATTTATTTAAGTTGTTATTATTACTCCAATTATTATTATTGTTAATATTATTAATTTGTTAATTATTATTATTAGTTTTTTTTACTTTTAGTTTAGTTTTTTTTATTTTTTTATTTTTTTATTTCGGGTAGGGTTCAGACCACCCATCTGAATCGCGTCGCCCCCCCTCCATCTTCATCGCGTCGCCCCCTCTTACCTCGTGGACCGCCGCTGGAACCCTCCTCCTCCTCCCGATTTTCATCGCGCCAGACTCCTCCCGGCCAGCCCTGTCCAACCGCGCCCCATCCCTCCTGTCTGGCATGCCCTGCGCCGACCTCACCTCCAGGTCGCTCACCCGCCTCCATCCTCCTCTTTCAGTAAGCCCCGTCAAGCTGCTACCTCCCAGCAATCTTCAAGTCGGTGCCGCCCCTGCCTCTCCTCCTGCCAGCGTCATGCCGCACCACTTCAGATAAGTCCCTCCCCTCATTTATTTGAGTTTTGTTTTGATTGTTTTTTTCAGCGGGTAGGATGTCCATTATAAGGTTTGTTCTTGTTTCTTAGGGTTCAATTTTAATGTCTTATACTCGCTCTTGCTTGCTTGCTATGTGGTCGAGGTACGAAAAGGGTTCCATGCTTTTTTTTTGGAGTCCTCTTGGTTCGAGGTAGGTGGTTCCACTGCATCAATTAATTAATTTAATATGTTAATTTGGTTTTAAAAATGCGTTTATGATCAAATTTGTCGGTGCGAAATATTTTTTTGGAGTGTTTAGACATGCGTTCAAGTGGGAAATAATTATTTTGGTGTGTCTACCTTGTTGCGCACCCTTGAAATCAATTGAAAATTGTTTTAGTAATGAAAAAAAATGTTTGATGAGGTTGTCTTGTGCATTTGGTTTTAGAGTGACGTTCTATATGGGATAAATTGTGTTTTTGGTATAAACCCTTGGGGTGATAATTTCATGTATTTTATAAAATGTTTAACTTGATTTATTTTCTCAAATATGATGTGCAAATGAGGTTTTAGAATAGTTGAGTGTGCAATTGATTTTTAAATGGTCTTTTCATGTTAAATTTTTTGTTTTTTTGGTGCAATGTTTTCAAGATGGGCTCTAGGAGTTGTTTGGTTGGTGAAAACTTAGTTTTCAAGGGTAATTGAGTTGTGTATGTTTAAATGTGGGTTTTTAGTGTGTAGCGAGTTATTTTGGGCGTGTTGGATTGGTTTTGTTTTTGTGAAAAAGGGGGAAAAGCTTGTTTTGGAAATGGTTTTAAAGTATGGGTGATCTTATAAAGGGGCTTGGCCATTGTCTTGGGTTTTCTTCGGCGTGTGTGAAATGAAAAAAAATGGTGTCTTGCAAATAATGGTGGTTTCTTTAAAGTGGTTGGTATTTGATATGAAAGATGAAGCGTGTCTATTTTAATGGGATTTTTCATTTAAAACGGATTGTTTGACATGTTGGATTTGTGGTTCTCTTTTGGTTTAAAAGCATTTGGGGGTGTTTATGAAGTTGTTTTTTATAAGTTGTTATAATGGTGTATTTAATTATGGAAGAGGTGAAAACCATGTTTGGAAAAAGAAAACGAATGTTTGGAGGCACTTTTTATTTTAAGAGAGAGAAATTGAATATGTTTTTAGGGAAAAACCTTGTTGTACATTTTAGAAATGTATTATTAATTTTTTAGATGATTTATTAATTTGTGAGTGTTATGTGAATTATACTTTGAAAAGGTTTTTGGTGTGCGCTTGGTTTAAAAAGTGGATTTTAGTGTGTTTTTGGTGTAAAGCCTTGCAACGTTTCATGGAATTGTTTTACTGAGTTTTTAAATGATATATATATATATATATATATATATATATATATATATTAAATTTTAAAAATGTGATGAAAATTATATTTGAAATGGTCTTGGTGTGCATTCGATCTTTAAAGAGGAGTTTGGCTGTGCAAGTGGGGGCTTATGATGTAATGCCTTGGTTGGTGTGTGATATGTGAAAGTGATACACTATGTGAATGTGGAACTTTTTTGAGCACAAGGGAAAACCCTGAGTACCTAGGTGGGCAGATTAGGACTAGTACGTTAGATGACACGTGAGCGGTTCGTCCCGGCTTCATCTGGTAGGATTGACGTTACAACACTAACTAAGCTTTTGTGATGATTAGAGACCACTAGGTTATGGATGTGTTTCCCTACTAGTGGCTCGTGCACAAGAGAGTTGATTATTGTGGTTCCTATTCCACGTTTACACCGAGGTACGATGTCTCTAGTGCACCACGCATACTAGATGCCTTAGGGGATTTACCCGCAGTGCTCTACTATTCATGACATGGTGCCTTCCGTCGGTATACGGAGGACCACTTGGGTATGTGCATGTTCTTTATAAATTTCCCTTACATTTTAAAGTAGTATTTGTGAAATAATTTTTCTTCAAGTACTCTTTTCTTTTTTTACTTTCATTTTTTAAATGTTTTCTTTAAAAGAATTTTAAAAAGTGAGGTTTTATATAAGCATGTTAAATTATCTTTTTGATGCTGTGACATGGAACCTTTTATTTGGTGGTATCCTACTGGGCTCCTGGCTCACACCCTACATACACCTTTGGGTGTATGTAGACCTTGTTCCTTGTGTATTCCAGGTTGAGGCACCGTGCTCAGCGATGGTGGTTCAGGTTGTAATTGGTCTTCTCATGTAGAGTGGTGTTGATGTGGCCTCTCTTCTGCCAGGAGGTTTGAGTCAAAGTTTTAGTTTCTGCTATTTCCATTTCTTTTTAGTTATTGGATCGATTTTTAGACCTTTAAGTTTGTTTTTAGTTTATGGGCTTGTTTGGTTGATAGTTCTTCAGTTTCAGTTTGTCTATTTTGTTGATTGTTTTATGTCTCTCATTTCGGGTAAATCGTTCCCATGTAATGTTTTGGTACCCGGGCACTTGTACCGGCCCGTGGGGATCGGGAATTCCCCTTGGGCCATGTCACGGACCGGGTTGGGCACCAGGTTGGATGGCGACCCGACTTGGTTCTTGACATGGGGTAAAGTTGGTTTTGACATAATAATGTGAAGATAATTTCACAGATCTTAAGAAAAGGCTAATCACTATAAATATACTCAACACTACTCTTAAGTTGAGAAGATTTTTTGATATACGGTGATTCTTCAAAGAAGTGATTTATTTTCATTATAATGTGAAATAATAAGGTGATAACATGCCTCATGGAAATTGAAGATCCAAGAGAAAAATTACCACACAAATCATTTGGAGTTAGCATCAATGATTTTTTAACCAAAGATTTAGAGACATTATATATTTGGTCAGATGTATTCTATATATACTAATCAAACAGTATTAAAGTATATATTTATTTATAAAAAGTTTAACATGAACCGATGAAGATAGTGAGAGTTGATCAAATATTATGATTTTTCAATACATTATCATCCATAGAAGGGGAACAAAGTGGAAGATGCTCTTAGTAGAAAGTAAATTTTCATGTTAATCAATAATGATGATTGAATGAGTTCAAGTTTCATGGATACACAAAGGATGAACTTGGAAATTATTAAGTAAAGGTAGCCATCCTACCTTTTCCAAATGATTACCCAACCATCCACCAGGAGAAAATCATGGTGTCATAAATAAATTATTTGGAGATACAAAAGAAGGTGAAAACAATAAAAGGCGAGAGGATTCCATAATTAAATATTAAATAAAGATATAGTAATAAGGCGGTGAAAAAAATAAAGGGTGGGAGTATCCCATCATCAAACATTGGTAAAGATACAGTCATAAGGTTTTGAACATGATTATGTGTTGTATCAAAGTAAGAGATGAACAAGAAACTATTGGATGATACACATAACTCATTTTTCTCTATTCACTCTAAAGCGCTAAAATGTATAAAGATATATGAGAACACTTTTTTTGTGAGATTATACGATGAAGAGGATTATAGAATATACATCAAGGTGTTTATTATGCTATCTAGTAAAGGTAGGATGTTAGAAGTTTAAAGAGATGATGAAACCATTACCCATATTAACATGGAAATGGAAAAAATCACCATGTATTTTTCTTCACAGGTCTTCCAAGGGCCTTTAAATACTACTCCACTATATAGTTTGTGGTTGGAAAGCTTATAAATCCCTCTCAATTTATCATCATTCAAGAACATTTCTTATTCAATCAACTTTATAAGATATATATCAAATAAATTGCGAGCCTGTATGAGGAGCCACTTTCAATTGTATCTGATCAAGATTGACGAGTTAACTTAAAATTCTGAAAGAGGCTCCAACATGCATTTGGAATAGATTTGAAGTTTAGTATGAATTATCACCCTCAAATTTATGGTTAATATGAAATAACCATATAAACTTTGGAATACACGCTCAAATCCTGCTCATCGGTCTTCAAAGGTGGTTGAGACCAACATCTTATGTTGGTCAAGTTATCATATAAAAACAATTTATTATCCTAGAATCGAGTTCTTGAATTTCAACTTTTCTAAACTTTAACTTCCCTCTTCAATTAAATCTTTAAATCTATCCTTTTTTAATCAGATATGTAGTAGAAAAAAGTAAATAAAAAAAATAAAGGTCAGGACACAAGAAATTTTTATTATGGTTTGGAGTTTTCAAACAACATCCCCTACTCCACTCCACCAGCTCCCAATGAAGGTATGGTGATTTTATTCAGATCTTTTGACTAGGGATCTCATAACTGAGTGTGAGTATGTGACACTGAGTTTTTTGTAAAATACAACAAGGGCTTTTACTTGGCTATTTTCTGTAAGACCTTTCCTTAGTCTTACACCACACTTAACACAATAGGTGTGCACTCAAGAAAATAATAGAGAAGTTATAGAGTTTGATTTGAAACAACACACAATTGTGTTAGATTCCATTCCTAACAGAAAATGAATATTCTCTGGAGAAAAATATGTGTAATATACAGTTGTGAATATTTTCAGAAGTAGTAACATGACTTTCTCTTTCATCTTCACTCTATCTTCCATTTGTACTGTATATAGAACATGAATAACAACAGTTTTAGAATAATCAAGAAATTATAATGAAAATATTTTAGTAGTTCGAGTATACTTAATAATAGTCATGTGAAATATTTATATATAACTTTTGGTGTCTAAATAATATATATATAAAAACTTGAATTTAATTGAGTTAAAATATTCACTTGAACTTCTCCTTGAGTATATGGATCTTCATACCCGTTATAATTGATTCGGTCTTCCACACAAATAATCTCTAAATAAACTAAGAAAAACCTTCCTAAAATCATGTATTTTTTAAAAAACCATTTGAAAGTTTAATAAATATCTCCTATAAATTAGAAACAAAAAATATCTTGAAAATATCTTTGTATTATAAACTTTAATTTCACTTCATATGTAATATATTTTTCCAAACATATTTCATACATAAGAACAAAATATTTATTATGAAGCATATGTAAAAATAATTCTTCCATGAATACGTAAGAATAACTTCTGTCTATCCATAAGAATAAAGTCGAACTCTGACTCATACATAAAATTTATTACTTAGTTTATTTTTAGTATGTAAGTGTAAACTCTGAATATAAATCAATACATAATATCTCATACTCTATGGAATTATTGATATGTAAGAGTAAATTCACTTTGCACTAAATATGTAAGATCCAATACTTGAATAATTCTTTCACACATAAGATTTATTTCCAACTTTTATTGAATATATAAGAGTTAGTTATCTATATGTAATATTCCATACTTAGAATTTTTTTTCCAATTTAAACATAAAAAAATTTAGAATATAAATTCACATCAATATTAATAAATAAATAAATAACTTGAAACTCACTTAAAGGAAACTCATAATAAAACCAATAAGGGCTTTTGTGGGCATCAAAACTTAGGATAATATATATACATTAGAGCATAATAATATATTCTAATAATATCCCTCTTTTTGATGACCATTAAACCCAAAAGTTTAAGCATAAAATTTATATATTAAACATATAACAAAGAACTGATAACATATAACTAAAAAACATTAAAATTAGTTGAGTAAAATTTTGTGTTATTATCCATTATCCCCCTTTTTGTGATGTAAAAAAGAAAGTAAATAGAAAGCTATAACAATGTTAATTTTTGAATATCCTTTGTGACATTTTAACAAAGTTTTTTTTGTTGAAAACTCTTTTTTTTGTTAAAGTTTGTTTGTGTAAAATAGGAAGAGATGAGTTGTTGGAAATTGTGTTAAGAAAGCTAGAAAGTATGGATATAGATAGTGTAACAAAGTTGCTAGAGAAAAGAAGTAAGAAAATCAGTAAGTTAGAAAGTTCCAACTTTATAACTCCCAAAATTAGATGATGCCAAAGCTATTCTTCAATGCTTCTAAACATCATGAAATTATTTCATGATCTAATATTTTTGAAGAAAGGAGAGTTGTAGTTTTTCAGACATAGAGGTTACAAACACAGTTTAATGGACATAATAATACCAAACTGAGAAATGTACAAAGTTGAAGATTTTAGATTGAGAGTTTAAAATACAAAAAATCTGGTCAAATAAATTTCAAGAAAGCTAGAAGTTTGAAGTTTCTAAAGTTCAATGAAGTACAACCTTGCTACTGATCAGACAAACTTTCCAGACAGAAGGTTCATACGAAATTTTTGTTAGAAAGTCCGAGTTTGTGAAAATTGTTGAGTTCATGAAAAAACATGAGAAGAAGATGATATTGGTTTTAAATTAGGGTGATAAGGCAGTGGATTTTATAAGAATCTTCAACATTGCAATGTTTCTTATTGGATAGACTTGATCAGACTGATATAACGGGCTGACTAGATCAGACGATGTATAGTTTATGTTTGTGAAAAGTGAAAAGATTTGTTTTGTTGAGATTTTTAGTATAAAAAAAATGCGATATAAATCCAAGATGTAATTTTATTCAAATATAATAGCAGTTCAAAAACCAAGGGATAGAACATTAGATTTCTAGACACATGTTTCCAGACAAATCTCTTGAAGAAGTTTTAAGCTGTGATAAGAGACTTTAGTGGATGAAGGAAGTTGCTGAAAAAGACAAGAGTTTATGTTTATCATCATACAAAATATTTTGAATAGACTAGAATGGATGCAGAATAGTGTACAAAGTTTTTTAATAGAGAAAGTGTTAGATCTATTGAAGTTTCTACCAGACAGAGATGACGTAGACAAATGAAGTCTTTAGAAGTTGCAACAATGTAGTCAACCATTTTCAGTTGGCTTGGATTAATGAATAGAGAAATGTTTTCTTTGTTTGTTTTGAGAAAGTTTTTACTTTAGTGGGCCAAGAACATCTGATAAAATAAGACTGAAGTTCAAAGTTGTGAAGTTTTAAATCATTGGTTAAGAAAGTCCATCAGATGATATTTTTTTGTAAGAAAGTCCATTGAATGAAGGTTTTGTAAGGATTTCCATCAGACGAAACCCATTTCCAAAGTTTGAACTGAGAAACAAAGATCAAACTGAATCAATGTTTTTTATTTCAAGTGGGTTTAGAGAACTAGATAGATCAAGGAAGTTCAAACAAAGTTCTAGATAGAGATGTTCTGGAAAATATTTATTTTGGAAAAAAATTTTGGTTCAACTTTCTAAGGTTCTAATTTGAGTAAAGTTTGGAATTCTAAAGTTGTGTAGAATTCAAGAAGATTTTAGAAGCCTCTAGAAGAGTTGAGAAGGTTTGATAAGCGTTTAAATTAAGTTAAAATATCCGATAAATTTAGATTTATGAATTTGGGTGAGTGGGAAAACATTTCACGTTTTCCAACTTTACTATCTCTAGAGAACCTATAAATAAAAGTGAAATATTAAATTTCACTTGTCTCTATTCACTCTTGTAAGAAGTCGAAGTACTACAGAATTTGTGTTAGATTGAGTTTCCAACCGAAGTTGAGTTTTATGTTGAAATTTTCTAGATAGAATTTTTGGTTAGAAGACTGGACAACACAAATTTTAAATGACCAGATAGAGGATAAATAGATAGTAAAGACCAGATAGAGTTTGGAGTAGAAGTTTGCGAGGCATTGAGTTTTGCTAAATCATACATAAAATTTTTTTGTTTCAAGAGCAGTTTGAGAAAAGGTGTAACAAATAAGAGATTATCAGATGGAGTATTTCCTTACACAAAAGATCAGATAGTGATTCTGGATGGACCTTTGTGGAGGAGAAATTTTCAAAGTTACATTTTCTATTATGGCTCAATTTTTGTAAGAAAAAATTGTAAACTGATGGGATTTAGTATAATATTTCCCACTAGAGGATAGAAGGTGTCTAATGGGAGTTGACAATTTTTTTATTCAATTATTCATTATAGTGAATCTCTATAGACCAATGAGAGTAGTTATAATAAGGATGTAGGTTCTCACACTGAGACTGAATATTACAAATCTTGTGTGCCTTGTTTACTTTCCTAAATTCTTATGCATACGAGTTTACTAAAAGTTTATAAGGAAGAAACTTTAAAAATTTTTTAGGGGTAATTTTTCTTAAAGTTAAATTTTATAAAAATATTATCACTGATTCAACCCCCTTCTCATTGATTCAACGATCCTTAGGAACTTCAAGTGGTATTAAAACCAGGTTCCCCCGTCAAATCCTTATCATGGAAAATATCAATTCTGTCAATAGTAGAAGGATTCCTATATTTGATGGAAAACATCACCATGGATGAAAAAACAGAACGATACACTATATTTTATCTCTTGGATTGGAGGTTGTAGATGCAACAACTATTGGGTTTCCACTTATTTAGAAATATTCTCCCATGACTTTTTCAGACAAGAGAAACATTGAAGTTGATGGAAAGTCTAGAAATTCTATTTTTATGTCTCTGTCAGAAAATTTTTAAATGAAGGTAATGGGTTTCCAAACAGTAAAGACAATGTGGGACAAGTTCAAAATTATTTTCAAAGGAAATACTAAAGTGAAAGAATCAAATAAACAAATATAGCGTATCAAGTTTGAAGACATAAGAATGAGATATGTAGAAACTATTTATGAGTACTTCACCAGAGCGAATGAAGTTTTTTGCAACATCAGTGGTTTCATAGATGTCTTGGAATATTATATAATTACTAAGAAACTCATGAGAAACTTTCTAAACTGGTTTGATTCTAAAATCTATGATTTAGAAGATAAATAATATTTATCACTTGATGAATTTCATAACTTTCTTATTGCCTATGAAATGATAAAAGCTCTAGCATTAAAAAATAAGATCAAAGATGACATAGATTTTAAAGATCCGAGAAAGATGAAAATTTAAGATGCTGAAGATATTGATCCTTGTGATTCTAAAGATAAGGAGGAGGATGAATTAAATAAAAAAAATAACATCTCTCATATCCAAGAATTATCGAAGAGGAAGAGGAAATTATGGAGGAAAACTTCCTCTCAAATGTTTTGAGTGTGGTAGAATTGGTCACTTTTCTTTGAATTTCCCTAAGATAAAAGTTAGGGAATTTTAAGATCACCCTGAAGAAAATAACCGATAGAAGAAACTGAAAAAAACTTCAAAGGAAGAAAAGAAGTACATTGGTGGAAAGAAAAAATTCACTAGAAACATAAGAAGCATGCTGAGTAAGAAAGTAAAATCTGACTTAGATGATATTGATTCATCAGTAGATTAAATTTCAGAAAGAATCAAAACCTTATTTGTAAATGTTGATAAAAATTAAGATTCATCAAACAATGAAGATGAAGAAGGAGGTGAAGAATATTACAAAGAGTACCATCTCATATCAGAACTTGCGGCATGTCTTGAAAAAAACTGAACTCTTAATAAAGAAATCGTAATGATGAAGAAAGAAGATGGAAAAATTTTTGAAGGAAGAAAATATGTACTTAAGCAAGAAGAAGACTATATCTATAAAATCTTAAACTAAAAACTAAGAATTATTGAACAGGGAAAGATGGTTGAACACCTCTATAAGAAGTTAAAAATTAGGGAAGATGAAGTTAACAAAACTCAATCCAAACTTCTTGTGGATGAAAGTAACTTGCGAAAGTTGAATGAAAATTTCAACAAGGCTTCAGATGTAAAAGTTGAATAATCTAAATCTATATAAAAAACTAACTCTAAGAATCAAGTGAAATATTTACCCACTAAATATAAAAGTTCATATTATTTTTCTAACATTTTAGGTTTGAAGAAAAGTGTTGGGAAAACTTGGGTTGAGAAAGGATGTGAGAAACATATCACATCCTTGAAAGTTGAAAATTCACTCTGCATAAAATATGGACCATGCTCAATGAAAGTAAGAAATAAAATAAGTTATGAACCTCAGTAAAATTTCTATAAAGATAAATAATACTTCTACATAAAACCAAGATTTTATGGTTTTTACTGGTGCTATGGAATTTATGGGCATAAATCTTACAAATGTTGGCATAACATGTTACTTATAGGAAAGAGGCATGAACAGAGGGGAAGCAATTATGGAAGTAAAATAAGTTACTTTCCTAAGCCACAAGGAGTAAGAAAAGTGAAATCTCAAGATGTTATAAAATCATTAATGAAAAATAATTTTGACTGCTTAGAGGAATTTTGTGGAAGATGTGATCAACTGGGTAACTTTTCTGAAGAATGTATGACTACACTTATAGGGAAAAGTTTCTATGCTAGAAATGAAAAAGATCCTAGAAAGAAGAAAGCTGGACAAAGATATTTTATTGTTGAGACATATCTAAAAAAAATAAAAAAGAACAAACCATGGATTCTTGATAGTGGTTGTTCATCACACATGAAGAGATATATAAAAATATGGAAATATATTGAAAATTGTGATGGAGAAGAAGTTACTTTTGGAAATGAATGTTCCTTGAAAATCAGAGGAATATGAATCATTGAGACAGAACCTCAAAAACTAAAATATAAGGATGTTCTATTTGTTAATGTGATCAAGCATAACCTTATTAGTGTGAGTCAAATTTTTGATGATAGAAAATAAGTGATATTCAAAAAATATTATTATATCATCAGAAGTGTGGAAGATGGAAAACTTGATAAAAGAGGAGAAAAAACCAGCAAAAATATTTTTCAGATTGGGGAACTTAGCGACTCATGTTACTTGAGTACTAAAGATGAAAACAAGTTATGACATTACAGACTTGGGAATCTTTGGAAGAAAATTATGAAAAAACATTCTAATGTTAATCCTGTACATAATCTAATAACATTGAGAAGAAAAGAAAATTATGTTTGTATAACTTATCAGAATGGAAATATTATTAGTAAAATCTATAATAAAGTAGAAATTCAATCTACTAAACCTCTTGATCTTATTCACTCAGATCTTTTTGGATTGATGATATATCAATAAAAAAAGAGTAAATTTTCACTTTATCACTTTTATTGATGATTTCACTCAGATGACCAACATCATGCTTATGAAAAATAAATCAATGGCTTTAGAAATGTTTAGATATTTCAGAAGAGATGTTGAGATAGAAATAAGGGTTCATATAAAAAATTTGAGAACTAATAATGATACAAAATTCCCATGAAATGATTTTGAATATTATCTAAATAAGCATGGAATCAAACATCAATATAGTTCTCTATAAACCCCTTAATAAAATGGAGCTACTAACGAGCTCGTACCCGAGTGCTAAGGGCTCCTGATTGGCATCCAAGAGACCCAGGTTCAAAACCGGGTGGAGGTGAATTTCTGAGTTACTGTAGTAGTTAATGTTTGTTACTGTAGCAACTGGAATTATTTACCTGATTTGGGCCTTCAGGCCACTAGTTTGGGCCTACGGGTCTCAAGGTCCTTTGGGTAATCAAAGGCCTTTTGGCCATAGGGCCTTCGGGCCACATAGACCATGGAGTAGCCCAATTCACACAGAACATGCCCCAAAAGAGGATCAGAGCAACAAGAGTAGCAGTCACCAGAAGTATAGCTAACTGGATTAGAAGAATGAGAGGGTATGGTAGCCTCCATTGGGACCAGGCACCATGCAGCTTTGTACGGGGTAATGCTAGCTGATCAGCAATTCAAGGTGGGGAGCTAGGTGATCAATGACGCAAAAGCTGGGGAGGGGCAGTTCTAGTGGTTTGGGCCTACGGATCATGTAATAGGCATGGTATGCCTCTGGGCCTTCAGGTCATGTATTGCGGGTCAGTCAGGCCTTGTGCCATGGGTCTACAGGTCATGTACGGGTTCCCCTTTAACCCTTAAAAGGGGGATTATCCATAATAAAATAAAAAACAAGGCCTTCAGGCCATTCAGGCTTAATAAAATGGAGCTGTAGAAAGGAAAAATAGAACTTTGGTGCAAATGGGAAGAAGCATGTTAGAAGAATACAAACTTTCAATGTTATATTGGATAGAAGCTATTATAATTGTTTCACATGTTCAAAATTGAAGTTTCTTAAGGTCAGAATCAACCAAGAATTCCTATGAAATGTAGTATAACAAAAAACCTTTGGTGGAATATTTAAAGGTTTTTGGGAGTCCCTGTTTACTAAAAATAAAAAATCTAGATCTTGGGAAATTTGATGAAAAAGATGAGGAAGGAACTTTCATAGGATAAGAAGTTATAAATTTTGGAACAAACATCTACAAAAGTTGGCGTACTCCCATGATGCGAAAGTTATTTAAAATCCAAATTCCTTAACAAAGGATGTTAAAAATGTTAAGGAAGACAAACTAAAGTTTTCCAATGAAAGTGAAAGTGATCCAAAATAGATATATCAAGACTTAGAGGAATTTTTTTATGAGGAAAGTAAATATGGAATAGAAAATTTGAAATTTACTACACTAAAAAATAGGTTGAAACTAAAAATATTATTGGGAATTAGAAAGCTCCAGTACAGACTAGAAGAAGGATGAGATTAGAAAATCATACATCTCTCATTTCACAGATAGAACTAGAATTAACTTTAGAATTAGTCAAACAAAAAGAGTAGGTTGATGCAATGAATGAGAAGTTGGATCGGATTGAGAAAAAACATTTGGTAACTTGTTCCATGTCCATCAGATAAAAATGTTATTGATACAAAGTGGGTGTATAGAAAAAAATTGAATGAACATGGGAGAGTTTTGATAAATAAAGTGAGTCTTGATTTTAAAGGCTATGCATAGGTGAAAGGTGTGGATTTTGAAGAAAATTTTCCCCCCATGCATGATTAGAAACTATTAGAATGTTTCTAGAAGTGGCTGCACATTGAAGCTACAAAGTTTATCAGATGGATGTAAACCAACTTTCCTTAATGGTGAGATTGAAGGATAATTTTACATTGATAAACCTTGTGGGTTTCCACTTGATAAATATGAAAGTAAGTTTTGTAAATTGAAGAAAGCCTTGTATGGGTTAAAACAAGCTCCACATGCCTAGTACTCCAAACTTGGTAGTTGTCTAAAAAAGTTGAACTTTTATAAAGGAAAAATTGAAAACAACTTGTATGTGAAAGATATGGATTCATGCACCCTGATTGTAATTTCTTATATGGATAAAATAATTTTTGCGGGGTATAAATGAAATGTCCATAAAGAATTTACTGAAGAAAAGAAGAAGAATTTTGAGATGTCAATGTTAGAATAATTAACCTTCTTCTCAGGTTTACAAGTTTAACAAAACGAAAAATATATTTTCCTATCTCAAGAAAAGTATGCCATAGAGTTGTTACAAAATTTTGGAATGAAAGATTCTAAAGAAGTTTCTACCCTGATTTTAGTGAGAACAAATTTGAGATAATATGAAATCAGAAAAAGTGAAAATTAGAAAGATTTTCAGAATCTATTTAGAAGTTTGCTTTACCTTATAGCCTCAAGACTTGATTTTGTTTATGTTGTGACTTTATATGTCAGATATCAGAGTGATTTGAAAGAATCACATATGTTGGCAACAAAGAGAATTCTGAGATATGTTAAATGAACAACTTCACATGGTCTATTATACAAAAGAAGTTATGATATGAACTTTCATGGTTATAATGATGCTGATTGGGAATGAGATTGTAATGAAATAAAATCAACTTCAGGAGGAACATTTTTCTTGAGATAATGTTGTGTGAGTTGGAACAGTAAGAAACAAAGTTCAGTAACTTTGAGTACAACAAAATCAAAATATGTTGCAGCTATACATGCTTGTACTCAAATGTTGTGGATGAAAGTAAGAATATTTTAAAGTTGAAGTTTGCAAATCATTGAAGACACTTTGTGATAATTAGAGTTACATTGATCTTTCAAAAAATCTTGTACAACACTCAATATCAAAGAAAATTGATATAAAGTATCACTTCATAAAAGACAAAGTTTCTTCTGGTGATATGTTACTAGAATACATTTCTATGAAATATCATACTTTTTATGTTTTCACAAAATAAATTAAAAAAGAAAGGTTTTTGGATTAAAGGATTTAACTTCACGTTCAACCTCCACCCATTTCTTCCTAAAATCATGAAGAAAAACCACCCCCAAAATGCTTTGGATTATGTTTCCAAAGGGGAGAGATAAAAAACTTTAACCTTAATTTGATAAGTTACTTGAACCTAAAAGGAAGAGAGTAACTTTAATCTACATGGGAGATTAGTACAACTCTTTAAAAAATGAATCTAAAACCGTGGTTATCATAAAATAGTAGAGATAAGAAAAATGATTTTCAAAAGTGTTAAGAAGTGATTTTTTTGTAAAAATGGAGAAAAAGAAAAGTTTTAGAGTATCTTTTCATTACCATAAATTATTTTTCAATGAGGGATGGAATTCCCTAAAAAAAATTACTTTATCCAGTAGTGTGGTGTTAGAACATTTTATATTAGGAAGGTTGTGATTTTTTATTTTGATTATTAAACAAAATTGAGTGTTCAAAAGTTATAATAGAAGGTTTTCAAAAAATCCAAAGGAGGATATTGAAGATAATTTATGTAATTCCCCAACCACATAATCCCGGAGCTGGTACATTATTTTAATACATTAGTATGTGTTGGTCGGAGTATATCACTCAAGAGGGCAGGGGGGTAAATTGAGTATCTATACAAATTTCTATTAAAATTGGTTCTTTAAAAGAATATCCCCAAATTAAAATATAAAAAAAGTTAGTTTTTAGTGAATTTATATAAGTCCTAAATGTTCAATTAATTTCTCAGAAGATTGATTAGTTCTCAGCTTTACCAATCCAAAGATTAGTCAAACTTTTGAAACTAATCTACTAATTCAAAAAAGATATAAACACTTTCTAAAATAACTATCAAATTTTAATTTATCTTAATATGAAATGAATTAAACACAGATTAGATTAAAACAAAAGACAAAATACATATCAGATAAAAACAAGAGGTTCAGTATCAAGCTGAGACTTAGTCCTCTTCACTTGGTGATCACCTACCACCAAGTAGTTTATATTAATAAAATTTTGATCCACACCCTGGATCAGGGTTCACAACAACACACAGGGCTGTCCAGGTCACACTTGACCTCTACTACAGTTATTCGTGGGAAAACTAACAAAAAGATGACACATGATCTCTTCCACTGTTCTATGTGGGGTACAAGTATAAGGCCCCAGCCTTAAACCTTACTTAATATTGAATTAAATGAGTAATTCACATTGAGGATCTTTTCAGGTTTAGAGTTTTAGAGAATTAGGACATAACTATTACATCTCAAAAGATTACAAAGTAGTCGCTTCTACTAAATTTCCATAAAATAAAAACTCTTTAAAAGAAACATGTATAGTTCCATGTTTTAGGTAGCATGACTTTCCCTTGATCCCATCCTTGACCCTATTCCATGCTAAGTCTTGTGAAAAACATTTCAAAAACTTGGGATGAGCATAAGAAGCTCAGTAAGGGATACACAAAGAATGAAAACCGTTAGTTTTTCAAAACAACAAGTAAACCATGAATACTTTATCAACGTAATACTTTTCACCTTCATGAAGTAGTAAAAACTCTTCACTGAAAAAAAAGTATCATTACTTACCTTTCTGCAACCAAAGGATTACCATAAAACCCATATAAAGAACACATAACATATATAAAGGAAACTTGGGACATAAACATACTTAAGTGGAATAACCATACGGTCTACTTCCACACATATCACTTAATGGAATATCCATACGACCAATTTCCATACATACTTAATAGAATATCCATACGGCCGACTTCCATACCCAATGCATTGGAGGTTATAACGTAACCACCCGTCCTGGTATTCACGGCACCACCCGTCATATGGTTTATAACGTAACCACCCGTTAAAATGTCCAAGTACCAATAAAATCATAAAACATAAAACCAATATAAAGGAATGATAACATTTCCACATCACAATATATCATAATAGAATTCGTTATCAAAACCATTTTCAAAACCATTTAAAACATTTAATAAAGAGATTTTTGAATCAAAGTGTCCCATACCACCTTGAAGCTTAAAATTTTAAACCATTAATATCCATATAAATATATCCTTAAAACCATTTTGAAAACATGGATATTAATAAGAACAAATAATTAAAACATTTAAAACGATATTTTGGTTAAAGGGGTTTTACCAAAATTAGAGACACTTGAATACAATAATTGAGGAATAACATTTAGTCATAACTTTATAATATCATGAGAATAAATGGATTCATGATATAATACTCCAAAGGACAGTATATACACCATATAAGAGTGAATTGGTGCATAACAACAATGAACCCTCAATAGAAATGTCAAATGTGATGAAATCCCTTATAAAGAAGGTATCCTTAAATTAAGGACAAATCAATCTCAAAAATATGTGTGAAAAATATAAATACACCCAATATAAGTGGATATTAAGTGTAAAATAATAAAAGGTCATTCACACATATTCAATCAATGACATATTCAATGACTACATGTTGAACCCAAAGAAATCGAAATTGGGTTAAAAAGTTCCCTTGACAGCCTAACGACATCACATCAAAATGAGTTGATGAGAGATAAAAAGTGTATCTCATCACTTGGACATAAAATTGACATCAATAAGGATATATGAGAACATATCCCAACATAACAATATGTAAATTAAAAGACCCAACAAAAGAAGACTTTAAAAAAAAAGAGGGTGAAAGGTTCCCTTACCGACTTGGGTATCTTTCAAAACATACACCCCATGAAAGAAGGACAATAGATCATTGATGTAAATACTCATAAACGAAAGTATATTACACAAAGAGTAGAATAATGGACAGTACATACACCACTCAATGGAATTTGTGGCAAATGTAGCATAAATCTCACGGGAATTAAAGTGAGATGAAAAATCCCTTACGAAAACTCGGCAGCCTAACAGCGCCACATAAAACTTCCGAATATTGATTGATGAGATCAAATAGGGTATCTCATCACATTACAATAAAATGTACAGAAATATTAATATAAAAGAATATCCCCCAACATTAGAAAGAGGAGCTTAAAAGAAGTGACATAAAGGAGAGTACTTAAAAAGAAAGAGAGAGGTCAGATCTCTTACGAAAGTTCGGTAGCCTAACGGTGCCACTCAAAACTTCCAAAATGAATTGATGAGAGAGAATAGGGTCTCTAATAACATGAACATAAAAATTACAGTAAGTGTAATATAAAATATCATCCCAATAACAAAAAATATGAGCTTTAAAAGGAATGACATAAAAGTGTGTACTTAAAAAGAAAGAGAGGAGTAGGATCCCTTACCTCGGGTCCGACTTGACTCGATCGTTCTTTAATCTCCTGAATAATAAACTTGAGTTAATTTATACTTCCTTAAGAACTTTTTTCAAGTTCATTATTCCTTTTATATCACTTATTAACATGTCATAAACATTATGTAATCATTGAAGTTAATAATATTTGTTTTGCCGATATTTGGTTCTTAAGTCGAAAGTGGACTTCTTACAATTACATGTTGTTCGTGTGGCCAAATGTTTATTATATCAATAATTGTATTAATGATGTAGATATAATATATTTCATATATATCCAGTACATTCATGAATTTATAACATTACATAATCATTTAGAGGTAAGAAATGAAATGCACCGTTCATGGAGACGGTAAGCCGTACGTACGCATGAACGCTACTTTCATTTCTATTTCGTATTTTATAGAATGGAATAATAATGATATAAAGGTATATTATAATTCCAGTATAATATCATATATAATATCATAGTTCCATCCTTTATACGTCCCACATATGGTATTTAACGAATCAAATCACTTTGAGGGGGTGGTAGTCCGCACTTCCTAAAATGAAGATATCGCGTATACCCATAATGGAAGCCATAATGGTAAGATACAAATGAAAAATAAAGAAGCATAAGTAAAACATAAACATATTATATATCATATATAAAAATAGTGACATCATAATGGCCACCTTTGAAGGTGTTAAATGAGTATTGAACAATCATCGTTTCGGGAGGCACAATTTCGCCATCCACGGAAACCGTATGTTCTTTAACCATTTGATGTAGTTGTGTGAGAGTGTAGCTTGAATAAATCTTATAACAAAATCCTAGTATATTGAAGATACTGGTGTTGTTACAAAAGAAATAAATAAAAAGAGTTTAGGGGGTTGGAGAAGCAAAATAAAACAAATGAACATGAGAGAATGAATTACCTTTAAAAGTGTAACTCCTTTTGATTTGAGCCTAAAGGCTTCCTTTGAAAGGATTCTGCACAAATGGAATCCTCTAGGATGAGGAGAGGGATGTGGATAGAGTAAATGGGCAGGGGTTGGCCGAGCCAAAGGCTTGAGGAGTGTGTGAAATGAGGTAGAGGTGGGGGCCTTTTATAAGAGGAGAGGAGGGGCACTTTTGGAAAGTAAGAAATATTACTTTATTTGAAAATGTGTTTCGGTTTTAAAAGGTCCCACATTGATAGAATTCGTGGATAAGGTGATAAGGGTTCGAAATCCACTCATCCAATTGGTTTTGGACATGTTTAGTTCATAGATTTTACATTATCTTTCCATTTTATTTAAATTGTCAAATAATGATGTCATCGCTGCATCATTATTATGTCATAAATAATTTATTTTATTTAATGTCTAAAAATTATAAAAAAAATTACTATGATGTAGGAAATATTTTTATCTTTCCAATGAATATTTATAATCAAAATTTGGACCTGTGTAACCCTACTTGAAAATTGTTTTAGTAAAACAACTCATGTTTGTGTCAATTTAATTTTAACATTAAATAAAAAGTTATTTATGTCATTTCCCAAACAAAGTGTCTCCATGGGGTCCCCAAGTTGGCCCATGGCTTTTCTTGGTCGTCCATGACTCACCCAATATGAGTAGGACAAGTGTCATGGTGTTTTCACATTCTTATAATATCATTTTTACCTTAAATTACACTAATTACCTCTAATCGCGATTAATGAAAAAAAGTTACTATTCACCAAAAAATTATTTTCATCCCATTGAACCACATTTTACATACTAATGACAACCATGTATGTAGGATTTTCAAAATTCAATACACATTAGTGGTAAACTTTCATTTAACTGAAAAATCAGTTTGCTTGATTACCACTTAGTGGTTTCACTATTCATCAAAAATTGGAGTTTTTCAGAAAAATACCAAAACTTCACCCTAAGCTATATTTGATATTCCGAATTCAAAAATTAAGTCCGTTTTACAAAATTCAAAACATATTAGTCACATTAATTAATTTAATAATTAATTCCCGCTGTCAGAGCAAATAGCGTGTTTTTATAAAACATTAAGTATCAAAAGATTGACACTAGTTTAAGTCTGATTTCAAAGTGAAATTAATTCCAACGACCACTATTGGATTTAATGGTAAAAATATTTTCTAATTTCACTTTAAAACCAATTCAAAATATAATCTAATCATATAAATAAATTATATTAAAAAGAGGTTTTGAATTAAAATACAACATTTTACACTATTCATTAAAAAAAATGAACATTATCGGAAAGATACCAAAAATTTACACAAAGTAAATTTTGATGTCCCGATTCTTAAGAAGAGTTTTATTTGGTCCAATAGAATGTATAAGAGTGAACAAAACTATATTTAATGACAGTTCGCCATCAAAAGGCGATAAGTGAACCTTTAGTGAAAACTAGGGCATATATGCCTAAAATTGAATTCTTTCCATATTTTAAGCCTCTATCCTTTATTGGATAAATGTAAAAACATTTAAAAACATATATAATCATATTTTAGTTATTTCTATCCATTCCCGCCATTACAACGGCTACATGTTAACTACCATTTAAAATAATATTATTTTATTATTAGAGTGCAACGTAAGATTCCCAAGAAACTCGTTGTTGCGTGTTGGGTACGCCATCGAGCATAGCGTCCCCTTTAAAGTCATTTAAATATTTTATTCACAAATATGGATAAATATGAAATGTCATATTATTTATTTACCTGGGGTGTTACATCCTTCCCCCCTTTTGGGAATTGCGTCCTCGCAATTTTAAAATTGCGCTTGGAAACATCCTTGAAAGTCCCACATCGGAACAAAAGTCGATAAAACAAACACTTTAAAATAAAGAAAGATAACTACAAAGGTCACCCGAGTTAACCCATACTAGGATTCCAAGTATGAAAATATGGACATGGAGGAAAAAACAAAGGGTCATGTTCTGATGGAGAGTGATAGAAAACATGTTTAGGAGAAAGTTAACCATGAGAGAATCACAAACTTGTGATGGGTTAAACGGTATTCGATTCCCCAGTAGGAAAAGTTAATGGACAACATTTTTGTTTTAAGTTGCTTTTTATTGAGGAATTTATTCATAAGGAAACATAATCACTTATCGTGTTGACTCTCAACTTTTATTAGATTCCTTACACAAACTCATATTTTCTCCAAAAGGCGAGTATTTAGGAAGACTTGTTCAAATTAAGAGTACTATAATCAACTTCTAGAGAATCAACTAATCCACAAAAGAGAACTATATACTTACCATATCTTTAGACCTTAACCATAACCAAAACCAAAAAGGTTAGTACAAGGTCAGAAAATCCAGAAAAGGATAACCCTTTATAAAAAGAAAATCTATTCCTAATCTCCAAAATTTGTCCAACAAAACCCAAAGTTCAACGAGGACCATTTTGTAATCAATTTGTCCATAAAATTCTTCAAAGTAAACCAATATAAGATTGAAACCCAAATATTTGAAGGATTTAGTCGCATAGTCTTCCAAGATAAATCGTAACATTTATCTCCAAACAATATCAGTTGCTCCTAAAGTCTCGTATTGAAAAGTAATTAACCTAATCACATATCCTCCATGATAGGTTAATCATTTTCATAAATAACCCAAAATCAACTTATTCTTAATTCATAAAATCATATAACCAGAAATAATCAGTCAAACTAACCAGGGACTTCACGTAGTCCAGTGGTAGGCGATAAATACCAGTCGCACTTTGGTTGTGGGTTCGATTCCCGCAGCTTTGTCCGACGCGACGGGATGTCACACGGTCTACGTGTTGTCGTTTTTCCAAAACTATATAATTCTTAAAACATTCCCCAAAATGAGATAAAATCTTCAAGAATAATCATAACATATTTTAACCTCAAGTTTATCTCATTCCTTTCATTTTCCATCATATCATAGAGTAACCCATAATTACCTAAAAATTAAGGATCATATAAACCCTAATGGTTACCTTAATAATTATTACCTAAATTTCCACATCGATTTGGCCATCTCGTACATGATGCATTAGAGAACTCACCAAGGTTGAAGTGGTTGATCATGACTCCTTGATAGTTGGTTTAGAACAAGTATGAGATTTCTCATTGAATCCTCCATTTTATCTAGTATCTTAATCAGAGAACCACCATAGTTTCCTTCAAACCCATTGTCACTTTGGTGCCTGCTAGATCAAACCATTTACTAAAACCAAAAAGGTCAGTGTGAGTATATCAACATAACCATCATGTACTAATGAGGAAGATAAACACTAAGATATACTTACTCATTCACTTTATCTAAAACTAGGACTCTTTCTAAAATCCTAACCATTATGGTAATGTCACTTATGCTTAAAGAATACCCTAACCTCTAAAGTTATCTAAACCGACCTTTGATACCAACTATAAGGCCCCAGCCTTAAACCTTACTTAATATTGAATTAAATGAGTAATTCACATTGATGATATTTTCAGGTTTAGAGTTTTAGAGAATTAGGACATAACTATTACATCTCAAAAGATTACAAAGTAGTCGCTTCTACTAAATTTCCATAAAATAAAAACTCTTTAAAAGAAACATGTATAGTTCCATGTTTTAGGTAGCATGACTTTCCCTTGATCCCATCCTTGACCCTATTCCACGCTAAGTCCTGTGAAAAACATTTCAAAAACTTGGGATGAGAATAAGAAGCTCAGTAAGGGATACACAAAGAATGAAAACCGTTAGTTTTTCAAAACAACAAGTAAACCATGAATACTTTATCAACGTAATACTTTTCACCTTCATGAAGTAGTAAAAACTCTTCACTGAAAAAAAAGTATCATTACTTACCTTTCTGTAACCAAAGGATTACCATAAAACCCATATAAAGAACACATAACATATATAAAGGAAACTTGGGACATAAACATACTTAAGTGGAATAACCATATGGTCTAATTCCACACATATCACTTAATGGAATAGCCATACGGCCAATTTCCATACATACTTAATGGAATAGCCATACAGACGACTTCCATACCCAATGCATTGGAGGTTATAACGTAACCACCCGTCCTGGTATTCACGGCACCACCCGTCATATGGTTTATAACGTAACCACCCGTTAAAATTTCCAAGTACCAATAAAATCAGAAAACATAAAACCAATATAAAAGAATGATAACATTTCCACATCACAATATATCATAATAGAATTCGTTATCAAAACCATTTTCAAAACCATTTAAAAGATTTAGTAAAGAGATTTTTGAATCAAAGTGTCCCATACCACCTTGAAGCTTAAAATTTTAAACCATTAATATCCATATAAATATATCCTTAAAACCATTTTGAAAACATGGATATTAATAAGAACAAATAATTAAAACATTTAAAACGATATTTTGGTTAAAGGGGTTTTACCAAAATTAGAGACACTTGAATACAATAATTGAGGAATAACATTTAGTCAGAACTTTATAATATCATGAGAATAAATGGATTCATGATATAATACTCCAAAGGACAGTATATACACCATATAAGAGTGAATTGATACATAACAACAATGAACCCTCAATAGAAATGTCAAATGTGATGAAATCCCTTATAAAGAAGGTATCCTTAAATTAAGGACAAATCAATCTCAAAAATATGTGTGAAAAATATAAATACACCTAATATAAGTGGATATTAAGTGTAAAACAATGAAAGGTCATTCACACATATTCAATCAATGACATATTCAATGACTACATGTTGAACCCAAAGAAATCGAAATTGGGTTAAAAAGTTCCCTTGACAGCCTAACGGCATCACATCAAAATGAGTTGATGAGAGATAAAAAGTGTATCTCATCACTTGGACATAAAATTGACATCAATAAGGATATATTAGAACATATCCCAACATAAAAATATGTAAATTAAAAGACCCAACAAAAGAAGACTTTAAAAAAAAAGAGGGTGAAAGGTTCCCTTACCGACTTGGGTATCTTTCAAAACATACACCCCATGAAAGAAGGACAATAGATCATTGATGTAAATACTCATAAACGAAAGTATATTACACAAAGAGTAGAATAATGGATAGTACATACACCACTCAATGGAATTTGTGGCAAATGTAGCATAAATCTCACGGGAATTAAAGTGAGATGAAAAATCCCTTACGAAAACTCGGCAGCCTAACAGCGCCACATAAAACTTCTGAATATTGATTGATGAGATCAAATAGGGTATCTCATCACATTACAATAAAATGTACAGAAAGAGTAATATAAAAGAATATCCCCCAACATTACAAAGAGGAGCTTAAAAGAAGTGACATAAAGGAGAGTACTTAAAAAGAAAGAGAGAGGTCAGATCTCTTACGAAAGTTCGGTAGCCTAACGGTGCCACTCAAAACTTCCAAAATGAATTGATGAGAGAGAATAGGGTATCTCATCACATGAACATAAAAATTACAGTAAGTGTAATATAAAAGATCATCCCAATAACAAAAAATATGAGCTTTAAAAGGAATGACATAAAAGTGTGTACTTAAAAAGAAAGAGAGGAGTAGGATCCCTTACCTCGGGTCCGACTTGACTCGATCGTTATTTAATCTCCTGAATAATAAACATGAGTTAATTTCTACTTCCTTAAGAACCTTTTTCAAGTTCATTATTCCTTTTATATCACTTATTACCATGTCATAAACATTATGTAATCATTGAAGTTAATAATATTTGTTTTGCCGATATTTGGTTCTTAAGTCGAAAGTGGACTTCTTACAATTACATGTTGTTCGTGTGGCCAAATGTTTATCATATACAGAATTGTATTCATGATGTAGATATCATATATTTCATATATATTCAGTAAATTCATGAATTTATAACATTACATAATCATTTAGAGGTAAGAAATGAAATGCACCGTTCATGGAGACGGTAAGCCGTACGTACGCATGAACGCTACTTTCATTTCTATTTCGTATTTTATAGAATGGAATAATAATGATATAAAGGTATATTATAATTCCAGTATAATATCATATATAATATCATAGTTCCATCCTTTATACGTCCCACATATGGTATTTAACGAATCAAATCACTTTGAGGGGGCGGTAGTCCGCACTTCCTAAAATGAAGATATCGCGTATACCCATAATGGAAGCCATAATGGTAAGACACAAATGAAAAATAAAGAAGCATAAGTAAAACATAAACATATTATATATCATATATAAAAATAGTGACATCATAATGGCCACCTTTGAAGGTGTTAAATGAGTATTGAACAATCATCGTTTCGGGAGGCACAATTTCGCCATCCACGGAAACCGTATGTTCTTTAACCATTTGATGTAGTTGTGTGAGAGCGTAGCTCGAATAAATCTTATAACAACATAATAGTATATTGAAGATACTTGTGTTGTTACAAAAGAAATAAATAAAAAGAGTTTAGGGGGTTGGAGAAGCAAAATAAAACAAATGAACATGAGAGAATGAATTACCTTTAAAAGTGTAACTCCTTTTGATTTGAGCCTAAAGGCTTCCTTTGAAAGGATTATGCACAAAGGGAATCCTCTAGGATGAGGAGAGGGATGTGGAGAGAGTAAATGGGCAGGGGTTGGCCGAGCCAAAGGCTTGAGGAGTGTGTGAAATGAGGTAGAGGTGGAGGCCTTTTATAAGAGGAGAGGAGGGGCACTTTTGGAAAGTAAGAAATATTACTTTATTTGAAAATGTATTTCGGTTTTAAAAGGTCCCACATTGATAGAATTCGTGGATAAGGTGATAAGGGTTCGAAATCCACTCATACAACTGGTTTTGGACATGTTTAGTTCATAGATTTTACATTATCTTTCCATTTTATTTAAATCGTCAAATAATGATGTCATCGCTGCATCATTATTATGTCATAAATAATTTATTTTATTTAATGTCTAAAAATTATAAAAAAAATTACTATGATGTAGGAAATATTTTTATCTTTCCAATGACTATTTATAATCAAAATTTGGACCTGTGTAACCCTACTTGAAAATTGTTTTAGTAAAACAACTCATGTTTGTGTCAATTTAATTTTAACATTAAATAAAAAGTTATTTATGTCATTTCCCAACCAAAGTGTCTCCATGGGGTCCCCAAGTTGGCCCATGGCTTTTCTTGGTCGGCCATGACTCACCCAATAGGAGTAGGACATGTGTCATGGTGTTTTCACATTCTTATAAAATCATTTTTACCTTAAATTACACTAATTACCTCTAATCGCGATTAATGAAAAAAAGTTACTATTCACCAAAAAATTATTTTCATCCCATTGAACCACATTTTACATACTAATGACAACCATGTATGTCGGATTTTCAAAATTCAATACACATTAGTGGTAAACTTTCATTTAACTGAAAAATCAGTTTGCTTGATTACCACTTAGTGGTTTCACTATTCATCAAAAATTGGAGTTTTTCAGAAAAATACCAAAACTTCACCCTAAGCTATATTTGATATTCCAAATTCAAAAATGAAGTCCGTTTTACAAAATTCAAAACATATTAGTCACATTAATTAATTTAATAATTAATTCCCGCTGTCAGAGCAAATAGCGTGTTTTTATAAAACATTAAGTATCAAAAGATTGACACTAGTTTAAGTCTGATTTCAAAGTGAAATTAATTCCAACGACCACTATTGGATTTAATGGTAAAAATATTTTCTAATTTCACTTTAAAACCAATTAAAACTATAATCTAATCATATAAATAAATTAGATTAAAAAGAGGTTTTGAATTAAAATACAACATTTTACACTATTCATTAAAAAAATGAACATTATCGGAAAGATACCAAAAATTTACACAAAGTAAATTTTGATGTCCCGATTCTTAAGAAGAGTTTTATTTGGTCCAATAGATTGTATAATAGTGAACAAAAATATATTTAATGACGGTTCGCCATCAAAAGGCGATAAGTGAACCTTTAGTGAAAACTAGGGCATATATGCCTAAAATTGAATTCTTTCCATATTTTAAGACTCTATCCTTTATTGGATAAATGTAAAAACATTTAAAAACATATATAATCATATTTTAGTTATTTCTATCCATTCCCGCCATTACAACGGCTACATGTTAACTACCATTTAAAATAATATTATTTTATTATTAGAGTGCAACGTAAGATTCCCAAGAAACTCGTTGTTGCGTGTTGGGTACGCCATCGAGCATAGCGTCCCCTTTAAAGTCATTTAAATATTTTATTCACAAATATGGATAAATATGAAATGTCATATTATTTATTTACCTGGGGTGTTACAACAAGAGTAAAAGAGATTGAGTGTGAGGATATTTTAGTATCCTCCAGTTATGCTCAGGCGACAGTGTGTGTGAAACAAACAGATGCACACACTCTGCTCAAAAAGAAAACACAAGATCACAAAAGAGTTATAAAATAAGAATATAGTTTAGAAATATCTGTGTTTTTTGTAGTAAAGCTCTAGAATCAATGGATGAAGAGAAAATGATATTTGAGTTCTCTTCTGGAAGTTGGATTTAGAACAGAGTATTGCAGTCTTTGTAATATAGCTTCCAGGTGTGAAAAGGTTCAGCTCTTCAATGTCAGGATGTTTAGTGAGCTTCAATAGGTTGTTGCTTGTAATATTAAACTTCTTGTGTACTCAAGCTTTGAGTTATTCTATTTGCAATATCTTGCACATTCGCACAGTCTGCCTATATTTTACTCACAGGTTCAGAGAGAGAGAATTTATGGTTGAGCTTGTAATCCTTTTATACTTCAAGGTCCAGTAGGCATTCAGATCTCCCCACGTGCATGTACCTCATACTCTCTATGGATAGTCTTATAGACAACATTAAATAATGTCAGAAACATTAATTTGTCTAAATACGACTGTTAGAAATAAATTTGAATCAATAAATTTGAAACAGTTATTTATGACTATCGACGAGTCATAAGTATCGGTGAGTCATTTTCATTAGTCTGTCATAATCGGTCTATCATCACCGGTCTATCAACATCGGTATGTGAGCATCGGTCTGTCAGCATCAGTGTGTCAGCATCGGTCTGTGAGCATCGATCTGTCGAACATCGGTGTGTCGAACATCGGTGTGTCGAACATAGGTGTGTCGAACATCGGTGTGTCGAACATCGGTGTGTCGAACATCGGTGTGTCGAACATCAGCGTGTCAAACATTGGTTTTTCAAACATCAGTGTGTGGAACATCGGTGTGTGGAACATCATTGTGTTGAACATCGGTGTGTCAAACATTGATGTGTCAAACATCGGTGTTTCAAACATCGGTGTGTCAGAAATCGGTGTGCCGAACATCGGAGTGTCAAACATCAGTGTGTCGAACATCGGTGTGTCGAACATCATTGTGTTGAACATCAGTGTGTCGAACATCGGTGTGTCGAACAATGGTGTGTCGAACATCGGTGTGTCGAACATCGGTGTGTTAGAAATTGGTGTGTCTAGGACTCTAAGAAACTTATGAAGTGTCCGTCTTACACATAACATTACTAGATTAAGTGACATCCAAAAATATATGTAAATATACACTTATAAACATATTGATTCATAAATATAGTTTATTGAATTATTGAAATATATTGTTATGTATGAAATAATTGATTTACTTAGAGATATTAAATGGCATGAAATAGTAGAATCTGTAGATTGATATTATTTGTGATTATGAAAACTACTATAGCATAGAGGGTCCAAGAGTCTCCCCCTTTTTGATAATCACAAATTATGGCATACATGTAAAGTTAAGGAATAATAATAACTTGACTTAGCATACTGCACTGAATGTGATTATTCAATATAACTAAATATTTCCTTTGTTTTAGTTTTTAAAACAAATCTCCCCCTCAATTACTAGATTAGAGAAAAAAATATGTATATAGATTATGTTGAGTACATGCCATGTGTCCTATGCCAGAATTTCTCCCCCTAAAATTAATAATGTATTCATTTTCTCCCCCTTTTGGGATTAGCAAAAAAAGAAAAGGAGAAAGAAAGAAGAGAAATATCACAAAGAAAATGAGAGACAGAGAGAAGAAAAAAAGGATTTCCATTAATAAGAAAAAGAGTAAAGTCAAAAAAAGGATACAAATCCCTATCAAATAGACAATCCACCACTAAGGGTTTGGATTTTGAGGGAATTTTCCTTTATTTGAAGGATCTGAAGTAGGATGAGAAGGTTTGGGAGTGGAAGAGGGAAGAGGTGGTATGAAGATAACACCAGGCAAGAAAACACATGTAGGAATATTTGCTTCAAGGCTAGGCCTTCTTTCTGACAACACACGACTGGGAGATTGCTCTGTAACGACTGGTCAAATCTGGGAAAGAGCCTGAGAGACAGTCATTGGAGTAGGAGGCCAAGAGGTGGTACCAATGGAAGTAATATGAGGAACCACAATTTCTTCATCATGAACATGTAGATATAGCTCAAGTAGGTTGATGAAATCATTGATGATTTCACCACCATATTGCACGGATTTCTCAAATTCATCCTTATTCTCCATGAATTTATTCAACAGAGGGATAAAATACTTCAATTAAGTCACTTACTTCTTGAAGGCTTCTGTTACAGGAGTAATTCTGAGATTTTATGCTAAAAAATTGAAGCTATTGATGAGATAATTCTTGGTATAGATCTTAGTAAAGTACTTATCCACTTTATCTCTAATATCTTTCTAAGTAGTAGAGGCTTCATTTGTGCATTGCCTTACCATATTGTACAAAAGGTCTGTATTTCTATGTACCTTTTCAAGAGTTTCTTTGTCTAAAACACTCTAAATATTTTTGAGTTCCTCTCTCATCATGGCCTTGAGAGATTCCAAACCAACAATAACACCTTTCCCACTCCTAGAACTAGATGTGCCAATAATAATTTTTCCAAGCTCTTCTTTCAACTTTTTTCAAATATACACTTAGAAGATGAGTCACAAAGTTCCCAAGAACTTTCAGTACACCACTAAAGGAGGTATTGAAATCATAGGTTGGAGAATTTAACTCACTACTCATCTTCCTTACTTCTTCTCTCAACAAGGTATTATGTCTAATGATGGTTTTAGCTGTGGTAATGAGATTTGTTTTAATCTCTTAGATCACCATCCTTGCAATATTTGCTGCATCTTCACCCGAAATACCTATTAAAGCAGAGGATTCACTTATGGATCCAATTGAGGCTCTCACTGACTCACAAAGAACATTTTTGAAATGCTCCAAATCATCCTTAGTGACATAGTCACCAGGCACTATCTGTGCTACTGGCTCTACTGCTGAAGGTGCAATAGGTGGAACAGGTGCAACAAGTTCTGCTTCAGCTCGGGCCTATAGAGCAGAAGGAGGAGGCACCCTCTCTTCATTAGAGTCATATTCCAACCCAAATAGAATGTATCCTAGATAATTATTCCACTCTCGAGTACAGGTCTAGTCTCTTGGCTCAACAACGTCAATCTTGACCCTTCTTCCCTAAGGCTCAAGAACAACTTCATCTTTATATACTTCTTCATCCTGTCCTCTAGACATAATAACATTTCTGGGCACAAGTACCAACTGAGATTGAGGTTATTCATGTTCTCCAACCACTTCAACTTCTCCAGGAACTTCCTCAATTTGAGGCACCTGATCCTCAACTTCTTCATCATGGCCACCAGCCATAAGTTCATTCAATTCCAATATGATTTTTTAATTTTCAGTATTAGGATGGGGTGATTTGTCCTCATGACCAGAATCTCCATGATCAATAACCTCCTATTCAATAGGATTAGCACCATCACCAGCTCCATGTATAGATTCCTCATTGGATCTATCAACTACTTGTTTTCCCACTTTTAATGAACCACTTACATGCTCATCATTTCCTCCTTCATCATCACCATTATTATCATCATCAGAATCCTTATCTAATTTACTCACATAACCTTCAACTCCAGTAACCTCTATCTCTTCATCATCCTCATCACCTAACAAAGGTTCCCTTGGGGGTAAATCCAAAGGTGGAATAGCAGGTCCATAAGAAATTTTTTAGGACTTTCAGTAATATCAGGATCACTCCTATCATCAAAAGGAGATAATTCTTCTCTTGGAAACTCATACTTAGCTTCCTCATTAGAGTAAACAGGTTCCTCTCCTGGTTTAAAGCCTGGATCAACTTGATCCTTTGTTCTGGTAGGATGGTCAATCAGATTGAATTCCTTATATATCCTTTCCTCATCTCCTACCCAGAATTTCTTCCATGGGTTCCAGAATATCTTAATCCTTTTGCAAACATCTTTTTGAAGGCAG
Organism: Viscum album; assembly: GCA_963277665.1. Lineage (NCBI taxonomy): Eukaryota > Viridiplantae > Streptophyta > Magnoliopsida > Santalales > Viscaceae > Viscum > Viscum album. The sequence continues at coordinate 686,096,523 of OY728142.1, read as the reverse complement.
AAGCCACTGCATGCACTTATCACTTCATCTCCATCTTCCACACAACCCATCTTCTTTAACATGGAAGAGATCATCCTAGGATAATACAAACATGTTGTCTTCTTGGAAGTCTTTATCATATCATAAACATGAACCATTAGATATCTACACAGGTTCACCTTTATCCCATTTTCAATAGATAGATCAGGAATACATCCTGATACTTCATAGCAGAGAAATCTTCCTTCCTTGGGAAGATTTGATGTTGTATAAACTTAAAAATTAACCTTGCCTCTCCATCAAATTCACTGAAAATAGTCCTTCTAGATTTCCCACTTTTAGTCAACTCATTCAAAGAATCTTCATATGAAAAAAAACCAGAGGAAGTTGGAATATTACCCTGATAATCAGCATAGAAACCTTCATGATGCATCTCTAAGCACTCAACCCATTCTTTAGACTAAAAAGTCATCTCCTTTCCCTTTACCACTGACTTCATCCTTGATTCCTCAGCTTCATCTAGGGATATCTTCAAATGTTGATAAAACTCATGTACTAGCTGGGGATAATCAGACCTTTCATTGTTTTAGAACTAGCTTAGATACCCTTGAGATTCCATTACTCTCAATAAAAACGACTTTATTGACAGAATCCACTCAGCAAACACTTCTTTCTCAGTTGTAACCACTCAGCTTTCCAATATTGGTTTTGCAGTCTCACTAGACTCACCCTTCTGATGCTTAGCTGATGGATATTTTCTTGGCTCTTCCATCGCACGCTTGGTCCTTTCCATTTCTGAAGATTCATATTCCAAAGGGGTTGAGAGGTCGAGGGACGAGAGATAGAGTGACAAAGGGTTGAAGGTTTTATGGTGGAGGTAAGGTGAAAGGTCAAAGTGGATTGAATTTGATTTATCATTTAGGGATTGTAAAATCATAAAACATAAAATTTAAAAGTGGTAAAAAGAACACAAAACAATGTAATTTTATTTAAAATAGACAGAATTACAAAAGAGTACTTAAATACATCGGTGTCATAGAATCAGTTTTACATGATCAGTTTCAAGTGATCGGTTTCAAAGAGATCAGTTTTATGGATCAGTTTCAAGAGATCAGTTTCATGGATCAATTTCAAGAGACCGGTTTCATGGATTGGTTTCAAGAGATCAGTTTCATGGATCATTTTCAAGAGATCGGTTTCATGGATCAGTTTCAAGAGATCAGTTTCAAGAGATCGATTTCATGGACCAGTTTCAAGAGATCAGTTTCATGGATCAGTTTCACGAGATCGGCTTCAAGATATCGGTTTCATGGATCGGTTTCAAGAGATCGATTTGACAGGACTTTAAAGATTTATCATTCCTAGTTCATGTCTAATGTAGTTCATTCTCTCAGAGTTTAAGGGTTTAGTGAATATATCTGCAAGATGATGGTCAGTCCCAATAAACTCAAGAGTTATATCACCTTTTTGATAATGATCTCTCAAAAAGTGATGTATTACATCAATATTCTTTGTTATAGAATGAGAAATTGGATTCTTAGAAATTTTAATAGAACTTTTGTTGTCACAGTTTATAGGGATATGTCTGAATTAAAATCCATAGTCTAATAAGGTGTGTTTCATCCAAAAAATTTGTGCACAACAACTACCAGCAACAATGTATTCTGCTTCAACAGTTGATAATGCAATTGAATTTTTCTTTTTACTGCACCATGATATTAGAGTCTTTTCCAAAAAGTGACATGTTCCAAAGGTAATCTTTCTATCTAACTTACGTCCACCAAAGTCATCATCTGAATAACTAACTAAATCAAAAGGATATCCTTTAGGATAAAACAATACTAAATTAGTTGTATATTTGAGGTATTTGAAAATTCTTTTAACAACATTTAAATTTGACTCTTTTGGGTTTTCTTGAAATCTTGCACACATACACACACTAAAAATAATATTTGGACTACTAGTAGTTAAGTACAACAAACTCCCAATTATTCCTCTGTAAGCAGTTTGATCAACTGATTTTCCATTTTCATCAAGATCTAACTTATATGTAGAACTCATAGGGGTTTCACTATTCTTAATGCTATCAAATCCATATCTTTTCAAAATATCTTTATTGTAATTACTTTGATTTAAAATAATACCTTCTTTATTTTGAAATATTTGAAATCTAAGAAAATATTTAAGTTCACCCATTAAACTCATTTAAAACTCACTTTGCATTATTCTTGAAAAATCATTACATAATGATTTTTTAGAAGATCCAAAGATAATATCATCTACATATATTTGAGCTATTAAAACTTCTTTTGAAATTCTTTTTATAAATAAAGTAGGATCTATAAGTCCTTTTGTAATGCCTTTAGAAATAAGAAAATTACTCAACCTTTCATACCAAACTCTTGGAGCTTGTTTCAAACTGTATAAAGATTTAGATAGTTTGAAAACTTGATTTGGAAAATGTGGATTTGTAAAAACTAGGGTTTGTTCAACAAAGACATCCTCAATTATATAACCATTTAAGAATGAAATTTTGACATCCGTTTGATAAAGTTTAAAATCCAAGTGTGCTGCATAGGCAAGTAAGATCCCAATTGCTTCAAGTCTAGCTACTGGTGCAAAGGTCTCTTCATAATCAATTCCCACTTCTTGATTATATACTTGTGAAACCAATCTAGCTTTGTTTATAACTATATTTCCAGCTTCATCTACTTTATTTCTAAACACCCATTTGGTTCCTATGGTCAAAGTATCTTTTGGTATATCTAAAAGTTTCCAAACTTTATTTCTTTCAAAATAATTAAGTTCTTATTGCATGGACATTACCCAAAATTTATCATTGATTGCATCATTAATATTTTTAGGTTCATGTTGTGACAAGAAGGCTTGATGTTCAACCTGGTTTCTCAAGGAAGCTCTAGTTTGTGTTCCTTTATCCAAATCTCCAACAACAACATCTAGGGGATGATTTTTAAGGGTTCTAGTCAGTCTATAAAAGGTAGGACTTGATATTTCAGGTTGGTCAAGTTGATCTGGTTCATTATGGTTGGGATCTGGAGAATTTCTAGAACTGGAAGTTTTCATAGATTCCTTCACATGATTATTTGAGATTTTATCATTAATGTCCAGATTGGACATATCCTCTTCAATATTTTCTAGTGAGGTCTTGGGCTCATGTGGATCTTCTTTATCAAACTTGATATTTATAGATTCATCCACACATTTGGTTTTCTTATTAAAGACTCTATAGGATTTTCTTGATGTAGAATATCCAAGAAATATTTCTTCATCACATTTGGGGGAAAATTTATCTAACTTATCTTTAGTGTTCAGAATATAAACTTTACATCCAAACACTTTAAAATAACTTACTTTGGGATTCCTATTATTACACAACTCATAAGGAGTTTTCATAAGTATGGGTCTGATTAAGACTCTATTTATTATGTAACAAGCTGTATTAACAGCTTTAGCCCATAAATAAACAGGTAGGTCATATTCATTAAGCATAGTTTGGGTAATTTTTTGTAGGGGTTTATTTCTTATTTCTACCACACCATTCTGTTGAGGTGTCTTAGGAGCAAAGAAATTATGACATTAGCCATTTTGTGAGAAAAAAGCTTCAAAATCTTGATTCTCAAACTCATGACCCTGATTAATTCTTAAGGATTTAATATTAAATCCACTGAGATTTTCTACAGTCCTAGAATAATCGGTAAAATGTGAACAAGCTTCACTCTTGTGAGCTAGGAAAAAGGTCCAGGTGTACCTAGAGAAATCATCTACAAGAACATACACATAGTGCTTCCCATTGAGACTCGAAACTCTAGATGGTCCAAAAAAATCCATGTGAACCAAATCAAGAGGTTGAGAAGTTTTTACTTCTTTCTTTGGTTTGAAAGAGATTTGTAAGAACCCGGGTTTTTATAACGGGTAAAAATCCCTAACCTGTTTGAATTTTTGACTGGTTTTTGAGGAAACTGGAGAAAATGGAAAGTTTCTGGAAATTTCCAGACTACACACCGTGTATGTGTAGGCGAGTGATCCGCCGTGTGCTCTCCGAGTACATGCCGTGTGATGACCGTGTAGTATTTTCTTACTACACGGCGTGTAATTTTGAACACGCCATGTATACCCCCGACCGTGTGAGTCCATACGTGGTGTGTAGGCCTGTTGGCCGGGTAGAACCAGGGGTGCGCCGTGTTCCCTTTGGACACGCCGTGTACTCTAGACGTGTATAAGGGAAACACATGGCGTGTGGGTATGTCGGAGAGGAAGAGAAGAGGAACCCAGTACACACCGTGTACCCAGAGGTACACGCCGTGTACTCATGTCGCCAGGTTTGGAAAGTAAGTCAGTGAAATCCTGCCATCTTATGAACAGTTAAATAAAATATACACGGTGTGTAATCCAAAAGTACACACAGTGTAATTTATTTTTTTTCACTTAAAATGGGAAGTAGCCTCATTTTTGAGGCATAACTCATCTCCTCTGCCCGGATGCGCGAACCAGGTTGGCCGAACCCCTTTTCTCCTCCCGATCGTCCATCCGAGACCCGTTTCAATTTCTGATCAGTGCATTGGAACCCCCTCAGTAAGACCTCGATTCCTCTTTGGATTTTTTGTCTGATTTTCATTATAGAATGAGTTATAGGTGTTTTAGCGGGTTTGAATCTTTTGTAGATTTACCGCATTTTAGACCAAATTATCGGCTATTACTGGAGGAGTAGCATCGTGCGAGTCTCAGGTAGGTTGTGCATACTTCTTTTTTTGTTTTCGGGGTTGTTTGTGTGAAGTGGCCTTCGGCGCGTTTTCAGGTATTTTGATTGGGACCCGTTTTATCTTCTTTTTCATACTGAATTGTTTATAGGACCTCTGGGATGCTTTTGGGTATGACCGGTTACCAGTTTGCGTGAGCAGGGCCGAGTGAGGGGCTGTTTCTGATCAGGGAATTTTGGTCGGGGAGTGAAAAAATGGTTTTAAATTGAAATATGATTGTTATAAACTGTTTAGTTTAATTTGTTAAAGCCTATTATAAATTGTTAGAGGCATTTAAGACCTCTATGCTAGTTTGGGACAACACCTGGTATAGGGCAATTCGACAGTTTAGTTGGTTTTTCCTGGTTATGTTTTCTGTTTAACTATGTTATATATGCGATTGTTGAATTGCATCTGTTGGACCCTTTGGGTTGTGTTGGGCTTGGCCCGGTTACTCTTGAGTGATGCTGATCACAGGTTGGGGCTTTGCCCGAGTTATTTTGGGTGGTTTTGACCAGGGGATTGGGTGTCAGATGTGTTGGTGTCTTAGGACTATTTTGGTGATTACCGCTCACCCGGGACTTGAGTAGTGTGCACACAGAGATACTCCGTGATGAGGTGGTTTTGACCACTCATGTGGGTAGAGGTCCCCATAGTTGCAGTTAGGTATTCTGGTTGGGGGTGATTTCCATAGAAAGCCACATGGGAGGTGATAAGACTTCAGGGGATGGGCGTGCCTTCGGGATGTTTGTACTTGAGACACGAGGTGTCAGGAGGCACATGGTGCCGGGTTACTGTTCTTGGGCGTGCCTTCGGGACGTCGGTACTTGAGGCACGAGGTGTCAGGAGGCACATGGTGCCAGGTTACTATTTTTGGGCGTGCCTTCGGGACGTCGGTACTTGAGACACGAGTTGTCAGGTGGCACATGGTGTCAGGTTACACGACAGAGATTCCGACATTGGCCGAAGCAGGTGACACTCCATGGTGGCTGTTGAGAACCAGTGGAGTTTGTGTTTATTTATGCATTGTACTGATTACTGCTTTCCTTGTAAATGCATGAATGCTTAAACACATATATTTGGTATGCACCGTTGGTTGTTATCCTACTGAGATTTATTTCTCACCCTGTATGGGCCCTTCGGGACTCGTGCAGACTTTATGGATTTACGTGCAGGAAAGAGGCCAACTTTAGGAGCTAGGCTGCATTAGTTGTTGCATGGAGATGGTATGAACCTTGAGGTCATACCTAGATAGGGTTACTTTGTTGTGTTTACTTTTCTGTATCGGCATGATTACTTGTTGTAGCTACTGTTGGTTAGCCATTGGCGCCCTTTTTATATTCAGTTGTGTATGACCTGCTTTGGATGCATGCTTGGTTGTTTACAGTAGTTGTTGCAGTTTATTGCTGGCATGTTGTTCTGTTTACTTTCCGCTGTAGTTTTTTTCTATATTTCTTTCACTGTTTATTGATATTGGATATGCTTCCACTTTGCAGGTCTGGTTCGAGTCTGCTGAGTCATTTATTTCAGCTGTATATTTTAGTATTATACTAGGACCAGTACCATTTTATTCCTCCGAGAGGGTATAGCCTCCCCACTATACCTATTCAGACCCTCGCTGCTAGTCGGCAACCTTTGGCGTTCAGGGGACGTGCGCCTAAGGTAGTGACACCCGACCCGTTCGACACTGTTCCGGTGGCTGGCCAGGTCCGGGTCGTTACAAACTGGTATCAGAGGAGTTCTTGGTAGGGATTTAGTAGCAGTGTTTTTCTGGCTACTAATGAGATTGAGACTTCTCTTTTATTTCTTCTAGTTTTACTATTTGGGATATGGTAGAATGGAGATAAGTTTTTGTTATTGGAAATGGGTTCCCAGATTGTGCTTGGGTGCCTGCAGCCCCAGGTATGAGGGATGGACCAAGTTTCCATGGGTGGGAATTGCTGTTTTCTTTTACTCAGATTACGGTTTATATGATTTCCACCTCGATGGCTCAATTGATGTGTGATTTTCTTGATTGTGAGATGTGACCCTTGAACCGGTATGGTAAGGGAGGATTAGACCTTGGACCGGTATGGAAAGGCTTGTTGTTGGCTTTTGATAGGCACATTTTTAGGTTATTTCAATTTCATAATTGCACATATGCTTTGTGAAGTGATAATATTATGTGAATAAAATCAATTTTCATGCTTTATCTACTTTGAAATGTGAATTGGTGAAATTCATGATAGAATTTCTAGTTGTGAAATGTGTATGCCATGCTTTATATTTTGTAAAAATTGCATGTGGCAGGATATTGGGTCTGACTCTTATGAGAGCAGGCAGGTATTATGACTGAGGCAGTGTAACTGTCAGGATTGGGCGACTCGGTCGTCGGTTTGAGGCAACATGAGTTATCAAGATGGTCATGACCCGAGGTACTTTGATACTTGGCTCTGTTGAGGGCGGGTAAGGAGGCCATGAGGCCGGGATGCCGTGGGGCATGGGTTGCAGTGAGGGGGAGTAAGGGTAGTTGTTATGCATTGCCTTTTACTGCTTTCCTTATCTGCGTAGAATATATTATATATATATATGGGTTGTCTGACCATTTATGGCATTCAACGGGTTACTCCTTCACTACTTGATGGAGCGTCAGGTAGGAGACGATACAGCGCCGCAGGATCAGGGTTAGAATTCGGTACAGGCAGAGCACGAGCCGTAGGTATAGGCCCAGGGACAGGATCAAGTTCAGGATCTAATGTAGGCAGGACAACAGCCGGGTTTGGCATCGTTCGGGCCGTGGCTCGACGATCAGCTCCGAGCGAGCCTAGCACGCGTCTTGAAGGGGATTGATAGAGGCGTGCAGGGTGCAGAGCCTTCTATTGCGTATCTGACCCGGGAGTTCCAGTCGAAGAACCCGCCGCTTTTTCAGGGTGAGGGTGGTCCGCAGGTGGCTGAGAACTGGATAGAGAGTATGCAGATGATTTTTGAGCAGCTCGAGACGCCTCCAGGGCGGAGGGTCAAGCTGGCGACGTACATGTTGAGAGGACTAGCGAAGCGTTGGTGGGACGTACAGGTTCAGGCTCGTAGGCACGAGGGACTGACATGGAAGGACTTCAAGGATAGGTTCTTCGAACACTTCTACCCGGAGACACTGAGGGAAGAGAGAGCTTAAGAGTTCTTGAGTCTTCAGTAGGGATACATGTCCGTTATAGACTACGCAGCTAGCTTCACAGAGTTGTCTCGTTTTTCACCTGGTATGGCGAGCGATGATGCAGCTAGAGTGAGGCGCTTTGAGGATGGATTACGACACGCCATTTGGGTCCAGGTGAACATCTCTAGACTGGGTTCCTTCTCCGAGGCGGTGAATCAGGCACTAATAGATGAGGGAAACGAGAGGGAGAAATCTCACTTGGGCAGGACGATAGCTTCGGGTGACAGTTCGGACAACAGGAAACGAGGACAAGATGAGTTCCAGCAGGGCAGTCAGGCCAGTGATTCAGCTAGACTACCTCATGGGAGTTCTTCAGTGATTTTTTTCCAGTGTGGACAGCTGAGACATGTTCGGGTGCAGTGCGATAGGCCTCCGAAGGAGTGCCGGGCATGTGGATAGGATGAACATCTGGAGAGGTTTTGCAGGCAGCCTTCTCAGATAGACGACAGGCAGGGACCAGGACAGACTACAACGTCTAGAGTTGGTTCAGGTTTGGTACCAGGAGAGGGTAGCTAAGGTTCATCTGCACGCGGAGGGCGTGACAGAGACAGCGGGACCCCCCCTGAGGAGTCAGTGGCCAAAGACTAGAGCATCATCGGGAGGTCAGGCGTCAGGCAGCCGTGTTTCAGGCCAGGTGCACGCTGTAGAGTTTCCAGAGGCTGAGCATGCTGGTGAGCCAATGACGGTTAGAGGTACACCGTGGTGTGATCATGATCTCCATGTTTCCTTTTTGGCATGACCTGTAGAGGCATGTCTGTTTTGAGTGCACGTGGTGCACCAGATCTTCGTAGACTGACTAGATGCTAGTCAGTGGGATTGGTACCATATCGGGTGCGTGATATATATATATATATATATATATATATGTATGAGATGCGTAGCATCAGGTCATCGAGGATGCGGGTTACATGAGGTTCCTTAGGCATCAGGGCATCGAGGATGCAGGTTAATTGAGGTGCCTTGGGCATTGGGGAATTGAGGATGTGGGTTACTTGAGGTGCTAGGCACCAGGACCTTGTGGAGGCGGACACCGATGCGGTGCGGGTTACGTTGAGTGTCGGAAGTGACACAAGAGCACCAATGGGGTGCAGGGGTGATGATGCATCACGGGAGGACTATGCGTCTGGAAAACAGGTTAGTAAATCCTTTTTTGTTGAGTTTTTTTGGGTTGAGACCGAGTAAGGCGATTCCTAAGGTGGGGATCCCCCTTGAGGAATTTAGCCGGAACCTTTGAGACCGGGGGAGTCCGGGTTATTTTGATCGGGGTGGTATGTTCGGTACCATCTCTGGGTTTTGTTTGGTAGCTCAGGGACGAGCTACGTTAAGGTGGGGAGTTTGTAATAACCCTAGTTTTTAGAACGGGTCAAAATCCTGACCCTATTTGAATTTTTGACTAGTTTCTGAGGAAACTGGAGAAAATGGGAAGTTTCTGGAAATTTCCAGACTACACGCCATGTACTTTAAGTACACGCTGTGTATGTGTAGGCAAGTGACTAGCCGTGTGCTCGCCGATTACATGCCGTGTTATGACAGTGTAGTAGTTTCTTACTACACGGAGTGTAATTTTGAACACGCTATGTATACCCCCGACCGTGTGAGGCCATACATGGCATGTAGTCCTGTTGGCCGGGTAGAACCAGGGGCACGCCGTGTTCCCTTTGGACACGCCGAGTAGTCTAGCCGTGTATAAGGGAAACACATGGCATGTGGGTATGTCGGAAAGGAAGAGAAGAGGAACCCGGTACACACCGTGTACTCATGTCGGCAGGTTCGGAAAGTAAGTCGGGGGAATCCAGCCGTCTTATGAACAGTTAAATAAAATATACATGACATGTAGTCCAAAAGTACACGCTGTTTACTTTATTTTTTTTCACTTAAAACGGGCAGTAGCCTCGTTTTTGAGGCAAAACTCATCTCCTCTGCCCGGATGCGCGAACCAGGCTGGCCGAACCCCTTTTCTCCTCCCGATCATCCTTCTGAGACCCGTTTTGATTTCCGATCAGTGCATTGGAACCCTCTCGGTAAGGCCTCAATTCCGCTTTTTCCGTTTTGTCTGATTTTCATTCTAGAATGAGTTATAGGTGTTTTAGCGGCTTTGAATCTTTTGTAGATTTACCGCGTTTTAGACCAAATTGACGGCTGTTATAAGAGGAGTAGAATCGTGCGAGTCTCAGGTAGGTGGTGCATACTTCTTTTTGTGTTTTTGTGGTTGTTTGGGTGATGCGGCCTTCGGCGCGTTTTCGGGTATTTTGAGTGGGACCCGTTTTATCTACTTTTTCATACTGAATTGTTTATAGGAACTCTGGGATGCTTTTGGGTATGCCCGGTTACCAGTTTGCGTGGGCAGGGCTAGGTGATGGGCCATTGCTCATCGGGGCATTTTGGCCGGGGAGTGCCAAAATGGTTTTAAATTGAAATATGATTGTTATAAACTATTTAGTTTAATTTGTTAAAGCCTTTTATAAATTCTTAGAGGCATTTATGACCTCTGTGATGGTATGGGACAACACTTGGTCTAGGGAAATTCGACTGTTAGTTGGTTTTGCCTGGTTATTTTTTCTGTTTAACTATGTTATATATGCGATTGTTGAATTTCATCTACTGGACCCTTTGGGTTGTGTTGGGCTTGGCCCGGTTACGCTTGAGTGACGCTGATCACAGGTTGGGGCTTTGCCCGGGTTATTTTGGGTGGTTTTGACCACGGGATTGGGTGTCATGGACGTCGTCTTGAGGCAGTATGATTGTCATATTGGGCATGGACCGGGTTACTAGGGTGGCGATGCCATCAAACTTGAGTGACATGGTCGTAGGGACACGAGGTATCAGACGTGTTGGTGGCTTAGGACTATTTTGGTGATTACCGCTCACCCGAGACTTGAGTAGTGTGCACACAGAGATACTCCATGATGAGGTGGTTTTGACCACTAGTGTGGGTAGAGGCCCCTGTAGTCGCGGTTAGGTATTCTGGTTGTGGGTGCTTTCCGTAGAAAGCCACGTGGGAGGTGATGAGCCTTCAGGGGATGGGTGTGTCTTCGGGACGTCGGTACTTGAGACACGAGGTGTCAGGAGGCACATGGTGCCAGGTTACTGTTCTTGGGCGTGCCTTCGGGACATCGGTACTTGAGGCACGAGGTGTCATGAGGCACATGGTGCCAGGTTACTATTTTGGGTGTTCCTTCGGGATGTCGGTACTTGATACACGAGGTGTCAGGTGGCACATGGTGCCGGGTTACATGACAGAGATTCCAGCATTGGCCGAAGCAGGTGACACTCCGTGGTGGCTGTTGAGCACCAGTGGAGTTTGTGTTTATTTGTGCATTGTACTGATTACTGATTTCCTTGTAAATTCATGAATTATTAAACACATATATTTAGTACGCACCATTGGGTGGTATCCTACTGAGATTTGTCTCACACCCTACACGGGCCCTTCGGGACTCGTGCAGACTTTATGGATTTACGTGCAGGAAAGAGGCCTGCTTCAGGAGATGGGCTGCGTTAGTTGTTGCATGGAGATGGTATCAACCTTGAGGTCATAACTATATGGGGTTACTTTGTTGTGTTTACTTTTCTGTATCGACATGTTTACTTGTTTTAGCTACTGTTGGTTAGCCATTGGTTCCCTTTTTATATTCAGTTGTGTATGACCTACTTTGGATGCATGCTTGGTTGTTTACAGTAGTTGTTGCAGTTGATTTCTGGCATGTTGTTCTGTTTACTTTCCGCTGCAGTTGTTTTCTATATTGCTTTTTCTGTTTATTGATATTGGATATGCTTCCGCTTTGCGGGTCTGGTTCGAGTCTGCTGAGTCATTTATTTCCGCTGCATATTTTAGTATTATACTCGGACCAGTACCATTTTATTCCTCCGAGAGGGTATAACCTACCCACTATACCTATTCAGACCCTCGCTGCTAGTCGGAAACCTTTGGCGTTCAGGGGAGGTGCTCCTAAGGTAGTGACACCCGACCCATTCAGCACTGTTCGGGTGGCTGGCCGTGTCTGGGTCGTTATAAGATTTTATGCTATTTCCCTTTTTCAAAAGGATTCCACACCTCATTATCTGGAAACTCTAATTTGGGTATGTCTTTAACTAAAAAATTTCTAGTTAACTTATTAAGAGAGTGTATATTGCAATGTCCTAGTCTTCTATACTAGAGCCAAGATTCTTTGTGAAAAGAATTTAAACAAGAGACATTCTGTGAGGCTAGTGTGTCTAGATTTATTGCATATACATTATCATTTCTAAAAGTAGTAAATACTAAGTTATTCTTGGAATAAAAAAAATGGCATGAATCATTTTTTAATTTCAAATTAAATCCATCATCACACAATTGATATATGCTGAGTAGGTTATACTTTAATCCATCAATATACAATACTTTAAAAATTAAAATAGAGTTAGGGTTACCAATCTGGCCTAGGCTGATGATTTTTCCTTTACCATTATCACCAAATGTGACATGTCCTCCTTCAATCTTGATAATAATTTTAAAGATTGAATAATCCCCTGTCATATGTTTTGAAAATCCACTGTCCAAGTACCAAAATTTTTTACAGGAGCTCTTTAGGCAGTTTACCTACAAAATAGTTCATCAAAGAAATGAATTTGGTACCCATATTTGTTTGGGTCTACATACATTAGTGATGAAAACTTTAGGAACCCACAATTGTCTTATGGGATTCCTATATGCAGAATATAGTGTTTGAAAAATAAACTCTGTTTGGTCCTGAAGAATTGGATGTAGTAAAAGAATTCTTGGAACTGGAATTTGCTATAAAATTCTGGTTTTTGAAAGAGGTAGTAGATTTTCCAGATTTGGTTGCAAAAAGTGGTTTAGATAAAATCTGTTGACTTGGTTGATATCCTATCCCAAAAGTATACTTAGGAGCTATTTTTTTACCAAGAATTTGAGTAAGAGTATTTTTCCCATTAATAAACTTTTCTAAGTCTTTCTTTAATTGCTCATTAGACATTTTTAACTCATTGTTCTCCTTGAGAAGTTGAGCATTTTTCTCTTTTTTATTTTTAAGTTCATATTTAACAGTCATAGTAAGAGTGTACTATTTCTTCAAAGATTTATACTTATCTTTCAACCCATTACATGTTTCTTCTAGAATGTTACAATATTCAAATAATTCATCATCTATCATATTCTCAGACTCACTTTCAGAATAATAAGAATTATGTACAGGAGAGTCTAAGGTTACCTCAGTTGTGTTCGTCATAAAACACATATCATCTATATCATCTTTCTCATTTTGAAAAGAGTTAGATTCACTAGAGCTGTCCTCGGAGGCACTCCAGGTGTCCTTAATTACTTTTTTATACTTTCTATCCTTATTTTCATAATTTTTATTGTATTTCATCTTTGGATAGTCAGCCTTAACATGTCCTTTCCTTTTACATTCGTAGAAAATTATATTGTTTGATTTATCATTTCTCTTCCAATCCTTTTTCCAATTACCCTTGTTATCATACTTTCCTTTGTAATTGGGATTTCTGAAAAACTTATTTTTCCTATAAAATTTCTTGAATCTTCTAGCCATATGGGCCATTTATTCATCACTATATAAATCTGATTCTTCACTACTGGAGATTTCAACAACAATTGGAACTTTCTCCCTATCTTTACTTTTAGATGCAGTAGTCTTGAAAGCTACATACTTTCATTTTGATTCATCCTATTCTTGATTTACCTTAAATTCATCTTAATACATCATTAATTTTCCAATAAATTTCTTCACTAGAATCTTATCGATGTCACATGATTCCCTAATAGATACATATGTCCTACACCATCTTTCTGGTAAGCATCGCATAATCCTCATAATATGCTCTTTGGCTGTTACTTCTCTTCCTAAAGAAATAATGGTATTCACAATGTCATTGAACCTAAGATATATATCAGAAATAGACTCATCAGACTTCACTATGAATTTTTCATATTTAATAGTATAAGTATTTAATCTCATTTCTTTAACATTAGATGTTCCCTCATGAGAAACAAACAAAGTGTCCCAAATCTCATGTGCAGTTTTACAAGCAGAGATACATTTAAACTATTCATATCGTTGTGCACAGTACAGAGAATTAATTGATTTACAGTTATTATTATAGGTAGTCTTGGTAGGTTCATCCCAAGTGTTTCTAGAAGTTTCAGAAATTGCATATTTACTTTCAATAGTATTCCAGATTTCAAATCCCATGATTTCTAGATGTATTTTCATTTTAAGCTTCCACTGAGCACAATAAGTTCCATTAAAGAAAGGTGGTTTATTGTTAGTATCCCTATTTAATCTATTATCCATGATACATATTGTAATATAATTTCAAAGAGATAAAAATTTAGAAATAACAGAAATTTTGAGACCTTTGAAAAATAACTATAATCACAGTTAACAAGATTTAAAAACTGAAAATAATTTTTAACCCTCTGATACCAAATGTTGGTCAGAGTAGATCACTCAAGAGAGGGGGTGAATTGAGTATCTATAAAAATTTCTGTTAAAATTGGTTCTTTAAAAGAATACCCCCCAATTGAAATATAAACAAAGTCAGTTTGTAGTGAATTTATAAAAGTCTTGAATGTTTAATTAATTTCTCAGAAGATTTATTAGTTCTTAGCTTTACCAATCCAAAGATTAGTCAAACTTTTAAAACTAATCTACTGATTCAATATAGATATAAACACTTGCTAAACTAACTATCAAAGTTCAATTTATCTTAATATGAAATGAATTAAACACAAATCAAATTAAAAAAAAAGACAAACTACACAGCGGATAAAAAAAGAGGTTCATTCTCAAGCTGAGACTTAGTCCTCTCCACTTGGTGATCACCTACTACCAAGCAGTTTATATTAATAAACTTTTGATCCACACCATGGATAGGGGTTCACAATAGCACACATGGCTGTCCAGGTCACACTTGACCTCTACCACAGTTATTCGTGGGAAAACTAAAAAATAGATCACACATGATATCTTACCCTATTCTATGTGGGGTATAAGAGTAAAAAGAGATTGAGTGTGAGGATATTTTAGTATCCTCTAGTTATGATCAAGAGACAGTGTGTGTGAAACAAACAGATGCACACACTCTACTCAAAAATTAAACACAAGATCACAATAGATTTATAAAAGAAGAATAGAGTTTAGAAATCTCTGTGTGTTGTGCAGTAAAGCTCTAGACTCAATGGATATAGAGAAAATGATATTCGAGTTCTATTATGGAAGTTGGATTCAGAACAGGGTATCACAGTCTCTGTAATCTAGCTTCTAGGTGTGAAATGGTTCATCTTTTTGATGTTAGGATGTTCAACGAGCTTCAGCAGGTTGTTTCTTGTAATATTAAACTTCTTGTGTACTCAAGCTTTGAGTTCTTCTATTTTCAATATATTGAAAATTATCATAGTCTACATATCTTTTACTCGCGGGTTCAGAAAGATAGAATTTAAGGTTGCGATTGTAATCCTTTTATACTTCAAGGTCCAGTAGGCATGAAGATCTCCCCACGTGTATGTACCTCGTACTTTCTACAGATAGTCCTACAGACAACATTAAATAATGTTAGAAACATTAATTTGTCTAAATACGACCGTTAGAAATAAATTTGAATTAATAAATTTGAAACAGCTATTTATGAATATCGGTGAGTCATAAGTATCAGTGAGTCATTTTCATCGGTCTTTCATCATCGTTCTGTCATCATCAGTCTATCAGCATCGGTCTGTGAGCATCGGTCCGTCAGCATCGGTGTGTCAGCATCGGTCTGTTAGCATTGGTTTGTCGAACATCTGTGTGTCAACATCGGTATGTCGAACATCAGTGCGTTGAACATTGGTGTGTCAAACATCAGTGTGTCGAACATCGATGTGTCGAACATCAGTGTGTCGAACATCAGTGTGTCGAACATCGGTGTGTCGAACATCGGTGTGTCGAACATCGGTGTGTCGAACATCGGTGTGTCGAACCTCGGTGTGTATAAAATCGGTGTATCAAACATCAGTGTGTCTAACATTGGTGTGTCGAACATTGGTGTGTCGAACATTGGTGTTTAGAACATCGGTGTGTCGAACATCGGTGTGTTGAACATTGGTGTGTCAGACATCGGTGTGTCTAGGACTCTGAGAAACTTATGAAGTGTCTATCTTACACATAACATTACTAGATTAAGTGACATCCAAAAATACATGTAAATATACACTGGTAAACATATTGATTCATAAATATAGTTTATTGACTCATTGAAATATATTGTTTTGTATAACATAATTGATTTACTTAGAGAAATTAAATGGTATGAAATAGTAGAATATGTAGATTGACATTATTTGTGATTATAAAAACTACTATAGTATAGAGGGTCCAACAGTATGATTACAAGGAATCAAATTCTGAAGGACCAATTAGTTTAGCAGTCATGGAAGACCATATTATAGTCATGATACCCATAGTACATTGTAAAAAATAAAATAAAACATGATACAATATGAAATAAACTGCATCCTTGAAATCTTATTCAAAGATTTCTTCTTCATAACCTGGGGAAAGGAAACATAAGAAAGGGGTGACCTTATATGCTCAGTAAGGGTAAGTAATACAATGGAAGTTATCATAAACATAAATATTAGGCATGGTGAATAACTGAAAACACATGCATTTAAAATTAAACTTGAGTATAATATGACACGAATGAAAGTTGAGTAAATAAATCCATATAACTGATCACACGAAACTCTACCATGGATATTATACTATTTGAATACTAACATGATTTATCAATTAATAATATCATAATGACGGAAATGAATATGTCAAAAATTCTGAAACATACCGTCAAGGCCTCAGCCAAGACATCTAAAAATGATTAAGGCCTTGGCTAAAACCATATCCGAAAATGGGCAAGGCCTTGGCCAAGTCCATATATGTTTGTCTCATGAGATCTATCGATGAATCCAGAGGACATAGCGGGCCCTAACCATAAATTTCTAAGTCCAATCCATTCCTCATATGAATGAGGTTATACATAAACATCATATACATATGAAATGTAAACAACTTTCCTTAATCTGTAAACATAATTACTAACCTTTTAGAGTAATATGGTGAATGAAAACAAGATAACACATCCATAGTCAAAAAAATCAGAAACCCTTCAACAAAATATTGTTGATGATATCATAAGAGATAAAACTCAATGATGTACAAGATTCAACAAAGGATTTTGACAAAGATGAAGATACTTTTAAATGAGACCATTGAAAAATTCTTGAGGAAATAATCCTTAAACATTCCAAAGTGTCCCATACCACTTTGAAACATTAAAATATTAATACCTAAGAATATCATGAGAATAAAAAGACTCTTGATATTATATAACCAAGGGAATTATATACACCACATGTAAGGAATAATTGGTGAATAAGACATATATCTTATAAAAGTTAAAGTGAGACGAGAAAAATCCTTTTTTACTTTAGAAAGAAGAGTTATTTTGGAAAATCATTTTTATTTGATTTGAAATAAGATTGTAAACATGTATATACTATAAAATAAAAGGTAAGGATATTGATATTATATTTGAGTCATCAATTATGACCCATTGAAGTGAAATCATGTAAAAAAGAGTTTTTAAGAAGCTTTAGAAATAAAACATTTTTTGTGCGATTTAAGGAAAATATTGAAGAGATTTTAAAGCGGAAAGGAATGTTTGTTTTCATAAAACCAGAAATTAACCAATTTATTTTTTCATGATAAAATTTATTATTTAAAAAAAATAATTATGGCTTAAAATAGAATATACAGTGCACTTGAAAATGGGTAATAATTTGAGAAGTTCCCTTGAATCAGGCTTGTATTTTGGGAAGAATTTTTGAAAGATTCTTTTAAAACATGTAACTACCCATAATAAAGAAGGATTATGATTAATAAAAATATATAGAACATTAAAAAATAATTTATTAGGATTAAATAAGAATAAATAAAAATTTCATTGAGGTAAGCAGAGAATAAGAGTAACCCAAATGAAAATGGAGGTTTGGGTAGAAAATCCTTACCACTTTGTAATCAATCGAATCATATGCCCCAAAATTAATAATCATAAAATGATACATTTAATAAAATGAAAACAAATAGATTCATGATATGATACATCAACGGGCAGTATACATACACCATACTCAACTAATAATAGTGAATAAGGAATATCTCACAAAAATGGAAGTAAGATGAGGAAACCCTTACCTTATGTCCAAATGTATTCTGCACTTGATCTTAATGTCCTGAATACTCAAATAAGATTCATTAATTAATAATACCAGAACCTTATATACATGTAATTGATTTATTATATCTTTATTAAGTTCATTTATGGCCTTTTAGATGGGT
Organism: Viscum album; assembly: GCA_963277665.1. NCBI lineage: Eukaryota > Viridiplantae > Streptophyta > Magnoliopsida > Santalales > Viscaceae > Viscum > Viscum album. Next base: position 686,078,206 of record OY728142.1, on the reverse strand, counting down.
TAAGAGATTCAATTTCATCATTTGGGAGTGCATATTTTCTTAGTTTTCATGATCAGTTCGCTTGTATAAGAGTATGGAAGTTCATGTAAAATGGAAATTGAAATACAGAATTGAATTTATGATTTATTATTGATCATAAAAAAGTTTAAATTATTATATAAATCCTTTGGTTATTTTGGAGAGTATGAATCATCAGATAAGATTTTAATGATAAACGCTTGGATTAATTTGGTGGTTTTTCGATCATCACGAACTCATTTTGTTTTATAATTTAATACCATGTGTACAAACTGATTCAAGAACATTAAATAGGATATATTAAATATATTATGATCTGGTTCTACCATAAAAATAGTTTCATGACCAAAATTGAAGATGGTGATAGAAATTGAAAACCCGTCGTCCTTGAGTGTGATAAATTAACACATCTTGGACGATGTTTTCATTTTTATTACATGAGGAGCGGGAAAGAGACATGATGATGAAATATTACATTAGAATAATATAATTATAGTACATATAAGATAATTTAATTATCATATAATTTTTATGAGGGGAGGTGAGGATATAGAAATAATAGAATGGAACTTGTAAAAGAAATTGATAGAAAAAGGAAAAGAGGTTTACCTCTTGAGTACTCCTCCTTGAGAACCTCCTTAAGGCCTTTGGTTTTTGGCATTTTAGTGAGACCAAAAGATCTTGGACATGATGAAGGGGCTTAGTAAGAGTATTTGTCAAAACTTAGGAAATTATCAAAGCTTTAGTGGTGTGAGAGGAAGAGGAGGTGAGGGGTGATTTTTATAGTGGAGGAGAGGAGGAGTTTTCCATTATTTTAATTATTATTTAATTATTTTGGCTCAAGACTATGAATAGTCTTGATTATTATAACTAAAAATAGTAATAATTTCATGTGATTTCGAACCAATGGCCATTTACATCATCCATGGCTCAATCATGATGTAGAAACTCATTTATTTAGCATATTTTGTAAATTAACGTATTTTTACTATTCACCAAAAATTCAAATACTTCAGAAAAATACCAAAAATTAACCCTAACCATTTTTCTATGTTTAGAATCAAAAAATTAACTCCATTTTATGAAAATATTTTTCTATATAAGATAAATTTAATTTTTAATCACAATCACCATTTACTCGAAAAATACAGTTTTAAAAATTATAACTGTTTTTATATTACCCTAAAAAATTAACAAAGGTCTCATTAAATTATCCCAAAATTATTGAACAATAAAATATTTATTTATGAATAAATTTTATTAATTATATTTTAAATTAATTTATTAATTATAAAATTTTAATTAAATATTTATTGCTCACAAAAATACCAACAATTAATTATTAATGTTTAAAATATTCACTTTTATTTATATGGTGCCTAAATTTTATTTATACTTACATAGGCAAGGATACTATTCATAAGGTTACATAACAATTCATATGGGTCATGTTACTATTCATAAGGGTATATTACTATTCAAAAGGGTTAAGTTACTATTCACTAAAAAAATTAAGTTGATCCTATTAGAATTTAAAAAACTTATTGATCGCAACAGTGTATGTCCATTTTTCGAAATTCAAATCATAGAAGCAAAAAAATTATGTTCATCGACTAGGTTATAACAAAGTGTTGTTTCATAGTGACTCATTGTTTTGTACATATAAGCTATCTAATGAATTGAAATTATTTAAGAAGAACATTGCATAAAATCTTAGGGTTTCATATTAATAGTGAATATATTCGTAACATAATTTAGTATTTATAAAAATAATTATAATACTCAATATATGTATTATTATTTAAAATATTTAATTAAATAATCTATTGATCAAATACATATATTCATATTAAAATATTATTTTACGCAAAATAATAGTGTAAAATAGTATTTGTTTTTTAGAACATTAATTAATTTAAAAGATATAAATTATAATTATTTATAAGTATTATTATGAATTAAAATAGTTAATTTAAAATTATTTAAAATTATTAAAAAAATTATTGGGGTGTTACATTATTCCACCCTCAACAGAATTGCGTCCTCGCAATACAAAACTGCACTCCGAAAGTTAAAGTTTGATGGTTGAAAATTCCCTTTCTGGGAAACGCACATCAAAAATAGGGTTAATAAAATATCCACTTAAAAAGAGGTTAAGGGAAATGATTTGGTTGCCACAAAAAATATTATTTCGAATGGGGTGAAATTAGTTGGAAGTAAAAACCTAGACATGGAAGAAAAATCAAACTATAAAGCTTTGATGAAAAGTGATAGAGAACATGTTCAAATGAAAGTTGATTACTATAAAACTATAAACTACTATAAAAAAATTCATTGATATTATAAAATATTATGATAATAGGACAATATTTTATTTAAAACTATTTTACTTGAGTTGAGGTATTATTCCACTCTATAACAGTATAAATATATATTTATATTTCATAAACAAAATCTTATCCTTTGATTGTGCCTTGAACTATCTATACTTCATCTCTTAGAACATGTTGCGTCATATGGTGAAGTAATACATTAACCTCTAAAACCTCATACAATGATCAACTTAAACCATTCATAAATGTTTAAAATTTCCAAAATATAATGATTCAACACTTTAGAAATAAGGTCACTAAATTTCCAAGATAAACATGTCATTAGCCCTTAATCAACATGAAGTAGCTCTAAATTTTCACATTCCAAACATGTGAATATCTTCACCATGTATCCTCTTGAAATATGGTAAGAACTCGAATTATCATAAAACCTTATTAGAAACATGCATTCTTTCGTATTACTTAAGTAAGATACATTTTATTAGATATATCCCTGAAATCCAAAAGTGTTGTAAACTCCATCGATGATAACATAGACCACTTGTCGAAAAGTCAATAATCAATTTCAAGGTAGTCAGTACTTATCCAAATAAATAATTTATTCATCATTATCTCAAAATTAGGAATATATTTAGGGTTGTCTTTCCCTCAATCACATGTTTTTTCAAAAATTTTAACTTTCCACTGAATATTATTTCTTGGTACCATTCAACTTATGCTCTCAAATCCTTAATGAAAAAGTACTTTAGTAAAATCCTCATATATTCCATAATTATTATAACCAGTACATTGCTGATAAAATATTCAAATTAAATTATTCTTGAATAAGAATATTAATCATTACACTTCATCTGCGGTAGTATCATAACTTGATCATTATCTAGTAACATCATTTGGGGCATATTCCTTTGATGCTTGGGAAATTGATTTGCATAGTGTACCATATCCTTATAGTTGAAGCATTGTAGATTGGAAACCTTTTTCTTACCCTTTCAATCATGAAATTGGTGTCCTTTTTCTCCACACTTATAATTAACTCCCGTTCCCTTCAATCATTTACCAGGGTGATTATTTCTATAGTTATCACATGAAGGAAAACCCTTCTTTCCTTTCTTCCACTTATCCATATTTTTCTCTACCATCCTCTTCTTATCTTTCTTCCTTCCGAAGCTATAATACTTAGAAAACTCTTTCTCCTTCTTGTTAGAACAAGATACCATCTCTTCATATGATGAGGAAATTTTAGAGACGAGTTCCCTTCGAAATACTGGATTAAACCCATCGAAGAAATAACCATTATTACTCTTTAGATTATGTGCATTGATGTGGTTACCATTCCATCCACTAGGGGCCATTTCTAAACAATTCCATATAATATATAAGCTCATAAAATTATGAACTTTCTATATCTCTAATTATGGTATAAAATATAACATAAATTTATGTATCGTAAATCCTTGAACCATATACTTTGGTTACTTTGGAAGCATAAATCCTTCATAATGGTATGTAAGAAAAATGTGAATTATCTTAAGCATATCCCTTGAGAGTGTCAAACCAAGTGCGCAGTAAGTCCCATTGTTATGTATCAGGTTACCTTGAGTCAAGCTTGGAACACCTTGTCAGAGTTGCTACCCCTAGGTACATCTGTGCCAGAACCACATCCACTTGTAGTATCTAGATAGGGATGTATCTTCTAGGAAGATCTAAATAATCTATACCTTACCAAAATTATAGGAGGTTCTTATATTATTATCCTCAAAGTATATCTTAGAGTTATGTTCCCTAACCTATGTTTTCTAAATCTAGTTTCCAAGGTTGTTGATAAACTTGCTCTGATACCAACTGTAATGCTCCGAACCCAGAAGCCCGGAGTCAGTGCATTATTTTAATACATTAGCATGATTATAAGGAATCAAATCCTGAAAGAATGATCAGTTTAACAGTCCTAGAAGACCAAATTATAATCATGACACACATAGTACATTGTAAAAAAGAAAATAAAACATGATACAATATGAAATAAACTGCAGCCTTGAAAGCTTATTCAAAGCTTTCTTCTTCATAACCCAGGGAAAGGAAACATATGAAATTAGTGAGCTCATATGCTCAGTAAGGATAAGTAAAACAATGGAAGTTATCATAAACCTAAACATTAGGCAAGGTGAATAACTGAAAACACATGACTTTAAAAATAAACTTGAGCATAATATAGAATGAATGAAAACTGAGTAAATAAATCCATATAACTGATCACACAAAACTCTACCATGGATATTCTACTAGTCGGATAATCACATGATTTATAGATTACTAATATCATAATGAGAGAAATTCATATGCCATAAATTCTGAAATATACCATCAAGGCCTTATCCAAGACATTTAAAAATGATTAAGGCCTCGGCCAAAAATAATAGAGTTGGTGTCTTGAGAACCAACTGTTTATACTTTGATTACATGAATGTATACTTATTATATATTTTTCATTGTTCTGCATGACTATAATATAATAATATCCTGGAATATTTGTTTCATTAATAAGGTCATGGAAGATCCTCACTATGATGAGAACCTTGAAATGATATAACAATATTCTTAAATAAAGTTATACGGTTGGATGACATACTATGATAGGACACATAGTATACAGACCGTCATGTGTGAGTACTCGTAAGAATACGAGACTCTCTCTCATGGAGTTTGCACTTGGTAATCTCCAAGATGGTAGATTATGAGAACAAAACCACCAGTAGTAATTCCACATGTCTTGGTGTCATCAGACATTGCTATCTATGATCATGTGTAATGGTCCTTATACTGGAAGATTATCATTAACTCATGTCATGACTCACACACTTAGATTTGCAGATGAAAACCGTCACGAAGACAGTTGGCGAGAAGTAGGGTACGTTGGGTGCGTCATGAATAACATGTTGTTAATGGATAAGTTGAGGAAAGATTTGTCCCTTCCATATTTATGGAAGTAGATATCTCAATCCATTTGATTGAAATAGAACTATCACTCAGATTCCATGGCCATGGTGTCATGACGAGTTTATTTCTGGAAGTCAAAGAATGACAGATCAAGCATATAGGTTTATGACACTGCCATGAAATCTTCTTGATGAGATATTGAGACAAAGGGATTAAATTACATGGTAAGCGTTTGTATGTGGTGACACTTCAATGCGGTGTAAACTTCTTTCTCTTGGGTGCCTTGACCCATTGCTAGATAATAATCTTGGACTTTAGGCAAGCCCACCTAATTCCAATGAGAAAGAGGCCTAGAGGGTCACACACTAAGTGTATCCAAGTATCTAAAGTAGAATAAAGATTATTCCCATATGTGGTTTAATAATTATTCAAGGAAGCCTAAATTGTTTTAATATTGGAGGAAGAATAAAATGAAAACAAGATATACATGCCATGTATATTGAATGTACACGCCGTGTAGTTTTCATTTTGGAAAGGAAATGAAAAACGAGTACACGTCGTGTATTAATGATTACACGCCGTATAGTTTTTCCAGTTGGGATTTTGATGAAATAATATCATTTTATTAAATGATATTTATTATAATCATCATGGGTTCATGTCAAGGAATTAATGATTCAACATGGGGGTTTTCAATAAGAGTTAATTAAATAAATAAAACACGTAACACGTTTATTTATTGTCATAACTCTATAACCTCAAACCCGATTATAAATATCCTCACAACCCCAAAACTTTTCCCTAATCATTGTGAACAACATTTATTGATAATTATCTCAAGGCCTAAAGAACTCCTTCCTCCAAGAACGCTCTCCAGACTGAGAGAGATCTTCCTCCATCGGATCAAGGCGATCTAACACGAACAATGCAAGTAAAGGCTTTTCCACGCTAGCACCCAGAGATTCCTTTGGTGACATCTAGAGATACGTGGTGCACGTGTGGATCACCGCTAGATGAAGTCTACACTTGGCTTCTGCGACGCAAAAATGAATCACATCAGAACGTGATCAGAAATATCAATGAAGAAAGAACGCCATAAAAGGTACTTATTCTCAATTAATTAAATTAATTATAATCAACCTATGATGATCCTCCTTTTTGGTTCTAGGAATATTCTTCTTATTTGTCTATTTCTGTGATTCGATCCGTGGAGTCTGTCATTTATCGTCGTATTGATATTGGATTGATCATTGATAATGACAAAAAGTCAAGTGGGCACATTCACCCATGAGATTATACTATGCCTGAGACCTTCAAGTGGTATCAGAGGGGTTAAAACATTGATTATAGTTATTTAATTTTCGTTGATAATTTATGTATTTATATTTGATTCAATCCAAGATAAATCGTTCTATAAAACTGAATGAATGAGATCTGTTCTTCCTCTTTCATTTCTCAATTCACATCACATAAATGACCTTTTAATTTTAATTTTTATTAAAATAAAAATGAGGAATTCATCTGGAGGATCCGCTCATTCTGTCTATACAAACCACACCGTGTGAATTGAGCATACCTAATTTTTTTAATACACCGTGTTGACTAGAACTGAATGGCACATGGAAACCAGAATACACGACGTGTATGTTGAATCAACACACCATGTAGTTTGATCCGGCCCAGGTGAAACCGTGTACAAAGAGAAGCCGTGTAACCACGTACATGAGATTGTCAGGCCGATAACCACATAATAAGGAAGTACATGCCATGTTATATTAATCTACATGCCGTGTACTCCAAAATTTAAAAAGTATAGAAAACACGCTAAAACCCCCGAAATATACATTGGATAAAGAGTGAAAACAAATACACACCGTGTAATATAGCCTACACACTATGTACTTTCCAGAAATGGAATTTCACCAGGTTTCCTCCAAAGTATAAAGACCCGTACAAGGAATATGGATGAGAATAATCTCAAGGATATTCAGAAAAGAATTTAAGATAAATAATTGATTAATTATAAGATCATAATTAATTGAATTCAAGTGTGACTTATCTTTAATAAAAGAATGATTAAAAGAATTTGAATACTAAATATGTGTAAATGTCGTTTCATGCTATGGATGATCATGAGCTAGACCAAAGACCCTTTGTGTGTGTATGGTTTCATTTAAATTTATTTAATTTAAATTCGTTGGCCTGTGAGCCTTCTTCCAATAAATGTAGGGCCTACGTGCCCATGGTTTCTTTAATGTAAACCCCATGTAATATAGGATCTCCCAAGACATAGAAGATGGTTCAAAATCTGAAGCTAAGGAGAAACCAACCTAAGAAGATACAAAGGTGGACAGACGGGAGCTGTAAAACACGAACCATCAGGTTCAAGGTGTTTTTCCCTAGGTCAGGGTTAGCTTATCAAAACCGCTGTATAAGATAACCAATAGAAGCTCATGATCATGCCATCTTATTTTATTTCTGTCTAATTTCATGTTTTATTTATTATGTTTGTGTTGTCGTGATCATATAGTTAATGAAATAAACAAGCATGCAAAGATGGAATAAAATAAAAACTGGACTATGTGTAAACATTATCAGAACATGGTTAATCACTTAAGCAAGAATCACTTAATATTAACAAGCATGTGATAATGTGAAACTACACATAAAGGATTGAAATCCCTCAAATACCATATTAAGTCAGACCAAGCCTTCTGTTACTTGATTAAGGGAAAGACTCAATAAAACTATGTGTTTGACCAACCCTTGTTGGGAAACTTACTTTTATAAAGGAAGCTCTTATAAAAGTTTCGGGTTGACTTAAAAATTTAACATCAAGAGGAGTATCCCTTGCTAGACTTTTTATAAAATGGAGGCAAGTGTTGAGGAAATCCAAGTTAGGATTTCAGGATTGGGGAGTCCACTCAACAGATCAAGGAACTGTAAGATCACAGTTGGCAAAGACCAGCCTACCTAAATACCTTTAAATAGCTTGACCAACCCTTGTTGGGGTTATGTGAAGGAGAATATGGATCCTTGACACTAGAATGTCATTGCAATTAGGCATTCCAAGTTTAATGGTGGGGTCCGTTGGGACATGATAAAATAGTGGGAGAATTAATAAATTCATTTATTATTTTTTATAAAATGTAATCAAAAGGTACTGATAAATCTACTCTTTTTAATTTGTAGAATCAATATGAAAAAATCGTCAACCACATTTTCTCTGTGATCAATTCTGGATAAAGAAAATATCCTCACTGATAGTAAATTTCAGGAATGGTTTTGGAGCCTTCAGGTTATCCTACGCCATGAACAAAATTTTTACGTACTGAAGTCCTCACTTCCTGATTCACCTGTCCAAGGGGAAAGTGATGAAGATTTCCTAGTCTATGATCAAAATTTGAACGATGCACTAGATTTTCAATGTTTGATGCTGTCATCTATGTCTAGTGAGCTCATGAAGTATCATGAAGACATGGATGCCTATAGCATGCTCTAGAACCTCCATGGTCTATGCTAGGAGATAGAAAGACAAGAAAGGTTTGAGATCTCCAAGGCTCTATTTCAGAGCAAGATTAGAGAGGGTTCCCCAGATGAGCCTCATGTAGTCAAGATCATTGGATACATTGAGCGGTTGGAGGTTCTAGGGTTTAAACTCCCCGAAGAACTGGGTACCGATCTCATTCTTGCATCACTTCCCCAGAGCTTCTCTAACTTTTTTATAAATTTTAACATGAACAATATTGAGAAGTCTCTATCTGATCTTATTATCCTCATTCACCAAGTGGAAAATGATGTGAAGCATGAAAAGACTTCTATCCTTATGGTGAATAAAAGGAAAGGGAAGGTGAAGAGTTTTAAGCCCAAATATTCTTCAAGGCCTTCCAAGAAAAGGAAGATAAAAGGGGAGTCAAGAGAACATGAGGCTGTTTGTTTCACATGTGGCAAGAAGGGCCACTGGAAGAAAAACTGCACCCATCCAAGGAAGCAAGGGGAAGCTTCAGGTGCATTTTTATCGAATGAAATCTATCTATTTCTACCAATTGGGTATTCTATACTGCTTGCGGTGCTCACATATGTATCCAAATACAGAAACCAAGTAGATTCAGAAAGATTGACTGAGGTGAGGTGGATCTGCGAGCAGCCAACGGAGCCAGACTCCCTGCTGTAGCTGTCGGAGACTACCACCTCACATTGCCTACTGGGATGGTCTTGGTATTAAAAGGATATTATTATGTACCCTCTGTAACAAAAAAATTTATTTCAGTATCCAAATTAGATACTGATGGATTCATCTTCAAGTTTGGAAATGAATGTTGCTACTTTTATAAATATAACATTTGTTTTGGTAGGGAACATTTATATAACGACCTTTATGTGTTAGACTACAAAAACCAAGTAATGGAAATCGATGACAAAGTTAATTCACATGACTCATACCACAACCAACTTTGGCATCACCAGCTAGGTCATGTCAATGAGAAATGTTTGGAAAAATTACATCAAGATGGGTATTTAGATTCTTTCGAACTAAAACCACTTAGTGTATGTCATGCGTGTCTATAAGGAAAAATGACCAAAGCCCCATTTAGTGGGAAAGGTGAAAGGGATAAAGAGATTCTAGAATTAGTTCACATAGATGTGTGTGGACCATTTCCAGTTGAAGCAAGGGGTGGGTTCTTGTACTTCATCACTTTTACTGATGATTTTAGTAGATATGGATATATTTACTTAATGAGGTATAAGTTAGATTCTTTTGATTGGTTCAAAGAATACAAGAATGAAGTTGAGAACCATCTTGGTAAGAAGATTAAGAAACTCCAATCAGACAGAGGAGGAGAATATCTTAATCAGGACTTCATTGATTTCTTACAGGAGTTTGGGATTCTATCTCAACTCAATCCTCCTTACACACCTCAGTGGAATGGTGTAAGTGAAAGAAGGGACTACACCCTGTTGGACATGGTGAGATCAGTGACGAGTCATGTGAGTCTTCCATTATCCTTTTGGGGATATGCATTACAAACAACAACACACATACTAAACCAAGTACCAACTAAATCGATAAATGGTATTCCATACTAGTTATGGAGTGGAAACAAATCCATGTTATCAAATTTACATGTGTGGGGTAGCGAAGCATTTGTTAAGGCCTCTTCATGTAACAAACTTTCACCCCTAGGCACAAAGTATACCTTTATAGGATATCCCAAGGAAACAAGGGGATATTACCTATACAACCCCTCAGATAAAAAGTTTACAGTGGAAAGACATGACATATTCCTTGAGAGGGAGAACATCTACAAAACATATAGTGGGAGTGAGATAGACTTTGATGATGTCAAGGCTCAAGAAACATAGGAGTTGGTACACGAACAGATTCCACAATGCCCCGTGGAAGAACAATCTGTTCCAGAGACACAAGAACTGCATAAGAGCATGAGAGAGGTGAGAGAACCAGAACGATATGGTTTTCTTTTCACCAAGGATGGTGACTCATTATTGGTTGACAATGATGATCCTCTTACCTACAAGAAAGTAGTTGAAGGAACAGAGGTTTCCAAGTGGCAAGAAGCCATGAATTTTGAAATGGATTCCATGTAACAAAACCAAGTATGGATTTTGGTAGATCCTCTAGTTGATGTAAATCATGTTGGTAATAAATGGATATTCAAGAAGAAACTGGACTTCGAGGGACAAGTAAACACCTATAAGGCACGACTGGTTGCAAAAGGTTTTAGACAACGTCAAGGAATTGACTATGATGAAACCTTTTCACCGGTTGTGATGCTGAAATCCATCAGAATCCTATTGGCCATTACCTCTTACCATGAATATGAAATTTGGAAAATGGATGTCAAAAAATAATTCCTTAATGGGAACCTCCAGGAAGATGTCTACATGACACAACCTAAAGGGTTTGTGACTCCAAAGGATTCCAACAAGGTGTGAAAGTTGCAAAAATCCATTTATGGATTAAAGCAAGCATCAAGGTCATGGAACATTCATTTTGATGAAGCCGTAATGGAATTATGCTTTGTTAAGAATGAATGTGAGCCTTGTGTATACAAAAGGTTTATAGGAAGTGAAGTCGTTTTCCTAATAGTATATGTTGATGACATATTACTAATTGGAAACGAAGTACCTGTCTTACAGTCAGTTAAGGCATGGTTGGATAAATGATTCTCTATGAAAGACTTGGGCGAGGCGACATATATTCTTGGGATCAAGATCCATCATGATAGATCCAAGAGAATGCTGGGCCTGATTCAAAGTACATAAATTGACAAGATACTGAAGAAATTCAGTATAGAACAGTCCAAGAGGGGATTGTTTCCAGTGTCACATGGAATTCATCTTTCCAATAAAATGTGTCCTCAAACACATGAGAAAAGAAAGAAAATGGCAAGGATCCCTTACACATCCGCGATTGGGTCAGTCATGTATGCTATACTATGTACAAGGCTAGATGTTTCTAAGCATTAAGTGCGGTAGGCAGATATCAAGATGATCCAGGAGACCGCCATTGGATGGAAGTCAAGACTATCCTTAAGTATCTGAGGTGTACTAAGGATATGTTCCTGGTTTATGGAGGAGATGAGGAACTAGTCATCAGAAGAAATGTAGATTCTAGTTTCCAGACTTGTCAAGATGACATGAAGTCACAGACTAGATACATCTTTAGTTTGAATGGAGGTGTAGTGAGCTGGAAGAGCTCAAAGCAAGGTGTGGTCGCAGATTCCACAGCAAAGTCTGAGTATATCACAACTTCTGAGGCAGCTAAAGAAGAAGTATGGATGTGAATCTTCATCCAAGAGCTTAATGTAGTACCTAACAGTAAAGATCATATCACACACTATTGTGATAATACTGCAGCGGTGGCACTTGCAAAAGAGCCAAGATCACATCAGCGGACAAAGCACATACTTTAGAAGTATCATCTCTTGAGGGATTTTTATCAGAGAGGTGAAGTTTCAGTGAGCAGTATTTCCACGGAAGACAACGTGGTGGACCCCTTGACTAAAGCTTTGACTCAGCAGAAACATGATCATCATGTGAGGTCTAGAAGACTAAAAGTCATAGGCAGTTGGCTCTAGTCTAAGTGGGAGTTTGTTAGAGTTGGTGTCCTGAGAACCAACTGTTCATACTTTGATTACATGAATGTATACTTATTATATATTGTTCATTGTTCTGCATGATAATAATATAATAATTTCCTAGAATATTTGTTGCATTAATAAGGTCACAATAGATCCACACTATAATGAGAACCTTGAAATGCTATAATAATATTCTTAAATAAAGTTCTACGATTGGATGACATACTATGATAGGGCACATAGTATACAGACCGTCATGTGTGAGTACTCATAAGAAGGCAAGAATCTCTCTCATGGAGTTTGCACTTGGTAATCTCCAAGATGGGAGATTATGAGAACAGAACCGCGAGTAGTAATTCTACATGTCTTGGTGTCATCGGACATTGCTATCCACGAGCATGTGTAATGGTCCTTAGACTGGAAGATTATCATTAAAGCATGTCATGACTCACACACTTAGATTTGATGACGAAAACCGTCACAAAGACAGTTGGAGAGAAGCAGGGTACGTTGGATGTGTCATGAATGACATGTTGTTAATGGATAAGTCGAGGAAGGATTTGTCCCTTCCATATTTATGGAAGTAGATATGTAACACCCCAGGTAAATAAAGAATATGACATTTCCATATTTATTAATACTTGTGAATAAAATGTTAATATTACTTTAAAGGGAATGCTATGTTCGATGGCGTACCCAATACGCAATAATGAGTTTCTTTGAAATCTTACGTTGCACACCAATAATATAATAATATTATTTTAAACGGTAGTTAACGCCTAGCCGTTGTAATGGCGAGAATGAAAATAACTAACTAAAAAATGATTATATATGTTTATTAAATACCTTTACATTTATCCAATAAAATTTAGAGGCTTAAAATAAGAAAATAATTCGATTTTAAGCATAAATATTCTAATGTTCTTTAAAAGGTCGATTAACTGCCTTTTGATGGCGAACCCTTTTTAAATATACTTTTTGTCACTTTTATATGTTATATTTGACAAAATAAAATCCTTCTTTAGAATCAAGACATCAAGATTTACTTTGTGTAAATTTTTGGTATTTTTCTGATAAAGTTCATTTTTTAATGAATAGTGAAAAATGCTATATTTTAATTCAAAACCTCATTTTAATCAAATTTATTTCTATCATTATATTATATTTTTAATTGGTTTTAAAGTTTAATTAGAATATATTTTTACCATTTAATCCAAAGGTGGTAATTAGAATTAATTTCACTTTGAAAATGGACATAAACAAATGTCAATCTTTTGATAGATATTGTTTCTTAAGGACACGCAATTTGTTTTGACAACAAGAATTAATTATACAATTTATTAATAAAACTTCTATGTTTTGAATTTGGTAAAATGGATATCATTTTTTAATTTGTAATATCAAATATAGCTTAGGTTGATTTTTTTTGTATTTTTATGATAATGTTCATTTTTTAATGAATAGTGAAAAATACAACATTTTAATTCAAAACTGCCTTTTCATCCAATTTATTTATACAGTTAGATTGTCATTTTAATTGGTTTTAAGGTGTAATTAAATTATGTTTTTATAATTTAATACAATTTTGTCCATTTTATGTAATTTCACTTTTAAATTGTATGTAAAAACAAATCAATCTTTTGATAGATTTTACTTCTCAAAAACCTGTCTTTTGTTTTGACAATGGGAATTATTTTTTTAAATTAATTACTTCAATTTCTGTGTTTAGAATTTGATAAAATGGATTAAATATTTGGAATCATAAGGTACAAATTATTTAATTAAGGATTTTTTTTGGACATTATGAATAGTAACGATGGTAATTATCTTTAATTATCATGATTAATTAGTAATCGGGTAGTTAAGGGTAATAAAATAATATCATAATAATATAAAATGACCCCAACTTTTGTCAAAATCCTTTTTTTAGTCATGGAAGACCATGGGATTCCTTGTTCCAACTTTGGGACCCCATGGAATCACTTTAGTGTGATAGTGACCTTTTATTATATTTTTTTTAAAGAAAGGAAAATATAACCAAAGTATGTATCACCTAAGTAAAACAATTTTAGTTTTGTTTATATAAATGATATCTTTGACTATAAATATTAATTGTAAAGATAAAAATATTTCCTATATCATGGTATTTTTTTTAATAATTTTTAGTCATTAAATAAATAAATTTATTTATGACACCATGATGATGGAGTGGTTAACTCATTAATGAACAATTTAAATAAAATAAAAAGATAAGGTAAAATCTAAGACTTAAACTTGTCTAAAACCTATTGGATGGGTGGATTTAGAACCATTATCACCTTATCCTTGAAATATATCATTGTGTAACCTTTAAATTCCAAAAATCATTTTATAATAAAGTAACATTTCAAGACTTTCCAAAAGTAACCCTCCTCCCTCTTATAAAAGGCCCCCACCTCTACCCCCTTACCAACACCTCTAAAGCCATTGGCTCGACCAAACTCTGCTCATATTATCTCTCCAAATCCCTCTCTTCATCCTGGAAACCTTACCTTAGGCATAAATCTCTTCAAGAAACCCTTTTGGTTCAAACCAAGAGGAGTTACCCGATTTAAAGGTAATGTCTTCTCTTATGTCCTTTTGTTTTATTTTGCTTCTCCAACCCCCTAAAATCTTTTTATTCATTTATTTTGTAAAAAAAACAGTATCTTAAATATACTAGTATGTTGTTATGAGAATTATTCTATCTAAACTTACACACACCTCCATATAATGGGTGAAGAACATACTGTTTCTATGGACGACAAACTATAGCCTCACGAAACGATGATTGTTCAATTATATCCTACCGCCTCTCATGGTGGCCATTAAGATGTCACTATATTTATATATGATATATATTATGTTTATTATTTCCTTATACTTCTGTATTTTTCATTTATGGCATACCTTTATGGTTTCCATTATGGGTAAACGCGATAATTTCATTTTAGGAAGTGCGGACTACCGCCCCCTCAAAGTGATTTGAATCGTTAATGCCATATGCGGGACATATAAAAGATGGAGTTAATGATATTATATATTATATTATACTAGAATTATAATATACCTTTATATCATTATGATTTCATTCCATTAAATACGAAATAGAAATGAAAGCAGCGTTCATGCGCACGTACGACTTACTGTCTCCATGAACGGTGCTTTTCATTTCTCACCTCTAAATGTTATGTAATATTATAAATGCATGTATATAATGGATATATATGATATATATGATATCTAAATCATTAATATAATTCTGGAGATAATGTATATTCTACCACATGAACAACTTGTAAATATAAGAAGTTTATTTTTGACTCAAGTACCAAAGATCGACAAAACGACCGTTATTAACTTAAATGATTACATAATGTTAATAACATGGTAATAAGTGATATAAAAGGAATAATAAACTTGAAAAAGGTTATTAAGAAAGTATAAATTAGCTCTAGTTTATTATTCAGGAGATTAAAGAACGATCGAGTCAAGTCGGACACGAGGTAAGGGATCCTACCTCTCTCTTTCTTTTAAGTACTCTCTTTCATGTCACTTCTTTTAAGATCATCTTTCTTATGTTGGGGGATGTTATTTTATATTAATATTACTGTAGTTTTTATTATTATATGATGAGATACCCTATTTTATCTCATAAATCCATTTTTGGAAGTTTTAAGTGGCGCCGTTAGGCTGCCGAATTTTGGTAAGGGATTTTTTATCTCACTTTTAATTCCATGAGATTTCCATTATTCACCACTTATTTATTGCATGTGGTGTATTGTTTACTTCCATTTAATATATATTATCATTATTCTATTTATATTCATGGTATTATGTGATTCATTTGGTGTTTATTATCTTTTGGTCATACGACTCGATTGATCACAACGAGGTAAGGGGTTTTTATCTCACTTTTTATTCCCATGAGATTCATGCTACATTTACCACTATTTCCTTTTGAGTGGTGTATTTACTGCCCGTTATTCTACTCTTTGTGTAATATGCTTTCATTTATGGGTATTTACATCAACATTGTATGGTCCTTCTTTCATGGGGTGTATGTTTCGCAAGTTACCAAATCGGTAAGGGAACCTTTCACCCTCCTCTTTTTTTTAAAAAAGATTCTTTTTGTTATGTCTTTTAATTCACATCTTCTTATTTTGGGATATGTTCTTATATATCCTTATTTCTGTAAATGTTATGTCCAAGTGATGAGATACCCTTTTATCTCTCATCAACTCATTTTCTGAATTTTAAAGTGACGCCGTTAGGCTGTCGAATTTCTGTAAGGGAACTTCTTTACCCAATTTCAATTATTTGGGTTAAACCTCTACTTCTTGATTATGTCGTGCTATGAATATGTGTGAATGACCTATGATTGTTTTACACTTAATATCCACTTATATTGGGTGTATTTATATTTTTCACACATAATTATGTCATTGATTTATCCTTAATATAAGGATACATTCTTTGTAAGGGACTTCATCTCAATATCCTTTCATCGAGGCATATTTTGTTTTATACACAACTCTCTTTATACGGTGTATAAACCCCTTTGACTTTGACTTTTATTCAAAATAAATCTTTTCTCTGTGAAGCGTTTTGCTAAACAACAAAAAGTATATTTCTTTTTAACGTACACGCTGACAACGACCTTTCCGCCGCCATGAGTATTATTTGATATTTGGCTTCCTTAACAAGCCATAATGTTTTTAAAAGGGAAATAAATAACATATAATCTTTTATGTATTTTAGTATTGAAAATGGTTTTGATAATGGATTTGTTATGTCAAATATATTGTTATTGAAATATGGAAATGTTTTCTTTCCTTCATATTTTTTGTATGTGTTATGATTTTATAATGGTACTTGGACATTTTACGGGTGGTTACATGATAAACCAAATGATGGGTGGTGCCGTGAAAACCAGGACAGGTGGTTATGTTATAACCTCCAATGAATTGGGTATGGAATTCTGCCGTATTGCTATTCCATTTAGTGACATGTGTGGAAGTTGACCGTATGGTTATTCCATTTAAGTATGTTTATGTCCCAAGTCACCTTTATATGTTATGTGTTATTTATATGGGTTTTATGGTGATATTTTGGTTAAAAAAGGGTAAGAAATGATCTTTTATTCAGTGAAGAGTATTTACTACATCATAAAGGTGAAAAGTATTACTTATGATAAAGTATTCATGGTTTACTTGTTGTTTTGAAAAACTATCAGTTTTCCTTCTTTGTGTATCCCTTACTGAGATTTTTATGCTCATCCCAAGTTTTTTGAAATGTTTTTCACAGGACATAAAGTGGAATAGGGTCAAGGATGGGATCAAGGAAAGGTTATGCTCTCTTAAACATGGAATTAGACATGACTCTTTTTTTCAAGAGTTTTTATTTAATGAAAAAAATGGAAACTGAGTAGGAGTGTCTACTTTGTATTTTTTTTGAGATGTAATAGTTATGGCCTAATTCTCTAAAACTATAAACCTGAAAAGATCCTCCATGTGAATTATTCATTTAATTCAATATTATGTAAGGTTTAAGGCTGGGTCCTTATAGTTGGTATCAAAGGTCGGTTTAGATAACTTTAGAGGTCAGAGTATTCTTTAAGCATAAGTGAAATTACCATAATGGTTAGGATTTCAGAAAGTGTCATAGTTTTTTTAGATAAAGTGAATGAGTTTAATATAACATGAATAATTATATTTTAGTATTTAACCTCCTCATAAGGTATTATATGATTATTCTAATGATATAATCACACTGACCTTTTTGGTTTTAGTAAATGGCTGGATCTAGCAGGCACCAAAGTAACAGTGGATGTGAAGAAAACTGTGACGATTTTCTGAAATAACAACTAAATGATATGGGAGATTCAATGAGAACTCTTTTGGTTATTCTCAACCAACTATCGGGAGTCATGATTAACCACTTGAACCTTGGTGAGTTCTCTAATGCATCATGTACGAGAGAACCAACTCGATGCGGAAGTTCAGGTAATAATTATAAAGGTAACCATTAGGGTTTATATGATCCTTACTTTTGAGGTAATTATGGGTTACTATATGTTATGATGGAAAATGAAAGGCATGATATAAAATTGAGGTTAAATTATGTTATGGTTATTTTTCAATATTTTATCTCTTTTTGGGGAATGTTTTAAGAATTATATAGTTTTGGAAAAAGGACAACACACAGACCATGTGACAACTCGTCGCGTGGGACGAAGCTACGAGAATCGAACCCACAACCAAAGTGCAACTGGGATTTATCACCTACCACTGGACTATGTGAAGTCCCTGGTTAGTATGACTAATTATTTTTAGTTAGATGATCTTATGAATCAGGAATAATTTGATTTTGGGATATCTATGGAAATGATTAACCTATCATGGAGGATATGTGATTAGGTTAATTACTTTTCGATATGATACTTTAAGAGAAACTGATGTTATTTGGAGATAAATGTTAAGATTTATCTTGGAAGACTATGTGATTAAATATTTTGGAGATTTGGGTTTCAATATTAGTTTTGTTTACTTTGAAGAATTTTATGGACAACTGTTTATTGAATGGTCTTTGTTGAACTTTGGGTATTGTTTGAGAAATTTTGGAGATTAAGAGTAGTTTTTCTTTTTGTAAAAGATTATCCTTTTTGGGGATTATCTGATCTTGTACTAACCATTTTGGTTTTGGTTAAGGTCTAAAGACATGGGAAATATATAGTTCATCTTTGATGGATTAGGTAATTCTCAAGAAGTTGATTATAACACTCTTAATGTGAACAAGTCATCCTAAATACTCATCTTTTGGAGAAAATATGAGTTTGTGTAAGAAATCTAGTAAGAGATGAAAGTTTACATGACAAGTAAGTATGTTTCCTTATGATTTAGTTAAGCTCATAAATAAATTCCTCAATGAAAGTAACTTAAAACAAAAATGTTGTCTATTAACTTTTCCTACTGGGGAATCAAATACCGTTTAACCCATCACAAGTTTGTGATTTTCTGGTGGTTAACTTTCTCCTAAACATGTTTTCTATCACTATCCATCAGAACATGACCCTTTTTTTTCTCTTCCATATCCATGTTTTCATGGAATCCTAGTATTTGTTGTCTCAGGTGTCCTTTGTACTTTTTTTTAAAGTGATAGTTTAATTTACTCCTTTTCCGATGCGAGGCTTTCAATAAAGTTTTCAAGACCAATTTTAAAATTCTGAGGATGCAATTCCTAAAAGGGGGGGAAGGATGTAACATCCTAGGTAAATAAAGAATATTAAATTTCTATATTTATTAATATTTTTGAATAAAATGTTAATATTACTTTAAAGGGAATGCTATGTTCGATGACGTACCCAATACGCAACAACGAGTTTCTTTGAAATCTTATGTTGCACACTAATAATATAATAATATTATTTTAAATGGTAGTTAACACCTAGCCATTTTAATGGAGGGAATGAACAGAACTAAGTAAAAAATTATTATATATGTTTTTTAAATACTTTTACATTTATCCAATAAAAGTTAGAGGCTTAAAATAAGAAAATAATTCGATTTTAAGCATAAATATTCTAATGTCCTTTAAAAGGTCGATTAACCGCCTTTTGATGGAGAACCCTTTTTAAATATACTTTTGTCACTTTTATATGTTATATTTGAAAAAATAAAATCCTTCTTTATAATCAAGACATAAAGATTTACTTTGTGTAAATTTTTGGTATTTTTCCGATAAAGTTCATTTTTTAATGAATAGTGAAAAATGCTATATTTCAATTCAAAACCTCATTTTAATATAATTTATTTCTATCATTAGATTATATTTTTAATTGGTTTTAAATTGTAATTATAATATATTTTTACCATTTAATCCAAATGTGGTCAATAGAATTAATTTCACTTTCAAATAGACATAAACAAGTGTCAATCTTTTGATAGATATTGTTTCTTAAGAACACGCAATTTGTTTTGACAACGGGAATTAATTATACAATTTATTAATTAAAATTCTATGTTTTGAATTTGGTAAAATGGAAATAATTTTTGAATTTGGAATATCAAATATAGCTTAGGTTGAATTTTTGGTATTTTTCTGATAATGTTCATTTTTTAATGAATAGTGAAAAATACCGCATTTTAATTCAAAACTGCCTTTTCATCCAATTTATTTATAGAGTTAAATTGTAATTTTAATTGGTTTTAAGGTCTAATTAAATTATGTTTTTATAATTTAATAAAATGTTGGTCATTGGATGTAATTTTACTTTTAAATTGGATGTAAAAACAAATCAATCTTTTTATTGATTTTACTTTTTAAAAACCCATCTTTTGTTTTGACAACGAGAATTATTTTTTTAAATTAATTACTGCAATTTCTGTGTTTGTAATTTGATAAAATGGATTCAATATTTGGAATCAAAAGGTTCAAATTATGTAATTAAGTCTCTTTTGTTTTTGAACATTATGAATAGTAACGACGACAATTATCTTTAATTATTGTGATTAATTAGTAATCGGGTAGTTAAGGGTAATAAAATAATATCATAATAATATAAAATGACCCCAAATTGTGTCCAAATCCTTTTTTTGATTTATTTCCGACCATGGGATGCCTTGTGCCAACTTTGGGACCCCATGGAATCACTTTAGTGTGATAGTGACCTTTTATTATATTTTTTTTAAAGAAAGGAAAATATAACCAAAGTATGTATCACCTAAGTAAAAAAAATTTAGTTTTTTTATATAAACTATATCTTTTACTATAAATATTAATTGGAAATATAAAAATATTTCCTACATCATGGTATTTTTTTTATAATTTTTAGACATTAAATAAATAAATTTATTTATGACACCATGATGATGCAGTGGTTACCTCATTAATGAGCGATTTAAATAAAATGAAAAGATAAGGTAAAATCTAAGACTTAAACTTGTCCAAAACCTATTGGATGGGTGTATTTAGAACCCTTATCATCTTATCCTCAAAATATATCATTGTGGGACCTTTAAATTCCGAAAATCATTTTATAATAAAGTAACATTTCAAGACTTTCCAAAAGTAACCCTCTTCCCTCTTATAAAAGGCCCCCACATCTACCCCCTTACCCACACCTCTAAAGCCATTGGATCGAACAAAATCTTCTCATATTATCTCTACACATCCATTTCTTTATCCTAGAAGCCTTACCTTAGGCAGAAAGCTCTTTAAGAAACCCTTTTGGTCCAAACTAAGGGGAGTTACCCGATTTAAAGGTAATGTCCTCTCTTATGTCCTTTTGTTTTATTTTGCTTCTCCAACCCCATAAAATATTTTTATTCCTTTATTTTGTAACAACACCAGTATATTCAATATACTAGTATGTTTTTATGAGAATTATTCGAGATACACTTACACACACCTCCATCTAATGGGTGAAGAACATACTATTTCTGTGGACGGCGAACTACTGCCTCACGAAACGATGATTGTTCAATTATCTCCTACCACCTCTCATGGTGGCCATTAATATGTAACTATATTTATATATTATATTTATTATGTTTATGATTTCCTTATACTTCTTTATTTTTCATTTATGGCATACCTTTATGGTTTCTATTATGGGTAAACGCGATAATTTCATTTTAGGAAGTGCGGACTACCGCCCCCTCAAAGTGATTTGAATTGTTAATGCCATATGTGGGACGTATAAAGGATGGAGTTAATGATATTATATATGATTTTATACTAGAATTATAATATAACTTTATATAATTATTATTTCATCCAATTAAATATGAAATAGAAATGAAAGTAGTGTTCATGCGTACGTACGGCTTACCATCTCCATGAACGGTGCATTTCATTTATTACCTCTAAATGTTATGTAATATTATAAATGCATGTATATACTGAATATATATTATATATATGATATCTAAATCATGAATATAATTCTGGAGATAATGGATATTTTACCACATGAACAACTTGTAATTATAAGAAGTTTATTTTTGACTCAAGTACCAAAGATCGACAAAACGACCGTTATTAACTTAAATGATTACATAATGTTTATAACATGGTAATAAGTGATATAAAAGGAATAATTAACTTTAAAAATGTTCTTAATCAATTATAATTAACTCTATTTTATTATTCATGAGATTAAAGAACGATCAAGTCAAGTTAGACACGAGGTAAGGGATCCTACCTCTCTCTTTCTTTTAAGTACTCTCTTTTATGTCACTTATTTTAAGCTCCTCTTTCTTATGTTGAGGGATGTTATTTTATATTCCTCTTACTGAAATTTTTATGTTCATATTATGAGAGACCCTATTTGATCTCATCAATCCATTTTGGAAGTTTTAAGTGGCATCGTTAGGTTGCCGAATTTTCGTAAGGGATTTCTTATCTCACTTTTAATTCAGTGAGAGTTCCGTTGTTCGCCACTTATTTATTGCATGTGGTGTATTTTGTATTGCCATTTCATATATATTATCATGATTCTATTTATATTCATGGAATTATTTTATTCATTTGGTGTTTATTATCTTTTGGTCATACGACTCGATTGATCACAACGTGGTAAGGAGTTTTTATCTCACTTTTTATTCCCGTGAGATTCATGCTAAATTTTCCACTATATAATTTTGAGTGGTGTATCTACTGACCATTATTCCAATATTTGTGTAATATAATTTCATTTATGGGTATTTACGTCAACATTTTATGGTCTTTCTTTCATAGGGTGTATGTTTCGTAAGTTACCAAATCGGTAAGGGAACCTTTCACCCTCCTCTTTTTTTTAAAAAAAGGATTCTTTTTTTTGTCTTTTAATTCACATATTATTATGTTGGGATATGTTCTTATATATCCTTATTTCTGTAAATTTTATTTCCAAGTGATGAGATACCCTTTTATCTCTCATCAACTCATTTTCTTAATTTTAAAGTAACGCCGTTAGGCTGTCGAATTTCTGTAAGGGAACTTCTTTACCCAATTTCAATTCTTTGGGTTAAACCTCTACTTATTGATTATGTCGTGATATGAATATGTGTGAATGACCTATGATTTTTTTACACTTAATATCCACTTATATTGGGTGTATTTATATTTTTCACACATAATTATGTCATTGATTTATCCTTAATCTAATGATACCGTCTTTGTAAGGGACTTCGTCTCAATCTCCTTTCATTGAGACATATTTTGTTTTATACACAACTCTCTTTATATGGTGTATAAACCCCTTTGAATTTTACTTTTATTCAAAAGTAATCTTTTCTCTACAAATATTTTTACTAAATTACAAAAAGTATGTTTATTTTTAACGTACGTGGTGACAACGACCTTTCCACCGCCGCAGGTATTATTTGATATTTGGATTCCTTAACAAGCCATAATGTTTTTAAAAGGAAAATAAATACCATATACTCTTTTATTTATTTTGGTATTGAAAATGGTTTTGATAATGGATTTTTTATGTCAAATGTATTGTGATTGAAATGTGGAAATTTTTTCTTTCCTTTATATTTTTTGTATGTGTTATGATTTTATAATGGTACTTGGACATTTGACGGGTGGTTACATGATAAAACAAATGAAGGGTGGTGCTGTGAAAACCAGGATTGGTGGTTACGTTATAACCTCCAATACATTGGGTATGGAAGTTGGCCGTATGGCTATTCAATTTAGTGACATGTGTGGAAGTCGACCGTATGATTATTCCATTTAAGTATGTTTATGTCCCAAGTCACCTTTATATGTTATGTGTTATTTATATTGGTTTTATGGTGATATTTTGGTTAAAAAAGGGTAAGAAATGATCTTTTATTCAGTTAAGAGTATTTACTACATCATAAAGGTGAAGAGTATTACTTATGATAAAGTATTCATGGTTTACTTGTTATTTTGAAAAACTAACAATTTTAGTTCTTTGTGTATCCCTTACTGATCTTTTTATGCTCATCCCAAGTTTTTTGAAATGTTTTTCACAGGTCATAAAGTGGAATAGGGTCAAGGAAGGAAAAGTCATGCTCTCTTAAACATGGAATTAGACATGAATCTTTTTTTCAAGAGTTTTTATTTAATGAAAAAAATGGAAACTAAGTAGGAGTGTCTACATTGTATTTTTTTGAGATGTAATAGTTATGGCCTAATTCTCTAAAAATCTAAACCTGAAAAGATCCTCAATGTGAATTATTCATTTAATTCAATATTATGTAAGGTTTAAGGCCGAGTCATTAAAAGATATCTCGATCCCTTTGATTGAAATAGAACTATCACCCAAATTCCATGACTATGGTGCCAGGATGAGTTTATTTTTGGAAGTCAAAGAATGACGGATCAAGCATATAGGTTTACAACACTGACATAAAACTTTATTGATGAGATATTGATACAAATGGATTAAATTACATGTTAAGCGTTCGTATGAGGTGACACTTCAATGTGGTGTAAACTTCTTTCTCTTGGGTGCCTTGACCTGTTTCCAGACAGTAATATTGGACTTTAGGCAAACCCGCCTAATGCCAATGAGAAAGAGGCCTAGAGGGTCACACACTAAGTGTATCCAAGTATCTCAAGTAGAATAAAGATTATTCCCATATTTGGTTTAATAATTATTCAAGGAAGCCTAAATCATTTTAATTTTAGAGGAAGAATAAAATGAAAACAAGATATACACGGCATGTACATTTAATGTACACGTCGTGTAGTTTTCATTTTGGAAAGGAAATGAAAAACGAGTACACGTCGTGTATTAATGATTACACGCCATGTAGTTTTTCCAGTCGGGATTTTGAGGAAATAATATCATTTTATTAAATTATATTTATTATAATCAGCATGGGTGTATGTCAAGGAATTAATGATTCAACATGGGGGATTTTAATAAGAGTTAATGAAATAAATAAAACACGTAACACGTTTATTTATTGTCATAACTATATAACCTCAAACCCAATTATAAATATCCTCACAAACCCAACAATTTTCCCTAATCATTGTGCACAACATTTATAGATAATTATATCAAGGTTGAAAGAACTACTTCCTCCAAGAACTCTCTCAAGACTGAGAGATATCCTCCTCCATCGGATCAAGGCGATCTAACGCGGACAACACAAACAAAGGCTTTTCCACGCAAGCACCCGAATATTCCTTTGGCGATGTCCAAAGATACGTGGTGCACGTGTGGATCACCACTAGAGGAAGTATACACTTGGATTCTGTGACGCAATGACGAATCACATCAGAACGTGATCAGAAATATCAACAAATAAAGGACACTATAAAAGGTACTTATTTTCAATTAATTAAATTAATTATAATCAACCTGTGATGATCCTCCTTTGTGGTTCCTAGAATATTCTTCTTCTTTGTCTATTTTTGTGATTCGATCCATGGAGTCTAGCATTTATCATCATATTGATCTTAGATTGATCATTTCTAATGAAAAAAAGTCAAGTGGGCACATCCACCCACGAGCTTCCGCTGTGCCCGGGACCTTCAAAAACCATATCTGAAAATGGGCAAGGCCTCGACCAAGTCCATATCTGTTTGTCTCATGAGACCTACCAATGCATCAGGGGGCTATAGTTTCCCCCAAACATCACTTTATAAGTCCAATGAATTCCTCATATGAATGAGGTTATACATAAATGTTATATACATATGCAATGTAAATAACTTTCCCCAATCTATAAACATAATTACCAACCATTCAGAGTAATATGGTGCATGGAAACAAGATAACACATACATAGTCAAACTAATCAGAAACCCTTAAACAAAATATTGTATATTATATCATAAGAAATAAACTTCAATGAAGTAAAAGATTCAATAATGGATTTTGAAAAATATGAAGATACTTTTAAATGATACCATTGAAAAATTATTGTGGAAATAATCCTTAAACATTCCAAAGTGCCCCATACCACTTTGAAAAATTCAAATATTAACCCCTTAGAATATCATGAGAATCAGGATACTCTTGATATGATATAACAAAGGGAATAACATACACCACATGAAATTAATAAGTGATGAACAAGGCATATATCTCATAAAAGTTAAAGTGATACGCAATACATACTTTTTTACTTTGGAAAGAAAAGTTCTTTTGGAAAATCATTTATATTTGTCATAAAATCAGATTATAAATATGTATATCCAAGAAAATAAAATTTAAGGATATTGAAGTTATATTTTAGGCAAAAATGATGTCCCATTGAAGTTAAATCATGTAAAAAAGGGTTTTAATAAGATTTAGAAATAAAACATTTTTGTGCGGTTTAAGGAAAATATTGAAGTGATTTTAAAGCGGAAAGGAATGTTTATTTTCATAAAACAAGAAATTAACCAAGATAGTTTTTCATGATAAAATTTTTTATTTTACCAAAATAATTATGGATTAAAAATAGAATATACAATGCACTTGAAAATGGGTAAGAATTCGAGAAGTTCCCTTGAATCGAGCTTGTATTTCAGGAAGAATTTTTGAAATATTATTTTAAAACATGTAACTCCCACTAATAAAAAAGGATTATGATTTGTAAACATATATATAAAATTCACATAGAATTTATGAGGAGTACATAAGAATAAATAACAATTTCATTGAGGTTTGTAGAGAATAAGAGTAACCCGAATGAAAATGGTGGTTCAGGAAGAAAATCCCGACCACTTTGCAATCAATCGAATCATATGACCCAAAATTAATAATCATAAAATGATAAATTTAATACCATTAAAATAAATAGATTCATTATATGATGCATCAATGGGAATTATACATACACCATACTCAAATAATAGTAGTTTTTTATTTTAAAAGGCTGGGGATGAAGCCTCATTTATTATTTAAAGCAAATGAAAGACCTCTTTTAACTGAGTAGAGGGAGACCCATTACATAGCCCGAAGGCCTAGTGGGAAATTAGACCATTACATGGCCCATAGGCCCAAATTTTTGGCCCAAGGCCCATTCTGGGAATAGTACTGCTATAGTACTCTGCCTTCTACAGTACTGCACAATACCCTATCGTTGCTCCAGTACCCTGCCGCCGCTACAGTGCCCACTGTTGCTATAGTGCTCGCCATTGCTACAGTTCCACCACTGCTACAGTCGCTATAGTACTACTACAATACCTGTGTCCAATGGGTTTTGAACCCCCCTTATGTCTGAATGTATTGTGCACTTGATCTTAATGTACTGAATAATGAAATTAAATTGATTAATTAATAATAACATAACCTTATCTACATTTAATTTATTTATTATATCTTTATTAAGTTCATTTATGGCCTTTTATATGGGTTAAGAGATTCAATTTCATCATTTGGGTGTGCACATTTTCTTAGTTTTCATGATCGGTTCACTTGTATAAGAGTATGGAAGTTCATGTAAAATGGAAATTGAAATCTAGAATTGAAATTATGAGTTATTATTGATCATATAGAAGGTTAAATGATCATATAAAAACTTTGGTTATTTTGGATGGGATGAATCATTAAATAAATTTTTAAAGATAAATGCTTGGATTAATTTGGTATTTTTTCGATAACCACGAAATCATTTTGTTTTATAATTTAATACCATGTATAAAAACTGATTCTAGAACATTAAATAGGATATATTACATATATTATGATTTTTTTCAACCATAAAAATAGTTTCGTGACCAGAATTTGAGATGGTAATAGAAATTGAAAACCCGTCGTCCTTGAGTGTGATAAATTAACACATCTCGGACGATGATTTCATTTTTAGTATAAGAGGAGAGGGAAAGAGGTATGATGATGACATATTACATTAGAATAATATAATTCTAGTACATGTAAGATAATTTAATTATCATAGAATTTGGATGAGGGGAGGTGAGGAGAGAGAAACAATAGAATGAAACTTGTAAAAGAAATTGAAAGAAAAAGGAAAAGAGGTTTACCTCTTGAGTACTCCTCCTTGAGAACCTCCTTAAGCCCTTTGGTTTTAGATTTTTGGTGAGACCAGAAGGTCTTGAAAGTGAGGAAGGGTATTGGTAAGAGTATTTCATAGAACTTAGTCAAGTCTCAAATCTTGAGTGGTGTGATAGGAAGATGGGTGAGGGGTGGGTTTTATAGTAGAGAGGACGGTTTTTTTATTATTTTAATCATTATTTAATTATTTTGGCTCAAGATTATGAATAGTCTTGATTCTTGTTACTAAAAATAGTAATATGTGCATGTGAGTTTGAACCAATGGCTATTTACATCATCCATGACTCAAGAATGATGCAGAAATTCATTTATTTAGTATATTTCATAAATTAACGTAATTTCACTATTCACAAAAAATTCACCCTAACCATTTTTTGATTTTTAGAATCCCAAAATTAACTCCATTTTATGAAAATAATTTTATAAATAATATAAATTTAATTTTTAATTACAATCACTATTTACTCGAAAAATACAGTTTTTAAAATTATAACTATTTTTATATTACCCTGAAAAATTAACTAAGGTCTCATTAAATTATCCCAAAATCACAGGAAAAAAAAATTGATTTATGAATAAATTTTATGAATTATATTTTAAATTAATTTTTTAATTATAAAATTGTATTTAAATATTTATTTCTCACAAAAATACAAATAATTAATTATTAATGTTTAAAATATTCACTTCCATTTATAAGGTTCCTAACTTTTATTTATAGTTACATGGGTGAGGTTACTATTCATAAAGTTACATTACTATTTATATGGGTCTTGTTACTATTCATAAGAGTATATTACTATTCATAAGGGTCAAGTTACTATTCACCAACAAATTAAGTTGATCCTATTAGACTCTAAAAAAATTACTGATCGCAACAGTGTATGCCCATTTTTCAAAATTCAAATTACAGAAGAAAAAAATTATGTTCATTGACTAGGTTATAACAAAGTGTGGTTTCACAATGACTTAGTGTTTTGTGCATATAAGCTATCTAATGAATTGAAATTATTTAATAATAATACTCCATAAAATCTTGGAGTGTCATATTGATAGTGAATATATTCGTAACCTAATTTAGTATTTATCAAAATAATTATAATATTTAATATATGTATTATTCTTTAAAATATTTAATTAAATAATCTAATGATCAAATACACATATTTATATTAAAATATTATTTTACACAAAATAATAGTGTAAAATAGTATTTGTTTTTTAGAAAATTAATTAATTAATTTGAAATCTATAAATTATAATTATTTATAAGTATTATTATTAATTAAACACTTAATTTTGAATTATTTAAAATTATTAAACAAATTATTGGGGTGTTATAGTTTATGCCATTTTTAACAAAGTGTTGTTTTTGTTGACAACTCTTTTTTTGTTAAAGCATGTTTATGTAAAAGAGGAAAATATGAGTTGATGTAAATAATGTTAAGAAAGTTAAAAATTATAGATACAGATAGTGTAAAAAAGTTTCTGGAGAAATGAAGTAAGAAAATCAATAAGTTAGAAAGTTCCAACTTTCTAACCCCCTAAATTTGAAGATTCCAAAACTATTCTTCAATGTTACTAAACATCATGAAATTATTTCATGAACTAAGATTTTTGAAGAAAGGAGAGTTTTAGTTTTCCAGACACAGAGGTTCTAGATGTAGTTTACTGGAAAAAATAGTACCAAATTGAGAAATGTACAAAGCTAAAGATTTCACACTGAGAGTTCTGGATGCAAAACACCCAGATAAAGAAATTGTAAGAAATTTGGAAGTTTGAAGTTGTTGAAGTTCAATGAAGTAAAACTTTGATGCTGATCAGACAAACTTTCTAGACATAAGGTTTAGATAAAGTTTTTTTAGAAAGTCTAATTTTGTGAAAATAACTGAGTTCATAGAAAAACATGAGAAGAAGAAGATGCTGGTTTTTAGTTAGGCTGATAAGGAAGTGTATTTTCTCATAATCTCCAACGTTGCAATATTTCTTATCATACATACTTGATCGGACTGATGTAACAGACTGAATAGATCAAATGATGCAGAGCTAATGTTTGTGAAAAGTGAAAAGATTTGTTTTAATGAGATTTTTAGTGTAGAAAAATGTGAGATAAATCTAAGAAGAAATTTTATTAAAATCTAATATCAGCTCAAAAACCAAGGGATAGAACATTAGAGTTTCGAACAAAAGTTTATGGACAAAGATATTGAATAAGTTTGAATTCGTAGGAAGTGACTTGAATGGATGAAGGAAATCGATAAAAAAGATAAGAGTTCAAGTTTATTATTAGATGCTGGAATCGAAATAGAATTGAACTGATATAGAATAGTAGATGAAGTTTTTGGATAGAGAAAGTGATATATTTATTGAAGTTTCTACCAAATAGATATGGAAAAAAAAACTAATGTCTTTAGAAGTTAAAATAATGTAATCAACAATCTTCAGTTGGATTAGAACAACCGATAGAGCAAAGTTTTCTTTTTTTTTGAGAGAGTTTTTACTTAAGTGGGTCAAGAACATCTGATGGAGGAATACTGAAGTTTAAAGTTTTTAAGTTTTTAATCTTTGGTTAAGAAATGTCATCAAAAAATATTTTTATAAGAAAGACCATTGAACGAATGTTTTTTAATGATTTACATTGGAAAATATATGTTTCCAAAGTTTTAACTAAGAAACATATAACATACTGAATCAATGTTTTGTATTTTAAGTGGGTCAAGAGAACTGAACATATGAAGAGAGTTCTGGACAGAGTTTCAAGAAAATAAGCTCATGATAATCAATTTTCAAATAGAACTTTTATAAGAACATTTTAAAGTTCTAATTTGAGCAAAGTTGAGAATTATGAAGTTCTGGAGAATTCAAGAAGATTTGAGAAGTGTCCATAAGAGTTTAGAAGGTTTGATAAGAACTCAAATGATATTCAAATATATGATAAATTCAGATTTATGAATTTGGGTGAGTAGGAAAACATTTCAGGTTTCCCACCTTTTCTATTTCTAGAGCACCTATAAATAGGAGTGAAAAAGTACATTGTACTTATCTCTGTTCAAGAATGTAATAAGTCAAAGTACTACAAAATTTGTGTTAGAGTGAGTTTCCAACCGAATTTGAGTTTCATGTTGAAGATTTTCATAAATAAATTTTTGTTAGAAAAATGGAAAACAAAAAGTTCAAAAGAATGGATAGAGGAGAAACAAATAGTGAAGATCAGATAGAGAATCAAGTAGATGTTTGTGAGGTACTGAGTTTTTCTAAATCAGACATAAAAATTTTTGTTTCAAGAAAATTTTGAGAAAAGGTGGAACAAAAAAAAGATTATAATATGGAGTATTTATGGATGTAGAATATTGGATAGAGGCAGATCTGACCGTGGATGGACCTTTGTGGAAAAGAAATGTTCAAAGATACATTTTATATTATGGCTCAAATTTTGTAAGAGAAATTTTAAAACTGATGGGAGTCAGTATAATCTTTCCTATATGGAGTTAGAAGGTGTCTAATAGGACTTAACACAAAATTTATATTCACTTATTCATTATTGTGAATTTTCATAGACCCACATGAGTGGTTATGTAAAGGATGTAGGTTCTCAAACTGATATTGAACCTTGTAAATCTTGTATTACTTGTTAACTTTCCTACATTTTCATGCATATGAGTTTACTGAAAGTTGATAAGGAAGAAAGTTTAAAAAGTTGCAGATGTTATTTTTCTTAAAGTCAAAATTTGTGAAAAGTCTATCACTAATTCAACCCTCCCTTCTCAGTGATTCACCAATCCTTAGGAACTTAATTTTTTCACACTGGATTAAATACTACTAGAATATAATACTGAGATGAATTATAATGTATCATTAACTTTTGTTAAAGAAATAGAATAGAATTATAGTAAAATGAAAGGAATATATAATGAATAGTTATACAGAAGAAAAATAAAATTCATTTGGATTTAAGATAAGTTTTTTTTGGAATTAAAGTATTTTTAATATGCATGATTATGGTCAAGTTCAATTGGATCAGGATCAAAGGAATTTGGTAAAGATTGTGGTGCTTGATGAACCAGAATTGTATCATATAACTCCAATACCAAGAGGTTTTTATAATGAATATATAATATTTCTAAATTATTCCTTATGTCTCTTTAAACTTTCCTATATTTTAATATTTTTATTTTTAATTTCTTGAATTTTTTTCTTAGTTGTATGGGATTTCTAAGAGGAACTAGATGTTGGTTGAGGTATATATGGAATTATATCTTATAAATCATCAAAATAAGTAAGTGGAGTATGTCTTGTTACTAAAACATATCTTCTCTATTGGAAATGAGAATCATCCATAGTTCTCTTATGACATGACTGGTGCATACCAAAAATGTTTTATAATTGAGATCTAGAGTTAGGAAGCTTATTTGGTGGAACAGTTCCATGAATTTGTTTTCTATTATTTCATACAATTCTTTTCCAAATATATCCAATCATGAAATGATTCTATCCTTGTTGAACTCAATCAATACTTTATTACCTCACCTTAGAAAATATCCATATGGATTTTTCATTTTCTTTATGTAATATTTTCCAACATAATCAACATAAAACTGATCAATCTCATATCCCACCCATCTGACAAATTTTCTATAGTTTCATTCATAGTATCCTCAGTATATTGAAATAGCCTATTAAAAAATCTCAACTCCCCTTTAGGATATTGCATGCCTTCCTTAAACACTAATATTTTCTCATAATATTTTTTAATTATATCAACCAACTATTTACGAATCTCCAAATCTATTCTTTCAATCTCATTTGGTTTTGTATCAACTACCCATATGCAAAAAACAATATATTTCCTTTTTCCAATTTATTTTTCACTTCTAGATGACTCATATACAGTTTCATGCTATTATTTAAGATAATTTTGAATATCCAAAATAGTCTTAAGCACACCATGAAGTACATCATAATAGATATGTAATAGTTCATGGTTAATAATTGATTTTTTATTGATAACATAAATATCTGTAGCTAGTCACTGATCATATTACACTTTATAAGATTCACTTTCAAATAAAAAATAATGATGAAGTTTTATTAAAGTTTTTCTAGCCTAAATCAAATGACCAATACACTTATCAAGTCTCTTATTAACTTGATACTTGAAATTAAAAAACTCTATAATATTTATTAACACAAGTAAAGTATATTCAAAGATCGAAGGTTAAGTCCTTACTTATTGAAGTTAATTCAGTAATAAAAACTTTCATGAATTATTGAAAATCATCTAGATAGAAAACATCACATTATAAATCATAAATTCATTCATTTACCATAGAAATGTTAAATATATAATTTAAATAAGATAAATAATCTTTAACTGATTTTAGTTATTCTAAAACAAAATTAGGAAAAACTATCCCAATAGGTTGTTTCTCTTTCAATTTTTTTTGTGCATTCAATTTTTCTCTAAACTCATTCTTTATAAATTCATTCATACCTATCTCAATAGGTTTGGAACCTTTTAAAATTTTAGCTTAATATTTCATCATCCATTTCAGATCATTAATTTTTTTAGAAACCATTTACTATTTCAACTCTTAAAAATCTTTTTTAGAAACTAATGTTTCCTTCCACATTTTCAGCTCCTATTTAGAATCTTTCATGACAATTTTTAGATCAAAAATTTCATCTTGAAACTATTGAAATTTATAGAATATACTAGTAGTAAACTGGTTGAGATTTTCATAAAAAACTTGATCTTTCTCTTTAGTAATTAGTGATGGAATCTCCTCATCCAATACCAATTTGGATCTCTGCATAGATATAAGTTCTACATTATCATCAACATATTCATCTTCCAAGTCTTTATTCTGACCTTCATTCTCAATATCATCCACAATAGTTTTATTTTCTATAATTCATTTGGAATCCATAATTTCAAAATGTCGACTAAGATTTTGTACTTCAACTTCAAAAACATTTGTTGTAATTTCAACTTGAAATTTTGTAGTTTTAATATTATAAGTAAGATATTTAACTTCTTTTTTTATCCACAACTTCAACTATCCTTTCAACATCAGTTTTGGTCTCAACTGTGGTTTTAGTACGAACTTCCATATCATTATTTTTATTCGATTCAGCTTTTAAAATTATACTATCATGGATAATTGTTGTTTCAACATTTAAATCAATTTCTTTATTTTATTCTCTATCTTCTCCAATAAGAAATTTTTAATTATAGTAATTAGATATCTCTTGTAAAACCTAAAAAAATTAATTTAAAATAATACTATTTTCAATATCTTTCTTAACACTCAACACCACGCTTTAAGCGAATTGCAATACACTATAAAAGTATTATTATTAAAATGTGTCCATTATAAGCTAGTTGTTAAATTAGTGGTATGAATAGGAATAACCATATTATAAAAAATACATATAAATTTTTTCTATAATTCAAATGTATTTATTAATAAATAAGTACTCAATAGTTAGTAAATTCATTTTATGCTTTCAAAAATACATTTTCTTCAAAAAATGAGATTTATTACTTTTGTGACTGAATGTTATAATTAATTTATGACACATTTATAAATTGTATTCTATAAAAATTATACCATCTATGAAATCAACATGTTAATATTATCTTAAGGTAAAATATTGGTATTTTTTTGAAAAAAATAAATTTTTAGTGAATAGTGAAAAATACTATTTTTATAGAAAATTTTACTTTCCATTAAATTATTTACAATGACCCATTTTGTTTTAAATTTATTTTAAAATTTCATTAGTCCATTTTGATTAAAATAATCCAATTTATTACATTAGAATAAACATTATTCTTAATTTTGGTATAAAACATTTTTACACTTGTGGGTTTATTTTAAGAGTAATTTATGACCCTTATAGGAATTTAATTTGATGAAATAATATTAATTTTTATATTAATCAATTCAAATTTATCCTCGTATTATTTTTTTAGATTTTTTGGAAGAAGTTACTTTTTTTGGTGAATAGTTAAAAAATACAATTTTTATGAAATACGGTATCTTTTATGATATCACCAAGACATAAATATAATATAAAAAATTATGAAACTTATGAAACAAATAATTTATGATAATATAATAAAAATATAATTAAAAAATAATTCAAAACATATAAATTATAATCTATTTCATGATAAATATAAAAATCTTTTTCAGTGCTGAAGCAGTGTTTGCACAACAATAAAAAAGTTAAATTTAGTCTTCTAAAGATAATATTTGAGAAGGAAGAAGCATTTGAATGACTTTATTAATTAATATGATATTTAATTAATGATATTTACTGATAATTATGAATTTTGGAGCTATATTAAAAGAAACTTATCCAAATGCTTGTGTAGTGCTTGCGCAAGATGAAAAAAAGTCAAAATAACATATTAAATAAGTTTTCATGATATAGATGTGAGTAAAAAAACAAATTGAAATAATATGAAAGTTATTTTAAACTTAATTTATCTATTTTTATGATCATAATTTATTTTTAATTTGTAGTGATGATATAATTACCTTAAATTCTTACTCAATGATGACACAGTGCTTGTGTAAGCAGTAGAAAAATAAAATTAAATGATTTTAGAAACATAAAAAGTAATATTTATTGGATGAATTATGGTATAATTTTTTTATGATTAATAATAATGTATAATTTATGTTTAAAGAGTTTATATTTTAATTACATACCTGTATTGATGTATTTAAAGTCAAAATATGTGAATAATTCTTAAAATGACTTTAATGATATTTTAGGTTAAATAATATATTATTAAGTGACATAAAAATAAAAAAATCTCGAAATATGAAAAATAGGGATGATATATTGTCTAAAATATCACCCCTTAATCATTTGTGAGTCAAATTTTACCTTATTAGTAAATTTATAATCCTTTAATATTGAAAAGGTTATTACCATGATTAAGGTTTAAACTAGTTAACGAAGGGACTAAACCTAATGAAAACGTTTAAAATTCCACATAAACCTATCAAAATTTTATTGGTTAAAATTATTTAATCCTTAACCTATATTATATTATAATTTGTTTCCTCTTGGTTCCATTTTCACATGAAAAATAATTTATTATATTTAAATATTTTAAGTAATTTCAAGTGTGTATTTTCCTTCACTATAAAAGAACACCACCTATCTTCTATTATTCACACCACCTTGAGCCACTTATATAAAATAAAAACTTCCAAAAACTCTTATTAAATTCTTTATAAATATTAAAGAGGTTTTTTATTTTTAAAATACATCTAAAGGTGGTTCTTCATAAAGGAGGTAATCGTCTTAACCGAGAGTTTTCATTTTACTTTGTTTTATACCTCATTAAATAATATCCTAAAAATTATATTATAATATAATCAGTACATAAAATATATTTATATATTATCATGTTAATATAATAACCTTATTCATGTTTTTTTCCATCCTATGGGGAGCGAAACATCATTCGTGCGTACGTGTGGACCACCACATCCACAAAGTGATATGTTTCATTTTTCATCACCACCTCACAATGATGGATATTATGATGAATTCAATATATATATATATACACACACACAATATATTCAAAATATAATTTTTATTCTATAAATATAATATTTTAATTACCTTCTTACCCTTCGACCCATTAAAAATGATAACGTCGCTCGTGTGTATGTGTGGAATACCACCACCACAAAGTGATGCGATTTTTTTATATAAAAATTTCATAGATGATAATAGAATAGTATTTAATGTATAAAAATGATAATTATTTCATGTTTATTATTCTATGGATTATGGAACAATGTCTCCTTTTACCACGGTCAACCTACAAAGTCATTTTGTAATTATGAATCGAACGTCCTCAAAACACCTGATGTGAACTTAAATGATAAAGTAATTAAATATGTTATTGAAATAAGTGGTTTAATGATAAATTAATAAACTTGTAAAAGGTTCTTAAAAAAGTAAATAATTAATATAATTTTATTATACATTAGTTAAAATACATACATAGAATGTCTGGACTTGAGGTGAGGATTTTCTTAACTCAATTTCCATTAATTGGGTTATACTTCTACTTCATTGGCTATGTTATACCAAGATTATATGAAAAATTACATCGTATTGTATTATTTTGTTTTTAAATTTTTTTTTGTTGTTAAAATTTTTACACATAATCACTTCATTTATTAAATTCTAACTTCAAGGATACTGTCTTTTTAAGGATTATCTATCTCACTATTTTTTATTTGAGACATGTTTCATATTATGCACCCACTACCTTTTATAAGGTGTATATGCTTCCTATTTAGATATTATATCATAAATAACTCCTTGATAATTATATTTAAAGTTTTTTGAATTTATTTCTTTCATGATATATTGATTCAAATGTTATAAAATTTTCAAGGGTTTTCATGGTATCAATTTCAATTATTTGAGACATAATTCATTTTATGTACCATTTTTTATGTTATATGATGTAATTACTACCCCATGAATGTGTTTTAAAATATTAAGTCATAGAAATTATGGGCTTTACAAAATAATTTTAAGTTCCTTCATTCAATGGCTTTTTTATTTAAGTATTACCTGAGTTGCAAGGGTTTCTCATCTTAAACTTCCTTCTTTGAGACACATTTTTATTGATGCACCTATATTAATTTATATGGGTTATATAATGATTTTTTACATATAATATCATGAATCTTTATATACTTATAGTATTTTATGTTCCTTCTTATGTTCTTTAATTCAAATGGTTTTTGTTTTAAAAGGCTGTAAATGGTTTTATATTTAAAAATGTTGTTTTAAATTTTTTAAAAACTTATAACCAAATTCTTCCTCCATTTTATTTTTATTATTTCAATAATGTTTTTTATAAACATAAATTATTTACTAAATTTATTTTCCATGATATTTGACCTTATTTTAAAAGGTTTTAAAAATGAAATTTCTGAATATTTTTTGCCTAGGTCACTTTTGACCCTCTTTATAAAATTTTAAAAATAATGTTTATTTTTAACATTTATGACATGAATTTATTTTCCCACATCCATTAACATTATTTAATTTGAATAAATCTTTATAAGTTTTGAAGGTTATTTTCAAATAAAATCATTTTCTCAATATTTTGTGAATTTTTAGTCTTTAAAGGCACCGAAAGAATAGGGAATTTTCCCCTATTTTAAAAGAAATGTTTTAAATATTATTTTGAAGGTATTTTCATCTATGTAAACATACTTTAATGATTCTTAAGTTTTAATGGGAATATTATTTTATGATACCATCCATATTCTTTCTATGGATGCCTTCAATGATCATTTTAAATATATTATCATGAAATCCATTTATTTTAAATGGGTAAATAGGGATATAAAGGAATGAAAGATGTTTTTAAAATATTGATGAATAAAACGAAATATTCCATGTGTTATATTTTTATATAGTACTTAGAAATTATTTATAATAATGGGTGAGCCTGATATAGCTTATACGACGAGTGATATTAATATAGATCTCCAATGCATTGTGTAATGTTCCTTATCTTTAAAGGAAATGAGAGAGTTAACTTGGGAGGTTTATCCTATAGATTTAACTAGGCCCTAGTTATATCTGACATGAGTGATCATGAGTGATTAAGATAATGTTCCAAAATACCAACGTGTTTTCTATATGATTTCTATGAGTTTTTAATGGCTCCTTTGATCAATATTTACATCACATGGATCATGATTATTGATTATTATGAATCTTAACTGTGTTAAATGTTTATGAAATGTTATATTTTTAATGATCCATGTTTTTATTGGTATTAATTCTATTATGTTATTCTCATGAACTTATATTATTTCATCATAAACTTATGACCATCTTATGTTCACTAATGAAAATCAATTATTAATTATTATGTTTACCCTTACTGTGAATTTGAGATCACCATTATTATGTTTTCCATTTCCCCAAGTTATGGAGAATGATGTTAAATGAATTATGTCTATAAATGTTTCATGTGTGGAGAATTTTATGGGATATGTTGAAAAATTATTTCAAAATAAGAAAAGCTTGATATAGTAGGGACAAATTCTCACTAGAGGACATGGGTATTGTTATGAAATAGTTTTTCATAATTATCTAAAACTTTAAAACTAAATATTATGTTTTTAGCATCGAATCTAAGAGTGTGGGTTTGAGGCTGTTATAGTTGGTATTAAATCTAGGTTTACATAACTTTGGATATTAGGATGTTTTCATGTGAGAGTAACTTAATAATTATGGATACCATCATAAGTTTATAAGTTTATAGTTGATCATAATTTCAAAGGCATAAACACCACTTTTGAGGTTTTACATAATGGTATTTTAAGATGATTAAGAGTAGTTTGGGAGACATTTATGTAATATAACCCTTGGGTTTAATATGTGTTTTAGTGAAAAGGTTATTATAGGAATAATGATTTTATATTCTATGGACATATTTTTAAAGGTATTGATTTTATTTAGGGTTAATATGATCTTTGATGTTGCGGTAATTTTAGTTAATTAGGATAAAAGGGTTATTACATGTTGGGGAAATTTTATTTATCATATAGATAACCATGAGATTGAAAAGTAATTTATTTATTAAGTGATTAAAGTTATTTTCAAAAAATTTCACTATATTGGGAACATTATATGATTACGGTAAATGGAAAATATTTTTGGCTAATATGGGAGATTATTTAAGGAATAAAGGTTTAATTATATTTTAGAAGCATATATGATTTTATTATGGATTTTTGAAGATTTATGTTATTTACAGAAAATATTACAATATTTTGTAGATTATATGATTAGAATTTTTTTGGTATATGAATTTATGAGTGGTTTAGATATAATTATTATTCTTATCACTGAAGAATATAATATCAAATAATTTTAATGTTTGATTTTCAATCTTGGCCAGACATTTTTTGGAAGAGCCTTATGGTTAGACATTTATGAAAAGATTTAAGTTGAGATTTAGGTGTTATCATTAAGATTTTGGAGATTGATGTATGAAAGTATATTCATATTGGATATTATATTATCTTGTACTAACCATTTTGGTTTTGGTTAATGTATAAAGAAAGGCAGAATAACTTGTTATTCTTTTATGGATATTGTGATATGTTAAAAGTTAATTTTAGTACTTTAGGCATGAAAAAAAAAATTCATCTTGAATATTAATTTCTTGGAGTAAGAGTTAATAATGAAGTGAAAATTGATCAAATCACAATAGAAGTATGAAATAGTCCATTTGTAATGGAAAGAAATCAAGTAACTATATTTTCTTGTGTTCTCTATCTTGTTAATTAAAGAATCCATTAACTCTTGGAAAATGATCTTGAAATAAAAGTATTTTCCTATTACCTTAATTTATGATGAATTGATAGAATTTTTATCCTTTATAAATTTATGATTTTATATTTATTAACTTTCTCATAACCATATTCTCTATCACTCTTTATTATTTCTTAGATGTTAATTTTTTTCCTCTATGTCCATATTTTCACTTCCTGCTAATGTTATCCTTATATGGGAACTTGATTATGTATTATTTGAGGTGAATTTAATATTTAACTTTTCCAATTTTAAAAAGAATGTTTTATTATCCATTTATATGTTATATATTTTCAATAAATGTATTTTTAAATATTAAAAAGGTTTTTTCCTTTCATGATCATATATTTTATCTTTCACTCCGTAGAATTGATTTTATAAAAATGTTTTAAAACCTTTTTATTAAGAATGAGAAAAATTTGTAGAGAAAAATTTATTGGGGGGGGGGGGGTGGGGGTAGAATGTAACACCTCAAAAATTTAGTTTAAAATAATAATATACTCTATATCTTTCTTAACACGCAACACAAAGCTTTAAGTAGATTATAATATAGTATAAAAATATTATTATTTAAATGTGACTGTTATAACCTAGTCGTTAAATTGGATGTATGAATAGAAATAAAAAAATTATGAAAAATATGTATAAAGGTTTTATATAATGCAAATTTATAGATTAATAAATAAGTACTCAATTTTTAGTAAATTCATTTTATGCCTCATAAAATACGTTTTCTTTAAAAATGAATTTTATTACTTTTTATGAGAGAATATTATAATTAATTTTTCCACCTTTAAAAATTTTATTTGATAAAAATTATATCATTCATGAAATAATCATTTTAATATTATCTTAAGGTGAAATTTTGGGATTTTTTTGAAAAGATTAATTTTTAATGAATAGTGAAAAATACCGATTTTATAGAAAATGGTGTTTTCCATTCAAGTATTTAAAAAGTAAAATTTTTAAAATTGATTTTAAAATTTAATTAGTTAATTTTTATTATAAAAAACCAAATTAATTTCATTGAAATTGATATTGTACTTAATTTTTGTATAAAATGTTTTTTGTACTTAAAAATGCATTTTTATGGAAAATCGTTTTTCATCACATTTTGAAAGATATTTTTTCCACTTATAGAAATTAAATTTTATGAAATGGAATTAATTTTTGGATTCAAAAAATTTAAATTTATCATAGGATTGATTTTTATATTTTTTCTGAAGAAGTTACATTTTTAGTGAATAGTAAAAAAATACAGTTTTTTGAAATATATTATCTTTTATGATATAACCAATACGTAAATATGATATAAAAATTTATTAATTTTATGGAAAAAATAATTTATGATAATATACTAAAAATTTCTTACAAATATAATTCAAATATATATAAATTATAATTTGTTTCAAGATAAATATGAAAATATTGACGCAGTGCTTGTGCAATACCAGAAATGTAAAATTTGGTGTCTTAAAGATAATATTTTAGAATGAAGAAGTATTTTATTGACTTGATTAATTTATATGATGTTTAATTGATTATATTTATGGATATTTATTAATTTTAGAGATATATTTCAAGAAACTTATCCAAATCCTTATGCAAAGCTTGCGCAAGGCGAGAAAAATTAAAAACCACATAATAAATAAGTTTTCATGAAATATATGTGAGTAAATATAAATATTTAATTAATATTAAAGTTTATTTTAAAATTAATTAATTTATTTTTATTATGGTAATTTTTTTTTAATTTTTAATGATGGTATAATTACCTTAAATGCTTACACAATACTGACACAATTCTTATTTATGTAGTAGAAAAATCAAAGTAAATGATTTTAAAAGCCTCAAAAAGTAATATATTTTGGATGAATTATGGTGAAACATGAATTTTATGGTTAATAATAATGTAAAATTGATGGTTAAATACTTTATATTAAAATTCCATACCTTTATTGATGTCTTTAAAGTCATAATATGTGAATAATACTTAAAATGAATTTAATGGTATTTTATGTTAAAAAAATTTATTATTAAATGACTTAAAAATAATAAAAATATTGAAATAGTACAATGGGTATTAGATATGGTAGAAAATTGTATCGCTTAATTTTTTTTGATTCAATTGTTACCTTAGAATTAAATTTATAACCCTTTAGTATTGAAAAGGTTAACATGATTAAGGCTAAAATTAGTTAATGAAGGGATAAAACCCAAAGATAGGGTTCAAAATTCCGCATAAACCTATCCAAATTTTATTGGTTTGAAGTATTTTAACATTATAATATATTATATTTGAAATTTTTTCTACCTAGTGTAACATCCTAGGTAAATAAAGAATAAAGCATTTTCATATTTATTAATATTTACGAATTAAATATTAATTTTACTTTAAAGGGGTAGCTATGTTCGATAGCGTACCCGATACGCAACAAAGAATTTCATTGAAATCTTACGTTGCACACTAGTAATAAAATAATATTATTTTAAATGGTAGTTAACACATAGCCGTTGTATTGGCGGGAATGGATAGAAATAACTAAAATATGATTATATATGTTTTTAAATGTTTTTACATTTATCCAATAAAAGATAAAGGCTTAAAATACGAAAAGAATTCAATTTTAGGCTTTTATACCCTAATTTTCACTAAAGGTTCACTTATCGCCTTTTGATGACGAACCATCATTAAATATAGTTTTGGTCACTTTTATACATTCTATTGGATCAAATAAAATGTTTCTTTAGAATAGGGACATCAAAATTTACTTTGTGTAAATTTTTGGTATTTTTCTGATAAAGTTCATTTTTTTAATGAATAGGGAAAAATGTTATATTTTAATTCAAAACCTCCTTTTAATATAATTTATTTATATGATTAGATTATCATTTTAATTGGTTTTAAAGTGAAATTAGAATATATTTTTACCATTAAATCCAATAGTGGTCGTTGGAATTAATTTCACTTTGAAATCAAACTTAAACTAGTGTCAATCTTTTGATACTTATTGTTTCATGAAAACACGCTATTTGCTCGGACAGCGGGAATTAATTATTAAATTAATTAATGCAACTTATATGTTTTGAATTTTGTAAAATAGAATTCATTTTTGAATTCGGAATATCAAATATATCTTAGGGTGAATTTTTGGTATTTTTCTGAAAAACTTCAATTTTTGATGAATAGTGAAACCACTAAGTGGTACTTATAAAAACTGATTTTTCTTTTAAATGAAAATTTACCACTTCTGTGTTTTGAATTTCAAAAATCCAACATACATGGTTGTCATTAAGAAGTAAAATGTGGTTCAATGAGATTAAAATAATTTTTTTGGCGAATAGTAACTTTTAAGTTTTTAATCGCGATTAGAGGTAATTAGTGTAGTTTAAGGTAAAAATAATGTTTTAATAATATGAAATGAACTTGACACATGTCCTACCCTAATTGGACGTGTCATGACCGACCAATAAAATCCATGGGTCAACTTGGGGACCCCATGGAGCCACTTTAGTTGGAAAATGACATTAATATCTTTTTATTTAATGTTAAAGTAAAAATGTCACAAACATGAGTTGTTTTACTAAAAATATTTGTACATGGGGTTATACAAATTATATTTTTGACTATAAATATTAATTGGAAAGGTAAAATGATTTCCTACATCATATTATTTTTTTTTATAATTTTTAGACATTAAATAAATTAAATTATTTATGACACCATGATGATGCAGCGATTACCTCATTATTTAACGATTTAAATAAAATGGAAAGATAATGTA
The DNA here is from genome assembly GCA_963277665.1 of Viscum album. NCBI lineage: Eukaryota > Viridiplantae > Streptophyta > Magnoliopsida > Santalales > Viscaceae > Viscum > Viscum album. Next base: position 686,033,649 of record OY728142.1, on the reverse strand, counting down.
AAATCTAAGACCTAAACATGTCAAAAACCTATTGGATGGGTGGATTTAGAACCCTTATCACCTTATCCTCGAAACACATCAATGTGAGACCATTAAAATCCGAAACTCATTCTATAATAAAGTAACATTTCCTTACTTTCCAAGAGTGCCCCTCCTCTCCTCTTATAAAAGGCCCCCACCTCTACCACCTTACCCACACTTCCAAAGCCTTTGGCTCGGCCAAACCCTGCCCATTTTGTCTCTCCACATCCCTCTATTACTCTTTGAAGCCTCACTTTGGGCAGAAGTCTTCCCAAGGAATCCTTTGAGCTCAAATCTAAGAGAGTTACCCGATTTTGAGGTAATGTGTTCACTTGTGTTCTTTTGTTTTATTTTAGTTCTCCAACCCCCTAAACTCTTTTTATTCATTTATTTTGTAAAAACTCCAGTATGTTCAATATACTATTATGTTTTTATAATAATCATTTGAGCTATACTTACACACATCTACATCTAATGGTTAAAGAACATACTGTTTCTGTGGTTGGCGAATTTCTGCCTCACGAAACGATGATTGTTCAATCTTCTTTTAAACACCTTTAATGGTGGACATTAAGATGTAACTCTATTTATATATGATATATATTATGTTTATGTTTCCCTTATGATTCTGTATTTTTCATTTGTGGTATACCTTTATGGTTTCCATTGTGGGTAAACACGATAATTTCATTTTAGGAAGTGCGGACTACCGCCCACTCAAAGTGATTTGATTCGTTAATGACATATGTGGGACGTATAAAGGATGGATTTAAAGTTATTATATATGATTTTATACTAGAATTATAATATAAATCTATATCATTATTATTTCTTCCAATTAAAGTATGAGATAGAAATTAAAGTAGCGTTCATGCGTACGTACGGCTTACCGTCTCCATGAACGGTGCATTTCATTTCTTATCCCCAAATGTAATGTAATATTATAAGTACATATATATAATGGATATATATGATGTATGTTACATCTAAATGATTAATATAATTCTGGAATTAAAATATACATACCTCTCATTTAGTTTTAATTCCATTAATATGACATAGAAATGAAAGTAGCGTTCATGCATACGTACGGCTTACCGTCTCCATGAACGGTGCATTTCATTTCTTACCTCTAAATGATTATGTGATATTATAAATACAAGTATATTCTAGATATAAATGATATATATGATATCCAAATCAGGAATGTCATTCTGGATATAAAGAACCTTTGACCACACGAACAACATGTAATTGTAAGAAGTTCACTTTCGACTTAAGAACCAAATGTCGACAAAACAAACATTATTAACTTAATGATTACATAATGTTTATAACATGGAAATAAGTGATATAAAAGGAATAATAAGCTTGAAAAAGGTTCTTAAGCAAGTAGAAATTAACTCAAGTTTATTATTAAGGACGTTAAAGAACGATCGAGTCAAGTCGGACCCGAGGTAAGGGACTTCGTCTCAATATCCTTTCATTAAGGCATATTTTGTTTTATACACAACTATCTTTTATACGGTGTATAAACCACTTTTAATTTTACTTTTATACAAAAGGAATATTTTTCTACGAAGTGTTTTACTAAACGACAAAAAGGAATGTTTCTTTTAACGTACGCGATGACAACGACCTTTTCCGCCGCCGCGAGTATTATTTGGTCTTTGGCTTCCTCAAAAAGCCGTGATGTTTTTAAAATGAAATAAATACCATATAACCTTTTATGTATTTTGGTATTGAAATTGGTTTTTATAATGGATTTGTTATGTCAATATATTTGAGTGATATATTGTGATCAAAGTGTGGAAATGTTTTCTTTCCATTATGTTTGTTTTATGTCTTATGATTTTATAATGGTACTTGGAAATTTGATGGGTAGTTACGTGATAAACCATATGATGGGTGGTGCCGTGAATACCAGGACGGGTGGTTACGTTATAACCTCCAATGCATTGGGTATGGAAGTCGGCCGTATGGCTGTTCCATTAAGTATGTGTGGAAGTAGACCGTATGGTTATTTTATTTAAGTATGTTATGTCCCAAGTTACCTTTATATGTTATGTGTTCTTTAAATGGGTTTTATGGTAATCCTTTGGTTACAAAAGGGTAAGTAATGATATTTTATTCAGTGAAGAGTTTTTACTACTTCATGAAGGTGAAGGTATTACTTTGATAAAGTATACATGGTTTACTTGATGTTTGAAAAACTAACAGTTTTCATTCTTTTTGTATCCCTTACTGAGCTTTTTATGCTCACCACAAGTTTTTTTGAAATGTTTTTCATAGGACTTAATGTGGAATAGGGTCAAGGATGGGATCAAGGGAAAGTCATGCTATCTAAAACATGGAACTAGACATGTTTCTTTTTAAGAGTTTTTATTTTATGGAAACTTAGTCTACTTTGTAATCTGTTGACATGTAACAGTTATGTCCTAATTCTCTAAAACTCTAAACCTGAAAAGATCCTCAATGTGAATTATTCATTTAATTCAATATTAAGTAATGTTTAAGGCCAGGGCCTTATAGTTGGTATCAGAGGTCGGTTTAGACAACTTTAGGAGTTAGAAAATTGTTAAATTATAAATTAATTTATGGTTTGATTGAAATGATATAGCATTTAAAGATAACCATGTTACTTCGCCTAAGAAATTTCTGTGTTCAGAATGGTTTTCCACAGAGGAAACAAAGCAGCTATGTTGGGACGACATCAGGAGGAAGACAACCTTCCAAATCAGTAACTTGAGATGGTCAGAATCGGAACTGAACAGTTTGTTGCAGTGATGGCATAGTTGACTCAGGATATAAATGGTGGTGGTATCCATGCATGAGATCAGCCAGATCAACCACAGAGGAACATGTCAGTGGTGGAACATTTCATGAGGCAACATCCCCCATCATTCATAGGATCATATGACCCCATGCAAGCTGAAGGGTGGATTAAAGCACTGGAGAAGATTTTTGATGTCATGGGGTGTTCAGAACATCAAAAGGTTAGTCTTGATGTTTAGCATTTTGAAGGTGAAGCTGATCAATGGTGGTCAATGGTGAAAAATATCAGGGATAGTGATGAGATTGAGGATCTTCACTGGGACGAATTCAAAGGTATGTTTCTTGAGAAATATTTTCCTAAGGTGGTTCGTCTTAGGATGGAAAAACAGTTCCTAGAGTTGAGGCAGGAGGATGATTCAGTGGCTGCTTATGAAGCAAAGTTCACTCGATTGGAAAGGTATGATTCAATCTTCATACGAGATCTTGATAGTAAAATAAACCATTTTTACTCAGGGTTAAAGCCAAAGTATCGAAGGGCTTTAGCTTCTCGTGAGTTCAAAAGTTATGAAAAACTTGTTCGATGTGCGGAGATGGTGGAAATGGAGTTTGCCGATGATCAGGTGTTCTATGACAAACAACAGAATAAGAGGTCCAGTTGACAGGCAAAGGGGAAGAATTCATTAAAGAAGCAAGGAGGTAATAAAACCAAATATCCATCCTGTGAGAAGTGTGGTAAAATGCATCCTGGAGAATGTTTATCTAAGTCTGGTAAGTACTTTCGGTGTGGTAAGTTTGGTCATATTGCTCGTAACTGTAAGGAAGATGATCTAGCAGGCAATGAAAAGCCAATGATAAGATGTTTTAAGTGTAATGAAATGGGTCATTATGAAAATGAGTGTCTAATGAAGAACTCAACTGGGGGAAAGCAGCCAGACTACAAGCAGAAAGGGGTGGTGAAATCCTTTGCAACAACTTCAGCAGATGTTGGGCCATCGAATGAAGTAGTATCAGGTACACTGTTTGTTTGTTCAAATTATGCCAATGTGTTGTTTGATTTAGGGTCTACACACTCTTTCATTTCTGAGAATTTTTCTAGTAAATTGGAAATTCCATCTCAAGATATGAATCCTGAACTTATGGTAAAAACGCCCAGAGGGACCGTTGAGACAAAAAGGAACTATAAGAACCTTGCTATCCTTGTGTGTGGAAAGAATCTACCAGAAAACCTTATTGTTTTGCCTCTAGTAGAGTTTGATGTTATTTTGGGCATGGATTGGATTTCTGTTTATCATGCTAAGATTGAATGTAGAGCTAAAATGGTTTCTTTTCAGAAAGATTTTCAGTTTGTGTACAAGAATGAACCCTTGATTTTGATAACATATCAGGAAGTTGAGAAACTAGTAAAAGATGGAAATGAATGTTACCTTGCACATATTGTTGAAAATAAAGGAACTGTTCAAATTAATGATGTGCCAGTGGTAAATGAGTATCTTGATATTTTTCCTGATGAGTTGTCTGGCATTATTCATGATCGGGAAGTTGAATTTACTGTTGACTTAGTTCCTGATTCTAAGCCAATTTCAAAACCCCCTTATCGAATGGCTCAAGTTGAACTTTTAGAGTTAAAGAAGCAATTGCAGGAGTTATTAGATAAAGGTTTCATTCGACCTTGCACATCACCATGGGGTGATCCTGTCTTTTTTGTTAAAAAGAAAGATGGCTCAATGAGACTCTGCATTGATTATAGAGCCTTGAATAATATTACTGTTAAGAACAAGTATCCTTTGCCTCATATCGATGATTTGTTGGATCAGCTCCAGGGAGCTCAGTATTTTTCAAAGATTGACTTGAGGTCGGGGTACCATCATTTGAAAGTAAAATAAGAAGACGTTCTGAAGACTGCGTTCCGTACTAGATATGGCCATTATGAATTTTTACTTATGCCTTTTGGGTTAACCAATGCACCTGCTGTATTCATGGACCTTATGAATAGAATTTTCCATGAGTTCTTGGATAAGTTTGCGGTTGTTTTCATTGATGATATTTTGGTATTTTTAAAAAGTAAAGAGTAGCATGAAAGTCATTTAAGGGTTATCTTGAAAACATTAAAAGAAAAGAAACTATATGGAAAATTCAGCAAGTGTGAGTTTTGGTTACAACAAATTTCTTTCCTGGGTCACATTGTTTCAAAAATGGCATAACTGTTGATCCCGCTAAAACAAAAGTTGTTGAAGAATGGCCAAGACCCACAAATGTAACCGAGATCCGTAGTTTTTTTGGTTTGGCAGGTTACTACCGAAGGTTTGTTGAAATTTTTTCACGGTTATCTAGTCCAATGACTAAGCTAACTCGGAAGGGTGTTAAGTTTATCTGGACAAAAGAATGTGATGATTGTTTTCAGGAGTTGAAAAGAAGATTGGTGAATGCTCCAGTTTTGGCACTTCCTTCCAGGAATGGTGAGTTTGTTATATACAATGATGCTTCATTGAAGGGACTTGGCTGTGTCCTTATGCAGAATGATCAGGTAATTACTTATGCTTCACGTCAGTTGAAAACTCATGAGGTAAATTACCCTACACATGATTTGGAATTAGCTCCTGTTGTTTTTGCTTTAAAAATTTGGAGGCATCATTTGTATGGAGTAAAGTGTGAAATATATACTGATCACAAAAGTTTAAAGTATATATTCACTCAGAAAGAATTGAACATGAAATAGAGGAGATGGCTGGAATTAATCAAGGATTATGATTGTACAATTCACTACCATCCGAGAAAAGCAAATAAAGTGGCTGATGCTTTGAGTCGAAAAAGTAATGCTTCATTAACCATGCTACGTTTGGAACGAGATCCTTTGGTTTTTGATTTGATGAACTTTGGCATAGAAGTTTTTGGTGTAGGAGTTCTTCTGTTTTGTTTCAGGTATCAGTGAGATCATCCCTATCAGATGGAATTAAGCAAGTATAGAGGGAAGACAGTGAGTTACAGAAAAAGGTAGTCCTGGTTCAGAAGGGTAAGTTTCCTGAATTCAACATTGATAATGATTGTGTTTTGAGGTTTGGAAGAGATTATGTGTGCCTTGTGATTCACAGTTGAAGAATGAGTTGTTATGTGAGGCTCATAGTTTCCCGTTTTCAGTTCATCCTGGCAGTACTAAGATGTACAAAGATCTGCGGGAGTATTACTGGTGGGATGGAATGAAAAGGGATATTGCTGATTTTATTGTGAAGTGTTTGACTTGTCAGCAGGTTAAAGCAGAGTAGCAGTTACCGAAAGGGATGCTTCAGCCTTTACCAGTGCCAGAGTGGAAATAGGAAAATATATCCATGGATTTTGTCGTGGGATTACCGAAGACATCTAGAGGTAATAATGCAATCTGGGTTATTGTTGATCGCTTGACTAAATCTTCTCATTTCCTTGTTATACGAGATAATTTTTACCTAGATCAACTTTCCCATTTGTATCTTAAAGAGATAGTCAGGTTACATGGAGTTCCCCTCTCCATTGTATCTGATCGTGATCCCAGGTTTACTTCTAACTTTTGGAAAGGCCTTCAGAAGTCGTTGGGTACGAAATTAAATTTTAGTACAGCTTTTCATCCTCAATCTGATGGGAAGTCAGAATGAATAATTCAGACCTTGGAGGATATGCTACGAGCTTGCTCTATGGATTATCAGGGAAGTTGGGACCAACATCTTTCTTTGGTTGAGTTTTTCATATAATAACAGTTTTCATTCTAGTATACAGATGGCACTGTTTGATGCATTACATGGGAAGCGATGTCAAACTCTAGATTTTTGGGATGAAGTGGGTGAAAGGAAGTTGATGGGACCAGAATTGATAGAAGATTTGGTAGAAAAAGTTCAGTTGATTCTGAAACACATGAAAATAGCTCAGAGCAGGTAGAAGAGTTATGCAGATAACCGGAGGAAGGATCTATCTTTCGATGTAAGTGATCATGTTTTTCTCAAAGTTTCACCGTGGAAAAGTGTGATGCGATTTGGTAAGAAAGGAAAGCTGAGTCCAAGGTTCATTGGACCATATGAAATTTTGGAGAAAGTTGGATCAATTGCTTACTGAGTGGATTTACCTCCGAGTTTATCTTAGGTACACAATGTTTTTCATGTTTCGATGTTGAGGAAGTATATACCATATCCATCTCATGTTTTGAGCCCAGAGGTAGTTCAGTTGGGAGAGAATCTCTCTTATGAAGAACAACCAGTCCAGATTCTTGACCGAAGAGAGCAAGTGTTGCGAAATAAGGTAATTCACCAGGTAAAGGTTTTGTGAAAAAACCATATGGTAGAAGAGGCAACGTGGGAATCTGAAAATGCTATGAGGGATAAATACCCCCACTTATTTTGATAAGTGAATAAAATTGCGAGGACGCAATTCCCAAAAGGGGGGAAGGATGTAACATCCCAGGTAAATAAAGAATAAAGCATTTTCATATTTATTAATATTTACGAATTAAATATTAATTTTAATTTAAAGGGGTTGCTATGTTCGATATCGTACTCGATACGCAACAAAGAGTTTCATTGAAATCTTACGTTGCACACTAGTAAAAAAATAATATTATTTTAAATGGTAGTTAACACATAGCCGTTGTATTGGCAAGAATGGATAGAAATAACTAAAATATTATTATATATATTTTTAAATGTTTTTACATTTATCCAATAAAAGATAAAGGCTTAAAATACGAAAATAATTTAATTTTAGGCTTTTATACCCTAATTTTCACTAAAGGTTCACTTATCGCCTTTTGATGGGGAACCGTCATTAAATATAGTTTTGGTCACTTTTATACATTCTATTGGATCAAATAAAATTCTTCTTTAGAATCGGGACATCAAAATTTACTTTGTGTAAATTTTTGGTATTTTTTCTGATAAAGTTCATTTTTTAATGAATAGTGAAAAATGTTATATTTTAATTCAAAACCTCTTTTTAATCTAATTTATTTATATGATTAGATTATCATTTGAATTGGTTTTAAAGTGAAATTAGAATATATTTTTACTATTAAATCCAATAGTGTTCATTGGAATTAATTTCTCTTTGAAATCGGACTTAAACTAGTGTCAATCTTTTGATACTTATTGTTTCATGAAAACACGCTATTTGCTATGAAAGATGGAATTAATTATTAAATTAATTAATGCAACTTATATGTTTTGAATTTTGTAAAAGAGACTTCATTTTTGAATTCGGAATATCAAATATATCTTAGGGTGAATTTTTTGTATTTTTCTGAAAAACTTCAATTTTTGATGAATAGTGAAACCACTAAGTGGTACTTATAAAAACTGATTTTTTGTTTAAATGAAATTTTACAAATTTTGTGTTTTGAATTTCAAAAATCCGACATACATGGTTGTCATTAAGAAGTAAAATGTGGTTCAATGGGATTAAAATAATTTTTTTGGTGAATAGTAACTTTTAAGTTTTTAATCGCGATTAGAGGTAATTAGTGTAGTTTAAGGTAAAAATAATGTTTTAATAATATGAAATGAACTTGACACATGTCCTACCCTAATTGGATGTGTCATGTCCGACAAAGACAATCCATGGGTCAACTTGGGGACCCCATGGAGCCACTTTAGTTGGAAAATGACATTAATATTTTTTATTTAATGTTAAAGTAAAAATGTCACTAACATGAGTTGTTTTACTAAAACAATTTTTACATGGGGTTATACAAATCATATTTTTGACTATAAATATTAATTGGAAAGGTAAAAAGATTTAATACATCATAGTATTTTTTTTATAATTTTTAGACATTAAATAAGTACTATTATTTATGACACCATGATGATGCAGCGATTACCTCATTATTTAACGATTTAAATAAAATGGAAAGATAATATAAAATATAAGACCTACACATGTAAAAAACCTATTGGATGGGTGTATTTAGAACCCTTATCATCTTATACTCGAAACAAATCAATGTGGGACCATTAAAATCCGAAACTCATTCTATAATAAAGTAACATTTCCTTACTTTCCAAGAGTGCCCCTCCTCTCCTCTTATAAAAGGCCCCCACCTCTACCACCTTACCCACACTTCCAAAGCCTTTGGCTCAGCCAAACCCTGACCATTTTGTCTCTCCAAATCCCTCTATTACTCTTTGAAGCCTCACTTTGGGCAGAAGTCTTCCCAAGGAATCCTTTGAGCTCAAATCTAAGAGAGTTACCCGATTTTGAGGTAATGTGTTCACTTGTGTTCTTTTGTTTTATTTTGCTTCTCCAACCCCCTAAACTCTTTTTATTCATTTATTTTGTAAAAAATCCAGTATCTTCAATATACTAGGATGTTGTTATAATAAGCATTCGAGCTACACTTACACACATCTACATCTAATGGTTAAAGAACATACTGTTTCTGTGGTTGGTGAATTTCTGCCTCACGAAACGACGATTGTTCAATATTCTTTTAAACACCTTTAATGGTGGACATTAAGATGTCACTATATTTATATATGATATATATTATGTTTATGTTTCTCTTATGCTTCTGTATTTTTCATTTGTGGTATACCTTTATGGTTTCCATTGTGGGTAAACACGATAATTTCATTTTAGGAAGTGCGGACTACCGCCCCCTCAAAGTGATTTGATTCGTTAATGCCATATGTGGGACGTATAAAAGATGGATTTAAAGTTATTATATATTATTTTATACTGTAATTATAATATACCTCTATATAATTATTATTTCTTCCCATTAAAGTATGAGATAGAAATAAAAGTAGCGTTCATGCGTACGTACGGCTTACCGTCTCCATGAACGGTGCATTTCATTTTTTATCCAAAATGTAATGTACTATTATAAGTACATATATATAATGGATATATATGATTTATGTTACATATAAATGATTAATATAATTCTGGAATTAAAATATACATACCTCTCATTTAGTTTTAATTCCATTAATATGACATAGAAATGAAAGTAGCGTTCATGCATACGTACGGCTTACCGTCTCCATGAACGGTGCATTTCATTTCTTACCTCTAAATGATTATGTGATATTATAAATACAAGTATATTCTAGATATAAATGATATATATGATATCCAAATCAGGAATGTCATTCTGGATATAAAGAACCTTTGACCACACGAACAACATGTAATTGTAAGAAGTTCACTTTCGACTTAAGAACCAAATGTCGACAAAACAAACATTATTAACTTAATGATTACATAATGTTTATAACATGGAAATAAGTGATATAAAAGGAATAATAAGCTTGAAAAAGGTTCTTAAGCAAGTAGAAATTAACTCAAGTTTATTATTCAGGACGTTAAAGAACGATCGAGTCAAGTCGGACCCGAGGTAAGGGACTTCGTCTCAATATCCTTTCATTAAGGCATATTTTGTTTTATACACAACTATCTTTTATACGGTGTATAAACCACTTTTAATTTTACTTTTATACAAAAGGAATATTTTTCTACGAAGTGTTTTACTAAACGACAAAAAGGAATGTTTCTTTTAACGTACGCGGTGACAACGACCTTTTCCGCCGCCGCGAGTATTATTTGGTCTTTGGCTTCCTCAACAAGCCGTGATGTTTTTAAAATGAAATAAATACCATATACTCTTTTATGTATTTTGGTATTGAAAATGGTTTTTATAATGGATTTTTTATGTCAATATATTTGAGTGATATATTGTGATCAAAGTGTGGAAATGTTTTCTTTCCATTATGTTTGTTTTATGTCTTATGATTTTATAATGGTACTTGGAAATTTGACGGGTGGTTACGTGATAAACCATATGACGGGTGATACCGTGAATACCAGGACGGGTGGTTATGTTATAACCTCCAATGCATTGGGTATGGAAGTCGGCCGTATGGCTATTCCATTAAGTATGTGTGGAAGTCGACCGTATGGTTATTCTATTTAAGTATGTTTATGTCCCAAGTTACCTTTATATGTTATGTGTTCTTTATATGGGTTTTATGGTAATCCTTTGGTTACAAAAGGGTAATTAATGATATTTTATTCAGTGAAGAGTTTTTACTACTTCATTAAGGTGAAGGTATTACTTTGATAAAGTATACATGGTTTACTTTATGTTTGAAAAACCAACAATTTTCATTCTTTGTGTATCCCTTACTGAGCTTTTTATGCTCAGCCCAAGTTTTTTTGAAATGTTTTTCACATGAATTAATGTGGAATAGGGTCAAGGATTGGATCAAGGGAAAGTCATGCTATCTAAAACATGGAACTAGACATATTTCTTTTTAAGAGTTTTTATTTTATGGAAACTTAGTCTACTTTGTAATCTGTTGAGATGTAACAGTTATGTCCTAATTCTCTAAAACTCTAAACCTAAAAAGATCCTCAATGTGAATTGTTCATTTAATTCAATATTAAGTAATGTTTAAGTCTGGGGCCTTATACCTGGTTCCACTTTCACATGAAAAATAATTTATTATATTTAAATATTATAAGTAATTTCAAGTGGCTTCTTTCCTTCACTATAAAAGATCAACACCTCTCTTTTATTAATCACACCACCTTAAGCCACTTATCTCGAAAAAAACCTGAAAAAAATATTATTAACTTAATTAGATACATTATATAGGTTAATTTTTTCTTAAAATTACTTCCTTATGGTTTCTAAGGAGAGATCCAAAGGAGATTCGTCATAAAAGAGGTAATCGTCTTAACCGAGCGTTTTCATTTTACTTCATTATCTAACTCCTTAAATTATATATTAACCATTTTTATATAATAAAATTAGTATATAAAATATACTTATATGTTATTATGTTAATATCATAACCTTATTCATCTCATTTTCTATCTTATATGGGTTGAAAACATCATTTATGCATACGTGTGGACTGCCACCTCCACGAAATGATGTGTTTCATTTTTAATCACCACCTCATATGGATAGTTATTATAATGAATTTAATAAATATATATGATATTAATTTCATAATTATGATTATGTAAATATAATATATTAATTACCTTACTACCGTTACATCCATTAAAAATAACGTCACTTGTGTGTACGTGTGAAATACCACCTCTATGAAGTGATGTGATTCATTTTTTATGTCTATCATTCATGGATGATTATAAAATAGTATTTAATTTATGAAATAATAATTATTTTATGATTATTATTTTGGATAAGATTTAATAATTACCTCTTTAACTATGGTTAACCTACCAAAGTCATTTTTCAATATGAATCAAACATCCTCAAAACACCTGACATGGAATTAACCGATTAAGTAATTAAATATATTATTAAAATAAATGAAATAAATAATTTAATGATAAATTAATACAACTAGAAAATATTCTGAAACAATTAAATAATTAATATAATTTTATTTTAAAATAGTTAAATTACATGCATAACAAGTTTAGACTTGAGGTAAGAGATTTCTTAACTCAATTTCTATTTATTGGCTTATACTTATACTTCATTAACTATGTTATTAAAAGATTATATGTGAAATAATATCTGATTGTATTTTATTTACACTTTTTTTTTGGGTTTTATAGTTTTTAAACATAATAAATTCATTGATTAAATTCTAACTTATATCATGAATTAATCTTTGATTATGATATTTAAAGTTCCTTGATGTTTTTTCTTTCGTGAGATATTTATTCAAATGTTATAAAAGTTTCAAGGGTTTTCATGGTTTCAATTCCAATTATTTGAGACACAATTCATGTTATGCACAATATTTTATTTTATATGGTGTAATTATTTCCCCATGAATATTATTTAGCATATTATTTCATAGAAATTATGGGTTTTATAGAATTATGTTAAGTCCCTTCATTTAATAGTTTTTTTATTTAATCATTACCCAAGTTACAAGGGTTTTTCGTCTCAAACATCATTATTTGATACATATTTTGTTTGATGGAACTATATTCATTTATATGGTGTATATAATGACTTTTTAAAAATAATACCATGTCTATTTTTATATTCATGGTATTTTATGTTCCTTCTTATGTTATTGATTTCAAATGTTGTTTTGGTTTTAAAATACTGTAAAGGGTTTTTCTTTAAAAATTTCAATTTAATTTTTTAAATAATTTTAACCAAAATCTTCCTCCATGTTCTTTATATTATTTAAATAATGTTATTTTCTAAAAATAAATGATTTCCTGAAGTTATTTTGCACGATCTTTTACCTTATTTTAAAAGGCTTTAAAAAATAAATTTTTAATGTTTTCTGCATGGGTCAATTTTGAATCTCTTTATAAAAATTTGAAAAGAATGTCTATTTTTTACATTTAATACATGAAATTATTTTTCTATTATCATGAACATTATTTTATTTGAATATTAATTTATAATTTTCAATAGTTATTTTCATATAAAATCATTTTCTCAAAATTTTATGATTTTTTTCTTTTTAATGGTACTGAAAGAAAATGGTATTTTCCATTATTTTCAAAGAAAATTTTAAAATATTTTTTAAAGGTATTTTAATCTTTGTCAACGAAATTTAATGATTCCTCTACTTCATTGGGTATATGATCTTATGATACCACCCATCTTATTTCTCTGGATGGATTATGATGATTGTTTTAAATATATTATCATGAAACCCATTTCGTTTCGATGGGTAAATCAAGATATAAAGGAATGAAATATTTTTTTAAAATATCGATGATGTAAATGAAATAATACATGTGTTATATTCATGTGTGGTACATGGAAATTATTTATGATGATAGGTGATATTGATATATCTTATACAATAGGTGATCTTGATATATATCTCTAATACATTGGGTAATGTTCCTTGTCTTTAAAGGAAATAAGGAGGGATTTAAACAAGGAGGTTTCTCTTATAGATTTAACTAGGATCTAGTTATATTTGTCATAAGTGAACATGGTTGATGAATATAATGTTCCAAGATACTAACACATTTTATCTATTATTTCTATGAGTTTTTAATGGTTTCTTTGATCAATATTGATATCACATGGATCAGGATTATTGATTCTTATGATGCTTTAATTTATTAAATATTTATACCATGTCAAATATTTAATTATACAAGTTTTTATGGGTATGAATTATCTTATTTTATACTCATTCACTATGATTATGTCATCATACCCTTATTCATATCTTATTATCAATGAAATTCAATTGTTAATGATTTTTTACCCTTACTGAGCATTTGAGATCACCCTTATTATATTTTCCATTTCCCCAGGTTATGAAGAATGATATTAAATGAATTATGTATAGAAAGGTTTTACATGTGAATAATTTTATGGGAGATTTTGAAGTGTTTTTTTGAAATAAAAAATCTAGGTATAGTAGGGAAAAATTGATTACATGAGGACATGGGTATTGTTATGTAATATTTTTTCCTATTTTGTAAAACTTAAACCTAAAAGGTCTTTGGGTATGTAAGTGATACAATATTTTCTATTTGATGTTGTATGTTTTATATGGCTAAAATTTGGTCACGTTTATTAGTATAAAATCCAAAAATGTAAAGATTATGTTTTTAGGATCAGATCCAGGAGTGTGGGTTTATGGCTAAAATTGGATCACATTTATTGGTACTCTTGAAGGCTCCTACTTAGTGGTACCGAGGATATTTTATTTAACTTTTTAATACACTTCCTCATATTCATACTTATTTTATACTATATCATTCAAGGATAAACTCTATATATACCCAATATTAATTAAAACACCAACTATCATAAAATTATGATGATTTTTCTTCATAGATTTTATCCCATTAAACTCTACTTCCCCTTTCTCAAATAAAAGAGTAAGTGATATTCCATAAGGATATAAATTAAACCCCTTACTTACTTAACAACAATGATGCATGTATCTGAATTTATACCTTGGAAAGTATACTTTTTGTTCATTTAAAAATAGACATAGAAAATAAATTTCTTGATAATGAACTTTCTCAAAATCACCACCCATTTGGGATATTTCTTTTTGAATAAATTTAACAAGAACATTATTCTTAGGCTCTAAGTTCTTAATCAGATCCTTTTGTATTTTTATTATTCCAAAAAAGAAAGAATAATATATATTACCATCTACTATATACTTATTAAAAAAACAATTTCCCTCATGTGCACAATAAAATACTTCATCCAATTCAAAAAATATAAAAGTGAAAACTTTTCATTTCACCTTAGAAGAAATACGGTCTTCAGAATCTATAAAAATAAATTTAGAATTTTGATAAACCCCCTAAATTCATTTTCAAATAAAAATTCAATGTTATTAATATAAAAAACATACTATAAATCTTGAAAACTAAACACTTTATTTATAAACAAGTATATACAATTAAGATAAGAAAAATCAATAGCCTTATCAGGTGAAATTATCCTTTATGACCCATCCAACTTTACTCTATTCAAACTCACATAAGAACTATTTTAATACCTATTCATTTTTCTCATGATCAACATGATTCTAAGGTTCAATAATTTAATTTTTGAATTCTATAAAGTGATAGAGATAATCTAAAGGTTTTGGTTTTTTTCCATTTTCGAGTCAAAATATAAAACATTTTAAACAAAGGTATAAAATGTAAAACGTCACGTGATATGAAGATGAAATGTAATAATAAAAAAATTAAAAAATAAAGAATATATAAAGTTATAAACTAGTTAATATTACATATCAAAGGTTAATATTACTTACTAGAATATTAATATTATGTTTCATGCATTTGATTAATTTAATATTACATACCATGTTATATAAGATTAAAAATTCAAAAAGTAAAAATAAAATGTTCAATATGTAAGATTAAAAAGTAAACATCAAGAAAATGTAATATTAAAAAATTAAATATAAAAATATAAAGAACATATTAAGCACAAAAAAACATATAAAAATAAACTCACTTAAATTCAAGTAAACCTAACTCACTCTTAATAAAATCAAAATGATCCGAAGAAAGGGACTTAGTGAATATATCTCGCAACTGATGTTTGGATTCAATAAAATCAAGAGAAATATCAACATTTTGAGTATGATCACTTAAGAAATGATACCTTATATCAATGTTATTGGATTTAAAATGGTTTATATGATTTTATAAATGTTGATAGTATTAGCGTTATCATATTTGATATGAAAATGTTTAAAATTGAATCCAAAATCCTTTAAAATTTGTTTCATCTATAAAACATGATAAAAAAGTTACCAACTAAAACATATTCAACTTCATTCATAAATAAGAAAGAAAATTATTATTTATTATTAGACCGGTAAAATAAATATTTTCACAAGAAATGATAGGTTCCTAAGGTACTCTTTCTATCTAAATTAAAAACTCCAAAGCATCACTAGAATATGAAATCAAGCTACATCCATATATTTTAGTAAATAAAATACTAATAAAAATAGAATCTTTAAGATATCTTAAAATAGTTTTGGTATCTTTCAGATGATATTCCTTAGAATTAACTTTAAATCTATCATAAAGACACACAAAAAACATAAAATTCAAAAAATAAAGGTTATACCCAGAACACTATACCAACTGTTTATAAAAACCACTAGTATAGTGTTCACCCCAAATCCCCAACACATGAACCCCTCCCCCTGATTGGTCATGAGTTTTAATTTTTTTCTAAGTACCATATGAAAATTGATATCTCAATATATCATAATTCTTCCTGATTCATTTAACCAAGGCTTTTTAGATTAACTTTATTATAGATTATTTTTTATCCATTTAGATTATTAATCATTATTGGGTGTGAGTATTATTTTTTGTTCTTATATTTTTTTAATATTTATTTATATTATTTTTTATTTTAAGTGATATTTATTATAGTATTATAGAATTAATAATTATAATATTTTTTTTATTAATTTTCTATAGGTTTATGAATTTATTCATTTAATAGTTTTATTTCAATTAATTAATTATCAAAAATTTAGAATAATGAATATCAATAAATTGAGTTTTTTATTTTATGAATCAATATGTTAGTAGTTGTATATATTAAATGAAAGTAAAGTATTTTAAATTCAAAATGATGATATTTTTGGCCTAATTTGATATTATTTGACTATTTTTTTTATTAAGTATGATGATAATGAGTTTGATGGTTTGAAATCAAAACTTTGAAATAAATCTAAAGGAATATTCCTTATAAACACCTATTAATTAAATAAAACCATAATTTCTAAATTAAATAAAAAATTTCAAATCTAACTCTCAAAATTTCAGTTCAACAAAAATATGGAATAACATACCAAATGTATATTAAATAAAATTTTAAAGAATATTCCAACTAAATAAATCATGTAAACTGAAATAGTTAACTTTTGGAAACACTCAGTTTATCAAACATGAATAACGAAATCACGAATCAAATAGAATATTTACAATTTAACCAAAAAAGTATTGAAATCCAAGATAAGAACTTTTTAAAATACTATAAAAAAATCATTTACTTTATATAATTTAATAATTTTGAAAATACTATTATACATCCACCTTTATATAAATATATTCTTAATAATAAAACTATAATCTTTTAAAGAAAATTCATATCAATCTAAAGTAAATGTTTTTGAGGAATAAGATATCAATATAAATATTTTGACACTTTTGAATATCAATAATCCTTTAAAATTATTCCAAAGGTTATTTATTATCATGAATATTATAATTGTGGCATACTTTGTTGATTTAGATAATAAATTAATTTTTTATACGGGATAAAATGTGGGTGTATGATGATAATCGGATATCAACTGAGTTTCAAAACTATTTGGAATTATTTTTAGATTTTTTATTTCAAAATACTTTATATGAAGGTCTTATTCATTTTATATACTATGATTGTGATACTCTTCTTTGGATGAGCCCGTAAGGGGCACCGCTCTCGGCTAGGGTTTCTCTCACGCCGCCTCCCTCATCCCGGATCTGCGCTCCTTCTTCCCTGGCTCGGCGGTTTAAGGTGGTGTTTTCTATACTACCGCGACCTTGTATCGGCTCGTCTTGCGCGCATCGGGGTCTTTGCGACTCGGTGTTGATTCTGCGCCTGAGTCCTTGGTCCGACGGTTCGAGATCAACACTTTGCCCATCGGTTTGGGTGATTGGAGGTCAAGCGTTGCTTCTCGGGTTTTCTCGGATGGCGGCGTTGGGAGCTTGGTTTGTTTAGAGATGATGAAGATGACGTCGAGAGGGTTTGTCGGACAAAATCTTGTTCTTGGAGTTCGGTGTGTGTTCGTTTGAAGCTGGGATGGTGGCGACATGATCGGATTTTCGGCGGGTCTACCGGTCGGAGTTCTGGTGATGTTTTCCTTTTTTGTTTCTGCAGATTGTTCCTGGTTTCGAATTCGGTGTCTTTGCTCCGGCGTCGGTTTTTGTTACTTCATGAGTGGGATGAGGTGATGGATTTCGTGCTATTGTCAACTGCAATTTTGCGTTGGTGTGTTTTGGATGAATCTGCTCCGGGTTCTCTTGGTTTTGTGTTGCGTGATGGTGGAATTGCCCTCTCGGTGATCTGATCTCGCTGATTTTCTTGCTGAATGTTGGAACAGTATTTCAGATTTGATTATCTTCCGTGATTTGTTTTTGCTTTTTCGAGATTTGTTTTCGGGAAGATCTCTGGAATGAAGTCGCGGTTGCAGTAATTGCAGTGAAGATATGCTGTTGAAATCTGGAAGTTTTGATGTTTTTGTTTGATGAAGATGATGAACTGCTGGTTGAAGTGTTGAATCAGCAGTATGGGTCTTTGGTTTTGGGTGTAATGGTTTGGTTTGTAATTGGCTATGTTTGGTGGGGACTTCTCATTGGGTTTGGGCAAGATGTTGGCCCTCATCCATCTCCTTATTTACTGCACTTTTTATTTCTTTTAATAAATGGTCAGAGGTTACTCTTCTGACTGAACTTTCCTGGTATATACTATGATTGTGTTGGAATACCATGTTTATGTTAGGAATAAGTGAGTTACCATATAAAAAAATTTATTTTTCAAACTAATTATTATGCCTAGTATCATAATAGATATAAAAATAAAGCACATATAGTTATTATTAGAAATTAAAGGAGTGAAATGTGGAATTTTGTATTTGATCAATTTCTATTTATTCATCATCACAAGGATATAAGTAGTTCAATTCATGAAGAAAATATTAAGATTAAAAATTATACAAATAATGAGAATAATTATTCTGAGAGAATGAAAAAATTAATGGATGATGGAAGGACCCCAGTATATTAAGCATGTAGTAAAATGAAAAAGCTGAAATTTTTAACATGACTGTATCATGAGAAAACCATGTATAAAATTTCTAATACTGTGGTGATTATTTTCTAATATTTTTAAAGGAAATAATTCTTGATGATAAATATATTCCCATAAATAATTATATTTAATCAAAGTTAATTGATCATCTAGGATTTTCAACTAATAAAATTAACACTTTCTCAAATGACTGCAACTTATTTTAGGAGGAAACCACTGGACTAAATGAGTGAATAAAATGTGTCACATATTTATGGAATCCTAATGAAAATATAACACCATATCATGTACTATATAAAGTAATGTGGAACTTTCCATCGATTCATAGGCTTAAAAATATTTTCATGTCTGATAAAATGTCAAAAAATATGTGATATATCTATGTTGAAAGAAATAAGGATAATATGAATTTTTTTATCCCATCGATGGAATTACATGGAAGATATTTGATACATGATATCCTAATTTTTTAGTTTAATTATATAATATTAAGTCGGGTCTGTCATGTGATGGTTTTAATCTATTGGGTTAGATGCTTACTTTAATAAATACTTGTCCAGTTTTCATTCAAATTTATGATCTTCCTCCATGGATGTTTATGAAAATCCATTTACTTTTATGAATATAATTCTATATAGAACTTTCTATCCTAGAAATTATATATACATGTACTTACAACCTTTAATAAAATAGTTTCAACATCTTTAGAATGAGGGTGTGTGCATCTATGATGCTTCTTTGATAAACACATTTTAGACAAGTGTTTTGCTTATATGGATGATAAATGATTTTATTTTTCTTATTGAATGATTAAAATTTGAGTAAAAATAGTAAGATATCTTGTAATTTTTAAATGAGTACTACATAATCATAAAAATATAATCCATATAAGAAAAATCATAAAAAACTTAACAATTCTGTTGAGACTGAGAAACCACCTCAATGTATGTTAGAAACTTATGCACTTAACAAATTGAAAGATTTCATATTTTAGTTTGGGAAAGGTAAAATAAAATATATAAAGAGTATGGATGTTTCTATTGAATCCAATTATAATTTTATTAACAAAAAAAATATTCTTTGATTTTCCTTATTGGTTAACCAATCTTCTTTGACATTGTTTAGATATAATTCCCATTGAGAAAACTATTTTTGAAAATTTTCTTATAGTGATTTTAAATGTCCCTAGGAAGACCAAAGAAAATTTATGATCCCAACATGACTTAATGGATTTGGGTAAAATACCTAAATTGAGTTTATCGATCATATTAACTAGAAAGTTACCTATGATTATTATGTGATAAAAATATATGAGATTGTTTTTGGATGTACTTTAGAAAATACAAGTTCCAAATGGTTATTTAATAAATTTATCTAAACAAATAAATAGAATAGATATTAAATATAAATCACTAACAAATCATGACTATCACATCCTTCTACACAATTTCATTTCAGGAGTAATATAAAATTCACTGTTAAATAATGTAAGGGTGGTAGTGATTCAATTATTCCACTTTTATAGAGATATTGTGTTAACATTTTGAGCATGTTTTTCTTGATGAAAATGTAGTAAGATAAACCATTAATTTTATGTAAGTTAGAGAAAATTTTTCATTAATATTTTTTCATTTTCAAGATGTATCTCACTATACACATTCCTACTAAAGTTCTTATTGGGGACCCCATATCTTTTTATTTGGATGTATCCAACTGAAAAAATATTTCTATAATGAAATCTTATATCAAGAAAAAGAATTAGCTTGATGGTTTCATTATGAAAGGCTATTTAACTTAATAATGTATAGATATTTTTTTAATGTATTTGGGTTATTTAAGAAAAAGATATAATTGGATAATGAGAAATTAAGATGATAAATATAAAAATTGATCACACTTTTCCATCACTTCCACAAATAGGGGGAATTCCTGGATCATATTCATTATGAGATTTGAGCATTGAAGTGTGGGAGATGGCACATCACATAGTATTGTTTAACTATGATTTTTTCAATGACTACATCAAGTAAGTAATTTGAATATTTATATGTAATATAATCCTATGTAATTTTATGTATATCTAAAAATATTCTTATTATATTCTTTATAGAGTATAAAAAAATAATTAGTAGAAGGCATCATCTGTTACCTTTGATATGGAGAGATACTTTACAAAGTAAAGAGTTTCCTACTTGGTTAAAATCAAAGGTAGGAACAATAATTTAATATAATAAATTCTTTATAGTCATTATTAACTTAATATACTTTTATATTTCATGTATTGAGTTTACCAGCTAATGCGGTCTCTACAGAAATAAGAGTCCTGGATTTTGGACCTAATAATGTGGTTCATGAATGTAAATCATTGGTGGTTAGTGGGTATAAATTTGTTATAACTACTTGAGCAGTGAACATGAGAACAAAAAATGATGGTGTTATATTAACCACAATGATAAATTATTATGACAGGACAATAGATATCCAACCTCAATATGAAAATGTGTCTTATTATGGATTTATTAAGAAAATAACAATTTTGGATTATTACTAAAGCACCCCAGACCTACACTACTAGATCTTGTTCTATAAATACAAATTTTACACATATTATTTGATACCAATTGAGATGAAAAAAGAATGAAACACATATATTTTACATCATTTCCATAATTTAAACATTTCATCTCATAAATTCACATAATCCTAGAGCCTAAATAATTTATATCTTTGGAGATTAGATACAAGATATTCTAATTTTATAGTAACTCTTCAAGATTTATGAAAAATAGTATTCTCACAAGATATCCTTTTAGATACATCATACATAATACCTTTCTTCAAAATTTAATAATGGAAACATAAGAAAAGGGGTGATCTCAGATGCTTAGTAAGGGTAAACATAAGAGACAATAGTTGAATATCACAAGTGAGTAGAATATGAGTTTGTGGGTATGATAATATATTCAAGGGAAATAGACATACCATAATAAGATCATACCCAATAAAACCTAGATCATAAATCATGATTCATGAAATAAGGTTTTTGGCATAACATAAGACATGAGTAATAGTAGTATGAGTCAATAATCATAAACCATGAAAGAATAACATAGGTATAAGAATGCATTGTATACATAATCATAGGAAATCAAAAAATTGGAAAAATAGTTTACTAAAATCATGTCCACACACAGATATGTTTATATAGACACCCACAATCAATTCCATGTAAAAAATTATGAACATAGCTACCTCCAATCATGTCCATGCACACAATTGTAAACATAACTATCCACAATCATATCCATGAACAAACTTATGAACATAGATACCCACAATCATGTATACACAAAACATAATTACCTCGTGAGATATATATATTTACCCACTGCATCAGAGTGATATAATATAATTACCTATCATATAATGATAAACCATATATATTTGGGACAAAATAACCTTAAAACATTTATAATTCCATCATAGTTTAAGTAACCCATAGGAAAGAAAAAGGTTTCATGAAAAATTCCATAAGATATGGTCATAGGACATCTAAAAAAATAATATGGATAATATCATTAGATCATATATCAAGTGAATCATAAGTAGCATTAAAGGATATTAACATATATGATAAAAAATTTTATAATAACATTATAAAATTTCTATGAAAAACAAGAAGAAATATCCTGTACTTTTGAAAATTTTATTTAAAAGAAAATAATTTATATAATATTAGGGATAGAAATTTATTTAAAAAACCATGAAAAAATTGAAAGGAATAATTTTAAATAAAATTTAAAAAGAAGGTGAGAAAATGTATTCATAAGGAAAATTTTAAAAAGGAAGATTATTTTCACACTTCTGTAAAGAAATATAAATCAATAGAAATTGAATCGTACATAAAATGTTTAAAAATATTACTTTTAAAACCTTATAAATAAATTAAAATTTAATATAAAATGAACTTAATCAATCATTTAATAATATATAAGGATATCCTAAAACAATATATAGAATATGGACATGGAGGAGAAAATTATCAACCAAAGAGTAGAGATAATGTTGGATCCATTTAAAAACATACTTTTAGTTGAATTTTAAACCAAATGGAGGTGAAATGATATGAATACATGTAAAAAATATTAATAACCATTATAGAAGAAAATATATTGGTTTTATAGATAAATATAATATAATTTCTCTAGATGTAAGTTCAAATATAAATAATCTTGATTTCAAAATGAGATTGGTAAAGAGACCCTTATGGTTTTGGTAGCTTATGAATCAAAAGACCTTAAAATAGAAAACCTCATATGAATTTTTGAATACCATGTATTTCATGAAAATTATTATGAAACACATCTACAGGGAATTATATAAACCACAAAAAAGAACATGGGTGGTGAATATGAAACATATCTCAATAAAAGGAAAATTGAGATGAAACACCCTTACCTTCATTCCTGACTTCCATGAAAGTAATTTAACCTACTGTATAATAAAAATAACCATATTAATAACTTAGTTAATAAAATTATTCATATATTTTAACTTTCATACTCTTTAATTATAATCATCAATTAAACATACATGAGATAATTATTGTTTATTATCATCATCATATGTTAGTGAGTTTGATTGTTTTTGTACAAGTTACGTAATGGTGATGTTGATCCTAATTCCATGATGCCAAGTTAACCATTACCATATTATTCAAGTAAATAGAATAATTATTTTCTAATGATTTATTCATCCCTATGTACAATTGATGGAAGATATGGGTATGGTTCTCAAGAACGCAATCCACGATGAGAATGTTTCAAACAATTTACTCATAACAACATGTTACTTTATAATGACCATTCATTTTTTGTTTCATCCTTCTAGAATCATAGTCATGAAATAAATTAATATTTAATTTAATATATCACCAAATTTTATTTCTTGTTACTTATTAATTATTAATATGGTTATATTGGTATTACATCGTTCATATAGGTGGTTGAATTGACCAAAATAGGAACATATTATACTAATGAATGAGTGAGAGTCTAAAGTTACATAATAGTAATATAATTTTATAAAAATAATAATTATGTTAATATAGCATAATTATAATGTATAATGGAATTTATAAATATTTTATATGAGAAGTTAATTGAAAAATACTATGAACAAGGTACTTACTTTGATGAATTATATCCTTCTAGAAATGGGTTCCTTTGGAATGAAGGATTTATGATTCCATTTTAGAACTAGAAGCAAAAAAAAATATAAAAATGATTTAGGAGAGGAAAAATGGTCATGGAATAATGATATACTCAAAAGGAAACAATGGTTTGTAAGGGGTATATAATGGGTCCCTTTATAGGTGAGTTTGGAGTGGCATTTCCACAAGTATTAATTTTATTAATGTATAAGGTTTTCATTTTAAAAGTAAAGTGAATAAAAATTAAAAAATAATATATTTAGTAAACTTTTTTCTCAATAAATCCAACATAAACACATTTAATGATAGGGGTTTTATGATATTTTAAGTCTTTACCTATTAGTTTAACCCCCTTTACCATATTTTACCTTTATTATAATAACTCAATTTTTACCTTAGTAACTTATTTTTATGTATAAAAAAAATTAAACTCCTTACCAAATTTAAATTTGATTATTAATTTTTTTTACTCAATTTAATCTAATTTAATTTATAAATTTATGAAATTTATGTTTTAAATAAAAACATAAAATATATTGAAAAAATCATTTATATAGAAAAATGAAATTTTAAACACTTTGTGTTCTTACTATTATTTCATATAAATTAATAATTAATTAAGTTTTAACCAATTTATTATAAATTAAAACATTAAATTAGATTCATCACTTTAAATACATTAATTTATTTTATTAATATAAAAATATGCAATACCTAAAAATATTTCTTTAAAAAATATTATTTTTAAAATTAAATAATTTTAACCACATATTGTTAAAATTAATTATCCAATTTCTAAAAATTTAATTTTATCAATAAATAGGTATTAAACTATTTCTATGAATTTTATAAATATTTAAATTCAATCCTAAATAACAACAACAACAACAACAACAATAACAACAACAACAACAACATGCAACACATAATTTTTTTATAATAAAATATTTTAATAAAATATAATCTATTTATTTCATTCATGAGTTTTTTTTATTTTTTTATTATATTATTTTTAATTTGTTAATAAATATTAAATAACATTAATATAACTATTGGATACATGAATACCTAGAGACCATATATCAAATGATCATATATTTAGCAACCTTATTTCCAATGACCAAATATCTAATAACCATATATATAATAGTCATATTTTATTTATATATATAACCTCATAATCATTACTATGATTATTTACCCTATTTACTTCTCTCTCAACATGTAAATTATATTTATAATTTTTTCCTTCTTTCCATAGTTTCAAGTGGGGTGATGATCTTCTTAGAAAACCATGAGGATAAAGATTTTATATTAGTGGTATTTTTATTTACTTTTGGATTTATTCATTATGTAATTTTATTAATGATAAATCATATTTTATTCTCATAATGTATCAATATTTATCTTTCATTATAATATTTTATCTTAATAAAATGTATCATTATTTGTTTTATTTTAGTGTTTGGGTGAAAAAATCTATTTTAAAAATTATTTATTTAAAGGGAAATTCATACAAAAAACTCAGGGTGTTACATTCTACCTCTCTTAAATAAATCGAGTCCTATAAATTTTAATTATCTCTCATTAATGAAAGTATTTTAAGGCATCTAAAAGATATAAAATACTAAATATATAATTTATAATTAGATATAAACCTCACTATCTTATGTAAGACTAGAAAACTCATCTTTTCCCTCATAGCAGGCATAACCCAAAAATGGATTTTCTCCCCAATAATTTGAGCCAACTACCCCTTATGATTGGGTAATAAGAACCATAAAGTTGAAGTAATTTTCCTAGGAATTTTATAGTCAATGTTGAACTTATATATGATCATATTTTTATTTGGTATATGAAATATTATTTCCTTATTCTATAAATTGATATGGGATTTATGTAGAGAGATCCAATCCATACCCAAAATCAAATAAAATTTGACTAAAGGGAGAGTAATTTTATTTTTAGGAAGAAAATTCCCACAAAATTGAATTGAATAAGAGTCATAGACTTGGGATGCTATCATCTTACCACTAGAAGTTTTCACCAATAATTCAATATCTAATCATTGGGGTTGTGATTTGATACTCTTCAAAAACTACCCAGATATGAAGGAGTGGGTAGATTTTGGATCAAATAAGAAATTTTTAGTTATAGAGTTGAGATGATTGTATTGTACACAACTTTATTTCTATGAACCACTTCAATAATGGTGATTGCATTGTATTTACCTTTAACTCTTGGATTTATAAATTGTTGACATCGATTACCATATTTAATTTTTTTGGGTACTCTATTTGACATAATGTCTAGACTCCCTATAATTAATGCATTGGAGTGCATTGGGTTTATCATTATTTTCATTCTTAAAATATATTTGAAATTCATGCACTTTATGGCCTTAAATCCAACACTATAATCATTTACCTATTCCTTTGAGGTAATCCCCACATTCTTCTTCACACATATTTAGCATATAAAAAGGTTAATTTTCTTTTCTCTATGAGTTTTTTCATTTGAGTTTCCTCAAAACTCCATTTTTATCATCTTATCCCCAAAACTATGAGAATAACGAGAGTATACAATCTCTATTTATACCTTAAGATAACATATTACAAATTATTTATAGCTACCAAATTCCCTTATAGCTAAAGTTTTTCGAATACTTGGTTTTGAGATACTAAAGAAATGATCAATTTTTCTTTCATAGTTAATGATAAAACTATAAGTATACCTTGGAAGTAATGTGAAGTTTTCTTCATAGGTACTATTGAATTCATCCTCCTTTTTCTTTAGATTAGGTAATTCTCTCTCTATTTTAGTGTTAGTATTTTGGAGAAAATACTTGTTTACAAACACCTTCTTAAACTCCTCCCATTTTATGGAGTTAATTTATTAATTTAGATTCATGTTATTTATCAAAGTCCACCTTTATTTTTCTTTTCCTTCCAACTGAAAGACAATAAAAATTACTTTTTATTATTTTGATCATTGAAGAATAGAAATTATCATTTATATCATGTTAATAAATTTCTTTACTTAGTGTATTAGAATATCCACTATAAATTGGTGATATTTTACTCATAAAAGTTTCAATAATGTGTTTCTATTTCTTTAGTATATTTAGGATATCAACATGGTTTAGGTTATTGTCATAAATCGAGATAAAATTTATATGGAGGATTTTACTCCTCCTATACCATTTGGTTTCATGTTGTAAAAATCACCACATTGTCCATCACACGCATTGTTAAACTGGTTCCTCCTAGTTCTATCCATTAACTAAAACTAAAATGGTTAGTGTAGTTATCAACAAAAAATAATTATAGTAATCAATTGTAGGATAAATAGAATCAGTCCTAATACATCTTAAATTCTGAAACCTTAATTTAAAAATATGAAATTTTAGGTTTATCTTACATAAATTTTGTTTCATAGGTTATATTAGGTTCTATCCACTTATTTTAGTCCCCAAAAATAACTAAACTCTACTATGATATCAACTGAAGTTCCTAGACCCACACTCCCCGATCCAGTGTTAGAAATAAAAACTTTACACATGATTTGATACCGATTAAGATGACATGAGAATTAAAAACATATATTTTACATCATTTCTGTCATTTAAACATTTATTATCATAAATTAACATAATATTACAACCCAAAGGTTTTGTGTATTTTAAGATTAGCTACACGATCTTCTTATTTTATAATAACTCTATAAAATTTACCAAAAACAATCTTTCCATGTGATATCCTTTTAGATACATCATAAATAATACTCTTATTCACAACTTGGGGAATGTAAACATAATAAAATGGAAGGGGTGAGCTTGAATGCCCGGTAAGGGTAAATACAATAGATAACAATCAAAGATCATAAGTGAGAATAATATGAGTAAGTGGGCATGATGACAAAATCAAAGTTCATAAACATAACATAAGAGAATCATACCCAATAAAACATAGATAATAAATCATGAGTCATGACATAAGGTTTTTGGCATAAAATAATACATGAGTAATAATAGCCCGAGTCAATAATCATAAGCCCTGAAAACATAACATAATCATAATATTGTATCATACACACAAGTATATGAAATCATAACATTGTGAACATAGATAACCACAGTCATGTACACAAACAAGCATGTGAACATAGCTACTCATAATTATGTCCATGAAAAAAATTATGAACACAACTACCCAAAATCATGTCCAAACAAAAAATTATGAACATATATGCCCATAATAATATTTATGCACAAACTTGTGAGCATAGCCACCCACAATCATGACCACACACAAAATTTTGAAAAGCTACATGTAATCATATACACACACAACATTATTAACTCATGAGATATATAACTTTACCTAATTAATTGGAGGTATATAATGGACCCACCCATAACATTATGATAAATCATATATTTTTTCTATAATAACTCGAAAACATTTATAATCCCATCATAGCTTAATTAACCTATGGGAAATAAACACGTTTCATGAAAAATTTCATAATAAATGGTTATAATACATCTGAAAAAACAATGTGGATGGTACCCTTAGATCATATCCCTAGTGAAGCACAATAAAAATTAAAGTATGTTTACATAGATGAAAAACACTTTTATAATATCATTATATTTTTTTGAAAAATAAGAAGAAATATATTTTACTTTTTATAAATTTTATTTTAAAATAAAATTACTTATAAAACAATGGAAATAAAAATTTATTTGGAAAATAATGAAAAATTAGAAATTAATCTTTGTAAATAAAATTTGATAAGAATTAAGGAAAATAAATTCACGTGGAAAACATTAAAAATGAATATTCTTTTCACACTTGTTTAAAGAATATCACATCAATAAAAAATGACTCGTACAAAAAATGTTTATAATGATTCCATTAAATACCTTATAAATAAAGTAAAATTTAATATAAAATGACATTAATAAATCATTGAATCATATATAAGGAAATATATAAAACAATATATAGAATATGTACATGAAGGAGAAATATCCCCGACCAAAAAGAAGAAATAAAGTTGACTCTACTTTCAAATATCCTTTTTGTTGAATTTTGAACCAAAGGGAGGTGAAATGGTATGAATACATTTAAAAACAAAGAATAACCATATAATAATAAAATATATGTTATTTTAGAGAGAAATAACATATAATTTCACCATATTTAAGTTCAAACCTAAATAATCTCGAGTTTAAAATGAGATTGGTAAAAAAACCCTTACGACTTTGGTAACTTTTGAATTAAAATCCCTTGAAATAAAAAACTAGATATGGATTTTTAAATCCATTTAATTTAATTAAAATTATGATTAAATATTACCAATAGGTATTATATACACCACATAAAATAATATAAGTGGTGAATATGGAACATATCTCAATGAAGGAAAATTGAGATGAGAAACC
Organism: Viscum album; assembly: GCA_963277665.1. Taxonomy (NCBI): domain Eukaryota; kingdom Viridiplantae; phylum Streptophyta; class Magnoliopsida; order Santalales; family Viscaceae; genus Viscum; species Viscum album. The sequence continues at coordinate 686,003,910 of OY728142.1, read as the reverse complement.
CTTACCTTTACTCTTGAATTCCATGAAATCACATTAAACTTTTGTATAATAAACATAACCATATTAATAACTTATTTCATAACCTTATTCCCATATATTATATTTCTATACACTTAAATTATAATCATTCATTACAAATATATCAGGTAGTTATTATTCATTTTTATCATCAGATGTTAGTAATTATGATTGTTTTTATAGAAGTTTCATAATGGTAATTTTGATCCTAATTCCATGATACAAAGTTAATCATTAAAATATTAGAGAAGGTTGTAAAATTATTTTGTTCCAATGATTTATCTAGTCTCATTTTCACTTGATGGAAGATACGGGTATGGCTCATGAGAACGGAATCCATGATGAGCATGTTTTGGGTAATTTACTGATAACAACATATTACTTTATAATGACCATTCATTTTTTTATTACTTATATAATAAAATTAATTAAATAAATTAATCCTTAATATAATAAATCACCAATATTTTTGTCTTTATACTTATTCATGATGAAAATGATGATGTTGCTATAACATCATTCAGGAAGGTGGTTGAACCGACCCAAACAAGAACCTGTTATACTAATGAATGAGTAAAAGTTCCGAGTTATATAATAGTAATATAATTTTCTAAAAATAATTATGATGTTAATATAACACCATTTTAATAGATAATAATATTATAAATAGTGTATATGATAAAGTAATTGAAAAATATTGTGAAGAACTAGGTACTTACATTAATGAATTATCTAATTCTCAAAATGAGTTCCTTCAGAATAAAGGATTTAGGATTACTTATTGGAACAAGAGGATACCAAATGTCTAAGAATTATTTAGTAGAGAAAAAATGGTTATATATTCAATAGATATTTTAAATTAAATAGTGTTTTATAAGGGGCATAAGAGGGGTCCATTTATTAGTGAGTTTTGAGTGTTTTTTTGAAAATATTCATTCCTTAATGTATAAGGTTATCATTTTAAAATTAAAGTGGATAAAAAGTAGAAAATAATGGAGGTTGGATATTGTTTTTGCTAATAAATCCCTCATACACACATTTATAGATAGTTTTTTATGGTATTTGAAGTCTTTACCAGTTAGTTTAACCCCCATTTACCTCATTTTACCTTTACCGCGATAACTCAATTTTTACCCCATTAACTTATTTTTATGCCAAAAAATGAAATTGAACCCATTATATAATTTTGGAATGATTATTAAAAATTTGGATTCCCTTTAATCTAATTTTATTTCTAAATATAGAAAACATATCTTTTAAATGAAAACATAAAATATATAGAAAGAACTGTTTTTATTGAAAAAAGACTTTTTAAACACTAAGTGTTCTCAATATTATTTATTATCTATTACTAATTAAATGATTATTAACATATATTTTATAAATTGAAATAACACATTCGATTCATCATTTGAAAGTCATTTATTTATTTTATCATAATAAAAATACATAATATGTAGAAAACAATACTTTAAAAAAATATAAAATTTTAACATTAAATTTTTTTAACCACATCCTATTAAAATTAATTATTCATATTATAACCATTTAATTTTATAAATGAATAGGTATAATAATATTTATTTTAATTTTATAAATATATCAAATCATTCCTTAATAACAATAACAACAATAGCAATATATAATGCATAATTGTTTATAATAAAATAATTTAGTTAAATATTATCTCTTTATTTAATTCCAAAATGCTTTATTATTTTTAAATTATGTTATTTTCAATTTATTACTAAATATTACACAACTTCAATATACCTATCAGATACATTCATAACCAATGACCAATATCCAATGATCATATATCTAATGACCATATTTCCAACGACCATATGTCTAACTACCATATATATAACTACCATATTTCATTCCTATATATAGCATTACAAACATCAATAAAATGATTTATCTAATTTAATTCTATCTCTAAATTTCTATTATATTTATAATGTTTTCCTTATTTATATAGTTGCAATCAGGGTGATGATCTACATGGAAAACCATTTGGATAAAAATTTTATGTTGTGGTCTTTTTATTTACCTTTGTATTTACTTTTCCTATACTTTTCTTAATGATGTTTCATACTATATTCTCTTAATTTTTAATTTTTTTTTGAAAATGTAATATTTTATCTTAATAAAATATAGCATTGTTCATTTTAGTTTAGCATTTCATATGAAATAATCTATTCAAAAAAATATTTATTTAAAGAGAAATTAATATAAAAATCTTACTGTATTATGATTACTATCATAATTGAGTCAGTATGATGAATTAGAAGTGGTCTGATTCAATGAAATGAAAAGGAATATTTACAAATAATTATATATTTAGGGTTATTGACATGATTTTTTCTCCAACTGGTAAGACATATATTATGACATAAATGAAAAAAAGCATTTTATATAAATGATCCTCTAAAATTTTAGTCCAATGTTGCTATTTATGTAATCCCAAGACATATTTTCAATGATAGTGGGGATGAAATTGAAACTGAAAATGCTTCTATTGTTCTTTATTATATTGTTACATTTAATGATTCAAATACTTCAATTATTATAGTTGATTGCAACCCTAAAGTAGTATTGGAAAATTTATAAAAGAAACAACATGTGCTCTTGTACATGTATTAGTTATGTAATTAGTTTTAGGAAATAATATAAATAGTCATTAAAAAGTAAAAAAAATTTAAAATAAAATCGATTTAAAATAGAAATAGAATCTTAAAATAATGTATTCTCACTGGAATGGAATGACTCAAGATATGAGTATGAAAATTCCATCCAACCTATACACCCCATGTACACTAGTTTAATAGAGTATACCAAAATGATGAATCCATATTCCAAAATATATTGGTTAACATCCACCCAAAATACAATTATGTTATTTATATAAGCAGTATATTATCTATCTAATATTGTTTATGTCCTAAAAAATTTCCATTTTGAAGAAGACTAAAAGGAAATGAAAAGGGAAAAAGGAAAATTTTATGTGAAGAAATTATATCATTCGTAGAAGGATCATTATTTGTGATGCATATGTTGTATGTGAAGAAGTGGAAGATATCCTTAATGACCCTCAAATTTAAGTTCATTTTTTGGGGACAAGACAATATTGAATTATAACCATATAAGGTTGAACCAACCATTGCTCCATGGTCACGTAAAATAAAATCCTTCATGAAAACATAACATTTTAATGGTTGGGAGTCTCTTTATAAATACAAGGCTGATATCCTTTGCATCGCATAATAAATACTTCACCATGTAATTGTATTTTCCTTTCCACTAGTGATATATAACTAATATATATGATTTGATCCACATGATGCATAAGGGATGATCTGTGGAAAAAGAAATAGGTATGGGCTGATCCGGATAATACCTATGGGATGATATATAGAAAAGGAAATACATACAGGTTGATCTGCATGATATGTAAGGGTTGATCCATGAAAAAGGAAATAAATATGGGTTTATCCACATGAAATTTATAGGTTGATACATGAAAAAATAAATACATAAGGGTTGATCCATATGACACATGGGGGTTGATCCGTGACAAAGACATTACGTACGAGCTGATTCACATAATACATAAGGGTTGGTCCCTAACAAAGGAAATACATAATGGTTGATCTGCATGATATGTATGGGTTGATTCACGACAAAGGTAATATGTATGGGTTGATCCACATGATATGTAAGGGTTGATATGTGTAAAAGGAAGTATATAAGGGTTGATCTATATGACAAGTAGGGTTGATCCATGGTAAAGAAAATATGTATGGGTTGATAAACATGATATGTAAGGGTTGATCAATGAAAAAGGAAATATGTAATGGTTTATCCAAAAGATATATAGGGATTGATATTTGATAAAGCAAATATGTGATATTTGATTCACATGATATGTAATGGTTGATTCATAGGAAATGTAATACATAAGGGTTGATCTGTATAATACTTAAGGGTTGATCCATGATAAAGGAAATATGCCAGGGTTAATCCATGAAAAAGGAAATATATAAGAGATTCCAACCCATATGTGTAACATCACACCCCAGATCACTATATAACCAGTGGATGCACTGGTTCACCACATGGCCCCAAGCATGTCTCCCCATACACCAGAGGTTTCTGACTAGCAGTAGGGGTGTAAGATGGTACAATGGGGAGACTATATCCCCTATATTAGAGTGAAAAAATAATAAATAAATAACCAATCATCATCCATGATAATAAATAATTAGAGTACGCATTAAAGGATGAACATCTGTATCAATAAAATGAAATACGGTAAAGGCTCGAACAACCATGTTGTACATACAAGACCAACTAATAGGCTAGATACCAATACATATCAGAGTAAAATAAAAATAAAAAAAAGGATCTACTACATATCCAAGCATAATCTCATCCAATATACTAATACCAATCGAGATATCCCAGTTGACCATGATATTTTTATCCACAACCAAAATTTCCTGAAATAAAAATGTAAAAGCTTCTCAAGTACCCAAGTGAAATGGAGGTCCAAAGAGGGTATGATTAAAAATTAGTAGGTTAATAACACCATATCTAAAAAAATACAGTATGAGGAATATAGTGCCCATAATAAATTGATAAACATGGGAATTAATTAATCAATTAATACTGCACCATAAATAAACCCACTAACCCTTGAGTTTAGGGTTGAAACCCGAGGTCAGTTAAACCTGATTCATCACATTTTTTTGGATATATTTGGGAACATAATAGAACCAATAAATCCATAAAAATAATTGAGCCTGAATCGACACATTTACAGATACCTTGATCAAGTGGAAGATTAGCTTACATCAGGACAGATCACCCCTGCCTTGGAAGATTCTCATGCCTAGAATAAATCTCTAATATCATGCATAAAGAGAAGAATGTCTTCCCTTAATCCAAACACCTAATCAAGAATCTCACCCTCAAGCATCAAATAACTAAGAACACTCCTTACCCTCAGGAACCAAGGGAATATATACACCTAGACGTTAGGCATTGAGTAATCATGTGTCTATCCCTTAGGTATTTTATACCATGAATCTATCCCTTTGGTATAACAACATCATGAATCTATCCCTTAGGCGGTCTAAAATTATGCACCTAGACCTCACAATCCAATAAAAACAATGAGTCATAACAAGACATAATCTCAAATGGGTTATGAAACATTCCACCCTTAGGAATTACTCATAACAAAGTCATATAAAAATATAAAGATAAAAATAAAAACTCATGACCAAGAACTAAGTATAAAAACATGTCATCATAAGTCATAATGGCTAGTTTATCAAACTACCATTTATCTACCAATTTTCATTCCATAAAGTTAGGTCCCCAATTTATCATAATAATTGGAACTTATTTTATAGATTTATAATCTAGGATCAAAATCCACTAACATTCCTAAAGCCAATTATCACCATGCTAACACAACAAACCAATTACACATATTTTAACAAGTTTAGTCCATATGATCCTATCTTAATAAATCACTATAATTTAAAAGATATTCCAAGATTTCCAATTTATCTAGTTAGTGAAAATAAGGAAAGAAAACAATTTAGATACTAAACAAATCAATATAGTTAACCCCAAGTATAAACAAAATTAATTTTATTCAAGGGATATAGGTTTTTTTCTATTTAAGTTACCAACCTAGGGAAAGTTTTGGAACACCCCTTGGGAGGCCACAAGTCTATGGATCAACACTAATAGACCGGAAGTGATCCAAATAAAGGTATCTATACATGTACAACACATCAATTTATCCAATTAATTAGGTTTCATATATGGAATTCCAACATAATCACACATATTACATATACTAGGATAATTTTAAACAGAAAATTATATATATATTTTATACTACCCACCTTAAGTGGAGTTAACCCCAAGATAAGAAAGGTTCGAAATCCCTACCTAAATTTCCCAAGTCCAATCAACCTTTCCTCAAGCACCGTGAGTTACTATATTATGCCAAAGAAACAAAAATAATTAATTATAATTAAATTATAATTAATTAAATTATCATAAGAAACCTTGAACCCAAAATTAAAAGAAAAAACACAATGAAAGACTTACCAAACAATAATGTTTATCCAGAAAAGACCAAACATCCAAGTGTGGTCTACAATGTGTTTCGTACTCCATCTTGGGAAAAATACCTTTAACAAACCATCCTTCAATGAACTATTCATAAACACAAGATACCCTCTCACCAAGAAGATCTAAGATATTTCCTTTGATCATCCAGACCCATCTCAACAACAGAAGCTTCAATCTCATGCCAATAATCAATAGTTAATTAATTATAACACTTATAAGTAATTAATTAATTAAATCTAGGCTTGGAATATTTATGTTAACTTACTTGGAAACTACATTATGATGAAACCATAAAAATTATGGTGCATTCTACCCTTAACACAACCTTAGATATAGGTTGAACCAAATCCCCAATTAATTATACTGATTCAATAACCAATAAAAAATATTTAGGGAAAAAACCCCTTGGAAAAATAAAAATAGAGTCATACCTCAATAGATCGACATGTGAACACAAATTAACATCATCTAAGGATCCATTCTTTCAAGGATGCAAGGAATCTTTGACGAAAATTGATGATTCACTATCTGATTTGTCAATCCATATTTAGCTACAGACAAAAGATTAAAAATATTTGAAGAGAAAATGAAATTTCCAAGGATTGAAAAGGACACGACTTTATGAGATGAATCCATCACAACTGATGGAGATTTAATCAGATGAGATATGATTTCTCAGGGGTTCTCGGAATCCTAAGCCTTTGTTTACCATTGTTTCCATACAAGGGGCTCAATGGGAAGAAATTTTGGAGGGTTTCCAAAACACTCTAATAATTTAAAAACACCCCAAAATCATCTAAAAATTTTAATGGCATGTAAAATAAATTCACATTGTGAAAAAATTTGGGAAAAGGGACTTACTAGTCCTGGAAAACTAGTGTCACAATGTGACATATATTGTAATGCTATGAAAATTCAGGCCATGACCTTAAACCATAATTTTCAAGCCCTGCAACTTTATAAATATACCCCATGAAAACTTTTCACATCATGAATCATATTCATGACATGTATAGACTCCTGGGGCGATTTTCAATAGTCTGGAATGTCTGTTTCCTCTTTGGTGTTCTCTTGAACCCTTGAGACTTCCTCCATAACATATAAATTTCCTAAAAACACAAGGTTTATATGTTCAAACTCCCAAAACTTTGTTTTTATTATTGAATTTCAAAATTACTCATCCACCAATGAAGCAAATTTAAATTCCCACTGATATTCTCAACCCATAAAAATGTGGGTTCTTAAAATATTCCCACCATAAAAATTCTCATTCATAAGAAGCCTCAAATATAATTTACTAGGAAAAACCATCCTACATAGGTCACAAAACCACACCCAAAACACTAATCTATACTCTGGTTCATTTAAATAGATGTCATTACGCAACTTCGAACACATGGCACATTAGTCACCAAAACCCGATACACTACTCATAACCATCAATTAACCCCTATATGGTGTTAATTGATACACATCCATTTCAAATAATCACTATTTAATTACCCATTTCACTAGAAGGTTCATGGTGCTCCCCACCAAAGAAACCAACTTTCAAAAACAACTTTTGACCCAAAAAATTACCCACCATCAAGGTCACAGATTAAAACACAACCCTCATGTTCTAATGACCCACTTGACATGGACTCAATCCCACCATGATTGAACATGAAAAAAAAATTATGGGGATAGTACCATCTTCTGTCTCCCATTCCAATCCAAGAAAATGTGTATTCATTTACAACATACATGGCCCACCCGCATATGCTGAACTCTCCTCGTAAGGTCCCAAATAGACCTTAGAATAATCCCATCATACTAGGAATTATGTTCCCAAGACATGGTTCCAAATTTCTAATATTTTATAGGAATTTCACCCCAAATAGAATATTTTGAACTTTTTATCGCATGTTTCATCCACTAAAACATGTCATGAAACATGGATTCACCCCTTGAAGCAAGCAAAAAAACTGGTTCACCCCCTGAACTAAGACACAAAACATGTTACACCCCACGAAATATGTCACGAATAGTGGGTCACCCCATTAAACATTTCATGAAAGGGGTTCACCCCATGAATCATTTTATGAACACACTGGAACATTCCGAGCCTGATGTCTACACGTTGACTCCTTCCAATGTCTCTTTTGAATCCCAAATATTGTGTTTTCCTGGAACCGGATAAATTAGACATTACAAATTATAGGTGTTAAAATTACACATAGGTCATACAATATAAAATTTAAACAAGATAATGTCCCTTAATACATGAGGATCATCCTCTAACAACCCACAGTGGTCTCCCACTATACGACTTTCCTCACACCACTCCATGAGAATAACCCCAAGGAGGCCCTTCATCCAACTAGTAAGACATTTATGTAGCTCTGAATACAGACAAATAACTCTTATCATACTTAGGATGATTTCAATATATTGGTAATGATCATATCTAAACTAGGAGTACACAAAGATTTCACCAATAGTTACCACCACAAACCCGACCATTTGTGATGTCACCTCTTACTACAGGGACATATCAAACTCATTCAAGGATCCTGGGTCTCCCTAAAAATAAAAATATTTTTAGTTACCAGATTCCATGATTCAAGAATGACTTCTTATACAATACTCACCAACACCTCACAACTATATGCCAAGCATCCATGAACGTAAGATTACTATGGAACTGCCACCAAAACACTGCTCGACTTCCTTTATCTGAACTCAAAATATTTAAAATGTCAATGAAACTATTTCTTCAAACCATAATCGATATGCATAAATTCAATATCTCTAAAAACAATAATATCATACTCCTGATCTATCTGTTCACACATCCCAAATGACATTTCACATCTCCAACACATGCTGGACATTTTTTCTCATAAAAACCCTGTTTTTTCTCACCTTCCTATGACCATTCACTAAACCCAAATGAAAATTCAATGATTCATAAATCTCAGGAACTAGGATGAAACTCCCATCAAACAATTAACCAAACCTCCTCATTCATAAGTATTAACATAACAGAATACCCCTTATAATTCCTCTTAAAAAATAGGCACCTTACAATTAACAAGAATATTCACATGATCGCTTACCTTGAAACATTGTTCTAGCACCACAAGTGATTATGCTTAGCTAACAGTGTGTCAAACCCATCCACACACTTGGATATCACTCGTTGTTTCACTAGTCATGGGCATCCACCTATGCTTTGAATACGTTGCTAAAGTGTGTTCAACACCCAAGACTAGATATCATCCTAGTCCTATCCTCAATATACACTTTGATTATTAAAGGACTAAGAAAAAAGGTGCTCATGAACAATTTGTTTTTCAATCATATACATTGATATCAACCCCAAAAAACCAAACATTAAATTACTAAGATCCGAATCAAAAAAATAAGGGCCTCTAGGCCTCCTACCTATCCCTACTAGTCAATCATCAAGAATCCACTATGTTTGACCACCTAGTCCACATATAAAACTAAAAGAAGGTCACAACTCATAGGGAATCAAGAATACTCTCATTCCATGTCACATGTTATAAACATTTAAAGACTTGCATCTCTGAGTCTCATAGACGATACACATAAAAATACAAACTAGAAGCTCACAACTAGGGAACCCATCCTCTTGGAGCATATTCAAAAAATACTATTACCTGGAATAAAAAGTCCATGAAGCTAAACCCAAATAAAGAACACTCTCAAGGGGTATGATGTATAGACACCATGTAGCACACTATACTTACTAGGATGACTAAATATATTATGCATGAGGACTAAGTCTTCATCCCCATCATCAGGCATCTCACCATAGATCCACATAACCTACCATCAAAATGAATCCTTATACAAGTTGACCTAGTAATTATAATGAAACTAAGTAATTATATGTGAAAAAATCGTATGAGTAATTTTGGAAACTTTAAATAATTGTGCCTCCATCATTAATGAAATCACACACTAGATGGTCTAAATGTAATTTGAATCCTATATGCTTGATATGATTCATGATATGCCTTTTGTCTCTTTAGGTCAAGAGTCAAATAAAATTAACTCACTGGCCTCTCCCCAATTTCCCAAGAGATAGATATCTATCATAAATAAAAAAATCTAAACCACATGTTCATTGAATAAAGAAAAAATAAAATACAATTGTAACAACACAAATAAGAATAATAATACCATCCCTGGTAACTAGGACTTCCCACTGGAACTGGTGTTCTTGATGCGCCAACATGGTATCCATCACAGGATTTGACACATTTCTAAATATCTAGTATACTAGATTCAAAAATCATAGAAAAAAAATAAAAAACCTACCTTTGATAAAACTTTGTAATGTCCCTCCCCATATCACTATATAACCAGTGGCTAGAACCGTTCGCCACATGACCTTAGGCACTCCTCCCCATATGATAGAGGCTAATGAATAATATCAGGAGTGTAAGATGGTATAGTGGGGAGACTATAATCCCTATATTAGAGTGAAAAACAATAAAAAAATAACCAAACACCATCCATAAAAATAAATAATAATAGTATGCATACAATAAGGAACATCTACATCAATACAATGAAACTTGGTAAACGTCTGAATAAACATGTTGTAGATAGAAGATCACCCACTAAGCTAACTATAGATACACATCAAATTAGAAGAAAAATAAATAAAATTCTATACTACATCTCCAAGAATAATCTCATCCAATCTCTTGATACTAATCGAGCTATCCTACTCGACCATGCTATTCCAAGCCACAACCCAAAGTGCATGAAATAAACATGTAAAAGATTCTCGAGTAACCAAATGAAATTAGAACTTGAGTTGGGTGTGAGTAAAACTTAGTAGGTTAGCACCACCATGTCTAAAAAAATATAATATGAGGAATATAGTGTATGCAATAAAGGGATAAACAAGGGCATTGATTAATCAATTAATATTGCATAATAAATAAACCAACCAACCCTCAAGTTCTAGGTTGACACTTGAGGCTTGTCAAAAATTCTTCAGAACATTGTAAGATATATACAAGAACACTAAGAAACCAATCCAACTATAAACATATTCAAACATGCATTAGTACATTTCTGGATACCTCAGTCAAGTGGTGGATCAACTTGTATCAGGACAGATCACCCATGCCTTGGAAGATTCTCCTACCTAGGATAAATTTATGATATCATGCATCAATATTAGAGTGTATTTCTCTTAAGAAAACACCTAATCAAGAATCTCACCCATAGGCATCAAATAATCAAGCACACTCTTCTCCCTCAGGCACTAAGGATAATTATAAAACTATCTCCCATGCATTGAGTAATTACATGTCTATCACTCATGCAGTATATACCATGAATATGGACTTAAGATGGTACATAATCATGTATCTTTCCCTCAGGTGGTTTGCAACCATGCACCTGGACCTCAGGCTCCAACATATACAATGATTCATAACAAGACAAAATCTTAAAGGGTTTATCCAACGTTCCTCTCTTAGAAATTACTCATAAGAAATTCATCACAAAATAGAAATCTAATAAAAAAACACATGTCCAAGAACCAAGAATAAAAAAAAGAAATCATAATTAAAAATGGTTAGTTTATCAAACTACCATTTATCTACCGATTTTTATTCCATAAATCCAGGTTCCCAATTTATCATAATAATTGGAACCAATTCCATTCATTTATCATCTAGGCTCAAAATCTGCTAACATGCCAAAATCTAATTATCATCATGCTAACAAAACAAACCGATTATTCATATTTTAACCAATTTAGTGCATGTTATCCTACATCAACAAATCACTACAATTTACAAGCTATGTCAATTTGGTCAATTTATCCGGTTAATGAAAAAAATTAAAGAAAACAATTTACATTCCAAACTAATAAACATGGTTAAACACAAGTATAACCAAAATTCATTTTATACAAGGGATATAGGTTTATTTATACTTAAGTTTCCAACCTAGGTTCAAGTGTTGGAACACCCCTTAGGTGACCAAAAGTCTAGGTCTTAATACCAATAGACTAGAAGGGATCCAAAGGAAGGTCTCCATACATGTACAACACATCAATTTATCTAATTACTTAAGCCACATGCATGGAATACTAGTGCAATAAAAAATATTTAATATAATATGATAATTATAAACAGAAAATTATGGATATGTTTTAGACCACCTACATCATATAGAGTTAAACCCAAGCTAAGCAATGTTAGACAACCCTGCCCACATTGCCCAAGTCCATTTGGCCTTTCCTCAAGCACTGCGAGTTCCTATCTCATTACAAAGAAAAAAAATTAATTATAATTAATTAAATTATAAAATAGAACCAAACACCCAAGGATGAAAGAAAAAAACATACCGAAAGACTTACGAACAATTACATCTAGCCATAACAATGACTAGCCATCCAAGGGTGGTCTGTAGTGCACTTCTGACTCTATCCTAGGAAAAATACCTTTAACAGATCTCCCTTCAACAACGCGTTCATAAATACAGGATACACTCTCTTTAAGAAGATCCAAGATCTCGCCTTTGATCATCCAGACCCATCTCAACAAAATTTTATCCCAAATCATGCCAAGAATCAATAATGAATTAATTAATTATAACACTTATAATTAAATAATTAAATAATTAAACCCATACTTGGAATATTTTTGGTTAACTACTTAGGAAACTCCATCATGATGAAACCATCATAATTAGGGTGAATTATAATCTTGATACAACCTTGATTATAGGCTAAAATAAATAAATAAATAAATAATACTAATTTAACATATGATAAAAACAATTTATGTAAAAAATCCATTTGAAAAAATCGCAACAGAGTGATACCTCAATGGATCTACACATGAACGCAAACAAAAATCATCTCAAGATCCCTTATTTTAAGGATATAAGGAATATTTAACAAAAAATGATGATTCTCCTAATGATTTCTCAATTAGGATTTAACCATGGCCAAAAAATGAAAAACATTTGAAGAGAAAATGAAACATCCAAGGATTAAAAATGAAAAGACTCCCTGAAAGGAATCCATCACAACTAACGATCCTTCAATCATATGAGAGACGAGTCAACAGGAGCTCCCACAAGCCCAAGACACCATCTTCCATCATTTTCCACATAATGGGATATAAGGGATGGAATTGTGGATGGTTTTAAAAAAAATACTATAATCATTTAAAAACACCCCAAAATCATCCAATAAGGTTTCAATATGTGTGAAATAAATCCATGTCATAAGAAACTTGTGAAAAGGGTATTACTGGGCTTGGCCAAATAGTGTCATGGCGTGACACATATTGTCACACTGTGTAAATTCAGGTCATGCCCTAAAACCATGATTTTTACATCCCACAATTTTATAACAACACCCCATGAAAAAGTTTCACATCGTGAATCATATTCATGATGTGTATTAACTCTTGGGGATATTTTCAGCAGCTTGACGCATTTTTTCCCTACAATGTTCTCCTGAACCCTTGGGACTTCCTCCAAAACATATAAATATCTCAAAAACACAATGTTTTGAATCTAAAACACATAAAACCTCTTTTTGATTCCTGGATTTCAAAATGAATCATCCACCAATGGAAAAATTTTAAAATTCTCATTGAAATTCTAAACCTATAAGAACATGGGTTCCTACAATAAGTAAGGGTTTCCAAGATGACATGCAAGAGTTTATTAGCTAGAAAATACATTATGTAAGTGTCAATTATTTTTTCACTCTACTCATGTAATATTAAATCCTTCACTGCGTTAGAGTAACTAATTCATGGCATGGAATCATTTTTGGCTCTGAGGGGGAGCTTATATGAGACAACATATCTCTTTTAGAGTGATAGTTCCACCAATTTTAGGGAAATCATTATGGGTAATAGTTTATAAATACCCTCAGACACACACTTCAAGAAAATCATTTTATTGTGATATGAATTTCGAGAGATGAATCACCATGTTTGTGAACTCACCCTTTATATTAATCCTTCAACACATTCCCTTAGGTAACTTCAAAGTTTAAGCATGAGAGAGGGGGTAAGGGTACTAGGTAATATTTTTTTGGTAATTCATTCCTCTAAGAAATACTTCATAAATCCTCCTATGTAATACTCTTCTTAAAGTATTCTTATGAAACTCCTTTATATAGGGACACTCATGTAAATCCATTAATATCATCAACCTTTAAACACCATGGATTTGGAAACCATAACAACTCACAAAAAACTCTAATTTTAGGTGAAATTAAAGCTTCCTAAAGTACATGTTATCATCTTTCAAATGGTTTATCAACATAAAATATTTAGTGTATGGTTAGTTACTTCATAAATAATCCTAATTATGGATACCCAGGGCCCCTTAACACCTCTTCCATAACCTAGGTAATATACTTGGGTTGAATTATTTAAAATGACATAATTATCTTCCTCTCACTAAGGTCAAAAACTTGAAAATAACATATATTTCATGGTTCTTCAATCCAATGTAATCACTAGACATAACTTCACCCGAGTCATCTTCTAGGATAAACCAAAATAGGGCCACTCATGAGTAAGCCCCACACCAACCATTGCTAAGAATATTTCACCAAGTAGTATTTAGTTCATAAATATAAAATACTCATTATATAACCCATTCCACATGACATTAAACTACTTAGAACATTTCTTAGTCATATGAACCTAAATTACAAGACACGATGGTCCCAAACACATGACCTAAAAAGGTACTTCATTTGGTTCTGGTTTCACAAACTTAAAAGGTTCTTTCATTTTCATGGTTGTACAACCATAAAAGACACCAAAATGGTCCTTATCACATGAAATTAAATAGCATGAAATTTCTTGTTAAGTAGCACAGACCCACATGGGTTATGATTCCCTTTACATAGATATATAATAATCCCCTATCATGTGCCCAATTTTAACCCCAAAACACATACTAACTTCTTGGAAGGTGATAAATTCTAAAGCTCCCAACTATGTGGCTTTAAAAAATAGTATAAAAAACCAATAAGGAAAATATTGGGATCCTTTAATACAAAAAAACATTTGTATCGATGTATGAAAACAATCGATCACTCTCATGACTAGGATAACCAATATTTTTAATGGTAAATATTTCATGAATATGTCTTA
This sequence comes from Viscum album, assembly GCA_963277665.1. Classification (NCBI taxonomy): domain Eukaryota; kingdom Viridiplantae; phylum Streptophyta; class Magnoliopsida; order Santalales; family Viscaceae; genus Viscum; species Viscum album. The sequence continues at coordinate 685,988,563 of OY728142.1, read as the reverse complement.
AATATTTTAGAGAGTTAAGTTTTAGGAAATAAGATACATTAAGGGATGATACCACCTAACATCCTCTTAAACAACACATGATTCAAAGAGTCATTTTCAATTACAAACAACCATTTTACTTTAGAAATAAGGTCTGTGTCCACACCCAAATCCACAAGCATGGAACACACATGGGAATAGAAATGGTGAACCCAATGTGAAATCCTTTACCAATAAAAGAGATCAATTGACTATGAACTTTTATTTATGATGCTTCACTGATGTGTTACTTATTTGGTGATTTTCTATCTTAGGATATATTATCAAATTCAAATGGAATCACTAAACACACCATCACATGTCAAGCATCTCAACCAGGCTGGTGGAAACCACATGACACTTCAAACTACTACACACCACCAATTGAATGATCATACATTTGATTTGGATATGATTAAGTCTATGGAATTTAAATTTTATAATAATCTTTCATTAACTTAGATTCTCTATATTTAGGTGGAAAACACTATAGTATAGTAGCATCATCTCAATATCTCCATCTCAACTTTAGAGGAAACTTGTGAAGGAACCTTGAGATAAAGCCCCATAGGCAATCTTACCAATGAAAAGATGTGGAGAAGTATATGGACAATATTTATACATATAATCACTTCAAGTATCAATAATCATAAGATAATAATGTCTATCTCCCTTATATTATGGATGTTTAAGAGGATTCCAAATGAATCCCTACTACTTTTTAGGAATTTCCTATAAGGGATATTACTAGTTTCCATCACCACCAACACTACATGGACATGAATCCTAAATAATATATTGATGAGGTCACATCAGAGATCCTATTTCTAGTTTTACAAACTTGGACACCCATGAGGATGACTCAATAGGGGCAGCTAGATGCTAATGCTCAAGATAAGGGTTATATCCCTATCCCCATTAACACCAAATAAGTTCATCATCATATTATGATAACAAATTAGGAGTATACTATGAGGGATCCTACTCATGATTGTCACTTCCCACCTTGTGTGACTGCAGTAATGACCCATTTTCAAGGGACATTGGCCACTTCATAGTTAGTAATTTTTTTCCCAACCATGCATCCTAACTATTCAACCTGATATAAATTTCTTAAATGGAAAATTACCTTGATTCACTAACTCTATTTTACATCTAATCCCCAACTAATTTCTCATCAAGAAAAACTAAACTCTCCTTGAAAACTCTAGGTGGTTTGTTCCATGGTGAATCTCTATTTATATAAATGGATCTCATCAAGGCATGTGTGTTTTTACAGCTGTTTTCTTCTCCTATTTCTAGATAAACCTTTGATCTCTCATATTATTCATGTCATGAAAACCTATGTGAGGTATAATGTTCTGAACTATGGTTTATAGGGATAATTGATAGTGTTTCTCTTGGATCTAGGCTTGTGAGTACCAGATCTCTTTGTTTCCCATCATCGAATATGAAGGCATAAATGTTTCCTCTAATAACAAGGTATGTATATCTATATTATGATCTATCCCTTGGAATGATTGTGTTATTAGGACAATATACTTTGGTTTTGATTTATGAGTTATATCCTATATCTTTTATGGTAATGTAAAGTGTTTTAAAAATGATTTTTCTTTGAAAATTGGATTTTATACACATGATGTGTTTGATAAAATGCCTCAAAGATGGGTTTGAATGAGAAATTATTTTTCAAGCATGAAAGCGGTGTGGAATCTCTACAGAATTTTTTTTATGAAATGAGGTCTTGGTGTTATTTAAATGTAATGTTGATATATATGAAATTGGGAGACAGTGAGGCATGGTGGAAAAATAAACATATGAAAACCTTAGTGGAGTAATATATCACTAAATAAGGTGCCCGTGATTTTATGGTTGCTAGTGGGAAGCCTTAACGGGGGAGTAAGGTTCCCAGACATTTGGATTCACTTATACCATCTTGTGTTCCCTTTTGGGTCTTAGTTATGTACAACCCCATGTTATATATTTCCCTCTCATGCCTTTTGGATAAATAACATGCATGTTTATTTGATAATCTTATTTTCCCACTTTATATGGATATTGATGCATGAAAACCTAGTTTATTCACCTTCTTATGCCTCATAGATATATATTATTTCATATTTCTTTGATTAATTTAACATGGAATGTTTTTAAAAAGAAAAAAAATGTTTTTTAAATGGAAAAAATAATTTATTTTGAATTTTTTTAGAAATCTATTTTATACAAGAACTAATGGATGAATGTGGATAAAAATTGTATAGATTCTTTTGTGGTATCCTATCAAGAATTAGTTCTCACAGCCTAATTTTTTTGGAAGTTTTTTAGCCATGGGTTTGTAGGATATAGGTAAAGGGAAAGGAATCATATGGAATGTTGAATTATCCTGGTTGACATCACCTTCATAGTAGGTTGGGATGGTGGTAATTAATGGACACATAGAGATTTATTTTTGGTCTTGTTTTATTTTTATTCTAGGATTAAAATTTTGTATTGATTTTTTTATGTCTCATTATTGTGTAACTTTATTCCATGATATAATCAAAATGTTTATCTTACTTTCATTATACATGATACATGTGGTATTAACTTTCAGGTTGAAATAATTCCCAAAAATTTATTTCATTGATACTCAGCCGCTTGTCGCCAGCCTATGGAAATCAAGAATGAACTTCAGGTCTTGTGTTAAGATAATTTGGGCAATGTTTTAGGTTAACCTAAGTTGGTTAATTACAAAATAGAATCAAATCCATTACCTAGATATAAGTTAATAGTAATTTTCAGGGTTTGGTTTGGGGTTTGGTAGAATAGAGATAAGACTTATAAAGATTAAAGAGTACATTACGTGCAGGTTCTTGATCACCTCATTTTGTGATTTCACTTGAGTTACCATGGGAAATCAATATTTAATTTATATGTAATTATGGATATTGGGGTTTAAATGGAAAGAGGAATCAAGTTTTGAGGTAAACTTGGATGGCCTAAAAAACAATGCAGAGACTAAACACTTGATTTTGGAAATGTTATGGTGATTGTGGAATGCTTGGAACATGAACATAAACCATGTGTCCATTATGATTATGAATCCACATCCATTTCCTTTTGTTTTTTAGAACCCATGACTCTTGGATTATTTTAGTGAATCTCACTGATAGGAAGATAATCAAGGTGCTTCCTAGGATATATTGATATCAAGAATTATTTTTATTGATAGTTATGAAATTATTATTTTTTTGTGTGTGTATTATAACTGATTTTATGTGTGAAAAATGGATTTCATAGATTTTTTTTAGTTTGATAAGTGAAGCTTTAATTATTTCTTACAAAATGATTCATAGTTTCTAACTCATATCTTTAAAAATGGTTTTTTGATCTTGACTACATAGAAAATGTTTTGTTTTCCAAATTGGTTAGTGATTTATTTGTAATAATTTTAAACCCATGAATCATTTATTTAATAAGGATTAAATTTTTAAAAGGAAATGGTTGTTTACCATAAGGTTGTGAAGGGCAGTTTTTTGGTTTTAAGGAAAATATGTGAATTATTTCAACATGTAATATAGAAGATAAAATGGTTTTGAAATCATAATGATAAATCAAAAGAATCTTCTATTTTTTATAGATAAGCTAGTTTCATAAATTAAATGGTTTATAAAAAATGTTTGTTTGTTTTAACATTGGTTTTTTTAAATAATTTAAAACATATATAATATAATTAAAGATAAAAATGAATATTGTTTAATGATTTTTATTTAAAGGTAAGAGGTTCCATCTTGTTATTGAGGAGTTGTGAAATGTTTATCTCTTGGATTTTATTATATATTAATAAAATATTCTTAATTATAAAGAATATTTTTTTTATAAATCATTTTCAAATGTTTTTGGAGGTTTAAAAAATGAATAAATTTTGAAAATTTTTTATGCTCTTTAAGTGGGTTTATTTTGAAACTTCTCTAAAAGTGTTGTCTTACACTTTTGATTTATATGTATTTATTGACCCTTTCTTGTGTGTAAGGTTTATCTGATGTGCTTTAAAGGACATGAATTGATGGAGTCTTCATCTTGTGTGTCTTGAGTAATTATTTTAAAGAGTTCATGAGCTTAAGTGAGATGCTTTCCTCAAGAGAGATATTTTCCTCTTATCCCTAGTATTTCCCCAGCTTTGAATGGAGTGGAATGTGTTGTCTTCTATATTTATGTTCATTTGTATCTTGACAAGAGAAAAATACATTTTCCAATGAGTAGTCAAGTTGGTGACGATGAGTATTCTTGTATTTGTAGTGTTTTTCATGCGGAGTATAATCTTAAGTGCATTCTGTGATTTGGGTTCTAATACTTCTAGGTTCTCACTCTATGGTTTCATAGAGGTTGTGGTTTTGGGTTATCCTAGTTTAGTCATGATCTTTGATATCATATTTTTGATTCTCCATTGATATTAGTATATATATTGGTTTTCTTCATTCCTCATTGCATCATTTCAACTTTTCAACATTTTTTATTAGGATAACATGGTGGAAGAATCTATTCTAGGAATTTTGAATTAACATTCAAAACATGGTGATCCTTGGGTGTGTTCATGGGTAATCTGGTTTTGTTTGGTGAGCAGAAAAGCTAATTAATCCATAAGAGATATGTATATTATCAGTTGAACTATGTGAGGCACCAGGTTGAATCAACTAAACTTGATTTATTGTGAATTAAGTCTCAATACTGAAGACTAGAATCATGTTGTTTCTTGTGAGTAATATCTTTTTTGAACCATTTATTGGTTATATGAATGTGGTGGATTTGGTGTCTTACCTTTTTTAATTCCTAATGATCATTTGGGTGGTTTGACATGATAATATTTTTATCATATCTTTGGGATGGTACCTTTCCATGTAATTGATCTAGTTATCTATTATTTGAAAACATATAATGAAATCATTTTGGCTTTCCTTCGTTAGGGACCTAGATTTTGGGGGTTTCCATTGAAAGAAATGAGAAAAACCTCAACAGTCTTGTTGATGTTCTCTTGTATCGTTGTAGTTAATCATTGTTTCCAAATTTTAGATTAAATACAATTAGTGTGGAGACCCATGTTAGGTATCTATTCTCCTTAGATCCTTATATCAGATAATATGAAACCTAGGAATCCTTTAAAAATTTGGAAGTGAGGATAACTTCAGCTATAATGTTGATTCATTCTAAGCCTAGTTGGGTCTTGATTATATCACTATGGATCCTCAAGAATGAACTTGGGGTATGTATTAATGTAAGGAAAATGGGCAATGGATTAAAGATCTTTCTAATTATGCCTTCATGGAAGAATCTATATCACCATTAAATTGATTTGATATAAGTTGTACATGATTTCAAAACTTGGTGACACTATACTCTCAAAGAGTAGTTTATGACATGTTCAGATCAAAAAATCTTAGAGTAATTTTAACCAAATTAATATGATCTTATTATATGAATAATTGGTTAATTGATTTTAGATAATTTATTTCAATATTGTGTGAACTTTTAGAAAATGAGGTGTCATCATAGATTCTTTGAGTAGATTTTTTTTGTCCAAAGAAGTGAAGAGAGAGATGGTAGAAAGGTATTCTAATATTTTTCTTAGGTTGGATCATCTATGGATGATTATATTGACTTGGAAATTCTAAGTATGTGGAGTTTTAGTGCTTTAGTAGGATTTTTCATGGTGGGGAGGCCTTGAGTTTCTAGTTTTAATCTCCTCATTTTCCTTCGTGTCTTCAGAGGTTGTTGGTTGTTTCACTTGATCTGAGCCATGAGATAATAGATCATAAACATAGGTCTAGGTGATTCATGTTCTCTAAGGTTACCAAGATATTTTATGATATGAGATATCTATTTTATTATCCTAGAATGAGTTAGTAAATTATAGACTTTTTTTCATGATGCCGTTCCTGCTATAAAAGTGAAGAGGGACACCATAGACCTACCAGATTGATGTGGCCTTATCCACTCTATTATAAAGGTTAGATAAAGGACCAATGGACTTCATAGTTGCAATATATCAAACTCTTAGAGATAAGGATGTGATATGGGTGATTATTGACTGAATCAAGAAATTAAAACATTTCCTATGTATCAAGGAGTTAATTAAGGCTGAGGATCTTGGGTACTTATATGTGTGAGAGATCATTAGACTCCATGGTATTCCAGTGAATATCATTTTATATATGGACCCTTGCTTCACATCCTGGTTTTTGAGTGGATTATAGGTGGAAATAGGTTCTTAGTTGAAGATGCGCATGATATATCATCCCCATATGGATGAACAGACTAAGTTCTCCATCCATATTCATGAATACTTTCTTTGAGAATGTATGCTTCACTTTAGTCATTTATATGAGAAACATCTTCCCCTAGTGGGGTGGAGTTTTCCTATAAAAATATTTATCAAGATTTTATATGAATAGTACATTTGAGGCATTGTAATGGAAGCCTTATATATCACATATTTATTTGGAAGAGATTAGAGAATGATCCTTGGTTAGACTGAGCATCAATTAAGAGATGATGAATATTGGGAATTTGATCAGGATTAGGTTAAAGAAAAATCAAAGTCACCAGAAATAATACGTTGATCATTTTTACCATCCTTTGGATTTGAGGTAAGTTATGATGTTTTAATTTGAGTTTCACCTTAGTTGGGACATAGATTTTGGGTATGCAGGGTATATTATCACCTTGTTATGTCTACCCATTTGAGATTGTGGAGTGACTCTAGAAGGTGGATTATCGATTATACTTACCTAATCATTTGAATTCCATCCATGATGCATTACATGTTTTCCAATTTAAGAGGTATCATCCAAACCCATACCATGTGATCAAGTGGGATGATGTTGAAATTGAACCTGACACCTTAGTTATTGAAAGGGATGTTCGGATAATGGACTCATAGGATAAGGAATTTCCTGGAATAATGATCCCATTGGTTTATGTGAGATGGAAATGTGGTATGGAAAACTATGAGACATGTGAGTGTAAGGAGTTAATGATGTACCAATGTACTTATCACTTTTTAAGTTCATGAACGCAACCTTTATTAATATAGAAATTTTCATGGTGAGGAGAATTTTAACACACCATGATTCATAGGTATGTTTAATTTTGAGTTTGGTCACCTCTTTTAAGGTTCTAGAGGATTTTATGAGTCAGGGGTTAAAAATTTGGAGTTTTGGGGAAAACAGTCTAGGTACATGGTTTAGGCATATGGTTAGTAGTAACCATGTGGTAACCATGTTATATAGATATGTTAGTTCCAATGATGATTTAAATAGTTTTAGTATGGTTTTTCTAATCGTGTGAGTCTCCAGAAAAACCATGTAGATGTTCTGGTTTGGGACCAGAGGCCATTAAATGGCTTATGTCTCACACAACTCCTTTTCTCAGTACTATTCATAGAACAATGTTAACTTTACCACCTTCACACAACTTTATTTTCTTAGGTAAGTTTGTGGAACTTCTCTCAAGCAACCCCCTTTCACACAACTACCTTCACCAAAATATATCACTCAAGACCATTTTGTTCAAGTAAAACATATGTGGAAAGATATCCCTTAATCCTCATATAAATATTTTTAGTTAAAAATGAGAGGGTTTATCTAACATTTATAGGAAAAATCCAAAATTCATAGAACTCTTATGCGCTCCAACTTGAGCAGCCTTCCACCTTTAAATATTCACATGTAACTCCATAAATGCATTGTGTTCGTGTAACTAAAATTTTAATGATCACCCAAAATTTGTATGGATCACACCTATACTGGGAAAAAACCACTAAAATAGCATAAAATCACATATACTTACATGAATCTCCAGACTTTTCACTAAAATAAACTTAGCACTTATTTTAAAATTTCAATCTCAAAAATTTAGAAAACAACATGAAACTATTCCATCTTTAACACTTATATAATTCCTCTTTCAGCCTACCAATTCCTATAAACCACCGACCTTAGTATTAAAAATCATCAATAAAATTGGTAACAAATATACTGTAAGGACCAGTCAGGATATGTGATACCACTAAGTAGGGGGGGGAGTGAATTAGTAGTATACATTTTTTATGTTTTCATTTTTTAAATAAACTTATCCTATGGTTAGAGAGAAATGTCTCATATGAATCACAAAACACTAAAAATTCAAAAGAGAACAATAATTTAAAATTTTCACTAATCAAATAGATTATCTAGTCCTTGGCATGATCTAGATATAATCCATGACCACACAACCCACTATAAAATAATTCACATGGTTACAAAAAGTAGGGTATATTCATCACTTGAATTGCAGTATAGTACCCCGATAGTGAATTATCTCCTTATATAGTTGATATGATAATAAATATTTTAAATCAATGGGATAAACCTTCACTAACATGTTTCTCCATGTTTTCACTATTCTTCTTGGATTCTACACACTTTCCCTTCTACAAGACAATTATTATTCTTATAAAATTTATTACACAAAAACAACCAAGAAACTTTTATTCCTTCTTTTTATCTCTTCTTTATTCTTCCTCATAAAACTATATCTTATTCCCACACAAATAAATAATCTGTAACAATTGTAAATATAAAACATGTTGTACCCGTTACCTCTTTTATTTATTTTATATTCAAATATTTATGAAACCCTATAAATAATTTTGAATTAAAATCTCTATAAATATCAGATATGGTATTCATAATAGCTTCCTTAAAAACTACCTATATAATTTATTTTAACTACATTTAAATATGTAGAAATATCATAGCCTCTTTATCCTCCTTTACACCTTCATTTATTATATATTAAATCACTTTGTATTCATCAATACAAAAATGGTACAATGACATGATCTTGGATAATCCAATATTGGAATTCTTGCTCATTAATATCATCAAACCTACATCAACTTATATTTATAATTTACATGAATTAAATATTTCATATAAATATGCATGATTTCATCATGAAATATTCTATATTCATGGTGGAAATTTTTTCTAGGAATACCTCTTCATAACAGCCTAAAAAATGGTGAAATAGAGTGTTGTATTTATCATTTTATGAGAAAAACCACTTGGAACCATCTGAAATGACTATATCCTTATCTATATAATTGATGAAAACTGCATGAAACTATTTTCAAACCTATCTTTGAGACTTATAATATCTTCCACTTCTTGATATTCCATATGGTTGATCATGTGTTTGATCAACCTACAGTGTGATCCCAAATCACTCAACCTTACATGCATGTCCATGACCACTTGAGATACCGTGTGAAAGATAAGAAATCCTTTATGTGGTAGGTCCTCATTTTTTTATTCTATAAGTTCTCATTTCTTTATGTGGATGGTCCTTAATTATCCATGTCGTGGGTTTTCATTTATTCATTTTGTAGGTATGAATCAATTCATGTGGTAACTTACTTATAGTAACGTCACCTATAGTGTGGAGATCACAATAATTCATTGACTTTATATGGTCAATATATCAATCATAACTTCCCACTTCATGCGGTTAGTACCAGTTCTTCATGTAGATGGTACCATTTCTTCAAGAATCCACTCAAACCACCCTTTAAATTATTTACTTCAACATTGTTGTAAAAAATGTGCACTCTCAAATACTAAGACATGTTTTTAACCTTATGATCAGAACACAAATGTTAAAATATGAAAACTATTCCTACCATTACTTAAAAATTTATATTTTGAAAAAAAGGAAACACCATAAACAATACCATTTCCCATTCACCATTATCTTCACCCATTGAGAAACAAATTTAAACAACTTGTTATCAATAATATCCCCCTTTATATTTAGTTGTCAACTGAGGAACATAAATCACTGAATATATAAAACTCAAGTTATGGATCACTATCCTATAAATCAAAGACTACATGACCTAGGTCGGTGTAGAAAACAATAATCATTGAAAAATACTGCCATGTTTTCTTTAAATAAGTAAAAAAATCATTACAAACTTCTTTGTCTCCTCAAAACATTATTACAATATTTTCAAAACTAAAACCAACTACAAACTATAAGAAATAGTTCTGAAACCCACTTTAATTTTTTTTAAAACTATTAAAAAAGTCACCAAAAATTACACATAATGACATCATAGATTACCCCTGTAAGAAATACCCCTATATATATTCTCTCACTAAATAGGAAAAAAACATATCAATGGATAGATTTTTGTTGTCATATTTCTCTCCTTTTGAAAAAAAAACTAAATACAAGATGAGATAAGGGATGAGATTGCATACCTTAACCTTCAAGGGGGTGAGGTTAAACACCTATAATTAACCTCATCTTCTAAAATTTATCCTTGAGAAATAGTTTAGTGAAAATATCATCCACCTACTCTTCTAATATTAAAAAATCTAGATTTAAATATTTTATTTCCTAAATCTCCTAAGTTAAGTGATATTTGATATCAATGTGATTTGATCTTGAATGTTTCACGAGATTCCTTATGAGATTAATGGAACTTTGATTATCAAAACCCAAAATAAGTATCAATTTCAATTAAACCAAAAAATCTTCCAAAGGCGTCTTTATAAAAAATAATTACATTATAGCTTAAGTGGTAGCTATATACACAGATTCTATAGTAAAGGGATTCACTAATCTTTGTTCCTTTTTTTTGATAACTCGTAAATTTTTCTCCTAGAAAGAAGACACAACCATATGTGGATCTATTTTTATCAAGACAACCTACCAAATATATATTTGTATAGCCTAATATATTCAACTTACCATTAATTTCATACTTTATCCCATAATTTTTTGTGTCCTTAATGTATATAAAAATTATTTTTCTAGAAAAAATGTGACATTTTTGGTGCTCTTTGAAATATGACACAAAGGGTAACCACATAATCTGGGTTTAATATAGAGGATGTTAAATATAGAATGATTCCAATAAATTTAGTAAATTATTTAGGAACAATATCCTATCTAAATTCACCCTTAAATAGATTTTTTACCACTGATATAGGTGTGAAAATAGGTTTTGAATCTTCCATTTAAAATATTTTGAGTAGTTCATTGGCATATAATTTTTTGTGATAGGAAAATGTGTCCCTTATCTTTAGAGATTTTAAATCCAATAAATTACCTTATTTATCCCCAAATATTCATTTAAAACAACATCTTAATCTCTTTATAAAACCCTTCACATTGATATTTATTATTTCAAGAAAAAATGGTATCATCAATATAGAAAATCAAAATGAGAGAAACCTATTAATTTTATTTTATGTATAGTTTGTTTTCTTCTATTCCTTTATTGAAGTTAAGATTATTTAAATAGGAATACATCTTGGAATACCAATATCCTAGGTCTTTATTCAACTATTATAAATACTTATTAATCTTACACAAATAGTTATATTCTTTTCCAAGAAATAAACCACTTGGATTCTCAATATAGACTCATTATTCCATATCTCCCTTGAGAAAAGAAAAATTGAAATCCATTTGGAAGATATTATATTTATTTTATGTATCCAAATTAATAAAGATTATAATGGTTTCAATTATTGAAACTGGTGGAAAGGTATCATCAAAATCAATCCATTAAACCTATGATAATCCCTTACAAACAAGTTTTTACTTATTTCTTACCACTTCACCTTTTTCATTCAAATAAAATTTTTATCTTTTTATTTTGGTACCAACTACCATGTATCGTTTCTATAAATATTATCCAATTACCCATTCATGTAATCAATCTAATCTTGATGATCCAATGATTATTCAACATATCATGGATGAACATATGAAAACAACGAGGTTTATGAAACTATCCTAAATATTATTATAGTTTTAACATTTTTTTATTGATCAAAAATGATATTTTGAACTTAAAATTTATTTATTAGACTTAGATGAGATAAATATGATTTTACCTCATCACTTGAAGTTGATAAATCAATATCTTCATCCTGTATAACTTCTACATCATCACTTCTTTTAGAGACTTCAACACATTTTTTAATAAAAACAATTTCATATTTATTTCCTCTTATATCTACAAATGACTATGAAACATTTATTTCTTAATTTTCTGAAATTTTCACTTTAGTAGAATCATAAAACTTACAATTTCCTGATTTTAAAATCTGTATCCTCTACCATTTTAAAGTTACCTAAGAAAGATACTATCAACACCTCTTTGATCAAACTTCCAAAGATTATAACCTTTAACTTTGATAATACATGGGCTACCAAATACCCTAATATACTTAATACATGGGGTCTTATTAAAGTACATCTCATATGATAACATATCTAGATTTGGTATACTAAAATATGGATTCTATATGTGAACTATTGATCTAATATATTGTATCCAAAAGAACCAAGAAGTTTTATATTCAATTAACATGATTTGATCCATCTGAAATAGAATTATATTCTTTATTTCAACCAAAACATTTTAATGCGGTGTGTATGGTGTACTAAGATCATAATGAATACCACAATTCTTAAGATAACCTTCAAACTTTTCGTTTCTGTATTCATCACCATTATCAGTTTAAATATTCTTAAAATAGTATTCAAACTCCTTTTACCACTTCTCCAAAAACTTTTCAACATCTTGAGAGTATTTAATTTATGTTTCATAAAAAAATGCATATAATTCAAGTTAAATAGTCAAAAAATAAATAAAATACTTATCTATTTTTTTGAATGCTTCCTCATGGCCCCATAAATATCAAGTTGAATTAGCTCCAAATGGTGAGAAGAAAGTATCTCAAAATTATTGTGTATAAAATATGTGAGCTTAACCTTACTAAAAATAAAGAAACACAATTATATTCTTCTAATAATATTTATAATATCATGAACACTTTATATTTGAATTAACTTGTTCATATTTATCTAGAAATTTTTTCCTTTCCTTCTATTCCACAGCCGATTCTCTACCTTCATGCTCAGATAAGATGAATTTTGAGTAGAACCAACCTGAAATAAGTTTTCCTTTATCTATTGTCATTTTTTAATAAATTCTACATCATTAATATTTTTAACTACAAACCCATATTTTATAAAAATAACATCATTTACTTCATCATATATTTGAGAAACACTTGATTAATTGTATTTTGGACCATTAATAAATAAGAAGAATCTAGATTTCAAATTTTCTTTTACAATTATAGTATATCCAACAATGTTAATTATAAGAGAATAATCATTACCAAAAGTTACTATACCTTTTTTAGTATCTCACATTCTTTTATAAATTCATGTCTCTAATAATATATAAAGAACACCCACTATCCAAAATCCAATTTCCTTTTCCTTTTATAGTTTTGAGTGTAGTTTATACCATAAGAGCCATATATTTCCCCCTTTCTTCATTCTCCTGATGATTTTGAGTTTTTCCATAAAAACCATGTTGGTATGTTAGCATCACTAGATAACCTTTTTTAAGGTATCTATAATTATCACTTCTCTCACATAGAGTTTTAATAAGATGAAATATGTTCTCAATATTCATATTATATTTTTCATATTGCTTTTTAGTCTAGATTCTTTGAGTGGGTTGAATCCCCCTCAAACTCTACCTCAAATACCTCCTAGATCTATTATATAATTAATTATTAAACCAAACCATATTCTTTTGTATTCCTAAATCCTCCACAACACCAACAATATCTATAAAAAGTGTATTTTCATTTAAAACTTGCATGCTGTCTAGAACTGCATATATGTTTTCCAATATCTTTCTGATCATAAATCTTGGATCATTTTCATGAATTTTTTATATCCTCCTAAAATATTATTCTTTATATTATACTTCTTCCTAGCCTTATTAGAGTCTCTAGTTATAGAGTTGTTTCATTAAAATTTGATTTCTCAAAAATTCCAAAATTTTGGAATTCACTTGTTTTAGCTACAAACATGATTCTCTTGACTTGATTATTCATATCAAAACATTTAAAAAAATATTTAGTCTTGTTAGTTTACTCTAAGGATTATATTGTATGGTATTTTTAAGATTCACACTCAGAAATTTCTCAAATTTCTGAAATAGAATTTTAGAAGTTAGATTTTCTTTATTTAGATTTAAATCGTTTTTATTGTAAAAGTTCACATATTTTCTTTTTCACACCCATATTTTATTCTAGATTGATGTTGAGAATTTAATATTCATCAAGTAAACTTTTTAGGTTATCAATATCTTTTAAAAAAATATATTTTTCCTCTTCATGAACTGTTTATTGATTTTTAATAGGTTGACCATCATTATTTAGCTTGTTTCTAGATTTCTCTAGCATTGTAATTTTATAGATACATTATTTAAATTATATTTTTAGAATGGAATCCATATGAGCTTCCACTTATTATTATTTAGTGTTTCTACATTAATCATTATAAAAAATCTCATCATTCTTATTTGTAATAAGAAGCTTCTTAGCACCATCATCACTGAATTTTTTTGGCTTCCACTTCTTCTTCACTGTCATCATCTTCCTCACATTAGGAAAAAACTTTTCTCATTTTATATATAGAGAAATTATTATTCCTTAATTTTTATTATGAATTTTATTTTTCTAACTTCTTCTTTAGTGGTATTTTTGTCCTTCCATATTCTTTCACACAATCTTTATCTTCCTTTAGTGTTGGAATTTTTTTTGTGAAATTTCCAATAACTTCGTAGTTAAAGAACTTAATTGGTTATTTACATTATAATTCATTATGATTATTTTAATATTTTTGGTAAATAAATAAATTAATTCATCTAAATTATTACTCAATCCATATTTTTAATCATAAACACTAACTTCATTCTCAATAATAACATTATTTGACTTTTATTTATTAGTGGCTTTGAAAGAAACTTCTCAGTTTTCATTTTATTTATTATTGATAGAATTCTATCTTATCATTTCATATATATTTAAAATACTATGAACATCATACATAGATATTATTTTTTAATATATATATTCTATAAATGATACTTTAACATAAAATTTATCAGGAATAATTCTTATAATCTTCTTCAAAATAGTCAAATCTTCTAATTTCTCACCAAAGATTCTTATGGTGCTTAATATGTCATTAACTCTTATAAATAAATCACCAATAGATTCATCATATCCCATTTTTAGATCTTCATAATTTAATATCCAAATCTTTATTTTTTATTTATTTACCTTCGTGTTCCCTTCATAAATATTTTTCAACTTTCCCCAGATGCCTTTAGCCATTCCAAATCCTTTAAGTCTCAGGAATTAACTTTCAAAGAGGGAGGAAAGTATAATTTTTTTTGATAATCCATAATTATCCATATTATTATTATTAGTTTATATTAATATATAACCCTCAACATGAGGAATTAAACCATCTATAGTAGCATCCAAAACTTCATATCAAATGGATAATAGATAGGGTAACATCATGTCCTTGAGATATGACAGTTATTTATATCGAAAATAGGAATACCCTTACTATTAAATAAATTTATAGCATCCATGAAAAAATTATTCATCAATATTTATGATAAATATAATAAAATAATGGAACCTAGATCTGATACCAATTGTATGGAATGACCTGGATTAGTGAGACCGTTGAGAGTGGGTGGGTGAATCAATGGTTTTCTTCTTTTATGTATTTCATTTTTAAAAAAATAAATTAACCTCTATTCATAGATAAATGACTCCACTAAATAAAAAAACACAAGAACATCCACATAAACAAAAAAATTTACAAGTTTCACTTATCAACAAGAGTATATTGTCCTTGGAATAATCTAAATAAAATACAAGATCAAATAACTCACTAGAAAATAATCCATGTGGTTACAACAATCATGGTATACCCATCACTTGTATTGTACTATATAACTTTGATATTTAATGTGTTCCTATTATGATTAATATGATAATATATATTTTTCCACAATAGAATATAACTTCACCAATAATCTTCTATAAAATGTTACTATAATGCTTTAATTCTTCATAATTTTTCTTATATAAGCTAGTTCTTATTTTCATCGATTAATTACACAACATCTAGAAATAACCTCTTTCGGCTTATTCTTACCTCTTCTTTCTTCTTCCCCAAAAAACTTTATTTTACTTCCACACATATACATGATCTAAAACAACTATAAATATAAAACATGCAGTGTTGGTTAAATATTATATTTATTATTTATTTAATTATTTATGAAATTGTGTAAATAATCTTGAATTCAAAACTCCATAAATATTAGATCCAGTATTCAAAATAACTTCCTTAAAAAAATGATTCCATAATTGATTGTAACTATATATAAACATGTAGAAATATCACCACCTATATATCCTCCTTTTAACCTACATTTATTTCACATTAATTTACTGCATATGCATTAATACATGAATGGTATAGTGGCATGATCAGGTTAACTCCAAAATTAGAATTATTTCTTATAAATACCAATGAAAATGTATCCCCTTATTTCTATAATATCCATACATTAAATATTTCATATAAATATTCATGCACACATCATGGAATCTCATATATCTATGCTTCAAAATTTTTCTGTGAACCTATCTTAATAACAAAATGAAATATAATAAAATAGTGTGTCATATTTATCATTTAATAAACAAACCACATAGAACCATATAAAATGACTATATCTATCTCCACATATTTGGTGATAATTTCATGTAACTATCTTCATAATAAGTTTTCAGTCTTATCATATCTTCCATTGATAGATCTTTTATGTGGTTGATCATGTAGTTGATCAACCAACCATGCAATCCTAGGTCTCTCAACCTACTGTGTGTGTCTATAATCACTTGACCTATCATGTGGTTGATAAGAAATACTTCAAGTGGTAGGTCCTCATTTCTTTATGTGGTAGGTTTTAATTTCTTCATATAACAGTTCTTCATTTCTTCATATAGTAGGTCCTCATTTCTTCATATTGTCAATATTACTTATTATTGTCACTTTCTCATTGTATATTTACTTACCATATAAATATCGCTATAATTCATTGACTTAATGTGGTTGTTAAATCAACAATGACTTCTCACTTCACGATGCCAATACTAGTTCTTCATGTGCTAGGTACTAGTTCTTCATACAGTTACTTGAATATCCCTTCAACTTCTACAATTATTCATTTTTCTAAACAATTTTCACTCTCTTATACTAATACATATTTTAGAACTTATGATTAGAATAAAATATCCAATATGAAAACTCTTCCTACCATTACTTACTGATTTATGTGTTGAAAAAAAATAAAACACTATAAAAAATCCCAGTTTTTATTCACCATATTCTTTACCAATCTAACAATAAATCAAAACCATTTAGTCTCAACATAGAAAATAATCATAACACTAAAACTCTATATTGAATCACCTTGGTTATAACACCAAAAATATATTACATTATACATTAAAATAATTCTATAGTGGATACTTTGGAAAATGTTTCTAAAACCCTAGATTATTTAGACCAAGTCAAGATGATCATCCACATAACAAATTGTTATGTGGTATATCAATTTATCAGTAATGATATGGAGAAAATAAATGAAATTAACACTGCCATAGATTAAGGTGACACTTTATCCTCACTGATCAATGTAATAATTAACTAGATTCATTTAGTAATATACTATATAAAAATTGAGTCTCTCTCATCGAATCGATGCAAAAAATGAACATATTTGGTGGTGGGAAAAAAATTAATCCTTTACAATAACCAAAATTCTTAGAAGTTCCTCTATAATAGAGGATTTTATGGAGTCCTCATAAGGTGAATCAAATGGGGACAAATATTCACTTTTATGTAAGAAGTCCATGTTAGTACCTGTGGTAACCACCAGTTAGGAGCCAATATCTCCCAATAAATTAGATAGCTCAGATACTTCTAACCATTGATGATGGAATAATACATGGAATTCATGAAGAAATTCTTTCCCAACTATATAAATTCCAACATTATTCATCAATCCATAAAGTTATTTCACACTTCCAAATACTCTTGGACATTTTTTGCATGGGGAATAATTTTCAATGGTCATTACCCTCTAGTTATAACCAAGAATTTAAAGTTAATTATTACTACAATTGATTTCTTATCAAAGTGGAGAAATACTATACCCCTCAAGGAAGTTATAAAAAAGTTGTCATCAATTTCATGAAGTCTAATATCTTTAAATGATTTGGGTCCCCTCACACAATATTGTTGAAAAACAAAACCAATTTCTATTATTCTTAATTAAAGAGTCTATATCAGGAGTTCAACATTTAGTATAACCACTCATCCCACTATTATAAAGTAGAAAATGGATAGATAAAGTCCTTAAATAAAATTCTATCTAACATCTTTTAGAAGTTTTTGGATAAATAAAATAAGTCTTGGATAGATAAACTCCTACATGATTTATGGGATTATCACACCACAACCCATACTATTACATAAGAGACCGCATACTCCCTTGTATATAGAAAAATCCATCCATTGCCATTGAGGTTGAGTATCCATCACATCACATCACCATATGTGATCAACCAACCAAAGTTGTGTAATATCAAATCTTGTTGGATGAATTAGTGTAACTTGATGAGAAAATTTTACTCACACTACATAACCTAGAGGTTTATTAAAATCTTGTTGCATGAACATTCAATAAAATGACCCACCCCTATTTGTTTATCCAAGGAGAACTAGTATTGGATATGAGATCTATTATTATACTAGGGAAGAAACACCTAAATTTTTACATGTAATGGAATAAAAATTATTATATGAACATTATCTAATAGAACATAGATTATTCTTTAGTTACAATGGATAAAAATCATACCACAATAGCCACCAACAAAAGGTTTCTCATGAAATAATTTGAATAACTTATTATTAAAGACTTGAAAGTACATTATACATGACTCTAAACTGCTTGGAGATATTTCTAGTCATATGAACTTAAACTATAAGACATTATGGTCTTAGTCATATGACCTTAAACTGGAATACATGGTGGTCCTAATCATATGACCTTAAAGTGTAAGACACAATGTTAATAGTTGTATAACCTTAAATTAAAAGACACATGGTCCTTACTATAAGGACATAAACTATATGATATGTAGTCTATTTTTTATGACTCTAAACTTCATGGTGATGGTTCTTCTTATATAAACTTAAACTACAAGGCATTATGGTCTTAGACATATGATCTTAAACTACAAGACATGATGTTCCTAGATATATTACCATAATTTAGAAGACATGTGTTCTATACCAAAATTCCATAAATGGTATGGTACGTAGTCTATATAGAGTGGTCTATACCACATGACCTTTTCATGACCTTAAACTAATCGGAGTGGTCTATTCCATATAAATGAAAACCATAAAATGCCTCCTTATGTGAGAGATCAATCTATATAATATTTATCTTTATAAGAATATTTTAATGGCTATGGAAAAATATGACTACCCTCATGTCATAGTTCAACTATATTATGAAAAAGGTATCCCTTACCAGAAAAATGTGTGTCTTGATTCCCATTACCATTGGATATGTAGTGATGCCTAAATCTATTATCGCAGACCCAACCATATATTCCATTTCCATGATTCAGTTATCCGTAGTGATGATAGTTTTATATGATCACAATATTTCTTCTCATATAATTTAATTATAAAGTAATAATTTTAGTTTATCCACATATTAATACCTCATTAACATCAGATTTACTCCCTTATCACACCAATATAATCATCCATTTCATTACCATGTATCATGTACATGAGATAGATCCATATAGAGACAATAACTACATTTGGAATGAATCCTGTTATGTTAAGATATATAGTAATGCATGGGTTTCCTATTTGAGTTTAACTAAGAATATAATAATATTTAATTTTAGTGACCAGGATCCTACTTTTCAATGCTAGGCCTACCACTACAGCCTAGTGCCAAAATAAAGCCACCCCATTTTCTCTTATGCAAGAGCTAGGTCTACATCGAGATTACTAAGAACTATATGTGTCTTTATTCATGTTATACCAAGATATATAGTGACATCCTAATAACTTATATTGGAAACAACTACATATTTCATTATTATCAAACTTTTACCTTATCCCAATTTCAGATACTTCATCAATTCACATCAGATGTTCTCCACTGAATCAACACTAAAAGAAAACAATTTCACTTTTCCCATGAGATAGATCCATGAAAGCCTACTTCACATAGGTACTTTCCCCATGAACTTAAACTATATGAAATTATATTCCTTATCACATGATGTTAAACTACATGTAATATTTTCCAACCAATATAAATATTATTATTTTTTGGATAAATCTGTTTAGTATGACCTAATTTCCTTGCATGATATAAAAATCACTATGAGAGTCCATAGTGTATGGTTCCTTATCCATAAACCCATACTAGGATAAAATTACCCCTATTTACAAGAATTATATCCCTATATTTGGGTTTCCTTGATTCATGTCAGGATTTTCCTTCTATATCTCAACATTGGGATGAAGTACATCAGTTAGATCTATGAAATAAATATTAAAATAACTATGTGTGGCTTGATTCCTAGTTTCCCAGGATACATAGTGACATTTAGATAACTTATCTCATACCCATTTTAAAATGAAACTTTTATAAAAAACTCTATTAGTGCATGGTATCCCTATTCATATAGAGTTTTCTTCCATGATCATACACTAGGACACTATATACAAAAACTTGGATCTCCCGTCCTTGGTATGACCATGGAGTCACTTATGGTTTCGATCCTACATCAGAATAAAAATTTAATTCTTAATAAATACATGTGTATTGATTTATATTAATCTAAGATATATAGTGACATCTATAACTTCCACCTAATATCCATCTTCAAAATCAGTTTATATCCCATCCTGCACCATCCTAGCACTCAATCTTCCTAATTAATTCTAGGTTTTCTTTATTAATAATATTATTGGATGAGAACTTTTCATACCAATTTAAAGAAATAAATATGTATTTATTATTGTTATACTAGGATATGCAGTGACCCCCATAAGTTTCGACATAGTTCTAGTTACAGATCCTACTAATTCCAATCCCCTCTCAATCTTAATGTTTAGAACCTCTCATTCATTCCAGGTTATTTTGTGTCCATACATTAGGATAAATCTATTTCCACTTCCCCAATGTATGAAATAAATATATACAAAGGATATTTATCATAACTACATGTGGCTTGATTCCTATCACTACAGTATACATAGAGGAATCTAAACCATCTTCCCCAAGCCTTTCCACAAATCTATATGCACTTACACTCCACTAAATATTCCATAACAACCCAAACTTGGTCAGTTTTGGATTTAATTATTCCAATCACCTTTTAAATTTCCTCATCCCATATTCCACATTTTTTGAATTAAGTGTTTGAATCACCATAAACCTTTTACGACTACTGGTAATGAATGTATATGGTTCAAAAAATCCCCCCTCTACTTGGTAATGATATCCATTCCATATATCCAAAATCATAACCAAAGGCATGTTTTCTTACTAATTAAATAATCCTTTATCTCAATATTAATTAAAAAATGTTTTTGTGGAACCTGTCATTTTAATTTTATTAGTGATCACCCCCAACATATTTGTCCTATTTCATTATATTCCAATTCAAATAACTCATTATTTTAATTATAGAGTTCTTTTATCTTGTTCAAAGGTGTTGAATCATTGCTAAATCTTGATATCAATTTAGTTTGTTACAGCCCAAATTATATTTTGCTCAAAGTAATATGAAATTAAATTTCTTGCACCATTTTCTACTCAGGGTTGATCGTATTGGTGTTGAGACTTCATTATTCATGTTGGGTAAATTCCACTATTTCCACCAGAAGTGAAACCTCATTATTAGTTATGGATTTAGAAAGTTTCCATCATTGTTCTCAGAACTAAGACCCTAAAATGTGTGAACCTACTACAAATGAGGTCGTCTATATCAATTTGTGTCTTTTCGTAATTTTCATTTGGTTATTACCCTACCTTTATTAGTAATAGAGCATATAATATTTTAGTTCAAGCACTATAACCTTAAATTATATCCATATGTCTGAGGTTTTATATAATAATAATTGACTTTAATTTATGTTGGGGTTGATTTTCCCTAATAACTATATATATATTATCTTAACTTTTGGTCGAATGTGTATGGCATTAAAATTGAGTATATTTTGGTCAAAGATATTTGAACTTAAACATCATCTTTATCGGTCTATTTTTTAGGACCTTAGACTACTAAAGGAAAGATACATAATACCTATCATATTGAAAA
The DNA here is from genome assembly GCA_963277665.1 of Viscum album. Classification (NCBI taxonomy): domain Eukaryota; kingdom Viridiplantae; phylum Streptophyta; class Magnoliopsida; order Santalales; family Viscaceae; genus Viscum; species Viscum album. Next base: position 685,966,178 of record OY728142.1, on the reverse strand, counting down.
CCCATAAAGGTAATCTAAGGAAAAAGTTGAATCTTCTCTCATTAGACATGCACTATACGTACCCTAAAAAAATTAAAGCATTTGAAAATAATGGAAAAGTCATAAATCTTGTTTGGATGAAATACCATAAGGGGTGTCTTGAGAAAAATATGTGTTCCTTCCCACTACCCCTCTCATAATTTTAATATTAGGAAAAAATTAGGTATGAAATAAAAATATATAAATCTTGTAGGGACCACCATTTATCCCTAAAAAATATATCTATTTTCACTAGGTTCATCTACCTATAAAAAAGTTAGATCATTCTTCTATATCTCACATATATTGGTTCAAATGATTTTAAAATAATGTATTAATATGTAACTTTAGAGAACATGATCTGTTTTTAGAATTGAAATCCTCATGGAAAACCACAAGTCATTTTTCTCTTTTATATATTAATGCAATAACCTTGGATTATAATAATAATAAATTTGTCACCTATTTCTCCTACTTATATTCTTCTAAGATTACAAGTTTAAGAGGAAATAAAACTTTATAGTATTTTGTCTCATAGAATTACCTAGAATTACGACGATGGTATATATGTTTCATATCTATCTTACCTATATATTTTTGAGGGATTATTTCTTTAATATAATGGAATGATCTAAATATTTCATCATTGATTCAATTTTTTGAAAGTTATGATTTACCCTATAATGACCCATACTTTACATACATTGTTAATACTTCAAAATTGAAGTACACTTATTACAACATATAACAAAACCATTAAAGGACCGTATAGGTATAGTGTCTTTAGAAACTGGGAAACATAAACAACTGGTTCATAAAGCATCTACACTGTCTCCCATTTATTTCACCATATCTAGAGTCCCTTTTGGCATATACTACTTAATAACCTTCTTCCTGACCTGGGGAAAGAAAACATATAAAAGGGTGATCTCAAATGCTTAGTAAGGGTAAACAAAAGAAATATCAATCACATTATATTCATACGAACATAACATTTTGGAAATATTAACCTGCAAAAGAGATCATAATTTCATAACATGGGATAAATCATAGTAGTGAAATGTAATCCCAATAATAATAACTTAAAACATGAAACTTTGTGGCATACACACATAATCATATAGAATCATTTCTTATTAGTCAAGACTAATTTCCAAGACTATCTTAGAGGACAAAGTCCATTTCTGAACCGAGTTCACTCCTCGTTTCAGTCCTATTTCATTAAACCGGAATAACCTGCCGTTCCAGCCATGTATATCTCATGAGATATAAATCTTTACCCAATGAATTGGAGGTAGATATAGGTCCCACCCATCTCATAATGATACCATTCTTATGTGTGCCACAAAATCATAAATCATACATCATAGCTTAACCCATGTAATAAAAATGGGATTCTTAAACATCGTGACATCATAAAACAATTCATATAAGATAAAGGAATTCATAAAAATAATCCCATCACAACATAATCAAATCAATGTAATAATAGGGATAGAAACATAACCCTATATTATCTTAGATGGAAAATAATTTTGTTAAAACACTTGAACTCCATTCTTGAGGAAAATATCCTTTCTACTTCAAAAACATTTTTCCTTTCTTAACATGTCATACAATTTTAAACTAAAATAATTTGATTAAAAATAAACTTGAAAACTTGAAAATTAATATTCTTGGAAATAGTTTTCTAAAAATCCATTAATGCCGTATAAGTTAAAAAAACATTCTTCTCGTACTTTGGCCAGAAAAGTCAAAAAGTACCTCGTACGAAAAACGACAAAAAATTCCTTTCATATCGTTTACTAAAAACTCACAGAAGGGTAAAATTGGATTTAAACAATTGTATTAGTATAGAAATAATATTACATATTGAGGAAACATGTATGTGGATGATAATTATTCCCCAGTAAATTCTGAAGTATAAACAATCTCGGATAAAAATTGAAATTGCGAGAGTTTCCCTTACCTTAGGTCTGATTTGCTTCGTAAGTGTCCGAACCTCCTATATAATGATTTAAATAATGTCATTTACTTATTAAAGAATCATAATAATTTTTATTATATCATATATGGTCATATTCTTAGCTTCTTGTTAGTAATATTTCATTGCTACTTGTTATTCAGGTGTTTATTACTTTTTGTTCTTATGCGTGTTTTTTCGAATAAATTCTTATTATTATTTTTAGGTTATAGATACCTCATTTCAAGAATGTTATTAGTGTAATATATATCATATTTATTCATTCAATTCATTTATATAATCATTATGAAATGAAGATCATTTAGAACGAGTCGCATCACATCGTGGAGATGGTATTCCGTACACACGCACGAGCGATGATATCGTTCCCATGATCGTGGAATTGTATTGGAGTGTATTTATACTATTTCAGAATCAATATAAATTTATAATAATTATATATAGTTATTATTTACACCATTATACCCATCCAAGTAAGATGGTGGTGGAAAATAGATTACACCACGGCGTGGAGATGATATTCCGTACGTACGCACGCGCGGTGATTTCATTTTCCGCAGGATGGATAGATGGTGAAACAGGGTTGTTTCATACTTATAATAATATATCAGTATATTAGTGATACTGATGTTATTACTTCATAATGAAACAACTAAATAATAAGAAGTAGAAGAAGAAATAAAGTTTAAAGAATCGGTAACAGACATTACCTCTTCTTTGAAGAGCCTCTTCTTGACCTCCTCTTATGGAACTAAAAATGGTCTTTGAAGAAGACCAGAACATCTAGGATGTTTCTAGGGAAGTGGAGAAGATAATTTGGCAGGTTTTGTCCGAGCTTGAGGGCTCAAAGTGGTGTGAGGAGGAGAGGGATGAGGTTCCCTTTTATAAGGGAGGAGAGGGGCACCTTTGAAAAAACTAAAAATATTATTTTATTATAAAGTCATATTCGGTTTTTAATAGATCCAAATTGATTTATTTCGAATATAATGTGGGGATGGGTCGAAATCCTCTCATACAATATAATTTAGACAAGTTTATGTTTCTATTTTAACCTTATCATTTAGATTTAACTTTAAGTTAAATAATTTTACTTTTACCGTGTCTTCTTTTTTTCTTACACTATAAGGTTAATAAACTTACTATAACAAGCCAAAAGAACCCAAAGTTGTTTATTATTAATATATATAACCTTATATAAGTAATTTGGCTGAACCTTATATTTTTAAGAATAAAATAACAATTAATAATATAATAGTTTTTTTAAAAACTATTTTATGTCAATTTTGACACTATTTGGTAATTGATTTTTGTGAAAATAATAACAGAATGATTAGTTAGAAAAAATTTAATTAAATCAATACTAACATTTCATATTAACCTATAAAATTAGTTGAATTCATAAAAAGTCTCAAATTACATTTATTTGGGTATTTATAACATCAATTATGTTAATATTTCATTAATAATATAATTACTGTATCATCATTGTGTCATAAATAAATTAAATTATTTAAAGTCTAAAAATTACAAATAAAATACCATTATGTAGGAAATATTTTTATATTTCTAATAAATATTTATAGTCTAATTTATATTATGTATAACCCTATATTAAAAATGTTATAGTTATTAAACATTGATTTTAACTATTTTAACTATTCTTTAAATAAAATAATATTAAATGTCCTAATCTAATCCAAGTGGGCCTAAATGGTCATATTTTATTAATAAGGTTGTTTTTGGTCGAATTATACTTATCCAATATAATTAGGACATGTGTTAGGGTAATAATAATATCATTTTTACCCTTAATTACCCTATTTACTTTTAACCGTGGTAAAAAAAAGTAAAAAGTTACTATTCAAAAAAAATTATTTTCATCTCATTGAACCACATTTTAGTCCTTGATATTAACTTTGTCTCTAGGATTTTTAAAATTCCACTCACAGAAGTGGTAAAATTAAATTTTATGTAAATTTGCAAATTCTCCTAGGAGGTGGGTAAAAGACAGTGGAAAGTTCAATAAAATTTATATATATATAAAATTATTATTAAATGACTCCAATGAATTGTATTGAACTTATATAGGTATTATGTATCAATTTTGACCTAAAATAAATTTAAATAAAATAAATAATTAATTAAATAAAAATTCGGTTTTTAAATAGTAACCCAGTGTTTTCACTATTCATCAAAAATTGAAAGTTTTCAGAAAAATACCAAAATTTCACCCTAGTCTAATTTCGATATTCCGAATCCAAAAATGAAGTTTGTTTTGAAAAATAAAAATTACAAAATTTCAAAAAGTGGGTATTACTATTCATAACGGCTAGTTTTAATAATATTTCAATAGCATATCATTGTTTAGTGAAACTCGGTATTGCGTACCACGCAAGCTATCGAGGAAGGCCGCGATTGCATGTAAATCAAGACAAGATAGTTTTTTGTGTAGTGAAATATTCCTTTGATGATGTATATAACATAAAAACAAAATATTTCTCATAAAAATCTCGGGTGTTACATACCCAGTCCATTTCCATTCGATGCTTAGATGGATTTAGTTATTATGATGTTTCTCTTTGTCAGTTTCATAGATTATCATGAACTGATAGTATAAGAAACACATATTCTCTATAATTTTATAAAATAGTGAAATAATATTTCTATTCATAAATTGAAGGATATGAACATCCAAAATCTGGAGTCTTTATCTCATTTTATAAAAGATAAGGGATAAATTGAAATAATATTACATGGGATGCTTAATAGATTCCCAAAGTTGGGTCATTACTTATTCTTATTAATTGAAAACTTAAAATACTTCAACTAGAATTATATATTCTACTTATTTATTAAGATTTAGTGCCTCTATATTCATAACATCATTTATCCTTACACTTTCAACATACTCAACCATCTTCTAATGCTCCTCTACTTCTTTCTCAGTGGAGGATAGTACTTGGAGAAGTTGTCCCACTAAGGATTTTCCTTTAATGACCTCATTTTTCTTCTCTTTTAGCAAAATCATATGTTGAGTGGCTTTATGAAGTGCCTCAACCTTGTGATTCATAGAACTGGCTATAGGTTCTGTGATCAAGAGCTTCAACTAAAGTGACCCAACTCACTCATAGTTACTAATCATCTTCTCTTCACTAGCATGAATGTCATGATAATAATATCCTCTAGGGAGAAAAATGTTGAAGATATATTCAAGGCGATATAATTGGTTGTCGAGCCCATTGAGGGAGTATTAAGAACTGCCCTTAAGATTCTCCCACATATTAACTACCACATCCTCTTTTGCAATGAGTAGTACTCTAGGTATGATTAAGAGTCCATTTAGAGAACAAGAACATAGTTAGAACCAAATCACTTAGAGAGGGTAAAGTCTCAACATATAGTGATTTCATTGGCACTGAAATATACCATACATCCAAAAATTCCACTAAATGAGACACTGAAGTGGTGACCCCTTAATTTCCCATGGTCTAAGGTAGGACCATTGAAATTGATATCCAAAATATATTATCTAGTAGACATGAATTAAAACTGAACCAAAAGAAGTGTGAATAACCACCTTCACTCACTTAGATGTGTTGACATATTAAACCATATATGCTATATTATAAGGTGAAGTACATGAATATTACAATTAAAATACCTATATAATACTTTGAGACATCTGATATGAATATAAGATCACCATATCCTCTAATGCAGCTATATTCCTAGAGGGTTTCTTAGGTCCAAATGTGTTCTAAATGATACCATGAAGGAATGAACATAAATAAATTCAACTTTTATTAGTTCAAATAATATAAATAAAGTGTAAATTTTCACATAATTCACATTCCTATTGAGATACACTAGGTATAATGAATTCTAATTTAATATTTTTGACTGGGTCTTTAACATCCTAAGGTCATCCACTAAACCTGAATCAACTAGAAAATTTGATAAAATATTTCGGTAAAGATAATATTTTGACCTCTCTTTAGCTTTTCCATTTTTTTTCAATGATCGTACCTTATAGGTGTGTGGTGGATATGTTCTATTAAGTAGAAAACATCCATAAACCCATTAATTTTTACTCAATGTCTATATAATACTATAGATTAGTATAAGGTTATACAGGTATCTTAGGAAATAAATTTATAGATATAGAATCCACTTTCTAGTCTAGGGTGGAGACAATGATCTAGTAAAATATCTTACTCCATACTCACTGACTTCTTTTGAAGATATCTCCATAGAAGGAATCACTGGAGACAACACTGGGAACACCCCCAAAGTTTAAAAAAACTCACTTAGTGTTGTACCATTTTGGAAAGGGAAGATTTTTCTTCAATCCTATTTTATGAGCAAGAACTATGGTATATTTAAGTTCCTCTAGGAGAATACCTTAAAGATATAATGGGTGACTGGTCCCCTTCAAAATCCTATAAACTTTAACGAAGGAATTAATGATTTCATTGATGAAAAAAATGTTAAGAGAAAGTTGGAAAACTTTTTAACCCTTCCTAGGGAGATCTCTAAATAGCCACTTCTTCATTGACTATATCAATTTCATTTAGAGAACCATCATCATAGTTTCCTTCCTCACGACCATCCTCATTACTTCTTAGTATAGGATTCATCAATTTGTGTACTCAGTTTAATTAAAAGTTTTTACCTTTAGGTTATGATCTAACCCCACAACACCTAAAAGGTCTTACAATCCTAAATGGGTCTTTCCCTCTACAAATGCAGTCAAAATTCCTGTATAGCTTAGCCAACATTGGCACAATTGGGTTGATCCACCTTCCACTCACTAGCAGATCCAATATCACAAAGGACCTGATCCGTACCCAATTTTTAAACTCACACACTGGGAAGAGATAACCACTAATGAACATGGTCAGGAAATCTTCTTGGTGGACCAGTTGGTTGACCCTAGGGGTAACCTATTAGCCCTATTTAGTATATCAGTATTTGTTTAGTGTTGGCCAATAGGCACCTTGAATCCGATGGGTCTTGCAGGCCAAGTAACTTCAAAGTCTCATCATCCATGGATCTAAACTTTTCTACATAATTAAAATCTTATCATAGGTACTAATGGGAGAATAAACTTGAGGGAAAAGGTCCTGATATATAGTGTTCATCACAAGTTTCAATATCTCACCTGAAAGTGGAGGAGTTATTTATGAAATGTCCCATATAGATTTTGGAAGAATAAATTCATCATACATATCTCAAAAGATCAGAGTCTTTATAATCATGTGAACATCCTATAGTCATATCCTAAAATTTCCATGCATCAAGCAGAATGTATTTATATATTATATTTATATACTAATTATGTTCATAATTATATTCTTATTATGGTAGGATCATGATTGTGACGCCCATACTACGTTATAAAATCCTATAGCCTTGATCTCCTCTTAAAAATACACAAAACTCTAGAGCGCCTAGAAGGGACAACCATAATCCATTCCTCCATATCAAAGTCCCCAATTTGAACTCCACCCCAATCTATGGTCTAATATGTATCTCATTAGGTTGGGTGAATTTTTATGGAGCTCAAAACCTAGAATATTGCATCGTTCTTGTGGAGTCAGAGGAGTATACCTGAGAATGAAACCCTTGAAATGGTTATCGTCTTTGATGAAGAGTCCCACTATAAAAATGATGGATACATATATCTCATAGTGAATGTTGATCTAGTTTCTTAATTGATTCTCTGGACAGGGTTCAAGAATCGGTGCATCTCTAAATAACCCTCATCCATTTATAAGTAGACTTTACAATTAATGATAAAAAATGGATATCTTCCATATGGATGAGTGTTTATGGATCTTGGGTTCTATAATAATCTATAATTATTATAGGGTTAGTGGAGTATACCCAAGAATGTAACCCTCTGCATGGTTTGCCTCCTTAACAAATCATCCTACCATAAAAATGTTGGCATAAATTATAACATGGTAAGGGTTGATCCAATTACATTGTGGATTATTTAGGAAGGGTTCAATAACAAGTAAATCTCTCAATAACCAAAATACATAGACTGGTATACTCTCTAATTCTATATAGGCTCATAGGAATTCAACTATAATCTCTAATAAGGGTATATTTATTGAGTGTATACGCTAGTGTTGACTAGATTTAACATTTTTGATCATCTCTATTATTCTCATAGTGATATCTTGGGTAGTATTATTGGATTAATTTCTATAAAAGGACCAAAAAATATACATGGATATAGATTTAGTTAAAGGGAAAAAGTCATAAGTAAATAAAAAAATTGACAAATTCATAATTTTTCTATAGAAATCATGAAAATTAGACACCTAAAAAACCTATGAAAATTAATGGAGTTTATATAAAAAATTTTTAATGGAAGGTTTCACATAAATTATATGTGGTTACCTTAACTAGATAAGGATTGAGTATTTACAATAGAGAGTGTTTAGTTTACAGAGAATAATAGAAAAATAATTTTTGGGTAAGACAAGCTTCTGATAATCACAATAAGACCATAAAGTATTGAATAAGGGACCCCTTGGGGTATTTATTGAGTCGAAGTCAATAATTATATTGAACCATATATAAATTATGTAGAAAATATATTTTCCTCATAATTAGGTCCTCTTTTGTCCAATTGGATACAATTTTGAGGGGGTGGAAATTTTTGATGATTGTAAAACAATTGATCATCGCCTCAAAGAAGACCCGAAAGCAATGGTAAAATTCAAAGGAAAATTTTCAAAAAAAAAGTCCATTCTTGGAAGGCCCATAATCTTATATATAAATTTAATTTGGGAAATATTGGGGTATATACTTAATGGCCTCATAACATTATATCATATTGGAAGTCACTTTTTAGAGATGAGGTGTGCTTTCTTTATAGATACATAAGTTAAAATCCACTGTTACTTCATGACCACATAAAAGAAATTTATTTACAGCCACATAAAATTTTTATTCCTCAGAGTCATGTTGTGAATATGAAGTAGATATATTTTTCATCTCATAATAAATACTTGACCACATAAGGGTATTTTACTTTGATAATGGAGAGATATTTCCACTATATATTGGTTAATCTGCATGATGTGTATGGGTTGATCCATGAAAATGGAACTATATACGAGATGATCCAAATGATGTGTAAGGTTTGATTAATTTAAAAGAAAATAAATATGGGTTTATCATCATGCTATGTATGGTTTGATCCATGAAAAAGGAAATACATAAGGATTGATCTATATGATATATAATGGTTGATCCACAAAAAAGGGAATACATAAGGGTTGATCCACATGATACATAAGGGTTGATCCATGAAAAAGGAAATATATAGGGATTTATATGAATTATATTCAAGGGTTTATCCATAGCAAATAAAATATATAAGTTCTGATCTATATAATATATAGGGGTTGATCCATAGTAAAGGAAATATGTACATGCTAATCTGCATGATATGTAAGAGTTGATCCATGAAAAAGGAAATATATAAGGTTTGATCCCTGATAAATAAAATTTATATAGTTTGATCCACATGATACATAATGTTTTATCCATGGAAAAGGAAATATATAAGGTTTGAACCACATGATATTGATAAGAGGATTTTTTAGGAATAAATTATAAATAAATTCTTGTTTACCTTGGAATTTAGTAGAGTGCACACCCATGGTCGATCTCTCGAGGAAACCGATCACACACTAAATTTATACAGTCACTATTTTCAAACTAAATAATATAATACTAAATGATATATTAATATAATGGGGGGGGGGTTATAAATTAATGTTATATATAAATATATAAATGAAAATTAAAAAAAAATAAAAACAAAAAAAATTGAAAACAAAGAATTTATTGAGAAAAAATCTATCATCTCAGGGAGTTTATGGTGAAGCAATCATTGTTCTTTAAAATATTATCACTATTTTATCTAATTTTGAGATCAATTTTATAACTAAAAAATATCCCATTTTAATTGTTATTTACCCACACTTACCCTCAACATGGAGGCTAAAACTCCCTCACATCATTACCAAAATGATACTCCACCCCCATATGCATCTTTATGACGATTAAGGAGAGGAATATCAATGGTGGAGAAGAAAACACAACAATAGAGAAAGTGACTAATCTATATAATTAGTTTCCCATTAATAAAATTCTTAGAATAAAATAATGAAAAATTTTGTAGTGTATGAACAAAATAATAACCACTCCCACCTCAAACAAGAGTTGAATTAAGTTCTACATGTTCATAGAGTTGATAAGAGAATGGTAGGATAACACAAAAGATAAAATAAAATATAATAGAGGGATGGATATAATAATAATATATAATTTTTAGAACAATATTACATGGAAAAAATCTTCCAAGATATTAAAAATTCCTAACTAAAATGGATAACTCAAATTTCCAACTCTTTAAAATAGATAGGGAGACACATTTTTATAGAAAATAGGGGTGAATAATTTTGTATCTAAATATTTACTTTGAACGTTTTCACCTGGTTGGCATAGTAATTGATTTTTTTTGAAAATGTTGTATTCTTAAATTTTGTTTGGATATCTATCCTCTATTTTCCCAAAAAATTTAAACTTCATTAGATATATTAACTAGATATAAGATATATTGACTATGAAAACAATTTCTAGAATAGAGACTATTGGAATTCCATTGTTTTAGTTTACCATGTATTAATTCCATTGAAAAAGGATTAATCTCAAGTGTAAAATATTATTAAAAATATTATCTGTATTTTTCTCTATCTAAATGTAAATTTTTATCTCTATTGGTTTTTTATGAGACATGGTTCATATTTGAAAGTCATCAAAATTAGGAACATATTCCAAGGACCAAATCAAGAGAACCTTTTAAGCCTTAAATTATTAGATTTAGACTTATGTCTAGTTTAATTAAATGAATCCCATCATATATGTGATCCTAAAAAATTGGTTTTTTGAACTTTATATGAATAAATAATAAGTTATTGTCCAAATACCAAGTTTATAAAAAAATATTTAAATATTGAAATTAATCCATTTTCATAATTGAGATCAAAATATTAATAAAATATAAAATCATGACAATTACTCTTAAAATATAAAATTTTGTAGATTAAGAAATTGATATTACTGAATAAAATGTGTTAAAGTATGAGATTTATCATTTCCCCGCACTTAAAAATTATACTCCCAAGAAATTATCTAATACTAAATTCAAAAAAAACTTATAAAGTCAAAATTGATAATACTACTCAATTACAATATATATGGAAATATCATGCTTAATACATAGATAAAAATTTACTAAATCCTCTAAAATCATGAAATTTCATTCAATATCATGTTAATCCCCATGTGCACGTCCTACCTACCTCTCCATAAATGTATTCCACTATTCACTCAATGATTCTTTTATATAGAGGTTTTCTCATTCTTAAGAACATGTGTGATCTCCAATAGATTGTAAATGTTCTAATATATTTAATTTATGAGACATGATTTTTTTTCAACCAAGGGGACTTATTCTTGGCGAATTATATGGATATGGGTTGGTGGGTATAAAATTTTAAAAATTTATGACTAGAAAGAGAAGGTTAACTCTTAAATAAAAATGCATGAATATTAAAGTGAAAATAAAGTAAATATCTGACTCAATTAACTTTATATTTGAAACACAATAACTCTTATTAATAACATGATACACGAGTCAAAAAATAAATACAATGAACAATTTTATCCAAATTCTCCCCCTTTTATCTATTTTTTTAAATTTTTATCATTTTTTAATTTTTTTTCATGGAGGATGGGATGATAATAAAGTAAAAATAATGCATAAAAATAATTACTTAAAATTTTTTGAGGTACATGAGTCATAAAAGTAAACATAATTAATAATTCACACACATCTCTATTTTTTTCTTTTTATAATTTTTGCTTTTTTCCATTTTTTCCATTTTTTGGGAGAAAAAGATGATATAAATGATGTTAAATGATAAATGACCCATTACCATGTATAAAATTTCCAAAATGATAGAACAAACCTAACACCACCCTATAATGAGATTCATCACATAGAACACACATGAAAGGACCTTCCCCAACAATCAAACTTGAGATATCCATGTAAAAATATTAAGAGTGAAGGAAGATAAAGAAAAACTGATTTGTAATATTACATAAACCTATAAAAAAATTCATGGATTATAAGGTATAATAAAGGGAAGATGTAAATATATGTCTCAAGTTAAAACTGTTCCCAGAAAAATAAATTCCGTAATTACATCAAAATCATTTTAGGAGATCCAAATATTTTAAAGAGAAAAATCAAAAGTTTTGGATAAAAAAATTGACTAAAGACTCTCAAGAAAAAGATAAATGTTAAGAATATGTCAAAAAGGATTAGACACCTCTTAGGTTATGTATGGTATTCAATTTGGATATTACTATTGCACATGAGTTTCACAATCAATCAAACTTCATTAAATGAAAATATTGGAAATCTGAAATCAAAATAAATTTTAGCAATCATTTAAATTCTAAAATGCCCACATAAAAAGGTGTTCCAAAAAAACCAAGTAGGTATGAACTTTTTAAAGTATTTGGTTAAACTCAAGAATCATAAAAACACAAAAAAATTAAAAATATAAAAAACATGAACAATTATAGAAAAATCATGAAAAAGGAAACATACACAAAATTCTAAAATGGAGATTTAAATCTCTCCCACACTTAATATTTAACTATACTTTAATTTAATCTCTCCAAAATAAATAGTTAAGGGTATAGAAATAAAATTTAAGTAAAGAAAAAACATAAGTTTATTCTTCAGTGGTAGCCTTGAGTTAAGATCATAACTGCTACTAGTTTAGAACTAAAAATCAAGAATAAAGAATAAGAAATTTATTGAAATAAAAAAAACTAAAAATAAAGAGAAAGGAAAAATGAGTGTGGGTTTAAACCCCCATGTGGGTACTAGTTTTTGATTTCCTTCACCACGAAGTTCCAGATGTCACTCAAAATCTGATGGTGGATGTGGTTTGTGTTATTTGAACCACAATATTTTCCCCCTCTAATGAAAACTCCTTATCATAGGTTGTAGAAGACTCCATGGATAATATACAATGGTTCCATCCCTAAAGAAATATTGTATAACTTTCAAGGTGGGGAAATATAAAGAATGGTTCCTCCATTGCTTCAGCCACCCTCACTCTTTATTTATGTATTAACTTGTTTACTACTGATGCAGTGATGATTACCATAAGTACTTTCTGGTTTGTAGTCATTGATCTTGACACAATATGAATTCCTTTATATGAATTCCTAGACTTATTTTCTAGGATACAAATTTTAATCCATTTTATTTGATTATTATATTATTTTTGGTTTGCCTATATGTGATTCTTGGGATCCTATTTTTGAACCTTATTGTTGATAATATTCGGGAATGACATCCCTTGATAATGATATTTGGGAATGTAATACCTTGATTATGATATTTGGGAATGGAGTCTCTTTAATTATGATATAAGGGCATGGAATATCTATTGTTGATTCTTGTGGATGATTATGCTCTCCTGAGTGATGGGGATGATTACACTCTCCTTGATGGATTATATGACTGTGGTTTTGGATATGATGCTCTACATAATTTATGGATGCTCGATGGATGATTTTTCTCTCCTTGAGAGACACATAGGATTTTCCCTAGGTTTGGTTGGATGCACCATTAAAATATAACCTAGAGGTTTTTCTTGGGTGTGGATTTGTTGATCCATTTATATAAATGGACACTGAGCATATACTTGGGGCTGGAGAATATTCCATTTATAAATCCCCTAAGGGTGGTCCCATTATATATTATCCAATTCATAATGCCATGATATCCTATGAATCTGGACCTAGGGTTTAGAAATTAAAATAGATTCACATGGCTTGAGTGTTATGGAATCCATCTCAGTAACCATTTACAAAATTTTCCATCATTATATGACATTCTTTATTATAGTGATAGGAGGCAAGTTGGGTGAAACCAGGGTTAGGACATGTATCCTCCTGTGGTGATGTACCTTTCATCGAGACATTCCAGCGATAGATAAAGTAGGTATTATTGATAGGGATTACATACTCAATGATCAACTTAACTATACATGGATTGTGTGGTATGACATCCATATCAGATCCCTAGTCACATGATGCCCATTTGACTAGGATTACAAATCCAAGGATCAAATGATATTTATTTATATTATTTTTTACATTACTCATGTATATATATTTTTATATATATATTTATGTATATATATATTTATGGGAATACACACACACACACACACACATATATATAAACATATATATATACATGATGACACATTAAGCAGTCGATCGAGATCACAAACCCATGGAGTGACTGCAGATTCATGTTATTTGTTTTATTTATCATTTCTAGTTGTGGATCAGCTACGATGAGCATATTGTATAATAATTCACTAATGATAACATATTTATAAGTTCATCATTGGGGTGACCTACTGAGATTATTTATCACCCTTTTACGTGAAACCTAGTGTACATACAAACCTTATATATTCGTTTCAGGTTGATCACTGATACATGATGGATAGGGATGACAACCACAGTTTCATGATCGAGTGTAGCCAGTCATGGGGATTCTTATGATTATTATAAATCACCTCGTAATTTTCTTGGTGACTAGGTATATGGTTTTCCCCAAATCTAGTATTAGAGCCTTATAATTTTATTTCTGCTTACTTTATGTACTCCTGCATGTATTGTCGGCCTAGTGGGTGACTAGCATTGTATATATGGAAAGACTATTTAGTATTTTATATCATTTCATTTATTATTAAGACATGCTTCTATTTTATTTACTTCTTCCTCACTCTATTTAGTTACTTCACATATGATATCTGGTTATTTATACTATTTTTTACTCTGATATGTGCGCATAGTCTCTCTATAGGTGCACCTTATGCCCTTTATTCTAGTTGGAAGCCTCTCGCGTATAAAGAGGCGTGATTGAGGCCTTACGGAAAATAGGTTTGCAACACCAGATTGGTGGTATCTAGGGCAGGACATTACAATATCACTTTCTCCTATGTATTGTAAAAGATTCATAATAGTAATGAATCTTTGATACATCTAAACTACCTTCTCTTATGGTAAAATATTAAAATAATAATATTATATTGTAATCATAACTCTTCAAGATTCTATAAGTTTTTATATTCTAAAATGTGTAACCTATAAATTATTCCAAATTTTTATTTTTTGTTTCACATGATGAAATATGAATATATATATTTCTTATCACTATGAAAAAAATAATATTATAATGTTTTAATTCAACAGAAACTCTTAATTTTCATTAAAAGTGATGTTTTTAATATCCTTCTTTAATTTTTTTATTCTCTATAAAATATTAAGTTATTAAATACTTTGGTTTCAATAATATATGTCATCATTACATCTCTCTAAAATTCATAATTCACACCATTAAAAATTAGTGCGAGGTTCTGATTAAAACTTTCAAGAGTTATATTGGAAGTTTAGCTACTATAAAATACCTTTTTTATTTATATGTTTGTATAAAGAAAATAGAAATAAAAACATTGTTACTGAATGTTTTATTAGAAAGATAGAAAATATACTAATAATATCAATAAAATAATAATATTGTCTTAGTGGATTTAACCAATATATTTTGGAATATGGAATTTTCATGGATGGGGAGCATTAAAGAGTTATTCCATGTGATTAAAGTGATTCTAGAAGTGCTGCATGTAATTATTTTAGATAAGGAGATGATTTGTATAAATAAATTTTGGGTCCTAGACCTCGTGTATGAATAAATAAGGGGGAAGATACTATAAATGAATAAGTAATATACACATTATAAATAAAACCCCTCTTATATGAATCATTCATCTGGGGTATTCATCATGTCAGATTAAAAATGATATTATGTAGTAATAAGCCATGTTCCCCAATATGCCTTATAGAAGAATCATTAAGCCCAAAAATTCACACCTAAGATTAATCGGAGACCCTCCATAATAATGAAATACTCCATATATAAATAAACACCTCTCACATAAGGGGATCAAGTGTTCCCACTTATTATATAAGGTGAACCTCATATTAGATTAATCCTATCACTCATGTAATAATTCCTCATGTTAGAATGGATTTCTACTAATGTATGATTCATTCCCACAATATAGGAATTACATATGGTGAATCAATCCACCCATATGCCTAATGTTATAAAATCCACTACTCCTTAGTGCTCATGTATGGTGATGCTATACATGCCAATCACCCTCTATGATTCATCTATAACAATCATATAGGATTAAACGATTCCTACATGGTATGAAACCTGAATTTAAAGTTATATAGCGATCATGGTCGAGTTGTAAAGAAGGATAGAATATTAAAGAGGTGCTCACCTGAATAAATTCTCACTACTCGATATTACAATTACCCTTCTCTTTTATAAAGTATTTGATACCTTAGCCTTCAACCATAGATTGACGTAGATAATATTTATATTTTAATTTAAATATTTTATGAATAGTTAATTTAATTATATATTCACTTATTCACTATTTCTTCTCCCCTTAACACTTTTAATTTTCATATAGTGATTCTCAAGATCTCACCATCTCTTCTTTTTCATGATACAACCCTATCCAACTTCTCAAATTACATTCCATGAGTTATAAGTTTTTATTTATCATGAGTCCTATGAAAACCTAAAATCTACTACCATCAATCAACATTTAAAATCAATGAAAATATTTAAATTTATAAATAGTATATATCTATGTTTTAATATACTATTTTTTAGGATCATAGTTTTTGAAATGAACTCTACATTTATTAAATATTACTTATAAAATAGTAACCCTTAAATAGGTTGTTTAGTCTCTTATTCCTTGTTTTTCATAATAATTAGTACGTGTTCATTATGTTATGCCACATTTTATGCTTTGTTTGTATTGCCACTAAATATTTCATGATTAAGTATGTCACTACTAATCCCTCATTTAGATTGGTAATTGATATTCCTTAATCATATCATATTACTTATTATGTATTTTTTTGGATTACCCATTAGTAATGTATCTCTAGTTAATTGTATATTTAATTTTATAATGATGGAAATGAAAAATATTGAAGATGTGTTTAGGAATATATTATCTAAAAATTATCAATACATGAGAGAGAGGTGCATTAATCCTATTGTGCCCACTATGAGTATAGTATTTAACATATATATATATATATATTTCATTTACATAATTTATAATGTAATTTCATTAATAATTTTTAAATTTTAATCAGTAACCACCATCTTCGAGACAATTATTCTCTAGCCAAACTAGTAACTATGGTGACCAACCTGACATTGGGGGGGGGGTATAAGAGGTACTCATATAAATCACTATATTTGATCACACTCAAAACCTTTACCAAATATACTATGGAACACACTTTATCATCCCATAGTTCCCCTTGAGGAACCCAAGATATTCATACCACCTATGATCTCACCACTCTTTTTTCTATGCCATGATTCTCATCCACCATTTCTATATCTAGTGATTGATTTTTCTCGTCAACCCTCTTATCATTTTACACAAAATTCAATTCCCAATAAATTACTTAATTTTAAAATATCTATAGGATTATATATACATGATCCTCTAACTTCTACTCCAACATGATCAAATCTTCCAATGAATACTGATAATCATGAGTATACATTGGATCCCACTGACCCTAAACATGAAACTAATCCTTAATAGCCTAGGGATCCATAATATCCCACTAATCCAACCACCTCAAGTATATGTATAAAAATATATTAAATTTATTACCATAATTTATTTTAACTGTAAGATGTATTATTATTTTTCAGATTTATTTTTTCATATATGGATATACTAATATTAGGTGTCATGGAAAAACTTTATGGGAATATTAGGGGTATATTAACGCTTAATAAATGAACCATAAGAAAATAAAATCACAATACCAAGATCTCCATGCATATAAATATTAAAACGTGCATTACTGGAAATAAAGAACACTATAAACCATATACCTTTCATATATGATCTATTGCATCAACCTCAGATGACTTTGAACAAGTTTGATGATGATCAATAAAGATAAATCGAAAGGATCCCTTCACTATGATGTATCCATGGGTTAAATGGATCCCTTTTCATACATGAAGGAATCCAATTCATTCCATAGTCTGCTAGAACCTATCTATGATAAGGAAGAAGAAGATAGATCTTCGAGTGATGGGGAAAATTATCCAAGCACATTGGAAGCACACACACATACCACTTCCATTGCATAACAGTGGTCTTTATAGGGAACCAAGGAGAATCATCAGGGTTTTATGAATTAAATAATACATTATAATACATGAATTAATGCCTCAATCAACACATGTATCATATACATGAATTTATATATCTCCCAATAATTACATCATATGTAACTCTCTGTTAAATGATAACCATCATAGAATATTGAATTGAATGATAACTCATAACATTCAGATTTTTGATGAGTATCATATCCTTTCCAAATGGATCATAGTATACAATTCATTGAAAGGTAGTGAAATGTAATAACATTCCATGCTTCTTAAGACACCCCAATCACAAGACATGATATTTATATACTTCTCATACATTATATTAATGATTATCCTTTTAAAATTCCTCAATTATAGAAAAAATTGATTGTGGATGTGTAATAGAAGTGCCTTGAAATATTATTTCATTCCCTATGATTCAATTTAGTCATAAAATATGAAATATCATATTAAATCATATGAAAGAGGACTTATTCCATGATTTATGATTAGTTATATAATAAAATCTGATATAACTCATATTATAATATATATCACACATATATAAGAGATTTAGGGCATATTACTTTCAATATCTCACTTGTAATAAAGCCTAATAGACTTTGTGACATTTCAGATAATATTGTATCATATACAATAACATGTGAAACCATATTCAAAATTCTTTTGGATATCTTCCAAAACACTTTTGGAATTTTATCATTAAAATCACCATGTATCACATCACATGTAATACTTTTGGAATACCTGGTACATATATTTCAAGCATACATTTTAGGGTGTTTTTATACCTTAATTTTTATAATTAATTTATATTATTTCCATTTTTTGATGGTTTAACTTGTTTTCTGAATTTTGTTGGATGAAACAAATATTTGGAAAAGGAACAAAAATAGGTGATTTTTTTTCATACTGACGTGGCATGATGTGACTCTAGAATAATGAATCTGAAATCCAAAATCACATAGAGGTTGAGAAAACCACATAAATTAGATATTTTTTTTCACATTGTGAAATCAATTAATGTTGTGATTTTCATTCATGGTGTTGAGATTGAGTTACACCAAAATGTTTTGCACCCTTTCATGTCATGAAAGTATCAAGATAGATTTGATCACAAGACCTTTGGATGTCACACTTCTCATAATGTGAAACACTTACATGATGTGAGACATTACAAGATTTTAAATGAATTCAGAGTGTGAAGTAAAGAAACTAAAAAAAATATGGTCCATACATTACATTATGTGAATATTACTTTCATGTTGTGAAAACTTTTGTAAATTAATATTTCAGTGCTCATTTTAAATGAGACCCCAAATTTATAACCCAAACCAACATTTAACACTTGAAACAACATGAGACTCCATTATTATTAAAGTTATGATGACTTAAATCCACATTATGCATGGTTTTATACCTATACATTGATATCCAGGGTTCTACACCATTATTTATTTAGGGAGGCTCAATCTATATGATCAAATATTTTCATCTCTATGAAGAGTAGAATAGAGTTTTTATTTTACTACCACATCATGGATAGAATGAAGGAGTAAAATTTGTGAAACATGATTTCAACAAAGGGGGATTGATTATATTAGTGTATTTATTTTTTAATGTAATTTTTTGGGTCCTTTTTTTTAACCCTCAAATTATTAAATTCTCTTCTTTACCTTTATCATACATGATCATTGCATGATTAGTGAGGGAGTGATACAATTTAAAGCATTAACTAGTAAAAAATCCTCTCCATGAAAATTGTTTGGATTATTCACAATGTTTAGATATGGTTCTGAGTTGAAAAACCTTTGAATGAACCTAAGTAACATGAACATCATGAAAAGGGTAAATCAATGATTTGGGGGTTGTTTTTAATTACCATTAGATTATCTATAATTTGGTTCTAGCACCACATATTTACTGATTTATAATTTTATACCCTAATTAATCATAAAACTATATTTACAATTTCTAAACACGTTTTCTATTTTTTATAAACCTAAAAAATATTCACCATTCTCTATCTTCAATCAAATTAGTCAATAATTAATTCGTTAAATAGTTAAGTCTTTATTATTAAATTAGTATTTTCTATACCTTGTCTCTATGGGTTCAACCTCAGACTTGAATATCTATGCTAACCTATAGTTTAGTGGTTTATTTGATTCATGTTATAAATCTATAAATTAGGCAACCCTAGAGAAAATAATTATTCCCCATAGACTATCATTTTTGACACCGTTGATGGGGATGAGAGTAAAATTTATTAGTTTAATAATTTAGAAAAACTATTTTATCATATTTTATGTTTCTAAACTTTAGTATATAATTTATATTTATTTAACTTTGTCACTTTTTATTGCATTGGGTATTTGTTTTTGCGATGGAATGACTATAGAGGACAATGACTGCTAAGGATAGGTTCTCCTTACAATTGGAGGATATGATTCTAAAACTCAAACAAATTAGAATGATGAAAAATAAATTCAATGAGATCCCAAAACCATACCCAAGCAAGTAAAACACATAACCCCATATCCAAGATCCAAATTTTAAAGAGGACCATCATGAGCAAAGAATAATTTAAAATAAAGATGAGTTAAGTACCTATTTTGGAGCTGATATTTATTCTAATCATGATTCCCTTGACTTTGAAGGTTTATAGGATGATGAAGAAGGTGACCTTGCTACTAAAATTGAGTGGTATGAGGTAAAATTTAGAGCACATCTTCAATAAAAAGAAAAATTAAACAAACAAGAAGAAGAGACCTTGGATTCTAAGATACTACTAAGGTTTCTTACAAAACTAAGACTACAATCGAAGTAAAAAAAGAAAAATAGGAAGAAGAATAAACAACACCCTATGCTAACTCTATAGAGAAAAAAAATAAATTAAGAAATTGAGGAGCTGGATGTGGAACCCAAAGAGATCCTTAAATAAATTAAACATACACATACATCCATAGAAGAACAAAAATTTTACCATGTTTGGGTAGATTCTGAGATCCTTTTTGGTTGTCTTCATACTATTTAGACTTTGGCCTTCATCTCTATAGATTTCCAGACCAATTTCATTATGGATAATTCAAGATTATATGGTTTGATTTAAAAGTTAGGATTGGGTGAACATGAGATGGTTATAATTATACAACACTTCTATAAGCTAACCTAGGTACTATAAAGATAAATGAACTTTAAAAAAAGAGTGAAGTTTATGGGAGGCAGCATGTATTTTTACTACTTTCTAGGTTTTAGATTTCTTTTTTTATTATGATTTAATGTTATATTTTTATTCAATTTAAATTCCTCATAATTTTTGAGCTTATTAAAATGACATATACTCTCACTTGTTATTCATAATTTTTAATGTCCAAGATTAAAAGCACCGGTGAGAAAAATCATACAGAATGAAGTGTATGATATAGGACCATTACATGGTGTAAAACATATTCATGTAGTGACAACAAAACATCATGAATTATATAAACATTGTGAACCAGTGTAGGAACAACCTATGTAGATCATGTTTTAAGTGTCAATTAAAAGAGGAGTAATCATTTCAATTATAAAATTTACTATTATATTCCCCATATTTAATTTATTTAAATATTCTAACTTCCAATTTCAGGCCCACACTTGATTTATACTTTATTAAATTGAAATAGAAGACATAATCAACCTAGGACAATTACCATAACATGAATTTAATTTAATTTTTCAATAAATTTGAATAATAAAAATGGGGAAAATAATTAGTAGAGATAAGAATGTGGATTAGTATTTAAAAATTTTTAATTTAGGGAGATTTCTAATTTTTGTAAATGAATTTTTATAATATTTTTCCATGTTTTATATTTATAATATTTTCATTAATTTATTGAATTATTAATATTAATTTTCATGAGTGGTTGTACCAAAATTTTATTGTAATTCCTAATAACTTTTTTGAGTATAATATTTCTCATTATTTATATCATATATTTATTGTGATACTCAGGAATATTCTCTTATAGAAATTTATTGGCATCTTATCAAAGCTATGATTGAAAATAATAACAATTAATATTATCTAGGCATATTTTTAACCCCTTATCTTTGGACCTACCTTACATTAATCATTTTAAAGCCCATATAATCCATAAATATTATTTTTATAAAATGATATGAGTTACAAGATTATTTTATCAACTCCCACCTACTTCTAAATATATTAAATAGTATTTAGAATAATATGTGTGGGAGAGATAATTTATATGGTTGATAGAGATATATTTCATTTATAAGACTATATTGGGGTTTATCTTGTGATTTGAGGAGAGGCCACAATATCATTCATTTTATTTTATTATTCACCCATCTTGCTAAAAAATATCTGAAAATGAAAAATTTGGTAGTATCATGGGAAATTTAGAAATCACCATTACTAGACTGATGATATTTTGATTTTATGTGGTTGGTGGTGGATGTGAGAGTCTTCCCAAGAATAACTTTAAAAAAAATCAAGAGTGGATGATTCATTTATTTTGATTACTTTTATCATTAGTCCACTTTGAGATTTTTTGGGTGAAGAGAGAGATGAAATCTATAGAGGAATATTTTTATGGAGATTGTATTTTTGGATATAATGAATTATGTTTTAGAGTCAAATTTACTTTTTGAGATCCATTTGTTTTCACACCATTACCCACCCACCCTAAATACTCATTGACATTTGAACCTTACTAAAATCCCTCATGATTATTTATAATATATATCTTTACACAGTGGATATTCTAGATATATTGAAAGACTATGGTAAGTGACATGTTCTTGAGGTATGTGCATCACTCTATTTGAAATTATACCATGTCATGAGAATAAAAATTCCAGTGAGGTAAATTTCAAATGGAATGCATATAAATAATGAATTTAAAAATGAAAATGGATAAATTAAAATTCATGGTTATTTTGAATAAGAAAAGTATAATACTTGTTTGATTTGTTTTATTTAAAAAATGAGGAGTTGATGAATTTTTATAAATTATGATTAAATGTTCAATTTTACATTTAATCAATTTATTTTATTGAAATTGTATTTAAAATCATGGTAAGGTGAACATCCTTTGTAGTACGTTGAAATTCCATCCTTGAGGACAATTCTGAATTCAAGTGTAGGGTTATTTGATACGTACATTTAATTTATAAATTTTAGGGGTTTTAAATACATTTATTTCTTTAATTATTTTATATTATTTAATTTTTTTACTATTTAACATATTTTTGTTATATTTTGCAGGATGGAACAAATATTTTGAAAATGAAAAAAAGAGTTGATTTTTTAATGCTATATCATGGTGCAACACTAAAATATTGAAGATATCATCCAAAATCACATGTATACATAGCTGAGAAAAATAACCCAGATATATTCATTTTCACATCATGAAATCAATTCACATCATGAGTTTCATTCATGGGGATGAGACAGAGTTATGCCAAAGTTCATGGCACCCTTTCATTCCATGAAATTGTTGAGGTAGATTTGATCTATAGACCTATGATTGCCTCACTTATCATGATGAAAAACACTTACATGATGTGAAACATTACAAGGAGTGAATGAAATTTAGAGCACAAAGTAAAGAAAAACAAAAAGAGAGGGCCCATACATTACATGATTCAAATCATACTTTCATGCCATGAAATCCTCTGGACTACCCATTAAATGTAGTTTTCGATGATGATTTTGATGGAGAGCACCATTTTATAAACTCGAACAACTTTTAACCCCCCCAAAACCTATTCCTCCATTATGAATTTCGTTATGATGACTTAAATCCACCATATCATAGATTGATCCTTATAAATTGACATCTAGGATTATACTCCATTTTTCATTTGGGGTGGCACCATTGTTGGGGTCAAAGACCACAACCGATGTGATGAGTATAATAGGATTATTATTTTCCTAACACATAATGTATAAAATGATGGGATATAATTTTGTTGATGTTATTATAATTAAGAGGGATTTATTTTATTAAGGTATTTTAATTTTGAATGAAATTCATTATGGGTTTGTTAACTGCAACCCTAAAATTACTAAATTCTCTTCTTCACCATTTTCAAACAACATCATTGTATGATTGATGAGAGTGTGATACAATTTAAAAAATAAAATAGGGAAATATACTCACCATGGCCATTGGGTGGATTATTCATTATGTTTAATAATGATTATAAGTTGAAAAACCATCGAAAGAACCGAAGTAATGTGACCATTATGAAAAGAAGAAATCTATGATTTGGCAGTTGTTTTCCCTGACCATTATATTTTCCATAATTAGGTTTTGATACCACGTGTTTGACGATTCATAATTTTATACCATAATTATTGATGCACCCAAATATACAATTTCCAAACACATTTTTTATTTTTCTTGAACCTCAAACATGCACCATTCTCCATCTTCAATCTAATTAGTTCAGATTTCATTCATTAAACAATTAAGACTTTATTATTAGATTATTATTCCATTCAACCCTATATCAATGGGTTTGAAATCATACTTTCATATCCTATATTACAATATAGTTTAGTGTTTTTTTATTCATGTTATAAATTTCTAAATTCGGTAAACCTGCGAGAAATAACGATGCCTTGTAGGATATCAATACCCATACAAAAATCTTTTAGATCAACTATAAAATAACTTCTGAGTAGTAATTTGAGTCAAAATCAATCCTCATTCAATAAAAATTTAAGTGTGACCTCATGAGAGTTTATAACATTAATAAAAAATGTGAATTAATTGATCCATATATGTAAGAAATGAGTGTCCTCTAACAAATAATCAACTCAACTCAAGCTATAAAGGTTCTGGTGTGATCTCTATCAAACACATTTATCTCTTTACGTGTGTCCACCAATTGTATCTCGTACTAGCATGAATTACCACACATTCCATTTAAACAATAAATTGGATGACCATGAGACATAGGGTATGTCAATCACATATATCCAAGTTATACATTCTCAACTCTACATGTATAGACCAACCTAGTCAATGAATACATCATATGTCATTCACATTTATGGATGATCACATCACATGCCCCTAATCCAAGTATATAATAAAATAATATAAAATATCTAGGTACATCCACACACTCCCATTCTATCTCAAAAGAGGTCCTATATGTTATACTCACTATATGAGAGGATAAATCTCATATTAGTTAAGCTCCAACCAGTGACATGATCACTAACATACCCAAACACCCACTGATTATATAAGACACAATGGATTTATTAAGAAATATATAAAAGTATGAAGGATATATAACAAGGTATCTCACCAACCTCAAGTAATAATGGATCCTATATAATCGATGCACCTATAGTATACCAAAGTCACAGTGTATAGAACTCCTTATGGTATACTTAGTGGGTTATCCAATGCACACACATATTTTTTTATATCATGAGTATATTATATATCTCATATAATAATCATACACACACTAACCCTAACATTTCATCATAAATTATGATACTCTATGATAAACATCAGTTAGGGATAATTCAAATTCATACTTTAGAGGTCAAATTTCATTAAAATTAATTAAATACATATCAATATATAATATATGAAACCAAAATTAATGAATGATAATGTGGGGATCCCCTTTTATATGACATTTTTTTATTCTTAAACTCATTTAAAAATACTTAACAAAACTCTAAATAATTTCATATTTAACATATGATATATGATAAAATTCTAAATCAACATCATGTTTACTAAAAATTCTAGGGTTTTGTTAACTTATTACATCTCTATGTAATTTTTACCACATTACTATATGAAAACATAATAAAACCATCTCACTAAGCTCTTTAGTTTATAAAATCAATGAAGAAATAAAGTTTGAATAATGGTGAGATTTTTTAATCATATTTCTAATGTTATAATCCTTAAACATATTCAAAATTCTTAAATCCAAAACACCAAATGTTATAATGTTAATAAATTATATTTTATACTTATAATTATATCTAAGTTTAACATCATCATATGTGCAACCCTTTATATCAAAATTTTCCTTTGATGTAATATGGTAATTAATTTAACTATTTACATTATTACTTACCAATACATCCTAATTTACTTTAGGATAAAGTGGAATTGTATTTTTTCTGGTAAATAAATATAAATATTTACATTTATCATTATTATTATACCATAAAACTCTTATAAGATATTAATTAAAATTATATTTGTATTTAAATTGGAAAAATCATATAGAAAATAGGGATATTAAATTTCCCATGGTAACTAAATGTGGCTCTTTACATTTCTATTTATCATAACATATCCTAAATTTATTAGGATATTAAGTGAAAATCATATTTTGATTGGTTTAATAATTTATTTGTTTAATTGGAAATTACCTAAGTTCAAACACACTCTTACTATCCACTTATACACTATATTCTATTTATAATTTCATGCTAAGATAGAAAAACTACTTTATATTTAGAAAATAAATCTTATTTCCTTTTAATAATAATATTTTAAAAGTATACTATTATTTTTATATCATATATAGTATTCTAAAAGTTTTGAGCATTTTTCTATGAAAAGAATTATTAATTATTTTAAAATATAACATTGATGGTTAGAGATAACATCTTCCCTTATATTTTAAAAAACATATGGATAAATAATTTTACACTAGTTAAAACATTTTTATCCTTGAATCCTTTTCAAAACATGTTATAAAACATTATGAATCATAAACCACATGTATAAAATTAATTATCTTATATTGTTTGTAATAAATATTTTCTTGTAAACATATTATCTTATCATATAAAATAAATGAGATGATTATAGAAATCCTCTATTTAGATTCATCTATGATTGATTTATTCTTTTACATTAAACTATTTGATTCATCATTTGTATACAAACTACTAGATCTATCAATTATTCCAATTATTTTTAACTCTTTTACATTTACAACACTTGTAATGTATAAATTTGGTATCATATACCCTTCAAATTAACCATTCCTTATTATTTCATTATAATCTAGTGGGTCATCCATCTTATAAAAAAATTATAAATAGAAAAATTAACCATGCTAAACTATAATATTATTGCTCTTTTAATATTAAAATATTATCATAATATTTTTGTGTCTCATGAGCATATTTCATATTTCATACAAGATTCTTACTCATACTAACCTTAATATTTCATCATAACCTATAATACTCCATGATTAACATCGATTAGGTATAACTCAAAGTCATAATTTTAGTGGTAAATTATTATTATAACTCATGAAAAATAGATCAAATATATACATTTATAAATCCAATGTGAATAAATTATAAAATAGATATTTACTTTTATATGTTACATTAAATATTCTTAAAAATATTTTAATAATACTTAACAAACCCTTCATATACACCTATTTATTATATCATATATGATAGAATTACATATCAGCCTTATGTTTTGTGTGATTTCTGGTGTTTTTTAACTTTTACATCTATCCATAATACCTACCACATCTCTATAGGTCAATCTGATAAAAAATATCATTAAAATATTTAGTGAGTAACATAAATAAAGAAATTTAATTTAAATAATGGTGAGATTTAAGAATCATATTACTAATTTTTAAATCCTTCAACATATTCAAACTATTTAACTCAACAACATAAATTTTTATGATGATAAATTATATTATTTATATTAAACTATTTTTAAGTTTAAAATCATCATCATTTGAACCCTTTTATTAATTTTTTTTCTAGAAAAATAATGCAACTATTTACATTTTTTCACAATAGAACATCCTCAACTCCTTTAAGATAAATTTAAATTCATGTTGTTGTGGTTACTAAACAAAATTATTCATGTTTATCTTAATTTCACATATACTAAACTCTTTAGGATACCAAGTGAAACTCACCTTAATTACAAAATGGTATAATATTTTATTTATTAACTTCAAAATTATTAAGTTCAAACATACTCCCACTAGCCTCTTAGATAATATATTATCTTAATAATATAATTCTAAGATATAAAAAATACTTTGTGTTTAATAAGTGACTCTTATCTTCTATTAGTTTTAAAATTAAATAAATAAGCTATAATTTCCATATTAAATTTTGTATTTTATGTGTCTAGAGAATTTTATTTTGAAAATAAGACTTTATTTCTTAAAATATTTCACTATTAAATTGAAGGAACCTATTCATTAAGTTTAAAATAGATATTTGAATAAATACATTATTCTATAAAAAATATTTTTTTCTTTTTCACCTTTTAAAAATATTTTATATAACCAATAAATCATAAAGTATGATGTATAAAATTAATCATATCATTTTTTTCATAATAAATCATTTTTAATGGATAAAATTTATTATATCATAAGAGAAATGAGATAAAGATACACATAATTTTCTTATATCTATCTATGCAAGATAAATTCCATTACATTCTAATATTCAATGTATCAACTCTTTTCTTTATAAATTGAATGAAAACTATAATCTCTAAGAATTATTTCCTTGGTTTTGAATTACTATATATTTAAAACACTTGAAAAAAATTAATATTTTATCACATACCCTTCATAACCAAAGAATCAAATTATATAACACTAATAACTAACATGGACATTCTATGGAGTATGAAAAACCCCTTCAGGTATCCTAAATAATTACATCTTATAGAACCCTTACTCATTTTTTATGATTTTACCTTTGGGTTTGAATAAACTTGACTAGACATTAGAATAAATATTTTTGGACTTTCCAACTAATTTTTTTCCAACTAAAACTTATAACAAACATGTATTGTCTATATAATACTAAAACCTAGAAATCACATGTTTTGATAATTTATTTTCATAACTTGAGAATATCGAGTATTTTTTTAATTAATTCACCTTGTTTGGAACATTTCTATAGATGCTAACAAAATTAATTTCTTAACCAAAAGAATCCTTAAGGAAACCTTTACTCTTATTGAGTCATTAAAATATCCATAATATTGAATATATGAGTATATACTAAGAATTAACTTGTTTATTTAAAATATAATTCCTTTAAAACCCTAAGGGAATCATTCTATACTACTTATAATAATTATGATTCACCTATTGAATAACTTCATAAATTAGTTACTCAGGTTCTTATTGTTCTAACACATAAATTTTTTCTTACACTTAATAACTTTTATTAATTTAGTAGTCATATGAGTTGGTTACATTAATTCTATCATTCCTAATAATTAACTTAAAAGTTATGTTTTATAATTATTATGTTACTTTCTATGGTAGAAGATTCTTCAGATGAGTATCATGTATTATTACCATTTAATATGGACATTTATTAAACATTCTCCCACTAAAATTATGACCACATTTAGAATCATAATAACTATTAGTGGGTTAAGATCTATATTTTATATTTAATTACACTATTTTGTTCATGTAAATAATGCATGACTATATTTGGTATTAAAAAATTATAAATCACATCATATATAACTCTTGGATATTCAAGAGAACAACTCTTTGTTAAATCCATCAAGTGGATAAACCAAAATCTATTCCAATAATATCCTATATGTTTAGTTCTCCCAGCTAAGGGTAACCTAAATAAAACTTAGAAAACATAAAACTTAACCATTATGTCCCATTTATCTCTTTATTTCCTTACAAAAGATAATTCAAGGGCACCTAACTATTAGGGTCACCCATACTGAATGATAAAAAATTAACAAGTACCGCTTTAGAAGGAATCAAACCTTAGAATTATAAATATAATTAAATATAACAACCTTATCTCATGTTATTCACTTTATGTATACCTAATTTTAACTCTTTAGTTTTGGAATACCTATTTTATACACCAACTATATATATTCAAATCATATTTATGTGTAACTTTTTACACAACCTATAGTTTGTGTTACTCACCCAAAAGTAGAAGGAAAAAAATTTATACATATCCAAACGCATCTCAAAAATAACGTACATGAACTCTCTATGTAAATGTTTAAAATTATATGAGATTGAAAATATCCACATGAGTAAACTTGGATTCATAAATATCCAACCTCACCTTTCTGGAACAAGGAATAATCCTCTAGGCCAATGGGAAGTCTAACCCAGTGCACCCTTACCTGGGGGTACTTTACTCAAGAGAGAATCTAATTCATTATAACTCTAACACTTAACTTGTATAACTATATTCAAGAACTAAATTCAAGCTAACAAATTTTATTATAAACCAAGGTCAAGGTAGATGAAAACTAGATCTTATACAATCACACCAAGAATGTGATGCAAGGATTGATAATTTATAATAATTTTTTTAACAACATTAATCTAAAGAATACACATATTCAAAATATATTAACAATTTATAACTAGGAATAAAGCAGGGAAATACTTTTAAATAAATGAATAATTCAAATATTTAAAATCATTTATAAACAATTCATAAATAAAAAATAACTATAAATATTCTACAAATTTATCTTATTCATTATGGAGATTTCATAATTTTGAATATAAACAATCATATATTAATTTCATAATATGGGCCTCTCATATTATCCATTTTATAGAATCTTATTTTAATATATAACATTTCATTTAATATTAACATTTTTTATTTAAATTTTTAGTTTTGTAACCATTTATAATAATTTAAATATCACATATCAATACTAGTTAAACCTTTTATTATATCATTTATCAAAAACTATTTTGATAAGGTTTAAATTATTTACAAATAAGGATATTTTAATTTGAGCACTTTAAATTAATCATTAAAAAAAATTCATAATATTATAAATATAAACACGTTATATTTTTCCTTATTTTTTAATTTATAAACTATTCATAAATTAATATTATAATGTTTTCTTGTAAACACATTCTAATTAAATTATAAGGCATTCCATATAAATTTTAAAAAGGTATTTTTTAATTTTAACACTTATTATTATTGTAATATTAATAAGAAATGTTTCAAAACATATAATAAATCAATCAACAACTTCTTATAATTAATTATTTTATAAAACATGTTTATAAATTTAAAAATATTCCAAAATATATTTTTTCATTATTTATAAGTAATTTATAAATAATCTAATTCAATTCATAATTGAATTAAAATAAAGACAATTTTTTCTCTTCAATCGAATTTTACGATTGGCCTGGAATCGTAAGACATGACTAAAA
This sequence comes from Viscum album, assembly GCA_963277665.1. Classification (NCBI taxonomy): domain Eukaryota; kingdom Viridiplantae; phylum Streptophyta; class Magnoliopsida; order Santalales; family Viscaceae; genus Viscum; species Viscum album. Next base: position 685,934,469 of record OY728142.1, on the reverse strand, counting down.
ATCCCTGGCTCTATTTATTATGAGTCATAATTTTTGATTGATAACCTTATTGTTGAATATGATAAAATTCACGACAGACTTATCAGTTGTATTTTATTTCTAAAATTCCCTATTTTTCATTACGATACTAGTTATCCTATTTTATGATATAATGGAGCATTGTATTTTTGATACGATAGTCTATTTTTCATAACTAGAACAACACAATCATATTATATAATAAGAACCCACTGTATACTATGAACATTGTATAAAATAATGGTTTAAATCATGTCATGGATTATGATATCCTATATCATATGTCATGATAAAAAACTAATATAATATTACAACATACTATATTTTACAACTACCTTACCATATGCAATAAGATTGATAAAAGATTCATTTTTTGCATGATTTCATAAATCAAATTTCCTGGGATGAAATAAAACCATTGCTTGGAATCTTAGGGGTCCATTAAAAATTAATATATGTAATGAAAGAAAATTAAATCCCAATCAAATGATATCTATGCATAGAAATACGAAAACATGCATAATTGGACTCTAAACCACATACATTTCACTGATGATCTAATGCATCAACCTTAAATGACTTTGAACATGTTTGATGATAATCATCAAGGGGGAATAAAAAGACTCCTCTATTTGTGATGTATCTACAATTTGACCAGATTCCATGTCATAAATGTGGGCCTCCCCTTCATTCCATGGTGTGGTAAAACCTCACTATTCTAATGATGAATAAGAGGAAGCTTTTGGTGATGGGGAAACTCAACCAAGCATCATGTTTGCACACACACTCACACAACCACACACCCACACACCCAAACACACCACTTCCATCACATGTAAGTGTTCTTTATATAGACCTAAGGATGATCCCAAGTGTTGCACACATCATCTCATGCATTATAATGCAAGATTTAACGAATATTCCAACACATGGATCATATAAATGCATTTATCTATCTCGTGAGCATTACACCATATTTAAATACCATTTAAATGATATCTATTATGGAATATTGAACTGAAAGTTAACTTTTAATGTTCAGATGCCTAATGAGTATTGTTGAATTTGTAAATGGATTTTAGTATACGATTCATGAAAGTTAGTGTAATGTAATCAAATTATATGTTATTTAAGACACCCCAATCATAGGATATGACATTTCCATGCATCTCATACTAGAAATAAATGAGTTTCCTTTTATGATTCCTCAATTATAGCCTATGACTGAATGTGGCAGTGTAATAGTATTGTAATGAAATCTTATTTCATTTCCTATGATTCAGTTTAGTCATAAAATATGATATTTCATATTACATCACGTGTAAAAGAGACTCATTCCATACCATATGATTGGTTATATCATTAAAAACTAATATACCTCATACAATTATATATATAACTTATATATAAGATCTTTTGGCAATATTTCCTTTTGTACTCTGATGCTTGAAGTATAAAACCATCATAAAAAATCAATAGTAGATTAAAAAAAATATAATCAAGTGATTGAAAAACAAGGTAGAAAATATATGAGTTTTATAGTGGAACTTGTGAAATATAGTAACATCATTCCCATGATATTAGTATCCTAGAGATATATTTGATATAAAGTGAAGGATATTTCATGGGATTAGATACAAATAATAGAATTTATTTGAATAAATTTTATATTATTATTATATTTATATGGTTTATTTTTTTATAGAATATTTTTATAGTTTTTTCTAATAGTGATGCTGTGAGGGATGAATGATAGATGGATGTAGGTGATATATAGAGAGAATATATGCATGATTTATATAATGAATGGGTTATTATATTTTGAATATATTTAAATGGTATGATATCTCTCAATAATTGTCCAATAACATAGACTAAGAGGTGATTTCCTATTAGAAGAGTGACTAATTTAGGGTATTATTTTAATTTGATGGGTTTGATTGAAAATGAATATGGTTTCTTTAAAAAATTTGATTCTTAATCTAATAATTTTATTTTATATTATTATTTATAATGAAATAAAAAAATAATTCTATATATTATGTTCACACTTTGGGATAAGCAACCATGCTGAAACAAGAGATAAACCATTTATTTTTCAAGTATGACTGAGAATGATTATGTTGATTATGATTTAGAGAATAAGGAACATCATATTGAAGCTATAGTTTTTATTTTTTAAATTTAATTCATTAATAAAATTATTGAATTTTATTTTCTTACATGCATTTAATATTTCAACGACAATTGTTGAACATTTGTTGAAATGTACCTCGAGAAAAAAAATTATAAGAAGAAAAAATAAAGAAGGAAGTGATTCTCAGATTCATGAAAATATTGTAATATTTATTATATGAAATAAAATTTTATAAAATATTTCTTACATATTTATCTGTTTTATATTTCCATAAAAAATATCTAGAGGCTCGTGATGAGAATGAAGGTGAAGGATTCAGTCCCAATGTTCTTTTGTGACAATTATTAGGTGAGAACTAGGGGAGGGTCTTCTCCTGATATGATAATTCTATTATGAACACTAGGTATTATCAAACTTCAATCAATTCAAAGACCTCATCTTGTATTGATTAGCAATTATAAGATTCTATTTTAGAAGCATCAGTGGTTAAGTAGCATGAATGAGGTTCAACAATTCACTGAAAAATTCATGAAAAAATGATGGATATGTGTTCATCACTTCCACTAGATACTTTTTTGATTATTGGTACATGTATCTTAATGATTTTATCATTGTATTGTGCTATAAACTATGTAAATTATGATCCCAGTGACGATGAAGATAATAAACTTCTATGTACTAATGGTGAGTATGTTTTTCAAGACAATAATCCTTCTAATGAGGTTAAAGATGAGGATGGTGGTAATGATGACCAAGATAATATTGGTGACCAAATCAAGGATTTATTAGAGTAAGATACTGATCTATTCCATTTGTGAATTCATATTTATGGAACTTTCCCTCTTATGGATGATTTATTATAACTAAAACTAATTTAATATATGTGTTATCATTTGGTTTTTAAGTTATTAACAAGTTAAATGTAAAATACATAACATGTTTCATGTTTTGAATCTTTGTTATAGATGGAATTGATATAATGATAATATTTTTTTAGAGTTTTTTTGTAGGTTTATTTAGGGGGTGAAAGCGGGATGCAATGAATTATTCTTGGTGGAAGTGTTATACCAATGATACATGGAACCATTGGTATAACATAATACCAATGATTTCAAGAAACCATTGGTATAGAATTATCCCAATGAGTTTATAACAATTGTTTCTATAAACCATTGGTATTAACTTAAAACAAAAATATAGTACCAATGGTTTGGGAAACTATTGGTATAGTCTAAGTAAGACCCTGGGTTTGAGGCATTTCTTCATGTAATGCATTTCCTTTTTCATGGGGTCTTGGTTTAATTAAATTAGAAGTTTGAATAATTGGGATGGCTACTAGAAAAACCAACTAAACAAATACATGGTGTGTAAATGTTACACATCATGTAATTGGTTTTTTTGAAAAATAAAATCCATGTGACTTGATTTTCAACGTATGTGGACTCAAGAAAATAAACGATGTGTATACGAGTTACAAGTCATATAAATTTCTACGACCAATAAGTTAAAATACAACCAATGTGTATTCAATTCTCAATTAACCAATTCTTCTCCCTCTCAACTCCCATGGTTTCCATACTCGATTTCTAGTAATTTTTGATGTCTGAACTCTGGTGACATCTAATTTTGGAGCAATTTTATGTGGAATCAAAGTTTAGAGTTCTATTCTCCCTTATCATATTGGATCTCCTTGTGTTGGATTGATTGGAACCACAAATCAGTGTTGTTATACCAAGATCAATGTGTTTGGATTTATGTTAATGATATCTTCTAGGATTTTGGTAAAGGAATGAAAAAAAGGATTTAATCCATGGAATAATCTTGGATAATTTTTACGCTAATATTATTGAGGTAGGTGGTGTCTCTCCCACTCTAACATTCCAGAACTCTTTGGATTTATATTTTCTAAATCATATTTATGTTTTGTTGGAAATATTTAATTTAATTAATTGGGAAACCCCTTTTTATGTGATATCAAAAGGGTTGGTTTTAAAATATGGGATTTTGCTAAATCAATGTTTTCTTGGGAATTTTGGAAAAAAGGTATGTTCTGTGTTAAATATTATATAGGATGGGTGATGTTCAAAAATGCAACCGTCAAATAATAATAATTTGTGATATGTAATGGTCAGAAGTACCACTATCAAATAATGATAAACTAGGATGGATCATGGTCCAAAGTACCACCCTCAAATTGGATACTAAGTGATGGTTTGGTGATAGGATGAATTACTAATTGCAAGTATATGGAGGTCTATGGTTGAATTCATTATGTGTATGTGTGGGTTTGAAATGAATTTATTATTATAATGGAAATGAAATGGTTATAAAATAATTATCTCAATGTTTTTTATATGAGATCTATTTATTTTTTGACAAGTTTTTGTTATCCTCTTTCCCACTATTTTATTAAAATTCACTAAACTATTATTTTCCTAGTGGTATATGATGTGAAGTATTTTGGGGAATCCAACTGAGTGTTATTATTAACCCCTTATTGGGATTTTTTTTTCATTTTTAGATTTCTTCTACTGAGATATAGGGAAGGTTCATGTTTTGTACTTCTCTGGTGATTATCCTTGACTTCATGGTTCAGTTACTGAAGTTGGAGCTTGGGAGTGTCTGAATATTGGTATAGGATGGTGCCTATTTGGTTTAGATGTATTTCTACTTCGAGTTTTAGTCTTTCACTTCCCTTTATTTTTCTATTGTACTATGATGATGTTCTGTTTTTGTATTTTATTAAGTTATATAATTTATTATCAGGAACCATTTACTCTATCTTGGATTTAGTTTATCTCTTGATAGGTTATTTTTTTTCAGGTAAAATCAACCCCAATATCCTCTAACTCCCTTGGTATTTATTTCCAGCCTTTTGTGTCCTGAGGATCTCACCTAATTCTAGTACCAATTTTCCTGTTCACAAGATAATGAGGCGGGGTGGGGTGTTACAGTTGGTATTAGTTTGTTTGGTCCTTGAGTTTCATATGGCACTTCTTTTGTTCAGTTCTTGAGTTGGTTTGGTAGCAAGAAGATAAGACTATCATAACTTTAAGTGGATATTATAAAGGGATATAAAAAACCTTTTTATACTTAACTTCAAGTTACCAGGGTTTTTTGGGTAAAAAAGTGTTATAAAAAACTTCTAGGAGTATTTTTATCTCATCGTCATGGGTTTATCCAATGAGTGTTTCATACCATGAATTATGATAAGGCTTCCCACTAGGAATACATTGTTCATCTTCTATTCAAATGAGTTAAAAAAGGTTTATCTTTTAAATAATGGTTGAACTTGTTATTTCTTACTGTAGTGATATTTTTTTATGATGTTTTGGAATTTATTGAAGCCTTCAGTTCCTAGAGAGACATTGTCTAAATGGTGATTTTTTTTGTTTATAGAAAATGGAACTAGGAATATGTCATAGAAACCAGTGGGAACAAGTTTCTGAAAAGGTGGTTTCACTTAAACCATAGGTGAACTAGAAACTTGTATAAATTATTGTGAAACAATTTCAAACTATTGACGAAGTAAATAAATATGATGAACTAAGGAAACTGGATCACTAAGTATAATTTCAGAAGAAGAATACACCAGTATTTAGAGGGTATTTTGAGCCTAAAAAAATAAGAAGTTTAGCTAAATCATATAAATAGAATTTTCAATTTTCTTGGTACACTAGAGGAGATAAAGATTATGTTGGAAACCTAGATGTTGCAATATCTTTCACACCAATGGTGGGATTTAGCTGTCTAATATAACAATGATCTGGGAATTATATGGGATGAATTTGAGAAATGTTCAATAAACATTTATATCCCACACTTTTAAATTAGAAAGAACCACATATTTATTAAGCTTATAAAAAGAAAACCGCAATGTGATAGAGTATGTATAAAAGTTTATGAACTTGGTTCGTTTCACCCCAGAGGTAGCTTATAGTGTATCCTTGAAAGTGCGCTTCTTTGAGTTGGTATTGTGACTAGAGATTCGATCCAAAATAACAATTCTCGGTATTAAAAATTATACAGATATGGTTAATAGGGAATCAATGGTTAAAAGGGATCTTTTTGGAATTCCATGGGAGGTATTCTATTTATACCTATAGAGAAATGTTTCAACTTTCGTACTAGAAATAAGAGAAGAAGTGATGCCTATTCTCATGGAGGTAGCACACCCCCGACTCAGACTACCAAATAAGTTAATTTTCCTCCAAGATCCGATATCAAACTAGGTTGTTTCTATTGTGGTTAATTGATTCATAGAAGTAAATAATGTACTAAACCACTTATGAATTTCCACCACTACTGTAAGAAATGCCATATTAAGAAGTATTTTCATAAAAGTATGAGATTAGTGAGTGGAGAAAGCTTGAAAGAGACTTATCCTTCATATGATTTAATGGAAAAATACTATTATAATAGTTTGCATCCACACACATAGATAAACCAAGACATTTCCAGGAACACTTTGGTTGTTCACTCATCACCTCAGTAAGGAAGCAAGAGTTATCCTATGACTTCTGAGTGACATCTTTATGGAGCATAACAAGCAATTGTGAGAGAGAAACCAGGTCCCTCTAATGTGTGAGGTACTATTATTCTAATATCCACTATTATGCATGTCTTGTTTAATATTGAAGCATCACATTCTTTCATTTATTATTATATCGTTAAACAATTAGGATTACACATGGAAATGATGCCTCATGTCAGGAATATCGAGACACCCTTTGGGAAACAGGAGAAAAAAAATTTTAAATGACCATAATGTTCCATCACTATCGTTACAATGTAGTTTCTATGGGAGTTTATAGTCTTATAGATAGAAGAAATTTATTTGATCTTTGGAATGGAATGACTGACAAGTTTTAAAGCCTATATATATTTCTATTCTCAACATGTGACATTTACATCCTTATATGGATCCTTTCTTGTATTAAAGGGATATTGGGATACAAATACATGTATAAAATGACTTTTAGGGATATTAGATGAATAAATATCAGTCCAATTAGCTACAATGACCTTGAAAGATACAAATAAAACTGGTAATGGGATTCTTCCTATCTTAGTGGATCTATAACTGGATGTTTTTCCAAATTATTTATTTGGGTTACTGTCTGAGAAAGAAATAGAATTTACTATCAACCTACTCCTGAGAACAAGTCTTATTTATCCATAGTCTAATAGAATGGATCCATTAGATCTATGATAGATAAAGGCATAGCTTGAAGAATTGGAAAGTAAAGGCTTTATCTGACCCAGTACATCGCCTTGGGATACACCTATTTTATTTATAAAGAAGGTAGATGGTAATCTCTGGTTATGTGTTGATTATCATAAATTTAATCAATCCATGATTAAAAATCTATATCTTATTCCTCATATTGATGACCTATTTGACCAATTGAAGGGAAGAAAATGGTTCTCTAAAATTGATCTCCACACATGATACCATCAAATTAGAGTCATAAGAGTGGATATCCCAAAAATAAAATTTTAGAGTCATTGTGGCCATTATGAATATGTCTTCAGTCCTTTTAATATAACGAACACATCCCCAGTTTTTGTAAGAACCCGGTTTTTAATCTTGAGGTATGTGTTTATTTTTTTTCCTTTTCCTTAAGTGTTTTGAGAAAATAAGGAAGATGGGGAAAAATCCCAAATTTTTTGGGTACACGCCATGTAATTTACCACACGCCGTGTACTTTGGCCGTGTGGGATGAGTACACAGGGCGTGTAGGCCTGTCGGTGATGAAGGGTGTAAAAACCGACTAACTACCGTGTAGTGGGTATTTACACGCTGTGTAATCAGTCGGAAGGTGAACAGTATGGCGGTGGAGGCAGCCTCTAGCGAAGCGACCGTACACGCCGTGTAATCAGAATTACACATTGTGTACTCATGTCGACAGATGAACAATGCCATGGTGGAAAGTAGCCGTCAGAGGAACAGTTAAAAAAAATAAAAAGTACATGCCATGTATTTGAGAGTACACACTGTGTAGTTTGTTTTTTTCTCTTAAAATGGGAAGTAGCCTCCTCATTTGGCAGAGGAGGCTTTGAGCTCGTTTTGGAGCCGAGAGAGGAGGCCAGAGCTTTAGAGATCTCCCAACCACACCCCAGGAATCTGAATCCTTCTCTGACGGTCTCGTTTGAATCGTACGGGTAAGTTCTTCCTTCTCCTTGAGTAGTTCTTGCCAATTCTTTCCTGAGGGAAAGTTATTTGAGGTTGAATGTGTGAATGTTTATCCCATATCTACATCGTTCTTGGACGATTCTGGAGGCGTCGTTCACGTATACCGATTAGAGACGATTGAGGTAGGTGGTTTGATGTTTATTTCCAACTATGGTGTTGAAATTGTGTACTGTTGTGCTAAAAACCTATGTTTGGGGTGTCATGTGGCTGAGGCCTTGTCTGTTTTAAATACCTAGAATTGTATAGGTAATTAAATGTAATTATAAACTGCTGTTTGGGATCACTACTTGGATCTAGGACCACCCCGGGGGTGAGTTCCTCTGTTTAGCTGTTTGGACGGGATACCCCAGGGCATGCCATGATTATAATGTGTGTTTAATTTCCTTGAGAGGAATTGTATATAAATTGTTTTTTTAGCTTGAGGGAAAGGTACTGTTTGGCCTGAGGGCATTGTTTGTTTAGCCTGAGGGCAAGGTACTACTTAGCCTGAGGGAAATGTTCTATTTCTCATGAGGGAAACACTTATTATGCCTGAGGGCAGTGACTTCTGTGCCTAAGGGCAATATCTCGTACACCTGAGGGAAATATTCGATAGCCTAAGGGAAATCCTGAGGGTGTGGTTTTATTATATTAGCCTAAGGGATAGGTTCTGATTGTCCTGAGGGCTTGGTTCTGATGATCAAAGAATGTTATTAAATTTAATGGTTAAAATTAATATCAAAATGGAAATGAAACTGGTAGTGATAATTACTTTTGAGTACTTACTAATTTACTACATTTAGTTTTTCACACTGCTGTTGCGTATTTTCACTGACAGTTGGGCACGAGCCTTTTGTGGGTGCCTACTAGGATTCATTTCTCACACCCTGTTTGGGTTATGTCTTCGGCCCAAATAGATTATATTGATACATGTGTCGATAGGGGCAAGGGTCCCTATACCGATACTTGATTATTGCTGAGGAGTAGGAGAGCATGGGACCAAGCTTAGGCTTGCGATGCTGCTGACTATTCTATTTTGTTCCATTGTACTTGTACTCTCTGTTTTACTGTATTGTATTGCAGTGTATCCCGTTATGGCTGCTTTCATAGAATTAGTGACATGCTGCATCTTTATATATATGACTGCTGGTTCTCTTTTCTACAGTTTTCCATTTCAATTGTATATTGTTTACTACTTCCACTGTTGTATGTTATTATCTTTTCCACTATGCTAAACTTTGAAAAATGAGGGAATAGTTTCCCCACTATCAGACCTAGACCCTCACTGCTAGTTGAAAGCCTCTGGCGTTTGGGGAAATGCACTTGAGGTAATGTGACCAACCGGTTCGGGGTGCCCGAATTTGGGATGTTACAAAGTGGTATCAGAGGGGTTATTTTCTTTAACTTACTATTTGGAGCCTTATTCAGGTATAGGAAGGACATGGTAGTTGGTAATAAGCTATGCCCAAGAGTAGGTAACCCGTGTACAGGGAAGAAACCAATTTACCTCGTGTTGCAATTTTTCTGATTTTGCAATTTTACAGTTGATTTGATTTTCACCGTTGGGTGACACACTTGTGGTGTGCTGTTTATATGTTATACATGGGTTCTATTTAGTGGAAACCTGATGAGATGAGGGTATTCCATCTCATGGATCATTTAGTAACATGCTATAAATCACATGTCATGCATTCTTTCCATGCCATGTAGGTGCATTAGGAATTGCATGTTGTTGTGATAGATGTTGTGCTAGAAAATCATGTTGTTGTGATAACTTCTTTGATAAATACCAGCAATGGATAGGTTATTGTTGTGTGAGTTTATTGATAGAATGAACGCCAAACTTTGGTTTTTGGGGAGTATGGGGCCTCAATTATTGGAATTTTGTGGATTATTGATGAGTTTACTTTATTATAACATGTATAAGATTCCAAGCTTTGATTCGTGGGGGATTATGGTCCCTCACGGATTGGAATTTCACACTTAGGTGGTTGTTCAATGTTTCCTGGGTTCTGGAGTAGTTTCTGAGGCATATTGTCTGGAAAACCCAGTATACACGCCATGCAGTTCTATGGACACACGCTGTGTGTTCTTCTGTTCGGGAAGATATGAAAATTTTTAAGTATACACCGTGTACCCTCAGTACACGTAGTGTATTCTCTTCCCATGTCATAGGCTGTGTGGGCGAGGAAACGAGGTAGAAAATGGCTTGGGGAAACATGCAGTGTACCAGTTGTACACGCTGTGTAGTGTTGACCTGGTGTCCGCCAGTGTAACTAACAACACGGATGGAGGAAACCTTAAGACATACAAGCCGTTCCTACTAGGAATACACCGTGTAGTCTGACCCAGGTACTCGGCCGTGTCATGAACAATACGGGTCGGTGTTATCTTTTCTATTACTCACCGTGTCCTCCTGAAACATGCTATGTAGAGTCAACCATGTAGCCGACTGTGTAGCGAGCAACATGGGTTGGTCTGGGGTTTCTTGTATATGCTGTGTGTTTTTGGAACATGCCATGTAGTGAAATCTGGGTACACAGGCCATGTCACGAACAACACAAGCCGGTGAAAGCTTTTCGAGTACATGCTGTGTAGTTTATTTTTAGGAGAGCCGTGTAGAAGGACTCGGGTAGGGAAGGGGTATTCAAGTACACACCATGTATTCCAAAGACACACCATGTGTTTGGGGTGTTACACGACTAGTTTTAGCTGGAGTACACGCCCATGTGAATGGCTTGTGAGAACACGCCATGTAGTATTAATACACGCCATGTAGTAAAGTTTTTTAAATCTTGAATGATTTCTTTCTCCTATTCCCTTTTTTGTCTCCTCGTTTTTGGTGTTGGATAAATCTTGATCTAAGGTGTGCTTTGACCTTGTAGATTCATGACGCCAAGATGACTGCCAATTGTTCGCCAAGAGAGTGACAACGATTATACTCCTGAGATGGTAGGCCGTGGGCTACCAATGAATCCTCCAGTAGTTCCAGACGCGGCGCCAACCGTTATACCAGACACAGGAGTAGATGCGTAGTTCCGTGAAGGCTTTATGCAGTTCATGAAGACCTTTTAGGGAGCACCACCAGCTACCACGTCTATGGTAGAGCTGACACGTATCTTCCAGCAGCAGAATCCACCTAGGTTCTCAGGGGATGGTGGACTACAGGCTGAGGAGTCATGTATGGATTCTATGCAGACTATTTTCGAGAATCTTGAGACGCCTCTAGGGCGGAGGGTTAAGCTCGCGACTTATATGCTGCGTGATTCTTCCAAGAGGTGGTGGGATGTTACCACCTAGTTTGAGCATCACCGAGACATGGCATGTGAAGATTTTCAGACAGTCTTCTATGACTTTTTCTTTTCAGAGACGTTGAGGGAAGATCAAGCTCGAGAGTTCATGAATCTGCAACAGGGAGCCATGTTAGTGATGGATTATTCTACTCGATTCACCGAGCTTCAAAGTTTTTCACCTGTTCTGGTAGGTGATGAGACGTTGAGGGCTAGACGCTTTGAGGATGGTCTTAGATATGACATCCGAGCACTGGTGAACGTTTTCAGGTTGCCTACTATGCATGCTATTATAAACCAAACACTGATTACCGAGTGGAATCTGTAGGAATCTAGTGGTGTGAGACAGGGCAGTTTAACACCAGTTTTTGGTATAATTTCTACTGGGAAGAGGAAGAGACATATGATTTTCTCTCACAGTGGAAGTACTAGCCAGATGATTACTTCAGGTGGCCCAGTCATATGCTGCCAGTGTGGTAGAGAGGGGCACAAGAGACCTCAATGTACCCGTGACCTAGTGGAGTGCCGAGCTTGCGGGAAGATGGGTCATCTGTAGCATTTTTATAGGGCGTTTCCACTAGTGACTAGTGAGAGGGGTTCTGTGTAGACTCCGCATGCAGGAGCAGGACTAGCAGCTTGTTACCAGTCAGGAAACTGGAACGCGTTAGGGTGTGCAGGCCGAGATGGTGGTCATGGCCATGGTATCCAGACACCAGGATCTCAGAGGCAGTAGGGTAGAATGGCTCAGGGTATCTAGGCTGTGTCGTAGGGCCGCGACACTGGGCAGACATATGCAGTGCAAAAGACCCAACAGGAGAAGGATCCCAGACCTTCCACTATCAGAGGTACTATTCTAGTAGCTTCTGTTTTATCTTCTGCACTTTTCGATATAGGTGCTACACATAGCTTTATATATATTTCAGTTGTAGAGAGCCTTGGGATCTGTGTTTCCTCTTCTTCTGATATCATGATTCTAGACACTCTGTTGGGGACTATAACGACAGGTGTGCGTCAGTGCGGGGAGTGCCCTCTTGAGGTTGGTGGGTGTCACTTTCTTTAGGACCTCTATGTCTTAGAGATGAAAATCTATGATGTCATTCTCAGGATGAACTTTTTGGTACCCTTTCGAGCCTTTTTAGACTTATATCGCCGCAGGGTGAGTTTCACATCACCAGAGGGTGGAGAGTTTCTATACAAGGGTGAGTGGGATGTCCAGGCGAGCCGAACTGAACCCGAGCATCATGGGCGAGGTGGAGTGATAGCCTAGATTGTGAGCCTATATCTAGATGACCGGGGAACTTTCCAGAAGAATTTCCCTTCATTAGTTTATTATTTCAGGGATGTCTTCCCAGACGAATTTTCAGGTTTTCCTTCGGAGCGAGAGGTGGATTTCTCTATTGAGCTTGTGCCAGGAGTGGCACCAGTGTCCGTTCCTCTTTATAGGATGGCTACACCTGAGTTGCAGGAGCTCAAGAGGTAGTTATAGGAGTTAAAGGAAAAGGTTTTCATCCAACCCAGAACTTCTCCTAGGGGTTCACCAGTCCTCTTTATGAAGAAGGCATACGGTACCCTCAGACTCTGTGTGGATTATCGGAAGTTGAACTAGTTGATGGTTAAGAACTAATATCCCTTGCCGAGGATCGATGATCTCTTTGATCAATTTTGGGGAGCACGAGTGTTCTCGAAGATTGACTTGAGATCCAGATATCATCAGTTTCACGTTAGACCATCTGATATATCTATCACAGCCTTCAGGACCAGGTATGGTCTATATGAGTACTTGGTGATGCCGTTCAGACTCACAAACGTGCCAACAATTTTCATGTGTCTGATGAATTGTGTGTTCCACCCTTATCTGGACTCTTTTGTGGTAGTCTTCGTGGATGACATCTTGGTGTACTCTCACACTCAAAATGAACATGATACCCATCTTGAGATCATATTGAGTAAACTGAGAGAGAATCGACTATATGCTAAGCTCTGAAAGTTCCACTTTTGGATGGACCAAATACACTTCCTGGGTCATATCATTTCAGAGGTACGAGTTGCAGTAGACCCAGAGAAGGTGAGAGCAGTAGTGTCTTGGGAGCAACCTAAGAATGTGTTTGAGGTACATAGTTTATTAGGGCTGGCTGGTTACTACAGCCACCTTATACAGGACTTCTCCCACCTAGGAGCGCCGTTGACGGGTTTGGCTAAGAAGGGTGTGAAGTTAGTTTGGTCAGAAGCTTGTGAGACAGCCTTTCAGAAGCTAAAGGGAAGGTTGACATCAGCACCAACCCTGATACTTCCCAAGAAAGGGAAGAGCTATACATTCTACTATGATGCATAAGGTATTTGGCTGGGAAAAGTATTGATGCAGGATGATCGAGTAGTTGTGTATGGGTCTCAATAGTTGAGGCCACATGAGAGGAATTACCCGACACATGACCTAGAGTTGGCTGCAGTTGTTCATGTGTTTCGCTATTGGAGACATTATCTCTTAGAAGAGAATTTTGTGGTTTTCACCGACCAAAAAAGTCTCAAGTACATCTTTACTCAGTATGAACTGAATCTGAGATAGAAAATGTGGGTTGAGTACCTTCAGTCCTTCGATTTTGAGCTTTCCTATACACCTGGTAAGGGTAATGCAGTTGTTGATGCACTGAGTAGGAAGACTCAGACACAGGCAGTTCATGAGGCCAGTGGTGAGTGGAAACTTATGGCTTTGTTCTATGAGATGCATTTGGAGGTGCACGATAGTTAGGGGAGAACTTATCTTTCTTCCTTAGCTGTGACTTCTACCCTCCTGGATAGAGTGAGGATGAGACAACTATTAGATTCAGAAGTCCTAGTTCTATGGGAGTCGGTGGAAAGTGAGGACCCTCCTCCTGCTTGGGTGATATGTGATAATGAGGTACTGCGTTTCCTTGGACGAATATGGGTTCTAGGGGATATACGCGAGGAGATGATGCAGGAGTTTCATGATTCAGCTTGGGAAATGCATCTCGGAGTTACCAAGATGTACCGTGACTTGAGATGTCAGTACTGGTGGCCGGGTATGAAGAAAGAAGTAGCTGGTTTTGTTATGAGATGTTCCACCTGTCAGCAGGTGAAGGCGGAGCATCAGAGGCCAGCTAGACTGTTACAGCAGTTACCCATTCCGGAATGGAAATGGGATGATGTCATGATGGATTTTGTGACCGGGTTGTCGAGGTCACCTCGAGGCAATGATGCTATGTGGGTTGTTGTGGGCAGACTTACGAAGGTAGATTACTTTTTTCCGATCAAGGAGACCTTCGGTGTTGACGAGCTTGGGAAGTTTTATATCCGAGAGGGCGTACATCTTCATGGGGTCCCTCGTTCTATCATTTCAGATAGGGACACCTATTTTAAGTCTCATTTTTGGTAGAGTTTTCAGAGGGAACTGGGTACACAGGTGCTTCTGAGCACAACTTACCACCCTCAGACTGATGGCCAGTCAGAGCGTACGATACAGGTGCTTGAGGACATGCTGCGCACATGCGTCCTAGACTTTGGGGGCTCTTGGGAGAAGTATACACCCCTGGTTGAGTTTGACTATAATAATAGTTTTCAAGAAACTATTGAGATGACACCTTAAGAGGCTTTATATGGTAGGCCATGCCGATCACCCTTGTGCTGGATGGAGGCAGGTGAGGCAACATTACTGGGACCACGTCTCATACAGGAGACTTTAGAGCAAGTCCAGTTGATACAAAAGAAGATGACTACTGCGCAGTCTTGATAGAAATCTTACACTGATCGCCGTAGACGACCCTTAGAGTTCGTGGCTGGGGATCATGTTTTCTTGCGTGTTTCACCGATGTTGGGACACAGACGGATTAGGAGACATGGTAAACTTTCACCAAGGTATGTGGGGCTATTTGAGATTCTGGAGAGAGTTGGGTTGGTTGCCTATCGGTTGCAGTTACCATAGAGGTACCGGTCCATGCACGATGTATTCCATGTATCTCAGCTACGCCGTTATAATTCAGACTCATCTCACATCTTTCAGCCCAATGAGGTTGAACTTCAGGTCGATGCATACTTTGAGAAGAATCTGATTCATATTGTTGATAGGAGCACGAAGGTCCTCTAAGGCCAGTAAATTCCTCTCGTACGAGTGCTATAGAAGCATGTCCGAGTGTAGGACAAGACCTGGGAGCGAGAGACCGACGTACGTGCTCAGTGGCCAGTGTTGTTCACAGCTTTATCTTCGCCACCCTTGGAAGGGAAATTCGGGGACGAATATCTTTAAGGTGTGAGTTTATAAGAACCCAGTTCTTATTCTTGAGGTACGAGTTTATTTTTTTCCTTTTCCTTAAGTGTTTTGAGAAAATAAGGAAGATGGGGAAAAATCCCAAATTTTGTGGGTATATGCCATGTACTTTTTCACATGCCGTGTACTTTGGCCATGTGGGATGAGTACACAGTGTGTGTAGGCCTGTTGGCAATGAAGGGTGTAAAAACTGACTACACACGGTGTAGTGGGTATTTATATGCCGTGTAATCAGTCGGAAAGTGAATAGTAAGGTGGTGGAGGTAGCCGCCAGCGGAGTGACTGTACACGCCATGTAATCAGAATTACACACCGTGTACTCACGTCGACAGATGAACAGTGCCACGGTGAAAGCAGCCGTCAGAGGAACAGTTAAAAAAAATAAAAAGTAAACGCTGTGTACTTGAGAGTACATGCCATGTAGTATGTTTTTTTCACTTAAAACGGGCAGTAGCCTCCTCATTTGGAAAAGGAGGCTTTGAGATCATTTTGGAGCTGAGAGAGGAGGCTGGAGCTTCAGAGATCTCCCAACCGCACACCGGCAATCCGAATCCTTCTTTGATAGTCTCGTTTGAATCGCACAGGTAAGTTTTTCCTTCTCCTCGAGTAGTTCTTTCCAATTCTTTCCCAAGGGAAAGTTATTTGAGGTTGAATGTGTAAACGTTTATCCCAGATCTACGTCGTTCTTAGATGATTCAGGAGGCATTGCTCACAGATACCGATAAGAGATGATCGAGGTAGGTGGTCTGATGTTTATATCCAACTGTGGTGTTAAAATTGTGTACCGTTGTGCTACGAACCCATGTTTGGGGTGTCGTGTGGCTGAGGCCTTTTCTGTTTTAAATACCTAGAATTGTATAGGTAATTAAATGTAATTATAAACTACTATTTGGGATCACTGCTTTGATCTATGACCACCCCGGGGGTGCGTTCCTCTGTTTAGCCATTTGGCAAGGATACCCGAGGGTATGCCATGATTATAATGTTTATTGAATTTACTTGAGATGAATTGTATATAAACTGTTTTTTATCCTGAGGACAAGGTACTATTTGGCCTGAGGGAATTGTTTGTTTAGCCCAAGGGCAAGGTACTACTTAGCCTGAGGGAAATGTTCTATTTCGCCTGAGGGAAACACTTCTTATGCCTAAGGGCAGTGACTTCTGTTCCTAAGGGAAATATCTCGTATGCCTGAGGGAAATATTCGATATCCTGAGGGCAAGCCTGTGGGCATGGTTTTATTATATTAGCCTAAGGAAAAGGTTCTGATTGGCCTGAGGGCTTGGTTCTGATGAGCACAGAATGTTATTAAATTGAATGGTTAAAATGAATATCAAAATGGCAATGAAACTGGTAGTGATAGTTACTTTTGAGTACTTACGAGTTTACTGCATTTACTTTTGCACACTGTTGTTGCATATTTTCACTAACAGTTGGGCACGGGCCTTTAGTGGGTGCCTACTGGGATTCATTTTTCATGCCCTATTTGGGTCATGTATTTTGCCCAAACAGATTATATTGCTGCAGGTGTTGATAGGGGAAAGGGACCCTATACAGGTACTTGATTTTTGCTGAGGAGTAGGAGAGGATGAGACCAAGCTTAGGCTTGCGATGCTACTGACTATTCTGTTTTTTTATGCTGTACTTGTATTCCTTGTTGTATTGTATTGTATTGCAGTGTATCCTATTCTGGCTGCTTTCATAGAATTAGTGACATGCTGTATCTTTATATATATGACTGTTGGTTCTCTTTTCTACAGTTGTCCAATTCAATTATATATTTTTTTACTACTTCTGTTGTTGTATATTATTATCTTTTCCGCTGCGCTACACTTTTACAAATGAGGGTATAGTTTCCCCACTATTATACCTGGGCCCTTGCTGCTAGTCGGAAGCCTCTGGCATTTGGGGAAATGCACTTGAGGTCATGTGATCAACCAGGTTCAGGGAACCTGAATCTAGGACATTACAGTTTTCATGGATCTAATGAACTATATCTTCTATAGATACCTTGATTCTTTTTTTTTGTGTGGTGTTTTTTGGTGATATTCTCGTTTATTCTGGAAGTAGGAATGACTATGAAGAGCACTTAGAAATTTTACTAAGTACGTTGCAAGAATATTATTTGTATGATAAGTTTTATAAGAGTGAATTCTAGATACAAGAAGTTTGTTTCCTTGGGCATGTAATTTCTAAAGAAATAATATCTATTGATACTATAAATATAGAAGAAATAGTACATTGGAAGACACTAAAGAATGTTTTTAGGTATGTGTTTTCCTGGGAGTATTAGATTACTATTGCTACTTTGTTCTTGATTTTTCTAGGCTCGCTTCTCCTATGATTAATCTGAAAAGGAAGGGTGTTCCATTAATATTGAATGATGAATGTCATAAATGATTCTTGGAACTTTAGACTCATCTGACCTCATCACCCATACTAATATTTATATAACTAGGTAACAATTATGTGGTGTATTTTGATGCATCTTTATATGGTATTGGTTTTGTTATCATGAAGGGAGGCCATGTTATGAATTACAGTTTAATGAAGTTACGAGCACATGAGATGAATTATCCTACACATGACCTAGAATTAGCTTCCATTGTCTATGACTTAAAAACATGGAGGAATTATCTCTTTAGGGAAAATTTCATAGTTTTCACTGATTATAAGAGTATGAAATAAATTTTTTCTCAACGAGATTTGAATTTGAGGAAACAAATATAGATGGAGTAAATCCAAATGTTCAATTTAGAATTGATATTCAAAATCAGTAAATGGAATTTTGTGTCTCATGCATTGAGTAAAAAATCATATAGCAGAGTGGTATGAGAATCTCATGACCAACTGTAGTTGATGAGAGTGATTGCTGATATGCATTTAGATTGTGCTACAGAGGGTGAATACATAGATTTATTTCTAGTAAGTCTTATTACAGACTTCATAAATTTTGTAAAAGAAGTTGAAATATCTAATATGGACCACATCACCATTAGGTCAAACCTAAATAGTGGGAAAACTCTAGATAATTGGACAATGGATGAGAAATCCTTGTTACATTTTTAGAAACAGATCATTGTTCCTTAGTATTATAAGGGAAAACTTCTTTCATCACATCACCATTAAAAATATTCTATTCATATAGGTATTAAAAAAATATACAAGGAAATGAAATCACATTTTGGGTGGGTAGGGATGAAACATTAAATCATATATCATGTGATGAAATGTTTAACTTTCCAGTAGGTAAAGAAAAAACATCATTGGATAGACGGTATGATACAATCTATGCATATACCTGTATTGAAGCGGGAGTAGATTGCAAAGGATATTTTCACAGGCCTACTGATAATGTTACAAAAACAAGATTATATATGTGTAGTAGTGGATATACTTATTAAGTTATAAAACATTATCCCCATAAGAAAATCCAACATGGAAGAGGACTTGAAAAAATTATATATCTAAGAAGTGGTCATATTATAGGGAGATGCAATTTCATTTGTATCTGACAGACATCACCACTTCACTTATGGATTTTATAAATCGTTGTAATAGTATCTTAGGAGTAAAATGACCTTGATCACAAGATATCACCCATAAATGAATGAATAGTCAGAATTCACTATTCAAACATTAGAGGATATTATTAGATTATGTGTTATGGACATCAGTGATTTTTGGAAGGATCATATTCCTTCAGATAATTTTTTTATAAATCTTTTTATCAGGTAACAATTAAAATACCACTATTTGAGGCTTTTTATGGCCTACCATGTTGTTCTCATTATTTTGGGTTTAAAAAAGAGAATAATCCATGAATTGACCGAGTTTTGTACATGAGAATATAAAGAAAATAAAAATGATTCAGAAAATAATGGAAATGAAAAAATTAGATTGAATTCATATGTAGATAATCATCTTTGACCATTATATTTTGATTCTAGTGACCATGTTTTCTTGGAAGTGTCTCTAATACATGGTTATCGACACTTAGAGGAACAAGGGAAGTTAACATCATGATATGTGGGACCATTTGAGGTTATAGAATGGGTTGAAACTATTGTGTATCAGTTAGTATTACTAAAAATATTCAGCACTGTTCATAATGTGTTCCATTTTCTCAACTGAATAAGTACCACCTATACCCTCAACATGAAATCAATTGGGATCATGTTACTCTTAAGCCATATGTGACTTTATACATGAACTGGTACGGGTTTTGAACAGGCAGGAAAATACCATTTGAGGGAGATCTTTTTCCATTGGTACGAGTGATACAACAACATGGTTAGGTTAAAGAGGAAACATGGGAAAGGGAAAAGTTTATATGGGATCAATGGTCTCATTTATAATAGATTCCCAAGGATAGAAATCCAAATGGTGGGGATAATGTAGCACCCCCAGTTTGAAGTATCCCATCATTTAATGTGTTTAATTTTTCTTGGGGTATTTGTTTAATTTAATTAGAATCATGAATGATTTGTATGGTTGATGGAATAACTAGAATAATAAATTAACTATGTGTAAAAGTTACATGTCGTGTAATTGGGTTTTCTAGAAAATAAAATTATAGAGATGTGATTTTCAGCATATGTGGCCTCAAGAAAATACACGATATGTATACGAGTTACACATTATGTAAATTCACATTACCAACAAATTAAAATATATATAGTGTGTATTTTGTTCTCACTAGACCTATTCTTCCCCCCTCTCAACTCTTGGGGTTTCCATAGGGAATTTCCAATGATTTTCGATGTCCGAACTCTGGTGACATTGAATGTTGTAGCGGTTGTTTTTGGAATCAAATGTTAGGGTTCTGTTATCACTTATTATTGACTATCTTTGATGAATTTTTGTATTTAGTGATTCTAAACCCTTATAATTTATTATTTATTCTATTTTAAATAAATTCAATCTCTTTTATAGCTTGTGATGCACACAACACCGTGTTTAAGTAATGCACAATACTATACTAAAATATAATTTAAACATGACATTTATAACTTAGAAATTAATTTGGTGGGTATGAATAGGAATAATTAAATTATGAAAAATATATAGTTATCTTATTTGGTTATATATTTATTATAAATAAAAATAATAATCATTTAAAAGAAAAAGAAATGTTTTCTAAAATACTATTTTTTAAAGAAAATAGTTTCATCGCTTCCTGCCCACTTATGATAAAATTAAATTTTGAAACTTTTAAAAAATCCATTTTATAAAATTAAATTAATTTTTTAAATTAAAATATCATAATTATCTTATGGTGAATTTTTGGGATTTTTCTGAAAATTTTCATTTTTTGATGAATAATAAAAAATACTGTTTTTATTGAAAAGTGAATTTTCATTTAAATTATTTATAAAGTTAAATAATATTTTAAATTAGTATTAAAGTAAAATTAGTTAAATTTTTTTATAATAAGTACAATTTATATCATTATAATCAATTTTATATTTAATTTTTATATTAAAACCTTCTATACTTATGAGAATTTTCTCTTTGGAAACCCATTTTTTCATCATGTCTGCGAGTATAATTTTAAATTGGATTTTTCTGATTATATGTATTGATTTATTAAAAATGGATTAGATATTTGGAATTATAATAATTTATATTATACAATTATCTCAACATAAAATTTTACCATTATGAATAGTGAAAACCATACAAATTAATTATTGCGGTTAATGTAAAAATTGATTTACCTGGGGGTTAAACTAAAAGGAAAGGGTTAAAATAACCTAAAAACTTTTAAAAACACATTATATGGTCATATTTTAAACTTAAAACCTATAATGGTTGATATTGACCCATTTTTTAGGATTGTGATATGATAAAAATGTGAGTGTAATTGATTATTTTAAAAAATTCCATGTGTTTCCTCTCCGCCACTTATAAAAGGTCATCCCTTATCCTCCTCTCTTCACACTTAATAAGTCATTTGGATCTTAATAGACATATCCAAACCACTTACTTAATCCCCTATAACCATCCTGTATCCCTTGTTTTGATCATAAATCCATCCTAGGAAGGATTTTGGTGCAAACCTAAAGAGGTTGTTGGAAGAAGAGGTTATATTCTTAAATGATCATTTTTATTATATTTATTTTTACACATAATTAAAATAGTATTAAATCATGATATTTTGAAAATATAAGTATATTAAATATATATATATAAGTTATTATGTTAATGTCATGACCTACATCAATCTTCTCTTCCATTAAATGGGAAACAAAACTATCGATCATGCGTACAACGTACTAACACCTCACGAGCTGATATAATTCATTTTCCATCACCAAATTTCATGGTTTAATATAATTATAGATTTAATAAATTTATATTAAATTTATAAAATTATTATAATTTTTGAATTATAATATCACATATACCATTTTAATTTTCATTTTGTTTAAAGTATGATAATGTCGCTCGTGTGTACATCAGACTGCCGCCTCACGAAACGATGTGATTAATTTTTCACATACGCTTAACATGGAAGGTAATAAGGTTACATTTAATGGATATTTGTGATATATATGATATGATATAAACTAGGTAAAATTAATATTTCATACGCTCCCTTACCCTTTCATATATTAAGAGAATGATATCTTCGCTCGTGCGTATGTATGACCTACCGTCTCCATAAAGTGATGTGACTCATTTTCCATACACAAAATTCAATAATGGTTATAATAATACAAATATAATTAAATATTATATTTATAACATTATTTACATTATTTAAATTATGGATTTATATACTATTTACAAGAACAAAAACTTTCATGGAAAAGCACGCATGAGAAGACAAGGAAATTAACACCCGAAACAATGAAAATAATGAAATGTTATTAACAAGAGGGTGGTAAAATGTTATATGAGGATCCTATATGACATTATAAATATTATTATGGTTATATAATAAATTAATAACATGATTTATACCATTATACTTTATGTTAAATCATTTTAAACTAAATAAAATCATGAAGTAGTGGGTTTCATCTCAATTTCTATTGCATTGAGATATATTTGTTAATATGAACCTATTCACTTTTATGTGGTGTGTATATTACCAATTTTATGAATTTAACATTAATAAAAATTTATTCAGGATTAATAATTTTTTTTTCAAGTTTATTATTTAAGGAGTTACAATTTAAAAGTTACCAAAGAGGTAAAAAATTATTTCACATTCTCACTTTCTTTAGTGATTATTTACTTTCTCTTGAAACAATCACTTTATTATTATAATTTTTCATTAGAAATTACATTTATATTAAATATACATATTCTTGTATAATTTATATTATTATTGACTAAACTATTTACCATTTTACCTAGGGTTTTTACTTTAAAATTTATTTGATTAACTGAAGGAATATTGATAAATTCGCATCCTTTACTCAATATGAATATTTGATGATAAGGAATATTATTCATGAAATAAACCGATTATTTGATATATGAGGAATTATTTTGACATGTAGATATATGTGGGGACCAATTATAGATTGCTCCTCAATAAATTAATAGGTATCATGAGGTAAATTAGTTAGCCAATTCTGATAGGTTTTTACCCATATTTTTAAACTATATTGTGAAATTTTCTGATAGTAGAGGTATCATGATGCATAAGATTATGATTTCCATTAATTAATAATTTTCCTACATTAATAATATATTTATTATTATAATCAATTATATTTTCTCAATGATATTACCTTTCACTGAGAATTCACTTTCTATGGAATCAAAAGCATACAAGAATCAAAGTCAAAGGGTCAAGGGGGATGGAAATAATGAAGGTAAAGGGCATCATTTCGAACAATATGTTTACAATAATCATAAAGGACCCTAGGTTATTGTAAAAGACCAATCTCTGTCCCTATATTCATTTTCTATCTAGCAAATTGGATTCATAATTCCCTTCACACCTTATTTTTCAGACCAAAATATCTTATTTTACATAAGTCCGATAATGCCTTAATGTGTAAACTAGCTCCCAGGGAATGTAAAATTTCTCCACAAGGAACTTGACCAACATAGAATATTATTTTTACACATATTTAATTTTTATATTAAATTTCATATATTAAGGGAGGATGATAGCCAAGGCTTTAGCCTCTGCACCCATAGAGTTACCAACACCAAAAATGGCCGAAAACCCCAGAAGCATGGAGCCACAACTATCCCAAACCAGACTTCCCCCTCTCATATCCCCATTCAAATAGGACCCATCCAAATTAAACTTAAACCCCAAGAAAATAGGGTTCCACCTAACCTATAAGCCTTATTTTAAATGAATTTCATTTTCAGTTTATTGATTAAGTGGAATGTGTTTTCAGTTATTTACCTGGGAATATTGATTATAAATAATCCAATTATAATAGTCAAGTTATTGATTAAATTAAATTTGTGTTTAGTTATTAAAATTTACATATTTATTATTCTTTATTAATTATTAATAGCTTCCGTTGTATGTAACAATTACTGAGCATTTTAGCTCACCGTTATTTTGTTTCCTTTTCCCAAGATATGAAGAAGAAATATTTGAATGTGTTTTAGGGATGAAAATAATTTTATTTTTTGTATTATGTTTTATTTTTTATTCCCTATGTGAAATGGGTATCATATATATATATAGTTATTAAAAACTATTGAAATAATTTGTCCTTTGTGATTTTACCCCTTGTATCTATTCCAGTCTAATAAAGTAGGTACTGAATCCTAGTTTTTGAAGTTAGGGTCATTACAGTTGGCATCATAGAAAGTTTTGTAGCATCATTGGGAATTATATTAATAAGAAAATATATTATGGAACACAAACCTATGATACCCTTTGAGTATTATTATATAATAACATCCTAATGTTTTGGTGAGGAAGGGATTATGTGGGTTTTTCTAGAAATATTTCCCTATCTTGATACTACAAGTAGCTATAGTTCTGAGACAGATGTAACTATAAGTAATAAATCTAAAAAAGGAACATAAATCTTGACATGAGAATTTTATGGTACCCCACAATAGTCCTTACTGCACACCTAGTTTGAAACTCTTGGGGGATATGCTAAAGATAATTCACATTTCATTTACAAACCATTATTAAGAATTTGAAAATAAAGATATCCCCAAAGAAACTGAGTTTATGATTCATATATTAATAATGCATAAAATTTTAATTTATATTAAGTGTTACAACATATTTAAAATTGTACATTACGATTTAAAATTCATAATTTTATAAGCTAATATAGTATATTACATTATTTAAAAATGGAACCTAGAAGGAATAATGGTTTCAATACTCATGGAAACTTTTGAGATTTACTTGATAATAAATCCAATACAACAATTATTGGAACTTATATGATCATGGCTATATTAGGGAAGACTAATCAGGTTATAAAAAAATAACCTTTCTTAGATGGAGGAATCTGTCCCACAACATGAATCTCTTATATTTGATCACTCAATGTGATAAAATCCCCCATAATTTTACGGGAATACTAAACTAATGGTAAATGAGAAATGAATTAAGTCTCTTGAGAAGATATTTATGGACATGGGATTTGATGAAAAGGAAAAGGTTAAACTTATAGTGTGTTTTCTAAAAGGCTATGCTGATCAATGTTGGTCATTTATCCAAGATACTTGAGAGGAAGTGTAAACATAACTCATGGAATGGAAATATCTTAAGGATTCAATCTTTAAAAAATATTTACCTCTTGAGAAACAAACAAAAATGAATATAATTTTTTTTAGCTTAAATAAAAAGGAAGAATAATGTGTTGCTGAGTATGAGGATGCATTTACAAGGTTATCTAGTAATTCTACAGATTAAATATTAAACATGGAGTGCAAGAATGACTATTTCTTTGAAGGGATTAATCCATGTATATAAAGGGAACTAGTATGTAAAATATTTTCATCATATAGAGAAATAGATTTATGTTCCATAAAAATGGAGAATAAATTATCTATAATATACATTTTCAAGGGAAATCAAGAAAATAAGAAGTTGAATGAGCACTAAGAAAAAGGGAATACATAAAATAAGAAGAATAGAATGAAGAAATTTCCATATTGTGAGAATTGTGGAAAGAATCATCCTGGGAAATTCTTGAAGGGAGTGGTAGTTTGTTATAAATGTTGGTATAGTGTTCATAAGGTTAAATAATTCAAAGATAAGAATAAAAAAACTTTTATTTAGTGTTTCAATTATATGGATATGAGGAACTATGAAAACAAATTCCCCATGAATCAAGGTAATCTACCACATAAGAGGATAAGGGTAGAATTCCAAGCACATGTGATCACTACAGCTAAACCAGAAGTACCAAAAGATGTGGTGAAAGGTACATTAATCCTATCTTCAAATTTAGATAATTCTTTATTTCATTCTTGATCCCCACTCTCTTTTATATATTCTAAGTTTTCCAAGAAAATTATATATTTACCTAGTACTTTATGAAGGTATTTATCAGTAAAAAATTATAGTGGAATTCACACTATAACATGGATGTGTTAGGAATTTGCCATTATGACACATAATTGTGATGTATTTTCTAAACTTATTATCATAACTATGGTTGAGTTCAATATAATAATTTTTATGGGTTAAATTTTAAAATAAGATACAAAAAATTATTGCAATAATAGGGAAATTATGATCCATGATGAATATGTAGAGTTCATTATATTTAGAGAAGAGGCTTTATCATCTAAGTCAAGTCAAGATCTAC
This sequence comes from Viscum album, assembly GCA_963277665.1. Classification (NCBI taxonomy): domain Eukaryota; kingdom Viridiplantae; phylum Streptophyta; class Magnoliopsida; order Santalales; family Viscaceae; genus Viscum; species Viscum album. The sequence continues at coordinate 685,907,803 of OY728142.1, read as the reverse complement.
CAATAGTATATCTTCAAAATGAAATTATTGGGGAAGAATAGAAAATAAAACAGATGGATGGATATGGTAATAACCAACTTGAGGATGTAATTATTATATAGTAATACAGTGTTGTATTTCATAAAGAGTTACTTGGATATCCACTAGAGCATAAAGTTTATTTTTCCATTGATTTAATCCCTAACATAAGACCAATATCAAATAATCCTTGTAAAATGTCCACTATGAAATTATTGGAGTTAAAGAAACTACTAGAATATTTGTGTGATAAAGGTTTTATTCTCCCTAGTGTTTCACCATGGGGAGCCTATGTTCTCATCATTAAGAAGAAAAATGGATCCATGCAGCTATGAATTTATTATAAAGAAATCAATGCCATTATGATAAATAACAAGAATCATCTACCTCGCATTTATAACTTATTCAATAAAATTCATATAGCCCAACATTTTTAAAATATTGAACTTTGTTTAGGGTTTGAACAATTGCGAGTAAAGAAGGAAGACATTCTGATGATAACATTCTGAATGAGGTATGGAAATTACGAGTTTACAGTAATTCCATTTGGATTAGATAATTCACCATCTATTTTTATGGATATAATGAATACAATAATCAAGGAATATATTTATGATTTTTTTGGTATTAATTGATAATATCTTGGTGTATTCTAAAAGATATGAGGACCATGATAATCAATTAAAGATCATTCTTGAGACTATTAGAAGGAAATATTTATATGGAAAATTTTGTAAGTGTGATTTATATCTTTAATAAGTTTCTTTTCTTGGATATATTATCTCTAAGGATAGAATATCAGTTGATCTTACAAAGGTAAAGGAATCCAGATAATGGTCTAATCTAAAAATCACAACTGAGGTAAGTAATTTCATTGGTTTGGAAAGTTACTATTAGCGATTCATTCAGAATTTTTCTCGATTAACTAAACTATTATCCAATCTTACAAATAAAGTGGTTAATTTCGATTAGATATAGGAATATGAATTTTTTTTATGATCTAAAGAGGAGATTTTTAAATTCTCTAATTTTTACAATACCATTTCAAAATAACGGTCTTGTGATATATTGTGGTTCATTAAAGAAATGACTTGGTTGTTTCCTAATACAAAATGATAAATTTATTGCATATGTATCAAGGAAATTAAAGACTCATGAATAGAACTATACAACCCTTGATATTGAGTTGGAATTTGTAATATTTTATTTGAATATATAGATACATTATATATATGGTGAAATATGTGATATATACACAGATCACAACAACCTAAAATAAATATTTTCATATAAAGACTTCAATATGAGACAACGGTGATGGATCGAGCTTCTCAAAGACTTTGATTTCTCAATACACTACCACCCAAGGAAAGAAAATAAGGTATAGGATGCATTGTGTAGGAAATATAATAGATTTATAACCTAAATGAGGATTGGGAGGGACCATATGTTCATGGATCTAGTAAATATAGATATGGGAATTATTAAGAAAGGGGATACATCACCCTTTTTTAAAATGTTTTATAAATCATCATTATTATAAAAGGTAAAATGTTCTCAATATGATGATGATAAATTTTAGAAAAAAATTAAATTTATGAATGATGAGAAATTAAAATACTTCATTTGTGAAAATGGTGTTCAAAAATTTGGAAAGAGGTTATGTGTTCCATATATACCTGAGATAAAAATAGAACTTTAGGATGACTCTCATAACTCAAATTTCTCTATAAGCCCTAGTAGCACTAAGATGTATAGGGATTTGAGGGAACATTTTTGGTGGGCTAACATGAATTGGGAAATTTTGGGCTACGTATTAATATTATTGGTATATTAATAGGTCAAGGCTAAGATAAAACATCCTAGAGGATTCATATAACCACTTCCTATTCCTATATGTAAATGGTATGACATTACTATGGACTTTGTCACATGATTAACAAAGACTCCTATGAATAATGAAACAATATGAGTTATTATCGATCAACTAACCAAATATTATCATTTATTTACTATAAGAGAATATTTAAAACTTGATAACCTCTTAATTCTCTATATTAATGATGTTTTAAGACTTCATAGTGCACCACAATAGATTTTTTCTAGTCATGATCCCCATTTTAAATAAAAATTATGGAAGAATATTTAGAAGGCTATTGACATTGAGCTTCATTTGAGCACTGCCAACCATCATTAAACTGGTGGAAAATTTTAAAGGACTATTCAAACAATGGAATAAATGTTTAGCTCATGCTAACATGACTTTTAAGGTATGTGGGATCAGTATTTACCTTTGGTAGAGTTTTACTATATCAATAGTTTCTATTCATGTATTCAAATAACATAATATGAAGCATTATATGGAAAGAGATGTGATAATCCATCTTATTGGGATAAATTTGGTAAAAATAAATTTCTAGACCTATAATTTATTGAATAGAAAAAAATAAATGTAATGTCTATTTAGCCTCATATTAAATTAGCTCCAAGTTGGAAAAATATTTATACCGATAATTGAAGAAAGATTTGGAATTCCATGTGAGCAATCATGTTTTCTTGAGAGTATTTCTATGGAAGGGTGTCATAAGGTTTGGTAAGAAATGGAAACTAATACCCAGGTACATAAGAACCTTTTAAATCCTTGAAACAATTATAGTTTTTGCTTACTATTTGACAATGCCACAATGTCTGTCAAAAGTACATGATGTGTTCCATATATCATTTTTAAGGAAGTACATGCCAGAACCAAGGCATCTGATCACCTCTAATGAATTAGAATTTAAACTTGATCTATATTAATATGAATAACCCATCCAGATTCTTGGTACTATATAGAAATTATTGAATAATCATAAAACTTTACTGGTAAAATTACATTGGAGAAATCAAAAAATGGAGGAAGCAATGTGGGAACCAAAGGATGTTATGAAGAAGACATACATTAATATATTTATAAGTTAATATCCCCAAAATTTTTGAGGATGAAAATTTTATAGGAGGGAATAATGTAACACCATAATACTTTACAATATATATTTTTTTAAATAAATTCAATCTATTCAATAGATTGTGATACACAAAACACTGAGTTTAAATAAAACTCGATACTCTATTAAAATTTTATTTAAACATGGCCATTATAACCTAGACATTAAGTTGGTGGGTATGAATAGAAAAAAAAATTATAAAAAATATGTTGTTCACACATGTTTATAAATAAAAATATGATTCATTTGAATGTAAAAGAAATGTTTAAAAAACCCATTTTTTCAAAGAAAATGGCTTCATCGCTTCATAAAAATTATGATAAAATTAATTTTATGAAATTTTAGAAAATATATTTGATAAAATGAAATCTATTTTTGAAATCATCATATAAAAATTATTTTAGGATGATTTTTTTGAAAAGTTTATTTTTTCAATGGCTAGTAAAAGATACTGATATTTATTAAAATATTTATTTCCACTTATATTATTTACAAAGTTAAATTATATTTTATTTTTTTAAAAGTAAACTTAGTTAAATTATAGTATAATAAATACAATTTAGGTCATTGAAATATATTTTATATTTAATTTTTATATTAAAACCATCTATACTTATGAGAATTTTCTCTTTGGAAACCCGCTCTTTCATCACCTATGTATGTATAATTTTAAATTGGATTATACCAATTCTGTGCATTGAATTTGTAAAAATGGATCCAATATTTTGAATCATATAAATTTATATCATATAATAAGGTAAAATTAATTTTTTACCATTCTGAATTGTAAATGAAGTAAAAATTAATTGCTACAATAAAGGTAAAAACTGATTTATAGGAGGGTTAAAATAAATAAATAATGGTTAAAATGACCTAAAATATTGTTCAAAACCCATTTTATAGACATAATTATACCTTATAACCTCTTAGGGTCGATAATGAACCATTTTTGAGGCTTTTGGCATGATAAAAACGTGGTTTTAATTGTTTCTTTTTAAAAATCCTATGTGTGTCCTCACCCCCAATTATAAAATGACACCCCTCTCCTACCCTCTTCACACTTAAAATTCCATTTGGTTTGGAAGATAACTAGAAAAATATATTCATTAATCCCCTACAAACATACTAAATTACTTTTTTTGTTCATTGAGACATCCTAGGATGGCTTTTTGTGAAAACCTAAAGAAGTAATTTGAAGAGAAGGTAATGTTCTTAAATGATCATTTTTATTTTATTTATTCTTACACCTCCACCAAATATTATTCAGTAATTATATTATAATAAAAAATTATCTTAAATATATTAATATGTTATTATATTAAGGTAATTACCTATATCCACATCCTCTTCCATCAAATGGTAAATGAAACCATCGATCATGTGTATGACATACTACTTCCTTACAGACCGATATAATTCATTTTCCATCAACATGTTTCAAGGATGAATTGTCACGACCCGACCTCGGGGCCCGTGCTGTGACTACCCCAAGCCCGCCTTCCATAGGCCAGGGGCTGGCGACTAGCACCAAGGCGTAAAATCCCGGTAAACAGGGAAGGCATTGCCTTTATAAGTAACAACCACCACAGAGTCAGCAAGCGGAAAGTAAAGTGCAGAAAAGTAAAGGGGGCCGGAATACAAGCCCAACTGAAAGTACAACAGGAAAAGTAAAGTACAGCAACTGAAGAAAAGACGGAGACCTCGTGTCGTCCACTGGCAATCCCACCTGAAGGGTGGGTACAGATAGCCTCCAGGCTCCTCGGGTCTCACGTCCGCTCCGAGCACGTCCCGCCCAGTGGTCCACCTCCAGGTACCGTCCTGCTCCATGCCCCAACCGTGATCAGCGCTGTCCGTCGTCTGCAACCAACACAACAAGGTGCGGGCATAGCCCGTGCAGGGGTGAGTACAAGCTACTCAGTAAGGACCCCGAGACCCCCGAAGGTCTCCCGAAATCCACAAAGGATATAGCACAAAAGAAAGATGCAATCACGAAGTAACATCTGACTCGACTTAGGTATATGCCCATACATATACCTAAGTCCCCAATTCTAGCTCTGCTCACGAGATCAAGAACAACTCAATCAACAAAGGAAAGCAAGACTCAAATCCACAAGGAGAGTAAACAGTAAATCCACATAGGATAGTTCAACACAATCCACAAAGGAGAGTAACATAAGATTCAGCTCAACCAGGTATACTTTTTCAGATGACGTCAAAGATGATCACTGATCCATCTAAGTCGTCGGACCCACGAAGGATCGATAGGTACTAACCCCCGCAAAAGACCCACACAGGATCGGGCTCACACAGAACCTGTAGGCAGTGGCTCACACAGAACCGGTAGTAAGGACCCACATAGGATCGGGCTCACACAGAACCTGTAGCACTGATCCACGTGGGATCGCTGAGTGCAGTAGTCGACGCAGTCCACTGAGGATCTCTGCACAGTCGTCGCCGCAGTCCACGAAGGATCTCTGCTCTGCCGTCGTCGCAGTCCACTGAGGATCTCTGCTCTGCCGTCGTCGCAGTCCACGGAGGATCTCTGCTCTGTCGTCGAAGTCACAGCCAGCGCTAGGGTTCCCGCACAAAGCGAGCTCGTTTAGGAGGGTCCGCTCCACGAGCCGAGAGGCTGATACATCAACTGACACGTAGTCCGAAGTTGATGTATCCAAAAGTTCTGTATCGACAACAGGATCTCAACGCGACAGACGGCGCGTCAATCGGACGCCCGGTCTGAGAGTTATTGGCATTTTCGTCACAGGGGCCCGGTTGGTTTGTAGGGCAAAACTAACCCGACCGTACTCCGCCTGTATCCGATCCTCGGGCGGAGTATGCCAAAAGTTCCGTCTCACTTAGAGGAATCTACCACAGCTGACGGTACATCGATCGGACGTCCGTAGCTCATGTTATGAGCGTTTCCGCTCCGAGGGCCCGGTTGGTTTCGTGTACGAACCAACCCGGCCGAACCCAAAGTCTTCCGAAACCTTGAGTATAATATACCGAAACGACCGTCTCGATCCAAGGATCGCGTAGCCGCTGACGGTTCGTCAATCGGAGGTCCCAGGCCCAAGATATGGGCGAAAGACCGAAGAGGGCCCGAAACGGGGGTTCTGGGCCCGGGGCGACCCGGCCCGAACCCCCCCTTGGGTCGGCCGAACCGGGTCGGCCCGACCCGGCCCGAACCGGCTCGGCCGGGTCCGGTCCGGCCTGGGCGCGGCCCGGCCGACCGGACCGGCCGGCTCGGCTTCGGCCGAGCGGCCGAACAACTGCCGCGGGTTTCACCCGCGACTTGGAGAGAAACGCGGCCCCGCGGGGGGGGGGGGGGGGGGGGGGCTGTCACGCGGACGCGGCCGGGCCGCCGCGTCCGTTCCCGGTTCCGCGCGGCCGCGGAACCGGCCGCCGCCGCCGCCGCGGCTTCAGCCGCGGCGGAAGTTCTCCACGGCGGCGCGCCGGGCGCCGCCGCCTCCGGTCGCCGGCGCCGCCGCGCCGGCGACCCGCGCCGCCGCCACCTTCCGCGGGCCGCCGGAGTTGCTCCGGTGGCCCGTTTTGCCTCCCGTCTGCGCCATTGTTCCTCCCGGGACACGTCCTCCACTGCGGAATCAACAGATCGCCCCTGCCGCGCGGTTCGTCGTCGTCCGCCATATCCGCACAACAAAAGAGATCGGCGGAGGGTTGCCGGGTCTTGTTCGTTAGACCCGCACCCTCCGCGTTAGTCATAATCCATAGGAGGAATAATCAACAACAATTTTAAATAAATTAAAATTGTCGGAGATCATGTTCTTCACTTTAAAAGAATAAACACGGGGAAATAAGATAAAATATTCCAACATCCCTTACCTTGTCGTCGTCGTCGGACGAGAGGTCGTCGCGGAATCGCTCGTCGCGGAAGAAAGAGATCGTCGCGTCGTCGCGGTATCCGGCGTCGCGTCGCCAATCTCCGGATCAAGATCAAACGGATTTAATTAATTTAAATCCGTTGATATCGAATTATAAAAAGGAGAGAATTAGAAGATTCGATTCTCACCTTTGTTGTCGAACGAGGATCGGCCGCGGAAGAAGAGGCGTCACCGAAGAACGTCGCGGGTAGGGCTCGTCGACGTCGCAGATCACGGCGTGCGTCGTCGAATTCCGGTCGCCGGCGTTCTTCGCGTTCTTTGCGTTCTTCGCGTTCTTCGCGTTCTTCGCGGGGAGATGAAGGAACGAAGATTCTCTCAAATCCTTTCCAAGGATTTTTAGGTTGGTCTTATTTTATAAACATGCCAACACACGAAACCGGTTAAGAAACGATCCATCAATTCGAAAGAAACGACCCATTTAATTCACGAAAGAAACAGCCCATTTAATTCACGAAATAAACCACCCAATTAAATGGTCTGTTAAGAATTAAAGAAAACGCGTCGGTTGACTTTTCAGTTACTTTGACGGGTTTTCGCGGGTGCGTTACTTAGCGAAAGAAACGGCGGGGCTCGTGCGGGCCCTGCCTCACAAATATCCTACCAAGGGGTAGGATATTTCTGGATAGCATCCTATCCAGTTCAACTCAGCTCAAGCCGCCTTTAAGTGACTTCAAGTGGCTTCCAAGCAGTTTAAGTGAAATAAAATAAAGTTGTCGCACAAACTTTATTTTATTTCTGACTTAAAGCCGCAAAATTTAAAAACCACGTCTGAGAAAACGCAACTCCGAAAGAGGAGTTTATAAGCAAATACCGGCGCTGCAATTTCATCGGTGCCCTCAGAATTCGATTCCGGGCACCGGTTCAAAAGATAGAAAAAACCCGCTCGTCCGTTCACTGAACGTACCCGAGCCAAACTTCGGAAATTGATTCCGGGCACACCGGGCCTCGGAATCAGGTGCCGTCTGAAGCTGCGCTCTTGTAAAATTCCAAAGAAAATTAAGAAAAAAAAATTTCCTTGAAATTTGCGGGTCTTTACATTACTCCCACCTCAGGGATTTACGTCCCCGTAAAGATACATCAAAAACTAGGGGAACAAATGGGGGTACTGAGCACGCATCTGAGCCTCCCGATCCCAAGTGCTCTCCTGGAGGTTCCCGTGCTGCCATCTGACGCTCACAAGAGGAATCGACCGCCCACGTAGGACCCGCTCTTGTCGATCCTCGATCTCCACTGGGACCTCCGCAAAAGTCGCCCCATCGTCCACGTCCAGCTCCCCAAAGTCGATGATGTGCGTCGGGTCGTGCACGTATCTCCTCAGCTGAGACACGTGAAAGACGTCGTGCACCCGGTGCAACTGAGGTGGTAGAGCCAGGCGATAAGCCACCTCTCCTATCCTGCTGAGGACCTGGAAAGGCCCGATGAAGCATGGAGACAACTTGCCGCCTCGGCCAAATCTCCGTAAACCACGTCGAGGTGAGACACGCAAAAAGACGTGGTCGCCATCCTCGAACTCGAGTGGCCTCCGCCTCCTGTCAGCATATGACTTCTGCCGGCTCTGAGCTGTCCTCATCCTCTCCTGGATGATCTGGACCTTCTCTGTCGTGGCTCGGACCATCTCTGGTCCCACGAGTGCTGACTCCCCAGGGTCTGTCCAGCACAACGGTGATCTGCAGGGTCTGCCGTACAACGCCTCGTATGGTGCCATCCCGATGGTGGAGTGGTAGCTGTTGTTGTACGCGAACTCCACCAAGGGTAGGTGGTCCTCCCAGCTGCGACCAAAGTCGAGAACACATGCACGGAGCATGTCCTCGAGTGTCTGTATGGTTCTCTCCGTCTGACCATCTGTCTGAGGGTGGAAGGCTGTGCTCAGATGGAGCTGCGTCCTGAACGCCTCCTGCAACCCCTTCCAAAGCCGGGAAGTGAAACGAGCATCTCGATCGGAGACGATAGACGATGGCACACCGTGAAGCCGTACGATCTCCTGGACGTAAAGACGTCCCAAGCTCTCCACTGAGCCCTGCTCTCTGATGGGTAAGAAGTGTGCCGACTTGGTGAGTCGGTCGACAATCACCCAAATGGAGTCGTGACCTCTGGAAGTGCGTGGAAGTCCAGTCACGAAGTCCATAGATACGCCATCCCACTTCCACTCCGGGACCTCCAAGGGCTGTACCAAGCCTGCTGGTACCTGATGCTCTGCCTTCACCTGCTGGCAGGTGAGGCATCGTGAAACGAACTCAGCCACAACTTTCTTCATGCCCGGCCACCAGTGCTGTCGTCTGAGATCCTGGTACATCTTCGCCACTCCGGGATGCACCGCCAAGGGAGAAGTGTGAAACTCTCTCAGCACCTCCTCTCGTAAAGCGACTGGTACGAAGGTACGTCCTCTGAAAAGGATGTTGTGCTCTGCTCCAAGGGAGAAGCCATCAGGCGCCTGACCTGAGGATATCAGTGCACGTCGGGTCTCACAGTCAGCGTCCCCACGCTGAGCCTCTCTGACCCTCTGTAGAAGTGGAGGAGAGACTGTGAGAGACTGAAGAAAGGCTGCTCCGTCTCTATCCACGAAGGATATCTGCAAGGAGGCTAGCTGCTCCGTCGCCTCCTCAAGTAGCTGAATGCCCGTCCTCCTGCTGAGGGCATCGGCTACCACGTTCCCCTTCCCAGGAGTATAGACTATCTCAAAGTCATAGTCCTGGAGGAACTCAAGCCATCTCCGCTGTCTCAGGTTCAGGTCCTTCTGAGAGAAGACATACCTGAGACTCTGGTGGTCAGAAAAGACTGTGAAGCGCTCGCCCATCAGATAGTGCCGCCAAGTCTTCAGAGCGAAGACCACTGCTGCTAACTCCAGGTCATGAGTGGCGTAGTTCTGCTCATGCGGCCTCAACTGACGTGATCCGTAGGCGATCACGGCCCGCTCCTGCATCAGGACGCACCCGAGTCCAGTCCCTGATGCGTCTCAGTAAACTACGTACCCAACTCCCTCCTCAGGCAACCTCAAGATAGGTGCGCTGGTCAATCTCTGTCTCAGCTCCTGGAAGCTCTGCCGACATCTGTCTGACCACACGAAGGGTTTCCCCTTCTTCGTCAACGCTGAGAGTGGTGCCGCAACTCTGGAGAAGTCCGGCACAAATCTCCGATAGTATCCGGCTAGGCCCAAGAAGCTCCGCACCTCTGTCACGCTCCTGGGTGGCTCCCAAGCTAGCACTGCCTCGATCTTCGCGGGATCCACTGCAACTCCCGCCTCAGAAATGACATGCCCCAAGAAATGGACCTCACGTAACCAGAACTGGAATTTTGAGAGCTTTCCATAAAGCTGGTGCTCTCGGAGTGTGTCTAGCACAACTCGCAGGTGGTAGGCATGCTCCTCCTCAGTCGTCGAGTATACCAAAATGTCGTCAATGAAGACCACGACAAATCGGTCGAGGTATGGCTGGAAGATCCTGTTCATGAGGCTCATGAACACTGCTGGAGCATTGGTTACGCCGAACGGCATAACCAAGAACTCATAATGGCCATACCGACACCTGGAGGCCGTCTTCTGCACATCCTCGTCTCGAACTCTGAGCTGATGATATCCTGACCGGAGGTCTATCTTTGAGAACCACCGCGCTCCCTTGAGCTGATCGAAGAGGTCATCAATCCGTGGCAGCGGATACTTGTTCCTCACTGTCACCTGGTTCAGGCAACGATAGTCGACACACAGTCGCAATCTCCCGTCCGCCTTCTTGGCGAACAAAATCGGGGAAGCCCAGGGTGAAACACTGGGTCGGATAAACCCCTTGCTCTGCAAGTCCTCCAACTGTACCCGCAGCTCTCGAAGCTCGGCGGGGGCCATCCGATATGCTGGAGTAGATATCGGGGCTGTCCCGGGGTACAAGTCGATGTAAAAGTCTACCTCTCTACGAGGAGGTAGCCCTGGAACGTCGTCGGGAAAGACGTCCACGTACTGGTCCACCACTGCAGGAAAAGCTGGACTCCGCACGTCCACTGCTCCTAGGATGAGGCTAGCCAACTGATGAGAGATGGGCTGCACTCTCCTCCACAGAAGTCCATCCTGTGCTGCAAATGTTCCCTTCTCGCCGGTGAAGGTAAACCTGCTCCCGTCGGTGCGAACACATCGCACCTTGCGCCTAAAACAGTCGATCTGGGCATGAACCGTGGATAGCCAATCCATGCCCAAGATGACGTCGTAAGGCCTCGACGCCGCTACAAGGAGATCCCAGCCGAAGCTCTCGCCTCCTAGAGTAAGCTCACACTGCCGGCACCAGTGCGTAATCGTCGAGTCTGCTCCCGTAGGAGTCTCTAGCCGTAAGGATTGAGCCAACGGCTCAGTCGGAATCTCCGAGCTCCGAACAAGGGCAGAGGCTATGAAAGAGTGACTCGCTCCTGTGTCTATAAGTACTGCAGCAAGGGTGGAATAGACACAGATCGTACCTCGAATCATCTCTGACATGTCGGGGTCGTAGGCCTCCACTGCCTGGAGCTGGGCCTGTCCCTGCCCGCCAGCTCCCTGTGGTCGAGGTGGCCCTCCTGGTGGTGGTGGGGGTAGAGCCTGGAAGCGTCGCCCACCACCCGCTGCTCGGCCAGCTCCTCTGCCTCATCCGCCTCCTCCCTGCGGACCGCCACGGTCGACCCTCTGCCTCTGCCTGGGTGGCCCCTCCACCGTCTGCTGCTCCTCTGATCGGCGAGTCGGGCAGTCACGAGCCATGTGACCCTGCCCGCCACAGGAGTAGAACAACCTGCCTCTCGGAAGGCTGTCACTCCGCTGTATGCCCCGCACCGCTGAGCCGGTGTCCTGAGGCCGTCTACGTGGGGGTCTGGTCTGCCTGGACCCGAGAGTCATCCGTCGGCTACCTGCTGCCGAAGACTCAGCTACCTGCCGCCCTGCGCTAGGTCTCGCCGCTGAAGAAGGCTCTGCCAGGAATCTCTCGATCAGGAGGGCTCGCTCCAGCACTCCCGCCTGGGTCAGAATGCTGAGGGAGATCAGCGACGCCCGAATCTCCTGTCGTAAGCCCTGCTCGAAGGTCCGGGCCCGGAAGAAGGGGTCCCGTACCATGTCGGTCGAGTAGCGAGATAGGTCAGTGAACCTCGCCGCGTACTGAGCGACCGTCATGCTGCCCTGGCGCAGCTGGAGAAGCTCCTGGATGCGCACCGCTCGGAGGGTGGCCGGGACGAACTCAGAGCGGAAGAGGCTCTTGAAGTCCGCCCAGAGCAAGGATGCCTCATCGTGAACCTGGAGCATCAAGCTCCACCAACGTCCTGCCGCCGCCTGCAGGAGGCTCACTGCGAGAATCACCATGAGATCCGCTGGTGTCCTCACTAGCCTGAAGATCCGTACCACCGCCTCTAGCCAGTCCTCGGCGGCCTGGGGGTCCTCCTCACCGCGAAACCTGGGCGGTCGCTGGCTCTGAAACTCATGCAGTGCCCTGAGGCGACGTGCATCGTCAGCGTCTGGTACTGGTAGCATCGGTGTCTCGGCGGGTAAAGCTACCGCCGGTGCCACCGCTGGCAAAGGGCCCTGCACCGAGGCCTCGTCGCTCGGTGGGCTGCCGTCGCGCCCTACACTCGGAACCCTAGCTGGCTGTCGTCGCGGGGCCATCCTGAAAAGGAGAACAAGAGCACCACAGTCAGAACAGTATACCTGGTGAGCTGGCACAAGTAATCACAAGGAAAACTTGAGACTTTCATGAAGCAGATCAGTATACCCGGTGAGCTGACATAAGTAATCACAAAGAAAACTTGAAACCCACACGCAATCAATGTTTTCGTGCATTAAGTCGGAAATCAGGAGTCAGGGTCCTGGTGTATGGATACGTCGGCCGCCGCACCAACACTGGGCTCCCTGAACTGATAACCACACTCAATACACTAAACACTATTGCTTCATATAGAAAGAAAAGACGATCAGAGTCTGCGGTAGAACCGACCACCTCTGATACCAATTTGTCACGACCCGACCTCGGGGCCCGTGCCGTGACTACCCCAAGCCCGCCTTCCATAGGCCAGGGGCTGGCGACTAGCACCAAGGCGTAAAATCCCGGTAAACAGGGAAGGCATTGCCTTTATAAGTAACAACCACCACAGAGTCAGCAAGCGGAAAGTAAAGTGCAGAAAAGTAAAGGGGTCCGGAATACAAGCCCAACTGAAAGTACAACAGGAAAAGTAAAGTACAGCAACTGAAGAAAAGACGGCGACCTCGTGTCGTCCACTGGCAATCCCACCTGAAGGGTGGGTACAGATAGCCTCCAGGCTCCTCGGGTCTCACGTCCGCTCCGAGCACGTCCCGCCCAGTGGTCCACCTCCAGGTACCGTCCTGCTCCATGCCCCAACCGTGATCAGCGCTGTCCGTCGTCTGCAACCAACACAACAAGGTGCGGGCATAGCCCGTGCAGGGGTGAGTACAAGCTACTCAGTAAGGACCCCGAGACCCCCGAAGGTCTCCCGAAATCCACAAAGGATATAGCACAAAAGAAAGATGCAATCACGAAGTAACATCTGACTCGACTTAGGTATATGCCCATACATATACCTAAGTCCCCAATTCTAGCTCTGCTCACGAGCTCAAGAACAACTCAATCCACAAAGGAAAGCAAGACTCAAATCCACAAGGAGAGTAAATAGTAAATCCACATAGGATAGTTCAACACAATCCACAAAGGAGGGTAACATAAGATTCAGCTCAACCAGGTATACTTTTTCAGATGACGTCAAAGATGATCACTGATCCATCTAAGTCGTCGGACCCACGAAGGATCGATAGGTACTAACCCCCGCAAAAGACCCACACAGGATCGGGCTCACACAGAACCTGTAGGCAGTGGCTCACACAGAACCGGTAGTAAGGACCCACATAGGATCGGGCTCACACAGAACCTGTAGCACTGATCCACGTGGGATCGCTGAGTGCAGTAGTCGACGCAGTCCACTGAGGATCTCTGCACAGTCGTCGCCGCAGTCCACGAAGGATCTCTGCTCTGCCGTCGTCGCAGTCCACTGAGGATCTCTGCTCTGCCGTCGTCGCAGTCCACGGAGGATCTCTGCTCTGTCGTCGAAGTCACAGCCAGCGCTAGGGTTCCTGCACAAAGCGAGCTCGTTTAGGAGGGTCCGCTCCACGAGCCGAGAGGCTGATACATCAACTGACACGTAGTCCGAAGTTGATGTATCCAAAAGTTCCGTATCGACAACAGGATCTCAACGCGACAGACGGCGCGTCAATCGGACGCCCGGTCTGAGAGTTATTGGCATTTTCGTCACAGGGGCCCGGTTGGTTTTTAGGGCAAAACCAACCCGACCGTACTCCGCCTGTATCCGATCCTCGGGCGGAGTATGCCAAAAGTTCCGTCTCACTTAGAGGAATCTACCACAGCTGACGGTACGTCGATCGGACGTCCGTAGCTCATGTTATGAGCGTTTCCGCTCCGAGGGCCCGGTTGGTTTCGTGTACGAACCAACCCGGCCGAACCCAAAGTCTTCCGAAACCTTGAGTATAATATACCGAAACGATCGTCTTGATCCAAGGATCTCGTAGCCGCTGACGGTTCGTCAATCGGAGGTCCCAGGCCCAAGATATGGGCGAAAGACCGAAGAGGGCCCGAAACGGGGGTTCTGGGCCCGGGGCGACCCGGCCCGAACCCCCCCTTGGGTCGGCCGAACCGGGTCGGCCCGAACCGGCTCGGCCGGGTCCGGTCCGGCCTGGGCGCGGCCCGACCGAGCGGCCGAACAACTGCCGCGGGTTTGACCCGCGGCTTGGAGAGAAACGCGGCCCCGCGGGGGGGGGGGGGGGGGGGCTGTCACGCGGACGCGGCCGGGCCGCCGCGTCCGTTCCCGGTTCCGCGCGGCCGCGGAACCGGCCGCCGTCGCCGCCGCGGCTTCAGCCGCGGTGGAAGTTCTCCACGGCGGCGCGCCGGGCGCCGCCGCCTCCGGTCGCCGGCGCCGCCGCGCCGGCGACCCGCGCCGCCGCCACCTTCCGCGGGCCGCCGGAGTTGCTCCGGTGGCCCGTTTTGCCTCCCGTCTGCGCCATTGTTCCTCCCGGGACGCGTCCTCCACTGCGGAATCAACAGATCGCCCCTGCCGCGCGGTTCGTCATCGTCCGCCATATCCGCACAACAAAAGAGATCGGCGGAGGGTTGCCGGGTCTTGTTCGTTAGACCCGCACCCTCCGCGTTAGTCATAATCCACGGGGAGGAATAATCAACAACAATTTTAAATAAATAAAATTGTCGGAGATCATGTTCTTCACTTTAAAAGAATAAACACGGGGAAATAAGATAAAATATTCCAACATCCCTTACCTTGTCGTCGTCGTCGGACGAGAGGTCGTCGCGGAATCGCTCGTCGCGGAAGAAAGAGATCGTCGCGTCGTCGCGGTATCCGGCGTCGCGTCGCCAATCTCCGGATCAAGATCAAACGGATTTAATTAATTTAAATCCGTTGATATCGAATTATAAAAAGGAGAGAATTAGAAGATTTGATTCTCACCTTTGTTGTCGAACGAGGATCGGCCGCGGAAGAAGAGGCGTCGCCGAAGAACGTCGCGGGTAGGGCTCGTCGACGTCGCAGATCACGGCGTGCGTCGTCGAATTCCGGTCGCCGGCGTTCTTCACGTTCTTCGCGTTCTTCACGTTCTTCGCGTTCTTCACGGGGAGATGAAGGAACGAAGATTCTCTCAAATCCTTTCCAAGGATTTTTAGGTTGGTCTTATTTTATAAACATGCCAACACACGAAACCGGTTAAGAAACGATCCATCAATTCGAAAGAAACGACCCATTTAATTCACGAAAGAAACAGCCCATTTAATTCACGAAATAAACCGCCCAATTAAATGGTCTGTTAAGAATTAAAGAAAACGCGTCGGTTGACTTTTCAGTTACTTTGACGGGTTTTCGCGGGTGCGTTACTTAGCGAAAGAAACGGCGGGGCTCGTGCGGGCCCTGCCTCACAAATATCCTACCAAGGGGTAGGATATTTCTGGATAGCATCCTATCCAGTTCAACTCAGCTCAAGCCGCCTTTAAGTGACTTCAAGTGGATTCCAAGCAGCTTAAGTGAAATAAAATAAAGTTGTCGCACAAACTTTATTTTATTTCTGACTTAAAGCTGCAAAATTTAAAAACCACGTCTGAGCAAACGCAACTCCGGAAGAGGCGTTTCTAAGCAAATACCGGCGCTGCGATTTCATCGGTGCCCTCAGAATTCGATTCCGGGCACCGGTTCAAAAGATAGAAAAAACCCGCTCGTCCGTTCACTGAACGTACCCGAGCCAAACTTCGGAAATTGATTCCGGGCACACCGGGCCTCGGAATCAGGTGCCGTCTGAAGCTGCGCTCTTGTAAAATTCCAAAGAAAATTAAGAAAAAAAAATTTCCTTGAAATTTGCGGGTCTTTACATGAATATAATGATATATTTAAAAAATGATTATTATATTTAAGATATTATAATATGTATTGAATTATAATATCACATACACCTTATTACCTTCCACTCTTCTTAAAATATGATAACGTTGCTCAGGTGTACGTTGACTACCACTTCACGAAGCGATGTGATTTATTTTCACAAACGATTTACATGGAAGGTAGTAAGGATAAATTTAATGAATATATGTGATATATATGACATTATATTAATTATGGAAAATTAATATATCATATTATACCTTACCCCTACACCCGATAAGGTAATTATATTATCGCTCGTGTATACATAAAACCTATCGTCTCCACGAAGTAATGAGACTCATTTTCTATACCCAACATTCAAGAATGGTTATAATAATAAATAGAATGATTAAATATGATATTTTTAACATTATAATTATTCAATATATTATGTATTTATATCATATGTACAAGAACAAGAACTTTAATGACAAAACACACATGCGAAAACAGGAAAATAAACACCTGAAATAATGAAAATGATGAAATATTATTAATAAATGGGTGGTAAAATGTCATAATAAGATCATATATGATATTATAAATATTATTATGGTTACATTATAAGTTTAATATCATTATTAAAACCATAATATATGAAGTTAATTAATGTTCAACTAAAGGAAAGTGTGAGGTAATGAATTTTGTCTCAATTTTCATTTCTTTGAGACATATTTGTTAATATGCACCTATTCAATTTTATGTGGTGTATATAATGCCCCTTTGATGAATTTAACATAAATAAATATTTTTTGAGGATTAATAATGATTTTTTTTCATGTTTTTTATTCAATGGGTTATAATTTAAAAGTTACTAAAGAGGTAAAAAATTATTATAATATCTCACTTTTGTTTTATGATTGTTTACTTTATCTTGAAACAATCAATTTATTGTGATAATTTCTCATTTTAAATTAAATTTCTTTTAAATATAAATATTATTGTATGATTTATATGATTATTTTCAAAACCATGTACCATTTTTACATATGGTGTTTACTTCAAATGTTATTTGATTAACTGAGGAAATATTAATAAATCTGTATCCTTTACTCGATATGAATATTTGATGATAAGGAATATTTTTCATGAATTAAATCTAATATTTGATATATGATTAATTATTTGGACATGCAGATATGGGTGGGTCCCAGTTATAGATAACTCTTTGATGCATCGACAAGTCTCATGAGACAAATAAATTAGCCAAATCAGATAGGTTATTACACATAGTTTAAAACTGTCTTGTGAAATGTACTAATTGTAGAGGTATAATGATGTATGGGATTATGAAGTTTAATAATTAAGACTTTAATTCCTTAAAAATAAAAACATTATTATTAACCATTAGATTTTGTAAATGATATTATCTACAGATTCATTTTATTTTCAGTTTATTGATTAATTGCTATGTGTTTTCAGTTATTTACCTTTCCATAGTTATTATGACTTATATAATTATGATATCCAGGTTATTGATTAAATGTAATGTTTGTTAAATTATTTTCCAATCCATATGGACTATAATTTATTGATTTATGATATCTTCCACTGTATGTAACCCTTACTGAGAAGTTGATCTCACCCTTATTTTTTTCACTCCCAAAGATATTATTAAAAAATATTTAAGTGAGTTACATGGATGAAAATCATTGTATTTTTTTTATATATTATGTTTTATTTTTATTCATAATGTAAAATGGGTATCATGTTTGTGTATGGTTCTCCAAAAATGCTAAATTGATAGATCTTTTGGGATTTGACCCCTTGTATCTATGACAATGTGATAAAGTAGGAACCTGATCTGAGTTACTTGAGTCAAGGTTGTTATAATGATGGTATTTTGATCACCGATAATTATGTTAATAATTTTTGGTGTCAACATGAGTTTCATAGGTTAATGTGGAGAAGGGAACAAGGATTCATGGTTATCCCATATGGCCTGGTAAACTATGAGGAACCTGTGAAGAGGGTCCTAAAACAATTCAAGAACCTATTGTATGGTTGGCTCATTATTTACCAAATCATGTGACCAAACTGCTCATAGTACTGTTTCTCATCTAGAATTATTGTTTTACCTCACTTTATTTTTAAGTAAATCCAAATATATTTTTCCATTGGAGTGTGGTTAAATGAGTGATTTTTTTCAATGAAATTAATATTTTTGGATGTGGTGTTTGAATGATTGTTATGGGTTGTTATTGGTATTATCCTTTGATAGTATTATTTTCAGTATTGGAAAAATAGTTTTGTATATGGGAATATTTATTTAATGGTTATTTTTATTATAAAATATTTTTTTTGGTATTGAAAGGATTTTTATCTCTAAAAATTCTTTAAAAGGTAAATGGTCTTAAAATGAAATTGTAATGTGTTTTGAAATGAAGGATAAAACGTTTTATAAGTCCTAGATTTAATGAATAAATTGATATAGTGTTTATAAATATTATTTCCTTATAATTTTATATAGTATGTGTTTTTTAAATATCAAATTTTTTAAATGAAAAAATATATTCTTAAAGAATAACTTGTTTGAATGGTAATTAGATTTTATGTAAAAAAGAGAATATACCTATGTTGGATTGAGTGAGTTATGTTTTGTAATTATTTTGTTTCTTGGAATATGGAATGATTGAGGTTTATTTATTGTGTATTTATACTATTCCTCCCAAAGAGTGTTTAAAGAAAAGGGAAGTCTATTTTTTGGGATGATCTTCTAGGTCACTTCTCTTTTAATTTAAGAGTGGTTTCTTTACTCTTGCACTTTATCTGAACTTAGGACTGAGTGGTGAAGTTAGGGAATTCCTTATACTTTTAACCCATTTGATTCTTCTTGAATTATAATACACTATTTTTTATGATAACCAATTCACTCTTAATGAAACCAAGTATACGGAAAGAATTGAGGGAAACTTCAATTTTCTATAAACTAATAATATTCAAGGGTGAAGGAAATTGTTACATTACATTAAGGACCCATCCAAGTGTGGTGGGATATGGTTGTTCCCTCTCTTATATATGATGGCATGTTCTAATAGTTTTCAAGATAAAATTTATTTAATGGAACTATATTGAAGATGTGATATTAGAAAAGGCCATTAAATTTACAACCACTCATTAAGGTGGGTGATTAGTTAAGGAGTATGCCAATCATTTCTTAGAGTTTGTCTTATTCACCACCATAGCTAGTCAATAATTATTCTTTGAAAGATCATTTATTTTATAGAGTTAGTTTACTTGATATTGGAGTAGTGGTGTTTGATCATGGATTTTCATCATATGTGGAAGTCATTGCAAGGGATTTACAGGTGGAATATGATAAATAAAGAAAATCCTTGATGAGCGGTGTTTTAGTTCATATAGTTTTTTGGGATGTATCATATGATGGGAAGTTATAGGTAGCATTAAATTTTTAATAATAGTTTTATGGGGGCTATCCTACTCATAAGAAGGATGAAAGACCTCCAATGTACTTTTAGTGTGGATATCCTAGGTATTCTAATCCTGCTTATAGGAAATATTTGAGGTCTTGTCTATGGTTTGGCTATTTGGTCCACCATTAGAAGTTTTGTAAGATGGATTAATAGAACATTATGTATTGAGTTTAAACTAGTTTTAGGTAATTAGTATGTTTTTGCATCTTTTTATGGAGTTTTTAAAGGTTTCTCAGATTGATTTTGTGGAAGGTAGTGAATTTAGGATTTGTGTGTTCTTTATGGTTTTGGGTTTATTTCTTCCGAGGTTTGGGTTTTGGTTATTTAAAGATTTGTTTTCTTGATGGTTAAAATATGGGAGACCATTGGGTTTGTGTTTGAGTATCTAGGAAATCTATAGACTTAGTCCAATTAATTACTTATCAATACCGATTTTTCGTTGTTTGGTTCTCCATGGGATTGTTTTCTGGGTTGTCGGTCCTAGTTTACCTGTTAAGTGTAGTGAATCGAGGTCTGGAGCATATTTTGTTTCATTTTGAGGATTTTTTGTAGATATTTTCCCCCAAATATCATTGATTTTTATTCTATATTGTGTTTCTCTTGGTTTTGAAAACAACTTTTTGAATGGTTTTTGAAATTATGGATAACTTGTTGTTTTTTGTTTTTTTTGTAGAAATTGTACTTCTTGATGATACTTTTATTTGAGGGGAATGTCTTGATTTTATTCCACCATTATATATTAATTCTAAATAGTGGGGAGACCTATTACTGATCTCCATATCCTTAGGGTTCTTCCTTTATGATCATGTAACATTGTGCTTGGAGATGGTTTATGAGTTTCCTATAATTGGTAATGTTTGGTGATTTTTTTTATTTAGGATATTCTTTTATTATTGACCTCACACATCCCAACTATTTTATAGGGTTTAATTATGAAAATTCTTCTAGTACCCCTACCTTTACTAGATACTTTATGAAGGTATAAAGTGTCATGGTAGGGAGATTGTAACACCTTGTATCATAATATTTATATATTTTTTAATTGAATATCGGTTTTCCTAATCCTTTTTTTGTGGTTTCATTTTAAATTTTTTTAACTTTATTAGTGCCTCACAGTTTTATCATGGTTGGGAGTGACCTTTTTGTACCCATGTGAGTGGTGTTGTAGTTTTGAAAATGTAGATTCTAATGGTTAAGACACAGTTTTCCAAACCTTTCTGGGAATTACAGTAAATAATATGGATCAACTTAGTTCTTGGGGGTGAATCTCAGGGTTGGGTCATGATTAGAAGTAAAGTTACTAGTGAATATATCTTCTAATTTATATTCATTTTCTATAAACTCTATAAAATGATCACCCTTTTGAGTATGTTATCTTAAGAAATGAAACCTTATATAAATGTGTAGGGTTATATAATTATTTATAGGTTTTTAGAGAAGTTAAAAGAACAAATGTTATAACCTTTTATATTCACACATTCAAATTTTAATCCAAAATACTTTAATGTATATAAACCATAACACTTGAGCACATCAACTACCAACTACAAAATATTTTCCCCTATATAGAAAAAGAAAAAAATTTGTATTTCTTACAAGACCAAGAAACTAAATATTTTTCATAGAAATGACAGGTTCTTGAGGTTCTATTTTTATATAATCTACAACATACACAATCAACTTTAGAATATGAAATTAACTTAAATTCATAGGTTTTAGAAAAAATAAGAAAAAATAATCTTTAAGATACCATAAAATCCTTTTGAAAGATTTTATATGATATTTGTTAAGATTATCTTGAAATATTATATAGAAACAAACAATAAACATGTTGTCTGGTCAACTAGAAGTAAGAAATAAGAAGCTACCAATTATTCCTCTATATGAAATACTGAAAATTGGCCTTCCAACTTCATCCCTATCAAGTTTGATTTTATAACTCAAAGAAGTTTCATATTCTTTACTAATTTCAATTCCAATTTTTTTTAGTAAACCTAGTGTGTGATTTATTTTATTTAAAACTTTCCCAATTTTTTTTTGAAATATTTTAAAATGCGGGAAAAAATTTCAACTCACCCATAATTCTCATTTAATGAGTTTAGAAAATTTATTACACATATTTTGGTTTGTTGAACTAAAAATAACATCATCCACACACATTTAACCTAACAAATTATCCAAATATGAGGTTTATTAAATATTTTAGGGTACATTTCTCATAAAAAAAATCATTTGACCAAAGGAAAGAACTAATCCACTCATACCAATATTTAGGCGCTTTTTAAGACTATATATGTTTTTTATGTTTGAAAAAATAATTCAGAAAAATAAGATTTTAAAAACCAGGAGGTTTTTAAACCTAAACTTACTCCACCATAAAACCATTTAAATGGGTATATTTAATATCCATATTGAAAATATTACAAATGATATGAAATGTATATGTAAGAAGGATCTTAATGTATTTTAATATGGGAACAAGTGAAAAGAACCTCTCATAATATATTCCTTCTTTTTGATTATAACCTTTAATTACTAACCTAGCCTAATTTACAGTGATCACTCCTTGATCATATCTCTTATTCAAAAAAAACATTTAGTTCATAAAAATAGTTAATTATAGGGCCTTTCAAAAAAATTCCAAAATTTATTTCTTTTAATCCAGTTTAATTATTCTTATATAGATAAAACCAAATTTTTATCATCTAGGGATTCCTCAATGGTTTTAGGTTTAATACATGAGATAAAGGCATAAAACTTGACTACATTTCAAACACTTATTATAGTCCTAGAGACTCTATATAAACCACAAATAATTGAATCTAAAGGATGATATTCTAAGTTTCTTATATTTCAAATAAATATACTCTATGTTTCTCTAATGTCTAAATTTTTGGGAAATTTTTTTACATGAATGTGTTACTCATTAACATCCATTATAGTGTTTATATAAGTATCAAGTCTCTATTTTTCAATAAAATCATCAAGGTCATCAATGATTTTTTTAATGATTGAAAGGATCAATTTTATCAAACATCACATGAATTTATTTTTTAATTATTCTTAAATTTCTTTTGAAAACTCTATAATCTTTAGAAGTAGTATAATTACCATAAAATATTCCTTCATCACATTTAGAATGAAATTTACCAAAAATATCCCCAGTATTCAAGATATAAACTTTGTATCCAATAACATTAAAGTATCTAACCATTGGATTTATTTCATTCCATAACTCATAGAGTGTTTTCATTAAATACAACTTATTATAAATCTGTTTGTAAACTAGAAAGATATATTTACATATTTAGCCCATAAAAATGAGTAGCTAATTTATATTCATAGATAAGGGTTATTTTAATTTCATTTAAACACCTTTTACTACTTTTAAAAACACCATTACATGGAAGTGTTCTAATGGGGAAAAATTGTGTTTAATTCCATGATATGAATAAAATGAGTTAAAATTATAAATTTCAAATTATCCAACATGTTAACTTCTAAAATAAACTATTTTATAATTTTTTATATATAATATACATTAGAAAAATTAATTAATACATAAAAATATTTACTTTTATGATTCAAAAAGTAAACCTAAGTAAATCTAGAAAAAATAACAAAAACATTAACAAAAGAATTGTATCAAAGTATTTTTATTCTATCTAGCTCAAATAAATCCTTGTGAATAAGTTTAAATGGTATAGAAGTAAAAACCTCATTGATTTATTTGAATTAATATGCGTGTTTCTTTTCTATTTTATAATCATCACATCGATTATTTTCATCAAATTTTAGTTTTGAAAAATCAGAAAATAAATTCTTTTTAAACAAATTTCTCATAGAATAAACATTACATTGTCAAAGTCTTTTATAAAAAATCCAATATTTAGTTTTCTCATCATTTATACAATTAGTATTTTATCTACATATAGAATCAAGATCTGAAATATAGTTATTTTCATTTCTAGGTTCTTTAAATCTTTGAGTTTTATCCTTATAAATAAAATAGAAATTTTTAGAAAAATCTAATGAATTACCATCATCCCATATTAGAGAGATTATTATATTTTGATTTAATTCTTTAACATATAGATTTTTTTGATAAATATATATTTCATATTTCCTATAGACCCAACTCTAATAATTTTTACTTTAACATCATCTCCAAATGTAAAATGGAAACCTTCAATCATTAATAATGAATTGAAATTTGATGTTATTTTACCCATATATCTTGAGTATCCACTTTCCATATACCATATACCATTTCTATTTTTGTGGGTAATTCTCTTAAAATTTTAAAAGTAGGTGTTTTTGAACCAATATGTTTTTGGGTACGGATGTGATAACAATTAAATATTTAGGAATCTAAATATTCTTTCTTTGGGTGGAAATTACAACTTTAATAGTATATAAATATTGAAAAATATAGTTATTATTAACCCCAAATTTTTTTAGAAATATTAAGCTAAAATAATTATTATGATGTCCAAACATTCCACAATGAAAAAAAATTACAGTATACGTTCTTTTTATTTTGTAACTAAGAATAAAGTAATAACTATAATGTATTGGATTCTGTCTATTACTATCAATTATTTGTTTCCCCTTAGCATGATTTTGACTACCAAGGATATTATTGAGGCATTGATAACCCTAATTAAACTTAATAGTAACCAAATTTTAGGTAGAAACCTTAGATAACAAATAATTAATTCTACTATCATGCATAAAAAAGATAATTAAACATTATTGAATTTATTTTTTAAATATAAAAATTGGTTAGGCAAAGAATTATTTTATATAGTAATATAATCATTATATTTTCTAATATATTTATTCTATTTCATTAAATAATATTATTTATCTCTAAAAATGGAATGATACTCATTAATCTAATTAAAATAAAAATCATTAGGCTTATGTATATGTGACAAAAATGAATGTAATTTTTTAGTATGAGTTATAGAAAACATATTAAATTATTGATTTTATTTATTATCCTCATAATAAAAATTATATATATCATTGGATTTTTTAGAAGTAATCTATGTAGCTTTCATATCTTTCTTTACTTTATTATTACAATATGATATTTTATATTTTTTTTCATATTTTGTTCTTAAATTTAAATTAAGGGATGTTAGTCTTGATATGTACAACATTTTTTTACTCATAGAATCTTACTTTTGAAATCACATTATTTTTCTTGAAAATTTTAAAATATCTTTTAAAACCCTTTCTTATCTTATTGAACTTATTGAATATTCCTTATAATTGTGCTAATTCACCACTAAAATATGAATTAATAAGACCACCATCATTAGAAGAATCATAAAAAATATCTTATCCTTTATTTTAATCCTTTAAAGTAGAAATTTTGAGCGTATCTCTATCCCTTCTAATTATTTTAAGATCATTAAGCTTTTACTGTATTTCATCTTCAAAAATCATGAAATTAGAAATTTAATTTTTCAGTTTTTGATCATTAATAGCTATGGGATGGCTTATGGAAACATAAATTACAAACCTTCTTGTAAATAAAAATATTAAGACTTTTTATAATGCCCCAACCTTAAACATTACTTAATCTTGAGTTATTTCAAGAATACATGTTGAGGATCTTTTCAGGTTTAGAGTTTTAGAGAATTAGATCATAAATCATGCATTACATTCCACATTTAAACAAAGTGGTTACATAAAAGATAGTATTCATTTTTTCCCATCAAAGGAAACATATTTAAAACAAAACATGGATTCTTTCATGAAACATCCTTGACACTATCATCACATCATGTACCTTTACCTTTACCTGTGAAAAACATTTCAAAAACTTGGGATGAGCATAAAAAGCTCAGTAAGGGATATAAAAATACGAAAAGGAAACATTAGTACATGTATACATAAGAATAAATGAAATCATAATTTACTCATAAAACATAATAACATTAACATACCTCATGAAATCATTAGATTTATGAATAAATCAAAGAAATCATAAGACATAAAGGTAACTTGAGGCATTCATAACATTCTTACATAGGGAGTAACCCTCATGGTTACGTTTGGAATACCCATCACAGTATATTCCCTAAATATCCTTATATAAACATTAACGTTTGACCCCTTCATGTTACCCAATGCATTGGAGAGATATATCGGGCTCACCCGCCCTTAGTTTATCACAAAACCACCCGTCTTCATAACAATTCCCAAGAACTATAACATAATCGTATCAAATAAAACATGCATAAAGAAAACATAACATTTCCACATTTCAATCACAAGATATCAATAAAACACATTGATATAATAAAAACATTATGAAAACCATTTTCAATACCAAAATAAAATAAAAGTAAAACATGGTATTTATTTTTCATTTTTAAAAAAAGTTATGGCTTGTAGAGGAAGCCGAAACTCAAATAATGGTCACAGCGGCGGAGAAGTCGTTGTCGCTGCATACGTACGACAAAAAAAAATTCCTTTTGTCATTTAGTAAAATGATTCATATAAAAAATATTCCTTTTGAATAAATGTATAATTAAAAGGGGTTTATACACATTATAAAAGGAAGTTGTGTATAAATCAAAATATGCTTCAACAAAAGGAGATTGAGACGAAGTCCCTTACCTCTGGTCCGACTTGACCTAATCATTATTTAACCTCCTGAATAATAAACTTGAGTTAATTTATACTTGCTTAAGAACCTTTTTAAAGTTAATTATTCCTTTTATATCACTTATTACCATGTTATGAACACTGTAATTATTTAAGTTAATAATGGTCGTTTTGTCGATCATTGGTACTTGATTCAAAAATAAACTCTTTATAATTACAAGTTGTTCATGTGGTAAAATATCCATTATATACATAATTATATTCATGATGTAGATATCATATATATCATATATATCCAGTATATACATTCATTTATAATATTACATAACATTTAGAGGTAATAAATGAAATGCACCGTTCATGGAGACGGTAAGCCGTACGTAGGCATGAACACTACTTTCATTTCTATTTACTATTTAATGGAATTGAATCATAATGATATAAAGGTATATTATAATTCCTGTATAATATCATATATAATATCATTAACTCCATCCTTTATATGTCCCACATATGGCATTAACGAATCAAATCACTTTGAGGGGGCGGTAGTCCGCACTTCCAAAAATGAAGATATCGCGTTTACCCATAATGGAAACCATAGAGGTATGCCATAAATGACAAATATAGAAGATTAAGGAAAAAATAAACATATTATATATCATATATAAATATAGTGATATCTTAATGGCCACATTTGAAGGTGTTAGAAGAATTTTGAACAATCATTGTTTCATGAGGCAAAAATTCACCATCCACGGAAACGGTATGCTATTTAACCATTAGATGTTGATGTGTGTAAGTGTAGCTCGGATAATTCTTTTAAAAACATCCTAGTATATTTAAGATACTGTTTTTGTTACAAAAGAAATGAATAAAAAGAGTTTAGGGGGTTGGAGAAGCAAAATAAAACAAAAGAACATTAGAGAAGTCTTTACCTTTAAATCGGGTAACTCCTCTTGGTTTGAACCAAAAGGGTTTCTTGAAGAGATTTATGCCTAAGGTGAGGCTTCTAAGATGAAGAGAGGGATGTGGGGAGAAAAAATGAGCAGAGCTTGGCCGAGCCAATGGCTTGAGAAGTGTGGGTATGAAGGTAGAGGTGGGGACCTTTTATAAGAGGAGAGGAGGGGCACTCTTGGAAAGTTATAAAATGTTACTTTATATTAAAATGAGTTTCAGATTTTAAAGGCCCCACATTGATATATTTCTAGGATAAGGTGATAAGGGTTATAAATATAATAATCAAATAGGTCTTTGACAAGTGTAATTCTTATATTTTACATTATCTTTTCAATTTATTTAAATCGTTCATTAATGAGGTAATCGCTGCATCATCATGATGTCATAAATAATTTAATTTCTAAAAATTATAAAAAATATACTATTATGTAGGAAATATTATTATATTTCCAATGAATATTTATAGTCTAAGATATAATTTACACAGACAAAACTAAAAATGTTTTACTCGGGTGATACATTCTTTAGTGATATTCTCCTTTCTTTAAAAATAAAATGATAAAGTGTCACTTTCACCCAAAAGTGATTCCATGGGGTCCCTAAGTTTGGCACAAGTCATCCCATGGTCGGATATGAAACAACCAGTAGAATTAGGACACATTTTGGGGTCATTTGTTATTATTATGATATTATTTTATTATCCTTAACTACCCGATTACTAATTAATCAAGATAATTAAAGATAATTACCGTCTTTACTATTCATAATGTCCAAAAAAAAAAGAGTATTAATTACATAATTTGGAACTTCTGATTCCAAATATGGAATCCATTTTACCTAATTCCAAACATATAAATTTCAATAATTAATTTAAAACTAATTCCTGTTGTCAAAACAAATAGCGGGTTTTTTTTGAAACAATATCTATAAAAAGTTTGGAACTTGTTTATGCCCAATTACTAAGTGAAATTAATTCTAATGAACACAATTGGATTAAATGGTAAAAATATATTCTAATTACACTTTAAAAACAATTAAAATTATAATCTAACCATATAATTAAATTAGATGAAAAAATAGTTTTGATGTAAAATGTAGTATTTTTCACTATTTATTAAAAAATGAACATTGTCAGAAAAATACCAAAAATTTATCCAAAGTAAATTTCAATGTCCCAATAATAAATAATAAATTTATTTTGACAAATAGAGATTATAAAATTGTCAAAAGATAGATTTAAAAATGGTTCTCCATCAAAAGGCGGTAAAACAATCTTTTAAAAATATTAGAGAATTCTATGCTTAAGATTGGATTTATTCTAATTTCAAACCTCTAAGACAATATATAATTCATAAATAGACATAGATAAGAATATCTATTATTCATTACTTACTTGGGATGTTACATCCTTCCCCCCTTTAGAAAATTGCATCCCCATAATTTATTTACTTATCGAATAAGTGGGGATATTTATCCCTCATTGCATTTTCAGATTACCATGTTGCCTCTTCACTCATGTGGTTTTTTCACAAAACCTTTACTTGATGAATCACCTTATTCCGCAACACTTTCTCCCTATGGTCAAGAATCTGGACCAGTTGTTCCTCATAAGATATATTCTCTTCCATCTGAACTACCTCTAGACTCAAAACATGAGATGGATCTGGCATGTACTTCCTTAACATTGAGACATGAAAAACATTGTGTACCTGAGATAAACTCAGAGTTAAAGCCACTCGATATGAAACTGATCCAACTCTCTCCAGAATTTCATATGGTCTAATGAACCTTGGACTCAACTTTCCTTTCTTACCAAATCACATCACACTTTTTCATGGTGATACTTTGAGAAAAACATGATCACCTACCTCAAAAGAGAGATCCTTCCTCCTATTGTCTGCATAACTCTTCTGCCTGCTTTGAGCTGTTCTCATGTGTCTCTGTATTAGCTGAACTTTTTCTGCCAATATCTTCTACCAATTCCGGTCCCATCAACTTCCTTTCACCCACTTCATCCCAGAAAGCTGGAGTTCGGCATCGCTTCCCATATAATTCTTCAAATAGTTCCATCTGTATACTGGAATGAAAAATGTTATTATAAGAAAACTCAACCAAAGAAAGATATTGGTCCCAACTTCCCTGATAATACATCGAACAAGAACTTAGCATATCCTCCAAAGTCTGAATCGTTCATTTTGACTGCCCATTTGATTGAGGATGAAAAGCTGTACTAAAATTTAATTCAGTACCCAATGACTTCTGAAGGCCTTTCCAAAAGTTAGAAGTAAAACTGAGATCACGATCAGATACAATGGAGAGAGGAACTCCATGTAACCTGACTATCTCTTTAAGATACAAATGGGAAAGTTGATCTAGGGAAAAATTATCTCGTATAGCAAGGAAATGAGCAGATTTAGTCAAGCGGTCAACAATAACCCAGATTACATTATTACTTCGAGGTGTCTTCGGAAATCCCACAACGAAGTCCATAGATATATTCTCCCATTTCCACTCTGGAACTGGTAAAGGCTAAAGCATCCATTTTGGTAACTACAACTCTGCTTTAACCTGTTGACAAGTCAAACACTTCATAGTAAAATTAGCAATATCTCTTTTCATTCCGTCCCACCAGTAATACTCCCAAAGATCTCTATACATCTTAGTACTGCCTGGATGAACTGAAAACGGAGAACTATGAGCTTCACATAACAAATCTATATTAAATTGTGAATCACAAGGTATACACAATCGCTTCCCAAATCTCAAAACACAATCATTATCAATGTTGAATTCAGGCAACTTACCCTTCTGAACCAGCTCTAACTTTTTCTACAACTCACTGTCTTGCTTCTGTGCTTGCTTAATTCTGTCTGATAGAGAATATTTCACTGATACCTGAAACAAAATAGAAGGAAATCCTGCACCAACAACTTCTATGCCAAATTTCATCAAATACTTAACCAAAGGATCACCTTCCAAATGCAACATTGTTAATGAAGCATTAATTTTTCGACTCAAAGCATCAACCACTTTATTTGCTTTTCCCGGATGGTAATGAATTGTACAATCATAATTATTGATTAATTCTAGCCATCTCCTCTGTCTCATGTTCAATTATTTCTGAGTGAATATATACTTTAAACTTTTTTGATCAGTATATATTTCACACTTTACACCATACAAATGATGCCTCCAAAATTTTAAAGCGAAAGCAATAACAGCTAGTTCCAAATCATGTGTAGGGTAATTTACCTCATGAGTTTTCAACTGACGTGAAGCATAAGAAATTACCTGATCATTCTGCATTAGAACGCAACGAATTCCTTTCAATGAAGCATCAATGTAGATAACAAACTCCCCATTCCTGGAAGGTAGTGCCAAAACTAGAGCATTCACCAATCTTCTTTTCAGTTCCTGAAAACAATCATCACATTCTTTTGTCCAGATAAACTTAACACCCTTCCGAGTTAGCTTAGTCATTGGACTAGATAACTGGGAAATGTTTTTAACAAACCTTCTGTAATAGCCTACCAAACCAAGAAAACTAGGAATCTCGGTTACATTTTTGGGTCTTGGCCATTCTTCCACAACCTTTGTTTTTGCAGGATCAACAGTTATCCCATCTTTAGAAACAATGTGACCAAGGAAAGAAATTTTTTGAAACCAAAACTCACACTTTCTGAATTTCCTATACAATTTCATTTCTTTTAAGGTTTGGAAAATAACCCTTAAATGACTTTAATGCTCCTCTTTACTTTTAGAAAACACAAATATATCATCAATTAAAACAACCACAAAATTAACCAAGAACTCATGGAAAATTCTATTCATAAGGTCCATGAATACAACAGATGCATTGGTTATCCCAAAAGGTATAACTAAAAATTCATAATAGCCATATCTTGTACGAAACGCGGTCTTATGAATATCTTCTTCCTTTACCTTCAGCTGATGGTACCCTGATCTCAGGTCAATCTTTGAAAAAAACTAAGCTCCATAGAGCTGATCAAACAAATCATCGATATGAGGCAAATGATATTTGTTCTTAATAGCGATGTTATTCAAGGCTCTATAATCAATGCAAAGTCTCATTGATCCATCTTTCTTTTTAAAAAATAAAACAGGAGCACCCCATGGTGATGTGCTAGGTCGAATGAAACCTTTCTCTAATAAATCTTGAAATTGCTCCCTCAACTCTAAAAGTTAAATTTGAGCCATTAGATAAGGGGGTTTTGAAATTCGATTAGCATCAGGAACTAAGTCAACAATAAATTCAACTTCACAATATGTTATTATTCCAGGAAAATCATCAGGAAAAACATCAGGATACTTATTTACCACTGGCACATCATTAATCTGAACAGTTCCTTTGTTTTCAACAATATGTGAAAGGTAACATTAATTTCCATCTTTTACAAGTTTCTCAGCCTCTTGATATGTTATTAATAGTAAGGGTTCATTCTTGTACACAAACTAAAAGTCTTTCTGAAAAGAAACTTCTTTAGCTCTACAGTCAATCTTAGCATGGTAAATAGAGAGCCAGTCCATACCCTGGATAACATCAAACTCTACTAGAGGTAAAAAAATAAGTTTTGCAAGTAGGTTCTTTCCACGGATAAGGATAGGAATATTCTTATAAATTCTTTTTTCCTCAACATTTCCCCCAGGTGTTTTTACCACAAGTTCAAGAGTCATTTCTTGAGATAGTATTCCCATTTTACTAGAAAAGTTTTCAGATATGAAAGAATGTGTAGACCCTGAATCAAACAACACATTGGAATAATCTGAAAAAACAAACAAAGTACCTTATACCACTTCATTTGATGGACCACCATATGCTGAAGTAGTTGAAAAGGATTTCACCACCCCTTTCTGCTTGTAGTCTAACTACTTCCCATCACTCGAGCTCTTTTTCGAACACTCGTTTTCATAATGACCCATATCATTGCACTTGAAACATTTCACTAACTGTAAATCAAATTTGGTCTTACCATCAACCTGATATTTTTCAGTGCAGTCACGAGCCTTATGTACCATCTTACCACATCGGTAGCACTTTATAGAATTCATAAGACATTCCACATCATGCTTTTTACAACATTTATCACAAAATGGAAACTTAGTTTTCTTACCATCAGACCTTTTTGAAGAATTCTTCCCTTTCTCCTACCACCTCGGTCTCTTCTTCTGTTGGTTTCTATAGAACACTTGATCATCAGAAAACACCATTTCCTCCTTCTCCGCACATCAAACAAGATTTTCATAACTTTTTAACTCATGAAAATCTAACGACCTTCGATATTTTGGATTTAATCCTGAGTAAAAACGATTGATTTTACTATCAAGGTCTCGGATAAAATTTGGAGCATACCTTGCCAATCGAGTGAACCTTTCTTCATAAGCAGCCACTGAGTCTTCCTCTTGCCTCAATTCCAAGAATTGTTTTTCCATCCTAAGTCGAACAACCTTAGGAAAATACTTCTCAAGAAACATACCTTTGAATTCATCCCAGCCGAGAGCATCAATCTCATCAGCGTCCCTGATATTTTTAACCATCGACCACCACTTATTTGCTTCACCCTCCAAACGGTAAATTGAAAGACTAAACTTTTGATTGTTTGAACACCCCACGACATCAAAAATATTCTCCTGTGCTTTAATCCACCCATCAGCTAGCACAGGGTCAGATGATCCTCTGAATGATGGGGGATTTTACCTCATGAAATGTTCCACCAATGACATGTTCCTCTGCGGTTTATCTAGATGATCTCGTGCATGGATACCACCACCATTTATCACTTGATTCAACTGCGCCATTCCTACAACAAACTATTCAGTTCCAATTCCGACCATCTCAGGATGCTGATTTGGAAGGTCATTTGCTTTTGTATGACTTCCTAGCACCGCTTCCTTGTTTCCTCTGCGGAAAACCATTCTGAACAAACATGTCTTAGATTAAGAAACATGGTAATCTTCAAATGCTATATCATTTCAAAAAAATATTTTTAGATAATCATTTAATAGAATTATAACTCCTAAATTTATCTAAACCGACCTTTGATACCAACTATAAGGGCCCAGCCTTAAACATTACTTAATATTGAGTTATTTCAAGAATACACGTTGATGATCTTTTCAGGTTTAGAGTTTTAGAGAATTAGATCATAAATCATGCATTACATTCCAAATTTAAACAAAGTGGTTTAATAAAAGATAGTATTAATTTTTTCCCATCAACGGAAACATATTTACAACAAAACATGGATTCTTTCATGACACTTCCTTAACACTATCATCACATCATGTACCTTTCCCTTGACCTGTGAAAAACATTTCAAAAACTTGGGATGAGCATAAAAAGCTCAGTAATGGATATAAAAATATGGAAAGGAAACATTAGTACATGTATACATAAGAATAAATGAAATCATACTTTACTCATAAAACATAAGCACGTTAACATACCTCATAAAATCATAAGATTTATGAATACCTCATATAAATCATAAGACATAAAGGTAACTTGAGGCATTCATAACATTATTACGTAGGGAGTAACCCTCATGGTTACATTTGGAATACCCATCACAGTATATTCCCTAAATCTCTTCGGAGAAACCTTAACATTTAACCCCTTTGCGTTACCCAATTAATTGGAGAGCTATATCGGGCTCACCTACCCTTAGTTTATCATGGAGCCACCCATCTTCATAACAATGCCTAAGAACCATAACATAATCGTATCACATAAAACATGCATAAATGAAACATAACATTTCCACATTTCAATCAAAAGATATCAATACAACACATTGATATAATAAAAACATTATGAAAACCATTTTCAATACCAAAATAAAATAAAAGTAAAACATGGTATTTATTTTTTATTTAAAAAATGTTATGGCTTGTAGAGGAAGCCGAAAATCAAATAATAGTCACGGCGGTGGAGAAGTCGTTGTCGCCGCATACGTACGACAAAAAAACATTCCTTTTGTCGTTTAGTAAAATGATTCATATAAAAAAGATTCCTTTTGAATAAACGTAAAAGTCAAAGGGGTTTATACATCATATAAATGAAAGTTGTGTATAAATCAAAATATGCCTCAACGAAAGGAGATTGAGACGAAGTCCCTTACCTCGGGTCCGACTTGACTTGATCATTCTTTATCATCCTGAATAATAAACTTGAGTTAATTTATACTTGATTAAGAACCTTTTTCAAGTTCATTATTCCTTTTATATCACTTATTACCATGTTATGAACACTATGTAATTATTTAAGTTAATAATGGTTGTTTTGTCGATCATTGGTACTTGAGTCAAAAATAAACTCTTTATAATTACAAGTTGTTCATGTGGTAAATATCCATTATATACAGAATTATATTCACGATGTAGATATCATATATATCATATATATCCAGTATATACATTCATTTATAATATTACATAACATTTAGAGGTAAGAAATAAAAAGCACCATTCATGGAGACGGTAAGCCGTACGTACGCATGAACGCTACTTTCATTTATATTTCCTATTTAATGGAATTGAATCATAATTATATAAAGGTATATTATAATTCCAGTATAGTATTATATATAATATCATTAACTCCATCCTTTATATGTCCCACATATGGCATTAACGAATCAAATCACTTTGAGGGGGAGGTAGTCCGCACTTCCAAAAATGAAGATATTGCGTTTACCCATAATGAAAACCATAAAGGTATTACATAAATTAAAAATACATAAGCTTAAGGAAAACATAAATATATTATATATCATATATAAATATAGTGAAATCTTAATGGCCACTTTTTAAGGTGTTAGAATAATTTTGAACAATCATCGTTTCGTGAGGCAGAAATTTTCCATCCACAGAAACAGTATGCTCTTTAACCATTAGATGTAGGTGTGTGTAAGTGTATCTTGAATACTTATTATAAAAACATCCTAGTATATTTAAGATACTTGTGTTTTTACAAAATAAATGAATAAAAATAGTTTAGGGGGTTGGAGAAGCAAAATAAAACAAAAAAACATTAGAGAAGTCTTTACCTTTAAATCGGGTAACTCCTCTTGGTTTGAACCAATAGGGTTTCTTGAAGAGATTTATGCCTAAGGTAAGGCTTCTAGGATGAATAGAGGTATGTGGGGAGTTAAAATGAGCAGATATTGGCCGAGCCAATGGCTTGAGAAGTGTGGGTAAGGAGGTAGAGGTGGGGGCCTTTTATAAGAGGAGAGGAAGGACACTCTTGGAAAGTTATAAAATGTTACTTTATATTAAAATGATTTTCGGATTTTAAAGGTCCTACATTGATATATTTATAGGATAAGGTGATAAGGGTTATAAATATACTTATTCAATAGGTCTTTTATAAGGTTAAGTCTTAGATTTTACATTATCTTTTCATTTTATTTAAATCATTCATTAATGAGGTAATCGCTGCATCATCATGATGTCAAAAATAATTTAATTTATTTAATGTATAAAAATTATAAAAAAATACTATGATGTAGTAAATATTCTTATCTTTAAAATAAATATTTATATTCTAAGATATCATTTACACAGACAAAACTAAAAATGTTTTACTCGGGTGATACATTCTTTAGTGATATTCTCCTTTCTTTAAAAATAAAGTGATACAGTGTCACTTTCACCCAAAAGTGATTCCATGTGGTCCATAAGTTTGGCACAAGGCATCCCATGTTAGTCCATGACACAATAAGTATAATTAGTACACATGTTTGGGTCATTTTTTATTATTATGATATTATTTTATTATCCTTAACTACCCGATTACTAATTAATCAAGATAATTAAAGATAATTACCGTTGTTACTATTCATAATGTCCAAAAACAAAAGAGTATTAATTACATAATTTGGAACTACTGATTAAAAATATGGAATCCATTTTACCAAATTAAAAAAATATAAATTTCAATAATGATTTTAAAAATAATTCCAGTTGTCAAAACAAATAGCGGGTTTTTTTGAAACAATATCTATGAAAAGTTTGGCACTTGTTTATGCCCAATTCCAAAGTGAAATTAATTATAATGAACACAATTGGATTAAATGGTAAAAATATATTATAATTAAACTTTAAAACCAATTAAAATTATAATCTGACCATGTAATTAAATTAGATGAAAAAGCAGTTTTGATGTAAAATGCAGTAGTTTTCACTATTCATTAAAAAATGAACATTGTCAGAAAAATACCAAAAATTTATCCAAAGTAAATTTCAATGTCCCAATCATAAAGAATAAGTTTATTTTAAAAAATAGAGCCTATAAAATTTTCAAAATATAGATTTAAAAATGGTTCGCCATCAAAAGGCGGTAAAACAATCTTTTAAAAATATTAGAGAATTCTATGCTTAAGATTGGATTTATTCTCATTTTAAGCCTCTAAAACACTATCTAATTCATAAATAGACATAGATAGGAATATATATTATTCATTACTTTCTTGGGATGTTACAATTTTAAATATTTATAATATTCTAGTTTAATAAATCGTTACTAATTAACATTTTTTATGATCTTAATAAGTTTTTTATTCATCTATTTGATGATTTCTCCTTCAAACAACTTGAAAGTGTCAAAATTCAATATGGTAGTATTATATATTAGTTTTCACACATTTTCTATAACATTATATGTAATAAAAATAGTTTCCCACAAATAATAAGAAATTATGAATTAATAAAATATATTAAATTCACAAGGTTTTAAACTATACATAATAATGTTTATGGATTTGGAATTAAATATACATACAAACTCTAGTTTAGTACACCAAAGCTCAGATCACTAGTAGAAAATTTGTAAGTTTTAATCACATTCATGTTGGATTCCGAACCCAAATTTTTTAAATAGATCATCATTCTTTTCTTCTAAAAACCATAAAATTTTCTATTGATGTGAAGTTTTATAGCCATAATTATACCTTCTATTGGATCATCCAATGATGAAAGAAAAATAAATATTAAAAATTCAATGAGTTAATGTATAGAATTTGAATGATTTAATATAATCAAATTGTTATCCTAGATTTGTTAATTACAATGGACCATGGTGGGGGTGAATTCAGTTTTTGAATTTCATCATTTCAAAATTCTAGATTATCTCTTTTATAAAAACTTTAATTCAATCCTTTTATTTAATGATATATTCATTGGAATAATGTAAAGAAAAAAAATACAGGATAAGAAAAAAGATAATTTTATAGAAGTTTTGTATTTTCAAGAAACTTCCCCTACTCCACCCCACTGAAGTCCAACATAGGTATAATGATTTTATTCAGTTTTACTACAGATCTCCTAACTGAGTGCAAGTAGCCGACACTTAGTTCTTTTCCAAATACAAAAAGTTATTTTACTAGCCTATTTTTATAAGACTAATCCTTAGTTTTACACCACATTTAATAAAATAATTGCATACTCAAGAAAATAGTATATAAGTTATATAGTTTTAATCACAATAATACAAAGTTGTGTTAGATTTAAAAACTAATAGACACAAAATATTCTCTAGAGAAAAATAATTCTTCATATCATAGCTCTAAAAAGATTCACATCCATGAATTTTTCTTCGAAAACACAGAACAACAACAAGTGTTTTTTATTTTTCAAATTTCTATCATTCAATCATACAATATATATAAAAATAATAACAATACTTTTAGAATTATCAATAAATCATAACAACAGTATTTCATTAGTTTTTGTATATTAAAAAATAATAATGTAAAATATTGATATATAAATTTTCTATCCAAATAATATATATATAATTAATTTAATTAAGTAAAAATATTCCATTATAATTCTCCTCAAATATAGAAATGCTTTTTACCTATTATAATTGGTATAGTATTCCCAAAAAATATTTCCTAAAAAAAATATATTTTCAAATCATCCTAAAGTCATGATTTTTTTAACAAACCATTTTGAAGTTAAATAAATATCTCTTATAAATCATCAACTTAAAATATCTTGAAAATATCTCCAAATTTATGACTTCAATAACACTTAATAAGTAATATATTTCTTTAAACAGATTTCATAATCAAGAAAAAACGACTTATTATAAAGCATACATATGAATAAATCATTCAATGAATACATATGAATAATTTTTTTGGTACATTGGAATACAGTTGAACTCTGTCAGATATGTAAGATTTATTTATTAGATAATTTTCAACACATAAGAGTAAAATATGAATATAACTCAATATGAAATAACCTATACTATATTAAAATATTTATATGTATTAGTAACTTCACTTTTAACTAAATACATAAGATCTAATACTTAAAGACTTATTTCACGCATAAGATTAATTTCCCACTTTCACTAAATAACTAAGAGTTTTTTTCTCTATATTTAATATTCCCAAATTAGAAAATTTCCTCTAATTTAATCATGAAAAATTTAGAATATAAATTCTTTTTGAGAAAATATTTAATAAATAATTCAATAAACTAAATATAACTTAATGTAAACTCATTATTAAATCAAATAAGGGATTATTTGAGCATAATAAATTAATATTTTAAGTGTTTTTTAAAGAAACAAATATATATTTCAACACAATTTTTCACTAAACCATGAAAACTGAACCATACAAATATTTTTTAATTGAATAGATATAAAAACTTTTAATTTATGGGACAAAATATAGAGTGGAATTTATTGGGACTTGAAATCATGAAATATAAACATATATTATTCAGGAAATTTTGAAATGCATCAAAAAAATATCAAGTTTAATAAATATCTATATCAATAATCTCTATCTTGATCTTGAGTTCCATGTGTTAAAAAATTTATTCTATTGAACATCTCGAGAAAAGAGTTTTATAAGGCTTAGAAAGAATATATGCATAAACCCCATTTTTACCGACCCCTTTGAAATTATAAATTCTGTATAGTGGGTAGTTTTTAATAACTCATGATTTAATGAGTACGTATTGAATTTTTTTTTTCAGGTTTTTAATTTATTTCGACATGTTTTTGAATAAATTTTAAAGTTAGATAAAAAGAAGTGTAAATGTAGTTTATTATTATTATTATTCTTGTTGGGAAGTAGTCTTGGCCATTGGGAACCTAGAAGGGATCATTAAGAGTATGGTTATCCTATCATATTATAGTGTATGTTGATTTAGTTTCTTTAAATGAAATATTTAAAATTTTAGTTGGGATAAATCACAATACACTTCTTATTTTAATTGTGTTTACATAAAAAATTTCATGTTTTTTACAGAAAATTTCCTAAAAAATTACAGTCCTTTCAAATATCTCCATTTCATACTTGGATAATTATAATTAATACTCCTTATGAAACATTAAAAATACATATTAACCTAGTAAAAATGGAATAACTTTTTTGAGGTGCATTTAAAGTCATTTGAGTTATAGCTAGCACCCCAAGGATCTTATGGATTTTTATCTGAATCTCTTAGAAAATTATTGTGTATAATATGGACAAATCTTAATTCTACTAGATATATTAATAATACCTTATAATTATCTTGAAATCATTATATTTAAAGGTATAATAATTTTAAGTGTCAATATTTAGGTAATATTTCATGTAAGGCTATCATTATGGGTGTTTCATATGATGAAATGTATTTGAGATTCTATAATGAATTTGTATTATAAATTCATGATCTAATAAGGGTTATAAATGCATTGTAACTACCTTCCATTTAATTTCATATTTAAAACATATGAGTAAATTCTATAAAGGATCAGGGAGTGTCCTCAAGTCCTTTATAAATGAGACCAAAACCATTGAGATGGTTGTCCGACCTCCTTATGATTCTCATAAAATCTACCTTTGTCCTTCATCCTTTTACATCAAAGATACTAAAATATCATGTTTTAAATAATAATATCATCCAAGAATTGGGTGATATTAGTCATCACATGAATATATCATGAATTAAATATTACTTTGGTTATTTCTAAGGGAAATTCATCAAATAGTGTAAATTAAGACATGATTTGTAGCTATCTTTGGTGTATGGTACAAAAATAATCAGATTTTTTTATATATGGGATTAGTTTCATAGAATGTTTGATCATGGTTTGGGTTTCTTTATGTGTTATAATACTAGAATAAGTTATATTTAATCCTTATGATAAATATAATTTTATTTGGATTTTAAAATTTATTGGTATGTATTTAGTGTGGGAATTTAAGTGAACTAAAAGTATTATTAGACAATGATACCCCATCTCAATGACAAACTTTACTATATTTGAGGATTGTCTCATTAGAAACACCACTAAAATGGTTAATGAAAGAAATATTAGAGTGATTCATGCAACAAGAGTCATGGAAGAACCCTTGCATTTTCTATATATTGATGAAATTATATTTTTCTATCAGGGAGATAGAAGGGATATTAAAATGTTCAAGAGTATATTTAAGCATTATAAATGTGTTTGAGGGTAATAAATTATCTAGGATAAATATTTCATTTTATTTGGAATTAATTTTCATAATTCTATGAAAAACTTCATCCTTAACTATCTTGGTGTTAGGTAGGAGAAAATTATTTTTACACACTTTAGACTTCCAATGTTTTAGGGGAGGCATAAAGTTAGATATTTTCCTAATTTTTCTTTCTCAATAGAGTTATAACTTGTTAAATGGAGTGGTAAATCACTATCAATGTCTAGAAGAGTTTGTTTCGTTAAATTTATTATTTTTTAAAATTTTTGTTTTATTTTATGTTATTTAAATGTAATTATGATTTTATAAAGAGTTTGATCGATTATATTAAAAAAAAATTCT
The DNA here is from genome assembly GCA_963277665.1 of Viscum album. Lineage (NCBI taxonomy): Eukaryota > Viridiplantae > Streptophyta > Magnoliopsida > Santalales > Viscaceae > Viscum > Viscum album. Next base: position 685,866,617 of record OY728142.1, on the reverse strand, counting down.
GGGATGAGAGTATTTTTGAAAATAAAATAGTGAATATCCCTTGGAAGGAATGTTTTAGACCCATTATTTTGGTTGATTGGGAATTTAAAATTTATAAAATTTCAACATGGCTCTTCAAGAACAATTTATGTGGAGTCTTTTAAATAAAGGATCTAATAATTTGGGATTTCATAAGTCAATATTCATAAAAAAAACATAAATATGGTAATATTACTATTATTACTCCTCTATATGGCTCACTTAAGTGAGGCTTATTCAAACATCCAAATTTACTCTAGATGGCATGCTTCAATGAAATCCACACTCAAATTTTTGAATTATAATTAGACCATACTTTCAATATGTGATCTAGTTGAAAGTAACTTTCATATTAATGATCTATAAATTTTATTTAGGGATGATTTGGTGAAAAAATTGAGGATATTTCTCCTATGATTAAACATGCTATTGAGAACTATTATCTCATTCCATCTAAAGATACTATCATATGGGATCCATTTAGGAATGGTGTTCTAAAACAAACTTCATTATTTGTTTAATAATGTAAGTTCTTCTCAGTATTGGGACTGGTTTAAACATTATTAAAAGCCTTGGATAAGTCCCTTAAGATCTCTATTCATGTGGAGGATCTTTCATAAGAGAATAAATATTGATGATAATATGAAATTTTATGGTTTTTAATCCTACACTATGTGTGTAATCTATAGGTCTAATATAGTGGATGTGGATAATCTCTAGGTATAATTACCATTTTATATTACCATTTATGGGATCAATATATACTTTATTTAAGTTCAATTTTTTAAGGCATGGTTATAGAGGATCTCATGCCTATCAAAATTTAAATGATTTTTTCCAACTCATAAACCTTCTTCATGCTACTATAACAGTGGGATTCTGTTGCATATAAAACTATATAAAGTTCATGATTTATTAAGGAAAATTGATATCATTAAGGGATATGATATTTTATTTTTATTTTATCTTAATAGAGGTGGACAATCTTTAAAATTGATTCATGTATAATACAAATAGTTATCTTACTACTTTCAATAGGTTGGGGACTAAATCTAATCTCAGAAAAGAAGGGGAGCTCTCTCAAATTTTTTTGTAAACCACAGATTCAAGGGTGGATAAATGTTAACACTAATAGATAATTAAAGAAGAATCATGGTGAAATATAATTCTATGGTATTTTCAAATATCTCTATGGGAATATGTCAAGGGTTATTTTATGAATATTGTGGAAACACTTATATACTGGAATTGTAAATGATTGGTCTTTTCAGGGTTGTTAAAATCTCTAATCACTATAATTATATATGTTTATGAAAATAATGTGAATCTAGATATTTGGTGTAAGTGATTAGGGAAAATGAGATCCTATTATATTGGGAGATCCTTCCATAATGGAATGAATATTTGAAGTTCCTTAAATCCTTAGAAACTCTAATCACTCATACGAGTAGGGAAACTAATGTAATAACTGACAAAATTTCCATCAAATTTGTGGTTTGTTATTTATTTTTTTGTATGGATGACGTACCTTGTTATTTTCATGACATAATGGAAAAAGAAACATGTAACACCTCTCGTCTTCAGACTTTTATAATTTTATTTTAAATGGTTAGGGAGTTTTCTCTCTGGTTGCATATTTATTATTATTATTATTATTATTATTATTATTATTATTATTACTATCATGCCTACTTTTTAATAATTATTAAAAATATATATTATTTTAATGTTAATATTAATAGTTTTCTATTTTTAGGTGTTGTTTAAATGATGGTATTTATTTTATATTTATTTTCATTCCTTTTATATATATATATATGTGTATGTGGGTGTGTATTTTTTAACTTAATATCGATATATATATATATGTAAATATAATGTCATAAAGGGGTATTATTATTCCCATCATCATTATTACAACCACCATCATCATCATCCTTACTAATGCTACTACTACTATTATTATTATTATTGTTATTATTATTATGACCCCATATTAGTATAGGTGTATTTTGGGGTACATCATGAGGTTGATTCCTCATGCGCCATTTTGTACTTTCATGAATACATACATTACCTATATTATTATTATTATTTTAAAGAAGGGTAAAATTACATCTTTTCCCTTTGTTGGGTGTTCTTCATAGACCAAGGGGTATGGGTCCCTCCTTTAATATTATTCTTATTCACTTCTTCTTCATTCACCCTCAAAGGGATATCGAGGTCAGGTAAGTTCTTCTTGATTTTCTATTCTCTTTCCCTATATCCTTCCCATTATCTATAAATCCATAATTTAGAATTTTAAAAAACATATGGATTTAGAATAAGGGTTCAACCATGGTACTCTAGGACTAGTAACAATGTTAACTTATAGGAATTAATATAACCTTCTTATTTATTTAAATAAATATTCATATTTTTCTTTTGTGGGCTATTAGATACAATTTATTGATTATATAGTGATAATTCTTAAAGTTTGTTTGAATATGTGATAATAATATGTACAATGTTCTATACCACTTCTATAAATTCATATTACCTATGATTCTTTCTCATTTTCAATTTGTTTCTCAATGATATAAAAGGTATATATAATATCCATGATTATATTTAGGAAATATTTAGAGTTTTTTCATCTATTTAATCCTTTATATAGGGTAAATCTATTATAAAATAAAAAAACCCGCACATGTATTAATGATGTATACATGGTGTTTGATAAAATGACAACATGGTTTTATAAAGAAATTTGTGAAATTGTTTCAATGGAATAAAATATTATATATTATGATAAATAAATGAGTTTCATTTATCAAATATTTTAATATATAAAGGGGTTTATGGGTCATTCAAAGTGCTTCATACATGCTTTATTATAATTTAACATTGTTGTCCTCTAAAGTTATTTCCAAATTATATTTTTAGAAAAATATCATATGATTTTCAATTAAATGTTATGGATTGGTAAAAAACTAATGGTTATATATAGTATATTTGGAATTACTCAAACTCCTTTAAAAAAAAAACACTTCATGAGAATACATTTGAGGTACTTTTTTGGGATTTTAGGACTAGTATCAATGTTATGTAGCTTTTCTATAGTTGGGACATAATTCTACCTTTTAAATATAATCATGGGACATGATTCCCCCTTATAAATAAAATTATGAGACATGAAATCTATTGTAAATCAAATCAGGAGACATTGATCTCCCTTATAAATTAAACCCCAAGAACATGGTGCTCTAAAGGGATTTCTAGGTATCATTACCTTAGGATCATAGGAAGTATCCCATTATTGACATATAATAAGTATTTTTTTCATTTATGAACATATTGACACACTCACATGTCACACCCACAATATGTTTTTTATGCGTAGATACTATTATTTTTTTCATGTTCTTTACCCATTTCCTTTATTCATTTTTGGTGTTTTGAGGTGTTTTTATTGTTTTGGGTTAAGAATGAGCTTTTTGAAGGTCACAAAACCATGTACAAGGTGTTTCCACACCATGGAGGGACTTTTTTATGTCTAAAATAACTATTTGAGGGAGATATTGCATGGTGATTTCTAAGGGATATTGAAATTCTTGGATGGATAAAACGTTATCCCACCATTCCATAATGTATATAATCTGGCCATTTTGGTTAGACTACAGGAAGCTTCACATCATGGTCTAAGACATTAGGCAAGGGGATGTTCCCTATCCAAATTTATGAGGGAGAATAATTTCATAGTGCTCCCTAAGTCCCCATTTTAGATAGGATTGATGGAGGGGCACCTCACTGTTGTCTATGTAAACCAATCAATGGTGAGACCCTGGCTAGTTTTTTTGTTAATAAGTTATAAAATTCCCTATATATCCTTTACTTGTATAGTCCACCTTATCCCCATTTATTCCCAATTTTCAAATTATTAATCTCCCATACATAATCAAATCATATTTCCTTCTATCATGGATTGATTTTTTACAGATCATCTACCTATTTTTTCAATAAATAACCCAATAAGTAATTTTTCATCTCTCCCTTGGTTTAATTCTCCTTTCCCCATGGTTTTACTTCTTCCCTATGAAATAGTGGCCTAGGTTTTTCCATGGATGATTTAAATAATGGGTGTTCTGATTTTTAGGGCATTGTTTTCGTTCTTAAGGATCCCACCTACTCTCCTCAAGTGGATTCATTTTTCTTAACAATGGTTTCATTTGATTAATGTAGGTGGTTTCAAATCACCATTTTTTAGTTGAATTATTATGTTCCCAACATTTATGAAAAATTTGTTTTTAAAATGTTTTTAATGTTTAAAATGGATTCTTTGAGGACTAATTTATATATGATAAGATTTATTTGATCCTTTATTTATCTTGAATTATTAAATTGGTTTTAAATAATTTTTATTAGATAAATGAATAATTCATATGAATTGTTTAATGAACATAATTTTAAAATTGTGGTGTTTGATTACTATTTTTAACATAGGCGATGAACATGTATTTCCAAAGAATATATATTATATATATTTAACTAGGTTTAACAAGAATTTATTGAAATTAATTCCTTAACAATGATGGTGGTACTAGTTAAACATCATGGGAAGGCTGGTACTTGGGTTGGAAAACCTAGAATAGGAGGTCCCTTTCTATTAGTTAATTATTTTTCATTGACAAGTGAAGTAATTTTTAATTCCTTTCTAGTAGGTGGTGAATTAATTTGATACTCTTCGCACTAGTCTGGGGCATCACCCAAACAAATGAAGTAATTTGAAACTCCTTTCATAGGATGAGGTCATAAATCAAACTAGTGAATAAATATTACTAGATAACCCTTACATTTAGTTACCATAGAATATATCACATTATTGTTGTTTAAAATGGGACTCTATGGATTTCCATTATTCATTTCCATTAAATTAAATTTATGTAACATTATATTTGTATTCGTAAAAAATACTCAATGTTTATTTTTTTCTTAATAGTTTCAAATTATAATTATTTGATTTTCCTAACAAAGGAATTTTCTAGAAAACTTGTTAAAATACTACTCATATTGTTGTGCTCATACCCTAAGTACACCCAATGGGTGTATGCAGACCTTGTTTTCACTAACCTAGGTAAAGTAAAGGTACCACATAAAAGTAGTGTATGTTCGTGATTTCTTTACCCATGTTAGTGGTGGGGGAATGGTGGGATAAACCCTTATGTCATATAGATATGGGATGTTGTTTTGGTTTATTTTGGTCTAGGTTGTAGTTTGTTCATACTCTTCTTCTATCCCCTATTTGGACTCCCAATCATTCTACCTTTATTTTGGATTTCCATTGAATTTTTATATCTTAAATAGGTTTTTATATTATTTTTATTCTTTTATATTGTTTCCATTATTTTTTTGTTATGTGGTTGAGTCATCTATCACAATTTATTCATTTGAGTACCTGACTTTCCAAATTTTGTATAAATAGTTCAATATTCTGTGCTAGAACTAGTTAGTTTTTTTGTTGAAAGAAAATATTCCCAAAAGTATTTATTAGATGCCTAGACACTATTTTCCATCCCATGGGGATTGGGAACACCCTTTAGAAGTTTCCATAGACCAACTTAGGTACTTGGGTTAGGGGTGTCTAGGTTGTTTTATGAGAAAATGGTATAAAATCTTTGATTTTGTTTATTCTATTTGGAAATTTTGGGTTGAAAAGAGATAATACCATCAGATCTCAAGAGGTAGGTACAAATAAGTGCTTGGAATCACTTTTTGTACTTAAATTTTATTTTCCAAGGGATTTAGGGATTTTATTATCATAGTTCTTAGCTTGATTAATACTTTAATTATAGGTTTACTTCCAACATTGAACGAAGTTGAAAGGGGAACCAATATGGTCCATGGGTGGGGAGTGCATGCTACAAACCATGAAATCAATCCAAGCATCTAGAAAATATGCAGTTCTATAATGCTTTGTTCTTGAAAGATTTTAAACATTATATGTTTATTTTTTGGATCAATTATTATTGATATTAATAATTCTTATATGATATCAATTTTCTCCATTTTAATTTATTTATAAATTTCATATGGATTTGTATAATTTACTATAAGTGGTTTTATTATTTGAAAATTTTTAGTCTCATTTCTTATGTAAGAAAACTTTAATGTTAAATTTCTAGAAAAACTGAATCTATTAACTATATGATCATTTAAAAAAATCACTATAAATTTTTATTTTATTTCAATAACTTTTATAGATAAGTTTCACTTTTTTTAACTTGTGATAAGTTTTTTAGGTATTTTGGATAACATTACAAATAATTTTTTTATAATGGAATTCAATAGATCTATTAGGTATATGTTTTAATGATAAAATAAAGTTTCCAAATTTTTATTTTTTAATTGATGGTTTCCTTGATTTCTAATCTTATCTATATTTGATGAATAAATAATAGATTTCGGTAAAAAATATTTGAAATTTTGAAATTAAAGGATATAAATGTTATTATTTCTTGAAATGTTTTTTAATATAATAAAGGTTTTAATGTAATATTTTGAAGATAATTTTATATGTAATAAGACTTGGAATATGAATTGGTTTGTTGTGGTTTTTTACAAGGTAAATCATTTTTGAAGTGGTGTAATTTTTTTTCAAAAATATAGAAAAATATTTTATTTATATGTACTTATTTCATAAAATTATTTTTTCTTATGTCCATATTTAATTTAGGGGATCAGCATTGGTGTATTTTTTTTTGAATTTCTAATTTTTTATTGTAGTTATCATAATGGTTGTTTAGTTTTTAGTAGAATACAATATAATCAAATGGAACTTACATCAATTTAATTTTCACTAAATAGGTTTCATAGGTTCTACAAAATGACTTATTTTAGTGGAAAACATATTATCAAATGGTATAAGTTCTTTCTATGAGTTCATGTGATTTAAATATAATAAACTAGTGCATCCTAATTGCAAGTATTTGGTGAAATTCTTGATTTTATTTTGTTTCCAAATCCATGGTGTCTCAAATTAAATAGGGATGCCCATGTTTTTTATTATGGAAATTAAACTATTAAAAAATAAGTATTTTAGAATATTATTTAGTAAAAAATAAATTATCCCTGGAACATTAATTTTTATTTTTAGCCTACCCCTAATGAAAATCATCATTAAGGATTTAAAGAAATTTGGTGTCTTTTTGGTTTTGAAAGGGGCTGATATGTTTAAAAAAACCTTGTAACTATTTTTAAAATAGTTGGTGATTTTTAAATATAACTTATTTTATTTAATTTATGTATCTAAAAATATATATTATTTGAAAGATTTATTTTAAACTATAACTTTTATACCATGTGGGATTGGTTTATTTAATGAGAATATTGTTTGTTTTCTTATATTTTTTAATTATGATCATTATAAGATTTGATATATGTTTTTTTGATTTTAATAACTCTTAGTTGAATCATGTTATTTTCAAAGTGTAATGGATATTTTTATATGTATCACTTCGTATTTTAAGTGAATTAACTTTGTTTTTTATGCTTGTGGTTTTCAAATATGATATTGGTTGTGATGATAAGTTTTTATTTGGAATTTTATTTACAAAACTAAACATATCGAATGATTTATAAAGTGTGTGAAGTTTGGGTTTTTTCCTTTATTAGTTACTTGTTTTAATTTAGGAGAAAACATGGGACACATTCATGTTTTAAGAATTTCAGTAGTCCTTATCTCAACTATTTTGTATGGTTTCATGATATATCTTGGTCTTAACATATTTTGATGGTTTTTAAAAGTGTGACATATTAATTAGTTATTAAAAAGGTATTTAATGTTGTATTGTAGATGAAAATAGTTTATATGCATTTTGGGTCCAATTTTATAATTAAATAATATAGTTTGGGTTTTAATTTTCTTATTATGTTTAGGAATGATATAAAATGAGTAGTATATGATTTTTTTAATGATTTTTCAGGTTAAAATATTTTAAAGTATGTTTTAAAATATGGAATTGGGTGAGAGTGATCCTATAGTTTTTTTTAAAATTGTTTTTTGGTTTTATTAGATTACTTATTATAGTTAAGTTTGATAATAAAATGGAATTTAGTAACTTTATTTTTTAAGGGATATCACTAATTTTAAATTCATTTTATTTTTTTATAGTCATCCTCTTTTAAAAAGTGAAATAACTATTTTAGATAATTATATATTTATGTGATTGGGGTTTATAACATAATTGGTATTAAAATGATTAAACACTTATTTTAAAACGAATTAAAATTAGTAGATCAATCTTCTTCAATAATATTTAGTATCTTTAGGTTTTTAGAATGGTTTAATTTTAGTGGAAATAATAATTTTGTATATAATTTTATTCTACTTTAATCCTTTGAGATTTTTCTTATTATATGATTTTATGATTCCCATAGGTCGTCTCGAGAAACCTAGGTTATTAGCATGCTACAAGGGGTTGGATGCTGGGTTATTTGGGATACTCACAACACCTACTGACATTATGGGAGTTAATATTCATATCATAGTCATAAATTAAAGGTGATTTATTTGGTTATTGAGTTGGAATGTTTAATCAAAGGTAGTGGAATGTCTTTGACCATGAACATGGTCTTTCCTAATCAGCTACTAGATTTTTCTATTCACTATAGGAGGACTCAGGGCCATTGGTTTTATTGGAGGCTCCCCAAAACCATGTTATAACTTAACAATGATAACATATATGCACATAGTTCAATGAGGAGAGGTGGTTTTATTCAAGGTCTATGTGGCTAAGTTGTGCTATATTTAAATTATCACTGTGGCTATGGGAACTCTATTTTGGAATTGGCCTCATCCATGAACACATGTCAATCTTCGAGTATGATTTACAATCAGGCCTTCCAAATAATAGAAACTGAATCTGATATGGTTGTGAACTTATTATTCATATATAAGCCTCTTCATTATCCTATTACTTATTACTTTAGGGCCTATAAAAATATGATCAAGAAATATGTAGTGATTTTTAACACTTGGTTTGTGGGAAACATGGGACCAAATAGTCTTTCTTCTATATTCACTCTAAATAGATATATTAAAATATTAACTAATACTGGATTCCTTCCACTTGTTTGTAGGGATTTTGTTATTAGAGATAATCATAGCCTTGAATATTATAGGCCTCTTTTAGACTATTATTGTCTTTTACAACTTTTAATAAAATAACTAAATTATTAGGTTATACATTTATTTTAAGATAATATTACTATTTTAAATTGATTCCTTTATAATTAGATTTACTCCATTGAATTTCCATGTATTTAATTATTCATCCTAATTATATTTTATTTTTTTGAGTAATCTAAGGATTAAATGGTGGTAAGAAACCTTCCTATATAGGATTATTTAAATAAACTATTCTATTATGATTCTAAAATTGAATGGGAAATAAAGATTAAAGAGGTGTTATTTTAAATGGATTGTGATCATGTTTTCATTAATGTTCTTAAAACATAAGGACTTTTTTGGTCATTTTAGAATTAAATTACACTGTCATTACAACTTAATTTTTGTTATTATGTCACTAATCACAAATTACTCAGTTATATTTTAAAAAGGTTATTTTAAGGTTTTAATATAATTTTACATTAAATTTCATTTTAATTGTTATACTTTTATGAAACTATTAATTTTTAAATTATTTTATGGTTATTTTTCATAAAATATGTTTTTGAATAATCAAATATTTCTTATATTGAATTAAATGATTGAAGTCCATTGTGGTTATTTTGGTTTAACATTTACTTAAGAGAGTATCCATAATTTTTTAGTTTGTTTTTGTTATATTGGGAATTGTGTCAATTTATAATGGTTTTCTCTTGAATTATGCTATTTCATTTATGAAATAGTAAAATTTATTTTCCTTAATATTGTTTTGGACTTAGAAGTTTGGATTTTGGAAATTTATTGTATTGGGAAGTAAGTATCTTTTTATTTATATTGGGGTAACTAAATTCTCACTTGAGAAACTTTTTGTTGAATATTTTATGTGAGCCATTGATTTTGATTTTAGTTTTGGATTTAGTTTATTATTAATTTTTAGTTCTAAGTTATTTTTTTTTGAGTTTATGGTCTATGGTTTTACTTAAATGGAATATAGGTCCCAAAGTTTAAGATCCTCTTAGTATAAATTGATGCTTAATATAAGAAGGATATAATCCACCAAATTTTTATATTTTAGATTATATGTATTCTTCCATTTTTTATCTAGTGTTTTACTCATGCAATAATTTTGAGAGAATTTATAAGGATTAAAAATGATATGGTAAAATGATTTTTTACACATATGGTATGTTTTTTAGGTTTATAGATTATTATGTAATGTTTTTTTGTTCTTTCTACATTTATCTTATTAATTTTGAGTTTTTTAGGTTTTGTTGTTGTTGAAGATCAATGATGAACCTTTTTCAGGTCACCACACCATGGTGGCATTTTATTGGGTATAAAATTACTGTTTTAGGTAGATATTATATGAAGGCATCATTATGATCTCAAAAAACATGGAGGGATAAAATGGAATATCACCATTCCATGGTGTACTTAAGCTGGTAGTTTTTGTTAGAACATAAGAAGCTCCACATTGTGGTGAAAGTGATGCTACATGGGGAAGTTCTCTATCTGAAATTATGAGGTTGAACCATTTTATAGTGGTACCTTGGTCCTCGTTTTATCTATTATCAATGAAGGGGCACCAAACCGTGGTCCATATAGAATACACCGCGGTGATACCCTAGCTAGTTTAAAACAAAGTGAATTTCCTTATCTACATTTTCCTAATTTATCAAATTTAACAAACCATATCCACCTTTATTTCCCATTCTCCCATCTTCCAACTATGGAATATGATGAACTCTCCTTTATTTATGTCATGGATCAATTATTTGTGGACATTCCACCTAGTTACTTCAATAAATTACCCGATAAATGGTTTCACCTCTCTCCCTTGGTTATATTCTTCATTTTCCCTTGGTTTCCCTTCTCCCATGTTAGAAACACTTTGGATTATTCTCAACATTAAGTTGGTGGGGGGGGGATCAGTTTTGAGGACTTTTTATTCCAATTAGTAATTTTTATCCCTTTACCTATTAAACCTTTTAGGATTTTGATTCTCTTATTCTCTCTTTATTTTTTATGCAAGTAAATTTAAGTGAGTAAAGGAAGAAACATACTATTTTGGAAAGGTTCACTACCTAATAAGAGTATATAGTCCTTGATGTGTATGGTGGTGACCAATACCTAGATTATCCACTATAATAAGATACCAGTTACATTGGTTTGGATGTAAAATAACCCTAAAACAAAGTATGGTTCCATACACTTTAGGATGGGGGATGGATACAATATTGAGTCCCTAGATTGCAGACATCCTAGTCCTATTAAAACACCTTGGTAGATCTCTATACTTCCTCTGTAGGTAATATTCAACTTATTCAAAGTCATTGTTGCAACAATAATGTTCTCAACTAGATTTAGCTTCTATTGAATGTCACAGTAAATATTTTTTCTTATTACTATTCTCTTACTTACATAACTAAATGAAAAAGTATTATCATTAATATTATATTGTATTCAATTTATTTTAAAAAACCTTCTTACCATTCTCAAAAACAAACTATAATTCTACCTTTATTTCATAGGTTCTACACTTCTTATTCTTCTATTATTATTCCTTCTTATTATATTACCATCTCCATATGATACCTATCCCTCAGATAACTTTTTTTCTTATACCATTTTATATAATATTTATCAGTATGATACTTCTTTGTCCTATTCTTATCTATCTGACTCTTTACTTATTTATCAGGTACATATTTATAAAAAAATTATCAATCTGATACTTTCCATCTGGAAGTAGTTTTTATGAAAATTTTTCCATCTAGTTCCTCACTTATTCATTTGATATTTTCTTTATCATGTACATTACATCTCCTTCCTGCACCTTCTTCTCCATTCAGTACCTCTCTATCTGGTACACTATGTTTGGTACCTCTGCGACTAATTCTTTGAATAAATATCTCTCAATATCCTTGGTAAAAACATCACTTATTCAACCTCAAAAAATTATTTAAATATTTATAATTAACACATCACCTTTTTAACAATAATAGAATCTTCACTGCACACATGCTTCCCCTTATATAGGAATCATTACTTTTAAAATAAAGGTAAATGTGTGAAATCCAAATTGGAATTTCCTACTCAAAATATTCTTCAATTTAAAATTTTATGATTTATTGTTTCATCATTTTGACACCTTACAAAAATCAAGTAAATATGATTAACAAAAAATTATAGGAACTTCACCAAAATTTTAGTGAAGAAGGCCACTTCAACCTTTGAAAAATCTCATCTATAATCTTCATTTTTCCTTCTTGATTATTGAATCATTGAATTCCCAACTCAACAAATCACAATATATAACTTTACAAAAACTTTGAAAATATATTCAAAAATTTATTTGGTACATATTTACAGGAACTTCTATATTCAGTAACACTCATTCTATTGAAAATATCTTAATCACCTTTTTTGATACTTTTTTATAGAAATAAATTTTTCTAGTTCCCCTTTATCCATTAACCTCTTTTCTGATGGACTTAATAATACTCTATCTGATGACTTCATAATACCCTATTATATGACTTTGAGTTTATATTCCCAATAGACTTTATAAATGTACATTTGGTAGTCTTAGTATATCTATCCTTTTGATAAAAACTCATTTAATGAATTTAAGATACTTTGTCCGATAGATTGAGCTTGGAAAAATATATTTGATTCCTTTGATCAAAAACTAATATCCAATGATTCAGAAACGTCTATCCAATCATTTGGAAATATTTTTTATGATGAATTTTTTCAAAACAAAATTCATGACCTCAATCATAAACCTCTATCTGATACCTATAACATCTCTATTAAATTACTCCATTTTGATAACTCCATCAAATGATATTATTCAAAAACATCAATTTGATTTCCTTGATAAAAAACTCTATATAATAACCATGATTTTTTATTACCAGTTGCAACATCTCTTCTCTACATCTTGGACTTTGTACAACTATATCTCAAAATATTTAAACCTTGTTTCTGTCTCCAAACATCATGAAACAACTTTTCTTGAACCTTGAATACCTTTTTAACCATGATGTTAAAAAATTTGAGGAACAAAAAAACCTAATCTGACTTATTTTGTGTGACCATTCATTATTTTATGTAACTATGAATATAAATGGAAAAAATTTGGTTTCACCATCTTTTTGATTACTTTATACCATCCATCTCTGTAGAGACACAAAGCTTGAAATACATAGACATTAAATTAATTTTTTTGGAATACTTAATACATGAAAAAAACAGACTCCCAAAGACCGTACTAGTTTAGTGTCTTTTGAAACTCGGAACATAATCTTCTAATCATGGTGAAAGAACTTCAACATCTAACATAAAGATATTCAAATTTTGTTTTATTACCTAAAACCTTTCTTTATATCACGGGGAAAAGAAAAAATAACAAGGGTGATCTCAAATTCTCAGTAAGGGTAAACATGTAGAGCATAAAACAATCCATAAAAATTTGAACATAAAAACATGAACATAAAACATCAAAATCATGAGTAATGACATAAATATTGGCAGTACATAAGGAATAGATCATAAAGGAACATTAATCATGATAAAATAACATGGTAATAAAACATTTAATTGTGGAAAACCATTAATAACATGTTATGACTTCCATAGTAGCCAAGACATTGCTGCCAAGACCATCATAGTGGACAAAGTCCATTACTGAACCGGGTTTTCTTGCCATTCCAGCCCTGTATTACTGAACCAGATTTTACTTACTGTTCCAGCCATGAATATCTCATGAGATATAAATCATTACCCAATGCATTGGAGGGAGATATAGGTCCCACCCATCTCATAATGAAATCATTCTTATGTGTGGCACAAAATAAACATAAATCATTCATCATAACCCAATGAATAAAATGGGTTTCATAAACATCATCCCATCATAACATAATTCATATAAAAAAATGGATATCATTTAATTATAAACAAAATCAAACCATGTAAATAATAGAGACATTATACTTGAAGCATAAACATACTAAATAATGTCATCTTAGATGGAAAATAGTTTTGAAAAAACACTTGAAATGAATTCTTGAGGAAAATATCCTTTCTTCTTAAAAATCATTTTCTTTTCACAAAATGCCATGAAATTTTAAAAGAAAATTATTTTTGGTCAAAATAATCATGAAATATTGTATAGTAAGCTTCATGAAAATAAGGCGTTATGAAACCGTAAAAATCCATTCATGCTGTATAAGTTAAAAAAAACATTTTCCTCGTGCTTTTGCCGGAAAAGTCAAAAAGTACCTCATATGATAAAAAAAAGAAAGATTCCTTCCATAACTTATGGTAAAAGTCATAAAAAGGGTAAAAAGGACTTTAAATATACATGGAATAATATTAAACATTTTATGAAATTTTTTTGAGAAAAAATGGACATGGATGATAAACATAACCCCAGTAAATACTTACGAATAAACAATCTCAAATAAAAACGAGATTGGAATAATTATCCCTTACCTTATGTCCAATTTCTTCCGTATGTGTCTGATACTCCTGTATAGTGAGTTTAAACATATTATTAACTTTTAACAGAACCATAATAATATTTATGATATCATATATGATTCACTTACGACTTTATATTACCCGTTCATTTGTCAATTCCATGTTAAAGCAGCGTTTTGGGTAAAATTGTTTCATTTATTGTATGTGTTTTGACTTGTAATTTTTCATATGATTACTTAGATCATGATTAATTACTTCCAGAATGTAAAACACGATTTATATATATTCATAATATAATATATAGATAAATGGAATGAAATACACCATTCATGGAGACGGTACGCCGTATGTACGCATGAATGCTGGTTTCCTTTCCTTATTGACTTGAATGGGAGTAAGCAGATGAATTCTATATATATATACACACACAAACATAAATATATTAGAATTATTATGTCATACATATCATTATTATTCATTATATATACTTTATAATCATTTTTGAATGGTGAACATGGAGAATGAATCTCATCGCATCATGGAGACGATAATCCGTACGTACGCACGAGCGATGATATCATTCCCATAATTATTGAATGGTATTGGGGTGGATGATAGAATATTTGATAAATAGTATCATGTTATAATAATCATATATAGTTATTATTTACACCATTATACCGATCCATGTAAGGTGGTGGTGGAAAACAGAGTACACCACGGCGTGGAGACAGTATTCCGTATGTACGCACGCGCGTTGATTTCATTTTCCATAGGATGGATAGAAGGTGAAATAGGGTTGTTTCATATTTATTATAAAATATAAGTATATGAGTTATACTTATGTTATTAATTTATAATGAAACAAATAAAAAATAGGAAGTAGAAGGAGAAATAAATTTGAAAGAATCGGTAAAGGATATTACCTCTTCTTCGACGCGCCTCTTCTAAACCTCCTCTTATGGAAATAAAGTTGGCCTTTGAAGAAAATAATGATCTCTATTATGTTTCTATAAAAGTTTAGAAAATAAATGGATAGGGTTTATCCGATATTGAAGGCTCAAAATGTTGTGAATAGGAGAGGGAGGAGGTGCCCTTTTATAAGAGAGGAGAGAGTCACTTTTGGAAACCTCAAAAATATTAATTTATAATAAACACAAACACCACTTAAAAACTTCCAAAATGATTAAAATTAAAATATTAGATGAGATATGGTTGTAATAATATCATCCAATAAAATTTAGACATATTTGGAATTTATTTTAAACCTTATCAACTTAATTTATCCTTATTTAATCTATTTAATTTTATTCGTGGTTATAATATTCTAAATTTTAAATTGTGAAAATAATTACTTATGTGTTGTGAATTGTACATAATTGGATACTTTATGACATTTTAGACCATATAAATTTCAATTTATAATTTTTAAATATTTTTGTGATTTTTAAACAATTTAATAATATGTTATTTTTATAAAACAAAAATAGTGTCAATTTTGACACTATTGATTTATTTGAATTTAAATAAAATCCACACAGAGAATATATTAGAAAAAAAATATTTAATAGATTAATAACATTTCATATGTATCTAGAAAATTCGTGGGTAACATTAAATAGTTCATATATTATTTATTTTAATATTTTTAAAACCATTTATTTGATATTTCAATCAATAAAATAATTTCTACATCACTATTGTGTCACCATTAATAATAATTATTTAATACCTAAAAATTATAAATAAATTCACATCATGTATATAATTTTATTATATTTCTGGTGACTATTTATTTTCTAAGTTTTATAATGTTTGTCACTAAATTAAAATTATTACACTTCTAAGATATAAGATAGTGACATGTTGTCACTTTCTTTGGTTTTAATAATAATTAAATCATTTTCATTGTTCAAAGTCCATGAAATGAATCTATTCCGACCCTTAGGTGATATGGGTCGACTTATATTCATCTAATTGAATTTTGGAAGGTTTTATGGTGATTTTATAATCTTATTTTTACCCTTAATTACCTGATTTACCTTTAACTATAGTAAATAAAAATTACCGTAGTTACTATTCATAATATCAAAAAAATAAAAGTAACCTATTAATATAATTTGTAGCTACTAATTACAAATACGGAATCCATTTTTCCAAATTCAATACATAGAATTTGCAGTATTTAATTTAAAATTAATCCCGCTGTTGAGAAAACGCGTTTTAAAAGTTAAAACATTGCAAAAGATTGACATTTTTTTACCTATGAATTTAATGTAAAATTAATGATAATGACATAAATAATATTAAATGGTAAAAATATATTCTATTTATAATTTAAAACCATTAAATTTTTATAATTTAACCATATAAATTATCTTGATTAAAAAGTTGTTTTTAAGAAAAATTTAGCGTATTTTTACTATTCATCAAAATATGAAAGTTAACAGAAAAATATAATTTTTTTTATCCAAAGTGAATTTTTATATCCCTATTGAAATTAATAAGTTTATTTTTTCTAATTGAACTTATAAACATGTCAAAAACTAGATTTAATGTTGGTGCGCCATCAAAAGGTAGCAAAACTGCATTTTTTGAAAAATACTTATTTTACCTGAAAAATTTATTTTATTCTCATAAAATGTTCTAGAATATGTGTAAGATAAATTATTATGTAATAAAATTCAAAATATAGTTAATATTATTCATAACGGCTAGTTCATAACAATATATCATTGTTTAGTTAAACTCAGTATTGCGTACAACACACGCTATCGAGGAAGGTCGCTCTTGCATGCAACAAAAGCCAAGAATAGTGTTTGTGTATACTACAAGCTGATATGGTGTTGCGTATAGTGCAATATAATCTTGGTGTAGTGTAAAAAACAATACATTAATGAAATTAAAAATAATAGTTCCCATAAAATCTCAGGGTGTTACATTCTACCCCCCTTAAAATGAATTTCGCCCTCAAAATTCGTTGGGGTTATAAATCGTTTACTACTTGAAAGTTTCTTTCATAGAAACCCACATCATAAAAAGGAATACTAAAACTTAATTTTAAAAAGTAATGTAAGAAATGTAACTGTTACCCAAATTAACTCATCACTGGGTTTCCACATAGGATAACATAGACAAAACATGGATATGGAGGAGAAATCTAACCATCATGTTCTGATGAAGAGTGGTAGAGAACATGGCTATGAAAAGTCCAACAATCACAAAGCCATAAATTTGTGATGATCTAAGGTACCATCTGATTCATCAGATATGAGTGTAATAGGAAAACATTTTTGGTTTTCAGGATCATTTCCCTAAAGTTGAAGAATTTGAATTTGAATAAATACTTACCTGATTTTGGTACAATCTCACCATTGGTCATTCCTTGAACAATTTCCACTTCATATCTTAATGAAATGAAGTTGAATTTGTCATTTTTGAAGTGTTAGAAAATCATGTGATAGAATGATGGGTCATTCCATCTGTCTCAAACGAAAGGTTAACAAAAGTTCTTCAATATACATAAGTCCATATATGGTGACATTAATTGTATATGGCTCCAAAAATCGACTTATACTTCATATATCATACCACTTAATAAAATAAAACTAATTTCTACTAACCAGGGACTTCTTGTAGGCCAGTGGTAGGTGATAAAGGCCTGTCGCACTTCGGTTGTGGGTTTGAT
This sequence comes from Viscum album, assembly GCA_963277665.1. Taxonomy (NCBI): domain Eukaryota; kingdom Viridiplantae; phylum Streptophyta; class Magnoliopsida; order Santalales; family Viscaceae; genus Viscum; species Viscum album. Next base: position 685,848,276 of record OY728142.1, on the reverse strand, counting down.
TCCCGTAGCCTTGTCTGACGTGACAGGTTTTTGCCCGTCCTACGAGTTGTCCTTTTTCTTAAACAATAATTTTATAATATTTCATAAATAATATCAAAAATATCTAGCCTTAAACAATACTATCTAATGTCTTACTTAATCCATTCCAATCTTTAGGCTTATCCAAAATACTTCTGTCCAATCTCACAGTATAAAGAAAAAAATTACTAAACAGGTCATCTACCAAGAATGTGATTACCATAATTTATCCCCCATATATCATAAGATATATCTTGTTGGTCATATTCCAAACATGTGAATACCTTAATAATTTATTCTCTTGAAATATGAATTACCATAGAACCTTAGTGAAAACATGAATGCGGTCAAAAGTTAACTCTTTTTGCATAACAAAATCCCAAGATTTATATATACTCAAACCATGATATCACTTTGTCCTTATACAAGTCACAATATCATTAATATTATCAAACATATCATTATCTCCTTATCCCTTCATTATGCGCATATCATCTACTTTACAAAAAAATATCTGAAAAACCTTTCAAGGTTACTTGTACCATTAAATATATACTCTCAAATACTTTAGAAAAAACAATAGTGTAACAATACTTAGAATGTTTATTTATTCCATAATACCATAAAATTACCTATACAACATTAATCTTGATAAAAATACAATCATTCCACTACCTTCTTAAACCATTAACCGATCTTCATCATTTTATTCCACAACACTTATTTCATCTCATATATCATTTGTAGTCTCCTCATCATCATCAACACAAATAATACCCATATGACCATGCTGATTCTCTTCATGAGATTTTCGCTTAGGTAATTGGTTTGCATAATGCCCGTACATTCCACATTTAAAACATTTAACTGTTGTTGATGTCTTAGAAATACCATTATCCTTATCTATGGGGTTAACTGAACTTTTTTCCTTTACAATTACTGGCTTTGTGTCCTTGTTTTCCACACCCAAAGCATCTTATAGTTTCTTTGCAACATTCTCCCTGATGCCTCTTCCCACATGATTTACATGAGTGAAATTTAACTTTCTTTCCTCTATGATCATCATGAAACTCCATCTTTCTCTTATTAGCTGATTCAGGAATCTTACCAAAGTTGATATTATTGATCATATTATGAGATTGATGATTAGGCATAATAATGATGTTTTTACTTCCAAATCCCGTTTCATTTGGTTGGTCATGAAGAATATCATTCCATTGTCCATCATATCCTCCATTATCATGAATCTTCCTATTTCCAACCATTTTTCTAAAACACAAAAAGAACAGTGTGAGAGGAAAAAATCATACTAGGAAAATAACATAATCAATGGGGAGTACTTTCAATCTCTAACATCTTAGGTTTTATCCTAAGTTATTCATGATCGTTATCATAATTCTAGGACTGTAACCTATACTTATACTTAACCTTATAGACATCCCTAGACATACCTTAGAAATATCTCTGGGGATCTCACTAAAGTTTACGCATACTAGTTTCCAAAGTTTAATTAACCTTTGCTCTGATACCAACTGTAGAGACCAAAATATTGATGTACATAGACATTACATTACTTTTTTGAATACTTAATACATGACAAAAACAGATGCCTAAAGACCATATCAGTTTAGTGTCTTTGGAAACTCAGAACAAAATCTTCTAATCATGGTGAAAGATCTTCAACATCTCCCATAAAGATCTTCCCCTTTTGTTTTCTTACCTAAAACCTTTATTTATATCCTAGGAAAAAGAAAACATAACAAGGGTGAGCTCAAATTATTAGTATGGTTAAGCATGGAGAACATAAAACAGTCCATAAACATTTTAATGTAAAAACATGAACATAAAACATCAAAATCATGAGTAATGACATAAATCTTGGCAGTACATAAGGCATAGATCATAAAAGAACATTAATCATAACAGAATAGAATGATAATAAAACATGTAATTGTGGAGAACCATTAAGAACATGTTATTATTTCCATAGAATCCAAGGCTTTGCTTCCAAAACCATCATAATGGACAAATTCTATTACTGAACCGGGTTTACTTACTGTTCTGGCCCTGTATTACTGAACCAGATTTTAATTGCAATTCTAGACATGTATATCTCATTAGATATTAATCATTAACCAATTCATTGGAGGGAGATATAGGTCCCAACCATCTTATAATGAAATCATTCTTATCTGTGCCACAATCATAACCCAACAAAAAAAATGGGTTTCATAAACATCATCCCATCATAACATAATCCATATAAAACAATGGATATAATTTCATCATAAACAAAATAAAACCATGTAAATAATAGAGACATTAAACTTGAAACATAAACATACTAAATAATTTCATCTTATATGGAAAATATTTTTGTTAAAACACTTGAAATGAATTCTTGATGAAAAATATCCTTTATACTTAAAATTCATTTTCTTTTCAAAAAATGCCATGTAATTTTAAAAGAAAAGTATTTTTGATTAAAATAATCATGAAATATTATAGAGTAATATTCATGAAAATAAGGCATTATGAAACAGTAAAAATCTGTTCATGCTGTATAAGTTAAAAAAAAACATCCTCCTCATACTTTTGCAGGAAAAGTCAAAAAGTGCCTCGTATGATAAAAAAAGAAAAATTACTTTCATACCTTATGTTAAAAGTCATAAAAAGGGTAAAAATGACTTTAAACATACATGGAAGAATATTAAACATTTTATGAAAACATTTTGAGAAAAATTGGATATGGATGATAAACATAACCCCAATAAATAATTACGAATAAACAATCTCGAATAAGAACGAGATTGGAATAATTATCCCTTACCTTATGTCCAATTTCTTTTGTATGTGTCCGAGACTCCTATATAGTGAGTTTAAATATATTATTAACTTGTAACAGAACCATAATGATATTTATGATATCATATATGATTCACTTACGACTTTATATTACCCGTTCATTTGTCAATTCCATGTTAAAGCAACGTTTTGGGTAAAATCGTTTCATTTATTGTATGTGTTTTGACTTGTAACTTTTCATATGATTACTTAGATCATGATTAATTACTTCAAAAATGTAAAAAATGATTTATATATATTCATAATATAATAGATCGATAAATGGAATGAAATACACCATTCATGGAGACGGTAGGCCGTACGTACGCATGAACACTGTTTTCCTTTCCTTATTGACTTGAATGGGAGTAAGTAGATGACACACACAAATATATATATAAATAAATATATTAGCTTTATTATGTCATACATATCATTATTATTTATTATATATACTTTATAATCATTCTTGAATGGTGAACATGGAGAATGAATCTCATCGCGTCATGGAGACGACAATACGTATGTACGCACGAGCGATGATATCGTCCCCATAATTAATGAATGGTATTGGAGTGGATGATAGAATATATCAGAATTAGTATCATGTTAAAATAATCATATATAGTTATTATTTACACCATTATACCCATCCAGTTAAGGTGGTGATGGAAAACAGATTACACCACGACGTGGAGACGGTATTCCATACGTACGCACGCGCGGTGATTTCGTTTTCTGCAGGATGGATAGAAGGTTAAATAGGGTTGTTTCATATTTATAATAACATATTAGTATATTATTGATACTTATTTTATTAATTTATAATGAAAAAAATAAAAAATAGGAAGTATAAGGAGAAATAAATTTGAAAGAATCGGTAAAGGATATTACCTCTTCTTCAACACGCCTCTTCTAAACCTCCTCTTAGGGAAATAAAGTTGGTCTTTGAAGAATATCATGACCTGTAGTATGTTTCTAGGAAAGTGTAGAAAATAAATTTACAGGGTTTGTCCAAGATTTAAGGCTCAAAATGTTTTGAAGAGGAGAGGGAGGAGGTGCCCTTTTATAAGAGAGGATAGAGTCACTTTTGAAAACCTCAAAAATATTAATTTATAATAAACTCAAATCCCACTTAAAAACTTAAAAAATGATTCAAATTCTAATATGAGATGAGTTAGGGTTGTAATATTATCATAAAATAAAATTTATACATGTTTGGAATTTATTTTAAACATTATCAACTTGATTTATCCTTATTTATTCTATTTAATTTTATTTGTGGTTATAATATTCTAAACTTTAAATTGTTATAAATAATTACTTATGTGTTGTGAATTTTCCATAATTAGATAATGTATGAAATTTTAGTCAATATAAATTTCAATTTATAATTTTTAAATATTTTTGTGATTTTTAAACAATTTAATAATATGTTATTTTTATAAAATAACAATAGTGTCAATTTTGACACCATTCATTTATTTGAATTTAAATAAAATCCACACAGAGGATATATTCGAAAAAAAAATTTAATAGATTAATAAAATTTAATATTTATCTAGAAAATTCTTGGATAACATTAAATAGTTCATATAATATTTATTTTAATATTTTTAAAACCATTTATTTGATATTTCAATCAATAAATTTATTTCTACATCACTATTGTGTCACTATTAATGATAATTATTTAATCCCTAGAAATTATAAATAAATTCAAATGATGTAGATAATTTTATCAATTTTCTATTTACTATTTATGTTTGAAGTTTTATGAAGTTTATCACTAAATTAAAATTATTACACTTATAAGATATAACAGAGTGACATGTTGTCACTTTCTTTGGTTTTAATAATAATTACATCATTTTCATGTTCAAAAGTACAAGAAATGAATCTATTCAGACCCTTAGGTGATATGGGTCTACTTTTATTTATCTAATAGAATTTTGGCAGGTGTTATGGTAATTTCATAATCTTATTTTTACCCTTAATTACCCGATTTACCTTTAACTGTTGTAAATAAAAATTACCGTAGTTACTATTCATAACATCAAAAAAATAAAAGTAACCTATTAACATAATTTGGACATACTGATTCCAAATATGGAATCCATTTTTCCAAATTCAATACACAGAAGTTGCAGTATTTAATTTAAAATTAATCCCACTGTTGAGAAAATGGGTTTTAAAAGTTAAAACATTGCAAAAGATTGAGATTTTTTACCTATGAATTCAATGTAAAATTAATGATAATGACATAAATAATATTAAATGGTAAAAATATATTCTATTTATAATTTAAAACCATTAAATTTTATAATTTTACCATATAAATTATCTTGATGAAAAATGTTGTTTTTAAGAAAAATTTAGCATATTTTTACTATTCATCAAAATTTGAAAGTTAACATAAAAATATAGATTTTTTTATCCAAAGTAATTTTTTATATAATTATTGAAATTAATAAGTTCATTTTGTCTAATTGAACTTATAAACATGTCAAAAACTATATTTTAAGTGGGTTCACCAACAAAAGGTGGCAAACCTGGATTTTTTAAAAAATACTTATTTTACCCGAAAAATTTATTTTGTTCTCATACCATGTTCTAGAATATGTGTAAGATAAATTATTATGTAATAAAATTCAAAATGTAGTTAATACTATTCATAATAGCTAGTTCATAACAATATATCATTGTTTAGTGAAATTCGGTATTGCGTACAACACACGCTATCGTGGAAGGTTGCTCTTGCGTGCAACACAAGCCAAGAATAGTGTTTGTGTATACTACAAGATAATACGGTGTTTCATATAGCGCAAGCTAATCTTGGTGTAGCGTACAACACAATACATCAAATAAATTTAAAATAATATTTCTCATAAAATCTCAGGGTGTTACAATCTCTATCCGTTAGACCCATGCTTCATAGTCTAGAATAATTCATCCAAAAACATCTTAGAGTGGATCTTATTTTATATGAATAAGTCATAATGTTGTTAAAAAATGTGATTCTTTAAACATAAAGGCAAATTTATTAAGACATTCAGACCGACTCACCAATTTCACTAATTAAATCTTTAAAAAATATTTTAAGAAAAAACTTCTTCCCTACTTCTACAAAATATTATCATCAACATAAGTCTTGGATAATTTAATGAACCTTATAGGAAAAATATTCTTTTCAAACTATTTATCATATTGACATCAATGGAATCTTGTTAATTCATTTAATCCCATTGAAATAAAGTAAAACATAGATAAAGTGGGTTAAATAATACCCCTTTGTATCTATTGGTAATACCTTTAAAATGTGTGTGAAAATACATGAATATTTTATTCTTTCCCTCCCACATTCATTTCAAGATTTCAATTTACTTTCTTTCCCCATTATTGAAAAGTAGTACAATTTACATGAGAAAATGGTATCAATTCACTCTTAGTAATTGTTCATCATTCATCTCACTCTAAGTCTATGTGATCCTTTCTCAGTGTAGAAAATGAGTGAATTTGATTTATACAACAATGTCATCCTTTTTAAAATAGGATGATAAAAAAATATATGAGTGCAAAAAATATTGTCTTTAATGGATTTACACTTTTATTCCAGGCTGATGATACCAATTTTTATTTAAAATAGTTAAACTAAATCAACCTAAAACTCCTACAATCACATGAACTAAAACAATAAAAGCTTTCGAAAACAAATTCTTAGGATAAATATCATTGGTACGCTTTCATTCCTCCAAATTTATTATGTCATTGATTAGTTAAATTTATACCCCTTTGTGTTAGGATTTTAATTTTTAGTTACCAAGGATGAGAGATAAGAAATTTATATCTCTTTAGGGAAATAATCTTTAAGACCTTTCTAGAATAATCATATTTTTATGAGATAATTGTTCTGGAATATTCTTTAATATACTCCAATTGTATCCCCCTATGGATACATTTCTCATAATATTCATAGTGATGAATATATAAAATAGATATGATTCAGGATCTCAATGTTAAGAATACACCAAACTCGATCTATAACTTGTGGTTATCCAGATTTCGAAACTTCCATAACTTTAACATATTTGATCTTTTTCAATATATTCTTTTGGAATTCAAAATTTAAGATCAAACCATGATGGTATCTTATTCTATTTTATATCATGTATTGAAAATAACCAATTAAACTTCATCAAGTATGGTCCTCTCATTATATTTTTCTATATACCAATTTTGGAGTTATTATGGGATGATGTCCTCATCGAGAATGTCCAAAACATTCATCCAGGTCTCTAAATTAGGTTCTCCAACTAAGATCATGCATCTACTTCAATTACCAATATAATAATAACAAATATATTAATTAAATGTTAGAGGAATAATATGGATCTTCTTTTCTTCTTATTGTAAAAAACGATGTTAAAATGATTTTCTCAACTAAGTTGATCTATTTTCTCCACTATTTATTCTTACACATTTGAAATTAAATTATAGTTCAATAAGAATGGATATTATCATTTATTAAATTTATTTTCAAGAGAATTTTATCTTTATTAGATCCTTCCATGAATTTGTATCACCTAGTTCAGCTATAATATTTTTAAAAAACTCTTATTATGATAAAATTATTGTAGAGTAATCTCTAGGAGTGTGTCCAACCATGATTCACCTCACATACAACACTTATTCAACTCAGGGGTTTTATATTGTTAACACCCAATCATAAAATTCAGCTTCTTCATGTGGAATATTTTCTTTTCCCTTTTCACTATCCCTTTCATGTGAATCTTTAATTTTTCTTGTTCTATCCAAATCTTTTATCCATATTACTAAAATATCATAGGGTAAATTGGAATTATGTTTGGGTTGTCCAAATGGATTCTTATGGGATCCCTTTATCTTTAATAACCATTTGGAAGATGTATGCCTCCTGGAATATAATGAACTAGCCCGAGTTTACATTAAACATTACCCAAGCTAGCAAACCATTATATGGAGATCAAACAAAAAGGCCATAAAACACGCCAAATGTATAATGGGAAGAGAAAAAAAAAACATTTCAATACAAAAGAAAAGATAGCACAACCATGATAAAAACAATTCCAATCCAAAAAGGTTAAACTGAAATATGAGGAAAGTTAAGATCAAAACCAAGTCCCCATGTCACCATCCATTAACACCATCCCGATCCAATATGAAGACAACATCAACCAATAGAATCCATCAAGATATATGAAACCCTTATCTTTCCTCGTGTCTTGGAAAACAAGGTTTGTATACACCCAAAGGCATATATAGTGTGTGAGGAAAAATCTTAGTAGGATATGATCATGAATATATAAAAATTTATATTACCATGAAACCATTAGTTTTAACATTAAAACAAAACCAATTTATAAATAAATTTCAAATGAAATTAATTTTTTAAAACATCCTTTTGGTTACTTTTAAATAATTTTATATTCATATAAACTAGGAAAATAAAAATAAAATGAAAGATATTATAAAGTCATAAGTATAATCATCCATGGAAACACCAAACCATAAAAAGATGAGAAATAAAATATGAAACAATACCATGTTGTATAAAACTAAACACAAGTTGGGATTTATCCTATGATAAAAAATATTTGGACACATAAAGGAATAAAAATTGAGGCATACCATGAAACCTACTGATATCAAGTCTTTCTATGGTCTATCAACACCATAAGAATAAACTATAGTGGTGCCACACTCACTATGGTTGAATATGTTCATAACCTAACACATTCAAAGTTACCAGTGTTCTATATTTTACAAAGCATTTAATGAAACCATGGTCACAATTTATCAAATAATTTCATAGAAAATAATCACTATTACGTTTCTTGAAAATTTATTTTTGTGTTAAATCCACCTATGAGACATTTCATCAAACACTTAAAATGCATAAAATATTTTTAAATTCAAACCCCTTTAATATACCTTTTTCTTGCCACCCAAGATGAATTTCATAATATAACTCATATTTGATATCAAATCAATCAATTTAATAAATAAAACCAAAGTAATTTACAATTACATTATAAAATTCATGGGTTAACACTAATATATAGAGACACCTACCTTCCCAACAGAGGAAAACTAGTTTCCTTTAAGAAGAAATATTAGAAACGATGATATATAGTCCTCACATGCCTAGATCCATAACAAATAACCAATTACATATAAAAAAATATAGATTTGGAATCTGCAACCCAATCATGTTCCAACCAAATAAGGGTAAATGAGATCAATGAAAGATCTAAAGAGAATGGAAGAGATCAGATAAAAAACAGAACATACCATAAGTTGGTCCACCAAGAATGAAGCGAATTCATCAAGGATATTAGAAGAACAATATCTAGAGTACTTGGGAGATTTATTTAAATATTAATAGATATTATGAAGTGATTAAATATAAAAATGACTAATTTCATTGAGGTAAATTCCAACTTTTACGAAATCCACACTAGTCACATGTTTATCCTGCACACTTTAAAAAACTATGTGCAAACCATGTGGTAACTTCTACCTCTTGAATACTGTAGCACATAATTTCCTAGGGAAAGAAACATGGTTAGAATAATTGTGCTCAATATTTGTGATATCCAATAGAAAATAACCCAAACAGATGCATGGGTTTTCATTTAACTCACACGGTTAGAAAAAACAAGCTAAAATCCACTAGAACCAACAAAATGATTATCTATGGGTTCTCCTAACCCTGAATAGACCATGAACCTGGATTGTTTTCTAAAAAAATGAAAAATATCCACCCCCATCTATTTAAATACTTCATAACACCATAAGAGATAATCTAAGCTCAAAACAAAACATATATGTGACTCGTAGGGTGTCACAATTCTCTCCACCATGAATCATTCTACCCCCAAAAAGCACTTTAAGTTATAGAATTTCAAACATATAATAACACAACTGTATTATCAATGATTCCATATCCCATTTATCATGTCTAGTAGATTTTTAATTTCATATTATATATACCAAAGAAATTATTTTACTATGTAGTACCTTATCTTAGTGATCTATAATCTGAACTGGTTGTTTAACCATAGAGGTGTCACGATCAATATCAAAATATTCCCATTAAATCAAACGGGAAGGGTTCAATTCAACCCACCTTGGAAGGAAAAAATAAAACACATTTTGAATCTCTGTCAAGCATAATCATAATTCTAACCAACAAGATACCTTTCTAAGATGTTCAATGATATCAAAACGGTCTACAACCTTAGTTCCAACTTACACTTTTTACCTAATCAAAAATGTAAAATGTGAGTTAAAAATCTAATAAATATCCAATCATCAAACTCAAACTCTAATAGAAAATGAAAATGATTCACATAGGATTTTTGATGACAATGATTAATTTCTAACCTATTACAGATTATCTTCACATTTTTAGTCTTATCCTAAACAGTGCTCGACCCAACTAAAGAGCATTATCCCATCTCATTTCAACACAAAGGAGATCTATATGGATACATATAAAATGATTTGAAAGGAACCATTTTAATATAAAATTAATAAATATGTATATTGTAAAATTTTACCAAAGCTATATTCCTTTCATATGAACCACTAAAATCAAGCACACACACTTGAAGTATCTCTTCAAGGATCTAGATTTCTCCCTCAGTCTACCCATTTTCTTGAGGGTTATACACTATGATTAATTTCAATTGGGTACCCATCACCTCTTGGAAACCTTTCCTATATCTATATGAAAAATGATGTCTGTGTAAAAAATAGGTGTATAAGGAACCCCATAAAGATTCATGATCTCTTATATGTATAAGTTCTCAAGATCTACCATATTTTTTATTACCTTAATAAGAAGGAAATTATAAAATTTCATAAGTCAATAAATGATCACCCAAATTGAATACTTTACTCTAGGATTATATGGAAAATTTATGATTATGTTTAAAAACATATGATTCCATTTTCAAACTGGAATGGGTAAAGGTTTCAAAAAACTAGTAGGTTTTTTGGTTCCCAACCTTAATCTTATGAAAAGTGAGGCATCATGACACAAATATTGATATCAACAGGATCATCCTCATCCACCAATACTAATGTATCAGATCATGATACATTTTAATAGTCACATGGTGTACCGACCAACAAGAACAGTTCCCAATATCAAATAAATCTTTCCTAAAAAATGCTAGAGTGACCAACCTGCCTTGGAAACAAAAAATACCAATAAGAGACTAAGACCAATCGCTAAAGATCTCCCCACCATTAAGGATTTACTTAATCACTAACATATATTTTCTGCTGAAATTTCGAGATAAACCTAGTGATAAAATGAAAAAATAAACTTTCACACAATCTAAAAACACATGTTCATAAAAATTTTCCACCTCTAATCTCATCTCATTAAACAAAATCATTGGAGACCACTCCTACACTAATTGATTTAAGTATTGGGTTGGTAACTTCTCTCTCAACATGTTCATGACAACATTACATTTTTTGAGAGTAGAAAAAATATCTGAATTGGAAGTATAAAGATATTCAACCCAATGTATATTTTAAAATTTGAGATCCCTCTAATTAAAAATATACTTTAGAATCTTGTGATATTAATATACTTTGAATCACTCCCCAAAGAGATAGTGGTTCCAAGTTTTGAGAGAGTGAATAATGGATACCAAATCAATGTCATAGGTAGCATAGTTCTTCTCATGAGAGAATAATTAGAGAGATCCATATGCCACCACCTATTTTTTCTACATCAAGATACACCCTAATCCCATACACGAGGAATCATAGAAAACATCATAACTCGAACCCTATTATGAAAGAATCAGAAATGCAGACATCATTAACTTTACATTAAATTCCTTAAAATATCTATGACATTTATCATTCCACTAAAACATAAAACCATAATAAGTTAATTATGTCATTTGAGACAGAATCATGGAGGAATCTAGAAGAAAACACCTATAATTATTTGCAAATCCCAAGATTATATAAATTTCAAAAACATTTATGGGTTACTCCTAAGAAATTTCCACATGAATATTTTTAGGATCTATGGAGATTACTCTATTTGATATAACATTTCCAAGAAACTTCACTTTTTGAATCCAAAATTCAAACATAGGAGGATTTCTTTATAGTTGATATTATTTCATGATTTTAAGGATGATATCAAAATGATCCATGCGTTACTTCTCTAGCGTGGATCAAAAAACTATCATACACAAAAACAAAAAATGAAAGAGTTAAATAACTGATTTTTTTTTGAGTTCATTAATGAAATAAATACCACAAGAGAGTTAGTGAGACTGAATAGCATAACTAGAAAATAAAAATTCCCATACCAACTCCAAAATGTTGTATTTGGTATATCCTCTTCTCAAACTCTCAACTGATGGCATGTTAATCATAGGTAAATTTTAGTAAACCACCATGATTATCTGAGTTAGTCCAATAGACCGTTAATCCTAGGTAAGGGGTATTCAATCTTAGTATTCACTTGATTAAGCTTTAGGTAATCAATAAAATGCTTAAGGATTCCACCTCCTTTAATTTAAGATAGAATCAATGAAGCAAGTTGACAAACAAGTATGAATAAATACATTGGCATTAAGATCCAAAATTTGAACTTTAAGTTCATTGAAATCAATAGATTCCATATGATATAATGACATAGAAAGGGGAATCATCCTAGAGAGCAAGTCAATAGTGAACTCGACCTCTATCTAAGGTAGTTTCCTAGAAAAATAATTAGGAAATACCTCAGAGTATACAATTTCCATATAGGAATTGAACTAATCAAACATCTATTTATGATGTGAATAATAATATATAACAACTAGTGTGAGGTAATTCTAGGAAAAAGAAAAACATACCCCAATCTCCCTAATATAGAATCCCGCTCACCTTAAAAAACATGAGAGACTCCATAAAGGGATAGAAACTAAACTTGGCTATGATAATAGTTTATATAGGCATTAACACTGATCATCCAATCCATTCCAATTATGAGGTCTAAAATATCAAGATCAAGAACTAAGAAATCCCATTAATCATATTTGTTATAAATCATCAATAGACATGTGGGAAATTTAAAACCCAATCCTAACCTCTTTTACAAAGGCATGGAATTATATAAAATGAATGGAATAAGCCTGAAATGTAATCAAAACATGTCAATAAAATTAGATGATATAAAATAATGAGATTGATCTATGTCAAATAAATCTAGAACCATAAAAATTGATATAAAAACCGCACCTCTAACAATAGCGAACCCCACTTCAGATTATTCTAGTGCATAGTATACTATATAATTACTTTCATTATCATCTCATACCTAAGATTTATTCACTCCCTAAATATCCCCTTTAGCATGAGATTGATACCCACCACCCTTTAATGCATCCAAATGAACTAGAGAGACTTTGGTAAGAGTGGATCAATCTCTACTTCCTTGGGACATCCTTCTTCAAAAAATGATTATGGTGACCAGAATTTCCATGATGATTACATGTCCTGATTTCTTCCATATTATTTAGATTGTTACGACCAGGCCTCCCACAATGATAGAAAACTATCTGATGCTATCCCATTAAATCCATAGAAACAAGTCCTAATGTAATTTGAGCACCCTTACTCTTTATTTTTTGGCCATATAATACACATTTTATACGTCCTATAAAAACTAAAGCTCCACTTAAACACATATTCCCAACTATTTCTGCCTCAGTAATGACCACTTTATTAACCACCTCAGCAAAGGTTGAAAGGCTTAAGATAGTTATCATTTATTGAACATGTTCCCTCAAACCCATCTCAAACCTCTAAGATTTAAGGCAGTCATTAGTGAAATGCTTTGATGATAGGTGAACCAACTTGGTGAAGTTCATAGAATACTCCAAAACTAAACACTCAACTTGCCATAATGTCATGAATTCTAACATCTTTTCCAACCACAATGTTTCAGGATAAAATTTTTAGTTTAAGATCCTATTCAAATATGTCTATGTAATATCCTCATTTAAATTTTCATCTATTATGGTGTCCCACAATTTTCTTAATGATAATTCAATCATATAAGTAGAAAAAAACCTTAGAGTACTATAGAGTTTTTAGAAAGTGGATGTTCCTCTTAATACAGTCAAGAAAATTTTCATATCCCTAAGTTACCTTATCACCATGGATGATAGGTGGATTCTTCTGGGTAAATTATAAGTCAAGATCCACCGCTCTTCCCTAGTTTCCAACACCCACCTAACATAGAGTCTGAATTGTGTGGATAATAGTTTTGAATAATAAAGGGTGTACTGGAGGATTCACCTATGAAATGTTTCTTATATATTCTTATCATGGAATTTGAATAGTTATTTTTGGAGGAATTTTATATTAATCACAAAATATAGCATTTAATTAGCTTAATAGAAAATTACTTGATCAAAAGACAAACTATAATAATCCATTTTAAATCCTTTAATAACAAGAACTTCCAAAAAAATATATTCAATAAACAGGAGAAAATAATATTATAAAATAATAGGTGATTTTTAATAAACCCAAAATAATGATTATTAAAATAAACTAAAAAACTAAGCTAAATATTGAGGAAAACCCCTAACCACCCATGGTAACTCAAGTTTAGACATTGAAGTAAGCTATCTAAGAACCCTTATGAATTTACTAAGTGAATTTCGATGGTCCTAACTCCTATTTACCAAATACCCTAAACCAAACCTAGAATGTTTCATCACAATTTCCGTTGGGTATTGGCTCTAATACTATAGTGAACCAGCCCAGTCTCACATGACACATCACCCAAGATATACCACCAAAATATTAAGATAAAAAAAATCATAATAAAAATACATATCATGTATAACTGAAAGAGTAAAAAATAGTCTACAATGAAGAGGAAAATATAACAGAACTATGAGGCATACCATATCAAGATAGAAAGTCTAGAACTAAATATGAGAATTTGAAGATAAAAACCAATTCCCAATGTTACCATCCATTACCACCATCCCAATACACTATGAAGAATACAATAACCAAGAGGATTGAGTGAGCTATATGTTGTCCTTACCTTTACCTATGTCCTAAAAACCTAGGTATGCATACTCCCAGAGGTATGTGAAGGGTGTATGGAAAAATACCAGTAGGATACCACCATGAATAAATAATATTTCAATCACTATGAAACCATTAGTTCTATCTCTAAAACAAAAAAAAAATTCAAATAAATTTCAAATGAAAACCATTTTTTAAAATATCTTTTGGTTTCTTTGAAAGAGTTTCATATTCAAATAAAATAGGAAAATGAAAATTACATGAAAGATAATATAAAAACATAAGAATAATTTTCCAAGGAAATACCAAACAAAAAATATGTGATTAATCAAATAAGAAACAATACCATCTTGTATAAAACCAAGCACAAGTTGGGATTTATCCTATGAGAATATGTACTAGGAAAAGTGAAGGAACACTAAGCCATGAACACTTGGAAACCTACTGATATAGAGTCTTTCCATAGTCTATCAGTATCATAATAATTACCCCTAGTGGTGATAAAATCACTAAGGTTTCATATGTATATAATCAGATGCACCCAAGGTTCCCAATGTGACAGGTTTTACAAACATTTAAATAAATCATGATAAAAATTTATAAAATATTTTCAAAGAAAAAAATATCAGATCCCATTCTTAAAAGTCTATTTTTTATTTCAAAATCACCTATGGGACATTTCATCAAACATATAAATTGAATAAACTATTTTTAAAGAAAAACCCATTTAAAAACCCATTCTAGGCCACCCAATATGTATTTCATTATAAAACTCATATTTGATATCAAATTAATCAATTTCACAAACCAAAACAAAATATTTTTCATGAAAATTAAGTAATTAATGGGTTAACACAAATTTATTTAGAAACCTACCTCACAAATGTAAGAAAACTAGTTTCCTTTGAGAATAGTTATTAGAAACATGGAGATTAGGTTTTCAAAAGACTAGATCCATAAAAAAATCTTTAATTACCCATAAAAACCTATATATTTAGAATTTACATCATAATTTGGTTCCAATGAAACTAGGGGACAAGAGGTAAAGTAAAGATCTAGAGTGAAGAGCATAGATCAAATAAAAAACATAATATACCATTAGAAGATTCACCAAGAATAAAGGAAATTTTCTAAGGATTCAAGGAGAAGACTCTATAGAGAACTAGAGAGAGGTTAGTTTGAGACTAATAGAGATTAATTGGTTATTAGATATAAAAATTAACAAGATAATTATGGTAAATTCCAAATTTTGGGAATCCAACATGGGTTGCATGGTTAGAGAAAGCATGTTTTAATTGTGTGGTAGCTTCTACTTCTTGAAAACTAAAGTGCATGGTTACCTGTTTAATTTCACATGGTTTGAAAAATCATTCCCAATATGTGAAATAAAAATTGTAAATAAACTCAAAACCGAAATTATTTGTATAGTAACTCATATGGTTAGACAAACCATGCTGAAAGATATTGGAACCAAAAGAGCCGTTCTATATAGTTACTCCAAACCATGAACATAATCTAATTTATTCAAATATCTAACTTTTTACCCTCAACTCTAAAAATACTTTATAACCACATAAGATATAATATAAGATAAAAAAATATATACAACCTAGAGGGAATCACAAGGACATCTTGGACTTGTTTTGAATATGAATTGTAATTGATTTTTTTTCAATGGATTTATTACCAATATTATTTGATATATGTTCAGGGGTATTCTGATTTGGAATTTTAGATTTATCCTATAGTTTTCCCTATTATTATTTTCCCTTTTACCAACTTCTTTGTTAATATCTTCTCATTAAATTCTGATACATGTTAAGATGAACATATTCCAATCTTGTTACAATTCTTATTTTATACATCACAAATATTTTCAATCATTTTTTATTTATACATATTTTTCTTAGATTTTGGATTTTGTCTATTAATATTATAATTTATCAAGATTTTAATGGTATTCCTTTATGATTTATTATTTATAGGATTATAATAAAAATCTAGTGAAAAATTATTGAATTTATTACAACACCAATGTTGAAAAATAATCCTTAATATTTTTATATATACTAAATGAAATATAAAATTTATAGTAAAATGTTAATGATGTATTTGTTTTTTGATAACTTGTTGGGATCTTCATGGGGAATGGGATTCCATACAACTTTTCTTATCCACCGTAGGTATAGTGGTAGGATCTTCACACCTTTTCTTCATTCATACTTATATGGATTTTTGTTTTAGTCCTAAACTATAAATGAAAATATATTTATTAATTTTTTTTAAAAAGGTATGGATGGTACTTCTTTATTAAAAACTTCTTGATATAGATTATTAATCAATTTCAAGATCATATTATCATTTGTTAGTGGAATTTTATCACAAGAATCATCTTTTGATCATTATGCGGAGACACCAACATTCTATTTATTTTGTGAAGATTAAATATGCTTCTTTTCAAGATTTAATATCTTGACTTCCAGTTCCAAACTTCTCATATTAAGGGTGTTATTTTTATCTTCAATCAAACTCACATTAAGTTCAAAATAATTCTTCATTATTTTAACCTCTTGATCTTGAATTTTAAATTTTCTTGTTAAAATGAGTTAGGTTCCTTGATCTTATTTTATTTCACTTACAGTTATAAACCATTGGCATAAATTATATTTTTCAACTTTACTTCAAGTGAATGTATCATCCCTATAAGTTTCCTATTGAATCAATATTTCTCTTCAACTTTTTTTGAACCATCTGCTTTTAAATTTTAAGTAGATTATTTCAATCTACACAATTATTACCTCAAATGATCCAACTTTATTGGAGAGAATTATTCATTATATAAATTTTTCTTAAAAATACTTCTTCATATTATCTACTTCACTTTAAAGATAGGTGACCTCTTCCTGCATTCTTTCAAAGACTCTGCAAATAAGAGAGGATGTTTCTCTTGGAATAGAAAATGCAATATATTTTAATATACTAATTAATATATATTTTGAAGTTGTTGATAGTTAATAATAACAAATTATTATAGGTTATTCTTCTTGACTATATCTTGTGTATGAATTTTCACATAGGTCATGATCACTTGACCTCATTACCCTTGAGGTAGGAATATTTTCCTTCTCTTTGATGGAAATTATAACCACCTATTCTTCACTTTCCAAGATGGATATATCTCCTTTTTATCATAGAATAGAGAAAATTAATTTCCATATTCTTATTGAATAAAGAGGTACATCCTCCTCATAATTATATTCTATTTATTTTCACTATTCATCATTGTCTTGATATAGTTAGAATTCTGATCTAATAGGCACAATTCTTTAACAAAATGATACGAAATTGTAAAATTGAAATGAAGATCATATTTTTAAATGAGAATAAATCCAAATAAAAGAATCCTATATAGGTTAATATTTCTTAGATACCAATTTTTAGGGCCACTTATGAATATTCTCAACACTAAGGGGGTGAATCAGTGTTGAGGGTATTTTTAATCCAATTTATAATTTTTATCCCTATACTTGTAAGACCAGTTAGAATACTGATTCTCTTGTTATCTCTTAATTTTAATATAAATGTAAATATAAGTGATTAAATAATTTCACTTGATGTTTTTAAAAGGTTCACTACTCAATAAGATAATATAGTCATTTAAATGTATAATGGTGATGATTATATAGATTTTCAACTATAATAAGATACCAATTATAGTGTTTTAGCTAGAAAATAATCCCAAACCTAAGTGTGGTTCCAAAAACTTTAGGAGGGGTGGTGGAAATAATCCTGAGTCCCTAGAATATAGGTAACATTTTCCAATTAGTAAAACATAATGGATCTTTATACCTCTTATGTAGACAGTCTTAAACTTCTTCAAAGTCTTTGTAGCACCAAGAAAGTCCTCTACAAGATGTGACATCCGTTGAATGTCACAATGATTGTTTTTTATTCTTTTTATTATCTAACTTTCCCAAAGTTTTTCAATAACAAATTATTCTTCATATATTATATTAAATTTATTATACACTACCTTCTCCCATTTTACAACAACAAACTGGAATACTTCTTTTCTTTCCCAAGTGAAAGTTTTATTCTGCTCCCATTATTATTCCTTTTTCATATGGTACCTTGTCTATACAATACATTTTCATCTAAAACTATTCCATTATATACATATCCATATAATAATTCTTCATCAATTAGCTCTCAATATAACTATTAACTTATTTATAGAGTAATTTCTTATCTAGAACTTCTCCATCCGATAATGTTAATCCAAAAATAGTTCATGTGATACCTTCTTCATCCAGTTCATTGATTCTTCATTTTATATCTTTCTCATCTATAATGTCACTACTCCTTCTGGTACCTTCCTATAGATATAATACCACTCATTGGTACATAGTGTCTAGTTCCTCTATGTCTGATTCTTTGATAAATGATATCTCAATATCCTTGACAAACACCTCACTTATTTGAACTATATAAAATTCTATGAATATTCCTAGTTGTCACCTCAAATTTTAAACAATAATATCAAATTACATGAATACCTACTCATCCTTATATAAGAATTGTTTTTTTGAAAATAAATGGAAAATATTGAACTCCAAATTTGAATTTCATACTTGAACCATTATTCAAAATAAAATTTACCACTTGATTATTTATTCCTTTGAAACCTACAAAAATTCAAGTAATTAGGAGTAAAAAATATTTATAGAAACTTCCATAAAATCTCATGGTTGATGATATCTTCAAATTTCATCAAATATTAGCTAAAATAATATTTTTCTCTCTTTATTATTAAATCATTTAATGTCCATCAATTCATATTCACAATGTAAGAATTTACAAAAACTTTTCAAATATCTTAAATCCTTCAACTGGTAATTATTTGTAGAAAATTATATATCTGGTAACACTCCTTATAGTGAAATATCCTCATCAACATACATGATAATTATTAATAGGAATATCTTGTTCATTTCCCCTATATCCATTAAAATATTGTCTGATAAACATCCAAATACTGATTTCGATGACTCCATAATACTATATTTGATTACTTTGAGTTTCTCTATCAAATTGAAATTATAAATGTTCATACAGTAGCTTTTATACAACTATCCATATGATACAACTTCATCCAAGGTCTTTGAGTTACTTTATTCGATGGACTTAGCTCAGAAAACTCTATCTGATGCATTTTCTTAGAAACCCCTGTCTGATGACTTGGAAGCATCTATCAAATATTCCAAAAAAAATTTTGATGGATTAACTCATAAAATTCTATCGAATTACCTCACCCAAAATGTATTATCTGATAACACCAAAATCTCTATATGATTACTCCCTTTTGAGAACTCTGTCCAATGACTTTATTTGAAATCATTCATTTTATATATTTTCTTGCAAAAATCGATTAGATTTCCTTGATTTTTTATAATTATTTAGAACTTATGCTCTTTATAACTTAGAATTTTTATAAAAATATCTTTATGATATAATAAACTTTCTTGGTATGAAAATTCAGGGAAAAATTCAACTTGAACCATGAAAACCTTAGTAATCATGAAGCGATAAAAGCATAGGAACACTAATGGATTATATAACTTATTTTTTTATGATAATTATATATATGATGTTATAATAAATAAAAAAATATAAACATTTTTCTCCACCCTTTATCCAATCACCCCAGTCTATTTTCCTCTATCCGTTAGACCCATACCTCAATGTTTGGAACACTCCATTAGAAAACATCTTAGGTTGAATCAAAATTCATAATGAAACATACAAATGTCATTAAAAAATGTGCATCTTTAAATATAAATTCATATTTGTTTATATATTAATTCCCACTCACTAATTTTTATAATTCATATCATCAAAAAACCTTTCAAGAAACTTCTTTTTTCACTACTTCTCCAATATTTTTTTTTCAACATTAGTCTTGGATACTTAAAATAACCATCAAAGAAACTTCTTACTTACAACCTATTCATCATATTTACAATAATGATATCCATATAATTCATCAAAAACCATTAAAAACAAATAAAACACATATAAAATATATTAAAAATCTTACCCTTTTATTGGTTGAAAATTCCTTAAAAATGAGTATGTCAATATGTGAATATTTTATCTTTGATCTACCCATTTAATTTCAAACTTTAAATTCAATTTAACTCTATCTTATATAAAATAAATGAAAATTACTTGGGAAAAAGGTATCAATTAACACTCAAGCATTGTGTTATCAATTATCTCAATCTATTTCGATATGAGGCATGATCGATGTAGAAAACAAGAGGATTTCATTTATTCAAAGAATTTATCACTTATAAAATAGAATGATACCAAAATAAATGATAGAATAAAATATTGTATTCAAGGGTTTTACACTTGTATTCTCAACTGAATATACCAATTGTGATGTAAAAAAATTATAGATTAAATCAACTTTAAACTCATGTTGTCACTTCAATAAACACATTAAAAGAATTCAATTATAAATTCACTACATAGATAGCCATGGTACACATTCATTCTTATAAATTTATTCTGTTGTTGATTAATTGTATTTATCTAAATTTCTATCATGATTTTTATTTTTAGTTATAAAGTATTAAGGATAAATAAATCATACCTCTTTAGTGAAATGATTTTCAAGCACTTTCTAGGATAATCATATTTGTATGAGATGATGATTGTGGAAGATTATTCAATATATTCCACTTTTCCCACATGGAGACATTTATAACTATTTTCATAGTGATGAATCTATTAAATAGATATGATTTAGGATCACTATGTTGAGAATACACTAATATTTATCTATAACTTATAGATTTATATATTTTTCAACTTACACAAGTTCAACATAGGTAATATTATTCAAGATATTTGTTTGGAATTTAAAATGTAAGTTTAAAGAAAGTTGTGATTTTGTGCACTTTAATATCATGTATTGAAAATAACCACCTCAACTTCATCATAGATAACCCCCTCACTATATTTTTCAATATAAAAATTTTAGATTCATTCCAAGATTTTATCCTCATATGGAAAGTTTTGAATTTATATCCAAATCTCCTACTAAATTTCTCCACCAATGATCATGATTTTCCTTCAATTACCAATATTATAATCACAAATTTAGTAAATAAAGGTTAGAAAAATATGGCAGATCTTCTTTTATTCTTAATGTGAACAATAAGGTTGAGATTATTTTCTCAACCAAGCTTTTTAATTTCCCATAATATTTATACTTTCACACATGGAATTAAATTTTGGATGAAGATGTATAGATATTATCGCTTATCCAATTTCTTTATGTCTAAATTTTCACTTATTTGGAGTCATTAAAGCATTTGTATCACTAGGTTAATTTTAACTATTTTAATAACTCATATTGCACTGGAATTATTATAGAGAAATATCTACGAGTGTATCCAAACGTGTTTATCATTACACACATCAATTATTTATCAAAAGGGTTGTATTTTTTGACACCATCTCATGAAATTCATTTTCTTAATATTGAATATTTTTTTATTCTTTATTTACTTGAATTTTATTATGAATTTTCCATTTTTATTTCCAGCTCTAAATATTAAGACTAGATTACTAGAATACAACCAGGTATATTGGAAGTAATTTTGGGTTGTCCAAATGACTTATAATGGGTTCCCATCATTGTTACTAAACTTTTGAATGATTCAAAAATCATGGAATTCATGGAATTATTTTGAACCCAAATTATATTCAACTTATGCTCAAAGTATTTATTACCTATATTCTTTGAAACCTTATTAGGGGGTTTTTCTAATTTGTAATTTAATTTAATTTTATACTTTTCTTAAGGTTGATTGTTTTTTATTAATTACCAAATTAAATTGTATTCTCATCCCAATATATTTTGATACATTCCAAGATGAGCATATAATAATCTTTTGACCATTCTCATTTTATACATCACAAATATTTTCAAGTATTCCAAACATGTATAAAGTATATATGTCTTTATTCATATAAGGATGTATCATCTTCATCTCTGGATTTCTATCCCCTTAACATGGGCCTCCTTTATACTTTAACATTTATAGTATTGTGACAACAATCTAGTCCATAATGACTGAATTTTTCGAAACCCCAACATTGACCCACAAACCATTTTCTTCTTATATCTATTTTATGTGATCCAGAATTACTAGAAAGTTGGGAATTCTATTTTTGGGTTTTCTTCACAACTTTTTAGTATCTTTATGTTGAAAAGGATTCCATATTTCATTTCCTATCCACCCTAGGTGTGGTGGCAGGATCATCACCCATTTTCTTCATCTATACTTGTGTAGATTTTTTTGTCCTACACTATTCATGAAAACAGATTTAGATAAAACATTATGAAAATGTATGGATGGTACCTATTTATTCACAGATTCTTGAGATATATCATTAAATGAGGTCATGATATTCTTGTAATATCTTATAGGTCTTTTATTTTTAGAATATTCTATTGAGAATTATTTTATAGTATAAACATTCTTTATTTTTGTGAATAATAAATATTTTTCTTTTCACGATTTACTAAGTTGAATTCCAATTCTATAAATCTCATATTGAGGGTGTTCTTACGATTTTCAATAAATCTCATCTTCTATCCATAATAATTTTTAGTTATTTCGACATCTTGATAATGTTTATTAACCTTGTATTATAACAATGAGTTGAGTTCTTTGATCATATTGGATGTCACTTCCAATTTTAAATCTAAGACATAAATTATATATTTAAAATTTTATTATTGTTTATGGATATTCTCTATGAGAGTCTTATTGATTCTATATTTATCATCAACTTATTTGATCTATTCATTTTCAAAATTTTAGAAGATTATTTCAGGATCTATATTTATTATCTCAAAGGATCCAACTGGATGTGAGGGATTTATGCATTATATAACATTTTTTTGTAATTAATTCATCATGTTATCTACTTCAATTTCATGTTGGGTTATTGGATCCTATATTATTTCATATACACCGCAAAAAGTAAGGATTTTTTTCTAGAATTAAATATTGAATATATTTTAATATGCTAATTGATATATCTTGTAAAGTTGTTGATAGTTCATCATAACCACTTATGCATGGTTCTTCTTCTTGAGGACATATTGTGTAAGAATTTTCACATACCTCAGGATCACTCAAACTTGATCCCCTAATGGTAGGAATGTTTTCCTTCTCATTGATGGAAATTTTAAATACCTATTATTTACTTTCTAATCTTGATATGTCTTATTTTTTATCATAGAATAGAGAAACCAAATTTAATTATTCCTCTTAACTCAAGAGGGATATACTATTTGACTTTTTATTCTCTTTCTTTATAATTTTTATCATGGTCTTAGCAGAAATATAATTCAAATCTGATACGCAAAACTCTTCACCAAAATGGAAATTATTTGTAAAATGGAGAAGAAACATAAATCTTCAAAAGATAAAAACTTCAAAGAAGAGAAACCAATAGAGTTGGACCTTCAATTCGATACCAGTTATTATGATCAATTTGGGATATGATCAATATTAAGGGGGGGATAAATTAGTTTTGCATGCTTTTAATAAAAATAGTGCCTTTTATCTCTTTAACTCATAGACATGTTAGGATATTGATTATATTTTTACCTCATTTATTTCATATTAAAGTAATTGTACAAGATTAAGGATGTCACATGATGATTGTAAAATGTTCACTACACAATAAGAGTATCTAGTCCTTACCATAAATGGTGTTGACCAATACAAAAATTATCTACTATAATAAGATACCAATTATAGTGTTTTGTCTTGGATAAAATACTAAATCTAAAAGTGGTTACCTACAATTTATGAGGGGGATGGAAAAAATCATGAGTCCCTATATTGGAGATAAAATAGTATAATTTTAGTACCATTTTGTGTATTTATATTTCATATATAGATAATATTAAAATTATTCAAAGTATTTGGAACACCAAGACTATTCCCCACCAGATGTGACTTCTGTTAAATAACATAGTGGATCTTTTTTCTTTATACTATTATCTTACTTGAAAAATAGTGTGTATGTAAATCTTCCTCTTATTATATTGTATGAAATGTAGTTCACATTACCTTATTCACCTTCACAAGAACAAATCGGAATGCTACCTTTCTTACACAAGTGTATGAATTATTATTCTAATGTTATTCTTCCTTCTCTGTCTAGTGCCTTTTTAATCAGATACATATTTTTTCTGATACCTATTTCTATGATAATCATATATCAAGTACCTTTACATTTGATACTTCATCATCTAGTACATTTTTCCATATATCTTATCCACCTGATGATGTTCATCCAAAATGAGTTCATCTGATACCTTCATTACCTAGTTCCTCACTTCTTCGTCTGATATATTACTGCTCATTATAGTACCTTTTTCTCCATCTCGTATCTCACTATCCAACACATTATGTATGGTACCTCTTAATATAATAATTAAAAAGACATCTCTCAATATCCTTGGTCAGTTCCTTGCCTTTTAAAAAACATGACTAGATTCACTGTGAACCTGATCCCTTTTATATAGGCATTGTTTCTCTGAAAATCAAGGTAAAAGCATGACTTCCAAATTCAAATATCCTGTATGAACCATTATTAAAATTTTAATTTATCAATATATTATTAATTTATTTTAATACATCCAAACCTTAAAGTAAATTGAAGTAAACCAAATTTATAAGAACTTGCATAAAATATCTGTATCAATGATATTGTCAACCTTACTCAAATCTCAGCTAGAATCATGATTTTTTCCTTCATGATTATTAATAATTGAATGTATATATTTGAAATATCACAATTTATGAATTTAATTTTTTTTTAAAAAGTTCTTCAAGACTTAACCTTGTACATATCTATAGGAACTTATCAATATAGTTACACTCCATCTGGTGAAAATATCCATATAACCATAGCCAAAACTTCTTTGAAGAAATCTCTTTGCTGGGTTCCCCTCCTCCCATTAACCTCTTTTCTAGTGGAATTTTTAATACTCCATTTTATAAATTTATAATACTCACTTTGATGACAATGATATTCTCTGTTTGATAGACCTTGTAAATTTCCATCCATTAGTCTTCATACATCTCTTTAGCTGATACAAATTCATCCAATTACTTTGAGTTACTATGTATGATGGTCTCAACTTAGAAAAATCTATCCAATTCCATTATTTCAAACCTCTATCTGATGACTCAAAAAAATCTATCGGATCATTAGAAAAACCTATGTACAATGAATTCTCATGAAAACTTCTCTTCAATGACCTTACTTGAAAACCTCTATCTAATAACTCTAAAATCTCAATTTGATGACTCCATTCAGAGAAATCAGTCTAGCGAATTCATTGAAAGTCATATATTCAGTATCATTTTATAGAAAACTTTATCCTATGACCATGATTTATGATCATTGGATAAAAATTCACCTATTCAGAACTTTTAATTTGTATAAATTTATTTCAAAATTTGGACACCCTTTATCTCTCCAAAAAACTTCCTGAAAAAACTCACCTTGAACCCTAAGAACCTTATTAGTTAGGATGTGAGAAACATTATGGAGAATAAAAAAATCATCTGAATTGTTTTTTCTGGTCATTCTATATCTGATGGAACTATGAATAAAAATAAAAAAACATTTGGTTATTTCCTTTGTTCGATCACATCATTCCTTTCAGCTCTGTTCATTAGATCCATACCTCACTATCCAGAAAACTCCATCCTAAAAGTCCTTAGGGTAGATATAACTTTATAAGGAAACTTCATAATGTTGTAAATAAATCTTATTTTTTAAACATCAAGGAACATTTCTTAATACATTAAGAATATTTCACCAATCATCATAATTGAAATATGCAAACAAACTTTCAAGAAACTTCTTCTTTACCACTTCTCTAAAATATTTTCTTCAACATCAGGTTTGGATAGTTCAATGAGCCTTTTAATAAAATTCTCATTTACAACCACATTATAATATTGCCATCAATAAAACCTATCTAGTTCATTGAAAAACATTGATTAAAAATAAAATGCACACAAAGTGGGTTCCACATCCATTATAAAAATAGAGACCTAGGATTTTTCATGGTAAATTATAATGAAGTGGGTTTAAATGTTTATGATATTTTTTTCACCTTCTAAGGGTCCCACCTACTCTCATTAAGTGGATTCATTTTTATTATCAACTATTTAATCACATTAATGTAGGTGATTTAATACTCACCTTTTATTGGATGGATTCTTATATGCTTGATATTTAAGAAAAATAGGGGTTTTAAAGCATTTTTTAAGTAAAATTAATGGTGATAAGTAATTATTTGATGAAATGACTTTTAAAAGGGTGTTTTTATTACTATTTTTAACATGGGTAGTGAAAGTGTAATTCTCAATAATATTTTGTATATGGGTTTAAAAATGTTTACCAAACTTTTATTAAAATTCATTCATTAAGAATGATGGTGGAACTCTTTAAAATTTATGGTAACCTCATTTCTCTGATAGGAAAACATAGAACATAAGGATTTCTTATTCCAATAGTTTAATGTGTCACCCAAAGTAGTAAATTAACTTGTGATTCCTTTCCACTATCTACTGAAGTAATTTGATCCTCTTCCCACTAGTTGGGGGCATCACCCTAATTAGTGAGGTAATTTGACACTATTTCTTCTAGATAATGGTATCATCCCAAACAGTGAATTAACATTACTAGGTAACCCTAACCTTTAATTACCTTAGGGTATATCCCATGTTTATTTTTTAAAATGTGCATATTTTTTCATTATTCATTTAAATTAAATTAAAGGCACGTAAAATTCTATTTATTTTCCTTAAAATATAGAAAAGGTTATTTTTATCTTAATAATTTGAAATGAGAATGCATGGATTTGTCTAATAATAGCTGTATATGGAACAATTTATGGGATTCTAATGGGGTTGTTATACTTACCCCATATATACAACCAATGAGTATTTTTTGACTGTTTTTCATAGATTTTGTTAAAGGAATGAAAACACATAGAGTAGGTGGATGTTTATGATTTTTATATCTTGGTTGGTAGAGTTGAAATAGTGGGATATGCCCTCATGTCACACAAATATGGGTAGTTTTTATTTTTGGTTTACTTTGGTTTAGAGTGTCGCATGTTTATATTCATATTGTATCACTTATTTATATTCCCACTTAATTTCTCTTTATTTTAAATTTATATTATATATGTATACCTTAAATTTTTTTTTTCATGTTATTGTTATTTTTTTAACTGTTTACATTTATGTTATGTCATATGGTTGAGATATTTTATTACTATTTTCTCATTTGAGAACATGAATCACTAATGTATGTTGAGATCATATTGGTTTCTCAGTTTGGACCCATTATATATTTTATTAGGTGAAATAGTTCTCAAAAGGTATTTTATATATGCTCATGCACTATTTTCAAGCTCATGGGGATCGAGAGTGCCCTTTGGGACTTTCCACGAGCCCACTCAAGTTCCTGGTCCAGGTTGGTTTGGGAAACCCACATTTCCCTTTTATTGGACTTGACATAACCTTTCATATAGAAATGTTTAAAAGTGTTATTTTATACTACTTTTTTTATTATAAATGAATCATTTATTTTATAAATTCAGTTAAAACTACAATTTTTGGTTTATCTTTGTATAGAATTGTTATATAACACTTTAGGGAAATCCATACCCGGTTTGTGCATAATAATCCCCTGTATATATACTTTTGTGAATATGTAAATATAACTTCATGTTTTTTTATTTATGTAACTCATCTACATTGGTTCAGGGTCTTGGTTACTGTAGAAATTAGATAAAAAAATTAAAAATGAAAGGAAATTTGAGCATAATGATTTACATGGTTTTAGAAGAAAAATATATGACTATAGAGCGGATAAATATTTTTTACTATTATAGGGGAGATATATATGTTAGTAAAATAAATCCACAAACCAAATTCCAATAACTCTGTACACTTTAATAATGGGGAAAATGTTCAATAATTTTTTTAATTGGAACTGCCTTCCGAGTGAAATAAAGTTTCAAAATTTTAATATGTGCATCAATCTCAAATAATGATTTCATGTATCAAGGTGCATCCTTTATAAAAAAGTTCTCTCTATAAACCCATGAAAACCCCATGTAAAACTAAATGTTTTAACTCTACTTTCCAAATTAACACTATATGAAACATGAATTTATAAATCCATGTTTCTTCTCATCCATGTGTGAAATTTATTATAATGTTTTCTCATGTATATTGCAACTATAAATCCCCAATGACCTTAGCATTGAGGATTTATGGTGGATATGTGGGTCATTGTTTAGTAAATACCCCATCAAATCAAGATCCATATATCTCAACATTCTATCACTTATAATTAGATTCCATAGATAATCTCATCAAATAAAATTATCTTCCAATAGTCTTTATTGTGTTACTCTACTCACTCCATTATCATATCTCAATCCCAATTTGAGGTGATACAATGCCTCTATATCTCAATGACCATAACCTTCATCATTATTTTAGTAGGAATCATGATTCCAGGAATATTCTTCCAGTCCAAATGTTTAAACTTTATTAATCCTCTTATAAAATGATATTTCAGCTGAATACATTTCATCATGGAATGGAATACCAGATTCTTTTCAAGATTTATTGAACTTTGACTGCCAGAATGTGCACATTATCCCATTTATCCATTTATAACTCATTTAGTAAACTCATAATATATATAATAACATTTATTACTTTAGTAACAGAAATATATTCTACTTATTTAGTAGATTATACCATAATAATTTTTAATTGTGACAATCGATTAACAGCTATACCTCCATTGATATAAAAATTTCCAATATTAATCATTATTCTATCAAAATCACCACCAAATTATCTGTCAACATATCCTTATAATGTCATCCCACCTTGAATAATGGAGACATTATCTTTCCCCCCTTCAAGTATATCAACACCCACCTCATAGCTTCCTAATGTTGTTATCCTATATTTTCCATGTACAAAATAAAAAATCACACCTCATCTACTATGTATGGTCAAATGAAGACCATAGAATAAATCAAAAAACATAATCCTGATATATAAGATATTTTCTCTATATATTAATGTTCATCTTCCAAATTTGGTGATTTATTATTTGACAACTTGAAGAGTCTTTCAAGAGAAATAGAATCCAATATTGCCTTATATATATTAAACCCACTCAAAAACTTCTCCACATAAGAAGTTTGTAAAAACTTCAAGGTTAAAGTAACATGATCTTGTATGATCCTCATCCCAAAAATCCTTTTATCCTCACTCATATCCTTCATTTCAAATTATTTTGAAAATTTCGCCTTAAACTCATTGTTCATTTTCTCACTGGCCACTATAATGAGAATATAATCTAAACGAAATGAAAATATGACATAGTAGTTGCCAAATGATTTTTAATAACAAAACCAATCCATGTCACATCACTTACAATATTCATTTCCCCTTACTGAATCAAATTTATGATTCCACTTCTTCAATGCCTCCTTTAGCCCATATAGTCTATTGTTATTTTTTGCAAATAAGATTCTATTTTTTAGAATAAAAAACCATAAAACTGAACCATGTAGATATCATACTATAAGTATCTAGGATTTAAGGTTCACTTCACATCAATAATCTATAAATTTAAATCATCCAAATCTACAATGCTGAACAAGACTCTAAAAGTGATTTTCTTAACAATAAGTGAATCAATTTCGATGTAATCCACATCCTCCTTATATTGGAATCCCTTTACAACCAAATTTTCATTATACCTTATACTAGAATAATTATAGCACCCTGATATTTTAATATATTAATACCTTTAAATATTTCAATGTATTCGATAGATTTATCCACACGCAACACCGAACATAAACGAAACCGTGATATATTTAGATAAAACATAAATATTTAAGTATGACAAAAAACCTAGATATTAAATTCTTAGGAATCAATAATATTAACTGATTTATGAAATATATGTATAAATAAAAATAAATACTACTTCTAATAATAATTAAATTCAATTACTTTATCTAAAATGACTAGTAAGATCATTTATTGTTTAGAAAATTGTTTTTCAAAAAATTGTTTTTTTGCGATATGAATTTATATTTCAAGAGGCATATGATTAATGATGATAAATTATGTTTGATATTAAAAAAATTTTTACACCAAATTATTTGGTAAATATCATGAAATATTAATAATATTTAATACTTGAAAATGTCATCTTCTAATAAAATGATTTTTCATTATATTTTATTAATTTATTTAAAAATTAAATTTATAAATTTCAAAATTATAATTTGAAAAAATTGAACTAATTTTTGGATTTAAAATAACAACACTATATTAAGATGAATTTAATAAAAGTTTCTTAAATATTTTTTAGGTGAATATTAAAAAACACTAATTTTTCTAATTGTTTTCACTTTTATGACATTATCGACAAGAATGACTAAAATGTTTTTTAAACCATTATATATATATATATGTATATATAGAAGTAAAATAAATAATTTAAAATTAGTACATTGTATTTATTAAAACCATGTATATCATTTTGGAAACACAAGTAATATTTTCTTTTAAAAAACTATTTTATTGTCTTATATTAAAAATTAATTTTCATCACATATATATATTAAATATAAAAAAATGGATTTAATATTTTATATCAACGTGATCATATTATTTAGTAATTCCAATTACAATTTTGGCATAAAATTACGATTTCTATTATTTATGTTAATGACCATAATAATGGTAAAATTGTTATTTTCAAATAAATTTTTTATTAATATTGTGTAATTTTTATATAATAAATTAAATTAGAAAATTTTAAATGATGAATATAATATTATATTTAAAAATATATATAATTATATTAAAAAACATTTAACTGGTAACCAAATATAAATAATATTAAGAACACATAATGGTTAAAACTCAATTTTTCTACAAAAAATGTTTTCCACATATAAAACGATTTAGTTTAAAAGTTAATTTTATATTACATATAAATTGAATTAGATTAAATGGATATTTAATATAGGTTAATAAAACCAAAATTTCATAAGAAGGGTTGTTTTATATTTTTATTAAAACTTAAATTACTTAGTAAAAAACTAGTTACAATGGTAAAAACAAAAAAAGGTAAAAGTAAAAAAATAAGAAACAATGACTTCCAACATCTTTAAAAAATGTGTGGAAATATATGGTTGAGTATTTTTCTACCTAATATAATCCCAAAATCAGTTATTTCGAACTTTTTGAGTCATTGATCCATGAATAATGAAATGATATAATTGAAAAGTAATGAGGCATTCATAAAAGTTCTATTTCTTAACTTATAAAAGGGGAAACTTCCACCCCTTTATGCTACAACAATTCCTTTTAATTCATTAAACTATTATTTTTTTCCACATAGAATAATATCTCACATTAATAATCCTATGTTATTTATTAGTTAGACAAATCCCTTTATTTCCACGGATACTTTCAAGAGAAAGTTCAAAGTCCCAAAGTGAGTAATAATTAATATTTAATATTTTATTATTAATATTTCTCTTCCAAGCCTATAATTACCATATTAATATGATAGTTTCAGTAAAATGTTTATAATAAAGTGTTATTATAATATAAAAACAACCTTTTTTATTCCTTTCTATCAACATACAGAAACAAAACTATGTTAACCATGCAATGTGAGGACTATCTTCTCCACGAAGTAACACTTTTTGTTATTCATATTGATTTTCATAACTTAGACAAACCAATAAAAATATGATTAAATATCTTAAAAAAATATAGATAATATCATTATTATTATATTATAAAGATATTGTACACTTCATTAACTATACTCACCCCTTGAGATATAGTGTGTTCATGTTTGAGGTTGGATTAACCTCCTACTTAAATAATAATATAAAAATATACCATAGAATATTATGTGAACATAAATAATAATTTTATTATAAGTTAATAAGAAAATAATTATTGTATTTTGGTTCTATAATGGTTATATTAAGTATTTAACTTATTATCAAAATATCATCTTAGATTTCAAAAATCACTGAAATAAGCCATCATCGATCCATCTTTCACACAAATATTTACAAAAACTATATAACAAATGAATAGAATATGTTAATGAAAAGTTTATATTAAATAAAATATATATTAATAAGGTTACTAATAATGTATATAATTAACTTAATTTAATTATTCATGAAGTTATACACATGTACTGAATGAATCAGAAACAAGGTAAGAGTTTCTTTTCTCAAATTTAATTTCTTGAGAAATATTTCTTAATATACACCATGTTTTATTTGGAATGGTGTATAACCCTCCCATTTAATATGTTTAATTATTATACTCTCATTATTAATTTAATTTAAGGTTTCATTTGAAATAATATTCTTTAAGAGGTTTTCATTTAAAAGTTCATTATGTCATAAGGGTTTTGTGTCTCAAATCCTTTTCTTTGATACATATTTTATATTATAATATTAATTTCCCTAATATGGTGTATATAATATCTATTTGATATATTTTCCATTATTTATCTTTTTTTAATGACAATTTTTTTGCAAATTCAAAATCTCTCTATCTTTCAAGGATTTTGGATTAAAACATTACTCAAAACATAAGGGTTATTTATCTCAAACATTAATTCCATGAGTCATGTTTATGTTATACACCATGTATTAATATGGATAATATATTTAATACCCATGTATGTATCATTATCATATATTTTTTTCATTTGAAATAATAATCCAAATCAGTTCATTTTCTTCGAAGTTATTTTTACTCAATTGTTACCCCATATATAATGCTTTTAGTTAACTCAATTTTCATTCAATGCATTTTGATCATCATTTTGGACATAAAAGTTGGGTACATTATACCTATTGAATATATTATGGGGGTATTCTAATTGTTTTCTATTAATTTACATTTCTACCATTTAAAACACCTTTTTGAAATATTTCTTACTTCAAAGATCATGTTTCCCATAAGGGATATTGATAACTCAAATATTTTTTATTTGAGTTATATAGTTTCAATAGGAACTTTTTTATTTGATGCTTGGGTTCTCCCAAAATAATATTTTATTGTACAATATTTTCTATATGTTTATAGGGAAATAAATACTTGTATACAAAATAAAATTTTCTTACTCTTTTTACAATGTTTTACAATGTCAGTTTTGAACAATGGTATTTTCAAAATAATAAAAAGAATTTTTTACATTCAATTTCATATGTTTTGATTTCCTCTTATATTTTTTTGAGATAAACATTATTTATTTTCAAGGATCAATTATTAGAGATTCTTTTTGAATGTAATATTTTTGGAAAATCTTTCACTTCACCTTTTAAAAAGTTACATTTGAAAGAGACATAAATATGTATTTTAAATCAATATTAAATATATTTTATAAAAGATATTTTATGTTTTCACTTACATTTACCTTTTTCATTTTTAAAAGGATTTAATCTAATAAAGTTTAATTTTAGCTATTTATAATCTAATATATATTTATCATTTGTGGCATTGAATTGAATATGTCAAAGAATTTTATTCTTGATCCCTTCTTTTGTGATACCATTCAAAGAATTCATTTTGTGAGTTTTTTTTTCATTTATGACAACATCCTTAAAGTTTATATTGTTCCATATGTTCTTATTACAATACAAATGATTATTGTAAAGTCTAATATGTATTTTTTAACCATCCACCTTATTTCATAGATGAATTATGATCTTGTTATCTATTTAATTAAAATGAGGAAAAGTTTTGGAATTCTATATGTTGTAATTCCAATATGGATGGTGATATTATGGTTGAATACATACCATTTAACCATCCATATTATTTATCCGAATGAGTTATGACCATGATATTCATTTCATTCACATGGGGAAAATTATCGACATTTCATATATTTTTTATTTCAATATGGATAATTATTGATAGGTTGACTATGTATTGTTTAACTATCTACCTTATTTATATGGATGGGTTATGATCATGTTATCCCTTATATTTACATGGTTAAAATTATTAGTGTTCTATATGTTTTTATTCCAATATGAATGATTATTGGTAAAGTAGATTTTGTAGTGTTTACTCATTATCTCATATGATGAAATCATTAGACTTAAACAAGTGACGAGTGGGCCTTGTCATTATATAGCCCCCGATGAATTAGTAGATATCATAAGACAAATATGTCTTGGTATTTGGTGTATTACTACCCAATTTAACAAGATACTTTACTACAGTATTTATGATGATAATGATGTATTAGATATGAACTTTATGGAAAGGACAATGTCTTGGTTGAGGTATTAATTGTAAAATTAAGATGTTCAACATTATGCATTCAATTACCCCGAATTCAGTTATTTTTATTCATGTGATTTATTTATTTTCATTACTATCCATGGTTATATTATTCTTTGTGTTTGATTTGGGTATGAAATTATTTTGATTATCTATTCATTACAAATTAGTTATGGTATTCTTATGATCAGTTATGATCTTTAATTTTTATTAATTATGTTTACTTTACTGAGTGTTTATGTTCACCCCTTATGATACTTCCATTTCCTCAGTTTATAATGAAAATAATTAATCATGATATATCTAACAAGGTATCATGTGGGATATGATGGAAACTTGTTATGGATTAAGTAGTTTCGTATGTAGTGTAAAAAATAACCATTAGCTGAGAAAGATAGGGGATTTATGAGTTTATGTTTTTTTTCCTAATTCTATAAATACATAAACCTAAAATGTATTGGGATTTCATTAGATGAAATATTTTATATAAAACATGTAATTATGGGATAATTATATTCGATAATATATAATTGGTATCAAATCTAGTATGTAACATACGTTTTTGTGGCCCTAGGCTCAGGATTACAGATTTGGGGAATCACTATGGGTATTAGTTGAGGGTTTAGATAACATTGGAGATTATGACGTTTTTGGATGATAAATTAAAGGTTTATAATTTAGGGTTTATCAAAATATCAAATGTATAGATAACCCTTTGGGATAGTATATGATTTATTATTAAGGTATTAATTTACATTTTATTTTGGGATTAGGATAAGAAAACTTTATTGAAAACTATAGGGATAAGTCTAAATAATTATTATAAGTATAGGATAACATACCAAAGTTTTGGTAAAGTAGATATTTTGTGGTTCAATTGAAAATAAATATTCTACCTGTATACTACAAGTATATGTAGGCTCTAACACAAAATTACATAGGGGTAATAACCCAAAAAATAATGAATTGGGTATTAACTCAACTACGACCAGGTGCATGATAAAGAGGTCTAACTACATACCTTTTTCTACACTCTCGGGGGATATACTTTGGTTAATAAAATTATATTTATGAACCATTATAAAAGATTAATTTTGTTAAGGAATTTAGTTAAGAAGTATGAGATAACCTAACCTACAGAAACATATATTTAATAGAGAGTATTTAGGTTAAATGGAAAGATAATATAATAATTTCAAAAAGTAATAAATTTGGAGGTTGACATTTTAAATTAATTATCTTTAAATAACTATATTATGGTATTAATTATTGATTACTCATGATTAACTAATTTTGGTTTTAGTAATGGATGTAGGCTGAAGAAACAAGGTTAACAATGGAGCCATGTACAATGTAGAGATTTTCCAAAAAAGAAACTAAATGGGATAACAGTTGAAGTTAGAAAACTTGGAATTATAAAAAAATGGATATAAAAAATTATGATTAATAATGTGAACATATTTTAAATCCAAAAAAAACCAAAGATGATAAGGATGAATTCTTATGAAAGTTTAGGTGAAGAGGATGATAAAGGAAAGAAGATTCAATCTCTTTCATTCCAAAAATGTGGGAAGAAACACCCAGGGAAATTTATTCAATGAAATGGAATATGTTTAAATTGTGGAAATTGAAAAAATATTGAATCTAAGAGTTTTATTAATATAATGTATTTGAAAAAACTGTTTCCTATTCATGCCTATGATATTAAGGTAAAAACCAAATGAGAAAATATATCTTGATTTTAATCTATCTTTTAGATAGCCATGAATAATTTATTAGTAAGTGGTAGTTTAAATTACAAGGATTCCCTTTATTTATTATTGGGGGGGGGGGTGGAAACACACCATAATTTTAATATATTAGTTCCTTTAAATAATTCAAAGTATTTGAAAACTTTATCCACATAAAACACCGAACTTTAATGAAATCACGATATATTTAGATAACATATAAATATTTATGTTTGACTATTAAAATCCAGTGGTTGAATTATAGGAAATGAATATGATTAACATACTTATGAAATATATGTATTTAGATAATTTGACTTTTAATATGATTTAAATTCAACTATTTTACATTAAATGACTAATAAGATAATTTATTTTTTAGAAAAATATTTTATTAAAAATTTTCCTTTTATGAGATATGAATTTAAATTTAAAGAAAGATAATATTAATGATAATAAATTAAATTTTATATTAATTATTATTTAACACCAATTTAGTTGGTAAATGATATGAATTAAGAATAACAATAGTTTATATTTGAAAATTCATTTTTCCAATAGAGTAAATTTTCTGATTTTATACAAAAAATAAATTTTATAATTTTATAATTTTAATTTGAAAAAATAAACATGCTTTTTGGATTAATAATTAAAATATTATCCTAATATTAATTTTTTGGATTCTTTTGAAATGACTGGTTTTTGGGTGAATGGTGAAAAAACAAATATTTTAAAAAAACTATCACTTTTATGACATTATCATAATAAAAGATTGCATTAAATGTTTTTAAAACATTTTTGTATATAAAAAATTTATTTATATATAAAATAAATCATTTAAAATTACTATTTTGTATTTATAATACTCATGTGTATCATTTTGGAAGTGTAATATTTTCTTCTAAACAATCATTTTTATTCTCTTACATTACAAGTTACTTTTCATCACATTTAGAAATTAAATATATCAAAATAGATTTCATATTCTAGATCAATATGATCATATTTTGTAATAAAGTAAATTTATATTTTGTGTAAGAATATGTGATTTCTGTGATTTAAGTTAATGATCATGATAACAATAAAACTGTTATTTTCAAAGAATAGTATTATTAATATTATGTAATTTTTATCTAATAAATTGAATAAATATATTTTAAATTATGAATAAAATATTATTTTTAAACACATATATAATTATATTAACATACATTTAAATGGTAACTAATGCTAAATAATATTAAGAACACATAATGGTTAAAATACCACTTTCTGATAAAAAACCATTATATATATAATATTTTAATTTGAAAGTTAAGTTTGAATTATTTATAGATTGAAATATATTAAATAGATATTAAATTTATATTCAGTACATTAAAATTTTCTAATATGGGTAATTTTACACTTTTACAAATGCATAAATTACTTAATTAAAAACATGTTACCAAGGTAAAGAAAAAAAAGGTAAAAGTAAAAACCTAATAACTAATGAATTCCAAAATGTTCAAAACAAGTGAATAAATACTTTTTTGAGGTTTTATAGACATAATAACACCCAAAAATACATTATTTATAACCTTTGGAGTCTTTGAACCTTGAATAGTGTAATTATATCATTGAAAAGTAATGGGGTATTCAGAAAAGTTCCCATTTTATTCCCTTATAAAAGGGGACACTTCCACCCCTTCATGACACGCCTATTTATTTGAATTCCTTAACAAATTTCTGGAATATTTATCCTACCATGATTATATATCATGTTTAAAATCCTATGTTCTCAATTAGTTAGTTTAATTATTTCATTTCCATGGATACCTTCAAGAGAATGTTCAAAGTCCCAAAGTAAGTATTACATAATCCTTAACATTTTCTTCTTAATATTTCTCTCTGAAAACTATACTTACCATAGTAATATGAAAAATTTAGTTTCATTATTATACATAAGTTTTATTATATCAATGGGCCAAATTTATATATTCTTTTCTATCCACTTTGAGAAACAAAGGTGACGTTAAGCATGAGTTTTGAAGACCACCCCCTCCACAAAGTATCATTTTTAATTTTTCATATTGACTATAATTATCTAAAAATAATAATTATATTAAAAAAATAAAAAATATAAATAATATCATTATTTTTCTATTATAATTATATTATAAACTACATTAACCATACCCCCCCATTGAGATATAGAATGTTCATGTTCTAAGTTGGTTTAATCACCTACTTGAAAAATGATATAAAAATATCTCATGGATGACTATGGGAACATAAATACTAATTTAATTATAATTTAATTAAAAAATAATGATTTTTTGGTTATTTAATGGTTATATTAAGTATTTAACTTATTATTAAAATATCATCTTTGATCACTAAAATCACTGAAATAGGTTAACGCCAAATAATTTTTCAGAAAAACACAAGAAAAAAAAGTAAATAAATATAATATCATAATAAATAATATATTTTAAATTAAATATATATAATTTTACTAATAAATTATCTAATAAAAATAATATTAATATTTGGGAAGTTAAATTCTTGCACATAATGAATAAAGAAAAGGTAATGGTTTCTTGCATCAAATACAATTTCTCGAGACATAGTTCTATTATACACCTTATTTTATTTTAAATGGTGTATCTACTACCCATTTAATATTTTATGTAATTATCCTCTATTTATTCATGGTATTTAAGTTTTCATTTGAAATTATATCTTTTGGGTTTTCATTCAAATTTTTCTGATACCGTAAGGGTTTGGTGTCTCAAATCATTTTCATTGAGACATGTTTTGTCTTATGAACCTAATTGAACTTATATGGTGTATATAATATATAATTTATATATTTTTCCATGATTTATCTTTTATTAATTGCAATTTATGTGAAATTTTAATCTCTCTCTAACTCTCTTTCAAGGAGTTTTGATAAAAATGTTACTCAAGCCGTAAGGGTTCTTTGTCTCAAATATTAATTCTTAGAGACATATTTATTTTATACATGATGTTTTACTTTGAATGGTGTATTTAATATACATGGATATATCTTTATCATGCATTATTTTTATTTATTGGAAATACTAATCCAAATCAGTTTCTTTTCTTCAAATGGTTTTTTAATCAACTATTACCCTAACTGTAATGCTTTTTGATAACTCAAATTTCACTCACTGAGTTTTGATCATCCTCTAAGAATTAAAAGCTATGAACATTCTACCAATTTATTATGTTATATTAAATTCTATTTGTTTTCTATTAATTTAAATTTCTAACATATAAAACACCTTTTTGAAATATTTTTTACTTCAAGGAGTATGTTTCCCATAAGGGATATTAATAACTCAAACCTCATTTCATTGAGTTATATTGTTTCATCATAAAATTCATTCATCTATTCTTGGGTAATCTCTCCAAAATATTTTATTATTCATTGATTTCTCTACTTTTATAGTTAAAATGATATTTTGATGCAAAATAATGTTTTGTTACTCTTCTTACAATGTGAGTTTTGAACAAAAGTTTTTTTAAAATAATAAAAAGAGTATTTCCTTTCATATTCATATGTTTTGTTTTACAATACTATTTTCTACAAGATAAACTATATGGATTTTAAAGTATCCATATTATAGATTCATTTTAAAATTAATTGTCTTCAAAATCTTTCACATCACATTTCAATGAGGCATATACAGTTTTTTACATCAATATTAAACATATTTTCTAAAATATCTTTTAAGTTGTCACTTCCATTTTACTTGTTCATTTTAAAAAGGATTTACCCTAATAGGGTTTAAATTTCACTATTTATAATATAATATATATATATATATATCATTTGGGACATTAAAATAACAATATTAAACAATTCAATTCACGATCCCTTCTTTTGTGATATTGTTCAAGGCATTAATTTTTATGAGGGTGTTTTTCTTATATGTTTACATCCTTATAAGTTTCCTTTATTATAACAAGGATATGTTCTTTTACAACCATCCACATTCTTCTTACAGATAAGTTATGATAATTTCACCCCTTTTATTGATATGGGGAAAATTACTGGCAATTTTATGTTGTTATTACAATACAGATTATTTTTGGTAAGTATATTATGTATTGTTTAACCATACACCTTCTTTATCTAGATGGGTTCTGATGATGTCATCCCTTTTATTAACATGGGAAAAATATTATCATTTTTTATGTTGTTATTACTATATATATGAATATTTAAAAGTTTATTATATGTTATTTAACAATCCAACTTCTTTCTCCAGATAGGTTATAATCATGATATACCTTTTATTTTCATGGGAAAATTTATTAGCATTATTATGTTTTTATTACAATAAAAATGATTATTTTCAAGTTTAAAATATATTTCTCAACCATCCACGTTATTCCAATGGATGGGTTATGACCATTCTATCCCTTTTATTGATATGGGGAAAAGTTTTGGTGTTCTATATATTTTTATTCCAATACTTATTATTATTGTAAAGTTTACTATATATTGTTTAACCATCCACCTTCTTTGTATGAATGGGTTATGATCATGTTATCCCTTTTATTAACATGGGAAAAAGTATTGGAATTCCATATGTTTTATAAAAATATATATGATTATTGTAAATTTTGATTATGTGTTACTTGCTTATTATCTCACATTATTAATTAATTGATCTTAAACAAGTGATGTAGGGTTCCTGTTATTATATAGACACTCAGTGCATCATTAGGTCTCATGAGACAAACATTTTTATGTATTTTGGCATATGACTACCCAACCCATAAATATGTATTAACTAAAATCTTTATTAAATAATGAATTCTTTTCTAAGACCTTGTTGGAAAGGATGATGTCTTGTTTGAGGCCTTGATGGTAAAATCAAGATGTCCAACATTATGCATTCCATCCCCATAAATTTAGTTATTTTTATCCTTCTGATTTGTTTATTTTTTTATATCCATGGATATATTATTCTCTAAGTCTAATTTGATTATGAAATTATTATGACTATCTATTCATGCCATATTAATTATGTCAATCTTATACTCACTTATGATCTTCAGTTGTTATCACTTATTTTTATCCTTACTAATCATTTTAGCTTACCCATTTTTGTGTTTCTATTTCCCTAGGTTTTGAAGAAAATAATTACACATGATATGTCTAACAAGATAGCTCGTGAGATATGTTGAATACTTGTTATGGATTAATTTGTTTCTTATGTGGTGTAAAAAATATACATCAGTTGAGAAAGACTTAGGTTTTATTAGTTTATATTTTTTCATAATTATCTAAATATATACACCTAAAAGGTTTTGGGAATATATGTAATGAAATATTTTCTTTAAGTCATGTAATTATGGGAAAGTAATGTCTGGGAATCAATAGTTGGTCTCAAATACAATATGTAAATATGTGCTTATAGCACCAGGATTGAGAATGTGGTTTTGGCCCGAATGGCCTGAAGGCCTTCTTTTTTATTTTATTATGGATAATCCCTCTTCTTACGGGATGAAGGGAAACCCATACATGACCCGTAGGCCCAAGGCACAAGGCTTGACACCACCCGCAATACATGACCCAAAGGCCCAAAGGCATACCATGCCTAATACATGACCCGTAGGCCCAACCCACTAGAACTGCCCCTCCCCAGCATATGCATCATTGATCGCCTTAGGTGTGGGTTTGGGGAATCACAATAATCTTCTTTATTAATATGGTATGCACATTTATTGTGAAATGACTTATTCCCCTTTGTTAAAGTAGAAAGTTCCCATAGCACACTAGCATTCTATGTTGATATTTCATCCTTTATTACCATACTTCCACTTACTTGAATCCTTTATTTGAACTACTTCATCATATCAATTAGGTTATCCACCATCAATTAATAATAAATAGTTAATATAAAATTCCTATCTTCATAATGACTTACACAACCTCCTTGAACTTTTAAGAGGTATCTCTACACTTCGGTTCGCAAATTGATTCCCAGTATGTGTAATATCCTTTTATGGGATGACTTCAATATCAAATTTCTTATGAAATAAGGGTTTATTTATACTATCTTTAGATTTAGAACCATGTATACCCTTTTAAAGAAAATTTTAATTAATTATTATATTATCTCTTCTAATGATATTTATATCTTTATTATCCCTAAAATGATAACTAAGATTTTCATTTCCTTATCCAATGAGTAAAATTTATGATATTTAGTATCTAACTTATCCCAAGAATATTATTCAATGTAAACATAAGATAAAAAACAAAATATCTTTAAATGTGAAATATTTACCTTCTTTATTATCTATACGTACTTGTTTATTTCTTATCTATAAGGTTGGATAGACTATTATTTATCAATTATCCATGTTAAAAATTTAACTCTAAATAACTTTGGGTAATTTAACATGAAACCTCACACTTTTGTCACACTCAACTAAGCTTCTGTTCAAGTTATCTTCCACACCATTTTGTTCAGGTGTTACAAAAACCATCTTATCCATATGAATTCTATTTTATAAAGAATACTCTTTGAACTCATTATTTTCATACTCATAACCATTTTTGGATCTCAAACACTTCAACTTTAGCCCTATTTCATTATTTATAAGACTCTTTCATTAATAGAAAAACATAAAAATTATTTTTCAAAAAATTATTCCATTAATTTTGAGTCTACTCATCAATAAATGTCTGATAATAAAATGATCCAATTAGGGAATACAACGACATGGGTCCCCATATATCAGAATGCATCAACTTTAGTATTCCTACCTTCAGTGATCTTTATACTTTTTTAAAGAAATATTTAATATTCTTTTAAAAATAAATTACTCACAGAAACAAATTTTCATTTATTTTTTTCTGGTAGAATTCCCTTTATCATAAGATCCTTTATTCCCTTCTCACTCATATGACTCAACCAACCATTCTAGGTTTTGGAATCTAATTATGAATTAAAATACGTCACTATAATATTTGAATAATCAATATAAAAAAGTGTTCCATTACTAACTACATGTTCTATAGCCATTTCAGTCTTTTTGATTTTCTAGGACCCCTTCAAAAAATTAGGGGAAATATATATT
The DNA here is from genome assembly GCA_963277665.1 of Viscum album. Classification (NCBI taxonomy): domain Eukaryota; kingdom Viridiplantae; phylum Streptophyta; class Magnoliopsida; order Santalales; family Viscaceae; genus Viscum; species Viscum album. Next base: position 685,803,959 of record OY728142.1, on the reverse strand, counting down.
ATCATAAAGTTATCAAATGGATAATAACTTTCTTCAAATTCCAAGAATATATATGACATTATTCAATAAAAATAAATTTATAAGTTAGATTTTAATTTTCATATAACCTTTTTGATAACATTAATAGGTATATCATTAACAAGATATACCTTCCAAAAATCTCTTCAAATAAAATTTTATATACATTCCATATTTGTGGTTGAATGAAAAGAAAAATTAGAGTCAAATATACAAGACTCTATAAGGATATCGATACTAAGCACTGGTGATTTGTCAAATATTTTTAAAGAATTATTCATTGTCTCACTACTTAAAGACATTTTTTTATCTTTTTTCCTTATTTACGTGTTTCTTCTTCCCAAAACTCTAAAATTTGTAGTTTTTTCCTTTTTATTTATCTTAGGTCCATAATATAGACTTTGAACTACCTCTCAAGTATCCCTAACTCGATGATCTACCCATACCTTCAATATTCATATAATTTCTCATGAATTTTCTTGATTATATTCCATGACTATATTATCTAAGGATTAGATATTTTTTATTTAATTTCAATTTTAATATTCCACTGGAACCATTTCCCACTATGATAGTTACAATATAGATTTCCAGTAGTGATGATAGGAAAATAAACACATTGATTGTCACGAACCATGCCCTGGGGCCTGTGCCGTGACTACCCCAAACCCACCTTCCATAGGTCAGGGGGTGGCGACTAGCATTGAATGGAAAAACCCTGAAAAAACGGGAAGGCATTCCCTTTAAACCTACGACCACATAGTCTAAGAATACAAAAACAAGAAACCATGAAGTAAACTACTATAGTAAAAAGTGTACTAAAAGTAAATGGGCTAGAATACAAGACCAACTGAAAAGTACAATTACAATATAAAATAGGAAACAACTCTTGGATCGACCACCAAAGATCCTACCTGAAGGGTAGGTACAATGTAAAATCAGTAGTCACTACATCATGTCACGTCAAATGTTCCACCTCTGAGTAGTGTCCAGTCCTGGCTCCCTCATCTTCGATCAACACTATCCGTTGTCTGCACAAGATACAACAAGGTACGGGCGTAGCCCATATAGGGGTGAGTATAACAATACTCATTAGGGACCCCGAGACCTCTGAAGGTCTTCTAGAGTTCCAAAAAGGAAAAACAACAAAGAAAGACCTCAAACACAAAGCACGAAGCAGTCAACAACTCTACTTTAGTATATTCCCATATATATACCTATGTTATCAAAATATATGTGTCTCATTCATGAGGAAACATAAGGCTCCAAATTTTAATCCATTTGTACAACTGATCTATGAGGGGAGAATACCAAAAAGGTAACACCATGAAGGTAAAAGTAAAAAAAAGGTAAATACCCATCTCAAACCAGGAATAACTTAACTACAAAAGTATAAATGATTAGATGAATCACTGGATCATCTTATTCGGTTGAGAGCCTCAGCTGATGACCCACACAGGATCAGTAAATGCTGACCCACATAGGATCGGTGAGCACTGACCCACTTAGGATCACTAAGTGTTGACCCACATAGGATCAATAGATGCTAACCCACATAGGATTGATAGATGTTGAACCACATAGGATCTATGTTCTTTCTTCACGTTACAGCGAACCAATAGATTTCTTCACCAGACATGCTTGATTCCGGGAGGATATGCTATTAAAGCAATAGGTATTACCTCAACCAATATGATGTTCCACAAAGAAGTATCCCAAAGAACTGCCATGTCGTAGGGGTTCCAACGTGACAGACGACGTGTCAATCAGATGCCCGGTCTGTGACTTATAAGCATTTTAGTACCGAGGGCCCGATTAGATTTGTGTTCAATCCAACTCGGACATACTACAACATTACCCAAAACTCAAGTGGAGTATACCAAAAGTTCCATATCTCTCCAAGGATCCCAGCACTGTAGACGGTTTGTCAAATAGATGTACGGTTCACAAGTTATGTCCCTTTAAGAGAAACTGGGCCTAGTTGGGTGCTGGTCTGGTCCGACTTGGTCTGACCGACCCGACCCGGCCCGAACCAGCACGGTTGGGCTGGGTAGTGACGGGATTGGCCTGCTAGGCTGCGGGCTGGCCCGACCCACCTGGGCAGTGTAGCCTGTTGGGCTGGCGCAACCCAACCCACGGAGGGGCGCAACCCGCTGGGCTGGTGCGACCTGACCCGCGGAGGGCACGACCCACTGGGCTCAGATGGCCCGACCTGCTAGGCTCACATGGCCCGGCCCATGGAGGAGCGCTGCCCACTGGGAAGGGCCTGCCCTAGCTGGCATGGAGGGAGCGACCCCCCGGTTTTCTCAAACACCTAAGGCCATTTAGTTCGTGCGGTGGTGCGACGTGGCACTGCCTGGTCTCACTGTGGGACCTGTAGGGAGCAGATCCCTACTTCTGCGGCATTAGAGCCACGTCCACCCTTTCCAGTAGCGCGCCGTTGCGCGCCGATCCGCTTCCTGTGGCCAACCAGTGTCGGCCGCTCCCAGCGTCCGCCGCGACTGAAGAGCCGCGACCACCCTCTCCAGCGACGCACCGTTGCGCGCTGCTCTACCTTTCACGGCCAGCCCGAGCTGGCTTCCATCTTCATCTGCCACAGCTATAGCTGCGACCTTCTCCACCAGTGGGGTGGGATGATGCACCGCCATCTCGTTCGTGACTGACCATTACCGGCCTCCACCATCACCTGTCGCACCGGTCACTGGTGCTTCTACGCTGACGATCTTCCGTGGGTCACCGGGTGAGCTCTGGTGGCCCGTTTTTCCATCCAAAGGTATCAACGTCCTCCCAAAGATTCCCTCTTCACTGCATAACCCTCAGTTATGGGTTCCATTCAACCTAAATAAAAAGTCTGTGAAGAACACATAGATCAACAAAGTAGCGGAGGGTTCGGGCCTTGTTCGTTTGGCCAGCACCCTCCGTGTTAGCTTGATAACGTGGGGAAGAATAAGATTCAACAATTCTTTTAAAACTAAACAAAATAAAAACCCTACCTCAAGATCATTGGAGAACATATGCATTTTAGGAAGAGTCGGTGTTCTCCATTCCCGCAAAAATCCTCCAACGACGTCGCTCAATCGTCGTTCTTCAGTTCGTGATTCAGTGGTGCTGGTCACCACTTGGCAGAACCGATCTCATCCTCAAAGTGGTTGGAGTCACGATACATTTCCAGAGCTTCATATCTTAGTGAACCTATGCAAACACTCTTCCCCGAGCTACATAGAAATAAGAGAGGGGTGGGTGAGTAATGCACGTGGAATTAATGTGGTTCATTTAATTCATGCACCTTCCTAATTCCAACGGTGCAGTTACAAGAATAAAGGGGAGTCAAGCCATTTATTGGCTTGATGTATTGTTGGTCCCGCCCCCACTACTCATCCATTGGAGAAAAAGAAATGAAATAAAATAACCTAACATGTTATTTTATTAATCTTTTAAAAGTTTGTAAAATTAACTTTGTCACCCAACCTACTGCGGTCGAAGTGAATCCTCCCTTAATAGAATACCGGTGCTACGGATTCAATAGTGCCCTCAGATTTTTAATCCTAGAACCAGTTCAAAAGATAGAAAACACTGCCCGTGTCTTTACTGAACATACCTTAAAAAAGTTCAGAAATTCATTCCGGGCACACCGAGTCTCAGAATCACGTGCCGTCAATTTTCGTAGACTCGTAATAATTCTACATATTTAAAAAAAAAATACATGAAAAATCCAGGTCTTTACATTATCCCCACCTTAGGTATTTTCATACCTGAGATCCACAACATAGACTAAGGAAACAAATAGGGGTACTGTGCATGAATCTGAGCCTCCCGCTCCCATGTGATCTCTTGAAGGTTCCCGTGTTGCTAGATAACACACACCAGAGGAATCAATCATCCACGAAGGACCCGCTCATATCAATCCTCAATCTCCACTGGAACATCCATAAATGTTGCCCCATCATCAATATATAGCTCACCCCAGTTGATAATGTGCAATGGATCATGCATGTACTTCCTCATCTTTGACACATGGAAATGTCATGCACCCGATGCATCTATGGGGGAAGAGTTAGGTGATACGCCACCTTGTGAAATCTACTGAGAACCTGAAAGTGTCTGATGAGCCTCGGAGATAGCTTATCACCCCAACCAAATCTCTGCAAACCTCATTGAGGTGAGACCCATAGTAATACATGGTCTCCCTCCTCGAACTCCAAAGGTGTCCGTCTCCTATCAGCATAAGACTTTTGCCTAATATGTGAAGTCTGAATCTACTCCTGGATGATCTGCAACTTCTCAGTTATAGATTTTACCAACTCTGGACCCATAAGTTCTCACTCCCTTAGGTCTGTCCAGCATAGAGGTTATCTGCAAGGTCGAACGTAAAAGGCCTCAAATGGTGCCATACCGATTGTAGAGTGATAACTGTTGTTGTATACAAACTCCACCAAGGGCAAGTGATCTTCTCAACTGTGGCCAAAATCTAGGACGCAAGCACGAAGCATGTACTCCAGTGTCTGAATGGTCCGTCTGACCATTCACATGTGGATGAAACTCGGTGCTGAAACGTAGCTGAGACCCGAATGCTTCCTATAATCCCTTCCACAACTGGGAAGTAAAAGGTGCGTGATGATTAGAGACGATTGTCGATGGTACCCCATAAAGTCGTACAACCTCCTGTATGTAGAGGCATCCCAAGCCCTCTACTAATCCCTACTCTCTGATGGGTAGGAAGTGGGCCAACTTGGTGAGTCGGTCAATGATCACCCAGATGGAATCATGCCCCAAGGACAACCATGGTAGTCCCGTCACGAAGTCCATGGAGATACCATCCCACTTACACTCCGGTACCTCTAGTAGCTATGCTAAGACTACTAGAACATGATGCTCGACCTTTACTTGTTGACAACCGAGGCATCATGAAACAACCTCTGCTACTGCCTTCATCATCCCTAGCCACTAGTGCTGACACCGAAGGTCCTAGTACATCTTTGCCACACCAGGATGTACCAATAGAGAGGACATTTGGAACTCCCTCAACACCTCCCCATGTAGTTCTGCTGGGACCATGTTGCAATCTCTGAAGAGGACGACGTGCTCCCCACCTTCAAAAAATCCATCAGGTGCCTGTCCTGAGGATATTTGAGCACGTCGAGCCTCAAAGTCAATATCCCCAAGAAATGCCTCCCAAAATCTCTAAAGATACGGGGGATTGATATTCATATAATGGAGGTAAGTTGTTCCATATTAATCCATAAAGTATATATGTAACGCAGATAACTGCTCTGTCACCTCACTTAATAGCTGTAAACCAGACCTCCTGTTGAGTGTGCATGCCACTACGTTCCCCTTCCCGGGAGTATAGACTATTTCAAAGTCATATTCTTGTAGGAACTCTAGAAATCATCACTGTATCAGGTTCAAGTACTTCTATGAGAAGATATAACTGATACTCTTTTGATAAGAGTAGACTATAAAACGTTCTCCCATCAACTAGTGTATCCACATATTCAAGGAAAAGACCACTGTTGCTAACTCCAGGTCATGGGTAGCGTAGTTCTGCTCATTTTGTCTCAACTGTCATGAAACATAAATGATCACTGATCGCTCATACATTAGGACACATCCAAGTCTGGTCTCTGATGTGTCACAGTAGACTACATACCCAATGCCTTTTTTTCTGGTAGCCTCAATATGGGGGCACTCGTCAGTCTCTGTCTCATCTTATGAAAACTCTGTTGGCATCTATCCATCCATATGAAGGGTTGTCCCTTCTTCATCAATGATGAAAAGGGTGTCACAACTATAGAAAAGTAAAATACAAATCTCTGGTACTACCCAGCCAACCCCAAGAAGCTACACACCTTAGTTACACTCCTAGGTGGCTCCCAAGAAAGCAAAACCTCTATCTTCACCAAATCCACTACAACTCTAGCTTCTGAGATAACGTGTCCTAGAAAGTGGACCTCCCATATCTAGAACTGAAACTTCGATATCTTACCATAAATATGTCGCTCTTAGAGTGTATCTAGAACTATCTGCTGATGATAGGCATGATCCTCCTCCGACACCGAGTATATCAAGATGTCATCAATGAAGACCACGACAAAGCGATCAAGGTATGGCTAAAAGATCATGTTAATGAGTCCAATGAACACTTCAGGGGAGTTTGTTACACCGAATGGCATAACCAAGAACTCATAGTAGCCATACCGAAATCTGAAGTCCGTCTTCTGCACATCCTCTTCTCGTACCCCGAGCTGATGATAGCCTAATCTGTGGTCGATCTTAAAAAACCAACTAGCTCCCTTTAGCTGATTGAAAATACCATCAATCCTCAGAAGTGGATACTTGTTCTTCACGGTCACCTAGTTTGGGTGCCAATAGTCAACACAGAGTCTCAAAATCCCTTTTGCCTTCTTGGAAAACAAAATCAGGGCTTCACATGGAGAAAAACTTGGCCTTATGAACCCCTTCCTCTGCAAGTCCTCCAACTATACCCGTAACTCACAAAGCTCTATGGGATCCATACGATATTCTGGTGTAAATATTGGTGTCCTCCCAGGGTACAGATCGATGTAAAATTCCACATCTCTACAAGGAGGTAGTACCAAAACATCATCTGGAAAGACATCAGCATACTGGTCCACTACTACAGGATAGCTCAAAATCTCAACATCAACTACTTCTAGGGTAAGACTAGCCAACTGATGTTGTTAATATTTTCATATCTTATTATATACTCCCTTTACTGAATTTATATTAAATGTACATAATTTGTGAGAAATATTAATGTTTTAATATTAAGTATAATTTTTGACCATTTTTAGAAGTAGTCCAATTGAGTCAGTTTACCATTTTATTTATAAATCTCACCCTACTCATACGAATTGTGTGGTTCTTGTTTTTTAGGATTCCTAATTCAATATAAAACATTTCATTAGAAGGGATCATGGGCCAATTCTTCCATTTGAAGGATCACATTTACCACACAAGATAACCTACAGAATCTGTGAACAAACTGGACCAGCCTTGAAGATTGATTTACTGGGCTCAATCCAGAAGTCCAAAAACATTAAATCTCCACGTTAATTCTGGGGACACTACATTTCATCTTGGATAAAAATTTTAAGGCCCAAATCCAAGTACAAGGGTCCCAAATGAAGCTTCGAGGTCCAGCCCACCATTCTGGACTAGAAATAAAATAAGTATAGTATTCATGACATATCTCATGACGTAAGCATAAAATGGAGCTGATATTTTTCAGTGTAAAAGAGGAGATATATTAGGCCTAATTTTTTGAATAAGTCATTCGGATTTTAAGGCATCTTCCTATTCCAAAATCCATTCACATTTTGGCTATTGAAAAAGCATGGATAGAAATGGACAGTTTACCTTTGTTTAATAAAACCACCATAACATTGCTTACACTTTTCCAAATGCCTCCAAATTTTTACATTAGTTGGAAAACATTATTATCTACAACTTTTAAGAAGGGTATATTTAGTGATTCTGATTTCGGAATAGACAACTTGGCGATGAAATTGGAAGGATAGATTGAGAATGAAAACAGTCCACTCCTTGGGCTATAAATACTCTCCCCTTCTCTCCTTGAGATGGGTTGGAATTTCAGAAGAGAGGAGAACATATTGGAACGACAAAAGCCTTTACAAAGGCTTGGGAGGATCTTCCATACTCAAGTTTTCACTTGAGAGACCTGTCCTCCTCTCTTTGTTTTCACTTACTTTCGTGTTCTTCGTTTTTGTAATTTTGTAAGTCCTTTCTTTTGTAATTCTGTTTTAATGAAAGTTTCTTCTTCAATATCTCTCATTATCATCCACCTTCTGTAGTTTAATATTTATGTTCTTAAAATAGTTTAAATATAGTTGAATCCCCTTCCCTTTTTTCCTTCCTCATTCAATTGAAAGTTTGTTTTTAATTATCATCATTGTACATGTGTGTGTGCCGACGTACCACTCTTTTCTTATCCCTTTCTTTTTCTTCTCTTCTTAATTTTTAATCATAATAATTATTACCAGATTATTAAACACCCAAACGGCTGAGTAAATATCTCATTGGGGTGAGTTATAATTCGGGGATGTTAAGTGATTGAGAGTTTCGCTCGATGAGTATTCTTTAAATTAATATTGTGTATGTTAAACTTAATATGTCATGGATTAATGATATGTTTTGTTTAATGAGTGGTTTACATGGATTATTGGAACCATAAATACACTACCATAAATAGGTTTCGATTGATATTGGAACCCTAAGTTAAGTTAAGGCTTGGATTAAATCCTTAACACTTAGTAATTCCAATCAACGTCAACTTATGACATGAGTGTTAATTTAATGCAATACAAAGTAAGGCTCAAGGATATCACAAGCTTAACTACCCAATAATGAACTCACCCCAATATTTATCAATTTGTTAAATAAATTATTTTCAATCAATCATTTCAATTAAGATCTACAAACAAACCCCCTAATCAAAATACAATCAACTAAAAACAAACGACTATTATAAAGTATCATCGCCGAGGATTGGACCCGAGTGCTGCTATACACATTAGCAGAGCACCGAAACTTTGACCAGTCAATAGGTGAAAATAATCCATTCATTCCAAATGGAACCATTTACGAGGATGGTGCTTTATGTAGTCATTAGTTTCTAGTTATTGTAAAAAAAATCCAAAAAAAAACAAAATTTTAAAAAAATTGAAAAAAAACACGAAGAAAAACCCGTCTTCCTCTTAAAAATCACAAAATGAAAAAAATAAAAAGAAAAACCCATCTTCCTCTTTCTTCCAAAATCTCTATGAATGCCCCGTAGTCTTCCAAACAATCCATCGGATTTGTTTGACCCTAAAATTGAGCGAACACTTTGCCAACTTAGGAGGAACATTAGAGATACTCAAATAATTCAAGAACCATTCCTCATCCAACCAGTTGAATTTGAAATGGCCAATCCTAGGGAACAAACCCTTAAAGAACTCATTTCCCCTGATATGAATTACCAACCTCTTGGTATTCAATATACAAACATATAACCTGACTTCTAACTCAAATTGGGTTTGATTCATCTTCTCCCTTATTTTCACGAGCTAGCCGGTGAGGATCCACATCTCCACCTTAAAGAGTTCCAAGTAGTGTGCTCTACCATGAAGCCTCAAGGGGTTTCTGAAGAACAAATCAAACTCTGAGCCTTCCCTTTCTCCCTAGCTGACACTACTAAGTCATCGCTCTACTACCTTCCTCCTGGTTCCATAACTACATGGAATGACATGGAGCGACTCTTCTTAGAGAAATTCTTTCCTGCTTCTCGTACTGCTTCTATCCGAAAGGAAATAAGTGGTATACATCAATTCCCAAGTGAATCACTCCATGAGTACTGGGAGAGGTTCAAAAAGCTTGTGGAAAACTACCCACATCACCAAATCCCTGAACAACTCTTGATCCAAAACTTCTATGAGGGGTTATTGGCTATGGAGAGAACTGTCATAGATGCCACAAGTGGAGGTGCTCTTGTTGATAAAACTCCTACAGCAGCAAGAGATCTCATTAGTAACATGGATGCAAACACACAACAATTACATACTCGAGAACATGATCAAGTTAAACAAGCCCAAGATAATCAATCAATTGAGCCGAACAAGATGACCGAGTGGATGAGTGAACTTATAGGTCTTGTGCGATAGCTAGCTGTGGCCACCAAATCCCCAACCTCGTCTTCCCCACAATCAATGTTTCCTGGACCTATCAAAAACTATGGAATCTGCAACTCTCCATATCATCCAACTGACACATGTCCACAAATTCAAGAGGATCAATCCGATTCATTAGGACCAATGGAGCTCAATGCAGCATATCCTCAGCGGAACACCAATCCTCAACTATTAGGTTAGTTTGTTAGAAACTTCAAACAACCTCACTATGAGCCCTTATCCTCTAACTTTAACCAAGTATTGAGGTATGGTAACCCCATGTCTCACCCCCATCAATTCCCTCCTCAAAACCCAAACTAATTCCAATATGGTCAAGGTGGTGGTAACTTCCATCAAACTTATAATTTTGTTCCTCAACCTCAAAGAAACAATCCTCCTCCTAGATTCCATTATCCTAGTGAGCCTTCCCAATTCCAAAACCAATACAATCGATTTCCCAATAACTAAAATCAAGGCAATCCCAACCAGGGATAAACCTCTTCTTCCAAGCAACCATGGGAAAGTGTAGTGGAATATCTTGCCTCCTTCACCCATTCTAGCCTTAAAAACATTGAAACTCAAATAGGTCAACTTTCATCCCACCTGAGCCAGCAACAATACTCAAATTCTTCCCAACTCCCAGCTCAACCATTACCCAACCCCAAGGGTAATGTAAGTGCAATTACACTTAGATCAGGAAAGCAACTTGCTATGCCTCAAGATAAATCCTCAAACCCTCCTTTGAATGTTGACCTAGAAAACGAAAATAAAAAGAAACTTGAAAAGAAACATGAATCCATTCCCTCACCTCCTTCCATTCCACTTAGGAATCCAATTACCTTTCCTCAAGCTATTTCTAAACCAAAGAAGTCCTTTGAACCTGATCCTGAAATGCTCAACATGTTTAGACGTGTTGAAGTCAACATTCCCCTCTTAGATTCCATAAAACAAATTCCTAAGTATGCCAAGTTTCTCAATGAGTTGTGTACCCACAAGAGGCAACTTAGGACCTTCGAAAATGTTTCCACCCAACAGTCTATTCCCATAAAGTGCAAAGATCTAGGGACCTTTACGGTTACATGCCAAATTGGATGTTCGAAATTTGATGATGCACTCATAGACCTAGGAGCCTCAATTAATGTCACGCCCAAATCCATATTCTCCAACCTTGGTCTAGGTCCTTTACACCCAACAGGTGTTGTCATCGAGTTAGCCAATCGAAGCACAACTAGTCCCGAGGGAATAATTGAGGATGTCCTTGTCTGAGTCAATGATCTTATATTCCCTGCTGATTTCTATGTTCTTTACATGGAAGGTGAGACGAACTCATCTTGATCTACCCTAATTCTAGGAAGACCATTCCTCATGACTGCGAGAACCAAGATTGATGTCCATTCAGGCATCTTATCCATAGAATTAGGTGACCAACTAGTCAAGTTCAACATTTTCCAAGCCATGTGATACCCATCTGAGGATCACTCTGCATTCTCAATCCATGCTTCTGAGGACACTTCTAGGAGTCAATCGAACCCCAATCCACCATGTTCTTCATGTTCTAATGATAAAGGATCTTGTGAAATTTGCACCATGATTAACAAATTCATAAATGGTGAAGTTGATGTGGACCTCTCATTCATAGACTCCATCAATATAGAGGAACTTGAAAACTCTCTTGAATCCCAAATTAACTCTGATCTCTACTGCTCTACCTTGGACAGTATTAAGGAAAATGAATCTGAAGCAACTGAAGTCCCTGCATCCATTCCTGAGATGTCTAAACCAAAAATGAGAGATGATACTGATCTAAAATCTCTTCCTGAACACCTGAAATATACATTCCTCTTCCATGATCACTCATATCCGGTCATTATCTCTGCCACACTTACTGAAACTGAGGAGTCCAAACTTGTTCAAGTGTTAGAGGAAAACAAAAAGGCCTTAGGTTGAACCCTAGATGACATACCAGGAATCAACCCTGCCCATTTCATGTATCACATCCATCTTGAGGAGTCATCCAAACCAATTAGACAACCACAAAGAAGACTCAATCCACTCATCCTTGAGGTAGTTAGGGAAGAGATCAACAAGCTTCTTCAAGATGGTATTATCTACCCAATTTCTGATAGTGAATGGGTTAGTCCAATTCAAGTTGTACCTAAGAAGGGTGGGATAACTGTTGTCACAAATTAACATGGAGAGGTAATCACAACTCGAGTGGAAAACAAATGGAGTGTGTGCATCGACTATAGGAAATTGAATGTTGAAACAAGAAAAGATCACTACCCTCTTACATTCCTTGATCAAATGCTGGAATGATTAGCTGGAAAGTTGCACTATTTCTTTCTTGATGGATACACTAGCTACTTCTAAATCCCAATTGCACCTCAGGACTACGAAAATACTACTTCCACATGCCCCTTTGGAACATATGCATATAGAAGAATGCCTTTTTTCCTTTGTAATGCTCCTGCAACATTCTAGAGGTGTATGATGAGTATCTTTTCAGAATTCATTGAACACTGCATGGATGTCTTCATGGATGACTTCACCATTTATGGTGAGTCATTTGAATCATGCTTGCATTCACTCTCTCCAGTCCTTCAAAAGTGTGTCAAGTGTAACCTTCTGTTAAATTTTGAAAAATGTCACTTCATGGTTACAAATGGGATTGTTCTAGGGAACATAGTTTCAAAAGATGGCACTGAAGTTGATCCTGCCAAAATTGAAGTGATCCAATCAGTTCCTGAACCCACTTCTATTTAGGACATCCGTTTATTTCTCGGTCATGCTGGTTTCTATTGGCGATTCATCCATAACTTCAGTAAAATTTCCCTCCCACTCACTCGTTTTCTCCAAAATGATGTCACTTTCCATTTCGATGAGGTTTGAAAGAGAGACTTCATTGAACTCAAAAATACTCTCACATCTGCCCCGATAATCCAACCCCATGATTGGTCCTTACCCTTTTAATTGATGTGTGATGCTTCTGATAGAGCTGTTGGGGCTGTTCTTGGTCAAAGAAGAGAAAGAATTCCTCAGGTCATCTATTATGCCTCAAGAACATTGGATGAAACTCAATCTCACTACACTGTCACTGAAAAAGAACTTTTAGCAGTTGTTTTTTCCTTAGATAAATTTTGGCCCTATCTCTTAGGTGCCAAAATCATCATCTTCACAGACCATTCTGCTATAAAGTTCTTACTCAATAAAAGTGATTCCAAACCAAGGCTAACAAGATGGATCCTAATGCTCGAAGAGTTTGACCTTGAAATCAAAGATATACCAGGAAAAGAAAACCCTATTGCTGATCACTTGAGTAGAATTTGTAATTCTTCTCAATCTGAAATCATCGATCCTGAATTCCCCACTGAGCACCTTTCATCTCTCACTCCAAAAATACCATGGTATGCCCTAATTGTAAATTACTTGGTTTCTGGTGTTTTTCCTGAAAAGTTTTCAAAAGAACAAAAAATGAAGTTGAAAAGTGATTCAAAATACAATTTTGGGAAGAAAATAAACTTTGGAAAACTGGGGCTGACATAGTAATAAGGAGATGTGTCAATGAAAATGAACATTCTTCCATATTAGAATTCTGTCACTCAATTCCCGGAGGTGGTCACTTTGGACCACAAAGGACCTCCCGAAAGGTCCTAGACTCTGGATTCTTCTGGCCTTCACTCTTCAAGGACTCACATGAGTTCTTTCAATCATGTCCCACTTGCCAAAAGTTTGGCACAATATCCAAAAGAAATGAAATTCCCCAAAAGCCCTTAATCTTTTGTGAAATCTTCGATGTTTGGGGAATTGATTTCATGGGACCATTTCCCCCTTCCAATGGATTCTCGTACATCATTCTTGGGGTTTATTATGTTTCTAGGTGGGTCGAGGCCAAACCCACTAGAAAGGATGATTCACATACTGTTAGTGAGTTCCTAAAGACACACATCTTCCATATATTTGGCACACCTCGTGCCTTGATAAGTGACTTAGGAACCCATTTTTGTAATAAAACCATGGAATCTATTTTGAAAAAGAATGGGGTTGTTCATAAAACTTCAACTGCATATCACCCCCAAACAAATGGAATGGATGAACTTTCTAATAGAGAAGTGAAAAGAGTGCTTGAGAGAATTGTAAAACCCACCAGAAAAGACTGGCCTGAAAGACTTGGTGAAACACTTTGGGATTATCGAACTGCCTATAAAACACCCATTGGGATGTCTCATTTTAGGCTAGTTTTTGGTAAAGCATGTCATCTACCAGTTGAAATCCAACATAAGTCTTTTTGGGCTGTGAAAACCTGTAATTTTGATTGTGAAAAATCTGGTGAAGAAAGATTGTTGCAATTGGCTGAACTGGAGGAGCTTCGACTTGAATCCTATGAGAATTCCAATCTTTACAAAGAGAAGGCTAAGGTACTCCATGGCAGACACAACCTGAGAAAGGTATTTCATGAAGGTGAAAAGGTAATGCTCTTCAATTCTCGATTTCGACTTCACCTAGGTAAGCTTAATTATCGTTGGGAAGGTCCTTTTGTTATTACTAATGTTTACCCATTTGGTGCAGTGCAAGTCCAAGAACCCTTTTCCAAAAGGACATTCACAGTTAATGGACATCAGTTAAAGCATCACTATGAGAGGACACAGAATCTCGGATCATCATATACTTCCATTGGATACCCAACTTCTCCAGTCAACCCACCACCAGATGGAGACGATGACCCACCAAATCTAAACCAGGGGGCACCTCTTTCCCTTTAACTCTCTCTCTATCTTTCCCCCTCTATACCTCTTTTTTCTTTTTCCTCTCTCTTTAATTTTTTTTACCACTTTATCAAAACCTTTATTTTTACTTTCTCTTTTGTGTGGGTGTATCTTTATAAAAAAACAAAAAAACAAAAAAACCTAAAAATCTAAAAAAAACCAAGAAAACAATCACTTAAAAAAATAAAAAAATTAAAGAGTCATGCTTACTCACCATAAAGTTTTGAAATTTTGTCCAACCATTTTGGGGAGTTAACATACATGTTTTCATATGAAGAATTTTTTATTTTCATCATGACTTTGGATAAATAATTTTTTGTCAAAATTAACAAATTTTGAATGCTCAATTTTTGATTTGGAAAATGATTTTCCCGAACCTTGAGGAACAAAATTTGCTTTAATGCCAAGGCCACCTATGGCCATCTTTTCAAAATGTGTGTTTTCAACCCCATTTGTGAGTCTTGAGTTTGTGGACCTTCGAGCTGAATTTCCTACCTTAGTGTGCATTAATATGATAGAGACATTTTCTGAACCACATAAGAATCAAAATAGCCAAATAGCCTCCCATTTACCTTACATTAAACCTCCTTTTGAAAGCCCCTTCGAGCCTATGAAAACATTTTCTTTGATATCCACATTACAAGCCCAATACCTTTTCCCACCCAATATCAATATGGATTTTCATTGCATATTTTTTTGAAATTTAAGTGTGGGGGGAATGGATTTCATTGTTTGGGTACCCTATTATTGATTTTCAAAGAGTTATCATCTTCTTGAGGGAAAGCATCCATTTCAGTGTGGGGGAGAGGTTTTCATTCAGTGTGTTCTGGGGGAATGTAATGTACTTCCATTTATGTAATTTTTTAAATGTTTTTGACAAGTGTTAAAAAAAATCAAAAAATGATGAAAAAAATCAAAAAAAAAAAATGCAAAAAATGGGTTGTGTCTTGAGTAGGTCAAAAATTACTCTTTCTCAAACTTTTATCGTGTTATAACTATAACAATTAGTGTCGTGAGGAGATCAAACATGGGTTGGGATATGAGTGTGAGATCTGTTTCAAGGTCAACATTCGAAAAAAAAAGAAAAGAAAAAAAAAGAACACTTGCATTATATTATTATATCATTGGGAGAAGTTTTGTGGTTTGTAAATATTTCATATTCTCATCCCCATCATATTTTATTCCTCTATTGTGTCTTTATTCACACAATCATTCCCTTGTAAATATGTGTTTTCATTTCCTTCCATGTTTTATTTCAAAAAAAAAAACGTGCACCGCTTTTTCTATGTTGGTGTTTTAACCCTCTTATTCTCTCTTGAAAATTATATTCCTACCCTCCCATAGCCATATAAAACCCCTTAAAAGACCTCTTGATTCTTGTGCACTTTGGATAGGGATTGTAAGCTGAGAGCTCTTTCAAACTCTAAGATTTTTACTTTTGGTTGGTGAAAGAGTGAACCTCCACAAATAAATTTTATCATCTTGAGAGGTGTGAGTTTTGAGTGTCCACATTTTCCATTTCTAAATTTGAGCATGAAAAAATGAATTAGTTTTGGAACATTTTTTCTGTAACAACTTGTGGTGGAATTCAAAATGGATGAGTGAAATAGTCTAAAACTCCCCTGATTGGAGAAAACAAAATTTTAATATTTGTTGGTGAGTGAAAATGATTTTGTTATGTTTTTATATTTGTTGAACATGAGGACATTCACAATAATAAGTGTGGGGGATTTGATGTTGTTAATATTATCATGTTTTATTATATACTCCCTTTACTGAATTTATATGAAATGTGCATAATTTGTGTGAAATATTAATGTTTTAATATTGAGTATAATTTTTGAGAATTTTTAGAAGTAGTCCAATTGAGTCAGTTTACCATTTTATTTATAAATATCACCCTACTGATCTGAATTGTGTGGTTATTGTTTTTTAGGATTCCTAATTTAATATACAACATTTAATTAGAAGGGATAATGGGACAATTCTTTCATTTGAAGGATCACATTTACCACACAAGATGACCTACATAATCTGTGAACAAACTAGACCAGCCTTGAAGATTTATTTACTGGGATCAATCCAGAAGTCCAAAAACATTAAATCTCCACCATAATTTGGGGTAAAACTACATTTAATATTGAATAAAAATTTAAAGGCCCAAATCCAAGTACAAGGGGCCCTAATGAAGCTTTGAGGTCCAGCCCACCATTCTGTCCTAGAAATAAAATCAGTATAGTATTCATGACATATCTCATGATGTAAGCATCAAATAGAGCTGATATTTTTCATTGTTAAATAGGAGATATAGTCGGCCTACTTTTTTGAAGAATTCATTCGGATTTTAAGGCATCTTCCTATTCCAAAATCCATTCACATTTTGGACATCGAAAAAGCATGGATAGAAATGGACAGTTTACCTTTGTTTAATAAAACCGCCATAACATTGGATCCACTTGTCCAAATGACTCCAAATTTTTACAGTAGTCGGAAAACTTTATTATATACAACTTCTAAGAAGGGGATATTTGGAGATTAGGATGTCTGTGTATACAACTTGGCGATGAAAGTGGAAGGACAGATTGGGAATGAAAACAGTCCACTCCTTGGTCTATAAATACTCTCCCCTTCTCTCCTTGAGAGAGGATGGCATTTCAGAAGAGAGGAGAACATATTGGCACGACAAAAACCTTTCCAAAGGTTTGGGAGGATCTTCCATACTCATGTTTTCACTTGAGAGACCTTTCCTTCTCTCTTTGTTTTCACTTACTTTCGTGTTCTTCGTTTTTGTAATTTTGTAAGTCCTTTCTTTTGTAATTCTGTTTTAATGAAAGTTTCTTCTTCAATATATCTTATTCGCATCCACCTTTTGTAGTTTAATATTTTTGTTCTTAAAATATTTTAAATATAGTTGAATCCCCTTACCTTATTTTTCTTCCTCATTCAATCAATATTTTGTTTTTAATTATCATTATTGTTCGTGTGTGTGTGCCGACGTACCACTCTTTTCTTACCCCGTTTTTTTCTTCTCTTCTTAATTTATAATCATAATAATTATAACCAGATTATTAAACACCAAAATGGCTGAGTAAATCTCTCATTGGGGTGAGTTATAATTCGGGGATGTTAAGTGATTGAGAGTTTCGCTCGATGAGTATTCTTTAAATTAATATTGTGTATGTTAAACTTAATATGTCATGGATTAATGATATGTTTTGTTTAATGAGTGGTTTCCATGGATTATTGGAACCATAAACATACTACCATAAATAAGTTTTGATTGAGAATAGAACCCTAAGTTAATTTAAGGCTTGTATTAAAGCCTTAACACTTAGGAATTTCAATCAACACCAACTTATGACATGGGTGTTAATTTAATGCAATACAAAGTAAGGCACAAGGATATTACAAGATTAACTCCCCAATAATGAACTCACCCCAATATTTATCAATTTTTTAAATGAGTTATAGTCAATCAATCATTTCAATTAAGCTCTGCAAACAAACCCCCTAATCAAAATAAAATCAACTAAAAAAATGACTATTATAAAGTATCATCACTGAGGATTCGACCCGAGTGCTGCTATACACATTAGCAGAGCACCAGAACTTTGACCAGTCGATAGGCAACAATCGGCCGTGTGTTTCACCAACTGATGAGTGATCAGCTGCACTCTCCTCCAGGTAAGTCCATTATGTTCTTTAAAGGTTCATTTCTCTCCAGTTAAGGAAAACCTAGACCCATCCTCATGGACACACTAGACTTTTCTCCTAATGTAGTCAATCTGAGCATGGACTGTAGATAACTAATTCATACCCAAGATGATGTTGTAAGGCCTCGAAGCTGCTACTATAAGATCCTAGCCGAATATATCACCTCCTAGATTAAGCTCACACTACCGGCACCAATGTGTAATCATAGAATCCCCTACTGTAGGAGTCTCTAGACATAAGGATCGAGCCAACAGCTCCACCGAAACCTCCGAGCTCCAAAAGAGAGCCATGAAAATAAAAGAGTGACTGGGACCTATGTCTATAAGTATTGGAACTAGGATGGAGTAGACACAAATCATACGTCGAATCATCTCCAAAGCACCGTGGTCATAGGCCTCAGCTACTTGGAGCTGAGCTCATCCCTGTCCACCTGCTACCTGTGTTCTGGGTGGACCACCAGGAGGTGGTGGTAGTAGAACCTCGAATCACTTCCCACCACTTGCTACACGATCAGCTCCTCTGAGATGTCTGCTTGCTACCTACAAAACTCCCTGATCTAATCTCTGCCTCTTCCTCGGTGGTCCTTTGACCATCTACTGGTCGTCCGTATGGCGGGTCGGGCAGTCGCGAGCCATGTGACCCTACCCACCACACGAGTAGCACTGCCTGCTCCTCATCTGGACTCCTCATTCATGTGATCCCCACACCACCGAGCCTATATCCTGAGGTCATCCACCAGAAGGTCTAGCCCACTTGGGCCTCTGCGTTATCCGTATACTGCCTGATATAGATGAATTTGCTACCCGAAGTTTGGTGGTGGGTCTCACTGTCAGTTCATGCTCAGCTAGGAAGCTCTCCACCAAAAGTGCTCTCTCTAGCACCCCATCCTGCATTGGAATGATGAGCAATATCATTGATTATTTGATCTCCTGTCGAAGACCCTAATCAAAGGTTTGAGCCCTGAAGAAAGGGTATCATACTATGTCGGTGGAGTAGTGATAGAGATCAGCGAACCTCGCCGAGTACTGGGCCATGGTTATGCTGCCTTGTTGTAAGTGCAGTAACTTTTATATATGCACTGAGTGTAAAGTCACTGGGACAAACTCTACCCTAAAAAGGCCCTCGAAGTCATCCCAGGTGAGGGTCACCTCATCGTGTATCTAGAGTGTCAGGCTCCACCATCTCCCTAATGCTCCCTGGAAAGGGCTGGCAGGTAGGATCACCATCTGGTTGGCTGGTGTCCCAACTAGGCCAAAAACTTTGGCTACAGCCTCAATCCAGTCCTCAGCTGCCTGAAGATCCGTCTCTCCACAAAACCTCAGAGGCCTATTCTGCTAAAACTCGTAAAACACACTCATTTGGAAGGAAACATTTACTGGTAGGGCCTGTGGAAATAACTTCCCGACAGGTAGTGGTGCTGTTGGCACACCACCCAGCGGTGCTAACTCCGTAAGAGGGCCATGCACCGAGGCCTCATCGCTTAGTGGGCTGTCATCATTTACTCTCTCGTCAAACCTAGATGGCTATCTATGTGGTGTAATCCTAAAAGAAAAGTTATGCGCCACAATCAATTAGTCATTCATGGTGAGCTGACTCAAATAAATCATAAGAAAAACTTTTCAAAACACGCACAATCAGTGTTTTTGTGAAATAATATAAAAATCAGAATTCAGGGTCCTGATGTATGGATATGGAAACCACCACACCAACACTGGACTCTCCAAACAAAAAATCAGAATCATAATAGTTAACACTATCGCCACATTGAAAATATCAGAGTCCTAGTTCTTTGGTATAAACGACTCCTATGATACCACTTTGTTACAACCCATCCCCTAGGGCTCGTTCCGTGACTACCCCAAGTCTGTCTTCCATAGGCCTGGGGTTTGCGACTAGCACTGAAAGGAATAACCCTGAAAAACTAGAAGGCATTTCCACTAAACCTGCAAACACACTATCTAAGAACACAACAAGAAGCAAACATGAAGTAAACCACTGTAGTAAAAAGTTTAGTAAAAGTAACAGGACTGGAATACAAGCCCAAATGAAGTACAACAGAAAAGGAGAAACAACTCCTGGATCATCCACCATGGATCCTACCTGAAGGGTAGGTACAACTCACGATCAGTAGTCACCGCATCACATCACATCAAATGGCCCACCTATAAGCATAATCTAGTCTTGGATCCCTCATCCTTGATCAACATTGTCTGTCATCTACACAAGACACAATAAGCTGCAGGCGTAGCCCATGTAGGGGTGAGTATAACAAAACTCAGTAGGGACCCCAAGACCCCTGAAGGTCTCCTAGAGTTCCAAAAAGGAAAAACCACAAATAAAAACCACAAACACAAATCATGAAGTATTCAACAACTCTACTTATTTATATTCTCATAAATATACCTAAGTTATCAAAATAAACTCATCTCACTCATGAGGAAACATAAGGCTCCAAATTTTAATCCATTTTCAAAACTGATCCATGAGGGGATAATACCACAAAGGTAAAACCACGAAGGTAAAAGTACCACAAAGGTAAAGACACATCTCACACTAGGAATAACTTAAGTACAGAAGTACATATGATTAGACAAATCACTGGATCATCTTATTCTATTGAGAGCCTCTACTCCCTACCCACACAAGATCGGTAGATGCTGACCCACATAGGATCAATGAGAATTGACCCACTCAAGATCACTGAGAGCTGACCCACATATGATTTATAGATACTGACCCACAAAGGATTGATAGATGCTGACCCACATAGGATCGATGTTCTTTCTTCATGTTATAGCCAACCAATGGATTCCCGCACTAAGCACACTTGATTCTGGGATGATCCAATTCTAAAGATATCAGTCATAACTCAACCACCACAAAGTTCCATGAAGAAGTATCTTAAAGTACCTACATGTCGAAAGGGTTCCAATGCGATAGACAACACGTCAATCAGACGCCTGGTCTATGACTTATAAGCGTTTTAGTACCAAGGGCCCGATTGGATTCATGTTCGATCCAACCTGGCCATAATCCAACATTATCCAAAACATAAGATGAGTATATAAAAAGGTCTATCTCACTCCAAGGATCCCAGCACCATAGATGGTTTGTCAAACGAACATTCGGTTCACAAGTTATGGCCCTTTAAGAGAAACTGAAGCTAGTTGGGTTCGGGTCTGACCCGGCCCGACCCGAACTGGCGTGGTCTGGCCCGGTTGGGCTGGGCCATGGCGGGATTGGCCTGCTGAACTGTGGACCGGCCTAGCCCATCTGAGTGGCATGACCCTCTGGTTTAGCATGGCCTGACCCACAGAGGGGCGCGACCCGCTAGGCTCGCATGACCCGACCCACATAGAGAGCGACATACTGGACTCGGGTGGCCAGCTGGGCTGGCACGACCCACTGGGCTCATGTGGCCCGCTGGGCTCACGCATCCCGACCCGTGGAGGGGCGTTTCCTGATAGAAGCGCGACTCACTGGGCAGGGCCCGCCTGAGCTAGAAAGGGGGAGTGACCCCCCAGTCTTCCCGAACAGCTAAGGTTGTTCAGTTCATGCGGCGACGCCACGTGGCACCGCCTTGTCTCCCCATGGGTCCCGCATGGAGTGGGTCCCTACTGCGGCAGTGTCATAGCTGCGACTAACCTTTACAGAGGCATGACTCGCCCACCGCTCTGCCTCTTAGGGCTGGCCGGTGCTGGCCGCTCTCTGTTTTCACTACGGTTGAAGAGCCGCAACCACCCTCTCCAGCGGCGTACAGTTGCGCACCGCTCCGCCTTCCGTAGCTGGCCCGAGCCTGTCACCGTCTTCACCCGCCATGGTTACGGCCATGACCTTCACTGACGGCAGTGTGTGACGGCATGCCACCATCTCCTTCGTGGCCGACTATTGCCGACCACCACCATCACCTGCCGCATCGGTCGTCAGTTCTGTCGTGCCGATGTTGTGCCGGTGGTCTTCCGTGGGTCACCGGGTGAGCTCCAGTGGCCCATTTCTCTATATGAAGGTATAAATGGCCTCTCTGGGATTCCCTCTTCACTTCCTGACCCTCAGTTCTGGGTTTCATTCAACCGAAATAAAAATTCCATGAAGAAAACATAGATTAACAAATTTGTGGAGGGTCTGGGCCTTCTTTGTTTGGTCTCCACCCTCCACGTTATCTTGATAATATGATGGAAGAATAAGATTCAACAATTATTTTTTAAACTAAACCAAATAAAAACCTTACCTAAAGATCATTGGAGAATGTCTGCGTTTGAGGAAGAGTCTGTGTTCGTCGTTCCCGCAACAAGCCTCCAACGACGTCACTCAATCTTCGTTCTTCGGTTCATGATTCAGTTGCGCTCGTCACCGCTTTCTGGAATAGGTCTCGTCCTCCAAGTGGTTGGTGTCACAGTACCTTTCCAGATATTTGTCTCTTAGTGAAGTTGTGTCAACACACTTCCCTGAGCTTCATATAAATAGGAGAGGGGGAGGGTGAGTAACACATGTGGAATTAATTAGGTTCATTTAATTAATGTTGCTTCTTAATTCCAATGGTGCGGTTACAAGAATAAAGGGGAGTCAAGCCATTTATTGGCTTGATGTCTCATTATTCCCGCCACCACTGCTCATCCTATAGAGAAATGGAAAATAAATAAAATAATATAACATGTTATTTTATTAATCTTTCAAAAGTCCAAAAAATTAACTTTTTCAACCTACCTACTGCGGTTGAAGTGAATCCTCCCTTAAGAGAATCTCGACACTACAGATTCAACGGTGCCCTCATATTTTTAATCCGAGTACCAGTTCAAAAGATAGAAAATTCCACCCATTCATTTACTGAACGTACCTTAAAAAATGTTAAAAAATTCATTCTGGGCACACCGGGCCTCAGAATCACATGCAGTCAATTTTCACAGACTTGTAATAATTCCATATATTTAAAACAAATTAATGGAAAATCCAGGTCTCTACATTGATTTCATCATAAAATTATTCTATACCCAACACTACTAGATTTAAATAACATTAAATTAAGTCATATGATTTGAAATTGAATTACCCTCATATATCTTTAGTTTTAACAATCTATAAATTAGGAACACCTTGTTTGATATAGAATACTTTTTATATAAGTTAAAAAAACATTCATCAATCCCATAGTTTTATTCTATACCTTTATATTAAATGAGACATTAATTTCCAATATTTAGTTTATAACTACCAGATTCTATCAACCTAATAATTTCCAGTCCAAAATCTTACATCATTTATTTCCCCTGTTTGTGGTATGTGAATCTTATTCTAATACAAAAAATATTCAATCTATATCTTTTGAAAGCCTCTTTTATTTTTTTTAAAGTGATCAATTGATATATTTCCATCATCCACTTCCTTTATTATAAAATAATCTTCAACCCTTAAACTAAAATTGAGCTCTGATTCCAATTGTTGTGAAAATTAGAAGAAAACAAAAATTAAATTCCATGATATTTAAACATAAAAATTTACATGGTTCAAGTAGAAAACCCTACATCCATGGAGGGAAGAAATAATTTATCTTTTCATAGGGAGTGATACAAATATTTTTATATATAATAGATCCATAAACATAATTCGAGTGTCCATGTTCATTTTAATAATGTAGAAATAGCGTGTAATAAATTTTCAAGCTGAAACCACCTTCTAAGTTAAATAATTTTTTAGTTTCTCCATGTGTGCATCAATTCAATAATTTAATTTCATGTATAAAAGTGAATCCTATCAGAAAAATTGATTCCTACGAAAATTTATGATCCCCTTGTAATACTAGAAACCATAATTTTTTATTTTGTATGAACTATGTGTGATACTAGCATTTCAGAATCAATATTTTTCATCACCCCTGTATAAACCTTATAATAGTAACTCTATGTTTACCCCACAACCATAAAATACCTATTAACCTCAAAAATAAGTTTGAATGGTGGATTTTTACCATAGAATTTATTATGTATTTCTTCAAATAAGGCTTCACATATGTCTATATTTGTTTTTTTGATGAATTCATTCCAATATGGAGCTCGAAGATGGGTCAATGGTGGTTTAGGGAGGATTATATAATTTTAGTCTATTAGTTTTATATTATCATTTATCATTTTTTCGTGGGTTTTATTGGATGTATTCATTGTAATTTTAATGGGGTTTTTACATTATCATGAACATAAATTTATCCATTGTTTTATTTTCATTTGTTTATGTAAACCTAACTTATGGAATTTTTGTATTTTATTGAAAATATTCCCCCATGTTATAGTGTCAACCCTTCAAATTTTTCTTTATCCTTTTCTATTATTAGGGGTGTAACTAAGGTTAGTGGTTTTGTATCTCAGGTTCAGGGTAAGTATAAGGTTGTTGGTTTAAAATGGTATTATAGTTGGTTTAAGTGGTTGAGTTAGAGGGAGGAGTGGATATATGAGAATTGAGAATCAAGAGGTATATTACCAAACATGCTTTTCTAATATATTCAGTAATGAGACTCGAGTTACCAAGGTGTGTCCAGGTGTGAAATTTTTTGGGTTACCTTTAAATGTTTACTATTTTCATTTATTTTGTTTTAGACCATGGTGAATTTTCGTATCCCAATATTTGGAAGATATGAAAATTTGGTATCTCATGCATCCTGTAGGCATATAGTGATTGTTTATATGTTTGTGTTCATGATTTTTTTCCATTTTCTTTGCCAACTGTATTTTGAGAATTATATTTTGTATATAAATTTTATTATATTTAAAAATATTTGATTGATGTTTTTAGGGACCCCATCATATTGGATAGATCTTTATCTAAGATAATAGTCATTAAATAACTATATAATGTTGGATAAATGTTTTGTGTTAATAGTAATCTAATTGACCATGGGTGCATTGTATAATTTATGGCTAGTGTGTTTTTTTCATTTAAAATAATTTTTAATTAATAGTGAAATTATATTTCAACTTTCTAATTATTTTATCATATTAAATAATAACAATAATAATAATAAATAAACTATTTTGATTAAAAATGGATCATTTATTTCAACTTTGGTTGTGTTTGGTGTGTTAAATTTATTAATTAATGTTTTATTATGGTTTTGTTGTATTAAGTAAAACTAGTTTTGATTTAAAATATTTAAAGTATATTTTAAGATCTATCACTTTTAATGGATTTAATATACTAGTATTAAAATGGATTTTAAGTATAAATGTTTCATTATATATATGGGTTTTTTCTTTAAATAGATTGGGTTAGTTCTTTAAAATAAAGTAATGAAAATTAAAACAGTTTAGTTTTCTTTTGAATGTGAAACACCTTAAAGAAATATGTTTTTTCATAATTTGTATGGATTTGATTAAAAAATTATTAGTTATTAACCCATATAATTTATTTTATGCAATATTCATTTTTGGGAATGTAGTTTAATTTTAAGAAACATTAGAAAATTTTCTCCATGAATAAAATATGAAAAGTTTGTGTTTTTAATTTTAAAAGGTTTTTATAAACTTATTTTTTGAGACTTTATTATATGTAATGTTATAAATTTCTTAGAGGCTAGTGTTGTATTTTGATGTCCAGAAATAATACAGTGGTATTTTCAAAATGTGTTATTTTGAAAATGACTTTTAAAGGTTTTACTGAATGTGTTTAGTGTTTGGTTATTGTTATGTAATATAATTTTAATGATTTTAAATTTAAATATTTTATTTATTTCTTTTAAAAGAAAATAGACTCACACATATATAAATAAGTGTTTTGGTGATAGGTGTTAATTTTTTAGGGTATGTTTATCTTGAATAATATTTATTTTGTTGGATTATTTTAAAAATATTCTTTACATTGGTTGTTTTGGGAAATAATTGTGTTGGATGGGTTTTTCATATTTTTATGGGTGTCTTTGGATATGTGATTCTCCCAAATCCAAAATTAATATAATAAAAACATAGAATTTTTATACTCTTTTCTTAATTATTATTGTTTAAGACCCACTGAGTCTCAATTAATAGTTTTATTTATGATATATTAATGTTTATTTTGTTTCAATTGAAGGGGGTGGGGGGGGGTGAATTTCTAATTTTTTTATTTAAAATCAATGCTTAATTTAGAACCCATGGTTTTAATTTTAAAATAAAGGTAAAAATATATATATTTTATTTTAAAACTTATTTCATTCCGTTTATTATTGTGTTTTTATTGTTGTTATGTATTATTTTATTAATTATTGTATTGGTTTTCCATCATTTGATTAGTGGATAAGTTTTTAGGATGGGTTTTTTTTTGAAAATGAAAGTATATATATTTTTTATCTTTTGAGAAAATGGTTTTGATTTTGCTATGTAGGAAGGGTGAGATAAAGTGGGAAATTTTTTTATTGGGATTTAACTGTAATATTAGATTTATTTGGATGGAATTAGGTGTAATTATTTTTATTTGGTTGACTATATTGTAATTTAGTTCCTTGAGTGGCTTTTTTGTGTTTGAGAGAAAAACTTTTGGTGTATTTTAGAGGATGATTGACTTTACTATTATTTTGGTGAATTGTTGTAATTGGGCCTTAACCCATGTGTTTTTTGGAAGAGATAATTTGGATGTTAATTATGGTTTTGGGTATTGAGGTTTTTGTGTCCTGTTTTAGTTTTATAGAATATTTAGGGCTTGATTAGAAAATTTTTACGACCTCATTAATTTTGAGTTTAAATGATTGAAAATCATCATGTTTTATAATATATTTATGTTAGAAGCTTGAATTTGAAGTTTTAGGGTTATCAGGTGAACATTGGGAGAAAAAAATGGAATTTTTAACATCATTCATGGGTATTTTAAAAAATATAGGTGTAGGGTGGAAATACACTATTCACATGCACATGCAATTGGGTAATTATTTTAGTGATCTAGTGAGTTCCATGGGTGAATTTCCATTGTATTTTTAAAATATATCCCTAATTGTGGGATGTTGGTTTCATGAGTAGTGATCATAGTCTGGGGAACATGAAAATTAATTATAAAATGTTTAAAATTAAAATAAAACATATTTTTAACTCTATTTTGACACAAAAAACATTTCTAGAATTCAATTTTGGTCTTAGAATATTTTAAAAGTCCCGTGGGAAGTTGAATATAGAATTCCAACTTCAAATGACTATAACCACTGATACAAGTATAAATTTTATCCCCATAAATGATCATATTAAATCTTTTGATGACCTCTATGATATAATGTATAGGTAAGACACTATAACCCCCTTTTCCCTAGTAAATGTAAGACCATAAGGCTTCAAAAAGTATATTTCATGTTACTGTGTAATAATTTCTGGTCATTTTCAAATATTTCAGCTAAGTTAAAGAGGGTCATGTTTTCCTTTTGCGATTGAGTTAGAATGTGTTTATTTGTTTTAGATTCATATTATAGGGATGGTACTATGGACTTAATGAATTTCATGTGAGATTATAGTGATTTGAGGGTATCAAGTGATGTTCCTCATTTAAGATTCATTTTTAAAATAGGACTTGATGTCTAGGTTTTCCTCATTTTGTGTCTGGATTTGATACAAAAATATTTATTCCCAATCCTATTTTATCTTAATAAGTTTATTGTGTGATGCATATCCATATTGTGTTGGATTTGAAATATGATACTTCTTTTATGGATTTCACCTTATATGTTCATCATATTACCTTTATATTAACCCTTTGATCTTACCTCCTTATAATACCTTGAAATAATTTTTTATAAATTTCATAGTGGATTCTATGTGTCCATGGGAATTATTTATGGGGGTAGGTCATAGTTATAGTTACTGATTATTATAAAAAAATGTATCATTTTATTTAATGGGTTTTGAAAAATGTATTTCAAATCTAAAACAAGTTTTATAAATTTTATAGGAAAATTTCATTTTAAAACCTAGTTATATGTTAATTCCATGAATTTATTATGAATGGGATTTTATGAAAATTTTCACACGACTTTATATGGGTAAAAAATATTATGGTGGGGAGAATTTCCATACTAACTGTTTATCATTGATTTAATAAAATTTTATTAATGGTAATCTTAATAATATGAGTTTGATATTTTAATAATTTTGGAGTTAGTATTATATCATTAAAGAGGTTTTTTAATAATAGTTTCCCATATATCAATTTTTTTCATTAATAAACTATATTAAATTCATCACATCTTAAAAATATAGATGACAACATTCATGCATTGGGAATTCAGATTGTATTATTCCTCTTATTTAATACTCTATTGGTTTAGTTCACTATAAAATAACTTTATAAGGTTTATCAACTTTAATATAGAATTTTAAATAAAAATAATTTAAATAGAAAATCATTATTTTATTTTATAAACTATATTAATGTATGGTTCTTTGAACATAGAAAAAACTTCTCTTGGATCAACCATTATTGAAAAAAATAAATATTTAGGTTTGAAATTATTAATATAGTGAACAAAAAATCTCTACTATGATACCAAGTATTATCCCATATTTTTAAAATAAAATGAATCAAGATGGGGGAGAATTGTGTTTTGAATTTCATGTTTTCAAAACATAAACTTCCATATTTAATTGAATATTTAAATATGTAATTTTATTTAATTAGATATGTAGTGGAAAAAATAAAGGGAAAAAAATAAAGGATAAGAAACATAAAATTTAATAGGGGTTTAGGGTTCTCAAGAAACACCCCTTACCTCACTCCTCTAACACCCAATATATGTATGGTGAGTTTAATTAGATCTTTTTACTAAGGAAATCATTATTGAGTGGAAGTAGCTAGAACTTAGTTATTTAAAAAATAAAATAGGTGATTTTACTTGGTTATTTTTTACAAAACCTATCCAATATCTTACACCACATTTGGTACAAGAAGTGTGAACTCAAGAAAATTATAGATATGTTTCATATTTTTAATTTAAAATACACATATTTGGGTTATATTCCACTACTGATAGAATATAAATCTTCTCTAGTGTTAAATACGTCTCCAAAGAATAGATTTGAAAATATTTATATCCATATATTAATATTCAAAAACAAAAAACAACAAGACTTTCTCCTCATCATTCTTTATATATTTTAATCACACAATATAGAGAACATCAATAACATGACTTTTAGAATAATAAAGAAATAACATAATTAATATTTTAGGAGTTTGTGTATATTTAAAAACAATTATTCAAAAATATTTATATATAACTTTTTTATGGAAATTATATATATAAAAACATATATTTAATTTATTGAAAATATTCCATTAAAATTCTTCTTGAATATAGAAATATTAATACTCATTGAAATGATTCATTGTTCAAAAAAATATCCTCAAAATAATCTTATCCAAACATTCCTAAAGTTAATCATTTATTAAAAAATCATTAAAAAATTGAATAAATATCACCTTTAAATTAGAATATAAAAATATCTTTAACAAATATATGAATTTTGAAATTTACTCTCACTTCATATTCAATATAATTTTCTAAACATATTTTAAACATAAAACCCCCTTATTTTTAAGTATACGTAAGAATAAATTCTTCCATGAATCCATAAGAATAAATTTTATCAATTTTTAAGAATATAGATGAGTTTTAACTTGTATATAAGATTTATTACTTAATGGATTTTCCATACCTAAAAGTAAACTTTGAAAATAAATCAATATGTAAAATATTTTACCTTTTGAAATTATTGATATGTAAGAGTAAGATCACTTTTCCCTAAATATATAAGATCCAATTCATGAAGAATTTATTTATATGTGGTGATAGAGATAATATTTTCATTATTTTTAATATGTTTTTCAATGATTTAACCCCTACCAATTATTAAATTTGAGCTGATTTGTATCAATTTAGTGTTTTGGTGAATTATGGGTTTAATTGTGCAAATTGGTTAATTCTGGAAATTAAACAGTTTTGTGGATCTTTAATATATCAGGTATATCTTTTACATTTTTTATCCAAAATGTGTGATTATTTTTTTAGGCTCTCTATGATCATGGGATTCAAATTTTTCTTTTGTACTAAGGTCCAATTCGACACAAAATGGCCGAGGAAAATTTATCAAGTGGAGAGCGTTTGCTGGTCAACAAAATGGACCCCTCCATAATTAATGATGCATATCTCGGCCTACACAAGTCCAAATGAGGTTATTATAGCTGGAAACAAAAAAGGACTCCGAAAATATCTTTCAAATTAAATTTCATGAAGAAATTCGTTAATTAAGGCACCCATTGCATGCGACAAAAAAGTGAAAGTCGAAGAGTCACCTCGGGCAGAAAAAGTTGTCATTATTAATTTTAGTATAAGTTTTGTTAAACCTGTCCAAATTCGATGATATTTTGAGGAAACATCCCAAATACATAGGGGAGAAACATTTATGAAGACTAATTCCAAATATTCTACCATTTAATATGACAACCAGACTCAATGTTTCGGTGGAGTAATTTTGGAGGGAAATTTTCTACTTCACAAGCCTATAAATAAGAGTGTTCACTTCCATTCAAAAGAGTTGAAGAAGGTGAAAGAGGGGATGTGCTGGAGTATTGGTTCCTTGATGATATTTCAATTTTATATTCACTCTTTTCTTTGTTTGATCATGCTCTTTTCTTCCCCTTTAAACTCTAATACCCTTCACATGGAGGGGTAAAACCTTTGAGTGATCGGGGAAGGGGGAGTTTTACTTTTGTAATGTCAGAGTTTTGTTCTTAAATGTAAAACCCTATTTTTCTTTTGAATGATTTCTATTATCATTGTTTCCCAATTCTCTTAATGTGATTGTGTTTTGGGTTTTGTGTATTCATCGTTAATAGCTTTGGTGGAAGACTTTTTATCTCTCTCCGCCTGGTGCAATTTGTCTCGATCGAGATGATTGTGTTAGGTGGTGAGTGTCCAGCGATCATTGGCACGTGTGTGGAACTAGTGGAATTTATCTATAGTTCTAAGGAGCAAAAATTACAGATCGGGACTTTCCTTAGTTGTTTAGTAATTGTTTCTGAACTTCAATGCACATAAGAGTGGGTTCCATTTCTTTCTTTAACCAAAGGTGATTGATAACTCGATCAAGGAGTCTTTCATTTGTAATTCAATAGGAAGAGAGGGAAAATGATATTTATGACTGTGATGACATTTCAAAAGGTTATCCTACCCTAACCCCATCACTCTCTTAATCTATTAGTGTTCAAACATTCTTTTCAATTGCTTACCTTATTTTTCAAATCAAACAATTTAAAAAAGAACCTCTTCTTATTTTTTTAATTTAAGTGACAAATGTAATTGTTGTGCACTCATTTCTGGATAAAACCTAGGTTACCCACTTAACTAAATTTTAACATAGGTTATATTTTTTTTTTCACACCCCATGATAGGAACGTGTCAAAACTTGGCGCCGTTGTCGGGGAGGTAGTGCCAACCATTTTTTTCTTCTCTCTATTTCTTCTCTATTTTCTTATTTTCATTCCAAAGTTGTATGACTAGAACCTCAAATACTGAACCTTTCCCCATTGATCATGAAATTGAACGAAATTTGTTGTATAGGTTAAGAAACCTCAATTTACAATATGAATTTGAGGAAATTTCTCTTATAGACTCGAGTGAAACTTCAAGTGTTCACTCTGAGCATGTAATCATGGCTAGAAATCAAAACCCAACTCTTAAAGACCTTTGTGCCCCACAATTATTTAATCAGAATAATCAACATGTCATGTGAGTGTTTCCAACTGATTTTGAGATGAAACATAACATGATACCATTTCTCCCAAAGTTTCATGGCTTAGAGGGTGAAGATCCCAACAAACATATTAAAGAGTTCACACATGTCTGATCAACTTTCGGACCACGTGGAGTAGTTGAGGAACAAGTAAAGTGGAAGGCATTCCCATTTTCATTATAAGGAGCTGCTAAATAATGGTTGTATGGCATACAACCTAGAGATGTGTATATAACGACCCACACTTTACATACATTGTTAATACTTCAAAATTGAAGCACACTTATTACAACATATGACAAAACCACAAAGGACCGTATAGGTATAGTGTCTTTAGAAACTGGGAAACATAAACAACTGGTTCATAAATCTTCTACAGTGTCTCCCATTTATTTCATCATATCTAGGGTCCCTTTTAGCATATTCTACTTAATATCCATCTTCCTGACCTGGGGAAAAGAAAACATAAAAGGGTGAGCTCAAATGCTCAGCAAGGGCAAATAAAGGAAATAAAAATCATATCATATCTTTATGAAAATCAAAACCTGCAAAAGAGATCATAATATCTTAACATGGAATAAATCATAGAAGTGAAAATGAGATCCCCAAAATCATAACATAAAACTTGAAACTTTGTGGCATGCACACATAATCATGGAGATCATTTCTTGTTAGTCATGACTCATTGCCAAGACTATCTTAGTGGACAAAGTCCCTTTCTGAACCGAGTTCACTCCTCGTTTCAGTCCTGTATCACTGAACCGAAATAACCTTCCGTTCCAGCCATGTCTATCTCATGAGATATAAAATCTTTACCCAATGCATTGGAGGGAGATATAGGTCCCACCCATCTTATAATGAATCCTTTCTTATGTGTGCCACATAATCATACATCATCGCATAACACATGTAACAAAAATGGGATTCTTGAAACATCATGACATCATAAATCAATTCATATATGATAAAGGAATTCATAAACATAATTCCATCACAACATAGTCAAACCAATGTAAAAATATGGATAGAAACAGAACCCTTTATTATCTTAGATGGAAAATAATTTTGATAAAACACTTGAATTGAATTCTTGAGGAAAATATCCTTTCTTCTTCAAAAACATTTTTCCTTTCATAACATGTCACACAACTTTAAAATAAAAGAAGTTGATTAAAAATAAACTTGAAAACTTGTAAAGGAAGCTTCTTTGAAGTAATGTTTTAAAAATCCATTCATGCCGTATAAGTTAAAAAAACATTCTTCGTACTTTTGTCGGAAAAGTCAAAAAGTACCTCGTACGGAAAAACGACAAAAGATTCCTTTCATATTCTTTACTAAAGACTCACCTAAGGGTAAAATTCGATTTAAACTATTTCAAGTGGATGGAAACAATATTACATATTGAGGGAACATGGATGTGGATGATAAAATACACCCCAGTAAATACTTACGAATAAACAATCTCGGATAAAAATGAGATTGTGATATTTCCCTTACCTTAGGTCCAATTTGCTTTGTACGTGTCCGAAGCTCCTGTATAATGGTTTAAATAATGTTATTGACTTATTCCAGAATCATACATATTTATATGATATCATATATGGTCATATTATTAGCTTCTTGTTAGTAATATTTCATTGTTACTTGTTACTCGGGTCTTTATAACTTTTTGTTCTTATGCGTGTTTTGTCGAATAAATTCTTATTCTTATCTTTAGGTTATAGATAATTAATTTCCAGAATGGTATTAGTGTAGTATATACCATATTCATTCATTCAATTCATTTATACAATCATTATGAAATGAAGATCATGTAGAACGAGTCGCATCACATCGTGGAGACGGTATTCCGTACGTACGCACGAGTGATGATATCGTTCCTATGATCGTGGAATTGTATTGGAGTATATATATATATTATTTCAGTATCAATATTACTTAATAATAATCATATATAGTTACTCATTACACCATTATACCCATCCTTGTAAGGTGATGGTGGAAAATAGATTACACCACGGCGTGGAGACGGTATTCCGTACGTACGCACGCGCGGTGATTTCATTTTTTCCGTAGGATGGATAGAAGGTGAATTAGGGTTGTTTCATATTTATAATAACATATCAGTATGTAAGTAATACTGATGTTATTACTTTATCATGAAACAACTAAAGAAGAAGAAGTTGAAGAAGAAAGAAATTGAAAAGATCGGTAATGGATATTACCTCTTCTTTGGAACGCCTTTTTGAATCCTCCACTTAAGGAACTAAGATTGGTCTTTGGAGAAGACAAGGACCTCTAGGATTATTCTAGGGAAGTGGAGAAGGGAAAATGGCAGGGGTTGGCCGAGATTGAGTGCTCAATTTGGTGTGAGGAGGAGGGGGAGGAGTGCCCTTTTATAAGGGAAGAGAGGGGCACCTTAGGAATATCTCAAAATATTATTTTATATTAAAATCAAAATCGGTTTATAATGGTTCCAAAGGGTCTTATTTCGAAGCTAAAGTGGGGATGGGTCGAAATCCTATCAACCAATAGAATTTAGACAAGTTTAGGATATTATTTTAACCTTATCAATTAAATTTAACTCTAAGTTAAATAATTTAACTTTTACCATGTCTTTTTGTTTTCTTTCACTATATGGTTAATACACTTACTATAACATGCCAAACGAACCCCAAATTGTTTATTATTAATATATATATCCTTATCTAAGTCATTTGGCCGAACCTTAGATTTTTAGGAATAAAATAACAATTAATAATATAATATTTGATTTAAAAACTATTTTGTGTCAATTTTGACACTATTTGATATATGATTTGTTTGAAAGTCATAACAGAATTATATGTTCGAACCAAGTTGATTAAATCAATACTAATATATCATAGTAACCTAGAAAATTAGTGGAATTCATAAAAAGTCTCAAATTATATTTATTTTGGTGTTTATAACATCAATTATGTCAATATTTCATTAATAAGATAATTACTGCATCATCATTATGTCATAAATAAATTAAATTATTTAATGTCTAAAAATTACAAATAAAATATCATCATGTAGGAAATCTTTTTAGCTTTCTAATGAATATTTACAATTGAATTTATCTTATGTATAACCCCATATTAAAAATGATTTACTTATTAAACTTTGATTTTAACTATTTTAACCCTTCTTTAAATAAATTAATAATAAATGTCCTAATCTAATCCAAGTGGGCCTAAATGGTCATATTTTATTCCTAAGTTTGTTTTTGGTCGAATTACACTTGTCCAATAGAATTAGGACATGTGTTAGGGTAATATTAATATCATATTTACCCTTAGTTACCCTATTTACTATTAACCGCGGTAAAAATAGTAAAAAGTTACTATTCACCAAAAAATTATTTTCATCTCATTGAACCACATTTTAGTCCTTGATATTAACCGTGTCTCTCGGATTTTTGAAATTCCATTCACAGAAGCGGTAAAATTAAGTTTTATGCAAAATTCAGTTTTTAACCTACCACTTAGTGGTTTCACTATTCATCAAAAATTGAATGTTTTCAGAAAAATACCAAAATTTCACCCTAGGCTAATTTCGATATTCTGAGTCCAAAAATGAAGTCCATTTTGAAAAATAAAATTTATAAAATTTCAAAAAGTGGTTATTACTATTCATAACGGCTAGTTTTAATAGCATATTGTTGTTTAGTGAAACTCGGTATTGCGTACGACGCAAGCTATCGAGGAAGGTCGCGATTGCGTGTAAAGAAAGCCAAGCAAGTGTTGTGTAGAAAAAGATTCCTTTGATGATTTATATAACATAAAAGTCTCGGGTGTTACATTCTACCCCCCTTAAAAAGAATTTCGCCCTCGAAATTCGTCACTTTGCAACAAACAAATGAGGATACTTCTCCCTCATCATATCCTCAAGCTCCCATGTAGCTTCTTCAAGTTGGTGGTTTCTCCATAAAACTTTCACCAAGCGAGTGGTCTTGTTTCGTAGGACTTTTTCGCTACGATCCAGAATCTCTATCGGCTGTTCTTCATAAGAAAGATCTTGCTCCAGCGGTACAACTTCTGAGCTGAGTACATGTGAAGGATCTGGTATGTACTTTCTCAGGAGAGATACATGGAACACATCGTGAACTTGAGAGAGATTCGGTGGAAGCGCCAATCGGTAAGCTACCTTCCCAACATGATCCAGTATTTCAAAAGGACCGATATATCTAGGGCTCAACTTCCCCTTCTTTCCAAATCTCATAACCCTCTTCCAGGGAGATATTCGTAAGAACACTTTATCACCCACTTCAAACTCTAGGTCTCTTCTTCGATTGTCGGCATAACTTTTCTGTCGACTCTGAGCTGCTCTTATGTGTTGTTGAATAGATCTGACCTTTTCTGCCATTTCATCAACGAGATCAGGTCCTAATAGCTTTCTTTCCCCAACTTCATCCCAGCAAGTTGGAGTCCTGCATTTCTTTCCATAGAGAGCTTCATAAGGAGCCATTTGAATACTGGAGTGAAAGCTATTATTATAAGAAAATTCCACCAAAGGTAGGTGTTGATCCCAACCTCCTTTGAAATCCATAGAGCAAGCTCTCAACATATCTTCTAGGGTTTGAATTGTTCTCTCAGACTGACCGTCTGTCTGGGGATGATAAGCAGTGCTGAAACTCAACTCTGTATCCAGAGTATGCTGAAGACTTCGCCAGAACTTCGAGGTAAATCTCGGATCCCGATCAGATATAATAGAAAGTGGTACTCCATGCAATCTTACCACTTCCTTTACATATATCCTGGCAAGCTGATCTAGAGAGAAATCCTCTCTAATAGCAATGAAGTGTGCAGACTTTGTAAGACGATCAACTATGACCCAGATAGCATTATTGCCTTTGGATGTTTTAGGAAGTCCTGTGACAAAGTCCATAGTGATGTTTTCCCATTTCCATTCGGGTATGGGTAATGGTTGTAACATTCCCTTAGACTTCTGTCTCTCAGCTTTAACTTGTTGACAAACCAAGCATCGAGAGACATATTCAGCAACATCTCTTTTCATGCCATCCCACCAGAAGTACTCTTTCAGGTCCCTATACATCTTCGTGCTTCCAGGATGAATAGAGAATGAAGAACTATGAGCCTCATCCAGCAGCTCTTTCTTTAATTCGGGGATGGGAGGAACACAAACCCGATTCCTGAACTTTATTATCCCATCACAATCAAGGTTGAATTCAGGAACATTTCTCACCTTCTTTTGTAACTCGACATCTTCTTTCTGTGCCTCTTTAATCTTCACATGTATAGATGGTTGAACATTCATTTGAGAAAGATAAGATTTTTCCCCTTCCATTATAATTCCAAGATCCATCCTTTGTAAATCCATAAATATTGGATCTTTTTTGATCCTCATCATGGATAAACTAGCATGGTCTTGTCGACTTAATGCATCTGCCACCTTGTTTGCTTTCCCAGGGTGGTAATGGATTGAGCAGTCATAATCCTTAATCAGCTCCAACCATCTTCTTTGACGCATATTCAACTCCTTTTGTGTGAAAATATACTTTAAACTTTTATAATCAGTATAAATATCACACCTTTCACCATAAAGGTAATGCCTCCAAATCTTTAATGCAAAGATTACCGCAGCCAACTCCAAATCATGTGTTGGGTAATTTTGCTCATGGATTTTCAACTGTCGTGAGGCATAAGCTATCACCATATCATTTTGCATAAGAACACACCCCAATCCCTTCTTGGATGCATCACTGTAGATCACAAACCTTTCTCCACTACAAGGCAGTGTGAGCACAGGTGCACTGGATAACCTTCTTTTCAACTCCTTGAAATTCTCTTCACATTCCTCTGTCCAGACAAACTTAACTCCTTTCCGAGTCAACTTGGTGAGTGGATTAGATAATCGTGAAAAATCTTTTACAAAACGTCGATAATATCCAGCCAAACCAAGAAAACTTCGGATCTCAGTTACTGTTGTTGGTCTTGACCATCTTTCGATAACCTCTGTTTTTGCTGGATCCACAGATATCCCCTCTTTTGAGATTATATGACCCAAAAATGCAACTTTTTGAAGCCAAAATTCACACTTGGTAAATTTGGCATAAAGCTTCTCCTTTCTCAGGGTCTTCAATATAATTCTCAAGTTATCTTCATGCTCTTCCTTGCTCTTTGAATAGACAAGAATATCGTCTATAAAGACTACCACAAATTGATCAAGATAGTCTCTAAAGACTCTATTCATTAGATCCATGAAGATAGCAGGGGCATTAGTAAGACCAAATGGCATCACTATAAATTCATAGTGTCCATACCTTGTACGGAAAGCCGTCTTTGGTATATCCTCCCTTTTGACCCTTAATTGATGATACCCTGAACGAAGATCAATCTTGGAAAAGTATTGAGCTCCGCGTAGTTGGTCAAATAAGTCATCAATGCGTGGGAGAGGATATTTGTTCTTGATAGTGATCTTGTTAAGTTCTCGATAATCAATGCAGAGTCTCATTGATCCATCTTTCTTCTTAACAAATAGAACAGGTGCTCCCCAAGGTGACGCACTAGGGCATATGAATCCCTTATCAAGATTCTCTTGGAGTTGCTTCTTCAATTCCTGCAACTCAATTGGGGCCATTCTATAAGGTGTCTTTGAAATAGGCAAAGCACCCGGTATGAGTTCTATTGAAAACTCAACTTCACGATTTGGTGGAAGACCCGGCAATTCCTCCGGAAAGACATCATCAAACTCCCGTACAATGGGCATATTCTTAATCGTGAGTTTCTCACCAACCATTTGAGATAAATAACCTTCATTTAGTGGAATCAATACCCATAAGATGGAAGAAATTTCCACTGGAAGGTTATGTTCATCCTTGCATTGATAGACGATCGTAGATTGATCTGGAATATGAAATGTGACTTCCCTTCTTTGGCAATTGATATGAGCTCCATGTAGAGAAAGCCAATCCATGCCAAGAATCACATCAAATTCCACTAAAGGAAGGATCACAAGATTTGCAGGAAGCACTTTCCCACAAACTTCGATCGGAGAAGAATTATAAACTTTTGATGCGATTGATGTGCCATTAGGTGTTGTCACGGCTAACTCAACATCTAATTGTTGAGGTAATACGGTGATACCCTTAGAAAAGTCTTCAGAAATAAAAGAGTGGGTGGATCCAGAATCAAATAAAACATTTGCTACTTTAGAATGGATGGTAAGTGTACCTTTCACCACATCGTTATCGTACTCCACATCGCTGATAGAAATTGCATGTGACTTTCCTTTGTCTTTAGCCTTAAGATTTTGTTGACGTCGACCATCATCATCAACCCTTGGATTTGGGCATTGATTGGCATAATGCCCCATCTCCTTGCACTTGAAACATTGAAGTGTAGTAGGTTCATTCTGTGTATCCCTTCCTTTGTTTGCATCATTAGACATCTTCTTCCCATTATCACAGCATTCAAATGCCCGATGACCTTCCTTTCCACATTTAAAACATTTACTTGTCCCTTTAAGACAACTCCCTCCATGTTTCTTTCCACACTTTGAGCATAAGGGAAAGTTCATCTTCTTTTCCGTGTGCTCTTTAGATTTTTCTTTGAATTCCATCTTCCTCTTCTTATCAAACCCATGTGACTGATGGGTTACTCCAATCTCCATCTCGACTTTGAGAGCACATCGAATGATTTCCTCGTAGCTATTGAAGTCCCTTATGACTAACGCCCTTCGAAGACTTGGTTTTAAGCCACTAAAGAATCGATCGATCTTACTCTCAGGTTGGATAATAATACCAGAAGCGTACCTTGCAAGTCTTGTAAAATTTGCTTCATAGGTACTAACAGATTCATCATCCCTTTGCTTCAGTTCAAGGAACTCTTTCTCCATCTTTGTTCGGAGAATATGAGGGAAGTACTTATTGAAAAATAAGTTCTTGAACTCGTCCCATTCCATAGACTCAATTTCATCCCTTTGCCTTGTATTCTTAACAAGATTCCACCATTGATCCGCATCTCCTTCCAAACGATACACTGCTAGGATGACTTTATCATGCTCAGAACATTGAAGAACTGAAAATATCTTTTCAGTAGTACTAATCCATTGTTCAGCAACTAATGGATCAGTAGACCCGCTGAAAGATGGTGGACGCTGCCTCATGAAGGATTCAACAGAATGTTGCTCCCTCCTTTGTTCGTTTGGAAATCCTGCATGATTCATAGCTTGAGAAAGTTGCGTGATCATGGCTACAAGATTTTGCATTCCAGCTCCCATATCGTTTGGTTGCTCAGGGGGACAATCATTGCATTGCCCATCGCATTCCGCATTAACACGGTTCCTTCGGGTTCCAGCCATTGACTAAAACCAAGAAGAATAGTGTGAGCAACACTAATTATAATAGGAAACCACATAATTCAAGAATAAAATTTTCATGCTTATGGTCTTATCCTAGGTTATTCATGGCCATTTCTAAGATTGTGTTCTATGCTTAGACTTATTCTTAGGGTTCTTACTAAGGCTTTCACATCCTAGTTTCCAAAGGTTGACTATACCTTTCCTCTGATACCAACTATAACGACCCACACTTTACATACATTGTTAATACTTCAAAATTGAAGCACACTTATTACAACATATGACAAAACCACAAAGGACCGTATAGGTATAGTGTCTTTAGAAACTGGGAAACATAAACAACTGGTTCATAAATCTTCTACAGTGTCTCCCATTTATTTCATCATATCTAGGGTCCCTTTTAGCATATTCTACTTAATATCCATCTTCCTGACCTGGGGAAAAGAAAACATAAAAGGGTGAGCTCAAATGCTCAGCAAGGGCAAATAAAGGAAATAAAAATCATATCATATCTTTATGAAAATCAAAACCTGCAAAAGAGATCATAATATCTTAACATGGAATAAATCATAGAAGTGAAAATGAGATCCCCAAAATCATAACATAAAACTTGAAACTTTGTGGCATGCACACATAATCATGGAGATCATTTCTTGTTAGTCATGACTCATTGCCAAGACTATCTTAGTGGACAAAGTCCCTTTCTGAACCGAGTTCACTCCTCATTTCAGTCCTGTATCACTGAACCGAAATAACCTTCCGTTCCAGCCATGTCTATCTCATGAGATATAAAATCTTTACCCAATGCATTGGAGGGATATATAGGTCCCACCCATCTTATAATGAATCCTTTCTTATGTATGCCACATAATCATACATCATCGCATAACACATGTAACAAAAATGGGATTCTTGAAACATCATGACATCATAAATATTTTCATATATGATAAAGGAATTCATAAACATAATTCCATCACAACATAGTCAAACCAATGTAAAAATATGGATAGAAACAGAACCCTTTATTATCTTAGATGGAAAATAATTTTGATAAAACACTTGAATTGAATTCTTGAGGAAAATATCCTTTCTTCTTCAAAAACATTTTTCCTTTCATAACATGTCATACAACTTTAAAATAAAAGAAGTTGATTAAAAATAAACTTGAAAACTTGTAAAGGAAGCTTCTTTGAAGTAATGTTTTAAAAATCCATTCATGCCGTATAAGTTAAAAAAAACATTCTTCGTACTTTTGTCGGAAAAGTCAAAAAGTACCTCGTACGGAAAAACGACAAAAGATTCCTTTCATATTCTTTACTAAAGACTCACCTAAGGGTAAAATTCGATTTAAACTATTTCAAGTGGATGGAAACAATATTACATATTGAGGGAACATGGATGTGGATGATAAAATACACCCCAGTAAATACTTACGAATAAACAATCTCGGATAAAAATGAGATTGTGATATTTCCCTTACCTTAGGTCCAATTTGCTTTCTACGTGTCCGAAGCTCCTGTATAATGGTTTAAATAATGTTATTGACTTATTCCAGAATCATACATATTTATATGATATCATATATGGTCATATTATTAGCTTCTTGTTAGTAATATTTCATTGTTACTTGTTACTCGGGTCTTTATAACTTTTTGTTCTTATGCGTGTTTTGTCGAATAAATTCTTATTCTTATCTTTAGGTTATAGATAATTAATTTCCAGAATTGTATTAGTGTAGTATATACCATATTCATTCATTCAATTCATTTATACAATCATTATGAAATGAAGATCATGTAGAACGAGTCGCATCACATCGTGGAGACGGTATTCCGTACGTACGCACGAGTGATGATATCGTTCCTATGATCGTGGAATTGTATTGGAGTATATATATATATTATTTCAGTATCAATATTACTTAATAATAATCATATATAGTTACTCATTACACCATTATACCCATCCTTGTAAGGTGATGGTGGAAAATAGATTACACCACGGCGTGGAGACGGTATTCCGTACGTACGCACGCGCGGTGATTTCATTTTTTCCGTAGGATGGATAGAAGGTGAATTAGGGTTGTTTCATATTTATAATAACATATCAGTATGTAAGTAATACTGATGTTATTACTTTATCATGAAACAACTAAAGAAGAAGAAGTTGAAGAAGAAAGAAATTGAAAAGATCGGTAATGGATATTACCTCTTCTTTGGAACGCCTTTTTGAATCCTCCACTTAAGGAACTAAGATTGGTCTTTGGAGAAGACCAGGACCTCTAGGATTATTCTAGGGAAGTGGAGAAGGGAAAATGGCAGGGGTTGGCCGAGATTGAGTGCTCAATTTGGTGTGAGGAGGAGGGGGAGGAGGTGCCCTTTTATAAGGGAAGAGAGGGGCACCTTAGGAATATCTCAAAATATTATTTTATATTAAAATCAAAATCAGTTTATAATGGTTCCAAAGGGTCTTATTTCGAAGCTAAAGTGGGGATGGGTCGAAATCCTATCAACCAATAGAATTTAGACAAGTTTAGGATATTATTTTAACCTTATCAATTAAATTTAACTCTAAGTTAAATAATTTAACTTTTACCATGTCTTTTTGTTTTCTTTCACTATATGGTTAATACACTTACTATAACATGCCAAACGAACCCCAAATTGTTTATTATTAATATATATATCCTTATCTAAGTCATTTGGCCGAACCTTAGATTTTTAGGAATAAAATAACAATTAATAATATAATATTTGATTTAAAAACTATTTTGTGTCAATTTTGACACTATTTGATATATGATTTGTTTGAAAGTCATAACAGAATTATATGTTCGAAACAAGTTGATTAAATCAATACTAATATATCATAGTAACCTAGAAAATTAGTGGAATTCATAAAAAGTCTCAAATTATATTTATTTTGGTGTTTATAACATCAATTATGTCAATATTTCATTAATAAGATAATTACTGCATCATCATTATGTCATAAATAAATTAAATTATTTAATGTCTAAAAATTACAAATAAAATATCATCATGTAGGAAATCTTTTTAGCTTTCTAATGAATATTTACAATTGAATTTATCTTATGTATAACCCCATATTAAAAATGATTTACTTATTAAACTTTGATTTTAACTATTTTAACCCTTCTTTAAATAAATTAATAATAAATGTCCTAATCTAATCCAAGTGGGCCTAAATGGTCATATTTTATTCCTAAGTTTGTTTTTGGTCGAATTACACTTGTCCAATAGAATTAGGACATGTGTTAGGGTAATATTAATATCATATTTACCCTTAGTTACCCTATTTACTATTAACCGCGGTAAAAATAGTAAAAAGTTACTATTCACCAAAAAATTATTTTCATCTCATTGAACCACATTTTAGTCCTTGATATTAACCGTGTCTCTCGGATTTTTGAAATTCCATTCACAGAAGCGGTAAAATTAAGTTTTATGCAAAATTCAGTTTTTAACCTACCACTTAGTGGTTTCACTATTCATCAAAAATTGAAAGTTTTCAGAAAAATACCAAAATTTCACCCTAGGCTAATTTTGATATTCTGAGTCCAAAAATGAAGTCCATTTTGAAAAATAAAATTTATAAAAT
Organism: Viscum album; assembly: GCA_963277665.1. Taxonomy (NCBI): domain Eukaryota; kingdom Viridiplantae; phylum Streptophyta; class Magnoliopsida; order Santalales; family Viscaceae; genus Viscum; species Viscum album. Next base: position 685,760,075 of record OY728142.1, on the reverse strand, counting down.
TTCAAAAAGTGGTTATTACTATTCATAACGGCTAGTTTTAATAGCATATTGTTGTTTAGTGAAACTCGGTATTGCGTACGACGCAAGCTATCGAGGAAGGTCGCGATTGCGTGTAAAGCAAGCCAAGCAAGTGTTGTGTAGAAAAAGATTCCTTTGATGATTTATATAACATAAAAGTCTCGGGTGTTACAGTGTATGATTGGAATAACTTGGTGAGATGCTTCATGCAAAGATTCTTCCCCGCATCCAGAAGCACAACCATTAGAAAGGAGATATAGGCCATTAAACACTCATATGGAGAAACCCTTTATGAGTCCTGGGAAAGATTTAAAAAGATATGTTCTGGATGCCCACATCAATCCGTTGAGGATCATCACCTTCTTTTATTCTTCTATCAAGGCTTACTGGACAATTATAGGAACCTTCTTGATGCATCATCAGGAGGTGCATTGATTGACACATCACCAGAAGAAGCCAAAGGTTTAATTGAGAAGATTTCTCAGAACTTGCAACATTTTGGTACAAGAGGTACTGCCACAAGAGGTATTCTAGAGGTATGAACTTCTCATCCATCACCCTTACTAGAAACTATGATTGAAGAGCTAACCAGTTTGGTGAGACAGATCGCCTTGAAACAAGTGGGCGGCCAATAAGCACCAGCTAAGGTATGTGGTTTATGCTCATCACCTGATCATTTCACTAACCAATGTGTTGAAATACAGGGAATTGAAACTTGTGTGGAAACATTTTAACCAAGGTAGTACTAACAGAATCAAGTATGGAGAGATCCTAAACATGTTCAATATGGGTTTGGAAATCCGCAAAATCAAGCTAGACCTCTGAAATAAAACCAGTTCCAAAACCCACCACCATTTCAACAGAAGAAACCTTATAACCAGCCTCCACACCACCAACCACCCACTTTACCAAGACCCTATTATCAACCATACACTAGCACAAAACCTTCTATGTAACAGTTACAATACAGGTTTGATGACCTAGCAGATAAGGTTAACAAGCTGGAAAACACGGTGTGAAGTTTTGTTGAAATCACGACCAAAAATCCTGGGAAACATCCTTCCCAAAAAATCCCAATCCCAAAGGAGAATGTCATCATGATAGCAACAAGAAGTGGAAAAGAGATCTCACCACCAGCATCACATGAACTTGAAACAAGACCACCTGAGTTGAAGGAGAATGATGTTGTAAACTCTGAAAATTCTGTGAAAATGAATTGTGAAGAAGAGAAGAAAGAGGAGGAAGAGAAGGATAGGCCAAGTAACAAGAGACAAGAAACAACATTTCAAAGGAAACATAGTGAGAAGAATGACTTACCCCCTCCATTTCAATCAAGGATAATTAAATCAAAGAAGTTTCAAGAGGAAGCACTTCAAAAAGAAATTTTTGACACCTTCCTGAAAGTGGAAATCAATATTCCCCTACTTGATGCATTCAAAAAAATTCCAAGGTATGATAAATTTTTAAAGAGGAGACTTCAAGTGAATGAAAGGATCAACTTGGTAAGAAGTGTCTCAGCCCTTATAACACCATAATTTCCAACAAAATGTCACGATCCAAGGACATTTTCTATTCCATGCATCATGAGTTCTATAAATTTTACTAATATTTTGTGTGATCTCGGTTCTTCAATTAATGTAATGCCTCACTCGGTATACACTTATTTGCAGATGGGAGACTTAAAGCCCACAAGAGTGGTGGTCCAGCTTGCAAACAGTTCCACAGTTTTCCTTTCAGGAGTTTTGAAGGATGTCCTTGTGAAAGTCAAAGATCTCTTGTTCCCAACTGTCTTCTACGTGCTCAATATGGAAGAATATAGAAGCCCATCACACTCACCCTTAATTTTGGGGAGACCTTTCTTGAAGACGGCCAAGACCATCATCAATGTCCACGAGGGGACTCTCACCATGGAGTTTGGGGAGAGCACTTTCCATTTCAATATTTTTGAATCCATGAGGCACCCATCAGATGATCACTCCCTCTTTTCACTTTCCCATGAAGTTGGTGTAGAACCCATTGAAGAATCAAGTAAGTTATATGAATTCTTCGACTTAGGAGAGACTTCTTCCATTGAAAATATCATTGAACATGTGGATGTCGAACATGCTAGAGATTCTGATTTCATCTGGGAGGAAGAGGTAAAATCTAATTTATTTGATTATTTGTTAAATTATGAGGAATATGATATGGTTTCGTGTATAGGGGGTCCAAAATTTGGAAGTGGGAAACATCAATTTAGTTTCATCCCTTGAGCATCCCCCTGATCTGAAACTCAAACCACTCCCCACTGATTTGAAATATGTGTACCTTAGGGAGGGAGAGAAACTACCAGTGATAATTGCTAATAATCTCTATGAAATCCAAGATAAATCATTTATTGATATTTTGAGAGAGAATATCCATGTGATAGGGTGGAGTTTAGGTGATATTCCAGGAATCAACCCAAAAATATGCTCACACAGAATTTTTCTTGAGGGAGATTCCAAACCTGTTAGGAAACCCCAAAGGAGGTTGAATCCCACTTTAATGGAGGTTGTGAAGAAGGAGATTGAAAATCTATTGGAAGCTGGGATCATCTATCCCATATCACATTCACAGTTGGTTTGCCCAATTCATGTAGTTCCAAAAAAACTGGCCAAACCACTATGAGGAATGAAAAGAATGAATTAATCCCTATGAGAATTTAAAATTTCTAGAGAGTGTGCATTGATTTTAGGAATTTGAATCAGGTCACTCAAAAAGATCATTTCCCCATTCCCTTCATTGATTATATGTTAGAGAGATTGGCCGAGAGAACTCACTATTTCTTTTTGGATGGATTTTCAGGTTATTTCTAGGTACCCATTGCTCCTAAGGATCAAGAGAAGAAAACATTTACATATACCTTTGGCACTTTTTCATAAAAAAGGATGACATTTGGATTATGTAATACTCCAGGTACATTTCATAGGTGCTTGGTATGTATATTTTATGATCAAATTGAAGAGTTCATGGAGGTTTTCTTGTATGATTTCACGGTTTTTGGAAACTCTTTTGACCATTGTTTGAAAAATCTAGAAAAAGTTTTGAAAAACTGCATTGAAAGGAATCTTGTTTTAAATTTTGAAAAGTTTCATTTTGTGGTTGAGAGAGGGATTGTCCTTGGGCATGTCATTTCCAAAAAGTGCATTGAAGTTGATAAGTAAAAAATTGAAGTGATAAATTCTTTGAATTACCAAACTTCTGTGAAGCATGTTAGATATTTTTTAGGACATGCAATATTCTACAGGAGGTTTATCAAGGACTTCATTAAGATTTATCTCCCTCTCCCTAGATTTCTTCTGAAAGATGATGATTTTGAATTCAACGATGCATGTAAGGAATCCTTTGATGAGATGAAGAGAAGATTGATTGAACCACCCATGATACAACCACCAAATTGGGAAGAACCATTTGAGCTACTTTGTGATGTTTCCAACCAAGTAGTTGGAGTAGTCCTTTCTCAGCGAATTGAGGGCAAGACACAAGTCATTGCATATGCTTCAAGAACCTTGGATGTGGCTCAATTCAATTACACAACCATAGAAAAGGAGTTTTTAGCAGTTTTTTTTGGTTTGGAAAGATTTAGATTATTTCTGCTTAGAACTAAAGTCACTGTATTTTCTGATCATGCTGCTCTCTGGTACTTGATAAAGAAGGATGAAGCTAAGTCGAGGATAGTGAGATGGATGTTACTACTGTAGGAGTTCAACATAGAAATCAAGGACAAAAAGGGATATGAGAACCATGTGGCTGATCATTTAAGCAGACTTCCCAACACTACTGAATCTGAAATTCTAGAAAAAGAACCATTGAATGATCACCTTCCAGGAGAGCAGCTGTACTTGGTTAAAGGAGAAGTGCCTTGGTATGCTGACATGGTCAATTATCTAGTAACATATCAGGTCCCATCTCATTTCAATTCTCACTAAATTCACAAAATGAAATCTGAATCTAGATATTAAATTTGGGATGATCCATTTATTTGGAATACTTTCAATGAACGAGTGACAAGAAGATCATTTGGGATGATCCATTTATTTGGAAGATTTTCAATAACCGAGTGACAAGAAGATGATTTCTTGGGAGTGAAATTTGTTCTGTATTTGAGTTTTGTCACACATTATCTTGTGGAGGCCACTTTGGACCTCAAAGGATAGCAAAGAAGGTTTTAGAATCTGGACTTTATTAGCCAACCATTTTTAAATATTATCATGAATTTTACAAAAGGTATCCAAAATGTCAGTTTTCTGGAAACATTTCAAAGAGAAAAGAAATGCCCCAACAACCACTTAATTTTTGTGAGATTTTTGAAGTCTGGGGGATAGATTTTATGGGTCCTTTCCAAATTTCATTCGGAAATTCTTATATCTTGCTTTCCATTTATTATGTTTCCAAATGGGTGGAAGCAAAATCCACCAAGACTAATTGTCACGAACCGAATCTGGTCGCCTTAAAACTCGGCACCCGACCCGGTCCATGGCAAGACCCGAAGGGCGTTCCCGATCCCCACGGGCTGGCACAAGTGCCCGAGTATCGTAAAATGAAAATTGGGAACGATTTACCCGAGTTTATAAACATAAAACAACAAAAGAATCCAATGAAACAAATCTGGATTTTTCAAACCAAACAATCTTTTACAAAAATTCAGAACTGAATTACATGGCTTAAAACAACTCAAAAGGTCTATAAAAAAGTTAAAAATCCAAATAAGGACATCCCAAGAACCCTCATGGCAAGGGGCACCTCCCACAAGCCACCTCCACAAGACTTCACCACCAAGGACCTGCTAGAAACCCGAACCACTGGAACAAAAAAAACTGTACCCAACCTGCGACAAAAAAAACCATGTCTACTTACACCCAAGGGTGTAAGTAGGGTGTGAGCCAATTCCCAGTAGGATACCACCACTAAGAGATTCCATGTGATAAACATTTAAAGACGAAAAGCATGAAAGTTTTCAAAAACATGAAAAGCTAGTTACAATTTCTAAAAGATGCTACTTTGAATAAAAACAGTTTTCAAGTGGGCTATCATTAAGAATCAACACTTTTAAAAAAAATGTCAACACTACTGAATTTTCCAGCCAACTATACCGTATGCCGACGGTAAGTACAAAGTAAACAATGGGCACAAGAAATAGGAAGTAACACCTAGGCACTAGCTAGCTGTGGGTCCCAGGTACCTCGTATCTCGGTGAGAGTAACCATCACAAATATCCATTCTCTTGCACGAGCCACTAGTAGGGAACATACCCATAACCTAGTGGTCCCCAATCATCATCATCATAGTTTAGTTAGAGTTGTAAGCGTCAATCTTGCTAAGTGAAACTGAGGCCAAACCCCACAGATTCACTAGCATACTAGTACACGTCCACCCACCTAGATACCCAGGTTTTCCCCTTGTGCTCAAACATGTTCAACACATCAATAAATGTACATTGAACATGAAAATATCATTTCCACATCACAAATTCACCAAACAGCCCATATGTATACCACAAAAGTCACAAAAAATCCATTTTTCATTCAAAATGATTTTGAAATCCGAATCACACCAAAATAGCCCACAACACATTTCACATTTCTTCAACACTTCCACAAAACCATTAAACAATTTTATAAAACAATTATATGATATTTAAACTCATATAACAGCCCACACACATGGAATATAACACTTCTTTCATATTCAAAAATTCAATTTTTCACATCACACTCACACAAAACACTCCACATCACTTTCACATCACTTTCACTCCAAAATATCTCCTTCAAACAATTTAATAAAATATTTCCAAGATGATACATATCACATAGAAGCCTTTTCACAAATGAAATGGACCTTTTAAAAATATACTCTTACCAAAACAGTTTGCTGATATAGTTTCACCTATTACACAACCCAATAAAGCATTCAAAACTTCCATAAAACAATTATAAAGAGTATACCCAAACTTTGCACATAAAATCCATTTCAAAAATCTCTTTTTAAGCCAAAATCACACCAAGACCCTACCAAAACAGAATTGGCAGCCCAATAAACATGAAATAATCCACATTCAAATGTTATATAATCACGTTGAATAATATCACAAAAGATACCCATGAGAACACACAAATCCATAAAACACTTTCAAGGAGTATAATAAGGTTATACAAATAAAACCATTCAAATACACCCCATTTTTAGGCCCACATGGAACTATATCATTACCTAACCATAATTTTCATCCCCTTTCAACAACTAATAAATCACTTCCACATTTTACAAAACTACCACAAGATATAACACATGAAATACATTTGAAAAATACACATTTCAAGCAAAAATGTAACTCTAAAAACAAATGATTTACTATTGCAACCAAAAATGGTTTTCACATAATGCACAGCACATAAGGAACATTCAAAATTATTTAATCAAGCAAATTAACTCATCATTAAATGGTTACCCACGGAATCACCTACCGAATGTGTCGAAACCCTCAAAACTTGGTGCGAAACCTTAAGCGCACCACCGTTGCACCAAAAGGAATAAAAATCCAGACCTAAACCACAAAAATTTACCCAAAAGACACCAAATCATACATTAGGATCGAACCCCAACTTCTGGACATGAGGAACTTCAAGAAAAAGGAAATAAAACTAAAAGAGGATGGAAGGAACCAAGAAGGAATTCCCTTACTTGAAATATCTTGAAGGAATCGGCCCCAATCCACAAAATAATGAATCACCAAGTACCCAAAACTGGTATGGAGGTTCTAAGGATTCATATTAGGTCATGTGGGGACTGAAATGGGGGAAAAAGGATGAAAAATGAAGGAGTTATGAAAGGATCAATTTACCTCTCCAAATCTGCCCGATTTTTGAAATCCTAATAAGTTCAGTACTAAAGCGCGATGAAGAAGAGCTCCAAAGAGGGGAGAGAGAGCTTGGGCGCGTGTCTGGGTTCAAGGGGCTAATATTAGGCTTTGAATCACCGAAAAATACTTAAAAATGAATAAGTTATTAATTAATCAAATATTATTTTTAAAACTGGAATTGGGCTTTCGGGCAGGCCCAATCCCTTAAATAAAAACCAACATAAACCTTGGTTATGGATTTCCAAAGGCTCCAAATTTTAATTGTGGTGTTAATATATCAGGGGAGGACATTTAGGAGTTGGAATGAAGGAAAAATATTAAAAAATGAAAAAGTTATAAAGGAAACAAATTTTATTTTTAAACCTGGAATTGGGCTCGCGGTTTGGCCCAATTCATGAAAACTCATCTATTTCTCCATAAAACCTTTGGAAACCATCCAAAACAAAAAATTAAAGGAAAAAAATGAAATTTAACTTCAAAATAATTCATGTATGTGACACTAATTATGCTAAAGTTGTTTGTGATTTTGTTAGGGATAACATATTTTGTATATTTGGAGTGCCTAGAGCCATCATCAATGATCAAGGGACTCAATTTTCCAATAGAAGAATGGAGGATTTGGGGTGCATCATTAAACATCAACTCCCTATCACCCACAAACAAATGGTCAAGATGAAGTGTCCAATATGGAAATCAAAGGAATTTTAGAGAAGACTGTTAAACTAAATAGGAAGGATTGGAGCCAGAGGTTAGAAGACACATTATGGGATTATAGGACATCCTAGAAGACCCTGATTGGAATGAGTCCATATAGGCTGATTTATGGGAAAAGTTGTCACCTACCTGTGGAATTGAAGCATAAGGCATATTAGGCTATGAGGAAGATGAATTTGGATCTTGAAAGTGCTAGAAAAGAGTTAAGGTTGTAGTTGCAAGAGCTAGAGGAAATTAGATGAGAATCATTTGAAAATTCTAGGATTTACAAAGAGATAACAAGAGTGGGTCATGAAAAGTTGATCCAACTGAGAGAATTCCATCCTAGAGATAAAGTGTTGCTTTTCAATTCATGACTCAAGCTGATGCCAGGTAAACTTCATTCCAGATGGGAGGGTCCCTTTATAGTTACTCATGTATATCCTTTCGGTGCTGTGTAGATTGTGAAGGATGGAGATCAGGAGCCATTCACTATTAAAGGGCATAGGCTGGAGAAATTCCATGGTTCCATTCCATCAGATCCAGTGGAGGAGATCCTACTCCTTCAACCTGTCTATCAATAAGAGTCATCAGGTTGTACCTCTCCTTTACACTTGCTTTCTACTGTGTTTCATTTTAAAATCTTCTTACATGTTAAATACACTTGAATTCATTGAGTTCACTGCACAAATTAAGTGTGGGGGAGGGAACCTTTATATTATCAGATTTTCATTTATTGTGTGTTTTTTTTCAAAAAAATAAAAAATAAAAAATTGCGTGCTTTTCAAATTTTTATGGGTTTATTTTTCAGTTTTTACTGTATTTTTGAAACTTTTGAGTTGAAATAATCATCATTTCCATTTTTAAAACCCATGTCATTGAGTGAACCAATTTATTCCATGAAAATGAGATTAAATTAATACTGAAAATGATTCTGTTTTAAGTTCAATTCTTTGGGAATTTCATGAAATGTACTCAGATTTTTGAATCCCATGCCACATCTCACTGTCTTTATGTTTGAAATCACTTTTTTGTGAGGCTTTTTAATCATTGTTGTTATATTCTTTTCATTCACCTCACTTCTTGAGAGAAACATACCATTCTTTTTTTAACCATAATTTCATTTATTCCTATCAAAACTTGAGGGTTTGGGGTACATGTGTTTTAAATGATTGAGGCATTTCTTTGATTTTAAATCCCCATTTTCAAGATAATATCTTTAATTATGGCCTACTTTGTAAATTTAATCCTTGTATCCCATAGAGGCCATGAATATCCTATTAGGTTAGCCACATTATAATCCAATTTTCCCTATCCAAACTGCTCTTGAAGTGAAATTTCCTAATCTAGTTGAACTTAAATTTGGGGGAAGTTGTGTTGTGTTGTGATACCTCATTTGGTGAAACATTGGGTGGAAAATCACTTGCTGAAGAGATGTGTGTGCTGATGATAAATCATTATGTTGAATGTTGTGCCTTTTCTATAACTTTTATGATAAAAGAATCTGTTCCTTTCTGTATCTTCTAATTGAAGAAGAAAGTTGTGCCTTTTCTGGAGCTTTCAAGAAAAATCATGTTTGAGAAGATTAAAATTTTACTGCTGAAATGCTGAGCCGTTTTAAAATTTCATGATATTTCATGATGATGGAGCTTAATTTCTACTAAGGTGATTGAGGAGGATACCATACTTGAGTGAAAATTAGAATTGTGCAATTTTTCTTCAAAAAGAGACAAACTCTCCTTATTCGGCCTCATAATTTTTCACATAAAATACTACCAACCGAAAGCCACAGAACAACCCTGAAAGGTCCTCATGATAAACACATGTCCTTGACTCACATTGAGAGTATAATTATGAGTTTTTCAAACCTATGGTGACCCTTTCTTTGGTTTGGATGAGAAAAACTTTGTTGAAAAATTGATATTTGTGAGATGAGAGAAAATTCATATGAGGCAGGTGTATTGTGTGCATGGGGGGAGAAATGAAGAGTAAAAATATTGAATTATCTGATTTTAGAACTCATAATAAATGTTATTTATGAGACATGATAACTTTTATTTCTTGGTATAGAGTTGGTGGATCTCATTGGCATGTGTTTTGAATTTGCTTTGATTTGATTTTGATTTTGATTTATCTCAGAGTTCAAGTGAAAAGTGTGGGGGAATTTATAGAGATAATATTTTAATTATTTTTCATATGTGTTTTAATGATTTAACGCCTACCAATTAATCAATTTGATCTTATTTGTATCATTTTATTTTTTTGGTGAATTATGGGCTTAATTGTGGAAATTGGTTAATTCTGGAAATTTAACAGTTTTGTGAAGATTCTGTATTTTAGGTATATATTTTACATTTATAATCCAAAATGCGTGATTCATTTTTTTAGGCTCTCTAGGCTCGTGGTCTTCAACTTTGTCTTTTTGACCAAGGTCCAATTTGACACAAGACGGCCTAGGAAAATTTATCAAGTGGAAAGCATTTGCTGGTCGAAAGAATGGACCCCACCATAATTAATGAGGCATATCTCGGCCTACACATGTCCAAATGAGGTTATTACATATGGAAACGAAATAGGACTCCACGAATCTCCTTCACATTAAATATCATGAATAAATTCGTCCATTAAGGCACCCATTTTATGAGACCAAAAACAGAATGTTGAAGAGTCACCTCTGGAAGAAAAAGTTATCATTAGTAATTTGAGTATAACCTTTTTTAAACATGTCCCAATTCGATGATATTTTGGGGAATAATGAACAAGAAATATAGGAAAAAAATTTATGAATACTCCTTCCCAATATTCGGCTATTTAATATGAAAACCGGACTCAAAATTTTGGTGGAGTAATTTTGGAGGGAAAATTTCTACTTCACAAGCCTATAAATAAGAGTGTTCACTTCCATTAAAAAGAGTTGAAGAAGGTGCAAGAGGGGATATGATGGAGGATTGAGTCCTTGATGTTCTTTATATTTTCTATTTTCTCTTTGATTTGTTTCATCATGCTCTCTTCTTCCCCTTTTAACTCTAATACCCTTCACATAGAGGGGTAAAACCTTTGAGTGATCGGGGAAGGGGGAGTTTCACTTTTGTAATGTTGGAGTTTTGTGCTTAAATGTAAAACCCTATTTTTCTTTTGAATGACTTATATTCTTAGTTTTTCCCAATTCTCTTAATGTTATTGTGTTTTGGGTTTGATGTATTTATCGTTAATAGCTTTGGTGGAAGAATTTTTATCTCCCTCTACCTGGTGCAATTTGTCTCGATCGAGAAGATTGTGTTAGGTGGTGAGTGTCCAGCGATTGTTGGAACGTGTGTAGAACTATTGGAATTTTTCTAGAGTTATAAGGAGCAACAATTCCTGACCAAGACTTTCCATAGTTTTTTAGGAATTGTTTATGAGCTTCTATGCACATAGGAGTGAGTTCTATTTCTTTCTTCAACCAAAGGTGATTGATAACTCGATCGAGGAGTCTTTCATTTTTCATTAAATAAGAAGAGAGGGAAAATTATCTTTATGAATATGTTGACATTGAAAAAGGTTATCCCACCCTGACCCATAAATCGCTTCATCTATTGGTGTACAACCTTTCTTTTCAATTTCTTGCTTTATTTTTCAACTCAAATAATTTCATAAAGAACCTCTTCTTCTTTATTTAATTTAAGTGACAATGTAATTGTTGTGCACTCCTCTCTGGAGACAACCTAGGTTACCCACTTTGCTAAATTTTAACTTAGGTTATATTTGTTTTGGTCACACCCCATCACAGTCATGTGTCATGAGGCGATGATGAGCAATGATAATGGAAATAAATAGAGATGTGATCTTATTTGTTGTAGAGGCACATGGTTTGAGGGTGTCTCACACATTTGGGAAACCCACTTGGTGGTCTATCTCCTATCAACTCAGCCAAGACTATCTTATTTGAAATTAAAATTTGGTTTGGATCTTTTTAAATAATTAATTATGGTTTTATTTTGGTTAGTGGTAGTTTTAATTTGGTTGGTCAAAAAAATACTTAAATAATTATTTCATATGTATGATTGATTTACCACTTTCACTAAATACATAAGAGTTACATCTCTACATGTAATATTATTTACATATCATGTTTTATCAAATTTCAAAATGTAAAACATTAGTATATAAATTAACATTAAGAAACTGTTTAATAAATAAATAAATTACTTGAAAATCACTTAAAGGAAACTCATTAGTAAATCAAAAAAATATTTCCATGAGAATCAAAACTTATGATAGTAAGATTATATTAGAGAAAAACAATTTATTTTCACAAAATTCTCACTTGATCATGGCAATAGACCCATATAAACCTTTCCAAGGGAAGAAATATAGAACAATGAATTAATGAGATGAAATTAGAGAACGAAAGTTATCAAGACTTGAATTCATACAATAAATAACATATACTATTCAAGACATTCAAAAATAAATTAAAATAACACGGAGTTGAAAAAAATATATACATAAATAATCTCAAATTATATCTTGAGGTTTATGTATGAAAAAATATATTCTTTTTAATATCTCCCTATAATAGAGTTATATGTCTTAGGAATAAGATTTATTTAAACCCTATTTTTACTAAATCCTTAAATATTATAAGATGTATTTGGTGGGTAGTTTTTAATAACTTAGGATACATTGACTATGTATTAAATTTATTTATTTTATCTTATCAATTTATTTCGATTCATTTTTGATTAATTTTTACATTGGATGCAATATGATGTTTATTTTTATTTTTTATGTTTGGTGGGTAGGATCTATATCCACTTGAAACCTGAATGGGATCATTAAGAGATTTTTTATTAAATGAAATATAACTTTATATTGAGTCATTTTATTTAAATTATATCTTACGAATCCATGTTTTGATAAATCACAATATAATTATTATTTTACTTATGTTTAATTAATATTTTATTCAAGTCAATTTTGTTTAATCTTCCATTCAATTTTAACTTCCTTTATAATTTTTTCATTTTAAATATGACTCATTTTGGTTCATACACATTTTAAAACATCACAATGACATATGAACGTAGTATAAATGGAAAAAAATTTCCAAGGTGAATATAAAGACGTTAGAGTGAAAATTATCATCCAAATGATCTATAAGATTTTGTTATAACAAATACCTATAATTATAGGATCAAAAAATTAGGATAGATCATTGACGAGTTGAAAAGAATAAAAACCTATATTATTAAAAGATCTATTTTGATTCCATTTTTTAATGTTTCATTGAGGATTTATGTGCTTCCATTTCTATGAGTATTTATTATAAAATCACAGTGTCTTTTCTTGCTATAATATTTTTTTGATCACTTGTGGTATAAGAGGTTCCAAAATTAAGAACACATGTCTATTATATTATGATAAAATAATACTTGAGGGTGGGAATTACTGGTTCTGAAATTTTATATCAAATTGGTTTCACATAAAAACCTGTTGTTTATGGATATGGTTATTTATCCTCTACTTATTTGGGTAAAAGTTAAGTGGTTCTAGGGATAAGAACCTAAATATACTTCATTAATAATGTTTTTAGGGGAATTTATTGATTGTAATTTGAAAACCAATTGAATTTTTGTACTCAATATTATAAGTTTTTATATTATATTATATTATTTTATTTATAATTATTCTAATTCTTTGTTTAGATTAAAAATTATATTTTATACTTCAATGATTTTATTTATTAATTTATTTAATTCAAAATTTTAATATCTTTCAAATTATTTAATCCGATTTATATCTTTAATATTATATAATTCAAAGTGACATATATTCCTTCCAAACTATAATTTCTTAAAGATGTAATTATTTAATAAGGTTTTTAAAATATTAAATTCACCCCTTATTGAATATCCCATACATGGACAATATTATATACCAAATAATACCATTGAAGAAATAATGGTGGGACATCAAGGATCAAATGAGCCCCTAAGAATTTAGTGGTTATAACCCAGATTCTAATGGGATTTACTAAACCATATTATTATGTGGTGGTATTTAAAAATTAAGTTTGTGGGATTTTATCTTCAAACTTTTTTGAATCCATATAGATGAACTATATATCACAATGTAACTCCTCTAAATTCTCTCTAAATTACTTCAGTTTCCTGTTTTTTTTTTTTTTTATTTTTTCATCCAATTTAATGAATTTTCTTCATGTTTGGGAACTTGATTAATTTCCAATGATTTGAGAGGAATTAGACTTTTTTTACACACAACATAAATTGATTATAATTTATGAGATCTCAATCATATCCTTAATTTTAATTGGAGAATTTTATGTGTGAAAAGTTTATTTCATGTGTGATTTTATCCTTGGGATATAAAAATTATTTTCTAATGAAATAATATTTAATAAATATTTAATTAGTGGAATTTTGTGGCCTATAGTGTTTATCATGAACCTATAAAATTGTGGGAAATTTTAATTTAGTGGATAAATTCTAATTATTCCTAATTATTAATTGTGGGAAATTTGAATATAGTGGATAAATTCCAATTATACCATATCGATTCTTTAAAGAATAGAATATATATTTAAAAAAGTTGAGTATCATATAATATCTAGTGGTGATATTAATATCTAAATGTTACTATAAATCAAAACATGATAAATAATCATTTTCTAGTAGTTATAGATACTTATTGTTGAGTCATCTTTGATATTTGACATATATCATCTTCCATATTATTGTGTTTTAAGGATCACATGATAATTAACCTTTAATATAACAAATCATCTAATCATTTCCACATAACTACTTAATGGAATGACATGTTAAAGGAACTATTTAAAGATTATGGATTAAAGTCAAGATATATACTCCAAAAAATATCAAATAAGTATCAAAAAATGATATATCATGAAGGGTATGGATGTACCAAAATAAAAAAACCAAAAAGGAAAATTATTTTTAAGAAACTATGACACTCAATAATAACTAAACTATAAGTCATTAGAGAAAAATTTGAATATAAAAAAATTAAGGATTTTTCAATGAAGAAAATACAATAGATGAATATTAAAAAACTATAAATCCACTGACACCTAAAGAGCATTTATTAAATAAGGATAAATAATTAAAAATAAACACCATTTAAATTTTGTGTCTCAATGATAAAATTCATCAGATAAATCCAATAAAATTAGATGGAAATTTATATAGTTATTTGACGATGAATACTATATAGAGTTGAAAAATAAACTATGAAGGATCAAATAAAATTATATCATTCAAAATTCAATTTTTGTACGTTTAAATACAATATATGAAGTGAAGAATTTATAAATCATTAAAATTAGTAAATAACATAATTTTTTTTTAAATATTTCCTTATTTATTTATGAACTACTAATGTTAAATATTTTTAACCAAGCATTTTAAGTTCAAAAAATGAAAATAGACCAAATTTTATTAACATATATGATCAAATAATTCCATAAAATAATATAAATTCAAATTTAAAAACATTAAATCATATAAATTTTCACATTTTTAAAAGACTAATGAATTTATTAATAGAAGAATCATAGAATATCTTAAAAAATATAATATTAGTACTCTTTGAAGTTATAAAGAAACATATAAAAAACATAGAAATTAGACATCATAGATTGGATCATCCAAAGTATATAAACAAATTTTGAGTATAATAATGATAAAATATAAAATATATAAATACTTTTAGTGGAATATTAAAAGTAATGGATGAAAATGATATTCATTATTTTAATTTAGAATGAAAATTTATGATATATTAGAGAATGAAACATCTAAAGTGAAGGTACTATATTTTCTCCATATTAGAATCAACTTTAATAGTCATATGTCTTTAATAATGAGAAGTAAAATTTTGATACAAAATATTTTAATAAGAAGATTTAAATTTTTTCTAGTAGATTTATCTTTTGGGAGAAACAAACAACACTTAAAAACTAATAACAATATTTCTTAAGTGATAAAATTATTTTATATGAAAATTAACTTAAATATTTATATCTATAATTAAAATATATAGGAAAATTGGGGGATCAATTTATAAACTAATGAATCATTTGAGATAGATTTGATAGGACCTGAAGAAAATGTAAAATTTTATGAAATATGACACAATACTATAATTATTCTACAATTATTATCATTTTTATCTTGAAGTAATTTTCTAATATCATTATTAAGATACAAAATGTTCCACATATGTTTATTTTATAAATTTTTACCTAATATTTTTGTGATAAGAACAGTGATGTACCAGGGTAAGGAACTTAACCTCCATTTTATAGATAAGTGGGAAAAAATTATAATCAACTTCGTTGGTATTAGATCTATATATGATATCATCTACTAAATTAAAGTTAATAATGACGAATTTCTAGTGAAAATAACTTATTTTTAATTAATATATTAATAAGGGAATATATAATTCTTATTAACACATTCACAGACATTGTAAAAACCTATAAATGTAAAAATTTATAAATTTACAACCCTATTATCTAAATAACAAATTCATTATATAGTGAATATTCTAGAGTCAAATATATAGAGAAAATATAATACCTAGAGTAATAATATATCCTAAAAGTTATTACTAACAATTTAAGTGATTTTTATTAAACTAATAAAACATATTTTACTAAGGATGGGATATCCAAAATATTGATTTAATAAATATAATGAATTCAAGTAAATTCTTATTTATCATATAAATTTGAACTATATAAAATATTAATCCTATATTTATTTTATAATTATTAAATTTAATCATTCCTTGGTTTAAAAATATGTTAATTCAATAATTTGGTAACCAAAAACTATATTTAAACATAAACGACATGGATTTATTCAGTGACCATGAATAAACATAAATAATATTTTTTAAAATTTTAATTTTAATCTTGAGATATTTTCAATGATCATGAGAATATAAATAAAAATTTATTCACAATAAATGATGAAAATGAAATCCAAATAAAAATATCCTTAAAATTAATTAGACTATGTTAAATCAATCACTATTAAATCACATCCCAAACATAAAATAATTTATCTTACCATTTTGTGTTTGCACATGTGAAAATTAATAAAGGTCAAACCAAACATGGATAACTAAAATCTATTACATTAAATAATTTAGAAAAATATAATATATTATATTATACTTTACACAATGCCTCTAATTTATGTCTATAAGCTATCTTCTAGAATATATACCTTTAGAAAAGTCTTTGAGCTTTCTCAGTGTTGCGGTTCACTCAATGGGCAGTAATTCCTCTTTCTGGAGGAAGTTTTTTTCTGACAGGTTGATGATAGGACTTTGACATCACTTTTTTCAACTCCAGCTTTTGGATTATTTCTCTTTGTAGATGCAACTTGTATCCCTCCCTCAATCCCCTGTTGGTTTAAGCTCTTTACACCTCATGATTTCTTTGTAACTTTTGTTTCTTTCAATAAATTCCTTTGGGGCATGAATTGGGTGACCAATTCATGTCACCACTTTTATTAAAAAAAATCATAGATTTCATATATTTATTGAATATTCATTATCTATTTAAAAACATTACTTAATTTATTCCACATTTCCAAATATTTTTCCAATTTTAAATTTTTATATACACAAATAACGATATGGTTTGCGTGAAATAACTATTTTTATATATTTTAGCTTATATATAAGTTATAACTATCTATTTAACTACATTTTTTTATTATAATATATTTTATCCTTTTATATCTAAAAATAATCACACCATGATGTGGTTTCATTGAAATGGACATTTTAAAAAAGTGGTTGAAAAATGGACACTATGTTGGGTATAATGGTCAATATTACTTCCAAAAAAGTGTTGTATTGGGTTTTATTATTAAAATAACTTCAAAAATGGTTGTGGTGGTGGGTGGGTATAATTCTAAAAATAGATAACATAATGTCTATGGTGGAAATTTAAATGTTTTATCCCATCATAAAACACATCACAAACTCATTTTCAGGGGTATAATGAATCTTCATCCAAAAAACACTTCATATATTCTGTAACTTTACACAAAAAAATTCTCATGAATCAAAATAATCATGGTTTCTTTAACATCTTTAAAAAAACTAAAATTTCATCCAAATTAACTTATTTCATCAATTTATCCTTTTTTATAGAATCCCTTGTGATCAAGGAGATACTTCATAAGAGTCACATGCTTATTCAGGCACAAATTAATGGTATATGATAAATTAACCATGGTTAAAACAATGTCAGAAAACAAAACAGGGATCACACAACATAAAAAATTATTCTGAAAAAAATTATAAAAATTGAACATTCTACAACAAAAAAGACAAATAAATATAAATAGAATTTTTATTTAAATATTAAAACAAAAAATTAGAACTTATTAACCATATATAAATAACAACTTCAACTGTATTTTAAACAAGATCTGACTAAGAAAATAGTTATATCAAAAATATTACTTAATAAATTTAATATAAAACATAAATAGTATTGTAAATAATATTAAAACAAATACCACCACTATGTCTGAATTCTCAAAAAATCACTATAGAGAAAAAAATATTACATTACAAAAAAAATATTTATTGTGTAACGCCCCAACTTGAATCATTGGTTCTGATATGGAAATCCACATTTCCTCATGTAAACCTCACCATATATAAGAGGTTTCCAACTAGAAACAAGGTTCTGAACACATTAAATTGGGATACTATACCTTTAGTATCAATAAATAAAAGAATAAATATTAACATAAAAAAATAAAAAAATATTTATAAAATATATGGAATATAATATTTATGAAGTAATATAGATAGATAAACCATGGACCCCAAAGTGGTAGCTCAAACAAGAGTATGATAATGATAGGAAAATAAATAAACACCATGAAATCACTATAGATTCCATCTTGGTACCCCATATACTCCCCATGATCTGTATCCAAGATCCATTTTGTTGGGTACATGGCCTTTCCTATATACATATTCATAAAGTATTCACATGCATCGATGTAAATACCTTCACCTTAGTAGGTGGGATCCAGTGGTTATTTTGTTAAATTGGAACTAGATACAATCAACAACATCCCAATGGATTTAATAGTTTAGTTGTATTGATAAAATATATACATACTTAAAATTCACAATAATGTTTTCTAAAAATAAAATACAAAAAGTATTTTTTTTTGAAAATTACGTTATTCCCCTCAACATATTCTAATATATCAACCATAAAACACTTCCTTCTATCTTGAGGAAAATTAAACATAAGAAAGGGGTGATATTAGATGCTCAGTAAGGTAAATAAAAAAAATCTATTATTAATAAATAAGCATAAAAAACATGTAAAAGTAAATAAATAAAATACATTCCAATTAAACAATAACATGATCATAATATGGTAGGAATAAAGGATGATCAAATAAGACATATAAAAAATTATACGATCTTGAAACATATCCATGGATATTATAAATAATAGAATAATCACATGGAAATCAATAAATGATTTCATATTGATGGAATTCATAATTCTGATCATCTAAAACTTATTGTTAAGGCCTCATACAAGAGATCCAGAAATACTGTTAAGGCCTTATTCCATGAAATTTGAATAAAGGGTTAAGGCCATGACAAAAAACCAAGACATTTTGTCTCAAAATACCTACTGATTCATTTATGGGATATAATTTGACATTCATATCACTTAATAAGTCCAATTCATTCCTTATTTGAAAAAATAATACAACTGAATTAACATTCCCTAACAAAATAGATTACTTTCCATATCATAAGAACTAGTCATATGAAATATCAATAACCTCCCCATTCAAACTGATCATAAACCATCCAAAAAATACAATGAATGGAATAATTAGAGTACATAATCAATATAGTATTCAACAAATTATTTTTACATAGATGAAAATACTTTAAATATATTACTATAATATTTCTTGAGAAAAATATATATTTTTTTATTTCAAAAATAATTGTTAAAATCTAAAAACTATACACGTAATAAAAGAATAATTTTATTCAAAAATAAACTTGTAACAATGTAAAGTAAGATTCAAATAAATTAGTCTTCATGATTTCATAAAATTCTATTCATTCCATATAAGATAAAAAACATTACTTTCAAACATCTATAAGAAAATTCCAAAAGTTCCACGTTCATAAAAAGATAGGAAGATTCATTTTAAAAGATTATGTAAAAAGTAAAAAGGTTAAAAATTAATTTTAACAGTAATGAGTAATATTAAAAATATATTTGAATTTTTTTTATAAAACATAGACATGGAAGATAAATATTTCTCGACTGAGATTAAAAAAACAATCCCGAATAAGGATGAGATTGTGAAATAAGCCCTTACCACTTGGGTTGTTTTAGAATCATAATTACCATGAAAGAAATAAAAATAAATGAAATATTAAATACCATTAATACAAATATATTCTTGATATAATATATCAAAGGGAAAATATATACACCCAACAAAATAAATAAGTGGTGAATATGGAATATGTCTCACATAACTAAAAGTGAGAAGAGAAACTCTTACCTTAGGCCCAAATTTATCTATAAGTGTTTGAAACTCATGAATTTTAAATATAAATTTATTATAAATCTATTAAAAAACAAAAATAATATATATCATAACATTTAATATTAATTTATAAAATTTTATCACCCATTTATTAAAAATTATTCATTAAATCATTATTCTAGGTGACAATTGCTTCATTTTTCATGTATGTTTTGATTTAGTATTTCCAATAATTACAAATATATCAAGGATAAATCATATAAATAATTATATAATTATATAATTAACATATATATTAATTATATGCATATTTATTGTAATCCATAAAATTTAGAGATAGAAAAATGAATTGCACCGTTCTTAGAGACGGCAGGCCTTACGCACGCATGAATGCTATATTCACTTTTAGAAGTATGAGATGAAATATTGGTAGCTAATTATTCAACTTTATATAATAATTATTATATAATTTGAATCATATATATTCATCAAATACATTTTCATTACTCCCTATGTAAAATATAAATGGAAAATGAATCACATTGCTTCGTGGAGGGGGTCAACCACATGTATGCACGAGTGATGATATTGTTTTCCAAAGGATTGGAAGGTAAGAATATATATATGAAATTATAGTTAAAAAATAAAATTTATTTCCTAGATATTATATTATTTCCATATTTATAACTATCCATGTAAATTGATAAATAAAAATGAATTGCATCACTACATGGAGATGGTAAGATGTATGTACACAAGAGCGATGTTTTTTCTTTTCATAGGATAGAAAAGAGATGGAATATGATTTTATCATAATAATAATAAAATTTAAAAATATTAATTATACTAGATTTATTATTTTAGTGTAGATAAAACACATGATGAGGATGTAGCAGAATAAATAAAATTGAAAGAGTCAGTAAATATGATTACCTATTCTTCGGTGAGCTCCCTTTAGATCTCTTCTTAAGGGACCTAGAGATGCTATTTTGGAATGTGAAGAACCTAAAGAAAAAGTATAAGTATTTTTATAAGATTAATGGGTAGGGGTTATTTATTCTATATGTATCAAGGTGGTGTAAGGAAGTAATAGTGGAGTGGCCTTTTATAATTGAGGGGTGGGTCGTTTTTGGAATTTCTTAAATTATTAAATTAATATAAATTATTTCTCATTAAAAAATTGATCCAAATTGATATAATTATAATATAAGGTGAATATAAGTTCAAATAATTTAATCAAATAAAATTTGGGAAATTTTTGGATATTTTTTCACTCTTACCTTTTTGTTTTAACCCCACATTAACCCTTGTGACAATTTTCGTAATATTATAATTTTATTCTCTCAAACGGTCAATGATGTTACTATAAAATGAAAAAAGACACAGAAATAGACCATGGTACATGTAATTAAAAATATAAAATTTATTTTCATTAATATAATATATTTAGGTATTTTATATCATTTAATAAATTATTTTTTATTATAAAATATAATAATGTCAATTTTTGGAATGATTTATTAATTTGACCATAATAATTTCAATAAAACACCAAAAATATAAAAAATATTTTATTACATCTATAACATTTCATGGTAATATAAAAGATCATTTTATCACATTATTTATCTCAAACTTTATTACTTTTAATATTTCATATATCATTTATTTGATTTTTCTATTAATTGAAGAATTACCGTGTCAGTGCTGTGTAAGCATTTAACATAGTAATTTATTCAATAAAAATTAAAATTAACTTACCATGATTAAGATAAATATTTTATATTTCTAAATAATATCTATTTTTGAATATACTATCTGAATAACCCCATAGTAAATATATTTTAGTTATTAAAAACAAGAATGTGACGTGTTTTACTTTTTTTTGAAATAAAATACTATAAAGGTAATATTCTCATAAAAATTGATAAAAATTACATATAACAAAATATTGGATGATTATGAACGAAATGAACTCATTAAATAAGATTAAGGTATGTTCTAGGGTTATTTTAGAGTCCTTATAATTTTATATTTAACATTAATTACACGATTTACACTTTACCTTGGTAATAAAAAGTATTAAGGTTACTATTCATATTAAAAAAATAAATGGGAACTATTTACTAAATTTGGATATTGTAAATAAAAATATGAAATATTTTTTTAAAAATTAACAACAAAAAATTGAATTCATTTATTTTTATATTAAATCAGTAGAACATAATAAAAAATAGTTTTTTTTCAGAAAAATATCTTTTTAAGTATGGAATTTATTTTATAGAAAAGTTAAAAATAAAAATAATTAGAATGAAAATAATTCGATTATTAATAATATAATAAGACCAATACTTTATTTTAAATCA
Source organism: Viscum album (assembly GCA_963277665.1). Taxonomy (NCBI): domain Eukaryota; kingdom Viridiplantae; phylum Streptophyta; class Magnoliopsida; order Santalales; family Viscaceae; genus Viscum; species Viscum album. Next base: position 685,737,513 of record OY728142.1, on the reverse strand, counting down.
TTTTGAAATAAAATGAAACTTTTTAAATTCTTGAAATAAAAATATATTTTAAACAACAATCAGTATTTTCACATATTTTCTGAAAAATTAATATTTTTTGAAAAATATGAATATATCACCATAAGATAATTTTTATATGATTATTTAAAAAATGAATTTATTTTTATAATAAATATTTATTGAAATTCTAGAATCTTCTTATAATATTTACTCATAAAAAGCAATAAAAATCATTTTCTTAAAGAAAAAATATTTCCAAAGCATAAAATAACTTTACTAGAAATTGAGTACATATTTCCTAAGAATTAATTAATTATTTTTCATTGATTAGGTAATATATATATATATATATATATTACAATTCATTTAAGACTTTCTATTCCCTCCGATTTAACGATAAGTTTATAAGAACCATATTTAAATAATAATAGTTTTGGGTTTGTTTAAGATTGATGTTGCATGTTGTATATGATATCAAATATAATGTTATTTTAAAATACTATGGTTTTAAATTACCCCCTTAAAAAAATTTCATCATCAATATTTGAACTTGTGATCGATAATCGATGGGTTTATATTTGAAAATATAAATGAATAAACCAACATCGTAAAAGGGATAATAAAAAATCCTCTTAAATAGATGGAAAAAGAAATAAGAAAGTCATCAAATTTTTTTTCTGTATAATATAAAATTTTAGAAAAGTGAAAATATGAACAAGGAAGAGAAAAATATCACCCAAGGATTAATAGAGAATGGTATAAAACATGGTCATGAGAAAGGTAACTATCACAAAATCATAAATCTGTGATGGGTTAAAAGACCATTGATTTCTTGGTACGAAAAGTAAATGGATAACGTTATTTTATTTCAAGGTCCCTTTTCCTGAAGTCGAGGGATTATTTTAATATATAGATAAAGAACCCCATAAAACAATCTTACTCGATTCTTTTCAAGTTTTAAACATAATCTCATTATTTTTTATGCTTCAATCTATTTTCACTTCTTCTCCTATTCCTAGAAACGGATATATGAGATGGACTTTTCGGGCCTAAAGGCCTTTTAATGAATCAAATGATCTTTTAGTAATTCCTTCATCCTTTAAATATTTAGAAAAACTGAAATGGTTATCATAGGTTAACCAATATGATAAATCTTTCATTAACATCAAACAATAATATCCAAAGTTGAACTTAATCCATTCCATAAGTAGTAAATATTAAGGATCCTACAAAACATGTCTAACTAAATTAAAAAAATGAAAAAAAGTTAGGAGTAAGGTCACTAAATTTCAAATAACAACTTATCATTAATCCACCATAAAGTAGCTCTTAGTTTCACATGTATATTCCTTGATCACACATTTTCCTAAAATATAATAATAACTTAAATCACCATGAAAACATGCATGCTTCCAAAACTAAAATATAATATAATATATTATATTATATAAATCCCAAAAAAATAAGTAAATTCTATCATTAATCATTTACATGTTCAACAAACCTATCCCATTTACTTTCATTTCAACATAAAGAATATATTAGGTTTATCTTTCCCTTTTTCATGATTTCTCCAAAAATACTACCATACCACTAATCAATTTTCTACATTATTGGTGACATTCAACATATACTTTCAAATTCTTAATAAAAACATATAAATTAAAATCTTTACACATTTACTAATTCTTATAACCAAAATATCTTTGATGAAATACTTCTAAAACATAATTTTTGAATCCAAATACACAACCACTATAATCATTCCCCTTCTACTATAGTAATATGATAAGATTAAACTTTATACCTTTTATTCTTATAATATAAATTCCCTTATCTTTTAGGAAACTTATTTTTATAGTTCCCCATATACCTACTATTTAAGAATTGTATATTGGAAACATTTTTTTGTGCAATATTTAGCCTTGTGTCATTTCTCTCCACAATTGTAACAAAATACCATTCCATTCAAGTAATAACAAGGGTGTTTTCTTCAAAAATTATCACATTTGTGGAAATAATTCATTCCCTTATTATCATTATTAATTTTTGATCTTCCATCCTTTTATTTTCTTTCTTTATTTAGAGACTATATGACTTAGAGAATTATTTCTCCATCTTGACAGAAAATGATACAATATCATCATATGATGATAATGTTTGGGAGACTAGTTCACGTAGAAGTATTGGTTTAATACCATAAAAGAAATATTCAATCTTCCTCTATGGATTACATAAGTAGTCTATTGCGTTCCTGGATAACCTTGTAATGTTTTCTTAATACCTAGAAATATTTTCCTCTGCCCTTTTTCTAAAAATCATGAATTGTCTCTCCATATCCGCTCATTGTTCTTGAGGAAAATATTTTTACTTGAAAAGTTCCTTAAAATAATTCCATTATATATTTTCTATTTCTTTATCATCCTTAATGTTTTGAATCAATGGCCACCATTGATCTGTATCCCCTGATAGAAGATAAACCGATATGATAACCTTTTCCATTTAATTACTTCCAAAATCATGAAATATATTCTCTAAGAAACTTATCCATTACCCTAATATAAATGGATTTTAACATACATCGAAATATGGAGGATTATAATAGAAAAATAAGTACAACATTGTTAAACTACATTGTGGATTAGCTGGATTCTTCATACAGGAAAGGTTATTTCTCATAACCCGAGTTAGCTATTCCAATATATTCATAACTTATTCAACTCCATATATATCTCTATCTACAAAATAATTTTATTTCCTAAGAGTAGAATCCCTAAATGGATTAAGTGCATTGAAATAACTTTAATTTCTCCTGCTAGGTGCCATTTATAAAAATTACATACACTATATTAGATCATAACATTAGAAAAAATAATGTATAATCTCAAAACTATCAAAACACATAAAGTAAATTGAAAATTTATGTATAAATAATATCTAAATCATATATTTGGGTTCATTGGAAAGATTTTAAAATTTTTTCATTGGGTTTTTTACTCTAATATATGTTTTCCAAAATCTTATTCCCAAGGTTTTTACTAAACATTCACTAATATCAACTGTAAATAACTCAACACTAGTAGCCCTAAGATGGTGGTTATTATATTACATTGGCACAAAATATAAGAAATCACATCCCAAAGGACCAAATAGTTTACCAGTCTTGGTAAACAAGAAACAAACTTGAAATTCAAACAACATTATAAAAAAATAAAATACAGAAACTATTTTTTATGATAAAAAAATTAACCCTCTTAGCATATCCCTATAAATAAATCACAATACACTTTTTGGTATCTTGGAAAAAATGAAACATAAGAAATGAGTTATCTCAGATGCTCATTAAGGTCATGAATACAACATAATATATCATGAATAGATTTGAATAAGCAGTATGGAAAGGTAAATAACTGAAACACATTCCATTTAAACAATAACTTGAGTATAATATGGAAGAGATAAAGGATGATCAAATAAAGAATATAAAAAATCACATGATTTTGAAACTTATCAATATATATTCCAAATAATAGAAGATTAACATGGACATAAAAAAATTATTTCATAATGATTTAATGAATAATTCCAAACATCTAAAACTTTCCATTGATTCCTCAACCAATAAATCTAGAAACACCATAAGGGCCTTGTGCTATGACATCTGAATAAATGGGAAATGCCTTAGAAAAACCTAAGATAGTTTCTCACATGATACCTAAAGATGTATAAAGGGGATATAATAGGCCCCAACTGTCACTTATTAAGTATAATTCATTCTATATATGAATAAATAATACAAATGAATAAACATACCATAAAAAATAAATAACTATTTGTATTGGAAGAACTATTCATATGAAATATCAACACTTTACTGAATCAAAATAATCACAAAGCATCCAAAGAAATATTATGTATGATATTATTAGAGTATATCCTCAAAATAAGATTCAAAAGGTATTTTTAAATATATGGAAATAATTTAATGAGACTACTGGAGTACTTATGGAAGAAAATAGCCTTTTTACTTTGAAAATATTTTTTAAAATTAAAAATATATGCACGTAATAAATAAATATTTTTCCTTGAAAAGAACCTTGTAAAATTGTAATGTGTTATTAAAATAATTAAGGCATCATTATGGTGGGAAATTATATTCATGATGAATTTTTTTAAAAAAATTCCTTTCACACATTTGTAATAAAATTCAAAAAGTACCTTGTTTGAAAAAAGACATGAATATTCCTTGTATTTTTTTTGTAAAAAGTTGAAATGGGTAAAATAAATTTTAATAAAACATTGGCTAATATTAAAAACATTTTTTAAAAAGTTTTTAGAAAAAATGGACATGGAAGATATATATTTCTCAGATGAGACTTAAAAATAAACAATCCTGAATAATGATGTGATAGTGAAATAATCACTTACCACTTGGGTTTCTTTCGAATTGTAAGCCCCATGAAAGAAGTAAATTAAAATAAAACTTTATATACCATGAATAAAATTATATTTATGATATATTATATCAAATGGTAAATATATACACCACATAAAAGTAATAAGTGTTGAATATGACATATGTCTCACAATAATAAAAGTGAGATGAGAAACCCATACACGAGGTTCTACTTCCTCCACACATGTTTGAACCTCCTGTATATTAAATTCAGATTTATTATACATATATTATAGAACTATAATCATATATAAAATACCATTTTTTGTACTTATAATTTTTTTTCACCCATTAATTAACAATTTTTCATTAAATCATTGTTCTGGGTGAAAAATGATTTTTTTTCATGTATGTTTATATTTGGTAGTTCTAATGCTTATATTTTGATGAAGGTTAAATATTATAAAGAATTTTAATAATTATATAAATATAATATATATTAATTATATACATATTTAGTGTGATCCTTATAATTTAGTGATATAAAAATGCATTACACTTATCATGGAGATAATAGATCATTCGTACTCATGTACACTATATTCAATTTTAGATGGATGGAATGAAAGAATGGAATATAGTTATTCACCCTTATATAATAATCATTATATCATTTAAATAATATATATTCATCAAATCTATCATCATTACCATCTAAGTAAAATTGAAATGAAAAATGAATCATATTGCTTCGTGGAGGTGGAAGTCCACACGTATGCTTGAGCAACATTATAATTTTACAAAATGTTAGAAGGTAAAAAGGTATATAAGATATTTTAGTTCAAAAATAATATTTATTTCATGGATATAATATTAGTTCCATTTTTATAACCATATATGTAAAGTGGTGATGAAAAAATAATTACACCGCTATATGGAGATGGTAAGCCGTATATACGCAATAGAGACATTTTTATCATTTCATAGGATGGAAAAGAGACAGAATGAATTTTTACCATAATAATAATAAAATATAAATATATTTATTATAATATATTTATTATTTTTGTATGGGTACAACATATGAATAATAATTATAAGAATAAATAAACTTGAAAGAGTCGGTAAAGGTGATTACCTCTTCTTCGGTGAACTCCATTTAGATCTATTCATAAGGGACCAAGTTTTTTGATTTTGGAAGGTTAAAAAACTCATGAACATGGATAAGGATGTTTAGAAGTGTACTTGGTAGGAATTTGTCATGATATATGGCTTAATGTGGTGTAAATAAGTAATAGAGGAGTTCCCTTTTATAATTGAGGGGAGGGACATTCTTAGAATTTCATAAAATATTAAATTAATATAAATTATTTATCATTTAAATATGGATCCAAATTGATATAATTAAAATATAAGGTGAATATTATTCTAAATAATTTCATCCAATAAAATTTGGACAATTCTTAGACATTTTTTCACACTTATCTTTTTTATTTTAAACTCTCGAAATTCATTTAACAATTATTATACTATTAAAATTTTATACTCTCTAAGTGTCAATAATGTTAAAAATAATATCAAAAGACCCATAAATGGAACATTATAGATTTAAAAAATCATATATAATTAATTATTTAAAATAAAATATTCTAAGGAATTTTATATCATTCAATAAAATATTATTTATTATAAAATATCAATAATGAAATTTTTTTGAACTATTCATCACTTTGACATTAATAATATCAAAAAAACACTCATAATTAGAAAAAAACTTTATTATATCACTAATATGTCATATAAATCTATAAAATTCATAGATCACATTATGTATCTCATATTATATTACATTTAATATATCATTTATTTGATTTTTCCATTAATTAAATAATAAATGTGTCAACGTTGTGTAATCATTTAAGATAATTATTTATTAACTAAACAATAAAAATAAATTTCCATGATGAAGATAAATATTTTAACTTTAAAAATACTATATATATCCCAAGATATTCTTGATATATCCCCATATTAAAAATATTATAATTTTTAAAAATAGGAGTGTGACATGTTTGACTTTTCTTTGAATAAAAATACTATAAAGGTCATAATCTCATTAAAATTGAAAAAAAACATTCAATATAACTGAATATTTAATGATTATGGACTAAATAGAAAATTAAATTGATATTAAGGAATGTGTTAGGGACATTTTCTTGTCCTTATCATTTTTTTATCTTTAATTACCCAATTTACCCTTTATCGTTTTAACAAAAATTACTGAAGTTAATATTCATATCGACCAAAAATGTATGGGACCTATTTAATAAATTTATAACTCATGAATAAAATAAGGAATCCATTTTTAAAAATTCAGAACACAAAAGTCTTATAATTTAATTTCAAATTAAATGAAAAAACATAATGAAAAATATTTTTTTTCAGAAAAATGTCTTTTAAAGTATAAAAATATTTTCTACAAAAAACTATAAAATTATTTACAATGAACTTAAATGGATTATTAATAATATAAGAGAACTAATTTTTTCTTTTAAATCATTTTAAAAAATGGAACTTTTTAAATTCATGAAACCAAAATACTGTTTTTAATAAAAATCAGTATTTTCCACTATTCACTAGAAAATTAATATTTTTTAGAAAAATAAGAAAATTTAAACCTATGATAATTTTGAAATGAAGATTTAAAAAATTATATGTATATATATAGTTAAAAAAGTTAAATAAAATTTATAAATTTTCTATAATATTTATTAAAAAATTAATAAAAACATTTTTTTATGAAAATGTGTTTTTGAAGAAAAAATAACTATACCGAAAATTGTGTACTTATTTAATAATAATTAATCACTAATTTTACATTGATTAGGTCATGTAATATATTTCTTAAATTTGCTAATAATATACATTTACATAAATTTAATGGCTAGGTTATAATGATCATATTTAAATAATAATATTTTGGGTTTCGTTTACGCTCAGTGTTACATGTTGTACATGCTATCGACATAACATTATTTTAAAATATTGAAGTGTTAAATTAATTATGCCCATTAAAGGTGTGAATATTAAACAATTAAAAACCACCAATACATCCTGAACATGAGTGAAAATGCATAAGATTTTATTCCAAGATAACAAATTCCACATAAGCAACAACACACAAACATGTACTGAGTAGTTGTTCACTAACCAAGGTGCCACAAACCCCTGACCATACCTGCATTAGATCAAGGATTTAAATGAGGCTATAATAAGATACATGAACTAGATTCATCCAAAAGGTCTCCATATGTATCCCATAACCCCTACAATGATAATAAGTGCCAGGTTATTCAATAAGGACACCATATCACTAACTTTGTCTTGGTCCACCATCATCATCCTCACATGTAGAATTAATACCTCTATAAGTGTAAACCAATTCATGATGGTCCACTTACTTCAACACAATTTCATTAATTATGTTAACATCTATAACTACACATCACAAGACATTCCAGATATCCCAATGTTGATTGGTACCCTATACCTATCAGGCCTGCCTCCATGTTCATCATTTAAGGAATGCCACACACCCCACCTTGATGGCAGTCATTATTAGGGACACCTCATTACCCACCCTGATGGTGGTCCTTATCCTCTTATAATGGTATGTCCCACATGGAATTATTGATATATTTGAATGTGAATGACACCTCTGTAAGTAAATATCCCATATCAGTCTGCAACTACAAGATATTCATAACCCATGCATTATCTACTCCCACTTTGGTTGAAATGTCTATGATATGACTCATAAAATAAAACAATCAATAGTCTGTAGCCATTGTCACATCATGTTGCTCCCCATCCAAGGGTACATCTAACCAATACTAAGGAAGCTCTTCAACCAGGTATTTAAAGAATGGTTTCAAGAACTTTGAAATACCAAAAAAAATATGTTTCATACTGATGAATAATAAGGCATATGAAGAATATTTCTCAAGATGACACCAAAAAATCATTTGAACAAATATCAAGAAAAAGTATCAACATCCATACACAAACATGTGGTCAAGATCAAACATGGATCTCACTGGATATGAAAGAATGCACATGTGATCAAACATAATAATGGTCTAATAATATAATCACACACATCATATGTAACAACCCCAACCCTAGTAGCCCATATCTGGTTCCTGTTACCATTACATTGGCATAAGATATAAGGAATTTTATCCTAGAGAATCAAATAATTTAGTAGTATTGTTAAAGTAGATACATACACAAGTCTTAAATTATAATTGAGTATACAAATTACAAGATATTTTTTTAAGAAAAAATTTATTTTGTCTAGCATATCACTGCATATCAAACATATTAGTCTTCTTGGAATATTTTTGAAAGGAAAAAAAATATGGGTGATTTAAAATTTGTAGTAAGGTTTGAGTAAAATTAAAGTATTCATGAGTAAATAAGCATAATCAATATGGAATGGTAAATAACTGACCACACATTCTATTTAAATAACTTTAATATCCTAGAAAGATAGGGAAAAATCAATATGGAACGTTAAATAACTAAAAAATATGCCATTTAATAAATTAATTTTAATGAAATGAATCTATAGATTTTGTCATAGTGAAAATATCATGGAAAATAATTACTAAATTTTGAATGAAGGAAATCCTTAATTATGAAATGTCATGTTTACCAGGTACATGAAACCTTTACCATCAAGACCTTCTAAACGACAGTTTAAAACATACTTATGTCAGGAATTTTCACAATATAGTTTAAAACATTATTGGTTAAAAGTTAAAAGGGGTTTTCCCAACTAATTTAATCTCATGAGACTACTGATGCATCATGTGTCTTAGTTTATATGACCCCCAACCAGTTTCATACCTATCTAAAGGATTCATCATATATCGAATAATAAATTTAACTCATCAATAATGTTTCTTATAAAATATATTTTAATGTATTAGAACTCTCATGTCCATTACTTTGTGAAAATCGTGTGGTTGAAGTGTTCAAGGAGGTTAGGCTGACTCATTTAAAGAGTTGTCTACAATTTCAGTTTTCCAATGGTAGCTCATCCCAATAGCGAGTCACGACAGTAAATCACAAAAACATGTCACCACAATAGTTTGCAACAGTAGTTCATGACAATAGATCACAATGGTAGGTTTCAATAGAATGTCGTGACAACAGTCGCAACAATAGGTTGAAACAACATGTTGCAACTCGAGGTCCAAACGGTTGGTTGCAATAGAAGGTCTCAATAGCAGGTCTCAATAGTGAGTCTCAAGGGAACGTTCTGATGGTAAGTTGCAATAGTAGCTTCTAAAGGTGAGTCTCAATGGTAGGTCATGATGGTGAGTCGCAATAGTAGGATTCAATAGTAGGTTACAATGGTGAGTCACAATGGTAGGTCCTAATGGTGAGTCACAACAGTAGGTCCTGACGGTGAGTCGCAATGGTAGGTCCTAATGGTGAGTCACAATAGTTGGTCCCAATAATAGGTCACAATAGTAGGTTCCAATGGGGAGTAGCAATGGTAGGTGCTAATGCTGAGTCACAATAGTAGGTCATGATAGTAAGTCACAACGGTATGTCCTGATGGTGATTCACAATAGTAGGTCCTGACGGTGAGTCACAACATTAGGTCCTGACGGCGAGTCGGAACTGTAGGTCTTGATGGTGAGTCGCTGACGGTAGGTCCTAATGGTGAGTTGATAATGGTAGATCACAACAGATTCTTGTACATATGACTCGCAATTGTAGGTCGCAACGGTAGGTCACAATGGTAGGTCCAGACAGTTTTCCAAATTTTCATAATTTTCTAGAATTTTCCAGTTTTTCCCTTTTGACGTCCCTTTTGACATAAAATGAGTTTAATGCCTTATTTAAGTGGGGTTGACGGCATTTCAAGGAATATAAATCATATATTTTATTTTTTCTAAACATATGGATACTTTTAATTGGTTAAACCACATGGATTAATGTGATCAGACTTAATGAAAATTCTAATCCATTTCAAATATCGTGAGTTTTAAATATAATCCTTCAAAGTTAGAGACCTTCCCTTAGTTCATTCCTTCTCATTTCTCTTAATACAATAAATTATAAATTCTTATTCTCACAAAATCCATATTTCCATGTTATAGGAGTTGGTGTGAGTTTTTCTGGAGGTTTTCCTACAACATGCGCACCCTTGTTTTGGCACAATAAGGAAGTGTTGATCTCTTCTTATTCTAAGTAGGTTTTTCTTCATCTCTCTTATTTGTGTATAATGAGGGGTGTATTTATAAATGTACCCTTTATTAATATAGAATAATACCAAATTATTAAAGATAATTGAATCATTTTAAGATCAATATGCAGGGTTGGGAAGGGTTATGTATGTTCTGCTTTGTTAATTATTGATTTTTTGTTTGTATGGGATATATGCCTACTAAAAATTTTGGTCATTGGGGGTCCTTCTTTCTACAAAGAATGTTTATAAATACATGTTTGTCTGATTCTAGTTAAAAATGTTGGAATATGTTAACCACATATATTCAGATAAAATAAATTGATTCCCCAAGATTATAAGGTTTTTGTGATAATACACTAATTTAAGTGGAATTGAATAAGGGATGCCCTATCAAATATAAAATCATGTATTGCTCTGTTATGTGTTGTAACTTGTATGTGGACACAATTGCGTGATGTGGGTTGGATCCGGTGATATGATAAAGAGAATATGACTATGTTATGATATTTGGGGGTAGTGGATGAAATGTTTTATGTAGTGGGGCTATGATTGTAGTAGTGGTACATATGGTTGTATAGTGGGGATGTGATGGGTATAGTTATACAGTGGGGCAATATGATAGTTATGGTATGGATGTGCAACAAGGTAGAAAGAGGGTACATGGCTATAAATTGGTGATTAGGTGGGATTACAAGAAAGTGATTAGTGGGTTTTTGTGTGGTGATACGATCTGTGTGTTGGTTATTAAACCGAGTGAATTGATTCTAGTTTCTTGGGAAGTATATAACTAAAATAGTATATATGTTCTTGGGAAGAATATGGGAAAACTGTTTATTTGAAATGAAATTTGGAATGTGAACAACTAAATAATGAATGATCACATGCTAGAGTTAAATTAACAAATGTGATTGTTAATATGGGATTATTCAATATTTTTGAAATCTATTAAGTAGTTAAATGTGGATTAAAAGTATAATGTGACTTATGGCTTGTATTATGCTTGTATGAAGTTGTGGTTATGCTATATGGTAGAGGATATTAAATAATATGTATTTCTAAATGCAATGGGTTTTCTAACAATACTTGGATACATGGATCCAAGTGAATGATAAAATGATAATTATTGATAAAACACAAACCCTAGAATATGGCTTGTCGTCTTTTGTTTTGTGCATTTAGTGGCTAGAGCAAGGTCCGAAGTGCTGTGTGAAATATTTTTGGTTTAGAAACCATAGTTTGGGCTTAATTGTTTGGTATTATATATATATATATATACTTTTACTTCCTTGTAATTTTTATATGCACTCCACCCTAGTTGATCTCTTTGTGACAAACACCCCTATCATCATAGGGGAGGGTGTATTTCCCAAACATCCCACTGGGAGGATGGATGGATGGCCATATGCTCTTCCTTACTACCTATTCCTAGTGGTGATAGCCTATTTTTCTCTGGTCATGTTGTGGTTTTTAAGGCCCAAGTGTGTGTGAGCGAGTTGTGCTTTCCCAACTTTCTTTAGGATGAGATGTGTTGTTCATTACCAAGTGTCTTTGGGATGAGATGTAGTTTATAGCCTAATTTTCTATGGGTGGAATGCGATGTGGTATGTGGGAAAGGTGTCTGTGGGTGGTATGTGACGTGGTGTGAGGCCCAAGAATGTGTGGGCGGGATGTGATGAGGTTTTTTCCCTAGGTGATGAGACTAGCTGTAAGGCCTAGGTGTGTTTGGGTGGGTTGTGATGTGGTGTGTTCTGAAGAGCTAAGAGCACCAAGATGTTTTCTGTTAGGATGTGAGTGTGGATAATCAGTGGTAAAGTGGTACAGGGTACCCTATCATCAATCTACTTACTATATTAATTTACTTCAATTATGTTATTTGGTTATTATGCCTTGGTGAAGTTGGGGTGGCTAGTATTCCCCACTAGGTGTTGTTGGGTTCTTCTGTTTTCTAATAGGGGAATTAGTATGCTTCTTCCACTTTTGCATGAGAGACTATGGTTTTTCCAAATGGTTATACTTGTATGATCAACCTATGTATATAAAACTATTTTTAGGTTCCCATGATGAAATTGTGGACTGTTCTTGACATTTCTACCTCAGACCTTTGGAGTTATTGTTGCATTACTACCTTAACTTTTGTTTCTTCAGTTGGAGACTTTTACATGTATCAGTTTTTATTTATACATGCATTGTGGGATGGTTTAGATTTATTTTATATATGTCATAGAGTTGTTTTCAGTTTATTCGTCCTATCTCCCAATCTTTTTTTCTTATAAAGGGAAATGCCTCCCATATTGTGAGATCTTTGTACCCTTGGTGCTAGTAGCCTACCCAAGGCATACTGGAGGTGGGACATATGGTTCATTATCTCACTTTATTCATTGCCAACCCAAGAGGGATATCTTTGGAGGGAGGGGGTGTGACAGAATGGTATCAGAGGTGATGGTAAGGTGGAGTTTGGAGTTAGGCATAGTGAGGATTGCATGGTCTGTTAGGGAAATAGTGTCAGGTGACCTTAGTGAATAACATAGGCCAGGGAATACCAGACATGAAATGTACTTTTAGGATACCCTGTGATTCTATGCAAGGACTCTGAGCCTACAAAATGACCATGGGAAGTGGCACTGCTTGCAGGGTAGAGACCAAGGAGAGGTAGATGCATCATAATGACTTATGTTCTAAATAGAATTTATCAATTTTGGTGAATTTAAAATGAATTAAATGAATCATGATATTTTATACATGTTTCTCTATCTTTTCCCATGATTTTATTTCTAATATAATTCAATAGTTTTCTGATGAATCGTTCTTATAACCAAGAGGAAAGAGTAATATGATGGTTAAATGGATTGAATTGTTTGTTTAAAACCTTATTGAGGATTTAATTTGTTGTTTTCTATCATTTTATAGCATGATTCTTGATAAATTGAATTTTTCTTTCTCTTTTCAAAATGTATGACATACCTTATAATTTCCCAATGCTTGAAATTTTCAAACAAATATGCTTAGTGTATTTTTTTGTGATCAACTATTTAAATTTTGGAAACCATTATGAAGATTATTACCTTGAACTAGATTCCAAACTAGCATGATGAAATAAATTATTATGGATTAATGTTCCCATGTGAGTTAATATGACATATATTTTCTTTACATATTTTTATTAGAATCATGTGTTGCAAACTTGTTCTAAAATTTTTCTTTAGGCATTTAAATTATGAAAGCTCAGAAAATTTCTATATTGATTATTGATAATTCCTTTGAATTTGGAAACTTTGACAAGAATAAATTTATCTTTATTTGGAATGATTTCAATTCTATAGTGTTGATATAAATATATTTGGTAAGCATGTGTTAGGTTATAAATTAGTTCCACTTTTATTTAAAAATTTGGAAAATGATAATCATTCTATGTGGTAAATTTTTGAGACTTAAAACTATTTAAATTTTTAAACTTATTATTTTTTGAATGATAATAATTTTTAATTACTGAAATAACCTTACATCACATGTTAATTAATGTGTAGTTTTTTATGGGAAGCATGTAAAAAGATTAAACTGTTTTGTGTTAAATAACGAAATTATAGTAAAAAACATTTGGGTATGTAGAATGATTAATATGATTTGTAAGTATAAAATTATTATTCATATTTCATTAGAAAAGAATATTTTTGTGAAAAATTAAATGATTTAAGGAAAGTTTATTTTGATCATGATAAAGCATAGAACATTATAATACAACATGTTCAGTTTAATTTTTTTTGTTTAAAATCATGTATTACATTGATGGTCATGACAACATGTTGATTATGTAATGAACTATTTGAATTGAACACAAGGAAATATCATGTGTAATTTTTCAAATGAAGTTGTAAGTGTTTTTTACTTAGGTAATAAGATGAAACTATAATGTATTGTTTGAGAATATTGAGCATGGTCTGTGATACAACATGCGTTCTTTTTTTTCTTCAACTTGTATGCATGTTAGAACTATTTAAAATACACGGTAGAATATTTCACTTGAAATAATCTAGGAATGTTGAGTGTTTTTTGTGGTTTCATTGCTACCATTTCGTTATTGTGTTGATATTAATTGCGAAAAATATCAGCTGTTGGAACCCTTGGTTTACTATGGTTGTTTTAGATAATGGGACCCTTAATATGAATACTTGTTTAGACTCACCACGTAACGACCCAAACTTTTATTAATGAAAATTCATTCTAATCTAATTAAATGACTTATTTTGTAAAATATTTATATAAAAAATATGTACTTACTTGGTTTTATGTTTTGTTATTTTAAAATACTGTTAATAATTATTACCATTGCTAATATAGCTGTTGAATAGTGATCACATGATTAATATAAATATAGGGCTTTAAAAAATACAATTTACTCAGACAAAGGAAGTGACAAACACATCTAGTAGAATTGCTCCATACGAAGCCCATTTTTCGGAGCTCATAAAGGATGTATCATCACTAGGATTTTCTCTTGACCTCGACCAAGTTGAGCTTCAATGAGTTAACCTTGAACGGAACCTCCAACAGGATAATCAGAAGTTAATAGAAATTACCATCCGAGCAATATTATCCGAGCCGCCCCATGAGTCGGTCACCATCTCACACCTTACCCTTTGGTCTTATGTGGGTGTTGTAAGGGGTTATGTAACAATACCCTACCACTATGATTATGTGAAATATTTTTGTATAAAGAATACACATTGATTTTATTATTGTTACTTTCTAAATGTGTTTTAAAGCACAAACAATATTTTCAGTTAATATTCAATTAAGAAATCTATTTTGATGAATTAATGGATTTTTGAATTCAATAATATTTTAATAAAATATCATTACTAAATTAATTTTTATTAAATATAAATGATCCTATAATTTTTTATGAATACAATTGTAATTTTTATTAAGGTTTGAAAACTGTTTTTGTCATAACCCAGGAATTTTCAATAAATGTCGGATTTATTTTAAAAGTAAAAATTCACATATTTAGAAAATTATTTAGATAAAATGAATGTAATTTTTGGATTTAGGACATTGAAATTATCTAATAGTGAATTTTTCATAATTTTCTAAGAGTCAATTTTTTGGGTAAAAATTAAATACCATTTAAATATATAATATGTTTTATGACATCATAATGACCCACTAGTGATTTAATATAATAATATAAAAGGTATATTTGGACAATATATGTTTTAAATTTAAAATAATGTGATTTTAGATTTGTTTGATTAATTTTATGGTGCCTTAGTAGAGCCTCCAAGACATCTAAAATATTTTAACTTTTTAAAATGATTTCCTTGAGAGTGTGTCTCACCTCCATATAAGCAAGCCTAATATTTTAATAATTTCGTCCATTGAGATTATAAAATCATTCTTTACACTCCAATTTGTAAAAATTAATGGTCAAACACCATGGGTTTGTTTGTGGTTCTGAATATTTAATTATATAGATTCCAAAACCTATGTTTGTGAAATATTGAAGAATTCCCCTCTCTTTTCCTATATAAACCCACCCCAGATCCCACATCTACTCACTAAAAACTATTATAACACGTCCCTACTCTGCCCTACTTTCTCTATAATCCTCCCAAGGCACCCCAAGCTATCATGAATGCCCTCCCCAAGCTCTAGAAGTCACACACTTCCAAGGGATCCTCACTTTCCTTCCTTCCTTATTTATGTCCATGTTTCCTTATAGTGTTATGCTAATTTTATTTTCAATTAAAAATATTGGGGTATGATTTAAAACCTCACATATAATGACCTCCTTATGTTTTAATTATGATAGACCAATTTCTCACTCATTAATGCCTCCCAGGTACACCCGTTACCATGACAAAATTCCGTAAGGGATTTGTTGCTTTCACATTTTGTTCAAGTTTATTTATGTTGTTAAACCCTTTTATTTTAAATTAAAAATGTTGGGGTATTATTTAAAACCTTCACTATAATTACCTCATTATATTTTAATAATGATATACCCCTTTCTATCTCATTAATTCCTCACATGTACACCTGTTACAATGCCGAAATTCCATAAGGGATTTCTTCCTTTCTCATTTTTGTCCAAGTTTCTTGATTTGTTCTAACCTTTTTATTTTAAATTATAAATGTTTTGGTATGATTTAAAACCACCCCCGTACTTTCATCCTTATGTTTTAATGATTATGGACCTCTTTATATCTCATTAATCCCTCCCATGTACACCTGTTACCATGTCGAAATTTGATAAGAGTTATTCCATTTCTCCTCTTTCTTCAAGTTTCGTTATTATGTTACACCTTCTATTTCCAAATTACATGTGATGGGACATGTATATATATTAAACCTTAATGTCCCTTTCATTTAAATATGATGAGATTCCCCATTCTCTCTCATCAACCATTTTTATGATTTTTTTTGTCACGCCGTTATGCTGTTGAAATTGTACCTCGATTTCCAAGCCAAAATCATTGTGTAGTGAATACTATACCCATTTATCTATCAAGGGTATTCAATTTTATGCATATATAATTATTTTTTATATAAGTTCATGTATGTATTCCACATTTATTTATCTTGGAATAAATGATGATTTTCAGTGATTCTAAGTTATATGATCCATGTGGCACAATTATGCATGAAATGACATGTTTATAATGGGTGCGCCCTGATAGCACTTCAATGCATTGGGTAAAGATTAGTATCAAGATAATCCATTTGAAATTGGGGATTAATAATTATAATTCTAGTTTAGTGATGGTTTACTCATGATCCATGTTCAATGAGCCTTGGCTCATGCTAATATCATGTTAAATATTGTAGCCACATCTCCATGTTATGATAATCATGCTATATCAAGCCTTTATGTTCATGTTTCTCTTATTATCCATTGATATAACTATTGCCTAACATGTATTTTATTCTTCATGTTATACTTTTTTTACTCCATGACTTGGATTTATAGCTCACCCTTTTCTTATGCATGTTCTCAGGTTATCACATGCAATGCTAAGTATGAAGGAATGTTGTGTAACACCCCGAGATTTTATGAAAAATATTCTTTTTAATTTCACTAATGTCTTGTGTTGTACGCTACACCAAAATGAGCTTTCACAACACGCATCCTTGACTTGCCTTTCATTACACGCAATCGCAACCTTCCTCGATAGCGTGTGTAGTACGCAATACTGAGTTTCACGAAACAACGATATGCTATTAAAATATTATTAAAAATAGCCGTTATGAATAATAATAACCACTTTTTGAAATTTTGTAAATTTTATTTTTCAAAATGGAATTCATTTTTAGATTCGAAGTATCGAATTTAGCCTAAGGTGAAATTTTGGTACTTTTCGGATAACTTTCATATTCTGATGAATAGTGAAAATTACTAAATTATAATTAAAAACAACTTTTTTAATCGAAATAATTAATAGTGATAAATTATTAATTTGAGTGGTTTTAAAGTATATTTATAATATATTTTTACAATTTAATACAATTTTGGTCATTGGTTGTAATTTCACATTTAAACCAGACATAATCAAGTGTCAATCTTTTGATAGATATTGTTTCTTAAAAACACGCTATTTGTTTTAACAGCGGGATTTAATTATAAAATTAATTAATGAAACTTCTATGTTATGAATTTGGTAAAATAGACTTCATTTTTGAATTCGGAATATGAAATATAGCTTAGGATAAAATTTTGGCATTGTTCTGAAAAACATCAATTTTTGATGAATAGTGAAACTACTAAGTGGTAGTTAAAAAACTGAATTTTTCATAAAACTTAATTTTACCACTTCTGTGAATGGAATTTCAAAAATCCTAGAGACACGGTTGATGTCAGTAAGTAAAATGTGGTTCAATGAGATGAAAATAATTTTTGGTGAATAGTAACTTTTTACTTTTTTTTACCGCGGTTAATAGTAAATAGGGTAACTAAGGGTAAATATGATATTACTATTACCCTAACATGTGTCCTAATTCTATTGGATAAGTGTAATTCGACCAAAAACAACCTTATGAATATAATATGACCATTTAGGTCCACTTAGATTAGATTATGACATTTAATATTATTTTATTTAATGAATAGTTAAAATAGTTAAAATCAATGTTTAATAAGTAAATAATTTTTAATATGGGGTTATACATAAGATAAATTCGACTATAAATATTCATTATAAAGATAAAAAGATTTCCTATATAATGGTATTTTATTTTTAATTTTTAGACATTATATAATTTAATTTATTTATGACACAATGATGATGCAGTAATTATCTTATTAATGAAATATTGACATAATTGATGTTATAAACACCAAAATAAATGTAATTTGAGACTTTTTATGAATTCCACTAATTTTCTAGGTTACTATGATATATTAGTGTGTATTTAATCAACTTGGTTCGAACATATAATTCTGTTATGACTTTCACAAAAATCATATATCAAATAGTGTCAAAATTGACACAAAATAGTTTTTAAATCAAATATTATATTATTAATTGTTATTTTATTCCTAAAAATCTAAGGTTCGGCCAAATGACTTAGATACGGATATATATATTAATAATAAACAATTTGGGGTTCGTTTTGCATGTTATAGTAAGTGTATTAACCATATAGTGTAAGAAAACAAAAAGACACGGTAAAAGTTAAATTATTTAAGTTAAAGTTAAATCTAATTGATAAGGTTAAAATAATAACCTAAACTTGTCTAAATCCTATTGGTTGATAGGATTTCGACCCATCCCCACTTTAGCTTCGAAATAAGACCCTTTGGAACCATTATAAACGGATTTTGACTTTAATATAAAATAATATTTTGAGATATTCCTAAGGTGACCCTCTCATCCCTTATAAAAGGGAACATCCTCCCTCTCTTCCTCACACAACTTTGAGCCTTAAAGCTTGGCCAACCCCTGCCAAAATCCCTTCTACACTTCCCTAGTATCATCCTAGAGGTCCTGGTCTTCTTCAAAGACCATCCTTGGTTCTTTAAGTGGGGGCTAAGAAAAGGCGCGTCAAAAAGAGGTAATATCCATTACCGATCTTTTTCAATTTCTTTTTTTCTTCAACTTCTTCTTCTTTAGTTGTTTCATGATAAAGTAATAACATAAGTATTTATTATATACTTATTTGTTATTATAAATATGAAACAACTCTAATTAACCTTCTATCCATCCTATGGAAAAAGGAAATCACCGTGCGTGCGTACGTACGGAATACCGTCTCCACGCCGCAGTGTAATCTATTTTCCGCCACCACCTTAATTGGATGGGTATAAAGGTGTAATGAGTAACTATATATGATTATTATAAAGTGATATTGATACTGAAATAGTATACATACACTTCAACACAATTCCACGACCATGGGAACGATATCATCGCTCGTGCGTACGTATGGACTACCGTCTCCACGACGCGATGAGATTCATTCTCAATGATTAACCATTCATGAATGATTATAAAGTATATATAATAAGTACTAATGAAATATATGACCTGATAATGATACTGGAATTATTTATATTTATATGTATGTCATCTACTTAATTCCATTCAATTCAATAAGGAAACAAAAACAGCGTTCATGCGTACGTACGGACTACCGTCTCCATGAACGGTGTATTTCTTTCCATTTACTGATTTATTATATATGTATATTCTGAATATATATGTATAAATCATGTTTTATATTCTTTAATTAAGTAATCATGATCTAAGTAATCATATGAATAATTACAAGTTAAAAACACGAACGACAAATGAGACGATTTTACCCAAAACGCTACTTTAACATGAATTTACAAAAGAACGGGTAATATAAAGTCATAAGTGGACCATATATGATATAATAACAATGAATATGATTCTGGAATAAATCAATAACATTATTTAAATCATTATACAGGAGGTTCGGACACTTACAAAGCAAGTCGAACCTAAGGTAAGGGAAAATATCACAATCTCATTTTTATCCGAGATTGTATTTACTTTGGAAATTACTGGGGTGTATTTTATCATCCAAATCCATGTTTCCTCAATATGTAATATTATTTCCATCCACCTACAATTGTTTAAATCCAATTTTACCCTTCGGTGAATTTTTAGTAAAAGATAAGGAATATTTTGTCGTTTTTCGTACGAGGTACTTTTTGACTTTTCCGACAAAAGTACGAAGAATGTTTTTTTAACTTATACAGCATTAATGGATTTTTAAAACATTATTTCCAAGAAGCTTCCTTTACAAGTTTTCAAGTTTATTTTTAATCAACTTCTTTTAGTTTGTAATTGTATGACATGTTAAGAAAGGAAAAGTGTTTTTGAAGTTGAAAGGATATTTTTCCTCAAGAATGGAGTTCAAGTGTTTTATCAAAATTATTTTCCATCTAAGATAACATAGGGTTCTGTTTCTATCCCTATTTTTACATTGATTTGGTTATGTTGTGATGGAATTATTTTTATGAATTCCTTTATCTTATATGAATTGTTTTATTATGTCATGATGTTTAAGAATCCCATTTTTATTACATGGGTTATGAAATGATGTATGGTTTATGATTTTGTGGCACACATAAGAATGGTATCATTATGAGATGGGTGTGACCTATATCTCCCTCTAATGCATTGGGTAAAGATTTTATATCTCATGAGATAGACATGGCTGAAATGGTAGGTTATACCGGTTCAGTGAAACATGACTGAAATGAGGGTTACTCGATTCAGAAAGGGACTTTGTCCACTAAGATAGTCTTGGCAATGAGTCTTGACTAACAAGAAATGATTCTCTATGATTATGTGTGTATGCCACAAAGTTTCATGTTTTAAGTTATGATTATTGGGATTTCATTTCACTACTATGATTTATCCCATGTTATGAAATTATGCTCTCTTTTGCAGGTTAAGATTTCCAAAAGTTATGTTCTTATGAATATGATGTGATTGATTTTTCTTTTGTTTACCCTTACTGAGCATTTGAGCTCTCCCTTTTATGTTTTCTTTTCCCCAGGATATAAAGAAAGGTTTTAGGTAAAAAAAGGGAAGATCTTTATGGGAGATATTGAAGATCTTTCACCACGATTAGAAGATTACGTTCCGAGTTTCCAAAGACACTAAACTATTACGATCCTTGTGTGTGTGTTTTTGTTATGTACTAAGTATTCCGCAAATGTAATGTAATGTCCATGTACATCAAGCTTCGGGTCTCTACAGTTGCTATTAGAGGAAATGTTTAGTCAACCTTTGGAAACTAGGATGCGAAAACGTTAGTGATATCCCTAGAGATATTTCTAAGGTATGTCTAGGGATGTCCCTAAGGATAAGTATACATATAGGATATAGTCCTATAACTATGGTAACGATCTTAGAATTTAACCTAAGATGTTAGATATTGAAGTTACTCCCCCTTTATTATGATTTTTTCATCTAACACTATTCTTTTTGGGTTTTAGAAAATGGCTGGAAACAAGATGATTCACGATAATGGAGGATATGATGGAAAATGGAATGATATTATTCATAAGCAATCAAATGAAATGGGATTTGGAAGTCCAAACATCATTATTATGCCGAATCAGCAATCTCATAATATGATCAATAAAGTAAAATTTGTTAAGTTTCCTGACTCGGCTAATAAGAGAAAGATGGAGTTTCATGATGATCATAGAGGAAAGAAAGTTAAATTTCCCCTATGTAAATCATGTGGGAAGAGGCATCAAGGAGAATGTTTCAAAGGAACTGGAAGATGCTTTGGGTGTGGAAAAGAAGGACACAAAGCCAGTAAGTGCAATGGAAATGTTTCAGTTAACACCATGGATGAGGTTAATGGTATTGCTACGACATCAACAATGGTTAAATGTTTTAAATGTGGAATGTACGGGCATTATGCAAACCAATGACCTAAAGGAATGTCTAATGAAGAGAATCGGTATGGTCATATGGGTAGTATTTTTGTTGATGATGATGAAGAGACTACAAATGATATGTGATATGAAAGAATTGTTGAAGCTCGGTCAATGGTTTAAGAAGGTAGTGGAATGATTACATGTTTATCAAGTGTAATGATGTACTATAGAATAAAAAGACATCTAAGGATTGTTACACTGTTGTCTTTCCTTAAGTTTTGAAAGTTTATGATGAATGGTATGAGTAACAATGAAAGGTTATTCAGATATTTTTTGGAAAGTGGATGATATGCGCATAATGAAGTGATAAAGAGAAAATAAAATGCTTGACAGTATTCATGAGCTCATGATTGATGTAAGGACTAAGTGATATCATGTTTTGAGTATATAGAATTTTGAGGATTTTGGTATGTGGAAAGTGTTAACGTTTAACTGCATTCATGTTTTCAATAAGGTTCAATGGGTATTCAAGAGAATACATGATTAAGGCATTTGAATGTTTAGAATGTGACCAACAAGACATATCTTATGATATATGGGGATCAACGATGGTGTTAAATCTCTGGAAATCGTTTTCACTATGTTATGAGAGTGGACTGCAGTATTATGGATAAGCCTAAAGATTGAAATGAATTATGTAGGACATAAGTTAGTATTGTTTAAGGATAGAAGTTTTTTCGATATTATTGATGGGATGTTATAGTTTTAGAAAAAGGACAACCTGCAGGACGGGTGATAGCCCATCGCGTCGGACAAGGCTGTGGGAATCGAACCCACAACCGAAGTGCGACTGGCCTTTATCGCCTACCACTGGCCTACAGGAAGTCCCTGTTTAGTAGAAACTAGTTTTATTATATTAAGCAGTATGATATATGAAGTATAAGTCCATTTTAGGTACCATATATGATTAATCTCACTATAGAATGACTTATGTATATTTAATAACTTTTTCTAACCTTTTGATGGAATGACCCGTCATTCTATCACATGATCTGCTAACACTTCACGAATAACAAATTCAACTTCATTTATTTAAGAGATGAAGTGGAAATTGTTCAAGGCACGAACAATAGTGAGATTGTACCAAAATAAATTAAGTATTTATTCTAATTCAAATTCTTCAACATTAGGGAAATGATCTTGAAAACCAAAAATGTTGTCACAGTGCTCTTATATCTGATTAATCAGATGGTACCTTAGATCGTCACAAATTTATGGATTTGTGATTGTTGTCTTTTCCATATCCATGTTCTCTACCACTCTCCATCAGAACATGATGGTTAGATTTTTCTTCCATATCCATATTTTCACCTATGTGGAAACCCAGTGATTAGTTTATTTGGGTAACCGTTACGTTTCATACTTTTGTTTTTAAAGATTGGTTTTGGTATTCCTTTTTACGATGTGGGTTTCTATTAAATAAAATTTCTAATAGTAAACCATTTATAACCCCAACGAATTTCGAGGGCGAAATTCATTTTAAGGGGGGTAGAATGTAACACCCCGAGATTTTATGAAAAATATTCTTTTTAATTTCACTAATGTCTTGTATTGTACACTACACCAAAAGGAGCTTGCACAACACACATCCTTGAATTGCCTTGCATTACACGCAATCGCAACCTTCCTCGATAGCGTGTGTAGTACGCAATACTGAGTTTCATGAAACAACGATATGCTATTAAAATATTATTAAAACTAGCCGTTATGAATAGTAATAACCACTTTTTGAAATTTTGTAAATTTTATTTTTCAAAATGGAATTCATTTTTAGATTCGGAGTATCGAATTTAGCCTAAGGTGAAATTTTGGTACTTTTCGGATAACTTTCATATTCTGATGAATAGTGAAAATTACTAAATTATAATTAAAAACAACTTTTTTAATCGAAATAATTAATAGTGATAAATTATTAATTTGAGTGGTTTTAAAGTATATTTAGAATATATTTTTACAATTTAATACAATTTTGGTCATTGGTTGTAATTTCACAATTAAACCAGACATAATCAAGTGTCAATCTTTTGATAGATATTGTTTCTTAAAAACACGCTATTTGTTTTAACAGCGGGATTTAATTATAAAATTAATTAATGCAACTTCTATGTTATGAATTTGGTAAAATAGACTTCATTTTTGAATTCGGAATATGAAATATAGCTTAGGATGAAATTTTGGCATTGTTCTGAAAAACATCAATTTTTGATGAATAGTGAAACTACTAAGTGGTAGTTAAAAAACTGAATTTTTCATAAAACTTAATTTTACCGCTTCTGTGAATGGAATTTCAAAAATCCGGGAGACACGGTTGATGTCAATAAGTAAAATGTGGTTCAATGAGATGAAAATAATTTTTGGTGAATAGTAACTTTTTACATTTTTTTACCGCGGTTAATAGTAAATAGGGTAACTAAGGGTAAATATGATATTACTATTACCTTAACACATGTCCTAATTCTATTGGATAAGTGTAATTCGACCAAAAACAACCTTATGAATATACTATGACCATTTAGGTCCACTTGGATTAGATTATGACATTTAATATTATTTTATTTAATGAATAGTTAAAATAGTTAAAATCAAAGTTTAATAAGTAAATCATTTTTAATATGGGGTTATACATAAGATAAATTCGACTATAAATATTCATTAGAAATCTAAAAAGATTTCCTATATAATGGTATTTTATTTTTAATTTTTAGACATTATATAATTTAATTTATTTATGACACAATGATGATGTAGTAATTATCTTATTAATGAAATATTGACATAATTGATGTTATAAACACCAAAATAAATGTAATTTGGGACTTTTTATGAATTCCACTAATTTTATAGGTTACTATGATATATTAGTGTTGATTTAATCAACTTGTTTCGAACATATAATTCTGTTATGACTTTCAAAAAAATCATATATCAAATAGTGTCAAAATTGACACAAAATAGTTTTTAAATCAAATATTATATTATTAATTGTTATTTTATTCCTAAAAATCTACGGTTCGGCAAAATGACTTAGATAAGGATATATATATTAATAATAAACAATTTGGGGTTCGTTTGGCATGTTATAGTAAGTCTATTAACCATATAGTGTAAGAAAACAAAAAGGCACGGTAAAAGTTAAATTATTTAACTTAAAGTTAAATCTAATTGATAAGGTTAAAATAATAACCTAAACTTTTCTAAATCCTATTGGTTGATAGGATTTAGACCCATCCCCACTTTATCTTCGAAATAAGACCCTTTGGAACCATTATAAACCGATTTTGAATTTAATATAAAATAATATTTTGAGATATTCCTAAGGTGCCCCTCTCCTCCCTTATAAAAGGGCACATCCTCCCTCTCTTACTCACACAACTTTGAGCCTTCAAGCTTGGCCAACCCCTGCCAAAATCCCTTCTCCACTTCCCTAGTATCATCCTAGAGGTCCTGGTCTTCTTCAAAGACCATCCTTAGTTCTTTAAGTGGAGGCTAAGAAAATGCGCCTCAAAAAGAGGTAATATTCATTACCGATCTTTTTCAATTTCTTTCTTCTTCAACTTCTTCTTCTTTAGTTGTTTCATGATAAAGTAATAAAATCAGTATTTCTTATATACTGACATGTTATTATAAATATTAAACAACTCTAATTAACCTTCTATCCATCCTACGAAAAAAGGAAATCACCGCGCGTGCGTACGTACGGAATACCGTCTCCACGCCGCGGTGTAATCTATTTTCCGCCACCACCTTAATTGGATGGGTATAAAGGTGTAATGAGTAACTATATATGATTATTATAAAGTGATATTGATACTGAAATAGTATACATACACTTCAACACAATTCCACGACCATGGGAATGATATCATCGCTCGTGCGTACGTACGGACTACCGTCTCCACGACGCGATGAGATTCATTCTCAATGATTAACCATTCATGAATGATTATAAAGTATATATAATAAGTACTAATGAAATATATGACCTGATAATGATACTGGAATTATTTATATTTATATGTATGTCATATACTTAATTCCATTCAATTCAATAAGGAAACGAAAACAGTGTTCATGCGTACGTACGGACTACCGTCTCCATGAACGGTGTATTTCATTCCATTTACTGATTTATTATATATGTATATTCTGAATATATATGTATAAATAATGTTTTATGTTCTGGAATTAAGTAATCATGATCTAAGTAATCATATGAATAATTACAAGTTAAAAACACGAACCTCAAATGAGATGATTTTACCCAAAACGCTACTTTAACATGAATTTACAAAAGAACGGGTAATATAAAGTCATAAGTGGACCATATATGATATAATAACAATGAATATGTTTCTGGAATAAGTAAATAACATTATTTAAATCATTATACAGGAGGTTCGGACACTTACAAAGCAAGTCGAACCTAAGGTAAGGGAAAATATCACAATCTCATTTTTATCCGAGATTGTTTTTACATTGGAAATTACTGGGGTGTATTTTATCATCCACATCCATGTTTCCTCAATATGTAATATTATTTCCATCCACCTACTATTGTATAAATCCAATTTTACCCTTCAGTGAATTTTTAGTAAAAGATAAGAAAGGAATATTTTGTCGTTTTTCGTACGAGGTACTTTTTGACTTTTCCGACAAAAGTATGAAGAATGTTTTTTTTAACTTATACGGAATTAATGGATTTTTAAAACATTATTTCCAAGAAGCTTCCTTTACAAGTTTTCATGTTTATTTTTAATCAACTTCTTTTAGTTTGTAATTTTATGACATGTTAAGAAAGGAAAAGTGTTTTTGAAGTTGAAAGGATATTTTCTTCAAGAATGGAGTTCAAGTGTTTTATCAAAATTATTTTCCATCTAAGATAACATAGGGTTATATTTCTATCCCTATTATCACATTGATTTGGTTATGTTGTGATGAAATTATTTTTATGAATTCCTTTATCTTATATGAATTTTTTTATGATGTCATGATGTTTAAGAATCCCATTTTTATTACATGGGTTATGAAATGATGTATGGTTTATGATTTTGTGGCACACATAAGAATGGTATCATTATGAGATGGGTGGGACCTATATCTCCCTTAAATTCATTGGGTAAAGATTTTATATCTCATGAGATAGACATGGCTGAAATGGTAGGTTATACCGGTTCAGTGAAACAGGACTGAAATGAGGGTTACTCGATTCAGAAAGGGACTTTGTCCACTAAGATAGTCCTGGAAATGAGTCTTGAATAACAAGAAATGATTCTCTATGATTATGTGTGTATGCCACAAAGTTTCATGTTTTAAGTTATGATTATTGGGATTTCATTTCACTACTATGATTTATCCCATGTTATGAAATTATGCTCTCTTTTGCAGGTTAAGATTTCCAAAAGTTATGTTCTTATGAATATGATGTGATTGATTTTTCTTTTGTTTACCCTTACTGAGCATTTGAGCTCACCCTTTTATGTTTTCTTTTCACCAGGATATAAAGAAAGGTTTTAGGTAAAAAAGGGGGGAAGATCTTTATGGGAGATATTGAAGATCTTTCACCACGATTAGAAGATTACGTTCCAAGTTTCCAAAGACACTAAACTATTACGATCCTTGTGTGTGTGTTTTTGTTATGTACTAAGTATTCCGAAAATGTAATGTAATGTCCATGTACCTAAAGCTCCGGGTCTCTACATGTTGTTGTCACGTAAAAGAAGTTTTCAATAAATATGTTGTGTTTTATGTTATAAGTTGTGATGTAATGTTCCTAATATCCAAAGACACTAGACCTATCAATCCTTATAGTTTTATTAAGTTCATGTTTATGTAATAAGTCATTTTTAAGTGTGTAATAAAGAGTCTGGTTTTTATAGTTGGTATCATAGGATAGTTTTAGTTATTTTTGGGATTAGGATTAGAAAAACCTAGTGAAAGCCATAGGAAAAAAACTAAGTATAATAAAAACATCCCTAAATTTTGGTGAGTATATATTAAGTGGTTTATCAAGTAAATACATCCATGTCTAGGTACTAACAAGTAGAGGCAGGTCTAGATCAAATTTATCTAGGGTTAAAACCTGAGAACATCGCTTTGATCTAGACACGAATGAGAACTGGTACACGACAACGGGCTTTGCTGCACTCTTGGTTGCGACACTCCCGAGGGATATGCTTTGGTAAATTGTTAATCTTATTATAAATCATTATTAAGGGAATAAAAAAATTCCCCTAAGAATATATGTTGGGATGTAGATCATGAATAACATATATAGAATCCTATAAATTCATAAGTTAAGGAAATAAATGTAATTTATAAGTAATCCATTTTTGTCATTGGATTCCACTTTAGGTTCTTAATTATTTAAGAAGATCATCCCCAAGTATATAATGAATAAAGTATAACCAGAATAAAAAATTTAAAGGAATAGTTATCATGCATAGTTATACACCTTCTTTTTTATCCTGAAAGTTTAGTAGAACAATCCCAACAACACCTCAAATCATGGAAGTAGAGATGTTGGTGAGAATAGAAAAGGGGGAAATCATTTCATACCATGAATAAACTTCTACCCTGTCACAATTCTATGATTTAACTTCCCAGCAAACATCATCATACTCTATCTGGTGGAATTTGATGCAATTCTTGGGACATATTTATATTCTCTATATAGATCCAAGATAAATTGCAGTGAGAGGTAAATAACTTTCTATATATAGAATCAACCCCCAATTCTGTACAATTGCAAGGAGAAGGATGAATCTTATTTAGAACCATCATCTCAAGTGTGGATATTACTACCCTATTAACATTCATATCTTTCTCAGATGATTGAGTCTAAATAAGAAACCACCCCTGAAGACATGCCTATTGTGTGGGAATTCACTGAATTGTTTCCCAAGGAATTTCCTAGTCTACCTCCTAGAAGAGATTTTGAATTCTTGATTAAACATATACCTAGGGAATTGAAAATTTCTAAGAATCTATATAGAATGGATGTTGTGGAGCATGTGGAGATAAAGAAAAAACTACAAGAGAATATAGATAAAGGGTTTATACGCCCAAGTGCTTCACCATGGGGTGCACCAGTTCTCACTACTAGAAAAGAAGGCTACAACTACAGACCTATAGCCATAGTTTTAAAACCATGTATATAGGTGTCTAAGAATATGGTTTTAAAACCTTGGCTATAGGTATCTCAGGCCTCAGTTATGTGGCATATATCCACAGTTTTAAAACTGTGGCTATAGGTCTTTTTTTCATGGCCTTTAGCCTCGCCAAAAAAATTTACCGCCAAAAAATTGGTGGGAAAAACTATTGCCATGGTTTTCAGGATACAATTAAATTTTTTAATAATATATATAACATATTATATATATATATATTCACACAAAAAATCCTTGTTGTTGTAGTGGTTAAGTCGCTGAAACATGAAAGGAAGATGCTGGGATCAAATCCGGCTAGGCACACATTATTTTTATGCTATTACCACGATTTTTTAGAGATATAGCCACGGTTTGAACCGTGGTAATAGGACACCTACTGCCACAGTTTTCTAGTGATATAGCCATGGTTAAAACCATGGCAATAAGCCACCTATTTCCATGGGTAAAACCATGGCCATAGGTCAACTTCCATGGTTGACAACAAAGAAACCTATGGCCACAGTTTTCAAAACCATGGCAATAGGCCACCTATTTCCACGGTTAAAACTATTACCATAGGTCAGACCCTACTGCCCTGATGATAGTGCCCATGTTTGGAAAAAACCATGACCATAGCCTACAACCATGGTTTTGGGCCCTATTGCCATGGTTTTGAACCGTGACAATAGCCCATTTTTCTAGTTGTGTCTCTTTGTCAAGAAGAAGGATGGGTCAATGCGCCTTTGCATTGATTATCATGAGCTCAATAAAATCAAAATAAAGAACAAGTATCCTCTTCCTCAAATTGATGACTTGTTCAATCAGCTACGTGGAGCACAATACTTCTCCATGGTGGATCTGTGGTCAGGATATTACCAAGTAAGGGTAAAGAAGGAGGATATCCCCAAGACTACTTTTTGTAAAAGGTACAAGAACTATTAATTCATATTAATGCCTTTTAGACTCACTAATACTCCAAAAATCTTCAAGGAATTGATGAATAAAGTCTTTAGATATTACCTTGACAAATTTTTGGTAGTCTTTATAAATGATATTATAATATACTCCAAAACCAAGGTGGATCATGAGGAGCATCTAAGAACTATACTACAAACCTTGTGAAAGGAGAAGCTCAATGAAAAGTACAACAAGTGTGTGTTATGATTAAAGAAGGTCTCATTATTGGGTCATATCATCAAAATCAATGGGATATATATGGATCCCTCCAATAAAAATTCAACTGAGGGATGGTCGAGGCCAAAATCGGTGACAAATATCTATAGCTTCTGGGGGTTAGCTAGATATTATCGCTGATTTGTGAGAAATTTCTCACGAATGTCAAAACCTATTACCAAGATAACTTAGAAGGGATTCAAGTTTTCTTGGAGTGATGAATGTGAAGAGAGCTCCAAGGAGTTGAAAAAGAGTCTTATCACTATGCCCATGCTCACTCTACCCACAAGTGGATAAATTTTCATGGTATTCAGTGATGCCTCGAAGAAGGGTTTAGGCTATGTGTTGATGAAAAATGAAAAATTAAATTCCTATATGTTAAGGTAATTGAAAGTTCATGAGAAAAAATATCCAACACATGATCTAGAGTTGGCTATAGTAATATTTGTTTTAAAAATTTGGTGAAATTACCTCTTTGGGTAGAAGTGTGAAATATATACGGACCATAAAAGCCTCATGTATATATGCACATAGAAATAGGTGAACATGTACCAAAATATATGGTTAAAGTTGATCAAAGACTATGACTACTTAATCAATTACCACCCTAGGAAAGAGAATAAGGTGGCAGATTCTCTAAGTAGATAGGACCCAATAATTCTATTATTGATGAGAATTGAAAAGCATCCAATATTTTTAGATTTGATGAAGATGGACATGGAAATCATAAAGAATGTAACATCATAAATCCTTTCACAAATGATTTATGAATCGTCTCTTTTGGAAAGGTTAATGGATGCTCAAAAGGATAATGTAGTAATTCAGAATAAAGTGGAAACTATCAGAAAAGGGAAATCCTCAGAGTTCAATGTTAATGAAGAAGGAATTATGATATTTGGGACAAGACTATGTGTTCCACCAAATAAAGAGTTAAAGAATTAACTTTTGGATAATGCACATAGTTGAAATCTCTCCATTAACCCAGGAAACACAAAGATGTATCAAGATCTTAGAGAGAATTATTGGTTAGATAACATGAAGAAGGAGATCGTTGAGTATACATCAAAATTTCTGGAAGTTTAGAAATTGAAGGAGAGGTAGAAGTCTAAGGGGATGATGAAATCATTACCCATACCAACATGGAAATGGGAAAACATCACCATGGACTTTTTCACTGGACTTTTGAAGACATTTAAAGGAAAAAGGGATATATAGGTTTTCATGGATTGTATTACAAAGACTGTACACTTCATTGAAATTTATGAGGATTTATCATTAGATCAACTGGCATGGATAAACATCAAAGAAACAGAAAGGCTGCATGGGGTACCACTATTTATTGTATCTAATCGAGATCCAAGATTCACCTCAATGTTATGGAAGAGTCTCCAACACACTCTAAATACTGAGCTGAACTTCAGTATGACTTTTCATCCTAAAACTAATGTCCAATATGAGTGGACTATCCAAAAAATTGAGGACATTTTGAGATCATTCTCAATGGAATTCAAAGGAAGATGGGATCAACATCTTACTCTGGTAGAGTTCTCTTACAATAATAGTTTCCACTCAAGCATCCAAATGGCTCCTTATGAATACCTTTATGGGAAGAGGTGAAGAACACCGTAATGTTGGGATGGAGTTGGGGAGTGAAATATCATAGGTACATAAATGGTTGAATAAATGGTAGAGAAGGTTAAGACCATCCACCAGCACATTAAAGATGTTTAGAGTCAACAAAATAGCTATGCTGATAATCATCGACGAGACCTAGAGTTTGATGTTGGATGCATGGTATTCCAATTCATATCACCATGGAAGAGAGTTATGAGACTTGGGAATAAGGGAAATCTTATTACAAGGTACAAAATACCTTTTGAGATCCTTGATCACATTGGAACATTGGACTATCGACTAGTACTCCCACCAAACCTATCTCATGTACATGATGTATTCCATGTATCACTCTAGAGGAAGTACATACCTGACCCATCACATGTACTCAATCCAGAGGTGGTACCATTAAAGAATGGCCTCTCCTATGAAGAGAAGCCGATGAAGATCTAAGATTGTAGGGAAAAAGTTCTACAAAATAAGAGAATTTCCCTCATCAAGGTGTTTTTAGAAACCACATGTTTGAAGAAGCAATGTGGGAATTGGAGCATGTGATGAAGAAGAGTTACCTTCATCTGTTTTATTGTGGGAAAAATAAATTTCGAGGGTGAAATTTTTTAAGGGGGGATGATTGTAATGACACAAACATTTATTAATAAAAATTCCTCTTGATCTAATTAAACATATTATTTTTAAAATTTTTTGTATAAAACAAATGAACTTCCTTGGTTTTATGTTTTTTGATTTTAAAATACCGTTAAGAATTGTTTCCATTTCTAATATAGCCATTGAACATTGATCACATGATTTGTATAAATATAGGGCTTTACCAAATCCAATTTACTCAGACAAAGGAAGCGATGGCCTCATCTAGTAGAATTGCTCCATATGAAGCACATTTTTTGGAGCTCGAAAAGGAGGTGGCATTAGTGTGCTTCTCTCTTGACCAAGACCAAGTTGAGCTTCAACATGTTAAGCTTGAAGATAATCGACTACGAGAGAAGTGGATGTTAATAGAGATTACCACCCAAGAGATGTTATCTGAGCCGCCCCAATAGTTTTTCACCATCGCACACCTTACCCTTAGGTATTATGTGGGTTTTATAAGGGGTTATGTAACAATACCTTAACACTATGGTTATGTGCATTATTTTTGTATAAGCAATATACATTCATTTTATTATTGTTACTTTTGTAAATGGTTTTTAAAGAACAAATATATTTTTAGTTAATATTTAATTAATAAATATATTTTGATGAATTAATTGATTTTTTAATTAAATAATATTTTAATAAAACATTATTACTAAATTAATTTTTATTAATTATAAGTTACCATATAATTTGTTATGAATATAATTGTAATTATTATTAAGTTTTGAAATTTTTTTTTGTCATAACCCATGATTTTTTAATAAATTTCGGTTTTATATTAAAAGTAAAAAATTCAAATATTTAGATAATTATTTAGATAAAATGAATACTATTTTTGGATTCAGGATTTTGAAATTATCTAAAGGTGAATTTTTCATAATTTTCTGAGACAGTCGAATGTTTGGGTAAAAATTAAATACCGGTTAAATATGTAATGTGTTTTATGACATCATAATGACCCAATAGTGACATAATAAAAATTCTATATTTGGTATATTCCTCCAATATATGTTTTTCCTTTAAAATAATTTCATTTTATATTTGTTTTATTAATTTTATGGTGCCTTAGTGCACCCTCCATCACTTAAAAAATATTTTAACTTTTTAAAAATATTTTCTTGAGAGTGTCACTCACCTCTACATAAGAAGGCATAATATTTTAATATTTTTGTCTATTTTAATTATAAAATAATTTTTACAATCCCATTTGGC
The DNA here is from genome assembly GCA_963277665.1 of Viscum album. Taxonomy (NCBI): domain Eukaryota; kingdom Viridiplantae; phylum Streptophyta; class Magnoliopsida; order Santalales; family Viscaceae; genus Viscum; species Viscum album. The sequence continues at coordinate 685,703,131 of OY728142.1, read as the reverse complement.
AAAAAAAATGGGAAAAATCATGGTTTGGTTTGTGGTTTTGAATATTTAATTATATAGATTCCATAACCTATGTTTGTGAAATATTAAAGAATTCCACACTCTTTTCCTATATAAATCCACTCAATCTCCCACTTATTTTCACTCAAAACCCATGGATCACGTCCATACTATTCACTTATCTTTATATAATCCTCCCAAGGATCCTAAATCTCTCAATAATCCCCTCCCTAATCTCTATAAGTCACACACTTCCAAGTAAGAGATCCTCACTTTCCTTCCTTCCTTATTTATGTCCATGTTTCTGTATAGTGTTATCCCCAATTTATTTTCAATTAAAAATGTTGTGGTATGATTTCAAACCTCTCCTATATTTTCCTTCCTATGTTTTAATTATTAGATACCCCTTTCTATCTCATTGATACCTCCCATACACCTGTTACCATGCCGAAATTCTGTACGAGATTTCTTCCTCTCTCATTCTTGTCCATGTTTCTTTATGTTGTTATAGCCTTTTATTTTCAATTAAAAATGTTGGGATATAATTTAACACCCCCTATACTTCCATAATTATTTTTTAATTCTAGTATACCCCTTTGTCTCCCATCAATACCTCCCATTTACACTCATTACCATGCCAAAATTCCGTAAGGGATTTCTTCTTTTTTTCATTTTTCCAAGTTTCTTTTTTTGTTATACCATTTTATTTTCAATTAAAAATGTTGGGGTATGATTTATAACTACCCCATACTTCTCTAATTATATTTTAATGATTATATACCTCTTTCTGTCTCATTAACACCTCCCATGTGCACCCATTACCATGCTGAAATTTCATAAGAGTTATTCCATTTCTCCTCTTTCTTCGTGTTTCTTTATTATGTTACACCTTATATTTGAAAATTACATGTGTTGGGAATTGTATCTATTTGAAGCACTGAATGTGCCTTTCATTTTTATATGATGATATATCCTGTTCTCTCTCATCAACCATTTTTATGAATTCTTATGTCACACCGTTATGCTACCGAAACTCCACCACAATTTTCCAATCCAAAATCATTGTGTAGTGAATACTATACCCATTTCTCTATCAAGGGTATTCACCTTTATTCACATCTAATTATTTTTTATATAATTTCATGTATGTATTCAACATTTATTTATCATGGAATAAATGATGATGTTGAGTGATTCCATGTTATATGATCCATGTGGCACACATATGCATGAAATGAAATGTTTATAAAGGGTGCACCCTGATAGCGCTCCAATGCATTGGGTAAAGAATAGTATCATGATACGACATTTGAAATGAGGTTTTAATCATGATAATTCAAGTTTAGTGAGGGTATAATGAGGCTAATTCAAGTGCAATGAGGGTTTACTCATGCTTCATGTGCAATGAGCCTTTGCTCATGCTAATATCTTGTTAAATGTTGTGGCCACATCTCCATGTTATGATAATCATGCTATATCATAACTTTATGTTCATTTTTATCTTATTCTACATTGATATTCGTATTTCCTAACATGTATTTTATTCTTCATGTTATTTTTTTTACTCCCTTACTAGGATTTATAGGTCACCGATTTCTTATGCATGTCTGTAGGTTATCACATGCAATTCTAAGTACGAAGGAATATTGTGGTCATGTTAAATAAGTTTTCAAAAAAGATTTTATGTTTTATTTTCTAATTTTTTATTTAATGTTCCTAATTTCCCAAGACACTAGGCCTCTCGATCCTCAGAGTTATCTTAAGAGCATATTTATGTAATAAATCATGTTTAAGTGTGTAATAAAGAGAATAATTTTTATACAAAATTTATTAAAAGGATAAATTATTATATTTGGCTAATTAACTCATTAACCATGGGAAAATTTAAAATTTTGTGAACTTAACCATACTAAATAACGAAATAAAGTAGTATAAACCTCTGGATAATTATGTAAGATGCTATGTGCTTCTTTTGTGTGTGATTGTTCTTGTTCTGATTCATTGTGTGACATATGATTTAAAAACCTTCATTTATACAAAGAGGGGGAAAACTAATCCCTAATCTAGACACATTATACTTTGACATGATTAAAACTACAAGAGTGTGTCAGTTCCACCCAAAGCGGATAATATCTCAACATGGGAGAGAGATTTCCATTATTTGTGTGTTTGGGGATTCATGCATTGTGATAATTGTAAATGCTTATTGGGGGAGTGTGGAGGATGTGGTGGAAAAATTGGTTATGTGGAATAGGGTGGTTTTTTGGACGGTAAAGTGGTGCGGTTATGTGAAAGGCATGGTGGATGATTTTGTTGGATGGTAAGTTTGGAAAATGGGTGTGTTGTGCAGTGGTAGTGATGTGTGGTGGAAGAGGTGTGTAGTTGTTCTGGTAATATGGATTATGTTTTGTTGTGTTATGTTGTGATTATATTGATTGAATTCTCCACCTATCATAAAAAGGATTAATCACTTAACATTGGTAATAAAATGAACTCGTTGTTTTGGAAATCAATAAGTGAATGAATACGGGCTTGCCTCCCATGTGTAAATCTAATTTTACAAAGAAAGTGTTGGGAATGTTTAAATACCACAGTGTTGGTTGATTTTTTGTGTTTTATATTATATTGATATCACATGTGATGACCCCAAACATATGAAGAAAGGAAAAATATTTCCCCGCATCAAGGCACATTATATTACAACACATTTTAAAATCATGCAGCTGAGTCAGTACCACCCAAACAGACAATATCATGGTGTGGTGAAGGGGTTCCTTTTATTTTTATACTTGTGGTTTCTTTTTATATATTAATATAAGTTTTGTGTTGATATAGGAATGTTATTTGAATTTACTACTAGAAATAACACGAAATTGTGAAAAATATTAATTTGAAATGTTGAACCCCTTACTGTTTCTACATAAGTATGTTCCAGGAAATTAATGTTTTGATGCAAAACCTAGAACATTTTTAAACTTGGATAATCTGGTACATTAAAAACTCATTCCTTAATTACGATTCATTCCATTTTTCAATTCATATTTTCTAAAAATTGTATTAACGTTTAATTGGTAAAGAGAATTATAGTGTTCTATTAGTAACAAACGGTAAATTTTGTGAAAACATGAACCCTTTCAATTTATGTAAGCGGTCTTGGGAAACATGATCAAGAAAAGTGGTTTTAAATTTTTTTTATTGAAAGTGTTTTCGCAAAGAGTATTTTGATATATTCTATAAAAAGGGTTCAAAAAAATGGTTTTTGAATCAAAGTGGTTTTCTTATCCTATTGAATTCATTTAAGATTTTCATGGAAACAATTTAATAGGCATGTTTTCAAACATAACATTCTTAAAAATAAAATTCTAAGATACATGTCCAGGAAGTAATAAAATTATTACTCGAGCATGGTAATCTATTCCTTCATGATTTTTTAAGTATGAAATGTTTTGAATTTAATTTTTTTAGATTAAAAAATTTGTAAATTGAATGTATAGATTTTCATTTAACGGATTGTTTATGTGAATTTGTTGATATAAAAGGTATAAAAATATTTTCTATAATCTAAAACAATCACTTCAATTTGAAACAATGTAAGGAAATTATTTGAATGTGATATGTTACTTGGTGTTATTATGGTTGTTTAATTGTTATGCATTGCATAATGGAATTGTTTTACCTATCTATGTGACTGTGTCCTTGTTTGAGAGGTAACTTCCTCGATGGAAGGTTTTAAAGTGACTATTGTGTTCTAAATATATTGAGATCATTGAGAGGTATCTCATAGGGTGGTTTTTTTGGCCCATTTTCCCCATTTTGCTTTCATTTATAATTCTAGAGGGAGATAATAGTTTGAGAGGTATCTGATGCAATGAATTGGACCTCTCAGGTCTATTACTTTGTGAAAATTTAGTGGTTTAAGTGTTCTGGGAGGTCACGGTGACTCATTTCTAGAGTTTTTAAAAAATTCTAGTTTTCCAACAGTACCTTATCCCAACAACGAGTCGCGACAGTGGGTCACAATAGCAAGTCACGATAGTAGGTCGTGACAACAGGTCTCCATAGCAGGTCGCGATAGCAGGTCATAATAGATGGTCACAAGATCAGGTTGAAATTATATCTCTCAACTTTCGGTCACAATAGTAGGTCCCAATAGTAGGTTGCAATAGTAGGTATCAATGGTGAGTCACAATGGTAGGTCCTGATGGTGAGTCACAATAGTAGGTCCTAAAAGTGAGTCGCAATGGTAGGTCCTGACAGCGAGTCACAATAGCAGGTCCCAAAAGTAGGTCACAATAGTAGGTCCCAACGGTGAATTGAAATGGTAGGTCCCGATGGTGAGTCACAACAAAAGGTCCTTTAAGTGAGTCACAATGGTAGGTCCTGATGATAAGTTTCAATAGTAGGTCCTAATGGTAGGTTGCAACAGTAGGTCCCAATGGTGAGTCGAAATGGTATGTATTAATGGTGATTTCAAATATTAGGTCCTAACGGTGAATCACAATGGTAGGACCTGATGGTGAGTCACAACAGTAGGTCCAGACGATGAGTCGCAATGGTAGGTCCTGGCAGTGAGTCACAACTGGAGTTCCTAATGGCGAGTCGCTGATGGTAGGTCCTAACGGGGAGTTGCTGATAGTTGGTGGAAACTATGGCTCATACTAGTGACTCACAATTCTAGGGCGCAATGGTAGGTCGCAATGGTAGGTCCAAACAGTTTTCCAAATTTTTATAATTTTCTCAATTTTTTTAGTTTTTCCCTTTTGACACCCCTTTTGATGAAAAATGAGTTTAATTCCATATTTAAGTTAGGTTGAATCCATTTTAAGGGCTAGAAATCATATTTTTGAATTTTCTAAATATTTGGAGACTTTTAATTGGTCTAACCATATGGATTAATGTGATCCACCTTAATTAAAATTCTAAGTCATTTTAAATATCATGAGTTTCAGATCAAATCATTCAAAGTCAGAGACCTTCCCTTAGTTTATTCCTTCTCCTTTCTCTTGATAAAGGACATTCTAAATTTTTATTCCTATAAGATCCATGTGGACATGTTGTAGATTTTGGTTCATGATTTCCAGGAGATTTTCCAGTGGCATTCGCACCCCTGTTTTGGTGCAATAAGAAAGTGTTGATTGATTCTTATTCCAAGTAGTTTTTCCTTTATCTATATTATTTGTGTATCATGCGGGGTGGGTGTATGAATGTAACCTTTATAAAGATAAAAGAATAAAAAATTAAAATAAGATAATTTAATCTGTTTAAGATCAGTATACGGGGCTGGGAAAAGTGACTTATGTTCTAATTTGTTAATTATTGATATTTTGATATATTCCTACTGAAAAACATGGTCGTTGGGGGTTCTTGGTTGCACACAGAATGTTTATGAATGCATGTTTGTATGCTTTTGGTTAAAAAAAATTCATGGAATATGTTAACAACATATATTTGGATAAAATAAATAGATTCCATAGGATTATATGGTCTCTATGATCACAACCTAATTTAAGTGGAATTGAATAAGGGATGTCCTGCTAAATCTTGAAGCATGTATTTCTATGTTATGTGTTGTAACATGTTTTTAGAAACAATTGTGTGCTTTGGGTTGTCTCTAGTGACATAATGATAAGAATATTACTATGTGGTGATATGTGGGGGTAGTGGATGAGATTTTTTATATAGTGGGGATGTGATTTTTATAAAGGTAAATATGGTTGTACATTAAGGCTATGATGGGTATGGGTATAAAATGAGGTTTTATGATGGTAGTGGTGTGGATGTAAAACAAGGCTGCAAAAAGGGGATGTGGCTATAAATTGGTGATTATGTGGGATTACTAGAAAAGGAGTAGTGTGTTGTTTTGTGGTTCCGCTTTATGTGTGTTAGTTATTATACTGAATGAATTGATTCTAGTTTCATGGGAAGTATGGAACTAAAATAATATATTTTTTCTTGAGAATAATATGGGAAAACCATTTATTTGAAATGGAATGTGGAATGTGAACAAGTAAAGAATGAATGATAACAGGATGTAGTTTAATGAACACATGTAATTATTAATATGGTATTATTAAATATTTGTGAAATCTGTTAAGTAGCTAAATATGAATTAAAAATATAATGTGACTTATGGTATGTGTTCTTCTTGTATGAATTTGTTCTTATCCTATATGGTTTGGGGTATGAAATAAGATGTATTTCTAAATGAAATTGGGTTTTTAACAATTTTTGGATATATGGATCAATGTGGTAGATAAAGTGGTAACTATTGATAAAATAGAAACCTTGGAATATGGCTTGTGGTTTTTTTGGGCATTTAGGGGTAGTAGAAAGCTTGGCATTGTTGTGTGTAAGTTGTTTGGTTGAGAACCCATAGGTTGGGATTTAGTGTTTTTTATTATATATATATAATTTTACTTCCATGTGATTTCTATACACACCCCACCCTAGTCGAGAACTATGTGCTGAACTCCCCCATCGTCATAGGGGAGGGTGTCTTTCCCAAACATCCCACTAGGAGGATGGCTGACTGGCTACTCACTCTTCCTTTCTCTCTCTTCCAGGCGGTGATAGCCCAATATTCTTTGGACGTGTTGTGGTTTGTAAGGCCCATGTGTGTGTGGGTGATTTGTTCTTTCCTAGTTGTCTTCAAGATGAGATGTGTTATTCTTTCCCAAGTGTCTTTAGGATGAGATATGGTTTGTGGAACAGGTGTCTGCGGGTGGGATGTGATGTGGTATGTTTCCCAGGTGTCTGCGGGCGTGATGTGATAGGGTGTGAGGCCCATGTGTTTGTGCGTGGGATGTGATGAGCTTCATTTTCCTAGGTTATAGGACAAGTTGTGAGGCCCAAGTGTGTTAGAGTGGGTTGTGCTGTGGTGTGTTTAGAAGAGGTGGGAGCACCAAGACATTTTCCATTAGGTTGTGAGAGTGGATAATCAGTGGGAAAGTGGTGCATGGTACCCTATCATAGATGTACTTACTATATTACTTTACTTGACTTACGTTACTTGGTTATAGTGCATTGGTGAGGTTGGTGTGGATAATATAACTTGTTATGAGCTCTAGGGTTATGATTTTTTATCATAGGGGAATTAGTATGTTTCTTCCACTTGTGCATGAGATACTTTGGTGTTTTCCAACTAAGTATACCTATATTCTCACCCTTCGTATAAAAAACTTTTTTCAGGTTCCTAGGAGGGATTTTTGGACTGTACTGGACATTTCTAGCTCAGACCTTTGGATTTGTTGTTGTGTCCTTCCCTTATCTTTTATTTCTTTTAGAATTTCATTTGGAGACTTTTATATGTATCAGTTTTGATTTATACATGCATTGTGGGATGGTTTGGATTTATTTTATACATTTGATGGAGTTGTTTGAAGTTTATTTCTCCTATCTTCCAATCTTGCATTCTAATAAACGTTAATAACTTCCATATTGTGAAATCCTTGTACCCTTGGGGTTGGTCACCAACCCGGGACCTACTGGAGGTGGGACTCAGGGGACATTATCTCCCTTTCTTCATTTCTAGCCTAGGAGGGGTATCTTTGGAGGGAGGAGGCCATGACATATATTTATTGATTAAGGGATATATATATTTATAAATATATTCCCAATTTATATATAACTATAAAAGTATATACCGTATGTAAAAATGGTGAAATGTTTAGGAATTAAATGTATCCATGATGAATAATATTGACATTTAGGGTAAATTTAATATCCACATGAAGCCAAATAATTCAAGGTAATGTTAATGATAACAAAAATGAATCAAGGAAGTGAATACCAATAATTTCCATAGTCAAAGTGAGAATATACCATCTAAAGGAACATTAAGAATAATACAAATACAATATATACCCATTGGGGTAAAAAGAAAGGCTTTTTGTAATTAATTATTAGAAATACAATAAAATATATTTTAAAAAAATGTTGAGGAAAATATTAGTTTCATTTTGATTGTTTAAAATATTTTTCATTGAAAATAAATTTTATAAACTAAAATTTCATAAAAAACTTTGGAAATACTTTTCTTTGAAAATATACTTTTAAACTTATAAAATAAGATTTAAAAAGTTTTAGTGTTCATGATGGCTGAAAATTCCATTTATGCCTTACAGGTTAAAACAAATTTTTTATCTTTTTTAGTAAAATAAAAAAGGGAATTGTTTTGATAATGAAAAACATATTCCTTTGAAAACATATTTTAAAGAGTAAAAATGGGTTAAAATTACATTAAAACATTTTTAAAAGGTTAAAAAAATTATAAAATTATTTTTAGAAAACATGGTTTTGGAAGAAAACAAATTTCTGACTGGAGATAAAAATGAATTAATATTTTCTTGAAAACATTTTATAAAACATTTTATGTACCAAAATTGAAAAAATGGTCATATTACATGAAAAATAACATGAATTACAATAGGGTTATAAAATTAAATGGGTTATTAAACAAAGATCAAAGAATTTCCTTTTGTGGAAATTCAAGAATAAATAATCTCAATTAGAATGAAATTGTGAAATAAACCCTTAAAATGATCATAATTTTGAAGTGAGAATTAATAAATTAATTGATTATGTGTATATAATATAAATAGAAATAAAAAATTGGAATGAAAATAGAATATAATCAAAAGTAATTACACAAAAAATCTTAATATGATATAATCTATAAAGTAGAATTTTAATAGAATGAATGAAAATTGATTTATGAAATCCATTACCTTACGCTTAATTTTGGGTGAATGTTATTTAACCATGTGTATATTGGTTTTAAACATGTTATTAACTTATTTAATGACAAAATTAATATTTATTATATCATATATGATTCTTTTATAACATCTTATTACCCATTCATTAATAAATTTTAATTATTTTCATCATTTCTGGTGTTAATTGCCTTGTTTTCAAGTATGTTTGGAATTTTTTATTTTTGTTCATATTAATTAGATCATGATTTAATCATCTCAAAAATGTAAAAAATGATGAAATTACTATATATATTCAGTATATATGTATTTATAGAAATCCATAAAATATTTTTATAGGAAATGAAATACACAGTTCATGGAGATGGTATGATGTACATATGCACGGACATTGTTTCCATTTTATGTTGTATTTAAAGAAATATAAGAAATATATATATATTTATAGATTATAATTAAATTATCATTATTATGTAATATATATCAATATTTTTATAAAACCATCCTTAATACATTCCACGTAAAGTGTGAACGAATCACATCACTTCGTGAGGCTGTAGTCTGTTGTACACACGAGTGATATTATCATATTCCCAAAAAATGGAAAGTATGAATTTATGTGTTATATAGTAATTTAATAAATATAATAACATTATTACTATCATATATATAATGACTCTATTATTATTTTATAGAAGTTATTAAGTTAATTGGGTAGGTATTATCTGAAACAAAGTGGTTTTATTCTGTTAATATAGGAGGGTAGGGGTGACCTTTTATAAATGGGGTGAGTGACACTCTTGTAATTTATGAAAAGGGCGAATTAAAACCACATTTTTTCCATATAAAGTGGATAAAATAATATAATAATATATATAAAAGGAGTTATAATTTCTAAGTCTTTCCATAAAATGGTTTTTGGACAGGTTTCTATGTTATTTAGCCCATTAAGATTGAGGTTTTGTCCCTTGGTAAACTCATTTTTCTCTTAAACACAATAATTAATTTTAATTGTTTTCACTAAAAATTTTGGTTAAAAATTATTTTGAAATTATTATTAATTATATTATATTATTAATAAAAATATTTATTCAGTTTTTCTAAATTCAAGTCATATAAGTGGAAAAAATTAATTTAAAAACAATCCCACAGATGGGATGAGAAAGCGAGTTTTTAATGTGAAAATGTTCAAAAGTTTACAATGTTTTTATATCCAAATTCAGTATTAAAATTATTGAATAAGTATTAATAGGATTACTATATATATAATTTAACTATTATTACTTTAGAGACAATTATAAATATAATTAAATATTATAAATTACTAATATGAAAAGGTAGTTTTAAATTAAAATCAAGTATTTTTTCACTATTCATCAAAAAATGAAACTTCTCTAAAAATACCAAAAATTCAACCTAAGATAATTATGATAATATGATTTAAAAAATAAATTATATTATTTGAAATAAAATCAATTAAATTTTCAAAATTTGGTTTTAAATTAAGTGCTTCATTAAAAGGTGACAAAATCGTCTTTAAAAAATTATAGCTTTTTATGCATAAAATCAGATTTGTTCTTATCTTATGTCCATAAAATCCATTGGATGAATGTAAATAAAATTTGTTGAACATATATAATTTTTAAATTTAATTAATATTATCAACTAATAGTAATTAATTTAATTTATTAATATAAAATTCTTTTGTCACCGAAAAAATAGTTTTTTATAAAAAACATTTCCTTTTATTTAATTTGTTTTTAAACTCAATTATAATTAATTAGTAATAAATGAATTTAATCATATATTTTAATAATTCAGTTAATATTATTTATAATCTAAAATTTAATATCTAAAAGATAACTTTAATAATAATATTAATAGTATATTTTTGTTCAGTAAAACTCAGCCTTTAATGTAACCTAACCCATCAAAGAAAGTTATTATTGGGTAAAACGAAATCTAAACTCAATGTTGAATGAATGGAAATATATAGAATGGATTGAATTTATTTTAAATATTAAATATATCATAACATATCAGGATTTAATAATCCATTCAATGCTTGGTGTGGCGTTGCATACGCACTACTGAATACAATGTTTATACTTTAGAATTTTAGGGTGTTACAGTCTTCCCACCTTAATTAAATTTCAACCACACAATTTAAGACTGATCTTGGAAATAAAGGGTTTGATATTTGAAAATTAATTGATTGAGAAACCCACATCATAAATGGGTTAATAAAACATCCTCTTAGTAATATATATATGAAAGTACAATGGTAATCTAGAATAAACACATATATAGGTTTCTGAGTATGAGAACATAGGTGGGAAATGAAAACATGGGAATGTAAGTGAAAAATAACACCCAAATACTGATGGAGAGTGATATAGAACATGTTAAGTAGAAAGTAAATGACAAAAAATTCACAAACTGTAGTTGTAAAAAAGGTCATTGATATCATAAAAAATGATGATAATAGGAAAACATTTTTGTTTCAGGACCCTTTGCCTAGAGTTGAGGAATTATTTCACTCTCTAAGAATATAAGTAAATGTACCTACTTGATACATTTCTTTTCCATATGAATAATATTATTTTCTAGTTTTTCCTTAAAATATTTCTTCTCTATCTCTTATCATAGTTTGCATCATATGGTGATGTAATACAATAATCTCTAAAACCTTGTCAAAATATCAAATTAAACCATTTCATAAATGGTTAAACTTATGTCCCTTATAAAATATCAAGATCCAAAACTTTGGAAATATAGTCACTAGTTTTAAAAAATGAACTTACACTTAATCCCCCTACCATCCTGATATAGTTTTTAATCTTTACATACCAAACATGTGAACAATTAATCATGTATTATCTTGAAACATGGTAATAACCTAAATTACCATAAAACCTTATTGAAAACATGAATACATTATTATTATTTATATAAAACAATGGGTATTGGATATATTACTTAAATAAAAAAATGTTGTAAACTCTATTAGTGAGAGTATAAACAAATTTTTCAAAAAATCAATAATCATTTTATAGGTAGTGAACACTATCCAATTTATAGTACCCATAACAATAATCTATTTGTACCAACACAGTTATCACAACTTTATGAAAATATCAAGGGTTATATTTCACTCAATCATGTGTTTTCCTTGAATTTTAACTTTATACTAAATCAATTTTTTTAGTATCATTTGACAAACACTTTAAAATACCTAAAAAATAATAATTATAATAAAATGATTATATATTTCATAATTAAAATAACCAATACAATATCGATAAAATATTCAAAAATAATAATTATTGAATCCAAAGAAATAAAATTAATAATTCCTCTTCGTTTGGGGCAATAGAATAATCTTGACCATGATCCATTAACTTATTTCAAGGTGTATTAAATTGACTCTTGGGGAATTTATTTTTATATAACCTAATATCCTTGTAGTTGAAGCATTGAAAGTTGTAAAATTATTTCTTTACCTTACAACCATGAAGTTTTTAACCTTTTTATCCACATTTAAGAAAATCCCTTTTCCTATTATGCATATACCAAGGTGTTTTATTTAATTATTATTACATGTGGGAAAATAATTATTTACCTTCTTCCCTTTATCTATATTTTTCTCTTTCATCCTCTTCTTATCTTGCTTCCTTTTAAATCCATAATTCTTGGAGAATTATTTATATATTTTTTTAGAACATGATACCATGTCCTTATATGATGAGAATATTTGGGAAACTAATTCTCTTCCAAATATTGACTTCAAACCATTAAATAAATGACCATCCTTACCCTTTGGATTATGTTCACTGATGGAGTTCCCATTCATTCTGTTATAAACCATTTATAAATTTGGGAATACACTAGATTAGATCATATCATTATGAAATATAATTTATTATGCCAAAACTTTAGGTAGTTATTATATACTTATCCACAATTTCTATCATAGGGTTAAGTTACCTAATCTATGTTTTCCTAAATCTAGTTACCAAGGTAGCTAATAATCATCATTTGATAAAAAATATAACAACCCCAAACCTAATAGCCCAGAGTTATTGCCTGATACCATTACATTGGCATAATACAAAAGTAATTTCATCTCAAATTATCGAATAATTTAGTAGTCTTGGTTAATGAGATACATATATGAGTCTTGAATTACAATTGAATACACAAACTAAAACATATTTTTTTTATAGAATAAGTTTATTCCATCTAAAATATCCCTGTATATCAAACATAGTACTCTTCATAGAATCCTAGGAAAAGGGAACAAAATAATGGTTATCTCAAATGCAGAGTAAGGGTTAATTATAATGGAAGTAATCATGAATAAATAAGTATAATCAATATGTAATGGTAAATAGTTGAAGAAAATATCCATTTAAATAACTTAAATATCATAGAAAGATAAGGTATAATCCATATGAGAAGATAAATAACTGAAAACACATTCCATTTTATCAATAATTGGGAATAAAATGAATTCATATATTTTTTCATTATGAAAATGTCATGGATAATAATAACTGAACAATGAATATAGGTGATGATTAATTATTTAATGTTAGGTTTCCAAATTATATGAAACATTTAACACTAAGGCATTTCACTATACAATTTAAAACATACTACTATCAAGACATTTCAAAAGATATTTTAGAACAAGCTTGGTTACAAACGTGAAAGGTTTGTTTCCAACAAATTTTGTCTCATGAGACTACTGATGCATTAAGGGGATTACTTTAAATAGTTCCTAACCTTTTTCAAACATGTCCAAATAATTTATCATATATTAAATAATCAATTTAACTTAGAAACAAAATAACTTATAAAATACCTGTATTGACTAAAGTATACATATTTAATAATATTTTAGCAGTTAATCAATAAATTTCAATATAAATAACATATGTAAAAATGGTATACAATTCCTAAAATAAATTCATCCCTGATAAATAATATTGACATTTTGGGGAAATTTAATATCCATAAGAAAGTGAATAATTCAAGGTAAATTTAATGACAACAAAAAGGAATCAAGGATGTGAATGTCAATATCATCTTTGGTCCAATTGAGAATAAACCATTGAGAGTAAGATTAAGGATAAAATTAATAAAATATAAACCCATTAGGGTAATAATAATGGGTTTTTGTCATTTATGGATATAAATACCATAAAATATCTTTAAATACATTCTTTAAGAATGTACCCTTCTTCATTTTGAAAAAAACATCTTTAAAATAATATTATTATAAAATAACATTTAAAAACCAAAATCACAAAAAAAATTTGAAAATAATTTTTATTTAATATAACCTCTGAAACATATAAAATAATATTTACAAAATTTTAGTGGACATGATGGCTTGAAATTTTGTTTATGTTATAAATGTTAAAATAATGTTTTCTTTCAATTTTTTAGTAAAATCCAAATAGGCAATATTTTGAACACAAAAAAAATCCCATTGAATTTTTTAAAGAGTTAAAATGGGTAAAAATTAATTTAAAAATAATTTTGAATATTTTATAATATTTTTAAAACAATTTTAGAAAACACGATTTTGGAAGAAAACATATTTCCAACATAAGAGAAAAATAAAGTTGGATTGTCTTGAAAAAATTTTATAAAATATTTTTAGAACCAATGATTATAAAAATGGTACTATTACTTGAAACAAATCATGAATAAATATATAAAAATAAAATTAGAGGGTTTATTAAGAAAATATATAATAATTTATTTTAATGGAAATTCAATAATAAACCATTATGATTTGAATTAAATTGTGAAATAAACCCTTAAAATGATGATAATGTTGAAGTGAGAATTAATAAATGAATATATTATGTGTTTCCATTGTTAATACACATAAAAAAGTGGAATTAGAAAAAAATACAATCAAATTTAATTACACACATAATCTCAGCATGATATAATCAATGAAGTATAAGTTTAACTTAATGAGTAGAAATTGAGTTATGAAATCCCTTACCTTGTGCTCCCTTTTTGTTTAACATGATTTAAACTACTGTATAGTGGTTTTATAAATTATATTAACTTATTATAGAGCCATATTAATATTTATTATACCATATATGATTATTTTATAACATATAATTACTCATTCATTAATAATCATTCTTATTTTCATCGTTTCAGGTGTTAATTGCCCTATTTTTCTTGTATGTTTTAAGTTTTTATTTTTGTTCATATTTATTAGATCATTATTTCATCATATGAAAAATTTAAACCATGATTAAAATATAATACATATTCATTATATATTTATTTAGATTAATCAGTACAATTTTGTGATAGGAAATGAAATACATTGTTCCTGGAGACGGTAGGTCGTACGTACGCATGAACGTTGTTTAAATTTTCTTATCATAATAAAAAAAATTATATATATATATATTATAATTAAAGTATAATTATTATTTAATATATATCACATATTTTTATTAAAACCATTCTCAATACATTCCATGTAATGCATGAACAAATTACATCGCTTCATGAGGTGGTAGTTCGTCGTACACATGAGCGACATTATCTTATTAACAAAAAATGGAAAGCATGAAGGTATGTGTGATGTAATAATTATAGATGAATTATAAAATCATAAATATCATTTATTAAATATAAATCCATCATTATTCCAAACCTTGAATGGTTGTAGTGGAGAAATAAATGATATAGGTTCGTGAGGCAGTAATCCACAATACACACAAACGATGATTTCGTAACCCATTTGATGGATGTGTGCGAATTTGTATATATTAACCTTTGAATAATAACATATAATTATATATAATATATGGAGGTTATTATATAATCATTTTATAATAATATTTTAAGGATGTGGAGAAGGAAATAAAACAAAAACTCTCTTAGAAGAACATTGCCTCTTCTTTGGGTATCCTCCTTAGGTTTACACTAAGGTCTCCATAATTTAGATTTATGCACTATACAATGACTCTAGTATGGGTGGAGAGAATTTTAGGTTTTAATTAGGATATTATTGGCTGAAACAATGTGGTTTAAATATGTTAAGAGAGGAGGAAAGGGGGTGACCTTTTATATGTGGGGTGAAAGGCACTCTTATAATTTTTGAAAAGGGAGAATTATGACCTTTTTTTATATTTAATGAGTCTCCAAAAATGGACCAATATATATCCTAGTTGTTATAAGAAACAAAAATGTATAGATACTAGGTTTTGGAAATGTTTACAGATCATTTGGACCTTTATGTTTAATGTTTAGTCCCTTGGAAAACTCGTTTTACTCTGAATTGGTACAATTAATTTTAACTACTTTCAATAATAATTTTTCTAATAAATTAAGTTGAAATTATTAGTAATTATAAATTATTATGATTAAGATTCTGTAAAACATTTTTCCAAATTTAAACCATAGAATTAGAAAAAACTAATTTTAAATCAATCTCACAGACGAGATGAGAAAGCGAGTTTTTAAGTGAAAATGTTCAAAATCTTAGAATATTTTTATATAAAAATTCAATATTAAAATGATTAAAATGACCTAAATTGGATTAATATATGTATAGTTTTACTCTTTTTCCTTTACATCCAATTAAAAATATTATTAAACATTATAAATTCTTTAGATGAAAATAATTATTTCATTTAAAAATATAGTATTTTTCACTATTAGTAAAAAATGAACCTTCTTAAAAAATTAACCCTAAGATAATTTTGAAATTAAAATTTTAAAAGAATTTTATTTTTTTAAATAAAATTTATAAAATTGTCTAAATTTTGTTTTAAAACTAGTGAACTTTTAAAAAGAGAGATAACTGCCTTTAGAAAAATACATATTTTTATGCATAAAATTATATTTTTTCTTATCTTATGCCTATCAAATATATTTTGTGAATATAAAAAACCAATTATTGAATATATATAATTTAAAATTTTCATTAATATCATCAAATAATATTAATTAATTTAATATATTAAGATAAAATTCGTTTGGCTCATAATTTTTTTTTTATAAAAACATTTCCTTTATAATCAAATAGTTTTTATATTAATTTCTTATTAATTGGTAATCAATGAATTAAACCACATGTTTTTAGAAGTTAGTTTATCCTATTTATAATAGTAAAATTAATATCTAGGAGATAATTTTCACAAAAATATTAATAGTATATTATTGTTCGGTAAATCTCAGTCTTGAATGTAACACAATCCATTAAAGAAAGATATTATTGGATGTAATGTAAGCTAAACTCAAGGTTGTGTGAATTGAAATATATAGAAGATATTGAATTTATTTAAATATAAAATATATCATAATGTCTTAGGATTTTATATTCTCCTATATTCTTGGTGTTTCATGTCATACATGCTATTTAATATAATGCTCTTACTTTAGAATTTCAAGGTGTTAAATAATTTCATGATAAAAAACATATAAAAAACCTTAATATGGTAAGTAATTTTCTACATCATGATTTTTTCCATCAACTTCAAGTTTCTTCAATAGATTCATCATTATAACCATGTTCAAACTACAACTAGAACATTATTGAATGCCGAGAAATCCTTGGACCGATTAAATATAAAATAACATGTGTTATAAATAAAGACTTAAGAAAGTAGAGTAATCCAAATGGTTATGATCATAAAACTTACTCATAGACAACCACCATAAATGGTATAGTTTGAGTCTGGATGAAGATAAAAAGTAAGGATATAAATAAATAGAAACACCAAGGAAAAGTCACCAATAGGGTCAACACTGAGATATCATATAATTCCAATGATCCTCAAGAAAGGATTTTGATACACCAAAGATAAAAAAATCACTAGATAGAGATCTATAGCAAAATTAAACAAACCATAAGACACTAAAAAAGCTTGATTTATGAGCCCTTAAATATATATAAGGGGAGGAAAGATAAAAAACCCAATGTTGTAGCTTCAATAAAGAGGTTTTTATGAAATGATTTCCCTAAAAGGCTAAGATGCTCATTTAGAATTCATTTTAAAGTCGAGAGAGTCCTAAATAGTGGGAGGGATGATTTAATTAATAAGGAAAAAAATGATTAATAACACATTTAGGGACCCAAAATTATTATCTATGAATTACCCCATTGGATATTTCAATATCTCATAAGAAGCCTAATGGTTTTATCCATTTCAAATACCATACAGATTCCACTATGATAACCACTATATCCTAGCCATTTCTACAGAGTTATAGAACTCCAATACGAAATGTAATGTTACAATAGTGTGTTTCCAAACATTAACCTATTTTCCCTCACCACATCCCAAAAAATATGAATAGTGAGGTCACCCAGGTGTGGCCAAGGATAACCATTACCAAGAACAGCGAATGGCCAAGGCATGGACATCCATTTTTCTCCTTTACCCATTTTACATCGAGGTAAACAAGGGACCACAAAAACTTCCACTATGCCTATGGAGTTTTCTATTTTGGAAAAAACCTACAAAACTAACTTTTAATTTTCCAAACACCTCAAACACAAAATGAATGTAGGTTCAACCCTCATGAAGTTAAATATAATCATTTTAGTAATATCAAAACTTTTATTAACATAACCACATGCAATGAGGGTGTTAAAATTCTCCCTATCCAAGGACTTCTAATCCTTAAGAATTATATCTAGAGCAGAGATTGAATAAATTATACTATTGTAGATGAATGTCAGACTCCAACCACCAACTATCCTCTGAGACCCATTAGTGCCTCCATGAGATCTGAAAAAGTGTTATCTTATTCCCCCCTAAAAATTTCTCTTAGCAGTTAATGATTTGAATTAGAAACTCCACAAAATATGTGTCTAGTTCCAACTCAACTTCCTCATAGTCTATAACATGCATAGGATCAAGTATGTACAACTAATGATAAGTTACATGAAATGTATCATTCATACCTTAGTAATGATGAGAAAAACCCTAACAGTAAGCCACTATCCCAAAATTCTTGATGATATCAAATGGTCCAACAAATATCCTAGAAATATTTCATTTATTATAAAGATGTCAATTCCCCAAAGAGGTAGTCACCCCCAAGAAAACATGATCACCCATAGTGAACTCCAAATGTATCCTCCTATGGATGATATATGATATCTATATAATTTTAGTAGTGACTAATTTTTTTTTGGGGTCAACTGCACTCTCTCTAAGGAATCATTCCCTCTAATGATCTCGATAACTACTTACTCACCCAACTCATTCCATCTTACTAGTGAATGGAATTATAATCAATAAAGAGAATAAAAAATATCCATATGAATTGAATCCTAGAAACTATTATTTTCAGTGGACTCTAGTTAGGATATATTCTCACACCATACTCCATCAAAGTCTAGGATACATGATCGAAGGATATCCTAAAGGATCAAAATCATCCTCTCTTTATTTACATCGATCTATGGATGGTACATCATACACAACTTCAATTGAGTCTCCAATTCATTTTGTTATCCTTTTTAATACCACAACATAAAACACAAATGTTTATCCAATATGATATTGTATGTCACTCCATAAAGTCATAAAATCTCTTAGACATATAAATTTTCCAACTCATTAATAGAGAGAGTCTATAAAATTAGTAAAAAGTTTGATACTTTCATTAACCAATCAAACATATCATAGATAGTATCACAACTCCTCAGGGTTTGGGGTAACTCCATGATGAAGTCCATGGTAATTTTATCCCACATCCTTGATGGCACCAAAAGTGGTTGAAGAAACCTGTTAGGATATTGGTTCTCAAAATTTATCCTATGATAGGTAATACATCATGGAAAAAAACTAATGATGCCTCTCTTTATACTTGGCTGCCAAACCTAATGTTAGATGTCATGGTACATCTTCATTATCATTAGATTCCATTCCCACTTTTATGTATAAGAGTATCTCATCATATCCTACCTTGACGAATATAGCATAACTAATCTCCTATTGAAGTAGATTACATCTTCATTATCCAAGGACCAACTTGGAATATAATAACCCCCATCAGGTGTTATTTCATTAATACACACATGGGGTCCATCTCCTAGATCTATTTCACATGGTCCACAAAGTAAGACATGATAACAAAAGGCACATAATTTATAGCCTGAAAATCCACCAATACATCTACAAACCACTCTACCATCAAACTCCTCCAATGAAATTATTAAATTAAAGGTCTCTCCCTAAGATCCTATACCTACAAAATTTTATTATTGAGAGAATCTACAATGACATTACCATTCCGTGGAGTGTATTACATCTCAAATTAAAATTTCCTCAGATAATCCACCCAAATCCTCGACCTCACTTTTAAATTATACTAATATAAAATATATATGAGTCTATTGTGTCCTATGTATATAAGAAACCTCTAACCTAAGAGATAATTTCACTAAAACATTATAGTGTGGATAAAAACTACCAAATCCAAGTCATGCATTTGGTAGTTCAGCTTAGGGGGGTCATAGATGACTTGACCCATAAAAAGCTACATGATATCTATGTATCAGTACAAAACCCAACCCAACTCCCGAGGCATACTAATACACCATGTATCCAATACCATGATCTGGAAGGGTAAAACTAGGGTTTTCGTTAATCTTCTATTTAGATATAAGAAAACCTCCTCACATTGATCTATCCACTCAAAATCCACTCCATTATTTCTGATCCCTATAATAGGCACTACCAAATAGAATAAGTCTTACCTGAACCATCTACAGTACACAACTAACCAAGGAAGCTCCTGATATCAAACAAATTTTTGGGATGTTCCCAATACATCTATGCCTAAACCTTCTCTAGGTCTATAGAAAATACCTATCTTAGAAATAATATTCCTAAGGTACCACACCTCTTGAATATAGATGTTTCAATTTTACTTTTTAGAATATAACCAGTGTTCTCAAAGTGCACTCAAAATAATATCAAGGTGGATAGTAGGTGTTTTTGAAGTCTTGAAATATATCAGGATATCATCCACAAGCACAGTGATAAAAGAGTCAAGATATAGATGGAAAATCCTTTTCATAAGATCCTTGGTCACTTATAGAGAATTTTTTATCTCAAAATTCATGAAAAGATACTCATAAATATATATCTACAACTTAATGATATCTTGGTAATATCTTCTCATCTTACCTATAGATTATGGTTGCTTAAAAATGACCGATCTTGGAGAACCACTAGGTTCCCCAAAACAAATCATAAAGGTCATAAATATTGGGTAAAGGGTAATAATTATTCATTATCATAATATTTAGTTTCCGATATTTTATACAGAGTTGTGGAATGCTATCTTCCTTCTTGGAAAATAGTATCAGAGTACCCCAATGTGTTGTGCTCTGTCTGATATAGAAATTCATATCTATATCATATCTTTGAACCATCAAATCATTCAACTCTATTGGAAGCATAAAATAATGATGGATTTTTATCAGTTTCACAATAAGAATGAGTTCGATTTAAAAGTAAATTCCTTTCATAGAAGAGAGTCTAAAAATTCCATTCTAAAATACATTTTGATATAAGTATATATGTCTATAACTGGTGGAAAATAATAGGTTATTCTTATCTCTACCATAAGATTCATTCTTGAAACATATGACATAATACCTCTAAATTAGCTTAGGTCATATACCGTTATAAATTCTCCAATATCCTATTCACCAGTAATCACAAACTTCTCTCCTTAGGTAGCAGTAAAGGATACATGTATCTTGTAGTAGTTGATGTGTACCCAACAACTAGTCAACCCTTACACATCCACAATCACATCAAAAAAATTCATCTCTAGGATCATGAAATCCCATCGATGTTCAAAGATGGAAAAGAACTATGGGACACTCTGTACATCTTTGAAGATTACCAATATTCTTCCCCAAAGGTGTAAAAGGAGATAATAACTCAGAATATAACTTGACCATTAAGCCAATCATCTCTGAGGTGACATTCTTCTAAAATTAAAAACAAATGTTTATAAAGAATATAACAACTTTCTTAAGAAAATATTAGGAATACATAGGAATTTTTATCAGAATACCTATCTTAGGTGATACCACCTACAAGGTATAACCCTCCTAGTAATACCCAAGGATCATGCCTAGTCCTCTATACCTGTATGTCAATCAAAGTCATATTTATAACAAAAAACTACATGTTCAAGTTGAAATAAATAATTCCAAAATAGATATATCAAAATAGTAAGAACAAAAATATATCACACAATAGATAATATAATTCTATAACAAATAGATTAAAAATTAAGGAATTAAAATAAATAAATATTATATAGAAAATACTGTATATATATATATATATGACATGTAATCCAAAGTGCCTAGTCATGATGCATGAATGCACCAAAATCCCATAAAATCATAAAATAATAATATATATATATATAAGTTCAATATAAAACCATAAACCATAACTATAATAGTAGTCCCAACAAAGTTAACATAGAGGTCTGTTTTATATTTGTTGGACATGAGAACAAGAAACTCCCCAAACTGAATCCCACACAACCTAACTCTTTTCTAACTTTCCCTAAAACAAAATCACGAAGAAATAAAGAGGAAAAAACTCCTTTGATACTATTTTGTAACACCTAGAAATGAATCACCCGGTATGAGCTAGAGAGCCACATGGATTAATGCATGGATCCTCATATGAAAGAGTCTGTCGACTCAAAGCGATGGTTTGAACATTTTCAGGGAGGATACTATACCCTCAATATTTATAAATAAATATATAAATAATAACAAAATAGAATAAATAAACACTATTATGACATATGGCATGAAATGTATCTCTATTAAAATAGAAAGATAAACCATGGTCCCCAGAAGTGGCAATTCAAACATGAATATGAGAATTATAGGAAAATAAATAGACACAATGGGATCACTATAGAGTCTATCCCAGTACTACCTCTAATCACAATGCTCTATATTTAAGTTCCTTTCATTGGATCCATGCCCTTTCCGGTATCCTATTTCATGAAGTCTATAAGTGAATTAAGATGCTTGTGCATGGTGTGAGTATAAACCAAGTAGGACACCACTGATGTGTCCTTAACATGAGCACATATGCATAAGAGTGTAATACATGATAATAAATAACACATAAAACATAACACAAAAACATGTTTTATGACAACCCTAATTTTATTACAAACATAAACATGATTTATTACATAAAACTTCACTTGATACAACAAAGAAGATTGAGAGGTTTAGTGTCTTTGGGGCTTAGGATCATTACATAAAAACTTAAAACATGAAATACAATATCTTTATTGAAAACTTCCTTTACATGACCACTATATTCCCTCGTACTTAGCATTGCATGGGATAACCTGAGGACATGCATAAGAAAAGGGTGAGCTATAAAGCCCAGTAAGGGAGTACACATAGAATAACATGAGGAGTAAAATACATGTTAGAAAATAGGCATATCAATAGAGCATAAAATAAACATGAACATAAAGGCATGATAAAGCATGATAATTATAACATGGAAATGTGGAAACAACACTTAACATGGAATTAGCATGAGCCAAGGCTCATTGCACATGGAGCATGAGTAAATCCTAATTGCACATAAAGCACGAGTAAGCCCTCGTTTCAATTGAATTAGCATGAGTCAAAACTCATTGCACATGATGTATCATGATACTATACTTTACCTAATGCATTGGAGTGCTATAAGGGTGCACCCTTCTTAAACATTTCATTTCATGCATAAGTGTGCCACATGGATCATAAAACATGGATTCATAAAACATAATCATTTATTCCACGATAAAGGAATGTGGGATTAATACATGAAAATTTATAATAAATATGTAAATGTGCATAAAGGTGAATACCCTTGATGGAGAAATGGGCATGGTATTCACTACACAATGACATTGGCTTAGAAAATCGGAGCAATTTCGAAAGCGTAACGACATGACATAAGACTTCATAAAAATGGTTGATGAGAGAGAAATGGGTTCCTCATTATATTTACATGTAATGGACAGTAATGAGGTCATATATATACATGTACCAAAAATTTAAATGGAATTTAGATTCATGATACAAAAGTATTGCTTGAATTTAAAAGAGGAGAGAGAAGTTCCTTTCAGAATTTCGGCATAGTAACGGGTGTACATGGGAGGAATTTAATGAGATAGAAAGGGTCTCCCATCATTAAAACATAAATATGGAAGTATGAGGGAGGTGAGGAACCATACCCCAAAATTCATAATTGAAATTAAAAGGGAAAACCAACTTAAAGAAAATTGGACAAAAATGAGAAAGGAAGAAAAAACCCTTACTTGGAAATATGCTTCCAAAGGCTAGAGAGAGGCTTGTGAGAGGATTCTTGGGAGCCTGAGGCACCTTGGAAGGATTCTAGAAATAGTAGGGAAGAGGTTGGACGAACTCAAAAGGATTTTATTGGGGAGGAAGTGGGAGCTTGGGTGGGTTTATATAGGAAAGGTGAGGGAATTCTTTATTATTTAGGTTTGGGACCCCTTACATTAAATTAATCCATACCACAAACCATACCATGGTTTTTCCCATGGTTTTTTGGAAAAGGTAAGAGGAAAAAAATATTTTATAATTCTAAAGTCCTAAATTCTTAAAATATTAGGGTTTCTTATGTAGAGGTGAGTCACACTCCCATGGAAATTAATTTAAAAAGACAAGGTGTTTAATAAGTCTTGAGGGGTCCATTAATGCTTTCAAAAGTAAGTAAAACAAATCCAAAATCACATTATTTTAATGGTAAAACATATATTGGCCGAACATAAAGATTATAGTATTTTATTACATCACTATTGGGTCATTATGATGTCATAAAACACATTATATATTTAAACGGTATTTAATTTTTACCCAAAAATTTGACTATCTCAGAAAATTATGAAAAATACACCGTTGGATAATTTTGACGTCCTGATTCAATAAATAACATTTATTTTATATAAATAATTTTCCAAATATGTTAATTTTCACTTGTAAAATAAAAACCGCTATTTATCGAAAATTCACGGGTTTTGACAAAAATTGCTTTCAAACCATAATAAAAATTATAATTGCTTTCATAAAATTATAAGATCATTTATATTTAATAAAAATAAATTTAATAATAATAATAATATTTTATTAAAATATTATTTAATTAAAAAATCCCTTAATTTAATAAAATAGAATTATTAATTAAATAATAACTAAAAACACTATTTGTACTTTAAAAACTATTTACAATGTATCAATAATGACTAGAAATTATATTCATTATTATATAAAAAAATAATGTACATGAACATAGTACTATTTATTTGTTACATAACCCCTTAAAACAGCCGCATAAGACATAAGGGTAAGGTGTGCGATGGTGATAGACTCTTGGGGTGTCTCAGATAACATCGCTCGAGTGGTAATTTAGATCAACTTCCACTTTTACCATTGACGGTCCCGTTAGAGCTTGACATGATAGAGCTCAGCTTGGGATTGGTCAAGAGTGAAGCCCAAGGATGCCACCTCTTTTCCGAGCTCTGACAAATGGGCTTCGTATAGGGAAATTCTACTAGATGAGGCCATCGCTTCTTTTTTCTGAGTAAATTGGATTTGTTAAAGTCCTATATTTATACTAATCATGTGATCACTGTTCAACGACTATATTAGAAAAGGTAAAAATTATTAACATAAAACCAAATAATTTGACATCTTATAAAAATATTTTTCATAAAGAGACATTTAACTAGATCATGAGGGATTTTCCATTAATGAAACTTTGGGTCGTTACATGTTTCGATCGGTCATTCACTAACCAAGTCACCACAAACCCAACTGTACCTTGTTTGACTTTATGTCAGAAACATAGTCATAACATAAGTCATAAACTAGATTCATCCACAAGGGCAACACATGAATACCAAAATCACCATAAAGCTAATGAGTTTTTGGTCATTCTAGAAGGCCTCCATATCCCTACTCAAGTCTCATTACACCACCATAATCATCACAAGTCGACATTCTTCCCCTACAAGGGCTAACTAAGTCCCAAGGGTCCAACTTTTTTGGTACGATAATAGTTAGTATATCAATGAATGTCACTACAAGTCATTTGATATACTGCCTGTCCCAATATCAGTTGGAACCCAATACTTTCCAGACCTGTCTCCATGTTATTCCATTAAGGAACACCACATGTCCAATCCTAACAATGGTCATTATCAGGGATATCGTATTCCCCAACCTAATATTTGTCATTATCATTAGATTATGGTAAGCCTCACCTAACATGTTCGATGTATTAGGATGTGAATGTCACCCCAAAATGAAAATCTCTAATATCAAATAGCAAATGAAATATACTCATGACCCATATATGGTATACTCGCATGATGAATAAAATGTCGATGATCTGACTCATACCATCAAATGATCCATAGTCCATAGCCTTTGTTAGATCATCACACTCCCCCTCCAAGGTTTTTTCTAACCAATACTGAGTATCCTATTCAACCTAATAATTGAAGAAAGTTTTCAAAGGTTATGGAATATAAAAAATAATAAAAATCATATTGAGGATTAATAATCCATATCAAGAAATATTTTTAAGAGGTTACACACAAGTAATAAGAACACATATCAAGAACATGTAACATTAGTCACACACACACACACATGATCAAACTCAAACATGGGTCACATGGGCTACTCATGCACACACATTTGATTAAACTCAATAATTGTTGAAGAATATAATGACACACATAATATTATACTAAGAACCATATTCATGGAATCATTATGGTAAGGAAGATCATAACTCAATGTTTATTAAGCCAACATCAAGTTTTTTCAAGATAATCTTCACCCAAAGCATGTTCACACACCAACTGAAACAAGCTACAATGTTAGAAACTTGTAGAAATGGTTCCAAATAAATTTATATGGGTTCTAGAGTAAGACTAAAGAAATAAGAACATGGAAATGGGGTAGGATCATAACCGTTACCTAATAAAACCACCATCAATATTATAATTAGAATATGATAGAATAAGAAATATCAAGGATAGAAATCAAGAGACTCACCAGGGAAGAGTCACCAAGTGAATCAGTATTAAGATGTTGTAGAAAACCAACGATCTACAAAAAATGTTGTTGATACACAATGTTTGGAAATAATAATTCTAGATGGTGATCTTAATAAAAATTCCTGAAAATAGAAGACACTAATAGAAGACAATGTAGGTTTCTATAGATTTACCCAAGGAGATACAAGATTAGAATACCCAAGGCCACAAATTTAAAAAGGGGGTTCATTTAAAATAATTTCCCAAAACACCATGACGTTAATCTAGAAATAAACTTTATCCTCAAGTAAAGTAGGTATGATTCAATTAATAGGGAAATGAATCAATTAATAACACCATTTGGACCCTATAGTTATGATCTACATGTTTCCCCTTTGGATCAATTATGATCCGAGAAGAACCCCAATAAGTTTGACCATTACAATGGACACGAAGACACCACAAACACCACTACCAAAACCTAGATGTAGACATGGTGTTATGGAATACAATATTTAAACTACTTGTATCTATGAAATGGTTCCAGGATTTAAACCACTTCCCACAAAACAACCTTAAAAATTGGGATAGTGAGGTTACCCAAACCGTGGCATGAACCATCCATTCCTAAGTACTATTTTTGTACATTGATTAGATATCCATTTTACCCACTTTACTATATTACATTGAAGAAATCCAAAGACCATCAATATTTTTTTAACCTTTTTTTGTAGAAAAAATCAAAAAAACTTTTATGTTTTCATAAACCTCTAACACAAACTGATCCCATGTTTTACCATCAGAATTTTTAAAAAGTCACCTAAGACATATCCAAAATTATATTAACACAACTGAAAAAAAGAATGTTACATGATGCTACTATAATACAAAAAACATCCAATATATCCAAAAAATTGAATATTTCAAAAGGATAGATTCTAAATTTAACTGTAACTCTCATTCCATCATAATTCATAAATTATAGGATATAACTTCTATAAGTGATCTCAAAGTATAACAATCCAATAACTAACACTAACCTATCTATACATTCCAGTAATCCAAACTAGAAGTATAAAATTATATAATTGAAATTTGTAACTACTAGTAATTTTTTTATAAATAATAAAACTTTTGAAGCATCATGGAAAAATCTGAATCATCAAAACATGGTCATAAAATAATTACAAATAAGGGGAAAATACCTTTTTATAACTACTCTAGTTTTTTCAAGTATAAATTTTCTGTTTATTTTTTCATGATTTTTTAATTTTTGGATTTTTATAAATAATATAGTATTATAAGAATTTATTTTCCCCTAAAAATATAACAATAAGAAATCATGATGCGGGCATGGTGGAATCACATCATGGTTTTGTTGAAAGGAAGTATCATGATGAGAAATAATATAATTATGAATTGTTATAGCCTATGTTATATTGGAGTTATTTAGTGGATGTTATGGAAACTAATGTCCACTATAAGAAGAAAAAATATCATACTTTTTTATTAAGTGAGATAGTTTCAAAAAAATAGCCCTAATGAGAATTTTTGTGGTTTAAGTATTTGGTACAGTTACTATCCAGTCATGGGTGAAACTAAATCATCCTCTAATTTGGTTTTCCATGGTTTATATGAGAATCATTGATTGAAACCGTTTCAGAGTGTGGGGTGAAATTGGTAGAATATTTAGATCATTTTGTAAACTACAACATATTTTTTTAAAATCATAACCTTTTTCATAAGGATTTGGTTTCTGATAATGTCATTGAAATGGAATTTCAGTTGAAAAAAACAATGATTTTATATTATGGTTCATGAAATTTTAAATCCATGACATAGTTTCAGGGACTACATCATGGTTATATAATAATATATTTTTAAATTGAGTTTTCTTCATTTCTATGTGGTTGATTTAAGAGATTTTTTTTGGAATGGATAGTATGCCTTAAGTTTTTTTTGAAATTCTCTCAACTCAATTATTCCCTAGATTCTTTGACCCAAAATGAAGGTTTAATATGTTTCCTTGATTACACTACATTATGAGAGAAAATTATGATTTAAAGTTATGTTTCTATAGATTGATGTTAATTATTACCATTCCTCTCCATTTTGATTTTTTTAATTGATTCTAGAAGATGAAGTGATTATGCTTTATTTTTAGCTTCTATTTTCTGAAGAAATAATTGATTTTTTGTGATCTTAGTGGTCTATCTCATCTATCTTGTGTTTAGTTATGTTATTTATATGAATTATTATTTCCATTATATGATATTAACATTAAATAGGTAATAAGTGGTGAATAATAGATTCAGTCAAATGTTGAATAAATTAGATGACCATTGAGGTTACACATTATTTTTTTGATGGTTAATTATTGAGATTTATTTCTTATATTGAATGAATATTGACCACCTAGAATATAATATGATTTTATAGTTTTTAAATTTTTATTATTATTATTAATGATAATAAAAGGTAATTTGATTGAAAATGGTGATATTGCTATAAAACAGTGATATATTAAATAATTAAAAGTTAATTTAATTTTACATTACTCTTATGTAAATTATATAACTTAACAGTAATATTAAATGGGAAATTAAATGTTATGGATTATTAACATGAGTTGAGGGACTATAATTTCTAATTTTTAATGTAATATTCAATATAAAATCCATTGTTAATAATTGGATAGTATTTTATAAATAAATGTGGATATATTAATGTATTAGTTTGTATAGAGGGTGTATAAAAGGGGTAATTAAATGAAATAGTATATTTACATTGTTTGTAAAAATAAAAGTGATTTTAGAAATTATAATTGAATTATTAAGGGAAATAATTATTGATAAAATAAATTTTAAAACACAAGATTTATGTTTGGGATATGAAAATGAATTATATTTCTTTTTTTTCTATTTTAATTTGATGATGATTATTGTTTTTTCATTTTTCATTTTTTTTGGAATATTTTGGATGATATGATAATTTTTTGGGAATTATTAATTTTATTTTATTTAAAATAATATGGATTATAATAATGTGATTATTTTTTTATATACAAACTACATGAGGTTGGATACTATGTAAGGAAATATTGGATCAGGCTTTGATACAATGACAATAATGGGTTAGACCATGCCTTGTGTTTGTCCATGATATATACCATGTAATCAATTTGGATGGAATACTACACATTCCATGAATTTTGGAGGTATTATCTATATTTCATGTTCTAGAAAGGGAATTTATTGACCCATGTGTTTTTATGATATCTCATGACTGAAATTTAATGTTCTCACTAACATTGGTAGAAATAGGTACATATATTGAAAGCGTCATAATGGATTGATATTAATGATAATTATTATGATGAGTTTTTTATAAATTGTTAAGATCATTTATAACAGAAAACCATTCAAATAATAACACATTATACTTTTGTTTTTACGTGGAAAAATAATATTTTTATAGAGAATATTTCCCACACACAATATGAACACACCTTATGTGCTTTCAAAATTTAAACATGGTGATGTATGGAAGTTATTTAATGAGATATGATGTTATGTGGAATTATTGAAATATTATAATTGATAATTTTGAGTCCTTCTATGGAGTCATTTTCCTATTATGCTGAGATATATATATATTTTTATTTATGTCTTAAATATTTAAGTTACAATTTAAATTTTATAGGTTTTCATGATAGTAAGGAATTTTTGGGATTCCATTTTAGAGTTTATTATTGATATTTTTTTATATTCCACAATTTATTTCTATTTGGATGATTAATTATATTTATCATATTTTAATTAATTTGTGGGAAAATCTCTCCCCTAGTGATATACATAGACCCTCAGTTATATGTTTAGGGTGAACACATGAAGCCATTTATCATTCCACCTATGTGTCACAGTTATGTCATTATAGAATATTACAAGACAATATCAGAGTAGTTTTAATTTATATGATTTCTATACTTGGTAAAAGATATTATAATGGTGACTAGAGTCCTGGTCATGGTTTGAAAGATACATTCGTGTGTTTGAATAGTCTAACGATAATAGAAGTATAATTTTCCATAGAATTGTGGGATTAGATAATTTATTCACAAATGATATTTTTAGGGTTCAAATTAATACACAATGATAGTGTATAGTGTGTGTGTGTGGGGGGGGGGTGGGACATGTATAATTTTGGCATATAGGTTTATGAAATATGTGTATTAACATGTTAATTTTATTGATTTGTGATTAGGTTTGAGGAACTATTTTGGGTTAAACAATTTAATTATTAAAAAAGTTAGTATTTTCATAAATAAGTTATTAATAAATAAATTTTTAACTACAATTATAAGAATGGATTTAATTTTATGATTTGATTTATCTAGTGTGATTTATTACATTATATACATTCTTAATATATGATGACATTTGTTTTTTTATTTAAAGTTGTGATATTTAATTAATGATTGTTTTTTTGATTTTATAGAGTAGGGGAACCAAATAAAAGTGTTAATACACCTTATGGGAATGTTTTGGAGAAGAATAATTCTAATGAGGGTAATTTGAAAGGAGAGGAATAACATCATCTTCCTTTATGGTTTGACAAGACTTTAATTGAGGTGAATATTATGAAATGTTTTCTAAATCTGATTAAATGTTTGAAGGGGATGCCTTATTAAGTTATGGTTCAGATGATCAAAATAATTTAAGAATTGTAGGAACAATATCCTATTATATTTAATGGTGATGTGGGACTATATGTTATGGATGAATTGTGGTAGGTTAAAGCTACATATTTTATTTGGTTTGGAAAATGGAAGGGAAAAATGTGAAGGTATCTATATTTATGCTCAAGGGGATAATACAATACATATGGGATATTCTTATACATGCAATGAGGTAAAAATTATTATATGGGATGTATTCTAGTTTTTATTCTATGAGAAGTTAAATTTAGAGACATTTATAATGGAAAAGGTTTTGGAATTTATGGTGATGAATCATGTTTAAAAATCCATTATCAATTATTAAAATAAATACATGGATTCACTCTTTATTGTTATGAACCTGGGTGGTGATATTTCTACCAAGGAATATTATTTTGATAAGGTTTTAAGTTGAATCTTTACCCTTGGGAGATGATAATTATTTAACATATTTTATAAATGTTTTAAATAAATCCTTGATAAATTATAATAATTTAATGGATGAATAAATGGAATATATTATTTATAGTGAAAGCTAAGTATATTAGGACAAGAAGATGTTTGATTTTCATTGTGGGAAGTAAGCGATCATGGGGAATGGTAAAGTATCTTTTTACCCTTATTATAGTGTAAACGGTTTAATTACGGTGTTGTCAGTGTGTCTGAAATGACCATGATCATGATACATATCCCCATGAGATATTGGAATTCCCTTTATATCAAAAAATGATATATATAAATAGGTTTTTTATAAGGGGACTTAGAATATTAGAGGTCAAGACTATTATTCCACCTAGTCATCTTGTGTACGGATTTATGCACCTTAATAGAGTGATATTTGGATATAATTTGGGATTTTTGGTCATGAAAGTGGAATAACTATTAAAATTTAGTCTCAGTATACAGATATAACTTAGGGAAGTTAGGCGACCTGGGATAGGGTAATGATACATGGATATAGAAGTTATTTTTTCATGGATTGAGTACTGATTGATCTTAGTGAGGGGTAATTTTCTCTCATAAGTACAATACTAGGAACTTATACTTATATAGTTCACTATTTAAAATGGTTGAATCATATTCATTTAACATTTATTTTTTAGTGTCTTATTTTTTCTTTAGGTCGATATGTTTTTGGGAGAACTAACTATGGATTATTCATTGGGGGAAATGAGAGGATCCCATTTGAATAATACCAACTTATTATTTTTTTATTAGAAAAGTTGAACCTCTTTTGGTCTTATTTATTCAATATATAAAGGTTTCCTATTTGATCATAGTTATATATTGGTTAATGTAAGGGTATGAAACTCATTAAAATTTAATCACTTAATATTCAAAATCTCACTACCTTAAATTCTATTGAAATCAATTTTTGATGGGTAACTCTTATTTTATTCATTATAAGATGATCTAATGATTTTTTCACTTATTTTTCCTTAATTAAATTTGGTTAATGTTTTCATATCCCAGACACACTGGTTTATGAATTTCATAAATTAAGTAAACCATGTAGAAAAGGTATATGAATTCTACTTGGTTCACCCATACAGGGATAATCCAATGATCATACAAAGACAATGTATTGATATATTGTAATCCACTAAACACAATTTTCAATGGTGGTTTTAGGAAAGGTTATTCCAAGCCTTGGGTTACTCCCCTTATAATTATTTAAGAGTGGTTCACTATCTCTCAATGGTCACTCCCTCACTCTTCTATTTTTGAATACCCAATAAAAGAAAAATATTGGCATGGAAACTAATAAAAGAAAAATATCAACATTTTTGTTGATTAACTGAGTGTAGATAGGTTCCCTTTGATCTTTAAATCACTAATAATCTTTATATGAATTTTTCAATTACCACCATGATCATAGATTCACCTTACTTCAATCATGAAGGAATAATTTCTTCCTCTCATTGTTTCATGATCAAAAAGTGGTATTGATTTCTTTCAACTTTTCCTTCGAGCACAAAATTGAAATGTTCAAATATTCAAACCACGATGATCATTAACTTTTTATATAGATACATATCACTCAAACCTTGATATAATCTATATGTTTCCCCTATTTTATATCTTCCATTTCCTATTTCTATAATGGGAAAATTATTTAATTCATATTCTATAAATTCAATTCAAATTATTTTACTGAAATATCATATTTTCCACCTGATAGATAAGAACAATTGAGTTATTTGGTTGACCAAATATTATTATAGTGTGAATCCTATTATTATAGGGTAACCTTCTTCCTTCAATAAAAGTCATAAAACCACAGTACAACCTTTTAAGAGAACATCACAGGAAAAACTACTCTTATTGATGCAATATTATTATCATAATTTATCTTATTATTTCTGGACTATTATTGCGTCATAGGATATAGTGTTACAATTTGATACCGAGTCAAAAATTGATCCATAAATCTTACTCCATTAACACTTTTAATGTTGAGACAACTCCTACATATATTAACTCCATGATATTATCCATTTAATTATTCCAAAATATCTTCTAAAAAATGATATATGGAAATAGATATCCCTATTAAAACCTGTTGAATCATCTTCTCAAAATTATGTATTTTGGTATCCATTTTTTTTTAATTTTAAATATTATTTTAAATTGGTATTTTATATTTTATATCATTTTCAATTTTATCTCATCCCAAAATTCCCATTACCCAACTCTTATGAATTATCCATTTCTATATTTTGGAACAAACTATTTACTCTTATATACTCTCAATATTATTCTTACATATCAGATTCTAGACCTATATGAATATTATCTATATAATTTTCCCAAAAACATAGATAAGTATATGAGTTATTCTTATATACTAGCAAGATGAAAATTATATATTTCATTTTTCTATAATATACTCATATATATCCCTTTCTGCTACTGTAAGTTCCTAATATATATCTACGAGTTACTCTCACGTATCCTCTACTGCATTTATGAGTTATTCTTACATATATCCAAGTTAATGTTATTTATTTTTAATTTAATGTTTCATATTAAAATTTCATGAATTACACTCTTTCATATCAACAAGGATAATTTTATATATCCCTAGGGAAACTCTAAGCTACATTTAAATATCACCTAATTTTCTTATATATATATATATATAAGTTTATTTATTCATTTTTTATTTTTCTTGCCTAGATTATCATTACATATGGCTATACCAATTATTTATTTCATATATCTCCAAATATATTCTCCTCCAAAAAATTATTTTTTCTACCAAAACATGTGGTTTCTTCATGTCACTTACTTTCAACTCAACTCCATCTTTCTCTACTTGATTTTCTTTCTTTTTATAATGATATTTTTGAACCCATGACGTAGATTTTTTCACTTTATATAATATATATTTTTTTCATTTATAACATTTTCTATATTTATATATATACCACATGTTTCAGGACTCACATAGAGTTTTTTATTTCTATAATATCTATATCTAATTTTCTTGAACCACAATCAGAATAACTCCCCTTTTAGAAAAATTATTTCAATTACACTAATACCTTTTCCATTACCCATAATTATTTATATTCATTGAATATTTTCAATATTGTGTATAAAAACGTCATGGATTACCAAAAATCAGACATATAATTATTTGTTTAAATTGTACACAGCTTCATTACTTTTGTTGATAATAAATACAATACTTTATTACTTCTTAATTTGATACTAACAATATCCCATTCTATATTTTTTAGAAACACTCATTTTTAATCCAAAACCATAATACTTCTATCTTTGATACTGATGGAAATCTATTGAAACTTATATCTCACTCATTTAATTCATGATGTTTCTACTCCCCCACTTTTGATATAAAATCCATAGAACATCCTCCATAAAAATAAAAAAAGTAGATTCCTTGAAAAAATCATTTCTATGAGAGACAAGGGCATGCCCATTTAGATATTATATCATAATACATTGTGTTCATGAAGTTAAATAACATAATATCCAATATTTTGATGCAACTAATGATGTTTTTTGGGATAAACATTGTTTCATATATTTTCTATTATTCTTGGAGTGTATAAATTTTTTTTATTCCAATATTTACATGGAAATACTTTCCTTAATCTTTAAATAACATAGGTATATCATCAATAATTTTTATCCCCACTAGTAAAAAAAATTGCACCAAATTTAGAGAGTCTAGGCTCCCCCTTTATGATAAATTTCAAGGATCCTTCAATATATTTCTCATTATTCACACAATGATTCTATATTTTACTTTCAAGATCAAAAAACACTTCTAACTATTTCTATATTCTGAAATATTTTTAGTGAGTGAAATTACCACTTAGAAAAGAGTCATAAATAAAATATATAATCTTACTTAGTCATAAATCCATATAATAAACATGTTTTTAAGTTAATAACCTATGCACTTCACTACATTTCTTTCATAAATTCATAAAACACAAGAAATTTACATACTCTACGAATATCTGTATTAAATCAACAAAAATTCTAAAAAATAATTAGTGAATAAAACATGAATCATTTAGTGTGTGAGTTATACCAAATTAATTTTCAAGGATCAGCTCTATTTATAATTTTGATAAATATAATTTCTTCATTCCTCTACCAAATGTATTTCACAAGTTGATATGTATTACAATTTCTATAACTATAGATTATAACACCCTTTTAATGTCTCAACCCTATATGTAAATATAGAATTGTTATTTTGAATGATATTCACAAATACATAACTAAGTTTGATATCTGAAAAAAGAAAAAAATGGTATCACATGTTATACCAAATCAAATAACTCATAAAAAATATTTTGGTTTCTAATTTTCCATCAATGTTTCATCCATGTTTAGGGTTTGTGGATATTTGATTAATATTTTATTTGGACACCAACACTTCAATTTGATATTGATACCAACTATATTTTATCTGAAGCCTCTTGTTTCACTATTTTACTTGAAATTTCATATTCATCAAGATACCAACAGCAATGTACCAACACAAATTTGATTTGAAAATCATTCTTTGATTCCACTTTCATATTTTTATGCACTTCTACCCATGGATAAAATATTTCTTAAACATGAAACACTTACATAATATTTTTAGTATTTATCTGGATATTACAATTTCTATAAGTTAAGGAATATGTTGTGTCACTAAGGGCCACATCTTTTCCTTTATACATAATTTTGGAAATATTCATATGAAATAAAATTTTTATGATAGAATTAAACTTCTCATTATTTTCTTTTATCCAAAACTTTATTCATGAAAAAATTCAAAGTATTTTCGTCCTTGGGTTTTACTTCCATTAAATAAATCTCTACTTATAACTTATTTACTTTATTTTCTAAACCATATTTATTCCCTATTTGTACCTAAATATTTTCTTATATTTCCCAGCACATAAATTTTCTTCAGATATTTCCATTACATGATATTTTTTAACTTTATAATCACATGAAAATATTTTATTTTTCCAAATATTATTCTTTTCTTTACAAGATATACATTTTTTAAATAGAATATTTGTAACTAATCTTAAATCTAATTTCATCATAGATATTTTATTCAACTATCCCATGAAATAAATTTCCTGAAAAAATATCTTTTTCATTTAGAAGACTATAAATTTCTCCATTGATTTTAGCTAAATGTATCGTAATACATTTACAAGAGACATGATTATAATGGTAATAATTATTTGAATAAATTACATAACTCTATTTCTATGGTTGGTAAGTCTAATTTTGAGAACATATAACAACTTCACTGTGAGAAATGTTTTCCAATTCCTTATAAATGAACTAGTTATATGACCATGATTTCCATAATAAAAGAAAATTTCACCATAACTTATACTAAAACTAATGATTTATGCCTTACTTATTAGAGATAAGTTCTTGAGTTTATTTTCATTACATCCATCAATTCCTGTTCTCTTTAGATCATCCCTGGTTTTCTTTATTTCAAAATTTAAATTTGTTTCATCCTGGACAATGATATTTTTTACCATGGTATAAAACCATTGTGTCATCATTATTTTTTCATGCTACTACATTGATTCAATATATTTTTTATTCATATTTAAATTATATATGAATAGATAATAAAAAATTGTAATGCGCATTTTAGAATAGTATTTCCCTTGGCACTTTCTTATTCGTCTTCTTTTCTTAACCATGCTCTATTATACATCAAGTTACTATATATTTTTAATCCTTGATTCAATTTAAGAAATCATACCTTCCTTGATCTCATTCAATTTATAAATTTCATCTTATAATTCATTGGAAAGATCATCCAACATGTCACATTACTTATTCATATTGGTTTTCATTTGAAAAAAGGAATCCTTATAGACCACCTTCTATTTTTTTGACATTGATTTTCA
The DNA here is from genome assembly GCA_963277665.1 of Viscum album. Lineage (NCBI taxonomy): Eukaryota > Viridiplantae > Streptophyta > Magnoliopsida > Santalales > Viscaceae > Viscum > Viscum album. Next base: position 685,665,149 of record OY728142.1, on the reverse strand, counting down.
TTAAAAAATTCTACCATGTGAGCAACCATATAATACTCTCTAGGCTTAAAATTTTGAAGTTATATTAACATAAGGCCTTTATACTTGGTATTGGTTTTATTGATCTACGTCATTGAATACATATCTTAAAATTGTTTTTCTTGGATATAATCCTTATATTTTAAATTTAAATCCACTTCAACCAATCATTTTTTTCAGGATTTTTTATTTTTCAACATTCATATTCAAAAATATAATATGGATCTCATGTGCCTTATTAACATTGATTAGCTTCAAGAGTTCCTTTTATAGTCCTAGATATTTCTCTTATGATAATTTGATTGATTCCATCTTTATATTTCATGATATATGTTAATCATAAATAGGCCCAACATTACTCAATATATCAATATATTATGCTAATACTACAACATTATTGAATAAATCAATAGATTTATAGTCAAAGTCATTAATTCATTTAATTTAAGGTCACTTGAATCTTCTATCTAAATATCCATCTCACCATAAAATATTTCAACATTTATAACTGTATTGGATTTTTATTTTATTTTTATGTTTCTTTCGCTTTTCCATATTATAAAGATATTATAAGGACATAAGGTTATGAAAAAGTATCTCTAGAAAATATTCAAATAAATTCATAAAAAAAATCAAACAAGAAAAAACCATTCTCATATACCTATTATAGGTTCACACGGGTTCCTAGTGTGAGGTACCTTAAGAGGAAGGTATGGGTAGGGAGAATAATGGTCAGAAACTCATTCCAATTTAATAACTAAATCATCAAAATCACACACCCATAAATGATACTAAACTCATTTTTCGTTTGGTTACTTTGTTATTCTTAAATAATGATTTGATTGTTATTTCAAATATCTTTTCATTAATCAAATTTTGTTAATGATTATATATCCCCAACACTCACTACTACAAAAAAGGCCTATATCAGTGTTAAAAAAGGGCTTTAACAGCGCTAAAAAGGCGTTGTAAAGCTCATCTCTAATATAGGGAGGGGGTCCCTTTTATCCACGCTCCGAAAAGTGCTGATAAAGGCCCCGTTTATCAGCGCTAAAAAAAGCACGGATAAGAGACCCCTTTATCAGCGCTTTTTTTAGCACTGATAAAAGGGTCCTTTATCAGCATTTTTTAGCGCTGATAAAAGACAAAAAAATTAAAAAATAAAAAAAATTTAAAATAATGTGGGGAGTACTTTTATCAGTGCTTCACACCACCTTTATCTGCGCTAGGAGGTCTCCCACACGCTTCCCTTCCTGTGCATCCTCATACGCGCACACACCCCCTTCTCTTCCACTCGAACTCGAACCCAGGACCTCCCCCCTTTCACAACTGCACCTTTACCACTAAGCCATTTCATTTTGTTCTCTATTTAATGATATATCTTTATATATATAGTTTTATTTATTCATATATTGATACAGATTCATATTAATATAATTATATTTATTCATATATTAGTATATATATATATATTAATTTTTATATTAATAAATTTTTTGTTATAATTTATTATACGTATATTTATTTGTATATTAATATATACATATAAGATTAGTTTTACATTTTTGTAAAAATATGTTTTTTATGTGTGTTTATAAATAAATAAATAAATAAATAAATAAATACATACATACATACATACATACATACATATATATACACAACACGCAAACACAAATAGAGACACACACACACAAACACATAAATATTTACGAATAAGTACATATATATGTGTATTTGAAAAGCCATAGAATGTACATATAATATTAGTTTTAAATAAATTTATAAAAAAATATGTTTTTGATGTGTGATTATAAGTAAATAAATAAATAAATACATATATAAATATATACAACACATAGACACACACATAGACACTCACACACACACATACACATATATATATTTACGAATAAATACATATATATGTGTATTTGAAAAGCCTTAGATTGTTAAAACGACCATAAATTATAATCTAGAATTCCATTTCAACGCCACAACTAGTCAAATCAAAGAAAATGAAACAATATTCGATATGATATGTGGTACAGGCCTAACGGACATCCGGATCAGAAGTTATACTTGTTTGAATGTAAACAAATTGTTGTATCCTGACTAAAAACTCAGTTTTGGAGGCCTTATGGGCCTTTTTTGGGCTCTCAAAATGTGACAGTGGCCTTTCCTAGGTCACTAGGGCGTAGATCTTGTTGTAGGATTCGATTTGATATGCTGTAGAGCTCAAACGGACACCCGGATCAAAAGTTATGGCTGTTTGAAGTTTGAGTTACATTTTCAACATATTTTAGATCTTTTATTAATTGTTTTGATTTTTTGTGCCCTCAAATTGTTATTAAATGATTTTTAATCGATAATAATTAGAAAATTATTAATTAATAATATTTGTTTAAAATATTTTGAAGCCATTTTCACTAAATTTCTTATATATTAAATGTAATAGTATATTTATATGTATCTATAACATATTTAAAAAATATATATTGTATTTATATCAATATAAATATAATTATATAAGAATAATTTATTTTTCCAGATTTTTTTTGAAATATAAAATTTTTCAGCACTCATAAATCCCCCCTTTATCAGCGCTACTAAAAGATGCGCTGATAAAGGGGTAGCGCTTCCCTTTCCAGTTTTTGGCGTAGTGACTCTTATTTTTTCTTACTAAAAGTGAGTAAAAAATGCACATAATATATAATAATTTTACATGGTTTACCCATAATGGGATAATCCATGGAGGATACAATTACAATGTGTTGATGTTCTATAATAATCCAGATGAATTTATATATTATAGGTGTAATGAATGTATAACCAAGCCTTATTTTACACACGTTATAATTACATAGGGTCGGTTTATTACCACCCAAAGGCCACTCCCCCACTCTACTCTCATTTCCTCACTACTCAAGAATGGAATATATTTTGGTATACAAACCACTACCTGAATAATATCACCATTTATTTTCACCGAGTATAGATATGTTATCATTTAACTTCACATAACTAATAATCATCATAAGAAATTTGTGGATACCACTATGATCATAGCTCAACATTCCTCAAGTCTTCACGAAATAACTTCTTCTTCTATTTTAGAATAATATTAATTATGATCAAATTATTTATTCTTCATTTTCCTTCCAAAAGAGATATATAATTATTAACTATTAAATCCATGATCCTACTTCACTTTTTATAGGGAAATATATCACTCCAACCTTCATATAATATCTATGTTTCTCTTGATTTAGATCATTTAACATGTGTATAATGATTAAATTCATCCACTATATTCTATAAATTTAAATAAAAGTCATATATTAAAACCCAAAATGTCATTCACGAGAGATATGAATAAATGAGTAATATATTTTAAGTGATAGTATTATTCCATGAGATAAAATACAACTAGAAAAATTCCTTTACTAAAAAACAAAAAATCATGCTACTGCCTTTTAAGGTGACATCATACTGAAAATAATTTTCTTAATTAAAGATTATTTTAATAGTTATTATTCTTCTTCCCATACTTCTATTATGAAATTGGAACTACAATTAGAAAATAATATCTATTCAAAACTAGATCCAGAAATCTCCCATATTAAACACTTTCAATTTAGAATAAAATCATCCATATATCAATTCCAGGATATTATCCATTTAAATTTTCCATAACTATAATCTTAGATATCATCAAATATGGAAATATATATTTATATTAAAATATCAAAAAAATTATTCTCAAAATAATTCATCTAATGATTCATGAAATTTGGAATTTAAATCTCTATTTAAATCATCCATAAATATTTTATATGATTTCCATGATTATTTTATCTGAAACATCACATGGACCCTACACGTGAGAATTATTCCTTTCGTCAATTTGGAGAGAAATTTTACTCTTATATAATCTATATTTTATTCTTATATATTAGATAAAAATCCCCATATAAATATTATATATATGAATACTTTTACAGAATATAAATTTGTGATATGTAGTTACTCTTACATATCAGCAAGATTCACCTTACATATTGAATTTACCAACATTTTAGTCTTATATATCACCCTATACTTCTAAAAGTAACTCTTATATATAGTAATGTATCTCTTACCTATCCCCCTATGAAACTCTTATTTAATCTTACTTATGGTTGGGTTACTCTTTCATTTTTTCATGATATTCTTCCGTATTTCCATTTAAAAAATTCCACTCTTAAATATGACCATGTTTAATCATATATATCCCCAATCAAAAACAAAGCTACTTTTATTTACCACCTAGATTTATCTTATGTATATTGAGAGATTTATACCATTATCAATTTTATAGGCTGAGTTATTCTTATATATATCATTTCCAATTATTAAACTTTCATAACTCCAACCTTCACCTATTTTGAAACATAAAATTAAACTTATAGAACACATGCTTTTACTTGTCACTGTATTTAAAATTAACTCTAGATTACACTACTTTTAGAACAAATGATTTGATCACACTGATTTTGAACCTCTCGAGTCACCTTCCCAGTTTTATTGAATAACTCATTTTAATTTTGGACCATGGTAAGTCTTCATGTCACCTCATTGAATAATCTCCCATTATTTTTCATTTTTGGAACATCTATATCACCTTTTCTAGAATAACATTCATAAAAAATACACTTTTAAAATAATTAATCCTATCACAATCACACCTCATGAAATTCCTCATCAATATTTATCATTATTACAAATTTTCAACATTATGGACAATAAATCCATGATCAACCATAAATCAAACATATACAGCATTGTTTAAATCCAACACAACATCATTTCTTTGGTCGATAAAAAATCCAACAATTCATTACTACTCAATTAGATTATAATATTTGGTTATTTCATTTGGGGAAATAAGCACAATAACTATTTTTATGAACTTGATGAATTAATTATTCCACCCTTATCTAGAATCATTTTTAAACATATTCATTGATGATATATTGATATATTCATCATCTTATGATGAACATGGGGGAATTTAGCTATTACCTTGGAGTCTCTAACTTCTCAAAAACATTATGAGGAAATGATGAAATTTCATTCCTATATAAGTGATGTGAAATTTCAAAGGCATGTTGACTTCTATGTATGCAATATCCATTGATATTGAAAAGTTGGTGGTAGTTATATATTAGGATTTACATATTAATGTTTTTTTAGATTCCATGTTTCTATGGTATTTCTTTCTATAAAAAATTATTTAATCAGGATTTATCTAGTTTAGTTTCACTAATGATATTATTGAATAGAAAATTGGGGAAGCACTAGTGTGTCTATGGATTTAATTATATATTTTGGGAGTAAAATAAGAGATTGTTCGATACTCCCATTCTTATCATTCATGATCCACATAATACTTATGAAGTTTATCACTCATTAAAGAAATAGAAAAACCCAAAAATGTGAGTTAATTTTATCTATTCAATCATTACGCTATATACTATTATAATTACTGATATTTAATTATTAATGATATTTTTTAAAATTTTAAAAATATATAGATTTCATTTTACTTTATAAGAATAAATCGATTTATGATTCAATTTATTTTTTTATTTTAATTTATTTTTATACAATAAATTATTTTCACATTTGAACCAAAATAAAATATAAAAACCATTTAAAAATATATTATATAAAGTATTTTAATATATTAAATTCATGAAAATTCTATATATTTTGTATTTGGAATTCGATAAGGTTTCATGTTGATGTAATAAGGTCAAGTTATAACATATATTTCTTAGCGTCTTAGTTTTTATGAGAATAATTATCCCACCCATGATCTAGAGTTGGTTTTAGTGATGTGCACATTCAAATTTTTTGTGGATTTTTTGTCTTGTGAGAATAATATCATTTATTTTGATCATAAAATATAGAAATATATTTTCTATTAGCAAGATTTGAGTCTTTATTAAAGAATATTTTTGAATATATCTAGTAATTTATGTGGAGATGTTATATAATTCTGGGAAAGGTAATGATATTTCGGATGATTTGAGAAAAAAATGTTAGGTTGATATAATTTAGGTTTTAAAGGATTAGTAGAATTTATTTTCACTTTTCCCATAGATACATGTATATTTATTTTAGCTACATGGAAATTTATAATTAACACCCTTAATTACCGCTTCATATTTTATGTAGTGTGTAAAGGAATGTTAAGATTAAAATTTTGAGTGCAAGGTTTTTCATAATGGAATACATGTATGGTTGTATATACCTAGGTGGTATCTGAATCCCTATTTTCTTATGTATGTTAATGGGTTTATTTTAGTTATATCAGAGTTTTTAGAAGAGGTAATGAGATATTTTCATAATTCTTAGTGGTTTTTTATTCATGGGTTGACCAAGATTTATTATAGTTTTCAATAAAAATTTTTATAGTTAGGGAAAATTTGATATAAGAATGTATTTGATTCAATGTACCTTACTTATCTTCAAGTAAAATAAAAAATAAGAGACTAAATTCTATTATATAGTCACTTCCCATTATAAAATGGAAAGGGGATTATGTTAAAAAATATTTATTACTGTATTTTCAATATCCATAAATGTTTGGGACACAATTTTCATTATTTTTATTGGTTAACTAATTTTTTCAAACTTTTCATTGATTAGAGAAACTTATATGGTTGATGAGTTTGAGAATATTTATGTTCAAAATATTTTTATAATTTTTGGGGTACCAAAAATTATTATATCCAATTGATATATTAGAATTAAATAATGGATTTGAAATTATTTATGGACTAATTTAGGTACTTTGGTGGAGTTGAGTGTGAATCCCCATCTTTACATAGATATGAAATTCGAGAGCACTTTTCAAATTTTTAATTTTATGCTTCATGTATATATTTTTGATGTATTTTAAGATCATATATCTATGGAAGATGTTTTTTTAAATATATTTATAAGGATTCCATTCAAATGGATCCATTTTTGGGATCATATAATAGGTTTTTTAGTTACCTTTGTGTTAGATTATAACGACCCATACTTTACATACATTTTTAATACTTCAAAAATTGAAGCACACTTATTACAACATATGATAAAACTACAAAGGACCGTATAGGTATAGTGCCTTTAGAAACTGGGAAACATAAACAACTGGTTCATAAATCTTCTACAGTGTCTCCCATTTATTTCATCATATCTAGGGTCCCTTTTAGCATATTCTACTTAATATCCATCTTCCTGACCTGGGGAAAAGAAAACATAAAAGGGTGAGCTCAAATGCTCAGCAAGGCAAATAAAGGAAATAAAAATCATATCATATCTTTTTGAAAATCATAACCTGCAAAAGAGATCATAATATCTTAACATGGAACAAATCATAGGAGTGAAAATGAGATCCCCATAATCATAACATAAAACTTGAAACTTTGTGGCATGCACACATAATCATGGAAAATCATTTCTTGTAAGTCATGACTCATTGCCAAGACTATCTTAGTGGACAAAGTCCCTTTCTGAACCGAGTTCACTCCTCGTTTCAGTCCTGTATCACTGAACCGAAATAACCTTCCGTTCCAGCCATGTCTATCTCATGAGATATAAAATCTTTACCCAATGCATTGGAGGGAGATATAGGTCCCACCCATCTTATAATGAATCCTTTCTTATGTGTGCCACATAATCATAAAACATACATCATCGCATAACACATGAAACAAAAATGGGATTCTTGAAACGTCATGACATCATAAATCAATTCATATAAGATAAAGGAATTCATAAAAATGTTTCCATCACAACATAATCAAATCCATGTAATAATAGGGATAGAAACAGAACCCTTTTATTATCTTAGATGGAAAATAATTTTGATAAAATACTTGAACTTCATTCTTGAGGAAAATATCCTTTCTTCTTCAAAAACACTTTTACTTTCTTAACATGTCATACAATTTTAAACTAAAAGAAGTTGATTAAAAATAAACTTGAATACTTGTAAAGGAAGCTTCTTTGAAATAATGTTTTAAAAATCCATTCATGCCGTATAAGTTAAAAAAAACATTCTTCGTACTTTTGTCAGAAAAGTCAAAAAGTACCTCGTACGAAAAACATCAAAAGATTCCTGTCATTTCTTTTACTAAAAACTCACCGAAGGGTAAAAATGGATTTAAACTATTGTAAGTGGATGGAAATAATATTACATATTGATGAAACATGGATGTGGATGATAAAATACACCCCAGTAAATACTTACGAATAAACAATCTCGGATAAAAATGAGATTTGTGATATTTCCCTTACCTTAGGTCCGATTAGCTTTGTACGTGTCCGAAGCTCCTGTATAATGGTTTAAAAAATGTTATTGACTTATTCCAGAATCATACATATTTATATGATATCATATATGGTCATATTATTAGCTTCTTGTTAGTAATATTTCATTGTTACTTGTTACTCGGGTCTTTATAACTTTTTGTTCTTATGCGTGTTTTGTCGAATAAATTCTTATTCTTATCTTTAGGTTATAGATAATTCATTTCCAGAATGGTATTAGTGTATTATATACCATATTCATTCATTCAATTCATTTATATAATCATTATGAAATGAAGATCATGTAGAACGAGTCGCATCACATCGTGGAGACGGTATTCCGTACGTACGCACGAGTGATGATATCATTCCTATGATCGTGGAATTGTATTGGAGTATATATATATTATTTCAGTATCAATATTACTTCATAATAATCATATTTAGTTACTCATTACACCATTATAACCATCCTTGTAAGGTGATGGTGGAAAATAGATTACACCACGGCGTGGAGACGGTATTCCGTACGTACGCACGCGTGGTGATTTCATTTTTCCGTAGGATGGATAGAAGGTGAAATAGGGTTGTTTCATATTTATAATAACATATCAGTATGTAAGTAATACTGATGTTATTACTTTATCATGAAACAACTAAAGAAGAAGAAGTTGAAGAAGAAAGAAATTGAAAAGATCGGTAATGGATATTACCTCTTCTTTGGAACGCCTCTTTGAATCCTCCACTTAAGGAACTAAGATTGGTCTTTGGAGAAGACCAGGACCTCTAGGATTATTCTAGGGAAGTGGAGAGGAGAAAATGGCAGGGGTTGGCCGAGCTTGAGTGCTCAATTTGGTGTGAGGAGGAGGGGGAGGAGGTGCCCTTTTATAAGGGAGGAGAGGGGCACCTTAGGAATATCTCAAAATATTATTTTATATTAAAGTCAAAATCGGTTTATAATGGTTCCAAAGGGTCTTATTTCGAAGCTAAAGTGGGGATGGGTCGAAATCCTATCAACCAATAGGATTTAGACAAGTTTAGGGTATTATTTTAACCTTATCAATTAGATTTAACTCTAAGTTAATTAATTTAACTTTTACCGTGTCTTTTTGTTTTCTTTCACTATATGGTTAATACACTTACTATAACATGCCAAACGAACCCCAAATTGTTTATTATTAATATATATATCCTTATCTAAGTCATTTGGCCGATCCTTAGATTTTTAGGAATAAAATAACAATTAATAATATAATATTTTATTTAAAAACTATTTTGTGTCAATTTTGACACTATTTGATATATGATTTTTTTGAAAGTCATAACAGAATTATATGTTCGAACCAAGTTGATTAAATCAATACTAATATATCATAGTAACCTAGAAAATTAGTGGAATTCATAAAAAGTCTCAAATTACATTTATTTTTGTGTTTATAACATCAATTATGTCAATATTTTATTAATAAGATAATTACTGCATCATCTTTGTGTCATAAATAAATTACATTATTTGATGTCTATAAATTACAAATAAAATATCATCATGTAGGAAATCTTTTTAGCTTTCTAATGAATATTTACAATTGAATTTATCTTATGTATAACCCCATATTAAAAATGATTTACTTATTAAACTTTGATTTTAACTATTTTAACCCTTCTTTAAATAAATTAATAATAAATGTCCTAATCTAATCCAAGTGGGCCTAAATGGTCATATTTTATTCCTAAGTTTGTTTTTGGTCGAATTACACTTGTCCAATAGAATTAGGACATGTGTTAGGGTAATATTAATATCATATTTACCCTTAGTTACCCTATTTACTATTAACCGCGGTAAAAAAAGGTAAAAAGTTACTATTCACCAAAAAATTATTTTCATCTCATTGAACCACATTTTAGTCCTTGATATTAACCGTGTCTCTCGGATTTTCGAAATTCCAATCACAGAAGCGGTAAAATTAAGTTTTATGCAAAATTCAGTTTTTAACCTACCACTTAGTGGTTTCACTATTCATCAAAAATTGAAAGTTTTCAGAAAAATACCAAAATTTCACCCTAGGCTAATTTCGATATTCTGAGTCCAAAAATGAAGTCCATTTTGAAAAATAAAATTTATAAAATTCCAAAAAGTGGTTATTACTATTCATAACGGCTAGTTTTAATAGCATAATGTTGTTTAGTGAAACTCGGTATTGCGTACGACGCAAGCTATCGAGGAAGGTCGCGATTGCGTGTAAAGCAAGCCAAGCAAGTGTTGTATAGAAAAAGATTCCTTTGATGATTTATATAACATAAAAGTCTCGGGTGTTACATTCTACCCCCCTTAAAAAGAATTTCGCCCTCGAAATTCGTCACTTTGCAACAAACAGATGAGGATACTTCTCCCTCATCATATCCTCAAGCTCCCATGTAGCTTCTTCAAGTTGATGGTTTCTCCATAAAACTTTCACCAAGCGAGTGGTCTTGTTTCGTAGGACTTTTTCGCTACGATCCAGAATCTCTATCGGCTGTTCTTCATAAGAAAGATCTTGCTCCAGCGGTACAACTTCTGAGCTGAGTACATGTGAAGGATCTGGTATGTACTTTCTCAGGAGAGATACATGGAACACATCGTGAACTTGAGAGAGATTCGGTGGAAGCGCCAATCGGTAAGCTACCTTCCCAACACGATCCAATATTTCGAAAGGACCGATATATCTAGGGATCAACTTCCCCTTCTTTCCAAATCTCATAACCCTCTTCTAGGGAGATATTCGTAAGAACACTTTATCACCCACTTCAAACTTTAGGTCTTTTCTTCGGTTATCGGCATAGCTTTTCTGTCGACTCTGAGCTGCTCTTATGTGTTGTTGAATAGATCTGACCTTTTCTGCCATTTCACCAACGAGATCAGGTCCTAATAGCTTTCTTTCCCCAACTTCATCCCAACAAGTTGGAGTCCTGCATTTCTTTCTATAGAGAGCTTCATAAGGAGCCATTTGAATACTGGAGTGAAATCTATTATTATAAGAAAATTCCACCAAAGGTAGGTGTTGATCCCAACCTCCTTTGAAATCCATAGAGCAAGCTCTCAACATGTCTTCTAGGGTTTGAATTGTTCTCTCAGACTGACTGTCTGTCTGGGGATGATAAGCAGTGCTGAAACTCAACTCTGTATCTAGAGTATGCTGAAGACTTCGCCAGAACTTCGAGGTAAATCTCGGATCTCGATCAGATATAATAGAAAGTGGTACTCCATGCAATCTTACCACTTCCTTTACATATATCCTGGCAAGCTGATCTAGAGAGAAATCCTCTCTAATAGCAATGAAGTGTGCAGACTTTGTAAGACGATCAACTATGACCCAGATAGCATTATTGCCTTTGGATGTTTTAGGAAGTCCTGTGACAAAGTCCATAGTGATGTTTTCCCATTTCCATTCGGGTATGGGTAATGGTTGTAACATCCCCTTAGACTTCTGTCTCTCCGCTTTAACTTGTTGACAAACCAAGCATCGAGAGACATATTCAGCAACATCTCTTTTCATGCCATCCCACCAGAAGTACTCTTTCAGGTCCCTATACATCTTCGTGCTTCCAGGATGAATAGAGAATGAAGAACTATGAGCCTCATCCAGCAGCTCTTTCTTTAATTCGGGGATGGGAGGAACAAAAACCCGATTCCTGAACTTTATTATCCCATCACAATCAAGGTTGAATTCAGGAACATTTCTCACCTTCTTTTGTAACTCGACATCTTCTTTCTGTGCCTCTTTAATCTTCACATGTATAGATGGTTGAACATTCATTTGAGAAAGATAAGATTTTTCCCCTTCCATTATAATTCCAAGATCCATCCTTTGTAAATCCATAAATATTGGATCTTTTGTGATCCTCATCATGGATAAACTAGCATGGTCTTGTCGACTTAATGCATTTTCCACCTTGTTTGCTTTCCCAGGGTGGTAATGGATTGAGCAGTCATAATCCTTAATCAGCTCCAACCATCTTCTTTGACGCATATTCAACTCCTTTTGTGTGAAAATATACTTCAAACTTTTATGATCAGTATAAATATCACACCTTTCACCATAAAGGTAATGCCTCCAAATCTTTAATGCAAAGATTACCGCAGCCAACTCCAAATCATGTGTTGGGTAATTTTGTTCATGGATTTTCAACTGTCGTGAGGCATAAGCTATCACCATATCATTTTGCATAAGAACACACCCCAATCCCTTCTTGGATGCATCACTGTAGATCACAAACCTTTCTCCACTACAAGGCAGTGTGAGCACAGGTGCACTGGATAACCTTCTTTTCAACTCCTTGAAATTCTCTTCACATTCCTCTGTCCAGACAAACTTAACTCCTTTCCGAGTCAACTTGGTGAGTGGATTAGATAATCGTGAAAAATCTTTTACAAAACGTCGATAATATCCAGCCAAACCAAGAAAACTTCGGATCTCAGTTACTGTTGTTGGTCTCGACCATCTTTCGATAACCTCTGTTTTTGCTGGATCCACAGATATCCCCTCTTTTGAGATTATGTGACCCAAAAATGCAACTTTTTGAAGCCAAAATTCACACTTGGTAAATTTGGCATAAAGCTTCTCCTTTCTCAGGGTCTTCAATATAATTCTCAAGTGATCTTCATGTTCTTCCTTGCTCTTTGAATAGACAAGAATATCATCTATAAAGACTACCACAAATTGATCAAGATAGTCTCTAAAGACTCTATTCATTAGATCCATGAAGATAGCAGGGGCATTAGTAAGACCAAATGGCATCACTATAAATTCATAGTGTCCATACCTTGTACGGAAAGCCGTCTTTGGTATATCCTCCCTTTTGACCCTTAATTGATGATACCCTGAACGAAGATCAATCTTGGAAAAGTATTGAGCTCCGCGTAGTTGGTCAAATAAGTCATCAATGCGTGGGAGAGGATATTTGTTCTTGATAGTGATCTTGTTAAGTTCTCGATAATCAATGCAGAGTCTCATTGATCCATCTTTCTTCTTAACAAATAGAACAGGTGCTCCCCAAGGTGACGCACTAGGGCGTATGAATCCCTTATCAAGATTCTCTTGGAGTTGCTTCTTCAATTCCTGCAACTCAATTGGGGCCATTCTATAAGGTGTCTTTGAAATAGGCAAAGCACCCGGTACGAGTTCTATTGAAAACTCAACTTCACGATTTGGTGGAAGACCCGGTAATTCCTCCGGAAAGACATCATCAAACTCCCGTACAATGGGCATATTCTTAATCGTGAGTTTCTCACCAACCATTTGAGATAAATAACCTTCATTTAGTGGGATCAATACCCATAAGATGGAAGAAATTTCCACTGGAAGGTTATGTTCATCCTTGCATTGATAAACGATCGTAGGTTGATCTGGAATATGAAATGTGACTTCCCTTCTTTGGCAATTGATATGAGCTCCATGTAGAGAAAGCCAATCCATGCCAAGAATCACATCAAATTCCACTAAAGGAAGGATCACAAGATTTGCAGGAAGCACTTTCCCACAAACTTCGATCGGAGAAGAATTATAAACTTCTGATGCGATTGATGTGACATTAGGTGTTGTCACAGCTAACTCAACATCTAATTGTTGAGGTAATACGGTGATACCCTTAGAAAATTTTTCAGAAATAAAAGAGTGGGTGGATCTAGAATCAAATAAAACATTTGCTACTTTAGAGTGGATGGTAAGTGTACCTTTCACCACATCGTTATCGTACTCCACATCGCTGATAGAAATTGCATGTGACTTTCCTTTGTCTTTAGCCTTAAGAGTTTGTTGACGTCGACCATCATCATCAACCCTTGGATTTGGGCATTGATTGGCATAATGCCCCATCTCCTTGCACTTGAAACATTGAAGTGTTGTAGGTTAATTCTGTGTATCCCTTCCTTTGTTTGCGTCATTAGACATCTTCTTCCCATTATCACGGCATTCAAATGCCCGATGACCTTCCTTTACACATTTAAAACATTTACTTGTCCCTTTAAGACAACTCCCTCCATGTTTCTTTCCACACTTTGAGCATAAGGAAAAGTTCATCTTCTTTTCCGTGTGCTCTTTAGATTTTTCTTTGAATTCCATCTTCCTCTTCTTATCAAACCCATGTGACTGATGGGTTACTCCAATCTCCATCTCGACTTTGAGAGCACATCGAACGATTTCCTCGTAGCTATTGAAGTCCCTTATGGCTAACGCCCTTCGAAGACTTGGTTTTAAGCCACTAAAGAATCGATCGATCTTACTCTCAGGTTGGATAATAATACCAGAAGCGTACCTTGCAAGTCTTGTAAAATTTGCTTCATAGGTACTAACAGATTCATCATCCCTTTGCTTCAGTTCAAGGAACTCTTTCTCCATCTTTGTTCGGAGAATACGAGGGAAGTACTTATTGAAAAATAAGTTCTTGAACTCGTCCCATTCCATAGACTCAATTTCATCCCTTTGCCTCGTATTCTTAACAAGATTCCACCATTGATCAGCATCTCCTTCCAAACGATACACTACTAGGATGACTTTATCATGTTCAGAACATTGAAGAACTGAAAATATCTTTTCAGTAGTACTAATCCATTGTTCAGCAACTAATGGATCAGTAGACCCGCTGAAAGAAGGTGGACGCTGCCTCATGAAGGATTCAACAGAATGTTGCTCCCTCCTTTGCTCGTTTGGAAATCCTGCATGATTCATAGCTTGAGAAAGTTGTGTGAGCATGGCTACAAGATTTTGCATTCCAGCTCCCATATCGTTTGGTTGCTCAGGGGGACAATCATTGCATTGCCCATCGCATTCTGCATTAACACGGTTCCTTCGGGTTCCAGCCATTGACTAAAACCAAGAAGAATAGTGTGAGCAACACTAATTATAATAGGGAACCACATAATTCAAGAATAAAATTTTCATGCTTATGGTCTTATCCTAGGTTATTCAAGGCCATTTCTAAAACACTAAGATTGTGTACTATGCTTAGACTTATCCTTAGGGTTCTTACTAAGGCTTTCACATCCTAGTTTCCAAAGGTTGACTATACCTTTCCTCTGATACCAACTATAACGACCCATACTTTACATACATTTTTAATACTTCAAAAATTGAAGCACACTTATTACAACATATGATAAAACTACAAAGGACCGTATAGGTATAGTGCCTTTAGAAACTGGGAAACATAAACAACTGGTTCATAAATCTTCTACAGTGTCTCCCATTTATTTCATCATATCTAGGGTCCCTTTTAGCATATTCTACTCAATATCCATCTTCCTGACCTGGGGAAAAGAAAACATAAAAGGGTGAGCTCAAATGCTCAGCAAGGCAAATAAAGGAAATAAAAATCATATCATATCTTTTTGAAAATCATAACCTGCAAAAGAGATCATAATATATTAACATGGAACAAATCATAGGAGTGAAAATGAGATCCCCATAATCATAACATAAAACTTGAAACTTTGTGGCATGCACACATAATCATGGAAAATCATTTCTTGTTAGTCATGACTCATTGCCAAGACTATCTTAGTGGACAAGTCCCTTTCTGAATCGAGTTCACTCCTCGTTTCAGTCCTGTATCACTGAACCGAAATAACCTTCCGTTCCAGCCATGTCTATCTCATGAGATATAAAATCTTTACCCAATGCATTTGAGGGAGATATAGGTCCCACCCATCTTATAATGAATCCTTTCTTATGTGTGCCACATAATCATAAAACATACATCATCGCATAACACATGAAACAAAAATGGGATTCTTGAAACGTCATGACATCATAAATCAATTCATATAAGATAAAGGAATTCATAAAAATGTTTCCATCACAACATAATCAAATCCATGTAATAATAGGGATAGAAACAGAACCCTTTTATTATCTTAGATGGAAAATAATTTTGATAAAATACTTGAACTTCATTCTTGAGGAAAATATCCTTTCCTCTTCAAAAACACTTTTACTTTCTTAACATGTCATACAATTTTAAACTAAAAGAAGTTGATTAAAAATAAACTTGAATACTTGTAAAGGAATCTTCTTTGAAATAATGTTTTAAAAATCCATTCATGCCGTATAAGTTAAAAAAAACATTCTTCGTACTTTTGTCGGAAAAGTCAAAAAGTACCTCGTACGAAAAACATCAAAAGATTCCTGTCATTTCTTTTACTAAAAACTCACCGAAGGGTAAAAATGGATTTAAACTATTGTAAGTGGATGGAAATAATATTACATATTGATGAAACATGGATGTGGATGATAAAATACACCCCAGTAAATACTTACGAATAAACAATCTCGGATAAAAATGAGATTTGTGATATTTCCCTTACCTTAGGTCCGATTAGCTTTGTACGTGTCCAAAGCTCCTGTATAATGGTTTAAATAATGTTATTGACTTATTCCAGAATCATACATATTTATATGATATCATATATGGTCATATTATTAGCTTCTTGTTAGTAATATTTCATTGTTACTTGTTACTTGGGTCTTTATAACGTTTTGTTCTTATGCGTGTTTTGTCGAATAAATTCTTATTCTTATCTTTAGGTTATAGATAATTCATTTCCAGAATGGTATTAGTGTATTATATACCATATTCATTCATTCAATTCATTTATATAATCATTATGAAATGAAGATCATGTAGAACGAGTCGCATCACATCGTGGAGACGGTATTCCGTACGTACGCACGAGTGATGATATCATTCCTATGATCGTGGAATTGTATTGGAGTATATATATATTATTTCAGTATCAATATTAATTCATAATAATCATATTTAGTTACTCATTACACCATTATAACCATCCTTGTAAGGTGATGGTGGAAAATAGATTACACCACGGCGTGGAGACGGTATTCCGTACGTACGCACGCGTGGTGATTTCATTTTTCCGTAGGATGGATAGAAGGTGAAATAGGGTTGTTTCATATTTATAATAACATATCAGTATGTAAGTAATACTGATGTTATTACTTTATCATGAAACAACTAAAGAAGAAGAAGTTGAAGAAGAAAGAAATTGAAAAGATCGGTAATGGATATTACCTCTTCTTTGGAACGCCTCTTTGAATCCTCCACTTAAGGAACTAAGATTGGTCTTTGGAGAAGACCAGGACCTCTAGGATTATTCTAGGTAAGTGGAGAGGAGAAAATGGCAGGGGTTGGCCGAGCTTGAGTGCTCAATTTGGTGTGAGGAGGAGGGGGAGGAGGTGCCCTTTTATAAGGGAGGAGAGGGGCACCTTAGGAATATCTCAAAATATTATTTTATATTAAAGTCAAAATCGGTTTATAATGGTTCCAAAGGGTCTTATTTCGAAGCTAAAGTGGGGATGGGTCGAAATCCTATCAACCAATAGGATTTAGACAAGTTTAGGGTATTCTTTTAACCTTATCAATTAGATTTAACTCTAAGTTAATTAATTTAACTTTTACCGTGTCTTTTTGTTTTCTTTCACTATATGGTTAATACACTTACTATAACATGCCAAACGAACCCCAAATTGTTTATTATTAATTTATATATCCTTATCTAAGTCATTTGGACGATCCTTAGATTTTTAGGAATAAAATAACAATTAATAATATAATATTTGATTTAAAAACTATTTTGTGTCAATTTTGACACTATTTGATATATGATTTTTTTGAAAGTCATAACAGAATTATATGTTCAAACCAAGTTGATTAAATCAATACTAATATATCATAGTAACCTAGAAAATTAGTGGAATTCATAAAAAGTCTCAAATTACATTTATTTTGGTGTTTATAACATCAATTATGTCAATATTTTATTAATAAGATAATTACTGCATCATCTTTGTGTCATAAATAAATTACATTATTTTATGTCTATAAATTACAAATAAAATATCATCATGTAGGAAATCTTTTTAGCTTTCTAATGAATATTTAAAATTGAATTTATCTTATTTATAACCCCATATTAAAAATGATTTACTTATTAAACTTTGATTTTAACTATTTTAACCCTTCTTTAAATAAATTAATAATAAATGTCCTAATCTAATCCAAGTGGGCCTAAATGGTCATATTTTATTCCTAAGTTTGTTTTTGGTCGAATTACACTTGTCCAATAGAATTAGGACATGTGTTAGGGTAATATTAATATCATATTTACCCCTAGTTACCCTATTTACTATTAACCGCGGTAAAAAAAGGTAAAAAGTTACTATTCACCAAAAAATTATTTTCATCTCATTGAACCACATTTTAGTCCTTGATATTAACCGTGTGTCTCGGATTTTCGAAATTCCAATCACAGAAGCGGTAAAATTAAGTTTTATGCAAAATTCAGTTTTTAACCTACCACTTAGTGGTTTCACTATTCATCAAAAATTGAAAGTTTTCAGAAAAATACCAAAATTTCACCCTAGGCTAATTTCGATATTCTGAGTCCAAAAATGAAGTCCATTTTGAAAAATAAAATTTATAAAATTCCAAAAAGTGGTTATTACTATTCATAACGGCTAGTTTTAATAGCATAATGTTGTTTAGTGAAACTCGGTATTGCGTACGACGCAAGCTATCGAGGAAGGTCGCGATTGCGTGTAAAGCAAGCCAAGAAAGTGTTGTATAGAAAAAGATTCCTTTGATGATTTATATAACATAAAAGTCTCGGGTGTTACATAGATAATAGAAAGTGTGTCATATTTTATTCCTTTAATTATGAAATAAAGTTCTTATCATGTCTGGTTATTTGGAAAGAGGCTATATATGACATAGAGTAGATACAAATAATATTATTACTGGAGAGATTAACCTCTTGAGTTTGATTTTGTTGTTATTTTTTTCTTCATTTATCATCTTGGTTTGGAAATTTATGCTTGAGTAAATATGAGGAGTTGGATTCATACTTTGTAGGACCATTTAAGATATTGCAGTAGATTGAATAGGTTTATTTTAATTTCTATTTGAATTTGAAATATATTGGAATGTATGATTTATTTCATGCATCTACACTAAGTAATTATAAACAAGATCTATCTATTTTACTCTATATTGATTATTCATAATTAGAGATACATGCTTCTTTCATTGAAATAATACTGTGTATCATTGATCAGAGTATAAAAAATATACATGGAAGAACCATGCCACCTGTATGAGGAATACGAAAAAAATGGTCAATTGACTTAGTGTACATGGGAATTATAAATACATATGACATCTTAGTGGCATAAGTTGTTCACTATAGGAACTCTGTCACAATTCTCAATCATAAAAATCCACTGACTGGGAGATTGAAATGAATCTTGGTATTTTAAGAATTATTTAAATTTAAAATTTTATATATTTTTTATTATTTGATTATATATAATAGAATATGAGGACTTGGAGTTTTTTAGTTATAAAGTTATAAATTCGATTCTTAAAGATACCATGATGTGTAAATAGTGTACCCACATTGTGATTTTTTAGATGGAATTTTTAGGGAAATAGTGTGACTCAATATGTATGTGGTCATGGTTATTCTAAGGTTATTTGGTGGGAATTGTGGAACATACTTTCAAGCATAAGGAGAAACCAAACCATATTTCTTTTTAAAATAGTTTGGTTTTGTAAGTGATGTCTCTTTTTTGGATAGTTTGTGTTTTTTTGTGTACTTACTCTATAATATATTGATAAACCATGTCATGAATTCATATAGTCTTCCATGGGTTATGGGGGAATCAATAATTTAATTAGTCTGAATGGGTGGGGGTATAAATGAAGTTGGTGTCATGGTTTGAAGATCTATAAACCAAGGAATGATATTTCAAAAATGATGACAAGATTATTGACTTATTGGTTTGATATAATGATTCTAAAATGGTATATTAGTGAAAAATAAATGATATTTGATCTCATGGTTTTAGAAATTTTAAAATAAAACCCTATATTTATTGATCATATCATGGTTTTTTTAGAATATATTTTTGAAAATTACATTTTATTAATTTTAAGTAGTATGATTAGGTGGTTTTATATTTTGAATGAACAATAGTACCCAAGAAGTTATTTTAAAAAATAGTCTACTTTATTATAACTATATTAATTAATTATCGATATATATTTGGTTCATTTGTGTTTTAAGATCATTAAAGTGATAATATTAGGATTTAGGGTGATAATTATCCTGATTAATGATTTTTTTCTTATTATTATCTATTTTTATATTTCTAGTAGACTCTAAAATATAGAGAGATTTAAGTTCTAATTCATGAAAAAACCATTTATCAGTTTTTAGGTCGGTGACCGATCTCATCTACTTAATATTTAATAATATTATTGAATATAAAATGTAAATCTATTGATGTGATACTAGTAATGAGGGGGTAATTGGACTTTAGTAAATGATTGAACTTAATTTTGAACAAATTAAATGATCATTGTGGTTACACATAAGTTCTAATAATGGTTATTACTATAATTCACTTCTTATATTTAAAGGAAAATCACTTTGGATAGGTGATGATTTTAATCTTGGGGAAATTATTTTTATTATTATACATGAAAATAATAGAGAATTTGAATTAGAAATGATGAAATTTAAATTAAAAAGTGATATATTGAATAACTAATGCTTAATTGTAATAAAAATTGGTGTTATTTAAACAATGTGACTTAATAAGAATAAAAAAGAAAAATTACATATTATGGATTACTAATATGTGACAAGTTTATATATTTTCAACATCAAAATAAATGCGTTGATATAAAATTCATGAGTAAGAGTAATTTGAGTTATGGTTTAGTACTGGACAAATAAAATAGGATTTATTAATGCTGATGGTTATATTAAGGGATTAAAAAAGGTGGTATTAAACAACATAGTAAATTATCATTATTGAAAAAATGAAAGTTTGTTCGTGAAATTGGAATTAAAATATTAAGGGAATGAATTATTATTAAAAAACCATTAAAAAAACATTATATGTGGTTGATATCTAAAACCTATTGTATTTTTAATTAATGTATTGAGTTGATGATAATTATTTGGTGTAAAATTTTAACGTGGAAATAAAATATTTTTAAAGATATAATGATGGATTCAATATGAGTTATGATGTTGAATTTTATAAAAATATGGATTATTATAATGAAATATTTTCATTTTGTATAAAAATTTCATATATTTGAATAACATAAAAATAATTCATAAATTCAGCTTGATATAATTACGTATATGGGTTTTTTGAATCATCATATTAGTATATGATTTATTCCTTGCTATAGGATTGACAAGGTAAAATTTTGTTTTTGTGTATGAGTTTTCAAGATGGGTTTTAGTGATTTTCGAGGTCAATACTTTAAAATATGGGGTATTTTTTTGGTTTTTAGAAGGATTGGTAATGATAGAAATAAGCTAAGGGTTTTAAATAATTTTAGGAGTTACAGAAATTTCACACCATGATTAGATTGTTCATGTCATAAAAGGGATAATTAATATATTTGAAGGCGTCCATAAATATTTTTCTCATGCTGCACAATATGATGTTACATCACAACCTCTAAATTAAAATTTATCTATGTCCCCCTAGAAACCTATGAATAATTTTCATAATTGAGAATGAATAATATTCTTATGGAATCTACATGTGAATTTTTAAGGTTTTATACTTTCCTTTTGGGGAAATATTTCCATTCCATGTCATGGAAGGTTAAGTCAGACAAAATGGGGGTTTAGGTGAAAAC
The DNA here is from genome assembly GCA_963277665.1 of Viscum album. Taxonomy (NCBI): domain Eukaryota; kingdom Viridiplantae; phylum Streptophyta; class Magnoliopsida; order Santalales; family Viscaceae; genus Viscum; species Viscum album. Next base: position 685,643,066 of record OY728142.1, on the reverse strand, counting down.
ATAAGGATGAAGGCTATAGAGAGGAATGATGTCTCCTGCATCATCATGCCATATATATGAGATCTAATTAGTACATACAATTATTAATGGAACACACTATAAATATATCTCTTTCATGTAGTGATGTGTCTAAATTTTAAGATTTAAATATGATATCCCAGCCAACATGTGGGGATATCATGCCATGATTTATAGAAGATTTGATGTTTTAAAAGTTTATATATAAAAATCATGTCATGAAGGTATACATCAGATGATAACATGATCAATTGAGCGGTTAGAGTGGAATATTTTCTGTATCCCTTTCATGATCACACCATCTCACCTACTATCATGACATGGAATATGAATTGTTTATTAATTGGAAAGAAATAGAGTCTTAATGGGGATTATAAATCTTATGTATTTTTTCACTTGTTTTAGATTCTAGAGTCCTTTATTCTTAATCTCATCCCTATATATTATTTAAATCATTATAACTATTTATTCAGGTACAAATATTTCTATCAATATTTCTTTATTTTTTCTTTGAGATTTCTTTGTTTTGATCACTTCTTTAAGATGAATCAATTGTGTATGTTGTATTTTTCCTATACTTTTCATGCTTAATCTACTTAACGTGGTAGGGATCGATATAAGAAGAATGTTTTAGCTAATTATTCACTAACTGACTCCATAAAAAATTAATTTTTTAATTTATATTTTGATTGGAAATTATTTATTTCATACTACTTATAATGCTCTTTACCAAGAGGATTGTGGTGGTAAGAACCCCAAATAAATTGTGCGAGTTAGGTTATTTCTAGTAACTCATATTCAAATCATTAATTTGGGATCTATCCTAATTCACATGGGGTAGTACACTTCTCTAACCAATAAATTTTTAATGAGATTGGTAGAATTAATGATTTTAACCATAAGAAGTTAGTAACCATAGAACTAACTTAAAACCAATAAAATTGGTTAATCCTTGAGTGAGAGAAGTGACACATGTATAGGTATTCCCTAGAACTTTATCCCATGCCCTTTTTTAAGTTAATCACTTTTATCTTAATAAGTTATGTGGTAATTTTTTTGATCCAAACCTTGGTAAAATAGTTGAGTTATCTACAAACATGTAAAACTCATGGAAATTACACAACTTACTCATGAGATTGATCATGTAATCCTTTAGTCTACTCCTGAGTAATTAGTAAAGGATCAATCGGTTAACTAAATTTATAAATGTTAGTATACTATTGGAATTAATGAATCATACTAGTTCTTCCATGTTTTCAGAAATATTTTCTATGAGGCACGATGACTTCAATAGTTATAACTCTCTGTTGATAAATTAATTATGTTCTTATACCATTTATCTTTTTATTTTTATTCATTTTACATGTGCGAGATGTGTTGTTTTTATTAGTATAAGATGGTTGGTTCATTATAAGGATACTGAAAACTGAATCATAGAGTGATTCCCATTAAGAGATTCCTGAGTACAACTCTATAACTGAGTGGGCTATGTTCACGTGTCAATGTCTCGCTTTGGAGGATTTCCAAAACCTCATCACACTCAATAGGTAATAGGAATAAATCTCTAACATGGACTTATAGAATAAATCATGATTAGCACCTTAGGAAAAAACAATCACGGACTATAGTGTACCATCCATTGATGGGGTTTCCCCAAGTAGTGTTTATCCTCCCATATAGGTGGAAAATATTGAGATAAAGGTGATCCTTATCCTGATGATATGAAATATGGGATAGTTTATTGACTAACTTATAATCTGAGGAGCCATAAAAAATATCTCTAATTTCTTATAAATATATGAAACTTTTAGAAATTATGGAATATATTTAGATTATATCGAGATAATAATATTATCGCTCTCACTTAGAAATCAGTCTAGCTAATGGATGAAGAGATAACTGACAGGGTCTATTACCACATGTGATGATCTATCTAAGCAATTTTTTAATAAGTATTTCCCACTAGCCTAAAAATGGAATCTAATTAGTGATATAAAATATTTCACTCAATTGGGTGGATATTAATATTTTTAATTGTGGGATAGATTTAGTGAACTTATTAAGAAGTTCCCACAACACGGGATCAACATTTTTATGCAAATTCAAGCATTATACTATGAGTTTCCTCCTGCATCTTGGGCTATGGTTGTCACTTGAAACGATTAGGGACTAATGAGGAAGACTCCAAAGGTCTATTGAGATCTCCATGATGAAATATCTTATAATTTAAGTCTGTATAAAAGTTATAGAGGACCCTCAGGATGGATATTGCATTAGGTGGATGAGACCACTTGATTTCCTGATGATATTTAATAACTTATAATGAAGTTAGCTGCTTTAAAATTTCTAGTGGCCCCTACACCACCATAGAAACCATTATTATTGACACCAACAGTAGATGTATAATATTTTGAGATCTATGGTTTCCCTCATACTTATTTGGAGTGCTGGGTTGGAGTATAATATAATTATTACCTTGATTGTAACTACATCATTTAGAATGAAGGTCCCAGAAAATACTAAAATTATTATATTACTAGGAGGCTAGTGTGACCCCATCCCTAACAAAATAAAGGGTGGAACCAACCATAAGGAAGGAAAAAAGTATAATTGAAACCAAGGACTACTTGGATACCCACCTCATCTATAACCATGGAGACCTTTTTATATAATGACACCCATCAACCTAAATAAATGTATGCCCTAAAAATATATTCTATAAAATACGATCCTACCAACCTCCAAAACAACCTATTAGGATATGATTCAATAATTTATTCCAAATTAATATTAGCGAATGACCAGTCAAGAAACTAACATGATGAATCATTGGTTTACTCTCTAAAACCTTAATAATCAAGTGAGGATGATCACCAAAACATTATTATATAGGTTACCGGGTACATTCCTGAGTATCAAAAAGATTACTCAAAGGGAAGATAAAAATTTCATGACCCCAAAAAATGGAAGTGATTTTTAGGGAAGGAAGCCCCTCATGGTTGAGAAGAAGGTGGGAAAGAAGAAACTAGAATATGATACCATTGGGAAGGAAGTTGAAACACCCATTGACATGGATATGGATGTGAATGAAGTTGATAAATAAGGTAGAGTTACATAATAGATTCATAGGGAAATAAGAAAGGGTAATTATAAGAAACCAGAACCCTATAAACACCCTTACCTTTCCTATAGATGACAGGGAATGGGAAATATGAATATTTGAATAAGAAACTTCTTGACATTTCTAAATAGATTCATTTTAATATTTGCTTCCAAAAGGTGATTTATTATATTCTAGTATGTGACTTTTGGAAGGATTTATTATAAAAAATAAGATAATGAAATATTTAGGATTAATTTACCTAAGTGAGTAATGTCTGGTAATATTTTAATAGAATATCCCATTGAATATGTATGATCCATAGAGATTTTCAATCCCCTCCAACATTATCTCATGCACCTTTTGGAATAAACTTTGAGATTTGGGATTGAGAATCAATCTCATGCTATTGAATGTATCCTAGAAAAAGGGATTAGATGAACCCAATCCAATTTGATATTAATTTCATTTTGTATACCAATCCTCAAAAATACCACATATGCATCCTTAAAGATGTTTTCATCATTGATAAGAAATTAATTTTCTATACTAACTTCACAATTATTAAATTAAAATATTAAGAGAATATTTACATTATGTTGGGAAGAATATTTATAGAAAATAATAATTCTATGAATGATTTAAATACAGGATGATGGATTTTTATTATTGTAGTAGAACAAGTTATCTTTGATGTTATAAAAGTAGAGAAGCATGAAGTATAACTAGAATATTTTCATGATATTTTAACTATGATTAAAAATATTTTATCATGAGTCTATAAGAATAATATTAGGATATAATACGAAATATCATTAATGATATGGTGGAAAATAAAATAGAGAAAATTAGTGAAGAGGCTAGAATTAGAGTTAAAAGCTTATAGTGTATAAAATATCTATCAAGGAAATATTATCTAGATTTTATTCGTTCAATAATCAATACACTAACGCTTGATTTGAATATTCTACCTTGTATATTAAGGTACACATTTTTTGGAGAAAAGAATACCTTAAGTGTAATAATGAACCCAAAATTGACTAACGATAAATAAAAAAAATTAACAGGTTTGAAGAGGAGAAGAAAAAAACTTTCTTGGGATATTTATGATATTAAGGGAATCATACCTCATGTTTACACCTACAATGGGTTTTTGTTAGATGGTATGATATTGAGGTGTCAACCACAAATGAGGCTAAAGCCATTGATGAATGAGGTTGGTAAAAATAATACTCTTAAATTGTTAGATGTGGGGATTATTTTCTCTATATCAGACAGTGAATTGGTCATCTCATTAAATGAAATGACCAATAATGGGGTGTAACCATGATAATAATTGGATTGTATTGTATCATTATATTCAGTACAACTATAATTTCACAAGTTTTCATAGACTGTATGATGATTTGAATAAAAATTCTTTTTTATATAAATTTAAAATGGACCAATTTGAGTTTTAGCGGGAACCATGAATGTAGAAAAGATGAATAATAAAATAAAAAAATCCTAAGAGGAATATATATACATTAATATAATGAAAGTGGCCCACAAATAACCCCTATGATTCCTTTAGTGACCCCTTATGAACCTAAAAATGCATATGTGCTTCATGAACTTCCTACGCCCAAAGCACTGTTGATACCAGGGTGACACATCAGGCCCCACATATTTCCACAAGCACTTGTGGATCTAGAATCACAACCTTTCTTATAGAGGGGGATTTAATTAGGTAATAATTCCACAAATATACTTATATTTTTCAGTTTTCACTTATATTAGCACCTCTACAAGTCTTATCCTAAAGAAACCACCACTAACCACAAACACTATGGACAATGAGCCTTATTATTCCAGTTTCTGTTAAACCACATAATGTGTACCCACTAGTCACTGGGTAGCCATCAAAGTTCACCATAAGTGGAGTGGGGGAGATAAAAATAATAATTTTATAATTCCACAGGTTTCTTAAGATGTCATATGGGAACTAAGATCTACCTAAACAAATTGATATATGTAATGGAAAAAGGATATCACTAACGAAAATTACCAAAAAGCACAATAGAATGGGTCGTAGCACCCAAAAACAACACACCATGGAAAATGATGACAATATAAGGAAATAAATTACAAATAAAAAAAGACCGTGGATGACAGCTCATGGTTAGACATGAGGTGGAAAAGGATTCCCAACATCACAATCCAATGTTGAAATGATTGGTTTATCATGAGTTCTATTGTTTTTTCAAATACATACTCCGGTTACAACCAAATATATTTATACCCAACCAAACATTAAAATACTAATTTCACATACTCGTATGATACTTTATCCTATCACCACATGTCATTTTTAAGTTTAATTCACTATAGAAATTTTCAAGGGGCATGACATATATGTTTCATGATATGGTGGAATAATTTTTGGATATATTTATCCATGAATATTTAATTTATGGGAGTTCCTTTGATGCGTGGATGAGTAATTTTAATTCAGTTCTCAAGATATGTATAGTGAAGTGATCAGTGCATAGCTAGAAGAAGTTACAATTCATACCCAAGATGACCACAGTCAAGGGGATTCATACCTTTATTAGACACTCATGATTCTACCAGCACAAAGTCATGGATTTTTACTAAGGTTGATCTACCACTAACTCATTTACTAGAAATTTTTGTTCCATTCAACATTAAAGAATCTTGTTAGAAATCCTTCACTATCTTAAAAAGGTATATAATATCATTCCTAATTATCATATCTCTAATCCAAGAAAATAATTTCAAACTAATGCGTGACATGATCTATTTTTCTATGGTATTTACACCATAATAAATATTTTATCACAAATTTCAACCCATTTACTAAAAGATCCTCATAATAAATGGCCCATAGATAAAATACACCATTTAATATAAGGAACATCTTATATTGTTCATTTTTTTGATAAGTTCAGATCTTATATCATCTTATAAAATGTTATTTTCTATATAGATCATATATATTTAAGGTAATTGTTAATGATAAGGATTATAAGAGAAGGTTGATTCATTATAACCCACTATTATAAGAGTTGGATACTGTTATAAAATAAAAAAAAAATTAGAGAATTTTTTGGTATATTACATAACAATGATCTAGTTACCGAATGTGGAAGAATATGAAGAGATAAAAATCACAGATGAGTTCCTTGATGAAAACCTTTCTATATTTATCTAGAAGTTGGATTGTGTTTTAGGATATGGAAAATTATTTGGATAATGGGAAATTTTTCCACACTTTCCATAACAATAAGGAAATAGGTTTTCAATCAATTAAACATATTATTATTGTTATGATTTGAATTTTTTTAAAGCTGAATGGAAATGAAATCATGTGTTAAGGTGTGCATGGATCAGATATAAAGAGAATATTGAATTTTTTTCCTTCCTCTCCCACTATAGGACACAATGTACCTGATAAAATAGTGGAAGAAATCCTATAAACCAAATTGTTTATCCCACTTTTTATGAGGATTACATACAAATTGGAAAAAATTATGACCGATGATAAAAAATAGAGAATATTTTTAGAATAAATGAAATAACAGTAAACTCTATTCTAGAAGTTGAGGTATTTGATGTGTGGGTAGCTAATTTAATACCCCTTCCCAAATTATTCCAGCAACACATACATTCTCCCATGTATGGAAAATGTTTTGAAATAGGTGGAAATATATGATTCTTCTCAAAACAATTAAAGTGTGGTGATAATTTTTTTTGAAAAAGAACATATTTTCTCTATTTGGGATATATAAATTAGTCATTATTGAATAGTTAATATAGTTATAAAATAAAGTTTCATGGTTATTTCAAGAAAAATATTCATTTTAATTCAAAATTGATACCCAGTATCATTCAAAATCGAGTGGAAAAGTGGAGTTATCCAATTAAGAGGTCATTTATTTTCGGAAATGATAGTGAACTAATGTCAAAATGATTGGAGTAAAAATATGTATGATAAATTATGGACATAAAAAATTGATTTTATAATAATTATAAGTATGAAAACATTCAGGTTCATCTAGAGGAAGACATACCACATTCCATTGTGTCTTGAGCATCGATCGTATTGAGTTGTGGTACATATGAATATAGATGCACAACAATCCATGGATGGGAAAATTATATAACTATATGATATAAAATAACTCAGGATACATGAATATGAGAATACAAGGATTTACAAGGAAAAGACTAATCAATGAAATGAATAGTGAATTGATCAATGGATACTTTCTCTTGGATGCGAGGTATTATTATTTAAATCCCAATTAAAAAGGTTTTTATGGAAACTAAAGTCACGGTGGTCAAGGACTTTTACAATGGTCATAATATTCTCACATATTGAATTAGAGATATAAATAAAATATGATCCAATGTTAATGTTCAATAGAAAAAGTTTAAATATATACATACACACATTCTAAAAGGTTTATGTTCATTCACAAATTTTTTCTTGAGGTTTTGAAAGGATTTTCTAGATCTTGATGTTAAATGATGTTTTTACTAGGAGGAAACCTATAAATTTTTTCATGTTAAAATTTTCATTTATTTAGACAATTATTGTATGATTTTAAAGGATAATTTCTATATATACTCTCTCATACTTTACCACTAGAGCATAATGGGTATTGAAACAAGGATAGAGTAAAGTTCTAATAAAAAAGTACATCATGGAATGGCCATATTAATCATACCGTGACCATTACATGGTAATTTTAGTTCATGATTTTTATAATTTGTCCATTACACAATGGGTAAAATAAGATAAAATCTCTATATAATTAAATTTTTTAGTATAGAAGATATCTAAATCAAACCATGAAATTTTTACTAGAAAAAATCCCAGATAGTCATGTTGTGGTATATCTGGCTACACCATGACCATTCTCAAAGTATATAATTAAACTATCATGATATTTTCTATTTAATAATCATGTTTTGAGATAGGGAGTCATTCCATGACACATTAAATGAATATAAATTTTCTCTTCTAACCCTATAAACTCATCATGACCATTCATCCCCCTTGAATAGAGCTCTTGTGACCAGTGCTACTCAACCTTCCCATTAGTTTTAAAGTGCCTCAAAGACCAAGGTAAACCTTTCCTAGCCTATATTTTGGGATTAATAGTTCCTCCCTCCTTTCGAAAAAACTAACTATGTCACCATTTCCAATTATTCCTCCATTTTTACCCTAACTGACTCCTCCTTTACATCGCATCCTTTTATGACTTTTAAAACCATTCATTTGCAACTTCAATTTCTTTTAGTCCCATTAACCATATATTTCACTAATTATCTGTCTATTAAATATAAATACAAACTCCCAACAACACCATAAATGGTAAAGGTCCTTTCAAAACTCACCATCAAGTAGTGACGTAGAGAAACTTCCCCCAATCCATAAACCAACCACTCATCCTCATCTGCCACTCATCCTATATCCTCCTCCACCTCAAATTCTTATCAATGGGGCAGTTCCACTCCAAAAAATACCCATATATTCTTGCACTTCACTAAGTTGAAATATAAAGAGTAGATGACCAAGTTACAAATGATGAAATCAAAACTAATAAAACAATGGGAATGAAAATCATTTTGAAAATAAATATAGAATATGAAGCCATGGATTATATACAGACTATGCATCTAGAACACATTTTACATAACATAAAGGAGGAACTAAGGGTGGTTCTATTTTGATTTTTATCTATCTATGAGCCGATGTTTGAGAGGGATTACTTCTAGGTAGGCTGATTATAATGTATTTTGTCTGAATGAATTTGGAGTGGAGCTAAGATTATATAAACAATATTTTGTTCAAAATCCAAGAATATAAGGTCTTATTTCTAGAGTTATATGAAATCATGGATCATAAGAGGCAAAGATCGATCCTTTATAATGTATGCAGTAAACATATCCTAATTTTTATAAGAGTAATATGTTGATGACTATACTATTTCTTAGCGACGACTTATAGTCAACATGGAATGGGAATTCCCAATCTATTTCACAGGAAAAGTGAAAAAGTAAATGGGAATATTGATGAGGTAAACATGATCACTTACTATATGAAAAACCAAAAGGTGTTTGAAACTTCCTTTCCTCTATCCACAATGACAATTCTATAGTGTGTCAATTTATATTTTCTCTTAATGATGGGGAAATTGAAGAATGATAGAAAAATATATGAGTTGGAAAAAGAGTTTTCCATTATTTTGATGAGGTCGATGCCCTAAATATCCAATTTCAATCTACCTTAAAGTATTGAATATCCCATAGACCATTAGGTAGGAGGGTATCCATAATACTTGATCATCCATATCAACAATCAAATACTCAGGAGGAGTGGAATCAATATTTTTTAGCTACACTTTACTTTTATATTGATAACCTGTGTGTTTACTTTTAGTCCAAGGGGATTACCTTTAATACATCATAAGTATACCTAAATTCTTAGACACCATATTTCTCTCCCAAGATCCCAGAAACCCTTATTGATATCAATACTTATAGGGATTAAGCGATCAAGCTCACAATAAAGGAAAGGGCCTCACCACTTTTATTATTGAGGATATACCAATTTTTATCCAATCTGTTTTTAGAAGGCCTCTCTCAAGATCTGAGAGTTATCCATTATACAAGTTATAGAACTAATATCACCATCCCCATAGATCAATTATCTTGTCTAAGAGCCAATAGATTCTTCCCTAGGTATTATTGAGGTAGTTTATGTACCTAATAAAATTCAAAATCATACTCAAAAGGATTCTCATAGAGGAGATCCAAGATATTTGGGACCAAATTATATTAATTTTCCCTCCCTATCATTTTGTTTCATTGAAGTTTTTATTTTTAAAACACATTTTTGTGTTCTTACCACATATTGTTTTTCTATTATAACCCTACTATATATCTATGTTTAAATCTTATAATGGAATACATGGGAATTATTTTTCTACACACTTATTTATGAGTAATTTTTCATATTTTTAACTGGACTAACTAGTTTAATATGTAGATTTTTAATCTCTAGTTCGAGTCTTCACATACAAGATAAAAATTATTTTTTAATTCACCTTGATCATGATTTGAGGATGAGAACTATTTTTATCTGGGACTTTTTTAATTATCTAAATCTTTTTGTGCCTTCTCTTTTCTAATTTCACTGGGATTTCTATTGATACTATCTCACCTTGATTTTAAATAGAAGGTAAAATATTTGATATAATGTGTGGGAGATATTCTTGAAATAACATTAATTTTATGTTTTAATCATTGGTCTAAGAAACACTTTCCATGATATATTATATTTTGAATTGATAAATTCCAAAAAAACCATAGAAAAAAGTACAAATATTATTTGGAATTAATAAGAAATAAATTTCTTGTTCAATTTTAAGTTGAAATATTTAATGATTAATGAGTTGAATTTTTTCCTTTAATGTTAAATTTATTAAGTTATTATTGATTGATCTATTACATAGCATTCATGTCTTGAGTGATTTTCCAACATTTTTAAATCCTTTTCTCAAGAGGTATTCTATGTTGTTTTTTCATATTCTTTAACATACACTCTTTCTTAAGATAACATGGGACACATATCACCACTATAAATTATGATTTTATCTTATCAAATCATGATGATTTCTTTGGTCACATTGATATGATTTATTCCATTTTTTTCACCTTTCCCTATATACCTACCATATGTTTGTACCTATTTTAAGGCCATAGTATCGTTGAATTACCTTGATAATCATCAATATTAGAAGATGATTTATCCTTTATACCATATTTCTATTAATATGATTTCATGATTTTTATATTTAAATTTGCGAGGGAGATTAGTTAAATGTTAAATTGATGGGTGAGAATTCCATGTAGGGGAAGTTGCAAGGTTTCCATTAGAAATTGGTTATTTTGATAAAAATTTCCTTAATGATTAAATTTTTATTCCTTTAGTATTTTTAAAATATGAAATAAAAGTAATGGATTGTGTTCTGGACCTATTGATGATAAATCTTTGTCAAACTATGATATTTATATAACTATTTTAATTAGTGTTAGGAGGATATCAAATAAGGGTAGTGTAATGGGTGTGTAATTGTCTCTAGGTGCATTATAGTTATAAAAATGAAAAAATCAATAAGGAGAAAAAATGGAAAACAAGAATATATTTTTTCATTTTTTCTTTCATGATAAATCTAATATAATTGATTAAGAGTTGATTAATTTGGGGATTATGAAATTTTAAATAGGATATGAGGTTTTTTCACTAAGTATGATTAAAATATATTTCATTATGTTGAAATAGTTGAACCTTCCTTTTCGATCCTAAATTAGCGTGATTACATCATAGACCACCCACATTTAGTCTCAAAATCATTAAAATACAATTGAAAATTCCTCATAATCAGTGTTATCTAATTTCTCTTAAGTGAATACTTAGATGTTTTACAAGAAGATTGATAGAATTTATATTTTTGATATTGGGTATAATTGATATTTACATTAAAGTCTTGAGTGAAAGTGAATTTATTTTTTAGTAAGGTATATCACAAGATAGATATGAATATTTATGGAGAAGTTAAGAAATAATAATAGAAGGGAAGAAGAATTATTGTGAGATTTTAATAACAAATCTTGATGATATATCTATAATTAATGAATTTTTGATGTTTAATTATTTTTAGTTAATCCTTTGTTCAAATTACATGTTTGGATATTTTTTTCTTTGGTCGATGTCTTTTATACTTTGGAATTATTTGTAGCATCCCGGGACCGGGTGCCACTCAACAGGTGCCCTAAACCTGGTTGGTCACATGACCTCAAGCACATTTCCCCAAATGCCAGAGGCTGCTGACTAGCAGTGAGGGCCGAGGTCTGATAGTGGGGAAACTATGCCCTCATTTGTCAAAGTGAAGCTCGGTGGAATAAAATATACAATCATACAACAGCGGAAGCAACAAACCATAAATGGTTAAAAATAAACAAATATAGTAAAATATAACCAACAGTCATACAGATAATGATGAAATATGTCTCAAGGTCTAAGAAAACAACCAGAACATGTTACACAATAGTACAATACAATACAACTCAAATACCAGGTACAGTAAAACAAAACAAAACAGCCGGTAGCATCACGAGTCTAAGCTCGGTCCCATGCTCCCCTACTCCTTAGCAATAGTCAAGTACCTGTATAGGGACCCTTTTCCTTATCCACACCTATAGAAACATAATCTGTTTGGGCCGAAAACATGACCCAACCAGGGTCTGGGAAATAAATCCCAGTAGGCACCCACCAAAGGCCCTTTCCCAACTGATAGTGTAATTTGCAACAACAGTGTGTAGTAGTAAAATGAAATAAAATATGCAGTACTCATAAGTAACTAAATTTACTAGTTCTATTTTCCATTTTAATATTCATTTTATCAATTCAATATAGTACATCACCTCGGTGAATTTTTTAGGTAAACAGTCAGTGTCCTCAAACCCGCAAACCCTTACCCTCAGGTAATCGGAATCGTAACCTGCAGGTAATTTCCCACAGGAATGATAGATATTAACCTCAGGTGTACGGAGTGTCCCCCTCAGGCACATAGTCTATTTCCCACATGCTCGGAAGGAGTTGCCCTCGAGATAAAATAACCACTACCCTCAGGCTAAAGTAAACACTACCCCTCAGGCTAATTAAAACATTGCCCTCAGGATAAACAAGTAACCAGGCCATGCCCAACATATAAAAAAGAAATTTTTATACAATTTCTCTCAAGGAAAAAGTAATACACAATATAAACATGGCATACCCTCAGGTAACCTGGCCAAACTGCTAAACAGAGGAACGCACCCCCGGGTGGTCCTGGATCTAAGCAGTGATCCCAAAAAACGTTTTATTATCACTTTTAATTACCTATATAATTATAGGTACTCAAAACAGCCAAGGCCTCTGCCACACGACACCCCAACATGGGTTCGTAGCTCAACGGTACACAAAAACGCACAACAGTTGGAATTTAAACACCAAGCCACCGACCTCGATCACCCCTGATCGATATACGTGAACAATGCTCCTCGGATCTTCCAAGAGAGAAGTAGATATGAGATTAAAGAAAACTCATTCAAACGAAAATAAATCCCCCTTAGGAAATAATTGGTAATAATGGCTTAAGGAGAAGGATATGCCTACCCGTACAGTTCCAACAAGATTGACAGAGGTGAAAACGGATTCCTGGCGTGCGATCTGGAGATCCTCAAAGGTTCGGCCCCTCTCTCCTAACTCCTCCTTTGGTTTTAAGCCTTCCCTGTGAACAGGGGAGGATGCTGCCCATTTTAAGTGAAAAAAACAAACTACACGGCGTGTACTATTGAATACATGACATGTACTTTTCTCATTTAACTGTTCCTCTGGCGGCTACTTTTCCCACCACCATATTGTTCATCTATCAACATGAGTACATGAGGTGTATTCCTGATTACATGGCATGTACTGTCACTCAACTGGAGGCTACCTCCACCACCTTACTGTTCACCTTCCGGCTGAATACACGACGTGTAAATACCCTATACACGGCGTGTAGTCGGTTTTTACACCCATTATCATCGATAGGCCTACACGCCCCATGTACTCATTCCACACGGCCAAAGTACATAGTGTGTGGAAAATTACATGGCATGTAGTCACAAAATTTTGATTTTCCCCCATTTTCCTTATTTTCTCAAAAACACTTAAGGAAAAGTGAAAGGAAGAAACCCGTACCTCAAAAATCAGAACCGTGTTCTTACAAACTTCCCCCATTAAAGAAATTCGTCCCCGAATTTCCCTTCCAAGGGTGGTGAAGATAAAGCTGTGAACAACTCAGGACATTGAGCATGTACGTCGGTCTCCTACTCCCATGTTTCGTTCTGCACTCAGCCATACTGCCATAGCACCCGTACGAGAGGAACAGACCAGCCTCAAAGAACCTTCGTGCATCTATCAATGATACGAATCAGATGGTCTTCAAGGGATACATCTACCTGAAGCTAAACCTCCTTAGGCTGAAAGATGTGAGATGGGTCTGTATGATAACGGTGTAGCTGAGATACTTGGAAGGCGTCGTGCATGGCCCGGTACCTCTGTGGTAACTGCAACCGATAGGCAACCGACTCGAATCTCTCCAGAGTCTCGAATGGCCCCACATACCTCGATGAAAGTTTACCCTGTCTGATGATCTTCTTGTGTCCCAACCTTGGAAAAACACGCAAGAAAACCTGATCCCCGACCACGAACTCTAAGGGTCGTCTGCGGTGATCAGCATACGATTTCTGTCAAGACTTTGCGGTAGTCATTCGCTTCTGAATCAAATGGACCTGCTCAGAAGTCTCCTGCATGAGACGTGGTCCCAGTAAAGTTGCATCACCTGCCTCTAACCAGCCTATGGGTGATTGGCATGTTCTACCATATAAAGCCTCGTACGATGCCATCTCAACAGTTTCCTGAAAACTATTATTGTAGGAAAAATCGACCAGGGGTATGTGCTTCTCCCAAGAGCCCCCAAAGTCTAGGATGAATGCACTCAACATGTCCTCAAGCACCTATATCATACGCTCTGACTGACCATCAGTCTGAGGGTGGTAAGCTGTGCTCAAAAGCACATGTGTACCCAGTGCCCTCTGAAAAATCTGCAAGAAATGATACGTAAAACGGGTGTCTCTATCTGAGATGATAGAACGAGGAACCCCGTGAAGATGTATGACCTCTCATATATACAACCTCCTGATCTCATCAACACCGAAGGTATCTTTGATCGGAAAAAAGTGAGCTACCTTCGTGAGTCTGTCCACAACAAACCACATGAAATCATTGCCTCAAGGTGACCTCAACAACCTAGACACAAATTCCATCACGACATCATCCCATTTCCACTCTGGAATGGGTAACTGCTGTAACAGTCCGGCTGGCCTCTGATGCTCTGACTTCACCTGCTGACAAGTGGAACATATCGTAACAAAACCATATATCTCTCTCTTCATACCCGACCACCAATAATGACATCTCAAGTCATGGTATATCTTGGTAACCCCGGGATGCATAGCCCAAGATGAAGCATGAAACTCCCGCATCAACTCCTCATGTATATCCCATGGAATCCATACTCGTCCATGGAAATGCAGTACCTCATCATTGCCTATCGTCCAACCAGGAGGAGGGTCCACACTTGCCACCGACTCCCATAGAACTAGGCCCTTCTAAATATGATAGCTATCTTATCCTGACTCTATCCAGGAGGGTAGAATTCACAGCTAAAGAAGAAAGATAGTTTTTCCCCTAACTATCGTGCACCTCCAAATGCATCTCAGAGAACAAATCCATGAGCTTCCACTCACCACTGGCCTCTTTCACTGCTTGTATCTGAGTCCTCCTACTCATTTCATCAGCTAGTACATTACCCTTACCAGGTGTTTAAGAAAGCTCAAAATCGAAAGACGGTAGGTACTCAACCCACCTTCGCTATCTCAGGTTCAAGTCACGCTGAGTAAAGATATATTTGAGGCTTTTGTGGTCAGTGAAAACCACAAAATACTCTCCCAAATGATAGTGTCTCCAAAAGCGCAATGTAAGAACAACTGCAGCTAACTCGAGATCATGCGTCGGGTAATTCCTCTCATGTGGCCTCAACTACCGAGGCCTATACGCAACAACTTGATTGCCCTGCATCAACACTACTCCCAGCCCAATACCTGATGCATCATAGTAAATTGTATATCTCTTCCCTTATTTTGGAAGTATCAGGACTGGTGCTGATGTCAACCTTACTTTCAGGTCCTAAAAGGCTGTCTCACAAGCTTATAACCAAACTAACTTCACACCCTTCTTAGTCAAACCCATCAACGGCGCTCCTAAGTAGGAGAAGTACTAGATGAATCGTCTGTAGTAACCAGCCAACCCTAAGAAACTCTGTATCTCAAACATGTTCTAGGTTTCTCCTAGGAAAATACAGTTCTCACCTTCTCTGGGTCTACTACAACTCCTTCCTCTGAGATGATATAACCCAAGAAGTGAATTTGGTCCATCCAAAAGTGACACTTTGAGAGCTTAGCATATAGCTTATGATCTCTCAGTGTACTCAGTACGGTCTCAAGATGGGTGTCATGGTTGTGTCGAGTGTGAGATTACACCATGATGTCGTCCACGAATAATACCACAAAAGAATCCAGATAAGGATGGAACACATGATTCATCAGAGCCATGAAAACTACTAGTGCGTTCGTGAGTCCAAAAGGCATAACCAAGTACTCATATAGACCATATCTGCTTCAAAAAGCTGTAAGTGGTATGTCCGATGGTATCCTGCGCAGCTGATGATATCCCGATCTCAAGTCAATCTTTGAGAACACTTGTGCTCCCCAAAGTTGATCAAAAATATCATCAATCCTCGGCAAGGGATATCGGTTCATAACTGTCAATTGGTTCAACTTCTGATAATCCACACAGAGTCGGAGGGTACCATCCGCTTTTTTCATAAAAGGACAAGAGAACCCCAAATTGAAGTACTGGGTCGGATAAAACCCTTTGACTGTAACTCCTCTAACTGTCTCTTTAGCTCCTATAAGTCAGGCGTGGCCATCCTATAAGGAGGAATGGGAACCGGTGCTACTCCTAGTACAATCCCAATAGAGAAATCCACCTCACACTCCGGAGGTAGACCCAAAAAGTCATCTGGGAAGACATCCCTAAAACAATTAACCACTAGAGGGAAATCCTTCTGACCAGTCCCCTGATCATCTAGATATAAACTCGCAATCTGGTCTATGACTCCACCTAGCCCATGATGCTCTAGTCTAGCTCGACTCGCCTGAACATCCCACTCACCCTTGTATAGAAACTCTCCACCCTCTGGTGATGTGAAACTCACCCTACGACGATAGAAATCTACAAAGGCTAGAAAGGGAACCAACCAGTCCATCCTAAGAATGAAATCATAGCTCGTCATCTCCGAGACATAGAGGTCCCATTTAAAGTGACACCCACCAAAATCTAGGGGGCACTCCTTGCACTGACGCACACCAGCCATTCTAGTTCCCAACAAAGTGTCTAGCATCATAATAGAAGAAAACGAAGAAACACTGAGCCCAAGGATCTCCAAAACAGGCACAGATACAAAGCTATGTGTAGCACCCATATAGAAAAGTACTAAAGATAAGACAGAAGCTACTAGAATAGTACCTATGATAGTAGAAGGTTCGGGATCCTGCTCTTTTTGGGTCTGGTGCACTGCATATGCCTACCCAGTGTCGCGGCCCTGCGACACAGCCTGGCTACCCTGAGCTGTCCTGCCCTTCTGCCTCTAAGATCCTGGTGTTTGGCTACCACGACCACGACCAACATCTCTGCCTGCACGCCCTGATGTATTCTAGTTTCCCAACTTGTAAGAAGCTTCTGGTCCTGCTCCCGCATGCGGAGTCTGCACAAAACCCCTCTCACTAGCCACGGGTGGAAATGCCCAACAAAAGCATTGTAGATGACCCATCGTGCCACAAGCTCATCACTACACTAGATTACATAGACACTGTGGTCTCTTGTGATTCTATTTATCACATTGGTAGCACATGACTTGACCACCTGAAACATTCTTCTGGCTGGTACTGCCACTATGAGAGAAATCCATCTGTCTCTTCCCCTTACCAGTAGAAATAGTACCAGAAATTGGTGCCGAAACGCCTTGGCATGCTCCACTAGCTTCTCGAAGTTTCCTCTCTGTAATCAGTGCCTGGTTCACAATAGAATGTATTGAAGGCAACCTAAAAACATTCACCAGTGCTCAGATGTCATACTGAAGACCATCCTCAAAGTGTCGAGCCCTCAACGTCTCATCACCCACCAGAACGGGTTCAAAACCTTGAAGCTCAGTGAAACGAGCAGAATAATCCATCACTGACATAGATCCCTGCTATAGATTTATGAACTCTCAAGCTCTATCTTCCCTCAACGTCTCTAGGAAGAAGAAATCATAGAAGGCTGTCTGAAAATCTTCCCACACCATGTCTCTGTGATGCTCTGTCTGAGTGGTAAAATCCCACCACCTTTTGGGGGAATCACGCAGCATGTAAGTCGCAAGCTTTACTCTTTGCCCTGGAGGCGTCTCAAGATGCTTGAAAATATTCTACACTAAATCCATCCAAGACTCCGCAGCCTGTGGTCTGCCATCCCCTGAAAACGTAGGCAGATGCTGCTACTGGAAGATATGAGTCAGCTTGACCATAGATGTGGCAGTCGGCGGTGCTCTCTGAAAGGTCTGCATGAGCCGTATAAATCCTTCACGAAATTGTGTATCCACACCTGTGTCTGGTATAATGGCTGGCGCCGCTTCTGGATCTGCAGAAGGATCCACTAGTAGCCCATGGCTCACCGTCTCTGGAGTATAATCGTTGCCACTCTCTTGGAGAAAAACGTGTGGTTGTCTCGGTGGCATGAATCTACAAGGTCAAACACATACCTTAAATCAAAATTATCACAGTCTGAAAAACAAGGGACCAAAAATGGAACAAGAGGAAGAAGGCATTCAAGATTTACAAAACAAGACTACACGGTGTGTATACTGACTATATGGTGTTTACCTATCTTCTCTTCCCCTGCCCGGGTCCTTCTACACTACTAAGCCACACAGTTCCCATTGAACAAGAATACATGACATGTATATAAGCTACACGACATGTGTGGTTTAATTTTCCAACTGCCTGTGTCATTCGTGACATGGGTGACTAGTCGGATTGATACTACACGACGTGGGACACTCACACACGGCATGTACACCACCACGTTTCCCTAGCCACACAACTAAGTCCACATGGTCTCTCATTGGTCAAGACTACATGGCGTGTCCCACAGGTACATAGTGTATTCAATAAGAGGTAACACTAACCCGTGTTTGTTAGTTACACGGTCGGGTCCCCAGTTCAGACTACACGGCGTGTTCCACAATGGACATGGCATGTATGTCTTAAGGTATCCTCCATCAATGTTTGTTAGTTACACAGGCAGAATCCGGGTCAACCCTACATGGTGTGTTCATCCGGTACACGAAGTTTTTTTCCCAAGCATTTCCCTTCCCCGTGTCCCCACCCACACGGTCTATGACATGGGAAGAGACCACATGGCGTGTACTGAGGGTACACGATGTGTACTTAAAAAATTTTATTTTCTTCCCGAATAGAAGAACACACGATGTGTTTCCAAGGAACAACACAGCGTGTATCCTAGGTTTTCCGGACAGTAGGCCTCTAAAACTACTCCGAAACCCAGAAAATACTAAAAAATAACACCTACGTGCCAAATTCCGATCTGTGAGGGGCCATACTCCCCGCGAATCAATGTTTGGAATCTTATATGTGTTATAACAAGATAAACAGTCAATGATCCACCAAATTCCGGTCAATGAGGGACCATACTCCCAAAAAACTAAAGTTTGGATTCCATTCTATCAAGGCCTCACACAACAGTACCCTATCAAATAGCAGGTATTTATCAAAATAGCTATCATAACAACATGCTTTTCTAGCACGACAACTATCACAACAAAATGAAATTTCTAATGTGCCTACATGGCATGGAACTATGCATGGCATGTGATTTCTAGCATGTGCCTAAATGATGCATGAGATGGCATACCCTCATCTCATCGGGTGACAACTAAATACAACCCATGGATAAAATATAAACAGCACAATCACAAGTGTGTCACCCAACAGGGAAAATCAAATCAACTGTAAAACTGCGAAACCAGTAAAATTGAAATTACAAGGTAATTTGGCTTTTCCCTGTACACAGGTTAGCTACGCCCAGGCATAACTTATTACCAAATACCTTGTCCTTCCTATCCCTCACTAAGGCTCCAAACAGTAATTCAAAGAAAAGAAATTCCCTCTGATACCACTTTGTATCTTCCCAGGCTCGGGTGCCACTCAACGGGTGCCCCAAACACGGTTGGTCACATGAGCTCAAGCGCATTTCCCTAAATGCCAGAGGCTACCGACTAGCAGCGAGGGCCCAAGTTTGTTAGTGGGGAAACTATGCCGTCATTTTTCAAAGTGAGGCGCATCGAAATAAAATATACAATCATACAACAGCGGAAGCAATAAACCATACATAGTTAAAAATAAACAACTGCAGTAAAAGATAACCAACAGTCATATAGATAATGATGCAACATGTCTCAAGTTCTAAGAAAAAAGCCAGAACATGTTACAAAATAGTACAATACAATACAGCTCAAATACCAGGTACAGTAAAAAAAACAAAACAGCCGGCAACATCGTGAGCCTAAGCTCGGTCTCATGCTCCCCTACTCCTCAGCAATGGTCATGTACCTGTATATGGACCTTTTCCCCTATCCACACCCGCAAAAGTGTAATCTGTTTGAGCCGAAGACATGACCCAAACAGGTTGTGAGAAATAAATCCCAGTAGGCACCCACCAAAGGCCCGTGCCCAACTAACAGTGTAATGTGCAACAACAGTGTGCAGTAGTAAAATGCAATAAACTATGCAGTACTCAAAAGTAACTAACTTTACTAGTTATATTTCCATTTTAATATTCATTTTATCCATTCAATATAAGACATCACCTCGGTGAATTTTATATGTAAACAGTCAGTGCACTCAAACACCCAAACCCTTACCCTCAGGTAATCAGAATCGTAACCCGTAGGCAATTTCCCACAGGCATGACAGATATTTCCCTCACGCGTACGAAGTATCACCCTCAGGCACAGAGTCTATTGCCCACATGCTCGAAAGGAGTTTCCCTTAGGCTAAAATAACCATTGCCCTCAGGCTAAAGGAAACACCACCCTCAGGCTAATTAAAACACTTCCCTCAGGCTAAATAAGTAACCGGGCCATGCCCAATATATAAAAAAGCAATTTATATACAATTCCTCTCAAGGAAAAAGTAATACACAATATAAACATGACATACCCTCGGGTAACCTGGACAAACAACTAAATAGAGGAACGCACCCCTGGGTAGTCCTGGATCCAAGAAGCGATCCCAAACAACATTTTATTATCACATTTAATTTCCTATACAATTATAGGTACTCAAAACAGCCAAGGCCTCATCCACACGACACCCCAACATGGGTTCGAAGCTCAACGGTACACAAAAAAGCACAACATTTGGAATTTAAAAACCAATCCACCTACCTCGATCACCCCTGATCGACATACGTGAACGATGATCCTCGGATCGTCCAAGATTGAAGTAGATCTGAGATGAAATAAAACTCGTTCAAATGCAAATAAATTCCCCTCGGGAAAAAATTGATAAGAACGGCTTAAGGAGAAGGAGAGTCTTACCCGTACAGTTCCAACAAGATCGACAAAGGCAAAAACGGATTCCCGACATGTGATCTGGAGCTCCTCAAAGGTTCGGCCCTCTCTCCCGAATCCTCCTCCGGTTTTAAGCCTTCCATGTGAACAGGGGAGGCTACTGCCCATTTTAAACAAAAAACAAACTACACGGCATGTACTATTGACTACACGGCATGCACTTTTCTCATTTAACTATTCCTCTGGCGACTACTTTTCCCACCACCGTACTATTCATCTATCGACATGAGTACACGACGTGTATTCCTGATTACACGGTGTGTACTATCGCTCATCTGGAGGCTACCTCCACCACCTTACCATTCACCTGTTGACTGAATACACGACGTGTAAATACCCTATACACGGCGTGTAGTCAGTTTTTACCCCCATCATCATCGACATGGCTACACGCCCCATGTACTCATTCCACACAGCCAAAGTACACGACATGTGGAAAAGTACATAGCGTGTAGTCACAAAATTGTTATTTTCCCCCATTTTCTTTATTTTCTCTAAAACACTTAAGGAAAAGTGAAAGGAAGAAACCCATACCTCAAAAATCAGAACTGGGTTCTTATATTATTACTGAGATGTTTTTTTCTTTATGATAATAAATTGTTATTGTTTTTGAGGATTTTATAATTCTTTATGTGAATGAGTTTTATCATGTATTTTAGTGATTTTTAAGATCAATACTTCTTAATACTATTTATTTTAGATGGTTTTAATGATTATTGTTTTTGAGAGGAACAATTTAATGTTTTTTATTACTTTTAGGGGTTGTAAACATATTCTTCTTTGAATCAGATGCTCATGAAATGAAGGGTAGGTATAAGGGTTTTGAATGAATTTATAAGTATTTTTCTAAAGACACTCCATTTGATGTAACACCATGAACTATGAATCCAAAATTAATCTAAGTCCCCCCATGGGAGATCATGTGTAAGATTATTGATTTAGAATGTATAAAATTATTATGATCTGTACCAATAAATATGTAAGGTTTTTTAGTTGGTTTCTAGAAAAGTAGTTCTAAAATATGTAAATGAGGGTTGATTCATTTTGTGAGGAGTATTTAAGAAGAAACTGTTGGAAAAAATCTGTAGGGATCCAATCTATAACCAGTTCCATCACACCACACACAAAGCGAACTACATGGGGAAATAAATTATTTCAAAACACATTGTGGCTAGTTCCCTTTCATTCTATGATGTGTCTAAAGTGAAATATTGGAAAATGATATCCCAATTTATTTATAGGGATTCCACCCTATGGTTGTTTTAGTATTTTAAGTATAAAAAGTGGAAATAAATTGTTCATGTCATAAAGTTTCTTGCCAATATGGGACACTCTTGATTGAAGGGATAAATTCAAATATTTTCTAAGACCATTTCCTATTTACTCAACATCACCTACTATCACACCATGGAGTGTGGATTGGCTATTAATAGGTAATATTCCATGTATTTTGGAATATTTTCAATCTTTTTTATTTTTTCCACTCATTTTAGATTTCTGAGATTCTTTTATGCCTCCTCTCATTTTAGTACTCTATTTTCCTCAACACAAGCATTTATTCAAGAACATTTATTTTCTATTAATAGTTACATGTTTTTGATTTGATATTTCTTAGATATTACTTCTTGAGATGTATCAACCATGAGAAATGGAGATTTCCTCTTCCATGCATGGATGATCGGGTTATGGGGCGAGGGTTCAAGACTAGAAGGATTTATGCATTAATTATTCACTAATAATAGTTATGAAAACATTATTTTGATTATGATTATTTTGAATTTAATTATATCATATTCTTTCATACATATCTAATGAAGAGGTTTGTGGAGGGAGGATCCCCAAAGCGATTGAACAAGTTGGAATATAACCATTAATTCATACTTATCTCTTGTGCATAGGATCAAACTTATTCCACCTTAGTTAACAATTTTCTATACAAAATGGATTTTTAATTACCTAGGTAGAATAAATACACTTGAATATAAGAATTAGATAACTTTATAATTAACTTTCAACCAATAAAATAGGATAATATATGAGTTATATAATTGAAGTAATTAAGTATTTCCCCTAGAAATTGATTGGTAGCCTATATTTTAGTAATTTGCTTTTAATTTAATAAGTTAATTCATAATTTTTTTGATCCAAAAATTATTAAAATATTTTAGTTGGAATTAAAAATTAGAAACTCTTAGAGATCAACTATATTCCTTATGGAACTTACCATAAACTCCACTATTATACAACCATGTAGTTATTGAAGGATTAAAAAGTTTAATAAAATTTTAAACTCGAACAGCCATCAGAATTGATGACATCATCAAGTTCTACCCTTTGGAGAATATATATTCCATGTGGTTGGAAGGTATTATACATTTATATGTGTTTGTTTGGTTTTTGAACAATATGTCTAGATTTGAAATTTCATGACTAAAATTCAAAGAATCCACTAGTATTAGTGAATGTTAGTATATGTATAGATAATATTAGTGTGAATTGGTTTAAACTTGAAATTTTAATATTTATACTATTTATTTATTTTTAAGATAATTTTTATCATTACACCTTTCATATAAGAACTTGTGAAACTATTTTAATTTCATGGGATCATAATGGTTTCTTATAAGACTATATATTACACAATGTATGTACACACCACATTCTTGTGTGTAATTTACACATGGTGATTAAGGTAAAGGCATGGGAACTTTGTAGATGTGATATTTTTTTGTGAAATCATAGAGATATTATACATGAGGATTTGGAGTATTATTATAGGGTTGGGTAACCAAAAAAATATTGAGCTAGATATTATTGTGTGATCTTAGATGAATCTCCCCAAAATCCATAGGATTTTTCCTAGTGGTAAGAGTCTAATAAAAACATTTATGAGACTATAAACTCAATATCCAAAAAAAAAGATATAAATCCAATAAAAATTCATAAACTAAGTCTTAGAGTATGTATGTGATTTTTTCAAGTGAAATTTTAATAATAAAATAAAACATACACAAACATGAAATAATAAAATGAAATATTTCAATAACAGTATTCTATATATAAGAAAAGGAACATTCCATGGGTTAATCCAATACAATGTAATCAGAATATATAAAAAAAATTAAATCATAGACTTTGACGCATAATCATGATCCTTAACAAAACCCTATCTCTAGAATAAAATAAAGTTACTATTTATAGGTCTCTTATAAAATAATACCTACCCAACATTCATCCTGTACAAAGGATCTACACATCCATCGAGGTTCATATAAATATTAAGAGAATGAATCATAGTAAGAAGTGACTAATTGGGCCTTTAAAATATTCCACCATATATATCACGTGTATGTATGTATAATAAAGTAAAAAAAGTATTAAAAACATTAGAAATATAATCTTGTAGATCTATTATGTGATAACTAGTCCACCCTAATGCTTGACTATTTTTTATTTGGAATGTGTTGGTAAATTGTATAGGTTATACCAAAACTAAATGATGGTGTAACGAAGAGTCTAATTTATTCCACTAAACCATAGGTTTTGTAAGGATAAAATTCCTAATTTCCTCGATTAAGGTTTTATTATTGTTTTGAATTTTATTTTTGGTTGGTTAAATAATGACAACGTATGAATTTTTAGTTTTGGATTGAAGATACTTTTTTATTTGGGGATTTAAAATTGGTTTTAAAGGTTTGGGGATGAAATTTTAGGTATTTTTGGGTATGGTATGAGGTTTTATTGGTGGTTTAGAAGATAATAATAGGTATCAAGTGTAATTAGCAGAGGATATTACATAAAGGCATAGTAGTAGTTAGTCAGTGGAATTTTATTGGGGCCCACCAAAACTCTGGTTGAGTCTTTAGTGGCTTACCAGGCTACCAACAGAGTTTTGATAGGCCCCATTGGAGTTTTTTTAGAGCCTACTATTATTTTTTAAATAGGTTAATGTTAGTGTTATTGTACATTAAATCATTTAAACCCTACATTAGGTACCCCCTCATTCATTTCTCTCCATATTTTTGGTTCACCTTGGAGAGATCCTCTCATCCATATCCTTCTTAATCCTCCTAGATAGAGACAAGGGTTGTTTAATTAGTTTTTTTCCATTAGTTTATTATAGGATCTCTCTCTATTTTCTCATATTTAGTATTCATCTATTTTAATATGATTTATTCTTATTACTTAGGGATTTTGAGTTGGGATTTAACATTGGAATGATGAAATAAACTCAGTAACA
The DNA here is from genome assembly GCA_963277665.1 of Viscum album. Taxonomy (NCBI): domain Eukaryota; kingdom Viridiplantae; phylum Streptophyta; class Magnoliopsida; order Santalales; family Viscaceae; genus Viscum; species Viscum album. The sequence continues at coordinate 685,617,295 of OY728142.1, read as the reverse complement.
CTGATATTTCTCTTCTCATGGCTAATAGATTCTACTGTGGGTTAGTTTCCTTTTGTTCATTATTGTTTTAATAATAATTAAATGGGATAGGATTTATTTTCATGAAGTTATTTGTGTTTTTTAATTTTAGTGGTGTTAGTGGCATAATAAATTTGTTCTTTATGATATTATTTTCTCAGAGAGACTTTAAGATTTATCTTTAAATATTTACATAGAGTTTTATAATTTCTAAATTATAGAAATTTTATAATAGGTATATTTTTTAGGGAAAATTGTTTATTGAATTTTATTAGAATCAAAATTACTATTAGGGTGAAAGGGATGACTTATCTAGGAAAATGTTATGGTATGTTTCCTTGTAATCGGGATATGCCTATATGATTCATTACGTGTATTTTAAGAATATTTTTAATAAAGTTCATCTTGTATTTTTTTAAATTATAGATATGTGGTTTACCAATGATATTTTGGTATAAATAATTAAATGATTCTTAATGGGTTTCCCTAATTTTATGTAGATATATTCATTCCCTATTGTTCATATTAGTGAACCTTAATTTGCTATTATATCTTCTAGATCCCCTGTAATTATTAAATTTTATTATTTTGTTTCCTTTGAGATGTATGTTGTATTTCCCAAGTCTATATAATATTATGAAACCCTAGTGTCTATAGGTAGTGGTAAATTTATTTGAAATTAATTATTGGTTAAAATAAAAACCATTATATTGTCCATAGACTCAAACCATCTTAGATATAACTTTAAAATGAAGAGTCTTCACTTGGTACAAAACTTATTGATTAGTTAATTCATAATTGAAGCACAATTCCTTGAGTCCCAACCATATTATATTAAAATAATATCCTAAAATCACTTAAAACTAAATGAACTATAAGTTAAAAAACTAGACTTAAGATTTCTTTAAGAGAGTTAATTAGTAGTGATGTGGTGGCTTGGTTAATTTAGTGATAAGAATTAATTTATCATGTAAAAACTTATTGTCTCAACATTATTACAAACAATATCATTAAAATAAACACAATGGGTTTTCCTAATAGATAAAGGTGCATAGAATTTTCAAAACACCTTCTTTAGAAGATGTTTCACTTTTAGAATGATTTATTATATAAACATTATTGTATATTTATTTTATATATTTTAAATGTTTTACAAATCAAGTTTTAAATTTCACTCACATTTCTTTATTTTGGAACATAGTTTATTAAATATAATCAACCTTTTATAAATGTCGATTAAAAATATTTAATTTTAGGAATTAAGTGCAATAAATTATATTTTAAAAATTCTGTCTCTAATCATGTGGTATACCTTATAAATGTACTATAACTATTACCACCAGTATACACTATACAGTGTATATAAGGGCCCAGCATTAAAACTTACATAATATTAAATTAAATGAATAATTCACATTGAGGATCTTTTCAGGTTTAGAGTTTTAGATAATTAAGCCATAACTATTACATCTCAAAAGATTACAAAGTAGACACTTCTACTCAGTTTCTATTTTTTTCATAAAATAAAAACTCTTGATAGAAAAAGTCATGTCCAGTTCCATGTTTTAGACAACATGACTTTCCTTGATCCCATCCTTGACCCTATTCCACTTTATGTCCTGTGAAAAACATCTCAAAAACTTGGGATGAGCATAAAAAGTTCAGTAAGGGATACACAAAGAAGGAAAACTGTTAGTTTTTCAAAACAACAAGTAAACCCTGAATACTTTATCATAAGTAATAATTTTCACCTTTGTGAAGTAGTAAATACTCTTCACTGAATAAAAGATGATTGATTACCCTTTTGTAACCAAAAGATTACTATAAAACCCATATAAATAACACATAACATATAAAGATAACTTGGGACATAAACATACTTAAATGGAACAACCATACGGTTGACTTCCACACATATCACTAAATGGAATAGGCATAGGGCTGACTTCCATACCCAATTCATTGGAGGTTATAACGTAACCACCCATCCTGGTATTCAAGGCACCACCCATCATTTGGTTTATCATGTAACCACCCGTCAAATGTCCAAGTACCATTATAAAATCATAATACATAAAACAAATATAAATGAAAGAAAAAATTTCCACATTTCAATCACAATATATCACTTAAATATATCAACATAACAAATCCATTATAAAAACCATTTTCAATACCAAAATACATAATAGAGTATATGGTATTTATTTTCTATAAAAAACATTACGGATTGTTGAGGAATCCAAAAATCAAATAATACTCGCGGCGGCGGAAAGGTCCTTGCCACCGTGTATGTTAAAAAGAAACATATATTTTTTCATTTAGTAAAATTCTTCATAGAGAAAATATTCTTTTTTAATAAAAGTAAAATTTAAATGGGTTTATACACCATATAAAAGAAAGTTCTGTATAAAACAAAATATTCCTCAATGAAAGGAGATTGAGATGAAGTCTCTTACCTCATGTCCGACTTGAATCGATCGTTCTTTAATCTCCTGAATAATAAGCTAAAGTTAATTTATACTTTATTAGGAACATTTTTAAAGTTTATTATTCCTTTTATATCACTTATTTCCATGTTATAAACATTATTTAACCATTTAAGTTAATAATGTTTGTTTTGTCAATATTTGGTACTAAAGTCAAAAAATGGACTTCTTACAATTACATGTTGTTCATGTGGTCAAAGGTTAATTATATACAGAATGATATTCATGATTTGGATATCATATATATCATATATATCCAGAATATACATGTATTTATAATAGTACATAACATTTAGAGGTAAGAAATGAAATGCACCGTTCAAGGAGACGGTAAGCTGTGCGTACGCATGAACGCCACATTCATTTATATTTAGTATTTAATAGAATGAAATAATAATGATATAAAGGTATATTATAATTCTATTATAATATTATATATAATATCATTAACTCCATCCTTTATACGTCCTACGTATGACATTAACGATTCAAATCACTTTGAGGGGGCGGTAGTCTGCACTTCCTAAAATGAAATTATCGTGTTTACCCATAATGGAAACCATAAAGGTACACCATAAATGAAAAATACATATGCCTAAGAAAAACATAAACATAATATATATCATATATAAATATAGTGACATCTTAATTGACACCATGAAAGGTGTTTGAAGAAGATTGAACAATCATCATTTTGTGAGGCAGTAATTCACCACCCATAGAAACAATATGTTCTTTAACCATTATATGGAGGTGTGTGTAAGTGTAAATCAAATAATTCTTATAAAAACATCATATTATATTTAATATACTGGTTTTTTTACAAAATAAAGGAATAAAAAGAGTTTATGGGGTTGGAGAAGAAAAATAAAACAAAAGGACATAAGAGAAGACATTACCTTTAAATCGGGTAACTCCCTTTGGTTTGAACCAAAAGGGTTTATTGAAGAGCTTTATGCCTAAGGTAAGGATTATAGGATGAATAGAGGGATGTTGAGAGATAATATGAGAAGGGTTTGGACGAGCCAATGGCTTGATAGGTGTGGGTAAGGGGGTATAGGTGGGGGCCTTTTATAAGAGGGAGGAGGGGCACTCTTGGAAGGTTATGAAATGTTACTTTATTATGAAATGATTTTTGGATTTTAAAGGTCCCAAAATGATATATTTAGAGACTAAGGTGATAAGGGTTATAAATCCACCCATAAAATAGGTTTTGGAAAAGTTTAAGTTTTATATTTTACCTTATCTTTTCATTTTATTTAAATCGTTTATTAATGAGGTAATCGCTGCATCATCATGGTGTCATAAATAAAGTTATATATTTAATGCCTAAAATTTATAAAAAAATACCATGATGTAGGAAATATTTTTATCTTTTTAATTACTATTTATATTATAAGAGATAATTTATATAAAGAAAACTATAATTGTTTTACTTAGGTGATACATACTTTGGTTATACTTTCCTTTCTTTAAAAAATATACGATAAAAGGTCACTATCACACTAAAGTGATTCCATGGGGTCCCTAAGTTGGAAAAAGGAATCCCATGGTCTTACATGACATAAACAATAGCATTAGAACACATTTTTGGGTCATTTTGTTTTTTATGATTTTATTTTATTACCCTTAACTACCCGATTACCAATTAATCACGATAATTAAAGATAATTACCACCGTTACTATTCATAGTGTCAAAAAAAGTGTTTTAATTAAATAATTTGGACCTTATGATTCCAAATATGGAATCCATTTTTACCAAATTCCAAAAAAAGAAATTGTAGTAATTAATTTAAAAATAATTCCTGTTGTCAAAACCAAAGACGAGTTTTTAAGAAGTAAAATTTATCAAAAGATTGACTCGTTTTTACATCCCATTTGAAAGTGAAATAACTTCCAATGAACAAAATTTTATTAAGTGATAAAAACTTAATTCAATTAAACTTTTAAAACAACTAAAGGTATAATTAACTTTATAATTAAATTAGATGATTAAACAGTTTTGAAGTAAAATGCAGTATTTTTCACTATTCATTAAAAATGAACATTTGTCAGAAAAATACCAAAAAATTATCCAAAGTAAATTTCAATGTCCCAATTCTAAATAATAAGTTTATTTTGACAAATAGTGCTTATAAATTTTTCAAACTATAGATTAAAAAATGGGTTTCCATCAAAAGGCGGTAAAACAATCTTTTAAAAATATTAGAGTATTCTATGCTTAAGATTATATTTATTCTCATTTTAAGCCTCTAAAACACTATCTAATTTATAAATAGACATAGATATGAAAATATATTATTATTTACTTACTTGGGATGTTACAGTTTATTTATTAGAATGTACATCTGACGCTTGAAGTGGTTGATCATTTATTAAATATGACATTATTGACCTTTCCCAAGTATGTTATAAAGGTACAGTTTGTTATCCCTTAAGTTCATTTGGAATAAAACTAGAATTGTCTGGCTACATAATTTTTATTTATATTTTTGAAATAATATATTTCTTTTTTCATGTTTGTAATCCATGCTGGTCCATTTGGTACATGAGTTATCTTATAGTTTATCATAATAAAAATAGATAAAATCATATCTTATGTTAATTATGTTCGTTTTTTATTATGTAAAATCATATTTTTCCTCTTCGTGTTTGAAATTTTGGTAGATGTAACTAGTAATATAATTATGAGAATAGAAACTCTTTAATATATTGCTTGAATGTTTGAAATAATTCATAACTACTTAATGATTTTTTAAACATGTTTATTGGTGGAAGGGATCTTATTAATTTCTTTACCGATATATAATATTTATGTTGTTATATTTTTAAAAAATAAAATTTTCAAGTAGGTATTCTATCCGATGAAATGGTGGTTAAACTCATGGGATTAGTTTTTATATGATGATTGAGTATACAGGTTCAAGGTTTTTGGTTGGGCTCATAATTCTTTACCTCATTATTCCCATTACCTATTCCCTGATATGAGAAGTAATATTTCCCTAACTAGTTAAACTATATTCTTTATACTTGGTATGACTTGTTTGGACCTTAAATTCTTTTACACACATGCTCTCATATGTGTTGGTGCATATGTTTACATGTGTAAGCTATTATGAGGTATTGGAACAACCTCCCATAGGGGGTGACACTTACTATCATATAAGATTTAGAGATGAGGTTTGAAGTAGGTAGTATAGGTATAAATCCTCTTAATATATAGATAAATTGGATTTAGTTGACATTAATCAATATATAGCTTCATTGTCAATATTCTTCTCTTATTTTTATAATGACTGATCAAACTATTTTGTCATATTCATATATAAATATGTAGACATATTTATGCATACACCTACTACATCACTATTTAATTTAGACATGATTGGGGGTTACCTATTGAATATTAATGGTAAAACCCTTCATGGAAACTTAGTGGAAATAAAACTTCTCTTCTACATCATTTTCAGTACCTATAGGTGTTTCAGTAGTTGTTCGATACCTTTAGGTTATTTTTTGTGTTTTCTTTTTAAGTGGGATTAGTTCCCATATACGAGTTAGAGATATTGGGTATGGTTAATGTTAATATTTGTAACTTTTCCTATAGTTATTCTATTATTCCATATCATATGACCTTTTTATTTTTGACATTTTTTCTGGCTCATTTATACATATTAAACAAATTTTTTTTGGTTATTCATGCATTAATATAGAGAGTTATCAAATGTTTACATTCTTATGTATTTTTTTATAATCTATTTGGTTTTTGGTTTACTGTTTTAATGCTTTTCCTATTAAATGGTAATACTGGAATTAAAGTAGAATCCAATTATGAATTTTTATGAATACACTTGGGTAAATGATTTCCTAAAATGTATCCTGAGACTCAAAATACTGATAACCAACCCTTGGGGAATGAAGTGTGCATCTAGGTTTGAATGAATCTAATTTATGTATATTATATGAATTCTTGTTAGGGTCACTATACAATTGTATCTGATCAATATTGAGATTAAATAGATTTTAATTTTACATAGATAAGAGTTAGGGAATTCAGATCATGAATAGTTACCTGTAAAAGGTGTCTAGAACTAATTTGTGTTGGAATATCAAGTCATCATGAATCATTTGGTTTCTCAAAAGGCACTATAGGTTTTATTAAGGCTTTCATGTTTCAATATTAGGTATGATGTAATGGAACTTAAGATGTAAAAATCACAGGATCTGTTCGCCACCACCATGACTAAACATGGTCACTATATACCTCAAACATGCCTCCCTATATAGAAATGATTTTCAACCAGCAATTATGGCCTATGTATAATCATGGTGATACTATAACATTTCATAAAAATAACAATAAATATCATTAGTATTAGTAATAATAATGGTTAAAAAATGAAATTGTTTAATGAAAAAAACAAAAAGATATTCCAAAAATAATGAACACCACAACCCATTATATAATAATATGAAAAAATATATGAGTTATACAATTCCTAAAGATAATAATAATACCTACCATGAGAAGTTCACATACAAAAAATCCTAAAAATAAACAAAAAGAGGAAAAAATTTAGAGATAATTGAATAACAAGTCTCTATTCCTATCCCAACCTAGCTCCCAAATCCAACTTAGCCGCCTAACTAAATCATCAATCATATGCCTCTTTCATTTATCTATAACTATAACCATGATGCTTTCTTGGGTACCCAAAATGCCTTGTAACGGTATTAGTATAACTTAATAGGCCACCACCAATGGGGTTTTTAAGCATAAGCAGTCTATAAAGGTATATACTATTACGACATAATATGTAAAATAAAATTACAATAAAAAACACTATCGATCCTTGGGTTTTATGATGACACATGAGACTAACCATACCTATATTGAGTAGTTTTAGGGAAATGTATAAAAATTTTTCTTATCAACACCAAGGGTTATAATTTATCCTTCCCATAATACTATCACATGATATCAAGAAACCCAATTATAAATACTTAAATCACATTTCAGAAATTTTTTACTCTTAGTTGGAATGAAACCCAGCCCAATCATCCATAAGGTGATATTTTGAATGATACCCAATGAACCCCTTGAGAACACCCACAATTATCGTAATCTACCAAGCTATTTCAGAATCTATTTATGGTTGAAATGACACCCAACACATCAAAAAAACCAACTACATCACATTCCATATATATATAGTTTTTATGAATATACAAACACCTTTTAATTTCATCTCCTAGTAGGTTGGAATGGTCTCCCAACGCATATCACATAACTATTTCTTAATTCCAAAATTCCAATGATTTTCATTATTTCCCAACCCATATCATATAACTTGTATAAAATAAAAGAATAAAAAGAATAAGTAATAATATAAGTTAAAATAAAAAAAATCCTAATTCTCAATTTAAACAGCTAGTGTATAAATTATCTATGATTATAAAAATATGAAAAAGGATATAAGGGGTTGGAAACTAGCGCAAATCCAATATATATAAAGTTTAAATTAGGTTGGTCACTCACAAATACAACTACATTCCCCTACATATATTTACCTAAGGCCACCACCATGATAACCTTAATTTATCACACTCTCTTACCAATGAATAACATTATTGAGAACATACTCTAAGTATTATATGACACAATTTTATCAAAAGCACCACTATATGTAGCCACCTACATCCATTAAGAATAATTAGTTTTAAAACACCTCACTATATAAATGAGGTTTAGATATAAATATTCAAATTGGGAAACCTACAAACATAATAAGGTTTCTAGAATAAAAAAATAACCATTTATATTTAATATTATGGTCAAGAAGACAAGGCTGGTATGACTGAACATCACATCCAATGTGGAAACAAATATAGACATCTGGTACCAACCTTGTCTTGAGAGAATATTTATCATTGAATATCACACGAAGATTCAATATTAAATGGTATAAGTCAAGGAACCAATCAAATGCACTATGTTTTTTTATTTTCGACAAGAGAGTATGAAAAAAATAAAAAAAGGAAGAACCATAAGAGAAATGATAAAATCACTGAATGTGACTTTCTATGTATGATGGATCAATTTTCAACTAAGAAATGATTGATATTTCAATTTTGAAGAGAATAAAACTAAGGATAAGAGAGTATATGTTCATGGATAATAAAGAAATTTGGAAACCTCATTTATTATACATTAATATTTAAAGTTATTTAAATTAACTAATTAAAATTACTACAATGAACATAAATTGTAGTGTGGGATTACTGGTCATGACCCAATGACCTTATAAGGTCACCCTAAAAGTGTGTCCCCTCCAATCATGTTTTGACACCCTAACCTTGAAGAACAAGATGACACCCTAGGTATATACTACAAAGTCACCCCATCCATAGTGTATCCCTTCCTTGCTGGCCTACTTCATGATGTGTCTCTCCACTAATACAACATGATTCATTCTCCTTGAGTATGATTTCATGGAATAGTTCCTAGGATTCCATGTATCTAGCTACCTACAAAAGTATTTAATATTACATAACCCTAAAGATACATATACAAAATCCTATTCATTCCACAATTCCTTATACATTGAATCATCCCTCACCATATAACAAATTATAGTCTTACACAACCAAAAATATATTCTTACACAACCCTCATCATGTTACATTGGAATATACTACTGTATAATGAACCTATTATTGGAACTTGACATGGATTGTGCTTAATATATTATGGCTTTAGGAGTCCTCTACACCTAATATTTAGCCTAAATTTGGAACTAATTCAAAAAATGACCCCTGGGTCCCCTGTTAATATCTCCAACATCTCGAAAACACCAAAACACATGAGGTTAGGTAAAAATTAAATAAAAATAATTCCACATAAGTATTTAGGTAGTTATAACCTCCACAATGTATAGATGATTATCTTCGATAAATGTTTATGAGTGTCACCGAGACTCATCAGTGAATATCACTGGATAATAGGATTTTATATTAGACACCCGCTCCCTTGTATCCTTTTGTATACACCCATGTTGCAACTAAATTAATACTAAAGGAAAAAAATTCATAAATATTGTCATCTCAATTTGACCAATAATACAAACGAAATTCTCCCCAAAATAAGCATTATCCACCAGCTCGACAATGTCTATAAAGATCACATAAGAATGGGTTGGTTGATATTTACAAGTCTGAATTACATGAAAAATATCATTAATATCTAAAAAAATATCAATGGAGAACTAACTTATAGTTACCCATTATTTTAATACATAAATATTACATCTTTTTAGATAATTATTTAATATATAAAATTTTGATCCATGAATGAACCATAATGGTATATTTTCCTTAGAGACTAGATACATAAACATTTTATTTAGGAAAATGCTTCGTTATCTACCATAATTTTCTTCTCACATTGTACCCTTCTTAAAACATTGCTTCATAATCTGGGAAAAGGAAACATAAGAAATGTTGAGCGTAGATGCTTATTAAAGGTAAAAAATGGGAGATATTAATCGATGATCACATTAAAACATAAGATAACCATAACTCTATGAGATCAAGAAAAAATTCACAATGTTTAAATAAAATATTTTATAAATCATAGAAAATATTCATAAAATAAAACCTTTTCATTTTTAAATAAATGAATCATAAGAGTGAGGAATCAACATAAATAAATCAAGAAGCACATTTTTTAAATATAGGCACAAAAACATGTCATAAAATTGTGTCACCATCATTTTCATATAATCCATTTCATATGTTAAGGTAAACTATCCAGACCATAAAATCATAGTAGACTTGGAATCAACACCCATTTCCCATATCATAACAGATCCTGAATCACCAGTTATTTCTCATAGTTGATCAAGAATCCCTACCAATTTTCAATAGTTGATCGATCAAATATACTCATTTTTCATAGTTATCTCATGAGATATAAAGAATTAACCAATGTATCAGAGGGATATATAATTATGGTTCCACCCATCACATAATTAAAACTATATATATATTTGTGCTATAGGATATCAAAACATTCATTACAAAATTATATCATAACCCATGAAAAGGAAAAAAGTTTCATAATAATTTACTCATTCCATTATAACATAACCTAGGAAAAATAAATGGGTTTTTAAAAAATCTAAACATTGTAATCATAATCAATAAAAATAAATAATATGTACAGTATCATTGGATGATATCCCAAGTAAATAATAAGTAACATAAAATGATTTTATCTTAGAATATATAATCTATTATAAGATAAATGAAATATTTCTTGAGAAAATTACCCTTTAATTTTAAAATCACTTATTTAAAATCCTTTTATTTATAAAATATTAATGAAAAAAATAATTGATAAGAACCATTGAAAAATTTAAAATAATCTTTAAATAATTTATCAGTTATGATGATTAGAATTTTTGTGCACATCGAGTAAGTTAAAAGAACGATTCCTTTCACATTTTCAGTAAAAACTCAAAAGTACCTTGTTTGGAAAAGGATAAGAAAACTCTTTTAAAACATTTTATAAAATATAAAAAATGGGTAAAAATTAATTAAAATAATTATAGTATAATAGAAAAAAGTTTTGAAACATTTTAGAGAAAAAATATAAATTAATGTAAATATATTTTTATTGAAGTGAGAAATAAAGTGGGGTTCTTTAAAAACATTCATTAAGTATTTTGAGTTATTAAAGAGAATAAAATGAATAAAAAAATTTAATCTCAAGAAATATATAAAATGGAATAAAATTAGTGGGATTTATTAGATAGTTATCATATAATTTCCTCTACATAAATTAAAGCATAAACAATCCCGATAGAAAAGGGATTGAAACCTAACTCCCTCACACCTTTGTTAACTTTTGAATCTTATAACCCATAAAAGAAGAAAATAAAATAAAAAATTTAATATCAACATAATAGTGATATTTATGATATAAGATATAAAATAGAATGTATATACACCTCATAAAGGAATATAAGTGCATAACATAACATATTTCCCAAGGAATATAATTTGAGATGATCTAACCTTACCACTTGGATAATCTTAGAATCAAAACCTCACGAAAGAAAAAAAACTTAGATGGAAATTTAAATACTAATTGTTTTAATTATTTAAATAATAAAATTAATTCAATGAAAATATATACACCACTAAAAATAAATAAGTGATGAATATGGAAGATATCCCATAGAAATAAATATGAGATAAGAAATTTGTTAACCTCAAGTATCCTCTTTCATCCTACATGTTCGAACCTCCATTATAATAAATATTTATTTATTATAAATTTATTACATAACGAAATATTATATATCATGCCATATATTATTTAATTATAAAATATCATCCCCTCTTTATAAGTTTTTTATTGAAATCACTATTTCAGGTGATAACTACTTCGTTTTCAATGCATTTTTTGGTTTGATTGCCTAGTCCCTATACTGTGATCATGATTCCATCATCTCCAAAATGTTATTAATGTTATTAATATCATATATTTTCATTATATATATATATATATATATTTACACACACAATTATATATATATATATAAATCTATAAAAGGTAGAGATATAAAAATGAATTACACCACTTATAAAAAGGGTAGGTCTTACGTACATATGAACGTTGTTTTCACTTTTCAATGGATGAGACAAAAGAAAGGTAAATAATAATTAAACTTTTAATAATTATTATTTTATCATATATATAATATATATTCAATAAATCTATCCTTATTACCATAGATGTTAAATAAAAGTGAAAAATGAATCATATAGCTTCGTGGAGGTGGTAGTCCACACGTACGCATGAGCGACATTATAGTTTTCCAAAAGATAGGAAGAAGGCGGGAATTTGTTGTTCAATAATCATAATACCGATTCCATATATTTAGGATGCTTAATTAATTAATTTAAAATGGATACCATCTATTTAGAGTATGTATAATAAGAAATAAAATTGAAAATTATCAGTTAAGAGTTATACCTCATTTTCCAGAAATATTACAAGGCATGCACTTTAAGCCATGAAAGGATGGTATCTTGAAAATTAAATAAGATCTATTATTTTTATAAGGAAACTAAGAGGATATTATGGTATGAATTTTCTAGTATATAAGGCTCAATAATTTTGAATAATGAAGCAGAGGATGTTCCCTTTTATAAGCGAGGGGTGGGGTACCCTTGGAATTACTTTAATCATTAAATTAATATAAATTGTTTTTTATAATAAAGTGGATTAAAATTGATATATTTTGTATATAGGATGATTATAAGGCTAAATGTTATCAAGAAATAAAATTTAACTTATTTTAGTTATTTTTTTACCCTTATCTCTTAGTTTTAACCCTTGTTAACCCTGTTGACAATTACTACAATATCAAAGTTTTTTTTTATCTTTAAGGGTTAATAATTTTTACATAAAAGGGAAAGTGACTCCTACATTGAAATTGTTTAATATTTTAAAATATATGAAATAAAATTTGAATAATTTGATTTTTTTTGAATTTTAAATCATTTAATAAAATATTATCTATTTTAAAATATCATTAATTCTATTTTTGGAAGTATTAAATTTATTTGACTTTGAGAACAACATGATAGAAAATTAATTAAAATATAAACCTTTTACACATCCATAATATGTTATAATTATCTATAATACTTGTGGGAAACTATTAATCAATAAAACAAAATTACTTTTAGACTTTTTTAAAATCATCCACTTGATTTTTCTACTTCTTGCATAAACACCATGTTGGATTTACATAAGATTTTTAGGTAATTACCTCATCAATAAAATTGTAAAAAAATTAACTTGAAATAAAAATTCATTAATATATAAAATAACTATTTATAATATATTTTTTTATCCCTATTAAAAAATTATATATATTAAAAGTAAGAATGTGACATTTTTGACTTTATCCATTACTTAAATATTATAAATATCAAAGTAAAAGTTTAATAGAAAAAGGTCATATTGAAAAAGGTCATTTTTGACTTTATCATTTACATAATACATTTTATGCATTATCATATTGGTATGAACCCTAATTAACACATTTTACCTTTATTGCGGTAACAAAAATATACTATGGTTACTATTATTATTGAAAATATGTAAGTATTTACTAAAATTGAACCTCCTAATTCCAAATATGGAATATATTTTAAAATAATTAATTCATATAATTAGAATAATTTAATTTTAAATTAATCATGAAAAACACTACGAAAAGTAGTTTTACAGAAAAAATATTTTCTAAAGTAAAAAAAATTAATAGTAAAATATATCATATAATTATTTTTAATGAACATAATTGGATTATTTATAATATAAATGAAATAATTTTACATATAAAACCATTTTAAATAAAAATTGAACTTTTTAAATGCTTGAAATAAAAATAATTTTTTCAATAAAAATCAATATTTTTAACAATTCATTGAAGAATAAATCTTTTTAAAAATTTCAATGAAAATCACTCTAAGATAATTTCACACAATGATTTAAAAAATGATGTTCCTTTATTCAAATAAATTATCTGAAAATCTAAAAAATTAATCATATTATTTTCTCATGAAAATAAATAAAAACATTTTTGGGTGAAAATATATTTTTAAAGAATATAAAGCCATTAATAAAAAAAAATTTCTTCATCTAAAACTGTTATATTTTTTTAATTTTTTATTACTATTAATTACAAAAAATTAATGGGAAGGTTATAACTGTATAATATAATATGGTTTATTTAGGACTGTGGATGCATGTATCACAAGCAATAAAAATAAATCAAATTTTTTTAAATAGAAATGTATCATAAAGTCTTGAGGTGTCTTATTGTAAGACCCTGACTCTAGTATCCTAGATTCAATGATTAAATTTTTAAATGAGAACCAGATTCAAATAATCACATCTCAAAGGACCTAATAGTTTAGTAGTCTTGAATAAACATATGCAGCCATGATTCCTATTTTACATTATTAATAATACAATATATAGTATTTTTTTTCATCCTCAATATTATTCATAATATCCTTCTTCATTTCCTGGGAGAAATAGAACAAAAAAAGGGCGATCGCACATGATTATTAAGGGTTAAATACAATCAATTCTATCATGAGTAAATAAGGATTAATAAACATAGAAATTTAAATAACTAAAAAAACATTCCATTTAGTCAATAACTTGGGGAAACAATCATCAATGGATAATATCAATGTGGAAATACCTTGGATAAAAATAAATTAATTCTAAATGATGTAAATACTTAATATTGGATTCCATGATCTCAAACATCATGGTATCTATACCATTGATGAATTTTTACAAGTCTTTTTAAAACTATGAGTAATAAAAACCAAAAAACTATATTAATACTAGCTAATTGATTCATTTAATAAGACTTAATGATGAGTCAATGGGATATATAATTCTAGTCCCCACCCTCCAATTCATGACTAATGCATTCATCATATATCGAATAATCAATTTAATTTATGAAAAATAAGTATTATAAAAAATATCAATATTGAGTATAGAATAAGAATTTATCCTTAATTTATAGTCAATCAAATACATTCAAAGTATAGAACCATATGTATAAATGGTGTATTTTTTTTGAAAGTAATCATATCCATGATATAAATAATATGTATATATAAGAAAAATGTAATACACAATGTTCAAACGTAAGTGAATGTTTCAAAGGATGGTATTATTTCATCATATTCCCAGTGGAGAATAATGAAAATAAAGGGGTTTTGATACTGATGAATAGAAATAACATAAAAATTATTTACCTCATTATTCGAATGATCATAAAATCATGATTATTGTGATAATTAATGAGTTTCATGATTTTTATTAGAATTTTACTATATAAGAAAAATTAAAGAAAATTTACCAAGGTTGAGACACCTCCATATGAATCACCACTGAGATAAAAAATTGGATAAGTGTGGAAAGACTCAATTCTAATAAAAATCACTACTAGGAAGTCATGCCATCAAGGATAAGTCACCATTTGTAATGTGTCACCACTAAGATGAAAATTTTAAAAAAGTATGGTACACCACCATTATCACTAACTCACTGCCCCCTTTTGAATTTAGTTTTTTTAAATATCTCTAATGGATAAATTATCAAATTTAATGCCATTTTTTATTTTAGTCATTATCTCTTAATTTCTTGAATTGATGCATTGATTTATGTGTTAGACATACAATATGAGGAGAATAGAGGATCTAGATGATTCTGTCTATTTCTTATGATATAGTTAAAAGTGTAAGCACACTCTCTCAAGAATATATAGAAATATGTGTAGAAACACTTAGGGAGATCCACACTTGATGTGAGATGAACATTATTACAAGAAACAAAATAGCTTACCTACTACATCCTACTTACACTCGAATGAGGATGCCAATAAACATTTTACGTCCACTACCTTCCTACTACAATGAATAAAGATTCTTTGACACTATGTTCTACAACACATTAGTAAAATATAACTCAAAAATCAGTTCAAATAAATTTCAAGGATCTTAAGATGAAAATCATAACAGACCAGCCAAATCTATCTATTTACATCATTTGTTTTCTCAGTATGTTTAGTTTCTTTTTATTTACAACTACTGTGTGTTTCTCTATTTTTTACACACACTATCTTCTGATTTAAACTAGATGATACATGATATCTTCTCATACTCTATTTTATCCATCTGTCCCATAATAATATTGGCGGAGGTCTTGTATGACATGTTGTATTTTTACACCCATGAAAACTATATAAGTGGCCCTCTCTGGTCTGGATCGTTGGTATACTATTATAAAACCTGATGTAGGTTGTGGACCAATTTTTTTTTTATATAAACTTATTGGAAGTAGGTTATTTCTAAGAGGACTAGACTAAGTCTCAATTTGATACTGAACCTATTGTATTCGAAAATTTTCTATGAGTTTTTTTGTTTGATTTATATATTATATGCTAAAAACAAATTTGTTTTCTCCTTCATGAAAACCCACTCCTTTAATAGTTAGTTTTAATTAGAGTTTATATTAGAACTTGATTTAGTAAGTTTATTTCAAAGGATAAAATAATAATATATATTGTTTTAATTGAGACTTAATCAAACTTTGAGAACTCTTTTAAAAGGTCAAGTCGTATATCAAATTTCTATTTTAACTTACTGGTCTATATTTTTTTTTAAATTAAGGTATTTTATTTAAATTCATTTTAAACATAATTTTTAATGGGTACTCAATTCACCCCTCTATTGAGATAATCACTCTAACCAAAATTTGGTATTAGAGGTGAATCTTTGGTATGAATGCTTTCCAAAACGTTTTCAACTATGATTTTAGTTGTGCTTTAAAGATCTAAAATTTCAATTAGTTCTAAATTTAAATTATTATAATGGATAATATACCAAAAGGTTCTAATACTAACATACCTCCTTTATTCAATGGTAATAATTATTCTTAATGAAAAATAAAAATGAAAATTCATATATAAAGTATGGGATTTGAAATATAGTATGCTATTGAGGATAAGTATAATTTACCAAGTAGTCCTAGAAAATATTGGACTGATGATACAAATCATTCCTAAAATAATAATTGTAAATCCATGAATGCATTATATTGTTCTTTAGGAGATTAAAAAATAAATATAATTTCCTATTGTAAAACTTTTCTTGAAATTTGGGACACAGTAGATGTTTCTCATAAAGGAATGACTAATGTTAAAGAAATCAGATTTAAAAAATATACTATTAAATATGATACTTTGAAAATGAAGCCTGATGAGCTAATCTATGACATGTATCTCAGGTTTAATGAAATTGTGTACACTATGAGATCTCTTGGGAATATAGTGTCTGATAAAGATCAAATCATGAGACTACTAAGATAACTTCAAAAAATATGGTGAGACACATTAGTATCAATTAGATAATCATGTGACATTAGAAAAATAGCAATCAAGGAGATTATCGATAAACCGATGATTTATGAAGTGGAACTGAATGTAAACCAAAAAGAAGATGATGAGCATAAAATAAAGTTAGTATCCTTTAATACAACTACATCCAAATAAAGAGAAAAGGAAATAGAAAATATAAAAGATAATTGTTTAGGTGATAGTAAGTCACCTCCAGAAAGTGAAGAATAGATGGTCCACCTGGTTGAAAGATTTAAGAAATTTTGTAGAGAAATATATTTTTCAGAAAAAGTAGTTATAAAGGGAAGTATGACACAAAATGAAAATATAATATATATTGTAAGAATGATGATAGAACCAATAAAATTACCTACTATGAATGAAAAATAAAAGGACACATGAAGGAAAACTATCCAAATTTAAAATAAAAGAAAAGTATGGCAACAAGGACTGAAGGTATAAGAAATAAATGAATACCACTTGGAGTGTTTCTAAAGAAAACTATAGTGATTCAGATTCATCACATAAGGAAATGTCAGATTGAGCTAACACTTTCTTGATTGACTAATGCCTCAGAGCTACCTGCTATTTCTAATGTTTTTCCTATGCTTTATACCAATAATTCTAAGAATAAATAAACTTATGATGATATTAATAAATAAGAGATGTTTAAATATTGTTGTATGATATAAGACACTTTTAGTGTACTTAAGAGAATATATAAGGTTCTTAAGTTACCGTATGGTTTAACTTCCAATATTAAATATGATTTATCAATTATGAAGGAGTGGAATTCTCTATTGTTAAAAGAAAATAATAAACATAAAATGTCTAATGAAAAACTTAAGAAGGATTTAGAAATGTTTTCCAATGTCAGAGAAACTCTCACTCAAAATTTAGGGAAAAAAGTATCTCAAAAATATACTACTAGTATATGATACAAACCAGATCAAATAAGAGTAATAAAAAACATATTTGTTTCAAATTCCAAATCAACAAAATTAATTGCTAGTTATTTTTCTAATGAACCGAAAAAAGTGTTTATTTCAAAGATATTACAGTATGTTTTTTAAAGGTGATTCCTTGGCCCAAAACGTCCAAATAAAAAATATTACAATATGTTTACAAGAGATCTATTAAAAAAATGGTTCCTAAATTCCTGATTACAAATATTTCTAGTCCCAAGAAAATATGGCTAGGAAAATCATTTCTTGTGTGAATTCTTTTTTTAGGAAACTGCTTGAAGACATCCTGCAAAATTCTATGGTACTTGGATATTGGAAGTTCTAGGAATATTATAGGAGAGTATTCTAGCTTCATGAGTCTAATAAAGGTTGATGGTGGTCATGTTACCTTTGGTGATAATGGTAAAGTGAAAATCAGTAGTCATGGATATATTGTTAACATCAATTCCGTTTTAAGATCCAAATTACTATTGGTTGATGATATGAAATCTAACCTACATAGCATCTCACAATTATGTGATGATGGATTTCATGTTAAATTTAAAAATTATTCAAGTAATATCTTTGATTATAATGATAATTTAGTTTTTATTAATTTTAGAAATCATAATGGTTATGTTGTTGATCTTAATAATTTAATTTCAAAAAATGTTTCCAACTTGAGTGACTTTCACAAAGTATATTGGATTTTGAATATGATAATAGAAAATTGTAATATTTAATCACTTAGGAAGCTTACCAAGAAATGATTAGTCGAGGATATACCCAAACTAGAGTTCATAAATGACAAAGTTTATAACCCTTGTTGAAAAGGGAAGCAACACATGATTTATATTAAATTAATGAAAGAAGTTTCAGCTTCTCAACCTCTAGAGCTAGATCATATCAATTTATTTGGACCATATATAGTTTCTAGTATAAATGGGAAGAACTATGTATATATATTAGTATATGAATTCTCTTGTTATACTTGGGTGTTCTTTCTAGCTCACAAAAGTGAATCCTGATCTTACTTTACCAAGTATGCGAGAACTATAGAAAACATAACTGGACTTAGGATTAAGACCCTAAGAAGTAACTATGGCCATGAAATTGAGAATCAAGACTCTGAATTGTTTTTCACAAAAAATGTCTATAGTCACAACTTCCCTTATACTAGGAACACTTAAAATAAGGTATTTGTAGAGGGAAGGAATAAAAATCTTCAATAGATAGCCCAGACTATGCTAAATTAATATATATTTCCTGTCTATTTTTGGGTAAAAGATTTCAACACAACCTATTACATAAAAAAATAGTTTTAATTAGACCTATCCTGAAGTAGAACTCTTATGATCCTGGGAATTATATGAAGCCCAAAGTTAATTACTTTATATTTTTTGGTTTCAAATTCATTATTCTTAACAATATGGATAATCTAGACAAATTTCCCCCCATGAGGGATGAAGTAATTTTCCACGGTTATTCAATTTCTAGTAATTCCTATAGAGTTTTTAATAAAATAACCAAGACCTTGGAAGAGTCTTTTCACACAAAATTGTATGAGACATATCCACATGAACCTAGAACCTCTTTAGAAAACCTTGAGGATGATTTATCAACTCTGAACCTAAATTCTAAACATACAGATTCCACTATGAAACAGTTAGAAAAAAATCTAGTTCTGAGGAATTTCCAGAACTTCATGAACCTAAACATATAGAAGAAATTGAAGTAACCATCCCAACATTTTCTAGAGTTATTAGGGACCTTCAGTACCATACTTTAGATTCTGTAGTTTAATACCTAGATAAAGGTACAAAGACTAAAGATTCTCTTAGAAATCATGTTGAACAAAAACCAATCCTATCTCATATAGAACCAAAGAACATCATTGATGAAATTAATAATGAATTTTGTGTAATGAAAATGAAATAAGAATTAAATCAGTTTTAAATAAATAATGTATGGGAACTTGTTGATAAATCCAAGAATCCTTGAATATGGGCACTAAATGGGCATTTAGAAACAAGGTAAATGAGTCAGACATAATAGTTAGAAATAAGGCTATAATAGTTTCACAAGGTTATAGTTAAGAAGAATGAAGAGTCTATGAAGATACCTTTTCCCCTGTATCCAGACTTGAATCCATTAGAATACTTCTAGATTATAGAGATTATCTATATTTCAAACTATATCAAATGGATGTCAGGATTGATTTATTAAATGGGAATATAATTGAGGATGTTTATTAAAAAAATCCCATAGTTTTTTAAATCCACATTTTCAAAAAAGAGTTTTCAAATTAACAAAATATCTATATAGTTTAAAACAAGTTCTAAAACATTGGTATGATAGTATCAACACTTTTATTATTTCTAAACGGTTTTACAATGTTATAGATGATCCTACGCTTTTGATAAAATGAATTTCAAAAGATGTCTTAGTTGTAAAAATTTATGTTGATGACATTATTTTTGGATCATCTAAAATTTCATTATGTATTCACTTTTCTAAAATGATGAAAAATGAGTTTGATATGAGTTTACTGGGTGAACTCAAATTCTTTATTGGTTTTCAAAATTTTCAAAATAAAGAAGGAATCATTTTAAATCAATGTAAATATAAAAAGGAAACTTTAAAATATTTTAACATGGATAACAATACGGGTAGTGATACTCTTATATTTACAACCTATAAATTAGATCCCGATGAAGCTAGAAAACTAGTGGAAAAAACCAGTTACAGAGGTATGATTGAAATTAATATCTTCCTTACTACTAGCTGACTGAATATTATATTTAGTGTATTTATGTGTGATCATTTTCTTGCTAACCCAAAAGTCTCCCATCTTGTATATGTAAACATAATTTTAAAATACCTCAAATATATTACAAATCTAGGAATGTTCTTTCCAAGAGGACAAACATTTGATTTAGTTAGTTATTAAGATTATAATTTTAGTGGATGTAATTTAGATTGAAAAATAACTTCAATAAAATTTCACTTTTTAGGTAGGTCACTAGTATATTAGGGTATTAAAAAACAAAATTCTATTTCACTGTCACTTTTGAAGCTGAATACATAGCTACAGGTAGATGATGTGATCAAATTTTGTGGATGAAATACACACTACTAGACTATTGATATCAATTCTGACATGTCCCTATAAACTATGATAATAAAAGTGCTATTAATATTTTTAAGAATCTTGTATCCAATTCAATAACAAAAAATATTTATGTAAAACATCACATTTGGAGAGATCACTTTCGAAATGGAGATATCACTCTTTAAGAAATTGTTACAGAAAATCATATTGCTGATATTTTCACTAATCCGTTGAATTATTATAGAATTAATTACATCAGACATGAATTAAATCTGATTAATTTTGGATAATTTAAATTTTTGGGGCTCACCATTGGGTATGTGTCACTGTTGGGTATGTCCCACTATTGTACTTATCACCATTGGAATTCTCGTAGTTGGACTTCTCAATGTTGGAATTATCACCGTTGGAATTCTCACTATTGTGATGTTTCTTGACTTTGTGAAATTTTCAATTCTTATTTTTGAACCATTAGTTTATATTTTTCTCAGTTTTCTTAAAATTTATAACTTGATTTTTCATTTATACCGATTCTCAATTTTCATTTACCAGATCCTTGAAAATTCCAAATGATAAACGAGGCACTTTTTTTAGTTTCAATGAACCTATTTTTTCATGCCTTTTTCTGTTGGACACATTGTGATCCTTCTTTTCTCAACCTTTTTACCTTCCTTTTGCCTTCACTCAAGTTTCTCAAGATGATATGCATGGATAGAGTGAAGTGACCTTTAGAGTCTTCACTGAATGAGTCTCATTTTACAAAGAAGAAGAAAAGGGAACCTAGTCATTCTACACCTGTGAAACAAGTTAACCTCGAGTTTTTGAAGAGGTTTGTTTCATCCCAAAAGGATGTCAAAGAGGAGTTGATGCTTTCAAAAAGATCCATAGTGTTGAATGTTATATAAAATAAAGGATGGATGGATTAGTTCTATTAAAATAACATACCTTTTTATCCTTAGTAGGTGTATGATTTATGATAGTATATGGAGTTTGGTTTTGAAGAAGAATAAGAGTACTGGGTAAGAATCCATGTTAAAGGTCATAAAATTTCTTTTTCTTCAAAATAGTGAGTTGAATGTTTGAAATTTTTACATGAGGGTGTTTTTAATGATTATCAGGGAACCATCCTGGATGATGGAGATAATTTTATTTTTGAAGAAGGCCTTACTAAGTTAATATGTGATGGAACTTTGAGAAGGGAATTTTCTTCTGAGTTAGATAGAGATTGCAGGTTTCATTCCAAGTTTATCCATCACGTGTTGTACCAATGAAAGGGTGAATTTTCTACTCTAAGGTTTTAATGTGTTTATTTTTTTGTCATATAAAAATAGGAAAAAAGATATCAAATTTTAGATCTATCATTCTTTATATATCAGAAATTATCAAGCCAACCTCTAGATCAAATTACCTCTTTTATCCCAAGATGAATTCTACTATGTTAAATTATAAATGTATTATTGATGTAAATTATGAGTCAGGTATGGAATGTGGTGATTTTTTTATTACAGGGATTATCTGTAGGAGGATAATGATTAGATGAAACCCTTGAAAAAAGAAGTGGGTAAATAATAGGGAGAAATTATATGATGAGTTTTATCTTATAGATCATCCTTCAAGATCGATAGATCTTGTTGATCCTGTTCTAGAACCTAATGAAATTGTTTTATACTATTATGAGATGGAAGAAGTACCTATTGGTTTAAAAGAAGAAGATGAATATATAATATATGAGGGTAAAAACCCTGAACTATCTCCTAGTTCTCCTACTATCAATTATGGAGATCCTAATCCTCATAGGACATTACCTGAAATAGAGAAGTTTTTGAAAAGTGATGAGGAAGAGATCTAAGTATATGGAGAAGAACAGTTTAAAAGAAGTTCTAAATCAGATGATCTAAATGGAGATGATGTTGATGTAGGACATGAAGAATATAATGAATATGAAAATGGAAAAAGAAGTGGTGATGAAAATGTGAATGGAAATAAATGTGAAAATGATGATGATGATGATGATGATGATGAAGATTTGGATCTAGATGGTTCTAGTGGTAATTTTAGAAGATAATATCCTCTGACTCCTCAAGATCTACTGGTTTCTCATGAAGGCTCTATTTCTAGATCCGAAGAGACACCGAGTTTTTTTGGGGAAGTTGATATACCTAGTAGGAAAGAAGGAGATTCATCAATTTATAGATATCAATCCCCAAGTCATAAAGTTATTTCTTATGTTGAAAATATATCTACTATTGGTGATAAAACAAAGTAAGATCGAGATGTTGTTGAGAAGATGAAAATTATTACTAATACTGAGAAACATGTGGCTGAACAGATGGTAAATGAGCCTGTTTTTCAAAAAAAAATTAAGATGTGGATACTTTATATAAGTCTTAAATTGATAAGAATATGGTTGATGGACCTTATGTTGAACATAGAATAGTTGAGATCTCTATTGGCATACCTTCTATAGTGGTATATACATTTGCTTTTTCTTACGTGGTTGAGCCTCTTGGAAAGCCTTTAGATAGATGGATTAATCCCAATTCAGAGGAATGGGATTTGTTTTCTAATAAGGTAGAACATTCACTAAATAATGTTAAACCTTCCATTATATAAGAAAGAGATCTTAAATGATCAATGGTTTCTCATATTGATGTTTCTGGTTTGTTAGAAAATTTTTCTTCAATGAGAGATTCTTCTCCTTCTGTCTATCCTATTTTTAATGATGTAGTCACCAAGGGTGACTTGGATGTTTTTAGAGAACATATTTTTTCAGATTTTGGTATGTTTTTTTGTGAATAAATACTATCTTATTATTAGGATCTATGAATAAGATGTTATATTTCTATTTGATTTGGTGATTCACCACATTCAACCAAATATGATGCACCATACTCACGAAGTTGAAATTAAGAATATAAGGTTAGAAAATGAGTTGGATTCTTTGAAATTTATTGTGAAAAGAAAGAAGTCTTATTTTGAAAAAAGTATGGATGATTTTTGGAGAGAGTTGAAAATATTACCTCAGAGGATTATAGTTAAAGTACTCCTCATCCACCTTTCTTTGATGTTATGTTTCTCTAATCAGTGATCAGGGAAGAGCTCAGAACTGCCTCCAGTAGTTCTTTAGGTGATGCTGCTGCCTTACCGTTGGATATTTTAAGAAAGTTTGAGCATAATAATATCATTATAATATGATGGTCTTATAATAAGATAAGAAAATAAAGTCAAACTGAGAGAATATAACCAAGGCCATCAAACATTATATCTATTGGATTTATACCATGAACGAGCTGAATGACCACTATAAGTTTTTGGCATAAAATTTGACGATTCATCCTATGAATCGAGCTTTTAAAAAGAATATTGATCAGTTAAAAGTATTGAATCCTATGTTGAATATTTTTATAGAATAAAATAAATAATTATTTAGTGTAATGTAGCATGTTGGAAATATTATAATGAAATTCATACATCTTACTAAACCATTTCTTCATGTTCATGGGGCCATGATTTTGGCTCAAGAAGCCATCCCAGGGACTTATCACCTAACTCCTCCTATAACTACCCAGAGTATTTCGAGCCTAAAGTGGCTAGATACCCTCTTTCAACTTTTATGACTAAATTCCAACCTTTTCCCTTAACTCTAAGGTAGGAAGTGAAACATCTTTGGCCCAAATTTGAGTGATTCAACCTGTTTCATCTATTGTCGATGTTCCCTTAGTTATCCCTTCAATATCCTCAACCACTCCACCAGTTGCATCATATTTTTCTGCAAAAGCCTCTACCTCATCCAATGAAATTTGAAAACCATTTTTGGATCCTTCCAATGATCCTAATAATAAGCATTGATTATACTTAGTGTCTTTTATGGGATTTTTTCGATTTCTTATTTTAATTGAACACATTTTGGGATGTAGTTTTCATTAACATTGTTCATAATAATTATAATTATATTTTTAAATCTTTTTCACTTTCATTTCTTATATTTTTCTTCTTCTATTACTATTTAAATTTTTCTGTGCACTTTTTGATAATCCCAAAATGAGGAGAATATCTATGGCATTACCTTTATAGTTTTTCCTATTTATTTCCATCGATACTATATTGCTATGTGTTTACATAGATACTATGTATTTTATTTTATTTATCTAACGCTTTGATACCTTAGGTATAAACTATTATTTTTTTAAATTTGATGCTATTGATATAGAATTCCATGATTTGTGATCATCAAATGGGGTGAGATTAATGACCTCTTTTTTTAATGATCATAAAATCATGATCGTTGTGATAATTAATGAGTTTCATGATTTATGTTATTATTTGATTATATAATACATATTAAATAATGTTTCCGAAGGTTGAGACAACACCATGTGACTCACTTATAAGATCAAAAAATGGTTAAGTGTGGAAAGACTCACTGCCATGAAGTCACACCATCAAGGATATGTCATTGTATGAAGTTTTTCACCATTGAGATGAAAATTTGACAAATTATGAGATTCCTCTAATGATGTATCACTATCACAAAGTTCACCATCACATTGAGTCACTACAAAGGAATTTATACTTCTAGATAGAAACATTGACAGTGTTGGAATGACACACCTCCAGCCTAACATACCACCAAGGAATTGTCACCATTCCAAAGACACAATATTCCAATGTCGCATCACCAGAATCTATGTCAATTCTAGTGGTACTAACTCACCACCAATGTTTCAATTTATTTTGATTTTAACTTTTCTAATAAAAAAATTATCGAATATATTTATATTGACTATTTTAATGATTCTCCCTTAATTTCTCGAAAGAATGTTTTATTTTATGTGTCTGACATTAGGTAGGAGAAGTATAGTGGATCTATATGATTATATATGTTTTTATTTCTTCTATTAAAAGAGGAATCAAACTCACTTATTCATATATAGAAAAACATGGAGAAACACTTAGATAAATCCACAATTGAAGTGAGTTGGAAATTATTGCAAGGACCAGAAGAGCTTGTCTGCTGCATCCTACTTAAACTCGACTGAGGAAGATGAAGCACATATTATATATATCTAGTACCTTCTGTTAGTAATAAAAAATGATTTTAAGAAAATATTTTCTACAATACATTTCTGAAATCTAACTCGAGAGTCAGTTCAAATAAATTTCAAGGAGTGTCAAGATCAGAAGCCTAACAGACTGAGAAACTATATCTATTAACATATTTTATTTTCCCAATATATTTAGTTTATTTTTATTTATGAGTAGTGTGTGTTACACTATTTTCTATAAACACTATCTCCTACTTTAAACTGTAAGATACCTGATATCTTATTATACTATTTTTTTTCTATTGGTCCTATGATAACTGTGGTAGACTTCTTGTGTGACCTATTATATTTTCACTCCCATGAAAATTATGGAAGAGGCCCTGTGTGGTCTGGAAAGTTGGTATAATGTTGTAAAACATGATCCATGTTGGGGATCAAAAGTTTATTTTATATAATATTCTTGTTAGTAGGTGATTTTCAAGTGGATCACACTAAGTATCTTCTTGAGACTGAACCTATTTTATTCAAAATTTCTATGTGGTTTGTTTGTTTTGTTTGGTTTATATTTTGTATATTAAGACCAAATCTATTTTTACCTTCAAGAAAAACCATGACTTTGATAGTAAATTTTAATTAGAATTTCAATTACAATGTTATTTAGTAAATTTATTTCAAAGGATAAAATAATATTGTATAATTTTTTTAACAAAGACCTAATTTATGTTTGATAACTCTTTTAAAATGCCAATTCTTATATAAAACTAAGGTTTTACCTTATTGGGCTATTTTATTTAAATTAATTTCAAAGGTAAATTTTTATTGGGTACTCAATTCACCCCCCTCTTGAGATAATCACTCTGGACGACTAAAAATTAAATCATTCTTGGGGGAAATACACTTTCTATTTGGAAGATAATATTAAGAAAACTACAAAAAATATAAAGTAAATAGTTTTCCTTGAAACAAACTTTTAAAATGTTAAATAATGATTAAAAGAAAATATTATTCATGATGGTAGGAAAATTTATTGATACCATATCAGTTAAAAAACATTCTTTTCACACTTTCATAAGAAAAATACCTAATTTGAAAAATGGAATGAAGACTCCTTATAAAAAGATTTGTAAAAAAGTCCAACATGGGTAAAAGTTTCATTTGATAAATAACTATAGAATTTTTGGAACACTTTTTAATTTTTTTCCATAAAATATGGTCATGGAAGAAAAATATACCAGATCAAAATGAAATATGATCTTTTTTTCTTTAAAACAATTCATTTCTTGATTCATGTTCTAAAAGGAGATAAATTGAAAGAAAATATAAATAATAATTAAAAGGGTAAAATTGAAATGAATCTTTAATTATCATTAATAAATATATATTAATTTTAAATACCTTAATGGGGTAGAATATACATTGTATAAAAATAAATAGGTTCATAATATAAAACATTTATCAATAGAGTGTATATTGAGGTAAAATCTCACACCTTAGGTCTGACATGCCACGTAGGTGATCTAACCTCTAATATAGTAAATTTAAATTTATTATACATACACAAAATAATCTTATTAAAATCTATTATATCATATATGATGTATTTACAACATTCTATTAGACATTAATTAATAGGTCATTGTTAAAATCATTGTTTCGAGTGGTAAATATTTATTTCATGTAAGATTTGGTTTGATAGTATTGGTCCTTGTACTTTGATCAAGGTTAAATCATCTACCAAATGTTAATAATGATATAAATATAGTATATATTCATTGTGTACATATTTTCTGTAATTCAAAAAATTTAGAGTTAGAAAAATGAATTACACCATTCATAGAGAAGGTAGGCCATACATACGCCTGACCATTATATTCACTTTTAGACAGATGATGGAAAGAAAGTTAGATAATTATTTACCTATAAAGGATAATTAGTATATCATTTAAATCATATATATTCATCAAATTAATCCTAATTACCACTATTTTAATAAATAAATGGAAAAAATCATATCACTATGTGGAGGTGGTAGTCCACACGTACACAAAAGCATCACTGTCATTTCTCAATGGGTTAAAAGGTAAGATGGTTAATATGATATTATTATTCCAAAAGTATAATTAAATTATAATATACTATATAAACATTAAAACCATTATAATTTCCATCCATAAAATACAGTGATGAAAAATGAATTGTATCACTACATGGAGATGATATATCATATGTTTACACAAGTGATACTTTTAATCATCATTTTATGGGAAAAAGGGTGGATAACGGTTTTTTATTAATCATGATAAAAATAAAAATATATTCATGATACTAGATTTATTATTTGATGATATATACAATAAATTTAGAATAGGTACAAGAATAAAAAAATTGATTGAGATTAGTTAACACGATTAGCTCTTCTTTAAGAGAACTCCATTGGATAATATCTTATGAAAACCTATAATCAGTATTTTTAGGAGAATAGAATCAAAAAAACTATAAGATAGTTTATAAGAGAAATGGAAATTTTTTGGTAGATATTGTTTACTCAATGTGTTGTAAAGAAGGTAATGAAGGTGTTCCCTTTTATAATTGAAGAGAGTGGTAATATTGGAATTGCTTAAAATATTTAATTAATATAAATTTTATTTCAGGTCCAAATGGATTAAAAATTTATATAAATCTATGATAAAATTATTATAATTATAAATATTCTAATATAATATAATTTAGACATGTTTTTCGTATGTTTTCCCCATTATATTTTAGTTTTAACCCCTGTTAATTCTTTTGAAAATTACTGTAATATTAAAAACAGAGCTTTATTTTGGATCAAAATTATTAGTCTCAAATAGATTTTTTAGAATCCTAAGATTTTATTTTACTTAGCCACTACTATGGAAATTCCTATTAAAATGGATATGACTACTGATATTTTTAAATTTGGTCACTTCACTATGATCCTGGTAGAAGTTGACCCAAGCACTTGCTGAATTAATAACATAGTTTTGTTATCACTAGATGATGAAATATCTATAAATTCTATATATGAAAGATTTCATGACTTCTATTCATATTTTAAAATTATTTTTCATGTCAAAGATTACTTCCATAAGAATGTGGATTTTACTTTTTGTTTTTTAAAAGGGAATTATGAGGCTTATTGTCAGAAGAAAGTGAAGATGTAGGTAGTGCAGAATAATGTGTTTTCTATTGGAGACATTCTTGATAGGGAAAATGAGCAGGTTAATGAAATTTCCTCAAAAACTATCTAGGATTCTTCTCATAAGATGCTATAAGTGACACATGATGATCTAAATTATGTCCAAGGTTTGCATGATAATGAGAAGGTCTAAGTGGATGAGGGAATTCCTAAAAATGGATATTATCATGGTCCAATTTCCATTGATCTTGAAACTAAGGGGTATTAAAGTGTGTAGTTATAGGTGCCTGAAAATGTGTCTCTTGTTCAACATGATGCACCAGAGGATGGTCATTCACATCCTGATGGACATGAATTTATGGTTAAACCACAGGCAATGGAGTTATCCAGACATGCTTCACATATTGATGGGTCCAGACAATCTGAATTTTAGTAGGATATAAATTATCATCAAGATATTTAGAATGTATTCTAATCCTTATGTATTGGGAAGTGGGGGAACATTTTGTATGATGAAAGTGATAAAGAGCAATAGTTGGTCTTATTGGACACTATTAATCTTAGGCCTTCTGGAAGTGCTGTTTATTTTAAGGATGCTATCATTGGAATAGGAAAGAGTGATCCCCCAAAAATAATGCCATGGAAGGATTGTTCCAATCTACCAAGGAATGTTTCTTCAAGATATTATTCTATGGTTTCAAAGGTCAGGCTTACCCTGGAGCACAAAAGGTCCAAGGTTGGGATCCTTAATATTCTCAACCAAGATAACTCGCTATTGGAGTGGGAAACGACTGATGAATCTGATTATGACTATGGAAATGATACCTATTTTTATAGTTACTAAACCATTTTTCTATACGAGTACATGTCTCTTTGTGTGACCCCATTTTCTTCTCTTTTTATCTTTTTATTTCTTTTAATAAATGGTTAGGAGCTTTGCTTATAGATAGATCTTTTTGGTATGTTACTATAAAATTAAAAACAGACCATAAATCAACCATGGTTTATATTTAAAACCTTATCCCACTAATTTTTACGAATTTAATATTTTTAATAATTGAATATCAATTAATAAAATGTTATTTATTATAAAATATCATTAATTTCATTTTTAATTACTATTCATTACTTTGACATTAATAACATAATTAAAATTGATAAAACTAGAAATAAATATTTTATTATTTTCTTAAACTATTATATTAATCTATAATATTTATGGACCACATTAATTACGTCAAATTATATTACTTGTAATTTTTATATCATTTATTTTATTTTCCATTAATTGAATAATTATTACATCAGTGTTGGGTATGTATTTATGGTAATTAATTATTAACTAAAAATTAAAATTAAATTACCATGATGAAGATAATTATTTTAGATTTAAAATGAATATATATATATATATTAAAATATCAACTTTTTATTCTAATTTTAAAAATATTGTAGTTATTAAAAATAAGAGTAACATTTATGACTTTCCTTTACATAAAATATTACAAAAGTCATAATCACACTCAAATGTCCAAAAAAGTCCATATAACCATTTATTTGACGAGTATGGATAAAAATTATGCATCCAACAAAATTCATGTAGGTGTTGGGGTCATTATAGTGTCTATATAATATTTTTTTATCCCATAATTACCTGATTTACCCTTTACCATGTCAATGAAATTAAATTTTTTACTATTCTTATTGAACAAAATTACATGGGACCTATTTAACAAATTTGGAGATCCTGATGCTAAATTTTAAATTCATTTTTAAAAATTAAAAAAAATATATTTCATAATTTAATTAAAAATAAAACATGGAAAACAGGAAAATATGTTTTTAGAAAAAATAAAAATTATTAATATAAAATGTTTTTAATACTCAAATCAAGTATAAAATTCATTTTAAAAACTAATAATATATTATTTTAAAACAAAATGAACTAATTAAATTTTAAAACAAGTCAAAACTAGAAAATTTCTTTGGAAATAATTTAAAATATGATACAATTTTCAATAAGAATTAGTAAATTTCATTATTCATTAAAAAACGAGTCATTCCAAAAAAAATATAGAAAAATAATTATATGATAATTTTAAATGTATGAATTAAAAAATGAATATAATTTTATAAAATAAAATTAATAAAATTAATATAAATTAATTATAAAATTTGATAATCAAATGAAATAAAAACTATTTTCGAAGAAAAATTATTTTTTAATGAATCCAAATGACATTTGTAATAATCGAGTTATTTTTTACTAATAATATAACAATAAATTTATATTGAATATGAAATTTATATGTATTTCACATGTTAGTTAATTTTATTTATACCCTCTAATTAAATGTTTAGGTTATAACATCGATGTAATAATATTTTTTGTTCATTTCAGCTCGGTGTTGCATGTGACATACACTATCAAACATAATGTTATTCTTTTAAAATATTATGGTGTTACATTCTCCCACCGTAAATAAATCGTATCCTAACAATTTAGATTTTTTTTGGAAAAAAATTGTTTGAAATTTGAAAATTCATTTTTGTAAAACCCACATCATAAAAATGGTTAAAAAAACATTCTATTAAATAGAGAGAAATTATAATATGGTGGTCATAAAAAAAATAGGATTTAGAATAGGGGAACATTTTTGGGAAGTGAAAATATAGGCATGAGATATAAAATATAAACCCAAGGATTAAAAAACCGTGATATATAAACTTTTAATGGGAACATTAACCATCAAAAAACCCTAAATATATAATGGGATAAAACACCATTGATACATTTTTAATAAAATTAAATGAATAACATTTTTATGTTAAGTCATTTTACTAAATTCAATGTATTTATTTCCTATCCAAATAAATCACTCGGGTAAAGAAACTGAACTGATTTTTTCCATTTAATAAGCATAATATCATCCTTTGGTTGTGCTTAGATCTATTTAATCTACATATCCTACACATGTAAATGGATATTCATGATGATTTTTTATTCCTAAATAACTTTTAATGAATAATAAGATTTACAAATCAATCCTTTGATCTCTAAATATTTAATAAAAAATGGTGATCACAGGTCATACACTATGATAAATCATACTTTAATATCAAAAAATAGTATCCAATGTTCAAATTAATTAATTATTTATGTAGTTAACCTTAATAATCCTTGAAGAAATTAACTACCATACTCTAACAAAAAAATATGATCAATAATTTATCCCTTGAGAACATAAAGTAATTCATAATGTCACATTCCAAACATGTGAATACCTTGAGTACATATAATAATAATCACTATTAACTTTAACCACATTCTATATATCTCATATGACAACAAGAAACGTAAAATTAAATATTTTTAACCATAAAGTTTATATCATACTATTCAAGTTTCACTTTAAAAAATGTAATAAAATTATTCCTAAATAATCAAAAGGTTACAAATACTTCAACCAAATAAAATGTCTCACAAAATATCATAAATCAATTCAAAATATGAAAAAACAAAAATGATTTGGTTCTATTTTAGGATTACAAAAATAAAATTATTATTTATCTATCAAACGTTTAAGTAAAAATAATGTCATACTAACCCTGAAATCACATAGGTCAGTGGTAGGCACCACACTATTATCTCCATTTGATTACGAGATCAATCATTGTAGCCTTATTGGATGTGACGATCTATCATCCCACATGTGGATTTTCCTTTTTTTAAAACTATATCATTCCCAGTTATATAATGAGTATCCTCAAATAACTTTTTTTAACTACTATGTTTGTATTTATAATATATTCCCATAATTTACTAAATTTTTATCCTAATAATCCATATATAACTCAGCCTCAAAATAATATTAATTTTTAAGGTTATCAATAACATTAAATTTATGTCTATAAAATATAAAATAATTTACCCAAATAACCATTTCAATAAAACATATACTAAAATAAAGGGTTTTCTTCAATAAATGTCTCCAAAAATATCATTAATCTTGTTAAACTCCCTTCAAATAAAACTTAAAAAGGGATATATATTCCTTTATAAATATGATCAATCTTATAATTATCATCACAAAACACTTTAGGTTTATCACAATATCAAATAAACATTAAGTCATATCACTCCCTCAATCACGTGTTTTCAAAAAATTCCATATTTTCACGAAATCACTTTTCAAGGCTATCAGTACCATTCGACATATGATTTAAAACCATGAAATAAAAACTATTTCGAAAAATACATAGATGTTTCAAGATTATTATATCCAAAATTTTATAATACATTCACAACCTAATTCTCAAGTTCCAATTCATAAAAAATTAAATCCTTACACTTCAATGATTCATATAACATAGATCATTCCTTTATGTAAGAGTTAACCCTTGGATTTGGACATTGACTCAGATAATTCCAATATTCACCACACATAATACATTGAACTACTAATGGTTATATAAGATTTAATTTATTCCCTTTTATCATACACTTTATATTCCTTGAAAATTCATGTATTTATTCCCTTATCTTAGACACATAAAATATTTTACCATTACTTTTAGGAATTCTCAAAGATTTATCATTCTAAATTTCAAACATGAAAGAAATTATTCCTTATTTACTCCATGGTATCAACTACTTGTGCTATCAGTAAACTCCATCCTTATCTTATTTGGGGAGTCAAAGAGTTGTTTAAGATAAAATATTTTAATCATATATCATCATAAATTACTTAGAATAATCACAATATCCTTCACTTTAGTAATCATCCAATTTATTTATTATAATCACCACATTATTCATCACATTCAATGTTAATGTGATTACTCTTATTTTAATCCATTAAATAAAACCAAAGAGAACAATATGAGAAATAATAATCATAGAGGGAAACCACATAACCTCTACCCTATTAAAATATATGATTTTATCCTATACATAGACTTATACTCAACATCTTTCATAGAGTTATGTTCCCTAATATATATTTTCCTAAATCTAGATCTATAGGTCTCTACTAAACTTCCTCTGATATAAATTGTAAATAACCCAACTCCTATAGCCAATTTCTGATAATTACATTATTAAATTGAAACATGATACAAGTAATTATATCCCAAAGGATAAAATAGTTTACTATTATTGTAGAACCATATACATATATATTACCATATTACATTGGTAATAAAAAATAAAAATCATAAAAAAATTATCAAATACTCAATATTATTTATAATATCCTTCTTAATATCTTGGGGAAAATAAAAAATACAAGGGTGAGCATAGATTCATAGTAAGGGTTATGTGCAACGGATTCTATCATGAGTAAATAAGGCCTAATAAATATGGAGATATAAATAACTAAAAACATGTGGTATTTAATCAAAAACATGAGAAAAATGAATACATGGATAACATTAATGAAACAATATCGTAGATAATAATAACTAAATTTTATATAAAGAAAATTCTTCATATTAGACAATATGATTTCAGAGATCATAGTATCTATAGTATTGATGAATTTTCCCAACATAGTTTAAAACTATTGACTGGTATACACCAAAAATCCATTGAATTCTAGCTTACTAATTTTTACCATGAGACCTATCAATGCATTAGGGGGCTATATAATCTTGGGCCCCACCCATCGCTTCATGTCTATTTCATTCCTCATATATCAAAAGATCAATTTAATTTATGAACAATATTCCTTATCAGAAAATATATGTATTGAGTTAAAAACATAGGTTTACCGATAATCCCAAGTCACTCAAATAATTTAATATTATAAAATCATGTGTAGAAATAGAATATGGTTTAGGAAATAATCATATCCATCATAAAAATAATAAGGGAATTTAAGAAAAATTAAATATCTAATGATAAATGGTAAGTGAATGTTTATAAGGATGGTATTATTTTAACATATCCCCAGCGGATAATAAGTAAAAAAGTTTTTTTGTCATTGATTAAAATAAATACCATAAAAATATTAAAACATTCTTGAGGAAAATAACCTTTTCATTTTGAAATCACTTATTAAAAAAACTATGAAACTATAATGGAAAAAAATTATTTGAAAAGAACCATGTAAATTTATAAATTAAGATTAAAATAAAATATTATTCATGAAAGTGGGAAAATTATTTCATTCCATGTTATTAAAAAAACATTTCACACTTTTGTAAGAAAAGTACCTCATTTGGAAAATTACTAGAAGACTCCTTTTTAAACCCTTTCGTAAAAAAGTAAAACATGTGTAGAAATATAATTTGATATATAATTTTAGAATAGTTTAAAAAAGGAAATATTTTAAAAAAAATATGGCCATGAAATAAAAGTATACCTGGTCAAGAAATAAATAAGATCCCTCGTTCTTGAAAACATTTCTTTTCTTGAATCAAGTTCTAAATAGAGAATAACTAGAACAACATATTGAAATTTAAGAAAAGAGTAAAGTTAAAATGAAAATTTAATTATCATGAATAAAAATATCTTCATTTTAAATACCTAAATTGTGAAGTATATACACCACATAAAAATAAAAACTACATAACACCAAACATGTCTCAATGGAGTGAAAATTGGGACAAAAACCCTTAACTCAAATCCAAATTTTCATGTAGGTGTTATAATATCCTATATAATTTATTTAAATTTTTTATAATTAAATAAAATTACAATATTAATATTTTTTACATCATATATGATCCATTTATAATAATATATCACCTATTTATCAATGATTCATTGTTAAAATCACTATTTTGGGTGGTAATTATTTTTGTTTTCCAAGTTTGATTTGGACTAGTAGTTTCCGTTATTATACTTTGATCAAGGTTACATAATATATTTTTTTAATAATTTTATAAATATCATATATATTCATTATATAAATATTTTGTGTAATCCATAAAATTTATATATATAAAAATGAATTACACCATTCTTGGGGATGATAGGTCTTACGTATGAATGAATATTTATTTTAGTTTTAGATAGATAGAAAATAAGAAAAGTAGATAATTATTAAACATTAAAGAATAATTATTATATCATTTAAATCATATATACATTCATTTAAACCATCTTCATTACCATCTAATTAAAATATAAATGCAAAATGAATCACATATATTGGTGGAGGTGGTAGTCCACGTGTACACACGAGCGACATTATCTTTTTCTGAAGGTTTAGAAGGTAATATGGTTGATATGATATTATAATTAAAGAAGTATAAATATGTTATAAATATAATATATAAAAATTAAACACATCATAATTCTCATACATAAAATATGGTGATTAAAAATGAATTTTATCACTATGTGGAGATGGTAATCCATATGTACGCCCAAGTGATACTTTCACTTACCAATACGATAAGAAAGAGGGTGGATAATGGTGGTTTCATAATCATGATAAATTTTACATATATTAATGATAATAAGTTATTATTTTATTATATATACCAAATATTTCTAAAAGGTATTTGAATAAGTAAATTGAAAGAGATTAGGTAAGACGGTTACATATTCTTCATAAGAACTCCATTAGATCATTTCTTAAGAAACATAGGAATATTATTCAGAGGAGGATGGAATTTCCAAAACTTATATAATGAATTTTAAATATAATTGGATTGGTCTTGGTCAATATAGGGTACTCAATGTGGTGTAAAAAAGAAAAGGATGGTGTGTCCTTTTCTAATTGAGTTGAGAGTTACTCTTGGAATTTCATAAAATATTCAATTAAAATAAATTACATTTCACATAAAAATGATTCAAAATTTATATAATTAGATAATAATATGAATTAAACTCAAAATAATCTCATAAAATAACATTTTTACATGTTTTGGGTATTTTTTTCACCTATATATTTTAGTTCCAACCCACCATTAATACCTTTCCCAATAACTATAATATTAATGTTTTCTATAGTTTAAGTGTTAATTATGTTAATATAAGATTAAAAATGTACCATAAATATACCATGTTTGATTTTTAAAACCTTATACTATTTATTCATCCAAATATAATATTCCTATGAGTTTTATATAATTTAATAAAATATTATTTATTATAAAATATCATTAATGTCTATTTTTAGAAATATTCATTACATCGATTTTCAAAAAATCAAAAAAAATTCAACCTAAAAATTTTATTATATCTCTAACATGTCATGTTAATCTATAAAATATGTGTATAAATTTAATTACCTAAAATTATATTACTTTTAATATTTTTAAAATCAATTATTTCATTTTTATAATAATTGAATAATTACTACATTAGTGTTATGTAAGAATTTAAGATAATTATTTCTTCCCTAAAATTAAAATTAAATTACCATAATGAAGATAGTTTTTCTATGTTTCAAATTATTTTTTATAACTGGGA
The DNA here is from genome assembly GCA_963277665.1 of Viscum album. Lineage (NCBI taxonomy): Eukaryota > Viridiplantae > Streptophyta > Magnoliopsida > Santalales > Viscaceae > Viscum > Viscum album. The sequence goes on along the minus strand of OY728142.1, from coordinate 685,579,099 downwards.
ATATCCCCAGTTTATCTCTATTTTAAAAATATTATAGTTATTAAAAAAAATAATGTGACATTTTTTACTTTTATTTACATAAAAGATATTAATGGTCATAATCACACTCAAACAGTCACCAAAGGCCATATAGTTGAATAATTAATGATTATGGATGAAGAGAACTCCTAAAATATTTTTTTTTCAAGTGTTGGGATCATTTTATAGTGTGTATCATATTATTGTTAACCCTTAATTACCCGATTTACCCATTATTGTGGTAAAAAAATTAATAAGATACTATTCATATTGATCAAAACTAAAAGAGACCTATTTACCAAATTTAGAAATACATATTCCAAATCTGGAATCCATTTTAAAAAAATTAAAATAATAAAGTGGTATAATTTAATCTGAAATCAAATTGATAAAATGTGATAAAATACATTTTTTAGAAAAAATTCCCTTTTTAATATAAAAGGTTTTTATATTAAATTAAAGAATAAGATTTTTTAAAAATCCATAATTGTATTATTTTAAATTAATAAAAAATTATTAAATTTTAAAACTAAAAAGATATAATTTTCCTTTTAAATAATTAAAAAGATGATACAATCATATATAAGAAGCAATATTTTTCAATATTCATTGAAAAAAAAATATTTTTAGAAAATTATCCAAAATTAAGCCTAATATAATTTTGAAATTATAAATATCAAATTTAATTTAATTTTAATAAATAAATTTATAAAATTTCTAGAAATTAATTATATTATTTGATCTTGAAAAGCAATAGAAATCGTTTTTGAAGAAAACATATATTTATAGAATAGAATGATTTTTATAATAATTGTGTGATTATATTCTAATAATTTATAAATACAATTATGTTGAGAATGTAATTTATAAATATTTCATATGGTAGTTAATCCTCTTCCTACCCACCAATTTGACTGCTATATTATAATGGTCATATAATAATGCTTTGCGTGTCGTTTGTGCTCTATATTGCATGCCATATACGCTATCAAACATAATTTTATTATTTTAAAACATTGGAGTGTTAAATATATTCTACAAAACTTATAATAATTTTACTCTGAAAAAATAAATCAATTAAATATGAAAAATTGATTATAATTTTCCCTCATCACACCCTCATGTTCCCTTATAGCTTCCTCTAATTTATGGTTTTAGTACGAAACTTTAAGTAGGTTAGGTGTCTTGTTTTATAGAAATTTATCTCTGTAATCCAAAATCATTACAAACTATTCCAGATAAGATATATATTTTCTAGTGGTATAACCTTGGATTTTAGTACATGTAAAGGATTAGGTATGTACTTCCTTAGGAGAGATATATGGAACACATCATGAACTTGAGAGAGATTCTGTGGAAGTGTCGAACAATAAGTTTCCATATCAATGTGATTAATAATATCAAAAGAACCAATATATCTAGGTATCATATTTTCTTTCATTATAAATCACAAATCCTTATTCAAGGGATATATTCATAGGAATACATTTTCACTGAAATCAAACACCAGATCTCACTGATGATTATTAACATAAATTTTCTATCGATTATAAGTTTCTCTTATATGCTGCTGAATATATATATCCTTCTATACCATTAATTCAGATTGATTAGGTCCTAATATATTTATTTTTTAACTTTATACCATCATTTAAGAGTTATACACATACTACCATAGAGGGGTCTATAAGGATCCATTTAATTGATTGATTGATAGTTGTTATTGTAAGAAAATTACACTAATGGAAGTTGTTGATCCCAACCACCGTTAAATATATAGAGAAATATATAAACATTTCTTATAATGTTTTAATATCTATCTAAGACTAACAATATTTTTACGGATTATATAATTTACTAAAACTCAATTCTTCATCCAGATCTTGTTAAAGACTTCTCTTGAACATCAAGGTACACCTCAAATTCTGATCAAATATAGTAGAATGTGGTACTCTATAAAATCAAACCACTTCACTAATGTATAACACTATAAGATGATCAATATATAAAACTTTTATTATTGAAATTAAGTGTGTTTAATTTTTAATGATATTAAATACAACCCCAATAATATTATTCCCTTTAGATGTTTTGGGGATCTATAATAATGTTTTCAGATTTTCATTCAGGTGTGGATAATGGTTGTAACAACCCCTAAGACTCCTATTTATCAACCTTAACATACTGGAATACCACGTATTGGGATACATACATTGGAATATCCATTTTCATGTTTTCCTAACAAAAATACTCTTTATTATATCTATAAATCCTTTTCCTTTTAGAATGAATAGAGAATGAGGAACTATGAGATCTATCTAGAGGCTCTTTCTTCATGTATGGTATTATAAAGTCACATTCTTTGTTTGTAAACCTTATCATTCCATCATAATGAATGTTTACCTCATGAAAACATTTCACCTTCTTTTTCAGCTCAACATCTTACATATTCACCTCTATAATTTTCAATGGATATATGGTTAAACAATCATTTGATAAAGATAATATTTTACCCTTACATCATCAATTTTATATCCAATCTTTACAAAAAAATGGATATTTTGTGATCCACTTTATATAGGAGCTTGCACGATCCTTTTTTCTCAGTGAAATTTCCACCATATTTTATCTCTCAGTGTGGTCACGTATTAAGATTTAATAATTTTTAATCAACTCCAACTATATCCTTTGACACATATTCAATTATTTTTGTGTTAATATATAATTTAAACTTTTATGATTAGTATAAATTTCACACCTTTCTTTATAATTATAACACCACCCATTTGATGATGATGTTATATCCACAACTACCTCAAAATCATGAGTTGATTAATTTTTCTTATGAACCTTTAATTTTCATGAGGAACAAGCTATTAACATATAATTTTTCATGAGGATTCCTACTAATACCTTCTTCAATGTATCACTATAGATCAAAAACCCTTATCAACTATAGGGTAGTCTAAGTACAGTGGTTTCTGTAGAGACCCGTATCTTGACGTACATGGACATTACATTACATTTGCGGAATACTTAGTACATAACAAAAACACACACACAAGGATCGTAATAGTTTAGTGTCTTTGGAAACTCGGAACGTAATCTTCTAATCGTGGTGAAAGTTCTTCAATATCTCCCATAAAGGTCATCCCTTTTTTCTACCTAAAACCTTTCTTTATATCCTGGGGAAAAGAAAACATAAAAGGGTGAGCTCAAATGCTCAGTAAGGGTAAACAAAGGAAATATCAATCACATAATTTTCATAAGAACATAACATTTTTGGAAATCTTAACCTGCAAAAGAGAGAATAATTTCATAACATGGGATAAATCATAGTAGTGAAATGAAATCATAACTTAAAACATTACTCATTGTGGCATACACACATAATCATAGAGAATCATTTCTTGTTAGTCAAGACTCATTGCCAAGACTATCTTAGTGGACAAAGTCCCTTTCTGAATCGAGTAATCCTCGTTTCAGTCCTGTTTCACTGAACCGGTATAACCTACCATTCCAGCCATGTCTATCTCATGAGATATAAAATCTTTACCCAATGCATTGGAGGGAGATATAGGTCCCACCCATCTCTTAATGAATCCTTTCTTATGTGTGCCACAAAATCATAAATCATACATCATTTCATAACCCATGTAATAAAAATGGGATTCTTAAACAACATGACATCATAAAACCATTCATATAAGATAAAGGAATTCATAAACATAATTCCATCACAACATAGTCAAATCAATGTAAAAATATGGATAGAAACAGAACTCTTTATTATCTTAGATGGAAAATAATTTTGATAAAACACTTGAATTGAATTCTTGAGGAAAATATCCTTTCTTCTTCAAAATCAATTTATTTTCACAAAACATCATGCAACTTTAAAAGAAAGAGATTTTATTGAAAATAGTCATGAAATATTTTAGAGGAAGCTTCATGAAAATAAGGCTTTATAAAACAGTAGAAATCCGTTCGTGCCGTATAAGTTAAAAAAAAACATTCTTCATACTTTTGTCGGAAAAGTCAAAAAGTACCTCGTACGACAAAAGATTCCTTTCATACATATTACTAAAAACTCACCGAAGGGTAAAAATGGATTTAAACAATTGTAGGTGGATGGAAATAATATTACATTTTGATGAAACATGGATGTGGATGATAAAATACACCCCAGTAAATACCAAAGTATAAACAATCTCGGATAAAAATGAGATTGTGATATTTCCCTTACCTTAGGTCCAATTTGCTTCGTATGTGTCCGAACCTCCTGTATAATGATTTAAATAATGTCATTGACTTATTACAGAATCATGATATCATATATGGTTCACTTATGACATTATATTACCCGTTCTTTTGTAAATTCCATGTTAAAGAAGCGTTTTGGGTAAAATCGTTTCATTTATCGTAGGTGTTTTGACTTGTTGTTCTTGACATCATTATTACTTATATCATGATTTACTTACTTCCAGAATATAAAATATGATTTATATATCATATATATTCAGTATATATATATATATAATAGATAGATAAATAAAATGAAAAACACCGTTCATGGAGACGGTAGTCCGTACGTACGCATGAACGCTGTTTTTCTTTCCTTATTGTCTTGAAATGGAAGTAAGTAGATGACATACATATGTATATATATATACATAAATCCAGTAGCTTTATAATGTCATGTATTTCATTATTATTTCTTATATATACATTATAATCATTCTTAAATGGTTAACATGGAGAATGAATCTCATCGCGTCGTGGAGACGGTATTCCGTACGTACGCACGAGCGATGATATCATTTCTATAAATATTGAATTGAATTGGAGTGGATTATAAAATATATCAGAATCATTATGATGTTGTAATAACTATGTATAGTTATTCTTTACACCATTATACCCATCCATGTAAGGTGGTGGTGGAAAATAGATTACACCACGGCGTGGAGACGGTATTCCGTACGTACGCACGCGCGGTGATTTCTTTTTCCGTAGGATGGATAGATGGTGAAATAGGGTTGTTTCATACTTATAATAACATATCAGTATATGAGTGATACTGATGTTATTACTTCATAATGAAACAACCTAAGAAGAAGAAGTGGAAGAAGAAATAAAGATGAAAGAATTGGTAACGGTAATTACCTCTTCTTTGAAGTGCCTCTTTGAGACCTCCTCTTAGGGCACTAGAATTGGTCTTTGAGGAAGACCAGAACCTCTAGGATGTTGCTAGGGAAGTGGAGAAGAGATTTTGGCAGGGGTTGGCCGAGCTTGAGTGCTCAAATTGGTGTGAGGAGGAGGGGGAGGAGGTGTCCTTTTATAAGGGAGGAGAGGGGCACCTTAGGAATTCTTAAAAATATTAATTTATAATAAATATAACCCCACTTAAAAACCTCCAAAAATGACTCATATTCGAAGCTTAGATGAGATAGGGTTGTAATCTCATCAACCAATCAAATTTATACATGTTTGGATCTTATTTTAAACCTTATCAATTAGATTTAACTCTAAGTTAAATAATTTAACTTTTACCGTGTCTTTTTGTTTTCTTTCACTATATGGTTAATACACTTACTATAACATGCCAAAAGAACCCCAAATTGTATATTATTAATACATATATCCTTATCTAAGTCATTTGGCCGAACCTTAGATTTTTAGGAATAAAATAACAATTAATAATATAATATTTGATTTAAAAACTATTTTGTGTCAATTTTGACACTATTTGATATATTATTTTTTTGAAAGTCATAAAAGAATTATATATTCGAACCAAGTTGATTAAATCAACACTAATATATCCGAGTAACCTAGAAAATTAGTGGAATTCATAAAAAGTCTTAAATTACATTTATTTTGGTATTTATATTATCAATTATGTCAATATTTCATTAATAAGATAATTACTGCATCATCTTTGTGTCATAAATAAATTATATTATATGCTGTCTAAAAATTACAAATAAAATACCATCATGTAGGAAATCTTTTTAGCTTTCTAATGAATATTTATAGTCGAATTTATCTTATGTATAACCCCATATTAAAAATGATTTACTTATTAAACTTTGATTTTAACTATTTTAACCCTTCTTTAAATAAATTAATAATAAATGTCCTAATCTAATCCAAGTGGGCCTAAATGGTCATATTTTATTCCTAAGTTTGTTTTTGGTCGAATTACACTTGTCCAATAGAATTAGGACATGTGTTAGGGTAATATTAATATCATATTTACCCTTAGTTACCCTATTTACTATTAACCGTGGTAAAAAAAGTAAAAAGTTACTATTCACCAAAAAATTATTTTCATCTCATTGAACCACATTTTAGTCCTTGATATTAACCGTGTCTCTCGGATTTTCGAAATTCCATTCACAGAAGCGGTAAAATTAAGTTTTATGCAAAATTCCGTTTTTAACCTACCACTTAGTGGTTTCACTATTCATCAAAAATTGAAAGTTTTCAGAAAAATGCCAAAATTTCATCCTAAGCTATATTTCATATTCCGAATTCAAAAATGAAGTCTATTTTACCAAATTCATAACATAGAAGTTGCATTAATTAATTTTATAATTAAATCCCGCTGTTAAAACAAATAGCGTGTTTTTTAAGAAACAAAATCTATCAAAAGATTGACACTTGATTATGTCTGGTTTAAATGTGAAATTACAAACAATGACCAACATTGTATTTACCTGCTAATCATTTTTTTTCATTTTCATATGGCCGGTTTAAGGGTTTGCCGGTACCCAAACACCATTTCACCACATCCAGAAACTTCACCACATACAAAACAGAACCGCAATTCAAATTTCGAAACCAAATTCAAAATCCCGCCAGCCGCCTCGATCCGCGACCCAAGCTTCATAACGGCTAGTTTTAATAATATTTTAATAGCATATCGTTGTTTCGTGAAACTCAGTATTGCGTACTACACACGCTATCGAGGAAGGTCGCGATTGCGTGTAACGGAAGGAAAGTCAAGGATGCGTATTGTGAAAGCTTCTTTTGTTGTAGCGTACAACACAAGACATTAATGAAATTAAAAAGAATATTTTTCATAAAATCTTGGGGCGTTACATTCTACCCCCCTTAAAATGAATTTCGCCCTCGAAATTCGTCGGGGTTATAAATGGTTTACTATTCAAAATTTTCTTTGATAGAAACCCACATCGTAAAAAGGAATATCGAAACCAATCTTTAAAAACAAAAGTATGAAACGTAACGGTTACCCAAATAAACTAATCATTGGGTTTCCACATAGGTGAAAATATGGATATGGAAGAGAAATCTAACCATCATGTTCTGATGGAGAGTGGTAGAGAACATGGCTATGGAAAAGCCAGTAATCACAAATCCATAGATTTGTGATGATATAAGGTACCATCTGATTCATCAGGTATAAGATCACTAGGACAACATTTTTGGTTTTCAAGATCATTTCCCTAAAGTTGAAAATTTGAATTGGAATAAATACTTTCTTTATTTTGGTACAATCTCACTATTGTTTGTGCCTAGAACAATTTCCACTTCATCTCTTAAATAAATGAAGTTGAATTTGTTATTCGTGAAGTGTTAGTAGATCATGTGATAGAATGACGGGTCATTCCATCTGTCTCAAACAAAAGGTTAGCAAAAATTATATACATAAGTCGATATATAGTGAGATTAATCATATATAGTTCCTAAAATGGACTTATACTTCATATATCATACTGCTTAATATAATAAAACTAGTTTCTACTAAACAGGGACTTCCTGTAGGTCAGTGGTAGGCGATAAAGGCCAGTCGCACTTCGGTTGTGGGTTCGATTCCCACAGCCTTGTCCGAAGCGATGGGCTGTCGCCCGTCCTGCAGGTTGTCCTTTTTATAAAACTATATTACTATAAAATCCCATCAATAATATCGAAAAAACTTCTATCCTTAAACAATACTAACTTATGTCCAACATAATCCATTCCAATCTTTAGGCTTATCCATAATACTGCAGTCCATTCTCATAACATAGTGAAAACGATTACCAGAGATTTAATACCATCGTTGATCCCCATATATCATAAGATATATCTTGTTGGTCACATTCCAAACATTCAAAGGCCTTAATCTCGTACTCTCTTGAATACCCATTGAACCTTAGTGAAAACTTGAATGCAGTTAAAAGTTAACACTTTACACATACCAAAATCCTCAAAATTATTTATACTCAAACCATGATATCACTTAGTCCTTATATCAATCATGAGCTCATGAATACTATTAAACATTTCATTTTCTCGTCTTCATTATGCGCATATCATCTTATTTCCAAAAAAAATATCTCAATCACTTTGAATACCACATCAATAAATATTGCAATACTCAATGATACAACATTATTTTGGAATCCCATTACATAAACACTTAATCATTCCACCACATCGTTGTCATATTCAACATTGCCAATAGTGATCGCATGTGATTTCCCTTTGTCCTTTGCCTTCAGTGGTTGCTCATGTTGATCATCACTAACCCTTGGATTAGGGCAATTATTAGCATAATGCCCCATTTCCTTGCACTTGAAGCATTGAAGTGTTGGCAGTGCGTTCTCTGCAGTGTTTGATTTATCATTAGAAACCCTTTTTCCATTACTTCGACACTCAGCTGCTCGATGACCTTCTTTTCCACACTTAAAACATTTTCTAGTCCCTTTTAGACAATCTCCACCATGCTTCTTTCCACACTTTGTGCATAAGGAAACATTCATCTTCTTTTCACCATTATTCTGAGATTTCTCCTTGAACTCCATCTTTCGTTTCTTGTCAAAACCATGAGATGGATATGTAACACCAACTTCCATTTCTACCTTGATAGCACAACGCACAATTTCTTCATAGCTACTGAAGTCTCTTATAGCTAATGCCCTTCGAAGACTTGGTTTTAAGCCACTGAAAAATCGATCAACTTTACTTTCAGGTTGGATGATAATTCCAGAAGCATACCTTGCAAGTCTTGTAAAATTTGCTTCATAGGTACCAACAGATTCATCGTCCCTTTGCTTCAGTTCAAGAAACTCTTTCTCCATCTTTGTTCGAAGAATACGAGGGAAGTACTTATTGAAAAATAAGTTCTTGAACTCGTCCCATTCCATAGACTCAATTTCATCCCTTTGCCTTGTATTCTTAATAAGATTCCACCATTGATCAGCATCTCCTTCCAAACGATACACTGCTAGGATGACTTTATCATGTTCAGAACATTGAAGAACTGAAAATATCTTTTCAGTAGTACTAATCCATTGTTCAGCAACTAATGGATCAGTAGACCCACTGAAAGAAGGTGGACGCTGCCTCATGAAGGATTCAACAGAATGTTGCTCCTTCCTTTGCTCGTTTGGAAGTCCTGCATGATTCATAGCTTGAGAAAGTTGTGTGATCATGGCTACAAGATTTTGCATTCCAGCTCCTATATCGTTTGGTTGCTCAGGGGTACAATCATTGCATTGCCCATCACATTCCGCATTAACACGGTTCCTTCGGGTTCCAGCCATCGTCTAAAACCCCAAAAGAATTGTGTGAGAGGTAAAAATCATGCTAGGGAAAACAAAATAATAAAGGGTTAGTACCCTCAATATCTAACATCTTAGGTTAAATTCGAAGATCGTTAGCGTAATTCTAGGACTATAACCTATACGTATACTTAACCTTAGAGACATCCCTAGACATACCTTAGAAATATCTCTAGGGATCTCACTAAAGTTCTCGCATCCTAGTTTCCAAAGGTTGACTAAACCTTTCCTCTGATACCAACTGTAGAGACCCGTATCTTGACGTACATGGACATTACATTACATTTGCGGAATACTTAGTACATAACAAAAACACACACACAAGGATCGTAATAGTTTAGTGTCTTTGGAAACTCGGAACGTAATCTTCTAATCGTGGTGAAAGTTCTTCAATATCTCCCATAAAGGTCATCCCTTTTTTCTACCTAAAACCTTTCTTTATATCCTGGGGAAAAGAAAACATAAAAGGGTGAGCTCAAATGCTCAGTAAGGGTAAACAAAGGAAATATCAATCACATAATTTTCATAAGAACATAACATTTTTGGAAATCTTAACCTGCAAAAGAGAGCATAATTTCATAACATGGGATAAATCATAGTAGTGAAATGAAATCATAACTTAAAACATTACTCATTGTGTCATACACACATAATCATAGAGAATCATTTCTTGTTAGTCAAGACTCATTGCCAAGACTATCTTAGTGGACAAAGTCCCTTTCTGAATCGAGTAATCCTCGTTTCAGTCCTGTTTCACTGAACCGGTATAACCTACCATTCCAGCCATGTCTATCTCATGAGATATAAAATCTTTACCCAATGCATTGGAGGGAGATATAGGTCCCACCCATCTCTTAATGAATCCTTTCTTATGTGTGCCACAAAATCATAAATCATACATCATTTCATAACCCATGTAATAAAAATGGGATTCTTAAACAACATGACATCATAAAACCATTCATATAAGATAAAGGAATTCATAAACATAATTCCATCACAACATAGTCAAATCAATGTAAAAATATGGATAGAAACAGAACTCTTTATTATCTTAGATGGAAAATAATTTTGATAAAACACTTGAATTGAATTCTTGAGGAAAATATCCTTTCTTCTTCAAAATCAATTTATTTTCACAAAACATCATGCAACTTTAAAAGAAAGAGATTTTATTGAAAATAGTCATGAAATATTTTAGAGGAAGCTTCATGAAAATAAGGCTTTATAAAACAGTAGAAATCCGTTCGTGCCGTATAAGTTAAAAAAAAACATTCTTCGTACTTTTGTCGGAAAAGTCAAAAAGTACCTCGTACGACAAAAGATTCCTTTCATACATATTACTAAAAACTCACCGAAGGGTAAAAATGGATTTAAACAATTGTAGGTGTATGGAAATAATATTACATTTTGATGAAACATGGATGTGGATGATAAAATACACCCCAGTAAATACCAAAGTATAAACAATCTCGGATAAAAATGAGATTGTGATATTTCCCTTACCTTAGGTCCAATTTGCTTCGTATGTGTCCGAACCTCCTGTATAATGATTTAAATAATGTCATTGACTTATTAAAGAATCATGATATCATATATGGTTCACTTATGACATTATATTACCCGTTCTTTTGTAAATTCCATGTTAAAGAAGCGTTTTGGGTAAAATCGTTTCATTTATCGTAGGTGTTTTGACTTGTTGTTCTGGACATCATTATTACTTATATCATGATTTACTTACTTCCAGAATATAAAATATGATTTATATATCATATATATTCAGTATATATATATATATAATAGATAGATAAATAAAATGAAAAACACCGTTCATGGAGACGGTAGTCCGTACGTACGCATGAACGCTGTTTTTCTTTCCTTATTGTCTTGAAATGGAAGTAAGTAGATGACATACATATGTATATATATATACATAAATCCAGTAGCTTTATAATGTCATGTATTTCATTATTATTTCTTATATATACATTATAATCATTCTTAAATGGTTAACATGGAGAATGAATCTCATCGCGTCGTGGAGACGGTATTCCGTACGTACGCACGAGCGATGATATCATTTCTATAAATATTGAATTGAATTGGAGTGGATTATAAAATATATCAGAATCATTATGATGTTGTAATAACTATGTATAGTTATTCTTTACACCATTATACCCATCCATGTAAGGTGGTGGTGGAAAATAGATTACACCACGGCGTGGAGACGGTATTCCGTACGTACGCACGCGCGGTGATTTCTTTTTCCGTAGGATGGATAGATGGTGAAATAGGGTTGTTTAATACATATAATAACATATCAGTATATGAGTGATACTGATGTTATTACTTCATAATGAAACAACCTAAGAAGAAGAAGTGGAAGAAGAAATAAAGATGAAAGAATTGGTAACGGTAATTACCTCTTCTTTGAAGTGCCTCTTTGAGACCTCCTCTTAGGGCACTAGAATTGGTCTTTGAGGAAGACCAGAACCTCTAGGATGTTGCTAGGGAAGTGGAGAAGAGATTTTGGCAGGGGTTGGCCGAGCTTGAGTGCTCAAATTGGTGTGAGGAGGAGGGGGAGGAGGTGTCCTTTTATAAGGGAGGAGAGGGGCACCTTAGGAATTCTTAAAAATATTAATTTATAATAAATATAACCCCACTTAAAAACCTCCAAAAATGACTCATATTCGAAGCTTAGATGAGATAGGGTTGTAATCTCATCAACCAATCAAATTTATACATGTTTGGATCTTATTTTAAACCTTATCAATTAGATTTAACTCTAAGTTAAATAATTTAACTTTTACCGTGTCTTTTTGTTTTCTTTCACTATATGGTTAATACACTTACTATAACATGCCAAACGAACCCCAAATTGTATATTATTAATACATATATCCTTATCTAAGTCATTTGGCCGAACCTTAGATTTTTAGGAATAAAATAACAATTAATAATATAATATTTGATTTAAAAACTATTTTGTGTCAATTTTGACACTATTTGATATATGATTTTTTTGAAAGTCATAAAAGAATTATATATTCGAACCAAGTTGATTAAATCAACACTAATATATCAGAGTAACCTAGAAAATTAGTGGAATTCATAAAAAGTCTTAAATTACATTTATTTTGGTATTTATATTATCAATTATGTCAATATTTCATTAATAAGATAATTACTGCATCATCTTTGTGTTATAAATAAATTATATTATATGCTGTCTAAAAATTACAAATAAAATACCATCATGTAGGAAATCTTTTTAGCTTTCTAATGAATATTTATAGTCGAATTTATCTTATGTATAACCCCATATTAAAAATGATTTACTTATTAAACTTTGATTTTAACTATTTTAACCCTTCTTTAAATAAATTAATAATAAATGTCCTAATCTAATCCAAGTGGGCCTAAATGGTCATATTTTATTCCTAAGTTTGTTTTTGGTCGAATTACACTTGTCCAATAGAATTAGGACATGTGTTAGGGTAATATTAATATCATATTTACCCTTAGTTACCCTATTTACTATTAACCGTGGTAAAAAAAGTAAAAAGTTACTATTCACCAAAAAATTATTTTCATCTCATTGAACCACATTTTAGTCCTTGATATTAACCGTGTCTCTCGGATTTTCGAAATTCCATTCACAGAAGCGGTAAAATTAAGTTTTATGCAAAATTCCGTTTTTAACCTACCACTTAGTGGTTTCACTATTCATCAAAAATTGAAAGTTTTCAGAAAAATGCCAAAATTTCATCCTAAGCTATATTTCATATTCCGAATTCAAAAATGAAGTCTATTTTACCAAATTCATAACATAGAAGTTGCATTAATTAATTTTATAATTAAATCCCGCTGTTAAAACAAATAGCGTGTTTTTTAAGAAACAAAATCTATCAAAAGATTGACACTTGATTATGTCTGGTTTAAATGTGAAATTACAAACAATGACCAACATTGTATTAAATTGTAAAAATATATTCTAAATATACTTTAAAACCACTCAAATTAATAATTTATCACTATTAATTATTTCGATTAAAAAAGTTGTTTTTAATTATAATTTAGTAATTTTCACTATTCATTAGAATATGAAAGTTATCCGAAAAGTACCAAAATTTCACCTTAGGCTAAATTCGATACTCCGAATCCAAAAATGAATTCCATTTTGAAAAATAAAATTTACAAAATTTCCAAAAAGTGGTTATTACTATTCATAACGGCTAGTTTTAATAATATTTTAATAGCATATCGTTGTTTCGTGAAACTCAGTATTGCGTACTACACACGCTATCGAGGAAGGTCGCGATTGCGTGTAACGGAAGGAAAGTCAAGGATGCGTATTGTGAAAGCTTCTTTTGTTGTAGCGTACAACAAAAGACATTAATGAAATTAAAAAGAATATTTTTCATAAAATCTTGGGGCGTTACAGTTTCTATCAACCTTCTCTTAATTTCTTTGAAATTGTACTCACATTCATTGGAAAATAAGAACTTAACCCACTTCTAAGTCAACATGGTGAGTGGACTTGATATCTGTGAGAAATCTTTAAAAAATGGTTTTTTGTATCCAGATATCCTAAGAAAACTATTAATTTAAGTTACCATGGTTTTTGTATTCTATTTCTAAATAACATTAGAATTTTAAGGATCCACTAATTTAACCTCACTTGAGAGTATATGTATCAAGAATGAAACCTTCAGATTCCAAAATTCACATTTGGTAAATTTTGAATACGACTTCCAATTCCTTATGGAATTTAGCATAATTCTCAAATAATATTGATGATCCTACTTTTTTGGGGATTTATATTGATTTAAGAATAACCTATCGTCGGTATTTCTTTGGTGGATTCTTTTTATGAATAATTACTTGTTCCTAAATAAAAATAATTCTATTCCTCATAAAAAATCCTTTTATTGAGGATTACATATCGCTTACACATGATTCCATATTCCATACTTCTCAATATAATATTATACCTTATTATTGTTAAAATATATACCATTATTCTTTTGGATAGTTTATATACTCATCAAAAGTATTTTACCCACAAATATTTTGGTATAGATGATGCACCAGACCACATTAGTTTTGTGAGGAATGACCATTATCGATGAAATCCCAATATATTATTTAATTAATAAGATTTAATAGATTTTCCCATTCATGGATTTGGTTTTTACTATCCCATACAAATCAACATATAAAATACACGAGATCTTGTTGAATTTTTTTTGGCCTGTATGTTTTGAAAACAATATTCCCTTTTTTAAAACTTTCACACATATGAGTGAGATATCATGAAGATGTAGGGATGTATCAATATCCATTATTTTTCACCAATTCCTCTAAGTATTTTATTTATGTGGCTAATAAAATTGTATCATAATTTAGTTTCTTCCTCCCTCAATAGAAAGAAACTATAATAATCTCTATTGATGAGATAAAGGTTTCATTTGATGTATCTTCCTTAAAAAGTTTTAGTACCACCTTTTCCATTTATGATGAACTTTTATTTTTGAACTTCATGAAAAGTTTCAAGCCACATAATCAACTCATACTAAGTAAATTATGACTTTGGAATTACAGTAACATGACATCCATATGTATCATGTCATTTCCACATATATAGGACTTCCCAAAGTCGATGATATTTATCCCCTTATATTTTCCAAACCACCTATCATCATCCTTGTAATACATTACCCCTATGAAAAATTATTCATTTCCCATCATTTAGGAAGTATATCTACTATCAATATTCATTGTTCTTCCTCTATCATTTTTTATTACGGTAATTTTAATAATGTTTTCCTCCTCGACCATTCCCTTTTTGGGCTGTAAATTAGGTAGTTCTACAAACTATTCCATCGATTTATCATAATATTGTAGGGATATATATATATATTTTTATTTCTCATCTTACTACATAATTATTTCAGCTATTATATCCTTACTATTTGAGACTTCTTTTTTAAATTTTCTTTGTGATTTATATGATGAATTTTTGACTTTCTCCAAAACAATTACAAAAATATAAATGTTCGTTAAAACAAAAATGGGTGTAAAAAATTATGATAGTCCATTTTTTCCTTTATTCTCACTAAAATTTATTTTTATTGGAGAACGTGTATTATATGTTCCCCACATATCCATAATAATAACATTGAACATTTTGTATATTTGGTATGTCTACTCTACTCAATATTTTACATTTTTAGTCGACTACGAGTCTCCCAATATAGAGTTCTTTTAGGGTGCGAGTATTTGGGGATTTCCATCAAACCCCACAAATTTAATCTTATGATCAAGCCTCATAATAGATCTTTCTTTTTCTCTAAATACCTATATTTTTTGGTTATAGATAACTTCTTTAGTGGATGTCTAATGAGCATCCTCATTAATTGGTGAAATCAAACTTCTTGATTCCATGTCACGAGTTAGGAGTGTTTCTTGATCCTTAAAACTATGTCATAATATCATGGAATCACATCCAGGTTCCTATATTATTTTGAACCATCCTCTCACTATTTTTTTCAATACACTACTAATATAATCATGTTCAATTATTTGTTTGGTGGTGGACATATTCTTTTCTGGAACATCAAGATTTTCAAAATTTGAGTATTTTAATATCTGATTTCAATTATAAATTCCCCCTTATTTATTCTAGGTATATTTATTTGAGTCACATACTAAAAAATTAGCATTACTAGTTTCAATAAATATTTCAAATTATTAAAAGGTAGCCTCTAGTTTAGCTTTGATAACAAGACTTCCATATCTTCTATAACCTTTATTATCATTTTACTCAACCAATTTATTATCAATATTATCTATAATTTATTCTTAATAGAGGTCTCTAAAGTCCTCGACCTGCTCTAATTATGATTCATCTAAGTTATCATCTTCTTTATGTAAGAGGTTCTTCTTATAAAAGAATTTATATTACCGTTTGTTTTTCTATCCATTCATTCTAATGTTTTCTTAACTAGTTCCTCTTTGTCCTCATCATTATCTTGAAATTTCTTAGGACACCTAACAACATGATGTCACACTTTTACACATCAAAAAAATAAATCAAAATGTTATCTTTGAATTTTGATTTTTATATTTTATGATTTGGTTAAAAGAAAAATGTTATCCCATAAACATTTTAATCCTAAAGACCATATTTCAACTAGAATTTCTTCATAGCATAAAATTTTATATCAATAGATTTTTATTTTGGAGCTGAATCTTTTTCACTGTTACTCACATTATATTCCATAGTAGTTTTATAAAGGATATCGAATATCTCATCCTTGGATATTTATCATAAACAACAGAATATTTTAAACTGAACCATGGAGATAATATTATGAGAACCATTTTTACAATTTTTATATCTTCAGGTATCACTAAAAGTAAATTCATATATTCCCCAAGAATTTACTCTTAATAAAAGATCACATAAACTATCTCATTTAGGCTTATTCTAAAATCTGTATACTTATTCCTTGATTTTGTGGCTTTGATTATATAGATTTTTAATCTCCTTCACACACTACTAGAAAATAGGAATATAAAAATGGTTCTATAGATATTATTATAAAAAAGTCACTATAGAGAATCCTACTGCCAAACCATGATTGTATGGCTCCCAGTGTTAGTCTAGATCCATAGTCTACAAAGACAATTGATATATGACATACTATAGACATGTTAATATGACATCATGTTGATGGATGGATGAGAGGACTAATAAATTTACATGAAAAATATGTGTGAACGAAATATGACCATGTTTTTTTATAAACCATGGTGGTATAAAGGACCTATAGTGATTTTACCATTATTTTACAAAATATGTTATAGTAGTGAGTCCCTATAACAATTATTTTACAAACCTGTTCCCAGAAATAATAAAGAAAACACTTATGGACATAGGTTTGGAAAACTATGGAGGTAGAGAGGACCAATGGACACATTTTCCCAACATAATGTCCATATACCTTAAACTGAACAACTATTTTCATAGTTTTCCAAAACCAAGGTTGTAGAGAGGACTTATGACCATAGATTTGGAAAATCATGGACACATATCTTCCAAAAAATATTTTTAATTTACAAAAAGAATAACTATTAAAATTATATACATATATATTTGTGTGTGTGTGTGTGTATAAATTTTTAGAGTATATCATAACTTAGTGTTAATTTCTTGGTAGGATTATAGAAGAGGTTAGAAGATTAACACTCACTCGCTTTATTTAAATTTTCCAAGGCTATGTAAATATTTTAGTATCCCATTGAAATATATGCTATTGAAAAATTGTGGGAAACCTATATGTATGGTAAATGTGGACTGTATCCATTGATTACATAAGGCCATGATCTGAAACTGTGTCTATTGCCTAGAACCTATTTCAATAGTGATAGGGTCCATGGTCCAGGTAAATGTTGTCCAAGTATATAGCCACTATTGTTTTTCACAATTTGAAAGGTATTTGAACATGAAATATTTCAATTTTTGAGTTGTGATAAGTATGGATATATTTCATCAACATACCATGGCATTCTTTCTATGAAAATAAATTTATCTAAAGAGGGTTTTACAAAACACTCCCTTAGACATTGATCACCTTTGTATGAACATCTATCTCAATAATACATCTCTCTGATAGAGATAAACTTTCCATATTTCCAATGATTCCATGAATGTATTCCTTGTATAGATAAATTATTAATGAATTAAAATAATGTTTCATTTCTTTTCTCCAGAATTAGAAGTTACCACCTTTAAAATTGGAGATCATTTATGGTTAACAACCACATACATATGTTCAGAAAGAGAAATATAACTGAAACACAGACCTTAATCATTAATACTACTCAATGGTATCATAATATGATTATACCATGGAACTATATAATGATATTATAAATTTAAATTTTATTCATTTATAATAATCTTGTAAAAAAATTTATAGGGAATTTTTTTATTTTTTATAGATGAAATTAAATAATGAATGTAGTGAAGGAGAAACAAAATGGTTTTTTAATCAGTTCACCAAATGGTATAGTCCAAGATGCATGCATGGAAATGTGCTTATGTACCTGAAACAATATATATCACTTATTTTTGTTACAAAGTTTCAAGCTTCCCCATTGGTCCTTGGGATTTAGAACTACAATGTAAATTTCACTACTCTCCTACACACAGGGAACACAATACTCAAATATGTGTTTCTTTATTAAAACTTCATAAATAGAGAATAACATTACATCAATTATAATTCCCCGAGTTTTTAGTAGGAATGTTCTTTTTTAAACCATATATTTA
Source organism: Viscum album (assembly GCA_963277665.1). Classification (NCBI taxonomy): domain Eukaryota; kingdom Viridiplantae; phylum Streptophyta; class Magnoliopsida; order Santalales; family Viscaceae; genus Viscum; species Viscum album. Next base: position 685,560,166 of record OY728142.1, on the reverse strand, counting down.
TAATTATAAACTATATTATTTTCTATTTATTAAAATGTGATAAAATTGATTAGGAAATAATTCATATAGTATATGAATTAAAACTAACAACACTTTATTAATTCATAAGTGGAACATTAAAAAAAAGAAACATAAAATTAATCATTAAAAAGAATGAATTATTACTCCCTAGTGGTAAAATAAATTAATTAAAAGCGCATACAAGAATAGGGTATAATAGATTGAAGAGAATAAAATCTACCTGACATAGAAATCACTTGGATCATCTTCAACCTTGAGGATAACCAGCATCTAAACAAAACCTATTATAAGAAATATCCCCATGAAAGGGGAAAGAATTAGTAAAAATATATAATATAAAATAAGAACTATTCCTTTAGATGTGTCAGTGTAATGAATGAATGATTTAATAGTTATAAACATATAAGAATGAAATATGGCCATTAAAAATATGGCCATTGAAAATATAGTTGTTGAAAATATAGCTATTGGAAATATAGTCAATGGTCATATATGTAATAAGTATACTAATTTTGATTATTCTTATGTAGTGAATTTAAAATAACATAACTCAAAATATGATGTTAAAATATTATAAATATAAATATAAATATATATATGTGTGTGTGTGTGTGTGATATGTATAAAGATTAATAATATTATTAAAAATTATTTGAGTTTTATATAATATTCATAAATTTTTTTAATATAAATCTTGATGTGAAATGAAATTTTATAATTTAAAATGTTAATGGTATTTGTTAAAGTGTATTTAGTATAGGTTAAATTTCATTTTTTTAATGAATAGTTTAGTTAAATATTTTAAATTTTATCATAATAGATTAAATTCAAACTTTTTAAAATATTATTTTATATCAACTAATATATTAACATCTTTTACATTATAAATTTATGTGATGTAATATTATAAATTCTTTATTATTTAAAAATATCATTTTTCAATAAAAACACATTTCTTTACAATTTTCCTTTAAATTTTATTAACTAAATCAATAATATTTAGAATATTAATTAAAAAATAATTACAGAATTTTAATATCTAAAACACAAAAATATATTTCGTATGAATTTTTGAATTTTTCTCTAAAGGGTTATTTTTAGGCAGAAAATAACTTTTTTGTGAAAATTATAATTTTTTTGATTTTATCATTATATAAGAATATCCTATAATATTAAGAACATAACTTATGTAATAAAATATATATTTTTTGAAATTAAATTATTCATTTTAAAATATTATTTGAACTTATAAATTCTTTTTCCAAATGATTGGAACTAATTAAAATTCTACCTTAACTAAAACCATTTTAATACTTTTTCTTATAATTAAGTGTTTCGATGGTGAAATTTAGTTTAAGATTACGTTAAAAAACACCTACATTTTTTTATGTTTATAATAAAACAATTTATGTTTTAAAAATAATTATCTTTTCTATTTTAATCATGCACATAATTTTTTAATTACAATAAAACAGTTTTCTAAAATTTTTTATATATTATGTTCCTTTCTTTGTAAATAAAAATTTCAGACACCCAAAATTTTTATTTGGAAAAATTATTTACACATTTGATATCATAATGTAGAAATTAGGTTAAATATAAAATATTATTTTTTGTCTTTAATATTAATCACTATGGTTAGAAAATAATTATAAATATAAAATTGAATTAGGGTAGAATTTAAAGGATAAATGAAAATGCCTAAAAACACTATAGGTTTCCTCCAAAATGATTTTATGAGGATAATATCTACCCATAAAAACTTCACCTATAATTTTTACAATTTTAATGTTATTTATTTTTGAATAGTAAAATTACATTATTGAAAATGTAATGGTTACGTCCAAAAAAGACCCTTCCTTTCTCTTATAAAAGAGAAACACTTCCCCCACAACAAGACTCACCTATAAATCAATTTTTTCATTTAAAAATTCTCACATTAATCCTCCTTGATCCCACTTCCATTTTTCAAATATAAGAAACACATTTTTTTATCAAAATAACTTCATTTTCAATGTGAATTCCAAGGGAAATTCAAGTCCCCAATGAGGTTAGAGTGCATTAAACTAAGTAGAAATAGAGGTACTAGTTTTCATCTGAAAATCCAATATTTGAGATATACTTTTTATTATAAATGATATTTAATTTATGTTATGTATATACTATCTATTTGGGATATTATATGATGAAATAATCTTTACTATTAGAAATTTATGTCTAATTTAAATCTCTTTCAGTAGGTTTTTTATTTAAATGGTTCTAAATTTATGAGGGGTTTCTTGAATCACATATATTTATTGATATATAATCAATTCTCATTGACTATAATATTTTAATATTTAAATATACGACATTATTTTGATTTTATGTTGCATTTCCATCTTCTTTTTTATATAAATCGCATTTCACACTGAAATCTTATTCCATAATGAATCTGTTGTTTTGTTAAAAATAATTCACAAATATATTAATGGATTTTTTATCCATTCCCATGTTTTTAATTGTCACCAATTTCATACTTTTTATAGTGGAAAATAATTGTTTTTATCTTCGATGATACTTATATTTTCATTTATTCATTTTAAAATAATGGATTTTTTGGTTACTCTAATAAGATATTACTTATTTTAAAAAGGTATTTAAAAATATTCAATAGGTTTTCCATCCTTTAAAAATAAAATGTTTTATTTCTTCAACTAAAGAAAATCCATTTTATAGATGTTTTTGTTTTATAAACTCATTTATTGATTATTATTTTTTTAGAAGTAAATTGTTTCAAAATAAATTCAATTTTCCATTTAAAAAATTACTTTTCTAGGTTATTGTAACTTTATATTTTATTCCCTTAATATAAGTGCCTTATGAAACTCTTTTATGATTTCACCATATTTTTCCTACACATATCTAAAGGATTGATTTCATTTGACTTTATTTTCCATGAAACTCCCTCTAAATGATCTTATGAAATATAATTTTTTTGTGATTTAGTTTTTTCTATCTACTATTTATATACATTAGGTCAGTTACCTAGATACTATCTTGAAGTACTATAAAACCCATTTCATTGTTTTATGGTTCTTTATGATATGGTGAATGAAAATAATTTTATTTATCATGGGTTTTCATGATATATTTAATGATTTATTTCTTATGGAGAACATATGAATTTAGGGTTATATATGGGGTACTATATCACCCTCCAATACATTTGTTAAAATTTTATACCTCATGTGGTAAAGAAGTTGAGAAAAAATATGGTGTTAATTAGCTACGCTGGTAAGATAGAGAAGGAAATCATTATATATTAGCTATGTTTACTTGACTGAGAATGAAATTTGTGGGGATTAACTACATTTATAACATTGAACATGAACATGATGAAAATTATCTACATCTACAATATTGAGTGTAAAAAAATTGTAGATTAGCTATATTTACAATATTGAGCATAAAAAGATTTTGGATTAGATATGTTCGCTGTAATGAACATGAAATCAATGTGGTTATCTATATTCGCAATGTTATGAATACCTATTCTCATTCCAATGTAATAATTATTTGTTATATTCTTATGTTATGATCCATGGAATATGTTTATAATATCATGTTTTTGTACTCTCTTTCCATAGTATAGGGTGTTACAATGAAATTACAAGACCTTCCAATATGAAATATAGAAAACCCTTATTCTCCCATTCTCCTTTTAATAAGATGTTTATTCTAAGTAAATGTTATTTATCATAATTATGGTCAAACCCTTGATGACCTTTTGATGTGTTTTTTCATTACTGACCATCTGGGAACCCATCATTCTTATGTTTTCCTTACCATAGTTTTTATATATAATTAAAACTTTTTGGTATTATATATGGGATTCAAGAAGAGTTAGGTTATTTAGATATGTTAACATATATTTATGATGTATCTATTGCTCAAAAACATAAATCTTACAGTCCTTGGTTTTTGAAACTATTTGTGTGGTATAATATCTAAATCATAAAGTAATGTATTATTTATCTTATGTTTATTCTAGGTTCATATAGTTTGTATCAATGCAGGGTTTAATTATTTTTAATGAATAGTCTATCTATATTGGGTATTGTGATTAGATAAATTTATTGGAAACCCTAGAGGTAAGTCTAAGGTATATTCCTAAGTGTAGGATAACATCATGAAATATTAATAAATTCTTGAATATTCGGTATTTTCAAGAAATTAAATCCCTAGGTTGATACCATGAAGTTGATATTGCTATGGAATAAATTCACTTTGGTGTAAAAAACCTAAAAAGGTTGTTTGAGCATTAACTCCATCATCACCCTAATACATGATGAGTGGTACGAAGACCACACACCAGGATATACACTCTGAGAGGATATTCTTTGGTTGATCATAATCTCTTTATAAACATCTATATAGAATTGAATTACTAGTTTCTTTGAGGGATAAGTTGAGATGTATATGATAAATCAATATAAAGTAACCCATGATATACCAATATCAATATAGGATTAATGAAATGATCTATAGAACAATGAGATAATGCAAAAAAAACAAAGTGTTTTGAGGTAAAATTCCATTTAGGATTATGAAAACTCTCCAATATTTTTAATTTTTAATCACTCATGTAGACCATTTTGGTTTTAGTAATAGATTTAACATGAAGGAACTATGGGTGAGAGTGAAAATTCTATTATTACCTCAACCAATAAATCATTTTAATAAGATCAATAATGAGAATCCTTATAATTATTCTAGACCGTCTATTAAAAAATATGTTTAATAATGTGAACATAGTTAATATCTCCCACATTACAGAGAAAATAAGGATGGGGTGTCATGAATGATTAAGTGAAAAAGATAATGAATGGAAAACAATTATTTTCTTATTGGTAAAAATATTTCAAGAAACACTAGGTTAATTTCTTTAAGAATACTATAATCTATTTTACTTGTTGATGAGGGGGTCATCTGGTATTAAAACATTGAGTATAACAGAATATTTCTATTAAAATGGTTGAATTAAATAGAGGTCACTGAAAGATACTATAAATAATTTAGCATATAATGTGTGTGTAAAATGGGAATTATCCAATTCAGTTCTCTAATACAAGAAATAACCATGAATATGAGAATCACCAACCTTGAAGACCAAGAGTATAGTGTAATAATTATTCAATATCTAATCTTAAATTGAATCTTGATATTTAAGGTACATGTACACTCAAATCCATAGTTATGGATATCTTGTGGGAATTTGTTTCTAGGAACTCTAGTATATAAAATATGTTTTCTAAGATTATTAAATGTATACCATAATGATTTTATTGTCATAGAAGTCCTCTAGTGGCGCGATTATTGTATTCCATATTTATTTCTATAGGAAGATTTCTTGTAGAAATCATATTATCATTCCTATAGATAAATTTAACACAATTTTAGTGATGGGTTACATCTCTCCACTTATAAGAATAATTTTCTGGAGTAAGAAAAATCAATTTTATATTAACCTATAATATTATATCAATAAATGGGTAACAATAAACACATTAGAAAAATAAATTACCTAATATGGGTATTAATTCCAAAAAATGATAAACTCTTGGACAAAATAATTGTTGAAAATTTCAATAACAGTGATAAGTTTATCCTGAGAATATAGATATGTTTCCAATTTTTATAACATTGATATTTACCAAGAAATTATATCCCAATTTTTATTTATAATTTAAATGATATGTTGGTTTTTGATAATTAAAATTATGGCTATAGGATTTTTAAGGGGTTAGGGAGAATGTAACATCCTAGTTTTTAAGAAGAATGTTATTTTTATTAACTATACATTTATAAATCCTAACTATATATTTTTATTTTTTTAGTAGAATTCAAATTTAATATAAAATAATTCATAAAAAATTTTAATTAAAACTAACATCCCATCATTAATTCATTAGTGTAATGTTAAAATAAATTCACATAAAACTAATTATTTCACACTTTGGATTAATATTCACATTGGATATGATACATCCATTAAAAGTTCATAAATAAATAAGAGAAAATATATAGAGAAGAATAAATTCATCACAATAAAGAAATCCCTTGGATCATCTTCAACCTTTAGGATCACCAATATAAAAACAAAACCATTAATGTGGAATATCTACATGAAAGGAGAAATAATTATGAAAAATCTCTAATATTAAATAATAAATATTCATTATGAATTAAGAATGGAATGAATGAATGGTTTATTATGTATATATATATATAGGATTAAAATATGTGCATTAAAAATATGGTTGTTTCAAACATGGACATTTAAAATATATCCATTTAAAATATGGTGGTTGGTCATATATCCATTAGGTATACTGAATTCATTTATTATAAAGTAGTATATTTAAAATTATATAACTCACAATATGATATTAAAATATTTTAAAAATAGAGAGATATATATATATATACTTAATTTATAAATATTACTTTTATTATTAAATATGATATAATGTAAATATAAAATTCAAATTAATTTTTTAATATAAACATATCAGTAAAATTAAATTTTAGAATATAAAATTTAAATGTATTTGTTAAATAAAATTTAATAGAAAATTAATATTTTTTTATTCAAAGAAATATTTTTAAGTATTTTATATGTTATATAAATAGATTAAATAGAAAACACTTTAAATATTATTATTTATGAAGTAATATTTTAACATCATATAAATTCAAAATTGATATGAAATAATATTAATAACACTAAATATTTAAAAATTATATTTTTCAATAATTTAAAATTTTTCTTATATTTAGTATTTTTATTAAAAAAATTAAATTTTAAACTCTGAATTAGAAAAAACTAACATCATTATTGGATTTCTAACATAAAAATTATTTTAGTATGATTTTCTTGTTTTTTCTTAAATGGTTTATTTTTTTTTTCAAAAAATATGGTTTTTCAAATATTCTATTTTTTGTGATTTTATCATTTTGTAAGTGTTTTCTAGAAGATTACAAAAATTTTTATTTAATAAAACATAAATTTCATAAATAAAATTATTCATTTTAAATTATTATTTGAAATTATAAATTCTATGTCCAAAACTGTTAGTACTAATTAAAATGTGATCTTAATAAAAATTAATCTCGACCTTTATTTCTAATTAAATATTATGATGGTGAAATTTGGTTTCTGGTTAATTTAAAACACACATATAATTTTTTTAGTTTTATAATAATCCAATTTATGTCATAAAAATTAGTATTTATTATAACATTATCCTATACATAAATACCAAAAATTGATAACATGCATTTCCTAAAATTGTTTTACATAATATGTATATATTTTTTAAATTAATCACTTAAAATAGTTAAAAAATTAGTTAAAAATATTTAATAATTATAAATCAGTAGGTTCAAATAGGGTAAAAGTACCAATATTAATTTTAAACATTAATATTAATTACTAAGTTTAAAAAATAATCACCAACGTAAAAGTAAATTAGGGTGAAATTTAAAAAGAAAAAAATTCTTAGAAAACACTATGTTTTCTCCAAAATGAGTTTATTAGGAGAATGTTGACCCAAACACAATTCCCCAACAATTTTGTATTCATTTTGGAGCCATTAAACTTTGAATAGTAACATTATATCATTGAAAATGTAATGGTTACTTCCAAAACAACACTTCCCTTCACTTATAGAAGGGTAATATTCCATTGATTCAAGACTCACCTCTCCTTAAAATTTCATCCTGAAAATATATTAAATTAATCCTCCCATAACCTTCCTCCCATGTAAAAAATCTTCCAATAATCATTATTTAACATAATTCCTTTATTTATAAGGATAAATTTAAGGAAAATTTATGTCCCTAAAGAGGTTTGAGTGCATTGAAATAAATGAGAAGAAAGGTAAGGGATTTGGTATCAAAATTCATCTCTTTGTGACATGTTGTTAATTTATAAACCTAATTTCATTTATGTGGCGTATGTACTACCAATTTTAGATATTAAGGCATGAAATAAATTTTATTCATGTTAATTTAAGTCTAATTTAAATCCCTCTATTTCAATAGGTTTTTATTTAAATGTGTATCTAATTGTAAGTGGTTCTCCTGACTCAAAACTCCATTTTATGTCCTAAACACTTCACATCAATTACAATCATTTGAGATTAAAATATCCCACCCTATGATGTTTTTATGTTTCATTTATATCATATTTTATAGGAAAATAAGGTTTTATATTTAAGTATTGTTCCTTGGTGAATCTATTGTATTTTTAAGAGTAATGCCCCTCTTTTTTAGTCGATTTTTTCTCCATATCAGTGTTTTTACATCCCTCTAATGTTATAATTTACCTAGTGGAAACTGGAAGTATTTTTATCACTAAAGATAATTATATTTCCATTTATTGTTTTAAAATAATGTATATTTTGGTTCCTGTTTTTGGTTGTGATTTTTAGAAAAAGCTATTTCAAAACGTTCAAAAGTTTTTCCATCCTTTCAATATTAAATGTTTAATATTCAACTCTACATTCTATTTTGATAACCTTGATGTTTTTTCAAGAAATATTATTGAATATTTTTTTAATAGTAAATGTTTCCAATATATTTTCACTTAACCTTTTCAAAAATTGAATTTCAAGGTGATTGTAACTTCTTCATATACCAGTATGATAAAATCACCTTTTAAAAACATTTTTTTTGATTTCAATAATTTATTTATATTGAAATTAATAGCTTCACTGGAAGATATTTTTCATGAATCACCCTTAAATTTTCTTATGAAATATATTTTGAGGTGATTATGTCTTTAGTATCAACCTCTTACATGCTTTAGATATGTATCTGTGATACCAACATGAAGTGTTGTGAACCAATTTTTCATTTCCATGGGTTCTTTATATTATAATGAATGAAACCCAAGTTCTTGAACTATGTGTTTTATGAGATATTCAATGATTCATGTATTATAGAACACATATGTACGAATAATGATAAGTGGGGTCCTATATCTCCATTAAATTCATTGGACAAGGTTTTATAACCCTTGAGTTAAATATGTTGAGAATTGACATGATTTAGGTTAACAATATTCATATGATTGGGAGTGAACCCAACACAGATTAGCTAGGTTCACATAATTGAGAGTGAACAAGATACATATTATCTATATTCACAATATTGAGTGCGAAAATGATAAATATTAGCTACATTTTCAATATTCAACATGAACAAAATTTTTATTAGCTTTATTAACAAGATTAACCATGAACACAATGTATATTATATACACTCACATGAATAAGCCTGAACATAATATGTATATCTATTTTCACAATATTATAAATACATATTATTATTCCTATTTCATAATTCAATGTTATATTATTATGTTATGATCTCTAAAACATATTTATTATATCGTGTTTTCATACACCTTTTCCATGGTATATGTTGTTGCTTTATTATTACATGCCCTTCCATCATGACCTATGGATAAATTTTACTATCCCATGTTCATTGTGATAAGATATTTATTCTATGTATATTTTTTATCTCAAAAATATTTTCAATTTTTTTATTTCATGTTGATGAATTCTTCCTTAGTTTAGTTTTAAAATGAACCCTTTCTTATGTTTTACATTTCCCAGGTTATAAAGATAAGTATTACTTGTTGGAATTCTATAAGGTAGTCTAGTGGAGTTCAATTATAGAGAAATGTTTACATGTCTGGCTTATGTATCAGGTCCTCAATGACACTAAAACTTCCGGTCTATGGGTTGTGTGACAATTTATGAAATGTATTATCTATATCATGAAGGTTTTGTATTATTTAAGTTATTTTTTTCTTGGTTCACTATACCAATTGTGTTGTATCAAAATGTTTCATTTTTTCTATTTGAATAAATTCACAAGAACCCTCTAGTGAGTGATAATCTTAGGTCACCTTCCTCTTTTAATCCTTATTTACAAAATATGTCTAGAATAATTGGAATTTAGTTCTTTATGACTAAATACCCAGACCATTATTTCTCCCTTTTCTAGAATAAAAATAGGCATTGTTCAACTCTCTCATTGTCTCTATTTTCCAACAATTTATTTATAAACATATTACTATTAACTTTCTATCTATATTATCTCTCATGACGTAATTTCCTCACTTATTTTTAGTATAATCATCATATATTATACATAGTCATCCTTTGATATAGAATAGATTATAAATTAACCAATAAATTATAAAAAACTAGTCCCTGAAATATTGAAAGAACCATTTTATAAAACCTATATACATATCTCAGGAATTAATCATTTTAAAGGGAATAACTAAAAACAAAATTGGCTATAAAAACATTATAATTTTATCCTAAGAATATCCTCTCACAGACCCAAAGTTGGAGATAGATGAACCTAAAATAGATATTTGAGAACCACTCTACTCCCTTAATTTGTTTAAGAGGTTCCCCAACATTCCAAATATGATACTTCTAATTTACTATCACCTCATTCAGGTGGTGATAGTTAAAACATGTTGAATCTCTCATCCGAATTATTAGAAGTTAATACTAGAGTTTCTTAGGGGGATAGGTTGGGACTAATGAAACAATTCCCTATAAGGTCATACAACTACACCATACTATCCCTGAGGTTACCAAGAATTATAAAATAATCCATGGATGATATCATATTAGTGTTTGGGTGAAAATAGATATATAAGTAAACCTCTCAAAAAGGGAAAAATCCCAAAATTGACTTTTAGGAAAACATCCTTGTTGTCCTCTACCATAACTAGAAGATTTTTTTATGTTTTCTTCCATATGTAGAGCCAAATTATCTAATTTTTGGGTGAAAATATACAAAATATAATGTATAGGATTATTCATATTGATTGAGTATCCCACTTTCCCATGTAGAAGATTCTAGATCCACCATCTCATAAGAACACAACTCTCTAATGGTAGTACTCTATTGGGGGATGTACTATAGATATCCAAAACATACCAAATATGTAATCATATAGATTAGTCATAGTAACCCTAAAATCTTATAAAAATATATCTCATATATTTTTATGTATAAAACAACAATAGATATATTTGAGCGCAGAATCACTTTTAGTAGGAATCTTTAGACAAATGGGTTTGAATTATGGATGCACTATAATGTCTATATTTTATGATAAAGATAAAAATAGAAATGAATGAATCATATTGGTTTATATGATTACATGTTATGGAGTTGATAAAACATATATTTTACCTTTTATATTGCCAGTCAACACTTATCCATAGCCCTCAATCGCCTACATCTGGGAATATCACTGATTACATGCCCTTTATGCATAGTGTGGGCTACCGAGAGATTGTAGTAGTGGGATCATATCACAGTTTCATCCTTTTTTGGATCTTCCTCTCGGAGAAATGATATATCCTCTGCCAACTATTACTTCTAGAGGGATGCCACATTCACCTATAAGAAGTCCCAGATCACGTAGTTTCCCATAAAAAGTGTTCTATTAACTACTTGAATGTCCCATTCTACATAAAAAATTAGACATTACTTTAGTAGATAACTTTTTTCCAAAAAAAATAATATGATCACCCTTAACTTGGATGAATGGATCCTCTATGTAACTCATTTGATGTTTATCCTTTTGTAAGAGTCCACACGTGTGGTTGCCTTATGTACCATGATAATTATTCCATACACATACTAGCCCTATAATTTGACTATTATATTGGGTTTCTACCACAAACCCATAATACCTACCAGTCCTATGACAATAATCTATCCATCACTAATTGTCCCTCAAACCCCTGAAATAGGTAGGAATACAATGGGATTTATGTTTCCTCAAATTTTGTGGTGGATACTATACTTGAACTTTAATACATAGAAGAATAAATCTATGATCATACCAAGGGAGTACCTCATGAGATCAATGAATCTTAGAGTTTACTCAAAAAAAACATTCTTCCCTACTCCAACTTTAATTGATATTGGATGCGAATTAATCCCATTATTAATAGGTAGTACTCCTCAAGTAAAAGTCCCTTCAAATCTGTGCAAGGGGACATCACCTCATAATGTGTAATGTTAATCAAATCCCATTAGTGTCCCACTTCAAGATAGAGATGACTTTATACATGCACTTAAATCTAGTCGATAGGTGTCCAAATGAGATAAAAAGCTCAAACTAATATCTTAAGCTATTCATTGATCACTCAGTTCTTGGATATCCTCATAACCTGGGTCGGATCAATCCCTGAAGGACATGAAACACAGTCATAAAATATACATACTCATCCTATCCCACTAGAATGATGAACTTAACATAGGTGGAAGAATGACCACCTACACTATAAGAGCTGGGTCTACTCAGTTTTTAATGGATTTGGGAGCTACTCCCTATACACAAGACAAAAAACCCTTATAAACTAACCATTATATGGAATCCTTATTGGTGGATCGTAATGTATATTCATATTTCATAATATAAAAGGGGGTGATTGGTACGTAGGTTTAAAAATATTTTTTTCTTATCCCTAAAGGATTTAGTTTAAATATATTTAAACTAATTCGATTCACAATACCTCTTAATGTATTAAAAAATTAATCAAATATGGAATTGGGTATGGAAATTAAAATATCATAATCATATTGATTGGGATAATGTAATCCACATGTCGTAAATAAAATTAATCATACTTATTGTTGAAATGATTTAAATAGGGTAAGCGTGTAAAAGATCATCATCCCTATGATTAATATGATGATAGTAAAACAATACAATGATTCAATCATAAAGCCTACTGAATTGTATTGTGTAATTAATAAGATTTTAATCACTACAAATGTAATTACAAAGATCGTAATCATATTATATTACTAATGTATCATAATCAAATTGGTTATGATAATCAAAATGAACCATATAAAAATGAATATATAAAAAATCAATTTATTTACAATATTGAAAAAATTTAAAAGAATTCAATTCTTTTAACCCAATGAGAAGGATATCCAATAACCTTGGATAAAGTTCCCTTGATTTCGAATTTCAATAAAGTATGTCTTACCCATACTAGGGTAAGTCCTCGATATTATGATCAGCTTATGTCTTGATTTCCTTGCAAGCCCTCAATTAGTAAGATAATCAACACCTATGTCTTCCTAGCCTCAAAACACCTTGATCAACAAATGATCGAAGATATGTATTCCTATTCCTAAAAGGACTCGATATTAATCACAATCAATCATCATAACACAAAGAAAAACAAATCTATAGAATATTATAAGTATGTCAAACAAGCAGTTCACAACTTGATCACTACAAGGCTTTCGTACAAATAATTTTTTGGCAGAGCTATCATAGAGTATCATTTATTCCAGAGAGTTATGTTCTCAACCAAATGAACTTGTATTTATAGCTATTGGCTCCAAGAGACATATTTTCCTCCAATGGTTGGATTTTCTCCTAAAAATTCAGAGGGACTTGGACACTGAGCACTCCAATGGTCATATTTTAACTGAAACAATGATATCGTTTTATAATGTATATCAAAACAAAATACATGACACCATTTTGATAAAAAGTATATCCTTTTGATACAATAATTTTTTCTAAATATGAAAAAGTGGGATTGAAAATAATTTAGCTCTTCTAATAAAATACAAATGTGAAAAGAAGTTGATTATGATGATTTTATTTAAGATAGTGAGTATGATTTATTTTGTCAGTACGATATTGAATGGTGTGTATGATGAAAATTGTAAATGGTGAGTATGATGGAAATCATAATCCGTGAGTAAAATTTAAATCGTATCTTGGGTAATTATGATAATCATAGGTACAATAATCATGGGATTGATAATAATCGTATGCATAAGGAAAATTGCAATGATAAAATGTAAAACAAAAAACTTAATGTAAACCTGATAAAAGAAAATATGAATTCATTAGAAAATATTTTTTGTGATTTCCAAAAAAAAGTAATAGAAAAGTCAAAATAAGACTTTTGACTCAACAATCTCTCCCTTTTTGGAAAGCATAAACCACAAGTTTAAACAAATAAAAAAATAAAAATGTAAATAGATTTCGTATTTAGAATTGAAAACATAAACTTATCTCCCCTAAGTTTTAAAACTCTTATGAATATGATTTGAATACGACTAACCTCCCCCCTTAGGAACAATGTCCTAAAGGAATGTATTCTATCGAAGAATTCCCCCTTACTAAAATTATTCATCCTTTTGTAATTGTTATCCTTCCATTTTCTCTTTTATGATAATTTCTACACCTTTTGACTACATTCTCACCCTATATAAGACATTATACCATTTTATAAATCATTTACCCTCTTTTTGATTTTCAAAAAGGAATGGGGAAGTTTTTATAATACCCAAAAAAGGGTAAAAGAGAAAAAATATGTGAAGACATAAAGTATTTGATCATCTAAAAAATGATGAAAGAGAATTCATACAAAAAATGGAAAACACTTAATAAAAATTATATATATGATACAAAAATTCATTGAAGGTTTTTAAAATAATACAACAAGAGATAAAATATTTCATTTTATTTTGTTTTCATTCTCCTTGTACTTCTTTATGAGATCCAAAATAATCACCTTCATTTTCTTGAAATCATTCCTGTCTTCTATGAGATTATCAAGAGACTCCTGTTGAGACAAGAAATTTTTGTTCTTAATATTCTAAAATTTTTTCCTATGTAGAAATAATTTCTTCTTAGGATTTTAGTTTCACCTCTAGATTATGAATATAAAATTCTTAAGAATGAATTTCTTTTTCTTGGGATTTGTTTTTCTTTTCTAGAAATTTAAACCTATCATTCATAAAAAAACATGATTTTTTAGATCAATAATTTCATCCTTACAAAGAAATATATTTGAATGACAATCATACATCCTTTCTTCAACCACATTGAAATATTCAGATTTTCTTTCTTCTGGTCCTCTGAATGATTTCAATTTCTGTGTGGTATCGCTTTATAATATGTTGAATGATTTTGAGAGTTCATTCACAATTCCTTTAAGATATTTTTTTGTATTTATTAATTTTTAGACTTTTATCTCTATTATGTGACTATTTTAAAACATTTTTAGAAGCCTTCCTATGATTATTGGTTCATTCTTGCAATACTTTGAAATCAGCCTCGAGTTTCACCAGTCTTTTTCTTTGAAGTTTGATAGATTCTGATCAATTGTTTTGATTATCTACAAAAAATTCAATATTCCATTTTATTCATGGTAAATATGAGATTTCCTTTAAAATTAATTTCATTACTTAAAAAATATATTGATCTCTTTCCAAATAGATGGTATGATATGAGGAAATTCCTTCCTCATAATTGGGAATCTATACAATATGAATTCCAACATCCTCATACTCTAAATTTTGAATAAAATCTTTATTGGTTTTGTTACCTTCCTAATATCATGAAATTTGAATAAATTTTTAAGATTGAGATCCCTGACCAACCTACTTTTAAGGATGAACTTCTAGTAATGGAAATTGTTTTGATATTTCTTTAGAGGATCTGACTGGGTCTGTATTGGATTCAGACTTATGATCCCAACTAGCTTGTTTTCCACCTGCCTTATTTTCTTCATTTTCTTTTTATCCACTTTTCTCTTCACTCTCTTCTTATTATTCAATATATTCATATTTTTATCACATATTTTTATCTTTTACTAAAACATTTTATCGGAAAACTTCTGTGGGTTCCAACTATTTTTCTATGTTTTGTTTATTTTTTCTTTTGTTTTGATCAGAGGTAGTGACTAATTCTTTTTGAACATATTCCCCAATAGTTATTCAGAAACCTCCTTTTTCTACACCTTTCATAAAATTATCAATGTAAAAGGTTTCTACCTTTCTCTTCATTAGTTTATTTCTCTTATGAATTTATTTTATAATATCATCATCCTAGATATTTTCAGTTAGAGATCAGCAGGATTGAGACCAAATTTTAGTTTTCTTTATTTCCTTTTAGCTTGTTCCTATCTCCATTTATCTTCTTTTTCTTCACTATAAACACTTTTATTCTTTAGATTTATAATAGAATCAAACTTGGATTTATTTTATTTTTCTAAAATAATTGGTATAGATTGTTTCGGTATTCCTTCGATTCATCCAACTATCTATTTTAGAGTTTTAGCTTTAATATCCTTTACCAAATTTTTAGATTGAGAATAAAAATGTATTTTTATTCTCCTTACTGTCTCATCACTAATCCAAGGATTTTTTAGTTTTCATGGTACTGAATTAAGAGGAATATTTCCTAACTTCAAACATTCATGTATGAAATTACTAAAAATTTCTGGAAACATGATCAACTAGGACTTTATTGCACCATACATGATATTATTAACAGTTAGAAAAATGAAACCCATTAAGTTTAAATTAATCATATTCTTAAGATAGTAAAGTGTAAATAAATATGAAACTTTGAGAGTTTCTCTATCACCACTCCTAGAAATTAGGAAACCTTGCATCCAGAGTGTGGTTAGTATATTGTCAACTGATAGGTGAATTATTTTCCTTTTATCTTCAAGAATCTTGAAAAGATATTTCTTAGCCCTTTCATTGAAAAATTTTCCATTTTGTTTTGGAAATTTATATGAGGGATAACATGAATCTACTTGCAATGTAAAATTTAGGAAATGCACTACTTGATTTTCTGAAATACTAATTTCACTATCATAAACAGGAAAGGATACCTTCACTTTTCTTCACCCACCTTCATAGATTTATATAATTGTATCACTTCATCCAGAATTACCAGATCATGTTTTTTAGGTTTCTAAACACATACAAACTCCCATCTTTAAACCTGAATGATCCTTTTTAGAGAATAATCATACTTTTTATAGAAATATTTGGTAAGAAATCATTACTAGAAGAACATCATCATTGAGTAATATTTTAGTTCCATTTACTTCATAGAGGTTGATTACGAATGAGGAATGAGTAGGGTGGAATACTTTGAGAATGGTGACTATGAAACTTGGTTATTTTAGTAGTAGTAGATCTTCGATGCAGAAAGGATACAACTGATGTATGATAGGGGTGGTCCATTTATATAGTAAATGTAAATATAACCATTGAACTTATATAATTCAGATTAGATCAAAGATATCTAATGGTTTAGATGAACTCTTGGGATTTATTATTATTATTTTTTTAGAAAGCATATATTCAAAGTGAATCCGATAAAGTTTAAAAAAATACGAAAAAACATAAATGTATTGAAAAAAAATTGAAATGTAAAAGAAATTGTGCCTTTTATAATCTCAAGTTATATTTATTGGTTTCAATAGAATTTTCTTCAAAAGAAAATAAAACAAAAAAATTGGTTCCATATAAATTTGTGGTGCGGAATAATTTTTTGGTGCTGAGATATTTTTGGTACCGAAGAATTTTTTGGAGCTGAAAAAAATATTGATGTTGATTTTTTAATAAATGTTTTATAAAACAAAAAACATATGTACTCCCTCTTTGGAAAAGAGTAATATTAATGCAAGGAGATGATTTAAACAAAAAGTAAATGTGAAAAATTACTTTACAGTGAAAATTCATAGATTCTATTTAATGTATTCAAATATATAGATATGTAATAGTTTTGTAAAAATATTAGCAAGTTTTTCTTGTGTTCCGATGAATTGTAAAATGATATGTCCTATATGTGTGTGATCTACTATAAATTGATTCCTAATATCTATCTGTATTACATGAGAGTGATTTGTAGGATTTTTACTTAGATATATGGAACTATTCTTATCACATAATATTTTTGTTTTTGTAAAACTCGTTCCATAACCAGTGAGTGTGTGTTTCATCAACAACACTTGATCACAACAACTTCAGCTGCTACATATTCAGCTTTAGCAGTGAAAAGTGACACATAGTGTTGTTTCATATAATACCAAGAAACTGATGAATAACCTAATTAAAAATATGTTCCAGATTTAATTTTCCTATCCATTCGATAACCACAAAATTCAGCATCTGAAAAACATTTTAATTAAAAATCATTTTCAGAATAGTAAAAAAGTTCCAAATCAATAGTTCCCATTAAATAATGAAAAAAATATTTCAATAGATTTTAAATAACATTCCTTTATATTTTATTGATATATTTCACATAATCATACTAAAAATATTATGTTTGGATGACTAGCTATTAAGTATAGTAAGCTTCCTATCATCCCTCTAAAATTTTAATGATTTACTGGTTGTCCATCTTCATCAATTTGAAGAGTATTTGAGGTACCAATTGGATTAATAATAATTTTAGTATTTTCATATTCATAAATTTTAAGAAGATATTTAATATAATTATTTTGGGATATATAAGTCCTTTCTGGTAATTTAGAAATTCAAAATGAAAGAATGAATGTAAAGTCCCCCATCATGTTAATCTCAAACTCATATTTCATAAGATCTGAAAAGGAATCAGTTAGATATTGTCGAGTTAATCTAAATATAATGTCATCAACATAAATTTGAATGATCAAAAAAATTATTTATTTATAAAAATAGTGGGATCAACAGTTCCTTTAACAAAATTGTTTTGAAGAAAAAATCTTGTTAATCAATCATACTAGGCTCTAGGGGCTTGTTTAAGACTATATAAGTATTTGGTAAGTTTGTAAATGTATTCAAGATGTTTTTGTATCCACAAACCCAAGAGGTTGTTATACAAAAACTTCCTCTTAAACACATCCATTAAGAAAATAAAACATCACATATATTTGAAAAACATTGAAATTAAAGAATGCTACAAAGGCAAATAGAATATGAATAAAGTAAAGTCTAGATTCCAATAAATAGGTTTCTTTATAATATGTTCCCTCTTGTTGATTATAACATTTACCAACTATTATTGATTTATTTCTTAAATATTATTCAATTTTCATCAAATTTGTTTCTAAAGACCCATTTTACTCCAATTATAGAAGTTTATTTAGGTTTTTTAACCAAGGTACATAATTTATTCTTTTCGAATTCATTTAGTTCATATTTCATTACTTTAATCCAATATTCACCTCCTAAATCCTCATCAAGACTTTTAGGTTGGAATTGTGAAAGAAATGATAGATGTTCTACTTTATTTATAAAAGAACATATAGTCATTATAAGTTGATTTATATCACCAATGATATTATCATTAATATTATTCTTAAGAAACAACTAACTTGGGTTTTTTAAAACCTGTTCATCAACATTAGACGGAAATTCTCCTAGAGTGAATACTTTAGAAAAAAGTTCGTCAGTATTTTCCTTATTAGAAGTGTTTTTTATCAAAGGTCTATAATCAATTTTTGAAAACACATTAGAATATTTAGGTTGGGATTGTTTAAAAATAAAAGGACCTGTTTCATCAAATTTAACATTCAGTATCTCCTAAATAGTACATATTTTTTTTATAGAAAACCATATAAGCCTTAGAAGTAGTAGAATAGTCTAAGAAAATACCTTTATAAGATTTGGGTGTGAATTTTTGTGAATTATATTTTTTATTCAAAATAAATAACTTGAATATAAATATGTTTAAGTATTAAACTTTTGGTTTTCATATAGTCCATAATTAATAAGGTGTTTTTTTATGAAATTGTCTCTTTAAAATTCATTTTATAGTATACCAAGTAGTGATCATAGATTCATCCCAAAAATGATTTGCAATAGAATATTCACTCAATATGGTTCTTTTTTTCTTAAAGAGTATTATTTGTTCTTTCAAAAACACCATTTTATTAAGGAGTTCTATGTTTTGAAAAGTTAGGTGTAATGCCTTTATTAATACAATAAGTTTCAAAATCATAATTTTCAAATTCTTTACCATGTTCAATATAAATTTTTATCAATGGAAGTTTTTTTTTAATTTTTAATTTTGGAAAAAAAGTGTTAAAATAACAATAGACTTCACTGTTCATTTCTAGAAAATAGACCCATGTATATCAAGTGTAGTCATAAACTAAAACAAATACATAATATTTTTCTCCAATACTTCCAGTTTATGCAGGGACAAAAAGATCCATGTGAACAAACTGTAAAGAATAAAAATTTGAAAATTCACTAATTGATTTAAATATTGACTTATGTTTCTTTCCATGTTGACAAGGGTCAAAGACTTTTGACGAATCAAATCTTAGTTCTGGAAGATCCATAATAAGTGTTTTCTTAGATAATTTATATAAGTTCACAAGGATACAATATTCTAACCTTTTATTCCATAACCAAGATTGATCTTCTATTTCACTAGAAGAAGGTAAGTCTTATCGCCTAAAGTAATCTAAATTTAGTGTAAAAACATTCTCAGGGTGATGGGTAGAGAGAATGAATTCATCTTTGGATTTTTTTCTGTGCATTTATCATTCCTAAAATTCAGAAGGTAAAATTCCTCACATAATTGAATTATGCTTATAAGGCTCTGCTTAAGACCCTTAACAAATAAAACATTTGAAATCAAATATTTTTCAAGAAGAACAATGTTACCTATACCAAGAATCATTCCTTGACCATTGTCTCTGAAGGTAACTCTTCCACCTTCCATTTCAATAATTTTTTCAATGAAGTCTTTGTTTCTGTTCATATTCCAAGAACATCCACTATCTGTCTACTATACATTCTTGTTGTCAGTACTTAATTTGTTTTCCTAAAAATAAAAGAATTAGGTTTTCAGTGTCAAAACCTTTTTGGATCTAGAAATGTTAAAAAAGAAAATTTTTGGGATCCTACATTTGTTTTGAAAAATGGGCTTTGTGGAATCCCAAAGATTGATTTTTTTTCAGATTTTTTTTATTCTAATGATCTCCACATTAACACTTTTTTCAAAATGGGTCATTTTCATGAACAAAATAATTGTTACTTAAAATGGTTTTGAATGAGTATATCCCATTCCTAAACTATTACCTTGTGGGAAAAATTTTTTATACATTTTTCAAAACCTTCTTTAACAATTGTAAATTTTTTCAGATGTTTATTTTAAAAAAAGATTTCAAGCCTTAGTTTTAAAACTAAATTCTAATCCACATTGGTATTAGATTAATAAGTGAGTTTTGAATCTAATTTTTTTCTTTAAAATAACTTTTTAAAAATACCTTGAAAGATTATCATTTACATAATTAGCTTCCTAAAGGTTTTTAGAAATATAATAAATTACAAAATTCTTTTTATCAAGAAATTTAGAAATATTATATACTTCTTTTTTTAAAACATTTATGACAGAATTTTCTCTTTCCAGTTTTTCATTAACTTTTCAATTATCATTTTCATGTAATTTTTCAAATCTAGAAACCTCTTCATATGAAGGTAGAGAATTATCTTCTACTGATAAATTTTATTCATTAGAAGAAATATAACTATTCACATCTGGATAATTTTCACTTAAAGACATATTAGTCAAATTTTAAATAATTTTTACCTTTACCATGAAACATTGAGTTTTAATAGGTAGTATGGAATGAAGACCAATATTTTTCTATTCAGAGTTCTCATTTTTTGAGGATTCATTTGAAGAATCTCCTCCACTAGCAATCCAAGAGTAATTTTCCTTTAATACTTTCTTTCCTTTTGTCTTATAGTACTTTTTCTGATTCTTTTAAGAATTTCTTTTTTTTCTCTATCTTACATTTTCATCTTTTCAAAAGTAGATCTAATATTTCAATATTTATTGCATTCATAAAAAGTAAATTTAGACTATTTATTATCTTTCTTATCCATGTTAATTTTCTTATATATGTACTAAAAATCCTTTTTTCCAATGATCTTCTTCCTCCTTCGATAAATATTGGCTAACTCATTCTTTGAATGTTCTAATTCACTTGAGTCAGATTGAATTATAACATTTGTTATCTTTTTATACCTAATAAATTTATTAGGAGTCCTGGATTTAATATAATTTGAATTAGTACTAAAAGAAACTTATCTATTAATTTTCTTTTCTTTTTATTCGTTTCTTTTCAATCTAGTTTCATGTTTCAAAATATTTCCAAACAACTTATCAAGAGTAACACTTGTATCCTTTATTGATTCATAAAAATCAGTTATTTTTTATTCCCACTCATTATGCATGATTTCTATGATCTTATTAACTAGGGTTTCATCATCCAAACCTTTCTCTCCCATGTATTGTAAACTATTCACATTTTTCAAAAATCCTTGTTTTACCTTAAAAATAGGTTCTCTAAAATGGAATTAAAAATATTTATAGTCCGCTCTTATCATATAACTTCTAGTCTCAACCACTTTAGATGTACTAAAATGAGTAATATCCAGTTTCTTCTGAATACTATTGGCTGCTTCCTAAGATAAAATCTGGCAATATAAATTTCTAGTCATTAAACAGAGTAATGTATTTCATACCTTGTAATTCAGTTGATACTCTTAATTCTATTTATTGGTAAAGAGTCTTACTTTCTTGTTAGGAATATTATATTCACCAGTAAGAGTAAAAATGTTCTCAACTCTAGTTTTCATTATAAAGGTATTCATTCAATCTCCCTTGTATTCATAATCGTTTCCATAATTTTTTTTGGTTTTGTAGGATTGAGATTATCAATTGAACAATCATTAACTCCTTCCATATACACAATTTTATTTTACCATAGTACATGTTATTGTAACAAATACTTATAAATAAAAAGTTTATAAAAGAAATATAACTAACTTGTAATAGAAAAGTAACCAAATATATGAGCATTATAAACCTACTCTGATACCAATTATTGGATCATAATGTATATGTATATGGCACAATACAAGAGGGTGGGGGGTGAATTTTAGGTTTGTAAACTTTTCATTTTTATCCCATAAGGATTTAGTTTAATAAGATTAAACTAGTTAAATTTATAATACATCTTAATGTATTAAAACATTAATTAGACATGGCCCTCAGTCTTGCTATAAAAGTATCGTAATCAGATTGACTATGATAATGTAATCCATAGTTCATAAGTAAAATTAATCATATTTAGAGTTGAAATGAGTTAAATAGAGTAAGTATGTAAAATATAGAAATCACTGTGGTTACTATGATCAGAGTAAAACAATACAATGATTAAATAATAAAGCGTACTGAATCGTATTGAGTAATTAAAAGTATTTTAATCACTAAAAATGTAATTCAAATTATTTTAATAAGAGAATATTTATAATGTATTCTAATCAAATTGGTTATAATAATCAAAATGAGATATAGAAAAATTAATATATAAAGAAATTCACTTTCTATTACAATATAGAAAAAATATAAAATAATACAATTCTTTTAACCGTAAGAGAAGGGTATCCAATAACCTTGGAAAAAGGTCCCTTGATTTATACTTTCATGAAAATATGTCTTACCCACACTAGGGTAAATCATTGATATGATGACATAATTCGTTCTTTGTATCCCTGCAAGCCCTTGATTAAGAAGGTAATATGCACCTCTATCTTCCTAGCCTCAGAAGCCCTCGATCCAAAAATTATAGGCACATATGTCTTCCTATTCCTAGAATAATTTGATTGTAATCACCTATTATTGGTTTCAAATGATGAAAAAAAAGATATTGAAGATTACAAGTATGTTGAATTTTGTTTCACAACATGATCACTTCAAGGATTTCACACAAATAAATTTTTTGCAGATATCTCATAGAGTATCAGTTCTTCCAAAAAGTTGTGAGATTTTCCACATAACATTGTATTTATAGGAATTGGATCCAATGATCATATTTTCTTCCAAAATTTGGATTTTATCCTAAATATTCAGAGGTACTTTGACAATTAGCACTCCAACAGTCATATTGTAACTAAAACAATGACATCATTTTATAATGTATATCAAAATATAATACATGATATCATTTTGATGAAACATTTTTTCTTTCGATGAAATACTATTTTATGTATACGATAAGTGAGACTAAAAATAATTTATCTTTTCTAATAAAATACAAATGTGAATAGTAAATGAGTACGATTATTTTCATTCAGACATTGAGTATAATTTATCTTGTTAGTACAATACTGAATGATGTGTACGATGAAAATTATAATCGACAAGTCTAATGAAAATCATAATCAATGAGTATGATGTAAATCGTATTTGGGGTCATGATGATAATCATAGGTATGATAATCAAGGGTATGATAATAATATTATTCATAAAGAAAATCATAATGATAATATGTAAAACAAAAAAACCTAAAGTAAACAGAATAAAATAAAATATTAAATCATTTGAAAAGAATTATTGCGATTTCCAAAACAAAAAGTAATAGAAAAGTTAAAAGAGTACTTTTGAATCAACACTCATTTTAGATTTGATCAATGATAGGAGGATTAATTTCTGGCATGGGAATGGAAAACACAAACCTTGGGTTCCTCGATAGTTGTCTATGTGATGAAATCTTTGAAGTTAAAATGATTAATCATGATCAATAAATCATATTTGGAGAGATCACTCATTGAGGACTTAAAATTCAATGAACCATTTTTACTTGATACTTGTACAATTTATTTCTCTAAACAACCAGTGCCTCAATGTTAAAAGTTGAAAAGTAGGTTTTTAGATTCATGGTG
Source organism: Viscum album (assembly GCA_963277665.1). Lineage (NCBI taxonomy): Eukaryota > Viridiplantae > Streptophyta > Magnoliopsida > Santalales > Viscaceae > Viscum > Viscum album. Next base: position 685,535,535 of record OY728142.1, on the reverse strand, counting down.
ATTGGATACATTGGATTCCTCACTAATTGTAGACACTCTAGACTGAAAGTAGAAAATTGAGATCCTTTAAAACAATTCCTCTAATTTCCCAAACTAATCCCCATCATAGATATATCTTCAAATCATTTATCTTAGAAAAACCATATATTCATACCACTTTGACCTGAATTAACCCACTGGGACCCCTCCTAGATGGTAGAAAGTTTATTGTGCCACCTCAATCCCACATTTTATAGGCCAAGGGCTAGTGACTAACACTAAGTAGTCATATCTCACATAATGGGAGGACTTATAAAAATGAACCTATACAAAACCCATTGCTCCTTATAGAATATAATAATGATGAATTAATGAAACTAAAATAGATAATGTCACACCCTTATCATTAAAATCATTTATTTTATTTTTTTCTTGGATTTGGATATTCTTGTTGAGGTTCAAGTTGAGTCCCAGTTTGAATTTTTGAGTTTTTTTTCAAAAATGGATGTTTTGAGATGTTGGTAATTTTTTACAGAGTGAGTTGCACCTCACTGCGGTGGTTTTGAGTTGTGATCATTGAGAACACCTATATGTACATGCATAGTTAAGTGATATATATATATATATACCCTCTTTGTATATATTCTCTCATGGCATGGAGAATTTGTGCAATGCAAGTAAATATATTTATATTTATGTATAAATTCATGTGCATGTAAGTGAGAGTGGTTGGTTTGGGTGGTCATCGTCAAATGACGGCATGTTCGAGGTAGTTCCCCTATGCCTATGCCTTTAAATTGAATTCCATGATTGCTTGACTTTTTTTAAAATGTGTTTACCATTTTTATATGAAATTATTTTTCTGTATATATATATATATATATGATCCTTAAAAAAAGGATTCACACTTGGTTGGTATACATTCTAATAAAATTTTCTATTGAATAGTTTTAATTAAGTAGGATATAAATCATTCTTTAAAAATGTGTGGTTCTATGGTTGTTTAATTATCCTTTTAAATGATTTTGAAAATGATTTATATGACTTATAAATGGTTCTCATGATTTATGTGTATGGTGAGAAATGGGTTTTTAAAAGGTTTTATGATGAGTATGGCTTGAAAGTAGTTTTTCTTAAGACAGAATAGGTTTTTTTCATGTGAATTCCTTTTTTACATATTATAAATTGTACAAGTGGGTTAATAAATTATGATGGTGGTGCGTAGCATGTTTTTAAGTGTATTTGATGTGCATGTAAATATGAAAAAGGTTTTTCTTATTAGAAATTGTGATTTTATTTGTGTATTCACATTGTTAGTATGTGAATGTGAATGTGTGATACATATGTAACTGGGGAAATGGAAATAGAGCACATGTGAAAACTGTGGTATCTAGGTGGGTGGACTAGGACTTGTTTGCTAGTTGATTCAGAAGTGGATTGTCCAATTTTCTTCTAGAAGGATTGATGATTACAACACTAAATAAATTATTATGATGATTGGAGACCACTAGACCATTGGGGTTTCCCCTCCTAGTGTCTCGTGCTTGAGAACATTGTTGGTCATGGTTTCTAAGCGATGTTTCGCCAAGTTACGAGGTTCCTAGGGTCCAATTTGTGCTAGTTGCTTATAGGGTTTGACCTTAGTGCTCGCTTATGACATTGTTCTTGTGATGTGAATTCCATTTCAATTGTTTTATTCTTGAATACTTTTTAGTAAAAACCTTATTTTAATATATATTTCATTCCTTTAATTTTGAAATTTTAATGCATGCATGAGAAGTAATTTGAAAATGTGGTGGAATAGAATTTTTTTTCTTAAAAATGTATACTTGGGACTTGAATTTAAAAATAATGAAAAAAATTATTTTATTATGTCTTATTTTCAAAATAGCATGTTGGGTTTCTTTTTAAACATAAGGGAATTAGGCATTGTTTTTCTTTGGTATTTCTACCAAGAACTCCAGTTTCTCACGCCTACTCTATCATTTCCTTTTGAGGTTTTAGTTCTGGGTATATCTTGTAGCAAGCATGTTGATGTGACTAGTGGTGACCCACGATGAAACTTGGAGGAATGTTTGGCTGTGATACTTTATTTTATTTATGTCTATAGTGTTTATCTATCTTATTTGATTTATATTTATTTATTTTTCTTTCATTTATGGTTCAAATCATTCCAGAATGTCTTATTTTGATGCCTAACACTAGTTACCATACCATGGGGAACAAGAACACCCTTTGGGCCCTATCACGGGCCAACTCAGGTGACCTGTTCATGGTTGACCCGAGTTGGTTCATGGTAGAATTGAACCAGATGAGGCCCTTGTTATTTGGGGTGTTAGGTATCTTCAATATTATGATTGTTGGGACTCGAGAGGTACATGTGAGAAGGAAATAATGAACCCTTTCCCATCCTAATCCTCGAGTTTCCAATGGTAGTCTGGGATTTTAAATTTTATATGGTTTGGTCTGTGTGGATAAGGGATGAATAAGGGAGTGATCTAGTGTTACATGATGATCTTGCATAGAGTAGAGACCCATATACAACCCATGTGCACGGCTCAAGATACTTCCTATCATTGATGCTTGATTAAATCATGATCTGTTAAACCATGTTTCTGGGTTAGGAATTTCCATTAGTTCCTTATCCTTATAGTTTTATTGTAAGTTGTGATTTGACTTAGTCATGATTGGTGCGACTGTATTTAAAAAATAAAAATTATTTATAGAAAAGGAGTCTTAAAAATGGAAAATGGTTTTCAGAGCAGCAAAATTGTTTTTTAAAATGAAAATTATTCCTTGAAATGGTTTTATTTTAATGGAAAGTGTGGTTTCAAAAGAAAAAATGGAAATTATTTTGGCAATATTTTTGTGGTTTTGGAAATAATTTTTGGAAGGTGAGATGAAAGTTTCATGGGAATTTGGGCATTAAGTTGAATGGTCTGTTTTAGACATGATAAATGTTTTGAATTGACCCTTGATATTTCTATGAATGACCACATATATGAATGTACACTTTTGGTGAGTGGATACCTATTTGTTTGTCTAGATGGGTTCTTGATCTAGAAAAAGTACATACATATTTGAGATTTTATGGTGTACCAATGGTGGGCATTTAAATTGTTTATGTTGTGGAAAAATAGATTAAAAAAGTGAATTTCAATGTTTTGAAAATTGTGCAATCGTTTAATTTTTCCCTTTCATTTTTGGTAACCTTTTTCACAGGATTTTGGTTTTTATATATTGAAAATGTTGTTGAAATAGTGATTTGAGTTTATGTTTTGGTTTGTGATTGAAGTGTGGGATTTTTGTTTATGAAGAGTTTTGAATTGATTTTGTACCTCTTGTCATTGAGTATTCCATAGAAAATTCCTGGTTATTAGTAGAGAGTAGGAATCTAGGATACTTTTCACTATGTTTAGGTGAAATTCAATTTTTGTAATTTGTGTTGGTCATTGTTAGGGGTCATAACTTACCAATACTGAGGTATTTAGGCTTCTTGAGAAAATTATAAATGAGTGTTTCTCTGAGTGTCCTCATTGGTGATGTACCCAAACTTTGAACTGAGTGGTGGAGCTATATAATATCCTGAATTTGGACCACACCAAGTCTCCTTTGTTTGTATCCTACCTTCGTTAAGTGAAAAATAGTAAAATATCTCATTCATAGTGACTTACGAAGAGTTGTTTTCTTAGCATAGTCTCTTGGTTTATTTGAGGGGTTCACTAAGTTGAATTACTGAATAAGGAAGTTCCATTTATTAATTGTCATCTCCTGACTATAGGGTAGTATATTCTTTAATACATTATAAAACCAACCCTAGGTCTCATAGTAGAGGTTTTCACACATACAATAATCATTGGGTATAGGGAACCTTGGTCCAAATGTTTTCTCTAGTGCTGGAATGGGGACGGTTTAATTTCACCTATTGTAGATTTTTTAAAGTTGAATTTATATTGTAAAAGGCGTAGAGGTCTCATTTCATTGATATAATATTCTTTTTTTAAATTTCCACGTTGGTTTTAAGAAGGATTAGTGGTCTCATTTCCTTTTAATTACAGTTTTTTTGCTTTATGGAAGGGAACCCCTGAAAGGTTGTCTCCTTATTGATGAAAATCTCGAGAGTATTATCTATCATTTTGTTAGCTCTTTTTGTGGAATTTTTTTTATTTAGGTCTGCTCATTTTAGATATTTTCATTTATTGTGGAAATAATGAATCATAGTTTAGTTATCTATTTGGGTTGAGCTCTTTCCTAGGGTTTTCCCATGTTTCAAGGGATTCTAGTTTGAGATGGAAGTTCTCATGTTGATCTGTGTGGGAGTTGTTGTTCTGTATTGGAGGTTTCCTCTTTATTATGTGTAAGTTGTTCTAGAATTAGCCTGTACTGATAGTTTCAATGTTTTCCATACTAGTTGGGTTGTTAAGGTGGGGAAACCTCCTCTAATTATTAAGGATTTTCATTTCGTAGATTCTCTTAGAGATGGTCGGGTGTGACTGGTATAGTGAACATTCACACTGAGTTCTTGATTTTGTTGCCCCCATTCATTTTAGAAATCGAGTTTGATTCCTCGTTTGGCTGGGTGACTTTATAGGGGCATAAATTTTTGGTGGTGGGGAGAATTTTCGCACACTGACCATTAAAATGATTTATTTCATTATTTTTTTTCTTTGGATATTCTTGTCAAGGTGCAGGTTAAGCCCTAGTTCGAATTTGTGATGTTTGGTTTGAAAAATGAATGTTTTGAGTTTGAGAGCATCTAGCACAAGATTTTCACATGGTTTGAGAAACCATGCAGCAACTGTGTAGTTTAGTTTTGGGATCTAAGAAGAGGCATTATACATGGTTGGTTCATGGTTTAGTAACTGTGAGGCCAACCTCTGTGAGTGCCCCTTCCCTTCAGTAGGTTGCACATGGTTGGTGCATGGTCTAGCAGACCATACATCCACACTATGTTGCATGTCATATGTTTAACAAAAGAAATAAATAATAAAATAAATGAAAATAAGTAATATAAATAAATTAAATTAAAATTATAATAATTTTTAATAATAATAATAATAATAATATTATTATTATTAAAATGATTTTTTTTAGAAACCCTAAAAGGGTTCCCCCCTTTATCCTCCCTCACCCACACGACCCAAACCACCTTTCCTCTCCTTCCAATGCACACCACCCTCTTCTAGCCCCCACCCCATCAACAACCTTTGTCTCCTCTGGCACACCTTCCTTCTCCAACAACCGCATCCCCTCCTCCTCTAATGGTGACACCCATCCCTCACGTGGAATCCTACCTCTTCCTAGCTCATGTGCAACCCACCTCATCCAAAACTCCCCTGCGATGCACCACCACCTCCTAAACTTTTCTTTCTTTTCCTGATCGTGATACGATCAATTGTGAGATCTCTCCAGGTAGGGTTTTCTTCTTCTCGTATTTTATTTTCTCTTTTTATTTGTTGGTTTTCTTCTCTTCTGAGTGGGGTGTACACCTTAGACGAACCCTAAATTTGTTTTGGGGGATTTATTTGTTTAATATTGATTATTATGGTTCACAGGTTCCTTTCTAAGCCTATTCTAGACACCTCATCCAAGGGAAGTTGGTTTTCCAAGAGTTTCGGGTATGTATTATAGGGTTACTTTGTTTTTTCTCAATTGTAATTTAGGGATTTATTTATATTTAAGTTGTCAGAAATTTATTTTGGGTGTGTGGGTCTTTTCCGTGGTGTTTTGAGTTGTTGTTATTTATTTATAGAGTGTGTTGGACATCCCTACATTGGTTTTGGGATGTCAACATAAAGAACGTCTATAGGTACATGCATATGTAAGGGATATATATATATATATATGACATTTTTGTACATATTCACTCATAGTGTAGGGAATATGTGCAATGAAGCTAGGGGTATGTGTGTTTGTGTGTGTACAAATACATGTGTGTGTAATTGTGAAGGGTTGGTCTGGGTGGTCATCATCAAAAGGAATCATATTCAAGGTAGGTCCTCTATGCCTAAGCCTTTAACTTGAATTCCATGATTGCTTGATTACTTGTAAAATGTGTTTTCCATTTTTATAAGATATTCATATTCCATATATATATATATATATATAATTTTTCATGGTCCTTGAAAAATGGCTTCTCACTTGGTTGTTAGACTTTCTCTTGAACTTTTAAAATGAATAATTTGAATTAAGTAGGGTATCAAGATTTTTTAAAAAATGCATGGTTCTCTGTTTGTTCATCAATCATTCTTAAATTATTCCAAAAATGATTTCTATGACTTCTAAAGGTGTCTCATGATTTATGTGTGTGGGAAAAAAAGGTGTTTTCGAAAGGTTGAAGATGCATATGGCTTGAAAGTGGTTTTCTAAGGGAAAATAGGTTTTTTGAGTGAATTAATTTATTGCAGTTTATAAATTTTTCAAGTTGTTTAATAAATCATATTGGTGGTGAATAACATGTTTTAAAGTATATTTGGTGTGTGTGTAAATATGAAAAGGTTTTTATATAAGAAATGGTGTTTTTATTTATGTGTTCACATTTTTAGTGTCTTCATGTGAATATGGTGATACATATATTATAGAAGAAATGGAAATAATGTACATGGGAAACCAAGGTTATCTTGGTGTCCAGACTAAGACTAATACGCTAATTGATTTGAAAGTGGGTTTTCCCAGTTTCATCTAAAAGGATTGATTAATACATCACTAACTAAATGATTATGGTGATTAGAGACCACTAGGCTATTGGTGTGTCCCCTCCTAGGGGCTCGTTCACAAGAACGCTGTTGTTCATGGTTTCTAAGCCATGTTTCACCGAAGTATGAGGTTCCTAGGGTCTCATTTGTGCTAATTCCCTATAAGGTTTGACCATGGTGATGTATTATGACATGGTTCTTGTGATTTGATTTCCATTTCAATTGTTGTATTCTAGAACTCTATTTTGTGAAAACCATATTTTAATCTACATTTCCTTCCTTTAATTTTGAAATGCTAAGGAATTCTTGGGAAGTATTTTAAAAATGTTGTGGAATATAAATGTTTTTCATAAAAATGTAAACTTGTGACTTGAATTTGAAAATAATTAAAAAAAATATTTTATTATTTCTTATTTTGAAACTATAATTATTGGGTTTATTTTTAAAGGTAAGGGAATATGGAGTTTTTATTCTTTGATATTACTTCTAATCATCTTAGTGCTCATTTCTACACAATATTTTTAGTTTCAGGTTCTATTTTTGGGTATCTCTTGCAGTAAGCATGCTATTGTGTCTAGTGGTGACCCATGAGGTCACTTGGAGGTATGTTTGGTTGTGCTACTTTATTTTATTTCCACTACTAGTGTTTATTTATCTTGTTCAGTTTATATTCATTTATTTGTCTTTCATTTATGGTCCTAATAATTCCCAACTATCTTATTTTGATGCCCGACACTAGTTGTTAGCCTGAAGATCAGGAACACCCTTTAGTCCTTGTCACGAGCTGGCTTGGGTGACCGGTTTAGGGTTGACCCGAGTTAGTTCATGATATATAATGCATGTGATAGTCTTAAAAACCCACAAATATGAAAGTAATAAATAATCCATAATATAAGAAAAATGATAAATAATCAAAAAACCAAAGGGGAAAACCAAAATAAACTACATGTATGATGTTTTATATGATACAATGTAAGATTATACATGACCATCTCCCTCCTCTACCATCCATGGGTACAAATATGCTCCACTAAGAAGAATTCTACCACAATCAGCACCAAAAAATACTTCATATGCATAAGGCATGATAATGAGGGTGTATATTTATATGCATGGATTAGTATAAACATACCAAATAGGGTTCCCAAGAAACAATAATGTAAAAGAAGAAACAATCTAACTCAACCATGGGTAATAGAAAATGGATGTCCTACAAGAAACCATATATCCTTTAAGGGAGAGAACACGTGACATGATAGAGATATCCATTCTATTCACAACCCAACTAAAAGAGATTCAGTATACAACCCAATATATCAAAAAAAATAAAACCATATAACCTATGTGAACTATTTATAATAAAAGTGGTGAACGTTCACCTCACCAAAGGATGAGCACTATTTACGCGGGTAATTGAAACTAGTAGAGGACCCCCACCTAATCATAGGTCATAGTTGTGGTCTAACTGACTTCATATAAAGAGAGAAATTACCCCAGGTATGTGGGGGGGGGGGTAACTGATCCTTTTAATGTCATGTGGAGGACACTCTCTATGACATAATCATGTGGTCCGGGTGTTCTCTATCCATGATAACTATTTTATGACCATGAATGAACCCCATCAGCAGTCTTATAGAGATAAGGAGACTAATATGCTTAAACACCTTGTATCTCAGCTCATATTCAAAATATAAGTGCACCATATCATTCATTAAGGTAAACAAAATTGGATATACTATCCAAAAAATGAAATTTGAGTCATAAGAAAACAGATATGAAAAATCAGTAGTGATAATAAAATATATGGAATTTACTATATGGGTAATCAAAATTGTATCCCTTTAGTATATGTATAGTTATATAATTCCTCTCAATGAGGTGTGTAAAGGTCTACCGAATTGGAATGTTCGTTGGGGAACATGGCTTGTGGGAATAGATGTGTACTCAATGTGCTCCACCATTTCCAATTTAATATATACTTTTACATAAAAGACGTGTTCTTAGGGTAACAAAACATGTGGACTCCAATGACTCACTCGATGTGTAATGTTGAAGAGGTTGAGTAATGTAATGTCAAGGGAACACAATGTATGGTCCTGAACCACATATAGTGTGTGGAAAAATGAACACCTGGGTGTGATATAACTATACCCACCATGTATGTTAGCTTATAATTATAAAACAAGAAACCTATGGATATTTGGTGTACTATATTTATATTTTAACTAAAACATAATATAATGTTATTGGAAACTACATGTAATGTTGATCTGGAACACATATTGTGTGTTCCATGTCATGAACATAGATTCTATAGAATGTTATCAAATCATCCACCATCACCAATATCAACTCCTATCACACCTCAAAACCATCAAAATATTCCTCCCATGATGTCATTCCACCAATAATCAATTTTCATCCATCTATGGATTGAAATGGATTTCAAAATAATCTCATGTACTGCTCTATCATTTGGTTCATCACTACACTTTGGAACCTACTCCAACACAACATTATAAATCTATTACCACCCAATAATCCTCATGTTTGCGAAGATCTTAACAACTATACCTAAATCAATCTACCGGAGTCTTGGATTTTAATTGAGTGTCATTTTAGATGAAGATATTTTGAATATATATACCAAATGAAGGTCTATGATGGGAACTCAAAGAAAAGGGGAGGAAATATAAGGAAAAATATTGTAGGTAGTTAAATATAGACACTGGGAAGTATATTTTCTAGTTGTTTGGTGTGAAATTCATAGAATAACAAAAGGATAACATAGAAACTTGGCTTTTTAAGAAAAATTATTGAAAATATTAAATTTATTTATAATCGATCTCTTCAGAATAAATACAAGAATAATAAATTCATACTCAAAATCATAAATAATAGAGTGAAAAAATATTATCAATACACTAACTCACCAACATATTGATCAATGATGAATAATGTTTCTGCATTGAGAATCCCTGGTTATTTTGATAGAGACTCCCATTCTATGGGTTAACAAAAGAATATAGATCTTCCTCAATCATCCCATGATCTTATACTCTCACTTTCCTCCTCATACTAGCGTTTATGGTTCCTAAACATATAAATAAAGGTTAAGGGGCTTCTAATTGGATAGATTTAAGAAAATATATAATTATACAATCAATATATTAACTATTTAAATAAAATAATTAATCCACCCATGATGGGTTAACTTTTGAAACCGGAATATGATTGATGAGTACCCCAATACAATGGTAAAACATCCATTATAGATCCAACCACAACCATTGATTTCCCATATGAGGCTTCATTTAGAAGAAAATTAATTGTTATTATGAATTCACACTCACCCACCAAAAACAATATATTATCTATAATATATTTTTATTTGGACTCTATAATGCCTAAAACTCCATGATGACACTGTGAAGAATACCTAAAATATTATTTAAAAATTCTAATGGTTCAAAAATGAAAACTAGAGTTGTTAAATCCTCCCCACCTTTAAGTATTTTTTCATTAAAAAATATTATCCTACATGAAAAGATGAGGGAAATGGGCTCCCATATTGTTCTCATGCTCCCATGAACTCCCTTAAATGTTTCCATGTTTCCAAAGGATACACACTAGAAAAATATCTCACTCATTAAGGGACCTCGCCTAATAGTCCTTGATCAACACTGGGTACTTTGAGAAAGTGGTTACATTATTAATATCCATCTCACCCTAATTGATGACATGTGAGGGGTTATGAACATGTCTCCTGAACTATATCATGTAGAATATTTCATGCATTAGTCCGATTATAGAGGTAATTCTATGTGGTAAGAAACCAAATCCACCCTATTCTAGATCTATAATTGACAAATGGATTTCTAGGATAACTAGCCTCCTTGTCAAAATCTCCATAAATTGAACTATATAGTGATATAATGGAAAACATAACCTCAATCATATAACTATAAATGACTTTGATGATAGATCTCATAAGAATTAATATATCATTGAGCATTCCTCATCAACCTCTGGATCAATCTGACCTTGAAAATAATATCTCCACCATCTTCAATATCAGTACTGATAACTCTCATAACTCCATCCAACACAAGGGTAACCTATAGTGTATCATACCATAATTTTATTATCTATTCCTCTTTAAGTAAATTTGGGGTGATTAATATCTTATTACATATTCAATGAAAAACTAAAATAAATAATGATATATTAGTGATATATAATTATATGTATTATATGTGAAAGGAGAATCAATGGGAATAACCCCATTATGAAACATAGTCATTAAATCGATGGCTATAAATATAAGAAACCCCATTATGAAATAAATATATAAAAGAGAATCAACGGTAATAATAAATGATATCCTTTCTTATGAGTCTTGTTTATTCAAGATAGGAAAGGAAATAACACCACTTGGGTTTTCCCTAGATTAATCTAAAGTTGAACACCAATAAATACAACTAGAGTGAAATTTTGTGTGGGGAAGTTCAAGATAGTTGTAATAACTATGATATCCTTGATAGATGAATCCCCACTCATGAAATTCATTATTTCTTATCTTTCCCATAAATCTTATATGGAAGTCTTATATGATTTCTATGTAGAAATTTGTGTGATAAGTATAAATTAATGTAATAAGTTTTACATATTCTATCATTTTTATATTTTTAGTTTTTATAAAAATCAATTTCCAAATAAATTTAAATGGTTTTATTTAAAAAATATTTTTTACTATTTCTTTGGTAATAATCACTCCATTTTAAAAATTAGGATTATAAAACATTTAATTTCAAATGAAATAAAAGTTAAAGCAATTATTTTTCTATAAATTATCTATTTTTATCAAAATGAACAATATTAATCGCTATTGACTAATAAATTTAATGAATTGTTTTGAATATATATATATATATATTAATATTTTCTGTTCATTAATATATTTTTTACAATGAAATGAACATGAAAAAATTTATATTATGCATCAGAATACCTTTTTACTAAAAAATGTTTTTCTATGTTATGTGTATTTATATTAAAATTTATTTTTATAACTTTTTTAATTTTTATTAGATGAAAAGTATTTTTTTGGGTTTCCAGGACCTAAAGCGGAAGCTGGTGGGCCGGGGATTTTAAAATTTTCGTCGACGCAATGACAGTACTTGTCGATGACGACGATCCAAGCCCCGGAGAGGTCCGAGGATCTCGCGTAGATTATTAAGAGCACAAAAATAAAACGAAAACATACTCGTTGCATATCCGAAGTCGTTGTCGACTGCTACTGGTCGACGTCGATCGTTTAACGAAGGATCCATAGTAGGATCCCTCTAGATCGTCCACACGCGCCTCAAAAATCTGCGATAATGCCGATTGCCGAACTCAGGGTGCTAGCCCAGCGATTAAACGATATCTTCGACATCCCGACGATCACTAAATCGTCGATCTTGCGATGCGTGAGGAGATACTTGATCTGAGCTCTTGGATCTTCACCTTCTCTCTCTAGGAAGCAGAAAGAGATAGAGGCTCTCAAATTTCATTCCATAAACGAATTAATAGTGATGTGCACCCCCAAGAGAGAGAGCCTCCTCCTTTATTTATAGAGATGTTGATAAATACACGATAGGGTTCCCCGGCCCCCGTTAATATCAACGTTCTCTAAATAAATAATTATGACGACTTAAAACTGCGTCAATATTATTTATTAATTTTATCACATACTTCTAATATATAAAATATATTACGAGATAAAAATCCAAGACTTTTAACTCGACTCGATGTCCCACTTAATATTAAATGAACCTTGAATATTAAAATAATATTCGTTCGATTAATATTTTTTCGTATTTACTAAACTCGTAAGTAAATTAAATAAATTCAATCCAAAATATTTGTAACTTGAATATTAATGAATTTATTTAATTCTTTTAGTGATCGACAACTTGGACAATGCTTGGGCCCCATGGTGGGGCCCACTAGGTCCATTACCTATTCAACTAAATAGCTGCAGATTATTGAATACACTGTTGTGTGTGACCCTCTAGGACCTTATCTCGATATCAGTGAATAAAATTCACAGACCAAGAGCGGGGTCTAGAAACCCGTCATGTCCCCTAAAGAGATAAGGATAGTCATAGCAATGACTACCATCCTACGAACACTGACTGGGTACTATAGTATCTTTGTTATTAAATATCTCATAAAGAAGGACACACTCTTGTGTCATTGTCCTTATCTTGATTTATTATTTGTTGATCTATCCAGATGGATTCACCTTTCTACTTCTTTGGCCAAATACTTATGAAGGCGGCACCATCCTAATCAACCAGGCCTGAGATACATAACTTCCTAAACTTATAAGTGATAAATCCTTTCTTGACCATTCAACCAACGTTATACCACTAATGACGCACCCGACACAAACTACCTTGCCACGACATTACTGCCATGGTTTTCAACTTGCATGAAAGTACGTAATTAAATGATATACATTGGTAATGGTCTCAAGTCCGGAGGCCAATACACATGTCCGTAGATAGGAACAACCAATGACACCCAAAACATGTGGTGTTCCTATTGGCGGGTTTGTCCTCATGATCTCACTACTAGAGATCACCAAGTGCGAACTTCATGAGAAGAAGTCTCAATGCTTATGAGCCCCCAACACATGATAGTCAGACATCTTCTATGTCTAGTCAGTAAGATGTATCTATACTATAGAACATATATTTAAGATCAATGTCATTGTATCTTGAGGTTCTCATTATAGCATGGGATCTGCTATAACCTCTCGACACAACCAATAACCTTTGGACATTACCATTATTATAGTGGACGCAGAAAAGTCTGCACTATAATGGTAAGAAATCATCATGCATATCTAACTGTACACATGATACGGTAATCAAAAGTACTACGTAGTTGGGTCTAGGGAACCCACTATTTCAACACTCCCACTTTCACTAGAGCCAACTTTATAACTAAACTTGTTAGCTACTCACATGATAAATACCATGCTTCTGCTTAGTAATGGATTTAACTGCTGGGCCTGCCACGTTTTCACTGCATGGCTTATCTGCTATATGTGACCTCATATGATTGAGTAAAACTTCTCAAGACAGGGTATCACCGAGTATTTTACTTTTTTCCATTGTCATAACTTGAAAACTTGGCTAGTAAGAATATCATAATTCTCATTATGATAATACTTTTCTCACTAGGTGTGGATCCAAGAACTGGAACAAATCGTTGCAATTTATAACTGCTTCTTAGCTGCCTTAGAAGCTGCAACATACTCAGTATTTGTAGGTATGGCTACCATAAGTTGTTATGAGCTTGAATCGCTCATCTCCTTTGCCTAACTGTGATACTAGATCGAATTGATCTAAGGACTAGAAGTATGTGTCCCACCATAACTTGTATATCTTTCTCTCCATATTCCAGGTACACATCATTTTTACTCACCAAAGTACAAGATGATAGTTCTGACTGCATCACTTTCAGTGCTCCTAGAAATAATTGATATCTGCCTATAATAAATTATATCCTAGCAGTATCAATTATTGTACATATTATGGCATATGTGATTGATCCATTTCTAAAGCATATGGTATCAATTCACTACTTTAATCTCTACACATGCTCCGAACATGTTAACCTGGAAAGATTAAGCCATGTGACATAGGCAACAATTCTGAACTTGAATTATTCCAACAATGTCACTATATGTACGATTGAATTGGACCAAGAAACCTTTGGATCTATCTCAGTGGATCCTATTCCCTAGAACATAGGTTGCTAATTTAATTCAATCATTGGAGAATTACTTTTAACCTGATATTATCTAACTTTAAGATCAAGATCTTTTTTTATATGTTGCCGAACATATATCACTTGGAAAACATTGGCGCTTCAACTAACCTTTGGTAGACACAAGGAAAATATTCATTTATAATGAATGCTCTAAGATTTTGTTGCTTACTTTAATCCAGACTTGTATTTCAGTAACTTGCAACCCTTATTGGAATCATTTGATGTCATCATCTCTTTCTGGTTGCGTCGTATAGACACCTTCCATGAAAGATGAACTTGAAATCGAATGAACAATAAAAGGATCTTAGAAGTTTGGCTATGACAAGTAAAATTCTAATTGATTTATGAATACCTACTTAGTATAACCAATCAAGCCTTATTGGTACCATACTTGTACCATCCATGTATCATTTCATTTTAATACCCACCGCAGTATTCAATAAATAATCCCCTTTGCAATTTGATACATGGAATCCATTATTGAATTTTAGTTGATCGTGTCAATCTTAGATCATTTCTTTATACTACTTACTTATAGAATTTATTATTATTAATGAATAATATATCACCGATCATGGTTATTATAAAACCATCACCATGGTTTTATTATTCCTACGCAGTATGTGTCTCTAGAACATTCATATTCCACATGTACTTGTGGAACTTGTTACATATTCCAACCAATTGTGCATATCGATCATTAACTAAGTCCAAGTCAATTTAGCTCCCACGATCTCTAATAGAGATGTGCATCCTTGTATAGAAATATAGTCTAATACTTGACTACATATTTTCTATCTTAGGGATTTAGGTAATATCTTAAGCAACTGTTAGGATAATTACCTTAGATGCACAACGTGTTTAACTTGATGCATGTTTGTTTAAAACGCTTTGAATCTAAACACGTCCTATGACATAATGGTTTTTCCATCATATTATGACTCGTATGAAATCCATTTGTCAATTTAGTTGGAATATTTGTTATGGTATTACGCTTTTATTTGAAAATCACATTTTGTAATATGATGGAAGTTTCTACAAGTTACAACATTGATACAACTTACATCATAACTTTGATTTGTAACATATGCGTTTAGGAATTTCTCCACGCTACATGTTTGTTGATTAATGTTAATATGTAAGACTCATCATCGATCCTCCTTATGAACATCAATACGGTGATGTATATAAGGTAACATGCATTTAGGAATTACTCTATGCTACATTATCATGATCGATGATTGTTTGGTCAAGATATTCTTCAGCCTGCCGATCCGAAGCAACTCGTATCTTCTGACCGAACATATACTTCATTGGTACATTCCTTAATGACTTCAAGGAATCTTATGAAGTATCTTTACCTCTGGATTTATTTGTAATAGTTCACAATCTCGTGTTGAACTAACCTCGGAAGCCTTGTTGCGTACCTTTATTTCCAAAGGTTTCTTTTTCTAAACTAAATATGTCAATTATACCATAGGTGTTTAGGTGTGCTGAGCCTAAATACCATACTGGGTATATGGTTGACGTCCGATTTTAGTTTTACATGACAAAGAATCATATTTCCAGAACTGGGTAGGTCTAACATTTTATATTCATCATGTATTTCCATTGATTCAAATAGTAGTGAACTATTTTTTGAGTATGTCACCTTAAACAAAATTCATTCCAAAACATGGAATAATGTATCATCATGTCCAAATGGGCCCATGAGATAAATGTTTTTGGTTATACTCCACAACTTGTTCAATTTGAATCAATCACTTGTCAGTTAGAAGTTATGTGTTTCTCCCTGCTGACTTAGGAATCACCCTTTCTCAGCTACTTGGAGAAGACACTTACATCTAGTAATGTTTATCTACTTAATTGGTTATTGTATTTCAATACATATATGTTAGAATACCCAAGAAGAATGTTAGAAACATTAATATATTTTATGAATATAAACTGAATGAGAATCGAGTACTTGCTTCTTGTATTTTAGTTTTTAAACTTCCATGAATTTATTTCATTATGTGATGCAAATAACCTCTTATTAAATAACCAACCACTTTTCATTGAAGGACATGATGAAGGTGCCTTTGGCGTAACTTTCCATAGGCGTTTTTTCCTTTTCATTCAATTCATTCTCCATAATAATAAAAGGCGTTATTTCTAATATTCTTATTACTTGGAAAATATTACCTTAAAGGTAATGAAGCGCTTACTCTATACCATTAATTTGTATCTTAAATGAAACTAGAGTAATTGGGTGTAAATGGTATAAGAAATGGGATGGCATGAAAGATTGTGAATCGTCCTTGCCTTTACACAAACTGAGTGCGACCATCACATTCAAATCTTTCTTCACTTTCTCCTTGAAAGGATCTTGGAGATGAGACTACATGTGATCATCATCTTAGTCTTGATGTAGCGACCACAACTAACATCAGAAATTGATGATAGAATTATGAAAGAACCATCATATGCTAGATTCATAAGTCTCCTGTAAGCAGTTTTTCACCCTCGCTTCCTAAGGTGGCTTAGCAGGTTGGGACAGAAGCACCTTGAATTTCCATTGTAGTAGTAATGTGCACAAGCACCTACACTACATTGAGGAAATTAGTGCTTTGTTTAGACATTAACTTTGTCTAATATTTATCGCAGTTTTATTGTGGTATTGCTTTCCATTATCTACAAATATACTTTAGAAAATTGTACTTTTATGTGATTGCCTAATCTGACATTACTGATTATTTAATCATTAAATGTCTCCCACTAATTTTTTCGAATTCTAGGAACCCTATGTACTTGAATAGGAATACTCTTGAGTATTCTAGTGGCAAGGATCCTTGAACCTCCCTCATAGTCTACAAGATAGGGCTACACAACTACTCGGAGGGTCTAAGGTAGGATTTTGGCTGGCCAACCGCATTAGCTCGCGGTTCCTTGATCTGTTGAGTGAAGTCCCATCTTCAAAAATCATTTTCTGATTTACTCAATGCTTGCCTCTAAAATTACAACAAACTAGCTAAGGCTATATCCTTGCTGTAATTTTTTTTAATTCGACCCACCACACAAATAAGAACTCCCCGGTAGTAAGAGACACCCTCATCTAAGGCATGAACCGGCACCTCGAACACCCGGTTTTGTTCAAACATGAATGATGGAAGGCTGTTTGTGACTTAATATTTTCTTTGATGGTTTATGTTTTTCTCTCGAAGAATGTAATCCATTCCTATTAATCTTGTTCATATTTGTTGTCGCACTCACAACTGAAATTTAATAGAAATCAAACGTCTCTTCTTTATGCATTTTATTATTTATCATTTTCTGTATTTTTTCTGTTGTTCTAAAAATGAATAAAATAATAAATAAATGCATAAAGTTAAAACTACTACCCGACTGGCCTTGAGCATCTAAACGACCTAACCGCATCTTACCTGAGTTGAAGCTTGACTCAAAATGCAGCTTGCCCCTTTTCTTGTATGTTTGCTGGTCTTCTACAGTGTCTCCATGTCTTGGCGGGGTCTACGTCATTTCTTGGAATACCACCTCGCCTTGGTGGAATCCATGCGTCGTCTTGCATCGTCGTACACCACCTTATCCTAGCGGGGTCTACGTCGCTCATCGTCTTCGTCCGAAGTACAAAGATACTCGCGCGCAGGCGAGGGGGACTCGGGTAAAAATGTATATCATATAATTATTGGGCGCACATGCCCTTATACATTTTAACCAAAAATAGATGATGCGAAGACTGTCTTTAATTAATTACAATCATCGCACATAGTTTAAATAGTTAATTAAAATAATAATTAAAAGCAGACATACTAAGGTCGATGCTCAAGACCAGACGACAGGTAAAATTAAAGGGCGATAAAATTAAAATGCATTAATTATGATCGAGGGTTTATATAATTAAATTAAAAGAATTAAATAATTCAAATAATTTAATTAATTTTCGGCCTGTCAATTAATTTAATTTTAATGCCAAAATTAAATTTATTTGACTTAATTCAATTTAATACTTAAATTGAATTAATTTTATTCAGGTATTAAAATTATTCACCAAAAATAATTTTAATTAATTTAATTTATACACTAAAATTAAATTAATTAATTTAATTAATCTTGATTAATTAAATGTGGTCGAACCCCTAAAACACAATTGCATGGCCTGTGCGGGTCGGGCCGAACCCGCGCATGGCAATGCCTTGGCTGAAATGGGTCGGGCCGATCCACCCAAACCCGTTCCGGGTTGGGCAGGTCCGCTCAGACCGCTTCGGTGCCAACCTTTGCCCTATGGAAGGAATTGCAGGCAAAAAGATACCTCCCAGGTGTTGTCTCATGACAAAAAAGAAGGGTGACACCTACATCACGCCGCTGCGGGAGGCCGGATGCCGGTGCAGCGGGAAGCTGGGGCGACGCGCCTTTGAGGGTAGCTTCCTGGTGGCATGCATGTGGTGTCCCAGCCTGGCCGGTGCCGAGAGGCATGTCACAAGGCCATGGCAGTGTCCAACCATGATCTGGTTGGAGTCGTGCATGCACGGACAACGGCTTGGGGAAGGGGTCCGACTGTCCAGTGGTGGCGGCGGGCTGCTGCATGAACCCTTACTGCTGCATGCGGGTACGGGGATGCAGGGACCAGCAGAGAAGAGTTTCAGAAAGCTGCTGTGGGTGGTCTGCATGGCGAAGCCCGGGAGGAGGTGGTATATCAGATCTGCATGCATGCCAGGGCTCTCGCGAGGGCAGGGTGCGGAGGTGGAGGTCGTCCGGGCTGGGTACCTGGGGCATGGGGTGCTCGGCAGGGTGCACGGCGGGCTGAGGCGAGGCGCAGTGTGCGCTGCATGGTGGCCAGCGGGCTGCTGGAAGGAGGCGGCTGCAGGGGTGCGGCTCCGGCGGGAGCTGCTCTAGGCCGCGCAGGAGAGGAGGCCGGGTGGAGGGTGCAACTTGCAGGTGGCATGTACCATGCGGGAGAGGAAGTATCCAGGGCTGTCAGCGACCCTGGCTACGGGCTGCTACAGCACGCGGGAGAGGGAGCAGTAGGGAGGCAGCCGACGTCCAGGCGGTGAGCAGGCCATGGGGTGAGGCGGCCCCTTGCTGGCCGTCGTGGAAGGGACTCCCGGCAGTGCTACAGTGCACCGCGCGGGAGGAGGGAGGGGGTCCGCTCGGACCCCCATGGTACCCTTTTTTTTTTGCTGTGCTATTCCACGTGCAAGACTCGGCCTCCCCTTTGTTTCTTTCTTTTGTTGTCCACACGATAGACCTCCTCTTTCCTTTTTTTATTTTATCACTTTAAGACTTATTTTAAGTCTTGGTTCCACCCATTTATATTTTTTGAAAAATGATTCAAGTCTCCATTTAATTCTTAAGGCTAAAGATAGACTGTTAAAATAAATAATAATAAAATTATTATAACAAAATAATAATTCATTATTATTACATTATTCTAATAATAGAATAATAATAATTATTAAAATTATATAATTATTATGAAAATTATTTAATTTGACAAATTGTAATTTTCACAATTTTAATTACATTAATTAAACCAATATCAACTTGATCGGTTCCGCTGGATGAAATAAAATTAGTACCCGAGATCAAACTGCATATTGATCCAATCCGAAAATTTAAATTGACCATATCATGGCCGTTCGAGATCGAATCGAAGCGCGGTTTGAACCGCTGGGACCGTTTTCGAACCCTCTACTTAATATTATAAAAATTAATTTTATTTGGCTCAGAAAAACTACGCTCTCCCTTTGATACCACTATTGGGTTTCTGAGACCCGCAGCGGAAGCCGTTGGGCCGGGGATTTTAAAATTTTCATCGACGCAACGACGGTACTTGTCGTTGCCGACAATCCGTGCCCCAGAGAGATCCGATGATCTTGCGTAGATTGTTAAGAGCACAAAAATAAAACGAAAACATACCCATTTCATATCTGAAGCTGTTGTCGACCGCTACTTGTCAACGGCGATCGTTGCACGAAGGATCCATAGAAGGATCCCTCTAGATCGTCCACATGCGCCTCAAAAATCCGCAGGAATGCCGATCGTCGAACTCCGGGTGCTAGCGCAGCGATTCAACGATATCTTTGATGTCCTGAAGATCACCTCATCGTCGATCTTGCGATGCAGGAGGAGATACTTGATCCGAGCTCTTGGATCATCATATTCTCTCTCTAAGAAGTAGGAGAAGAGAGAGGCTCTCAAATTTCATTCCATAAACGAATGAATAGTGATGTGCACCCCCAAGAGAGAGATTCTCCTCTATTATTTATAGAAATGTTGATAAATAACTGATAGGGTTCCCCGACCCCCGTTAATATCAACGTTCTCTAAATAAATAATTACGATGACTTAAAACTGTGCCAATATTATTTATTAATTTTATCACATACTTGTAATATATATAATATATTACTTGATAAAAATCCGAGCCTTTTAACTCGACTCGATGTCCCTCTCAATATTAAAAGAACCTTGAATATTAAAATAATATTCATTCGATTAATATTTTCTCGTATTTACTAAACTCGTAAATACATTAAATAAATTCAATCCCAAATATTCGTAACTTGAATATTAATGAATTTATTTAATTCTTTTGGTGATTGACAACTTGGACAACGCTTGGACCCCATGGCGGGGCCCACTATGTCCATATACCTATTCAACTGAATAGGTGCGGATTCTTGAATATGCTGTTGTGTGTGACCCTCTAGGTCCTTATCTCGATAGCAGTGAATAAAATTCACAGACCAAGAGCTGGGTCTAGCAACCCGTCATGGCCCCTAAAGAGATAAGGATAGTCATAGCAACGACTAGCATCCTACGAACACTGACTGTGTACTATAGTCTCTTTGTCATTAAATATCTCATAAAGCAGGACGTACTCTTGTGTCATCATCCTTATCTTGCTTTATTATTTGTTGATCTATCGAGATGGATTCTCCTTTCTACTGCTTTGGCCAAAGACATATGAAGGCGGCACCATCCTGATCAACCAGTCCTGAGATACATAACTTCCTAAACTTGGAAGCGAAAAATCCTTTCTTGACCATTCAACCAAAGTCATACCACTAATGACGCACCCGACACAAACTACCTCACCACGACATTGCTGCCATGGTTTTCGCCCTACATCAAAGTACGTAATTAAATGATATACATTGGTAATGGTCTCAAGTCCGGAGACCAATACACATGTCCATAGATAGGAACAACCAATGAAACCCAAAACATGTGGTGTTCTTATTGGAAGGTCTATCCTCATGATCTCACTACTAGAGATCACCAAGTGTGAACTTCATGAGAAGAAGTCACAATGCTTGTGAGCCCCAGCACCTGATAGTCAGACATCTATTGTGTCCAGTCAGTAAGATGTATCTAGACTATAGAACATATGTTTAAGATCAATGTCATTATATCTTGAGGTTCTCATTATAGCCTGGGATCTGTTATAACCTCTCGACATGACAACTAACTTTTGGACATTACCATTATTATAGTGGACGCAGAAATGTCTGCACTATAATGGTAAGAAATCATCATGCATATCTAACTGTACACATGATACGGTAATCAAAAGTACTATATAGTTGGGTCTAGGGAACCCACTATTTCAACATATTTCATATTTTTAATAATCATTTCCAAATTAATTAATAAGTTTAATATCACTTTTAGGAATATAAAAATTTAGCATGGAAAAAATGCACACCTTGACAACGACTAAAATAAAGTAAAAGTGTTAAATCATGTGGTAAAAACCTAAAAAATCATAAAAATGATATTTGAATTAAATTATAATGAATTTATCAACTTATCCATATATAATATTCATTAGTTTTTATGTTTGGATCAAATTTTCTATAAAATTATTTTTCATTCTATATTAAGTAATAAGTATTTTAAAAAATGCCAGTCCCCCACTTATAAAATACCCCTCCAACACCCCTTCCATGCCACTTATTAAATTTTAATTATTCTTCATTATCTACCATATTTTATTTACTAATAATATAATATGAATTTTTTCATATTATTTTCCATAGATATTTCCCAATTCCATTAAAACTATGAAGGTTTCCAAGAGGGCATACAATTTCTTCATTGTATATAATAACTTATTATTAGTGTTTTTTATTAATACTGTTCATCCATATATTACTAATTATAATAAAGTAAATTAATAAAATCTAAATAATATAATTATTATTATTTAATTGAAATATTTTAATAAAATCAGTTCATAAACAAATTCATCCATTTATTATAGAATATTTTAAGTTAATTTAACCACTCATGTGCACAATACAATAAGTTTTTTTTTATCATGGTTGATTATTGAAAATTAATTACTGGTAATATATGATATTAATAAGAAATTAATTATTTTTTAGTTTCTATAATGGTAATATTATTACTTAATTAATGGTTAATATACAACCCTTTATTTGTTAATTTTTCTTAAAATGAGCATGTTATGAATTTCATCTTAGGGAATCAGACCCGAAACTCCCATGGAATGAACCTATAAATTCATAAATCATTATTGAAAATATGTTCAAGTTTAGAAAATAATTTTGAGATTATGGACCTATTTTATAAATTATTTCACCATGTTCAAAATTCCAATATAGTTCTGTAGAAATTTATCAAACAATCCCATGTCGCCGATGAGAGAAACAACAATAAAATAAATGAATAGAATATGATAATAAATGGAACTTAACAAATGATGTATATAATAAAATGGTTCTAAATGAAGTATTTATTAAACCTAATTTTTCTATTCAAGATTTTATACACACACACATGCCTAATGATTTGGGACCTGTTGTAAGGGAACTTTCAAACCAACCTCTTTTCCCTTGGGTAAAACATTATATCTCTATACCTCACATTCTATCTCTAAAATCCCCATTTATATATTAGATATATTTGTGTGTGGATTAAATATAAAACTAATTTAATTTTCATTTATTTTCTAGGGTTATAGATTTTTTTCAATTTATCTTCTCAATCTTTGTTTAAAACAAACCAGGTAAGTATCAAATTTCATTTTCAAAATTCTATTTA
Source organism: Viscum album (assembly GCA_963277665.1). Taxonomy (NCBI): domain Eukaryota; kingdom Viridiplantae; phylum Streptophyta; class Magnoliopsida; order Santalales; family Viscaceae; genus Viscum; species Viscum album. Next base: position 685,511,965 of record OY728142.1, on the reverse strand, counting down.
ATGTGTGAAAATTTTAAATTTTATTGACATAAATGATTTCAAAAAATAATAACTTTTTAAAAAAAAAAATATTATAGTTCATTAATAATTTTATATAAAACATAATGTTCTCTAATTCTTTAATGATTATTTACTCATTCCTTAAAATATCATTTAAGAAGATAAATTTTATAAATTATTCTACACTCCCTTATTATGATGTTATTTTACTTAAAACTCATATTTAAGATATATTATTATTTATTAAAATATGAAGGTAGAAAATCATTTAATTGTTTCTTATATTGTGAATCATTAAGATATATCATTTAGTTATGTTTGAGATAAGATTATATAACCCCTTTGATTTTCATGGGCTTTTCTTGTGTTTATGTCTTATAAACGAATTCTTTATATGGAACATATAGAAATATACATATTATGATTTCATAGGTTGGACTATAATTATATAGCCTCCCAATTCCTTTTTTAATGTTTTCATATCATGAGATACCATGTATGGTGCACGAGAAATGGGCCTAGAACACTATGTTATGTTATGTTACCAACGATCCTTGACTTAATCTCATGATTTCATGTTTAATTTATATTTAATACTGGTATGATTACATGATTCATTGATATATAATACTTTATTCCATGATTCCATGTGATTATGTTCATTTATGTTATAATTTTATACTTGTAAACTATTAGGTTTTTTTATCTTTATTATGTTTGTTTCCTTACTGGGCTTTATAGCTCACTATTTTATCAATGTGTGTTCCCAAGGTTTAATTTTTACTAATAAAATATACAAGGGTATTAATGGATCCTTAAAATGATTTAAATAATGTAAATTTTTTATTTATAAATTTATTTATTATGTATCTAATTTCCTAATGCCACTAGACCTCTAGATTTCACGTTTTTGTTTTACTAAATTTTAGATTTAAAATAATGTAACAATATGTGTATGTGACATGAGATGTTATAGTTTGTATCATTCAATATTTTAGTTATTTTTGGGAATCTATTTAGATAATATAATATAAAATATACCATAAATAACTAATGTTTAAATGTATAAAATATTATGCTATGATATACTTGACACTTATGAGTTACTTTTTAATTCATTATTTTCTATTTATCTTCCAATTAATTTTATTATAATCATTACTTATATTATTTATTATATTAAAATGATATAAATAGGAGAAAACACTCCAAAAAATTATGTTATAGATAATGAAATGTTTTCCCAAATGAGAATCCAAATGTGATGGTGTGGGAGTTGAAATCCTCTTGGAAGTACTCATGGAAATGACCCAAGTTATGAATAGTAATTGGAATAATGTGAAAAAAATCCTTCTCCCAATAGATAAAAATATATTGGTTGATTATTTTATATGTAAATTTACTCCCATATTCAGATAATATTTTTATCCTCTAATTGATGAAAAGTTTATTAATTCAACTGATAATATATTCATTGTCCTTCAGTACTCTAAGAAAGAAAATTTTATATTGGTTTATCAGTGGTGGTAAGTAATTATGAATAACAAAAACAAGTCATTGAATCAATCAAGTGGGATTCATTAAGTAAAATTTAATTCTATAAATATTTTCCTCAACTATCATTCTTATGATTATAGATTTTCATGGACTCAAGTAGAGAAAGGATGAAGCAATCGAGTCATATGTGGAAATATTCATATGTTTTGTAATTAATGCCTCTAAATTAATCATTTAACCTAAATTTAAGTATGAAAACTTCCTTTTATTGGATAAATTCTAGTCATATAAATGATTTAACAATTAAAGGCTCCATAAATTACAATGAAATAGTTTTGTGTTCCCTTAATGTTGACATTGAGATCATTGACTCTTAAGGGTCTCATGCTAATGGTGATAAATATTGTTGAATGGAGTTCAAATATAGAGGTTTAAGGTATAAATATCATATATAAAGTAAATAAACTACCCATCTATCATAAATTTAGGATTAATCATCCATAAAACAACATTAAGTGAATAAGAAGATGTTACAATTGTGGAAAGGAGAGAAAACGAGACAATTCATGTTGAAGGGGGTTTAAAAACAAAATAATACAATGGGAGAAAGGAAGTATCTTGTAAATCCTAAACCCATGGTCTAAAGAATAAATGATAAAGAACATATACATCGTGAAAGTAAGTCTACCAAGCTAAATTATTTGAAGGATAACTGGTGAAAAAAACTCAAAGGCCAAGAGAGTAAGGATGGAATTATGTTATCCCTACTAGTGGTACGAATCATGAAAATGAAGTAGGGATATATACACTTTTTATTAATTCATGAATATAAAATATCATATTTTATTTGAGTTCTAAAAACTCTTTTATGTCCAAATAGTATGGTAAAAATATTTAAATACCACCTCAATACATTGAGGTTCATTTATTAGTGAAAATACCAAGTGGAGAAACTATTGGATCTCAAGTAAACAACTCTTCCCAAGAAAACCTTGTTGGTAAGAATCTATTAGTTAAACTTATTATACATACAATGTGGAAATCAATGATATAATGGGAATGGAATGGTTGTATTTATATAGAGACAACATCAACTGTCGAGAGAGGGAAAACAATATCTATATAAAAAATCATTGTATGATTCTATAAAAAAGTGAGGATGATGATGAATCTTCAATGAAAAATAACCATCATGTATAGATATTATTCCCTTATATGAAATAATATCTAGTTATAATGATTAAGACAAAGGAGAAGATCACCATTGAATACATTCATATTATTACGTAATATGTTGATTTATTCCCTAAATATTTCCATTACCTTATTCAAGATTAATATGTTGAGTTATCAGTTGAACTTATACCTAGAGCTCTACCCATATCAAAGATTCCTTATAGAATTTCCCCATTGAACATTAAGAACTGAATTATAAATGGTATGATTATCTATAAAAGGATTCTATAATCCCAAGTGATTCACTATGGCATCCACTGATTCTATTTGTTATGTATAAGGATGGATAAATTCATATCTACATTGATTATTTTTGGCTAAAAAGAACGTGATAATGAACAAATATCCCCAGTTGTAAATTGATGATGTGATTCCTCATAGCTACACCTCTATAATCTAGTGTGAATAAACACATTATGCTCTTGTAGACTTTGAAATGGATCAAAGAAACCCAATTTTAACCATAAATAAATACTATATCACTAATAAATATTGATTAACATACATTTACAGAAACTTTTAGGTTAATAGTTTTATAGATTTATGAAATTATTTAAACTAATAAATCCTATTTATTTCCCGACCATGGGATATTTTTTCCACTATATAAGAAACTACTTAATCTATAATAAGTCTTCAAAATCTCCCACAAAATTCTCCAGACATGCTACTCTTATATAATTATCATGTCTCATACTTCCTTTTATAAACTTGGGGAAATGAAAACATAATAAGGGTGAGAAAAAATTCTTAGAAAGAGAAATCATATATTAGTATCTTTCATGGCATGAATAATCTTACAAGAGTGAATAAGAATGAAATAATTCCATATAAATAAGGACATAATCATTGAATAAATTCATGCATGAAATTACACTATAAAAAATCACATGGATAATAATAATTTAATTAATTATGATTTAATTAATATTGTTATACATATTTATATTTACCTTCAAGGTCTTTTCCAAGACATCATTCTTTCTTTTAATCCCACATCCAAGAAAAAATTATTTCCTTCAAGGACTCAGCAAAAAAATCATTATTTTTTCATTAGGTAGGAAATTCCAAATACCCAAAACATTTTTCTCATTATATTAATAGATGAATCGAGGGTCTATATAATATCGGTACCAACTTATCACTTCTTTATGTCCAATTAATTCATCATGTGGTGGATATTAATACAAATTCAATACATAATCAACTATATAACATAATCAATAATAATTTATATTGAGAAACAAAAGTACACAATTTAAATACTTTTAAAATCAATAAATTAACATAATCCATATATAGAAATGATGTTTTTGGTTAAACAATTAATAATCAACTTTCATTAATTATCCATAGTCATCCCTATTAGAATAATAATATATGGGGTTTCAATACTTTACATAGTCAAAAAATAATCATAGTTCATCAACAAAAATAAGGTGGATAGATAAAAAACAAATCCCAAGTGTAAAAAAAGGAATATCAAAATATGATAACAATTTTTAATGACACTATCATAACAAGAACAGTTTTAATAGTTCCACATAAGAAATGAATTGGAATAAAAATCATTCCGATAAAAAATTATGATTTTCAAAGACAAATGTAGTAATGTATTTAAAATATTTTAATCCCATTATGTAAAATTTTATGAGAGGATTTAGAATGTAATCCATGGATAATATATACACCATGAAAAAGGTAACTTGTGGTGAATACAATACATATATCAATGAACGAAAATTTATTTTAAAACACCCTTAATGTAATGGTTATGTAAGAGTAAAATTAATATAAAATTAAATTAAAATATAATTAAGTTAAATATATTCATTAAAATTGAAGTAAATAGGGAACTGAATCAACTATATAAAATAAACAATGGTTTGAAATATGATACAAGTCTAATAGAATTGAAAATAGAGACAAATAACACTTATGATTTTAGAAAAATATCAAATTAAAACACCAAAAATAATATAATATAAAATGAGGCATTAAATATAATGAATAATTAGAGGATGATGATATGAAATATTAAATTTTAATAGATACAACATCCAAGTGAATATACAATATATTATAAGAAATATGTCTCAAGGAGTAAAAACTAAAAAATATACCCTTATAGTGTCATAATCATTCAAATTGAAAATATAATGATTTTAAAACATGGGATGGATTTAAATATACATTATATTTTACGAAGATTTATTATAAAATATTTCCATGGATAATATATACTCCAAAAAATTACACATTTGGTGAATACACATCATATCTCAATGAAGGAAAATAGAGATAGAAAAACCCGTAACTTAATTATTACTTAGTATAAATTCACTATAACCTCCTGTATAAAAAAATTCAATAATAAAATATTTGAAAACCATATTAATTTTTATTTCCCTTTATATAGTTAATTTAAATCCATTTTTTACATATATATTAATCAGTTATTATTTTTTAATATCTTCAGGTTTGAGGGAATTTGGATTTTTTGTTTTATGCATGTACTGGGTGATGGGGTAAATCCTTTATAATTAGTTAAAATCTTATAATTCATAGATAATATATGATTTTAAAATCATGGTGTCATAATGGTTCATCACATATAATTTTATTTTTTCAATGTTAAGGGAATGGTTTGTGAAAATGAAATTATAATGAACTTGTTCTAACAAATTTATTGATCAAAAGGTGAAATATTTATAAATATATTGTACATAAATAATACCATTAAAGAATCATTAAAACATATTAAGTAAGTTATTATTATTTTATATTATCATTATATAATTTTATTAAATCATTCAAAAATTAAATTTTATAACATCATTCTCATATGTGGTAAAACTAACCCAAAAGGATAATGTTATAATGATATAATTTGTAAGAATGTTTTTGGCATTGAAAAAATTCATCCAATTATTGTAAAAATAATAAAAACATTATCCAAGAGTATATTTCATTTTTAATTATTATATTGGATAGGTCATTGATCCTAAATGGACTTACAGATCGAAAGTTATTATCGTATGAAGTGAGACTATAGAAAATGTCTAGAAATGGAAATTATGGAATGAAATACAGAATTTTATGAAATTCAAATAATTTACAAAGTTATAAATTTCAATAATATCTATATTTCATGAAAGTAAAACTCCCATGAATGATGGTAAATTTCATGAATCTTAACTCCAGTTCAAAGAAGTCACTTGGTTGTGCGGAGCTTGAGGCTATAAAATCCGCACAACGTATGTCTCTCTATGAAACTACAACTTTTGTGAAGATGAACATATTTCCTAAAACAAATACATTAATAAAATATGGTAAATTTTTTTAAAAAAATCTTATGAATTGATATTTTATAAATACCCCCATCGAATCAACATTCCAATAGGTGATGTTGAGCAGTGACATCATGCTCTCAATTCAAAAAACTCCAAATAGTTCCACAGATTTGTGTAACTCATTATTCCTTGGGAAATATTTCAAAAATAACCCCATGTGATCTCTTCCATATATTGGTTCATGTTTGAAAATGTTTCATGAAACTTTTATCCATGAAGAAAACTTTTCAGGAAATATGTTCATCCCTCACAAAACTCCAATTTTTTCAAAACTGCACTATTTTAAAAAATAGTGTTTTGCATATCTATTTGTAACTCTCATTTCACTATGAATAATTTTAAAAATATTATCATATTTTAGAAATTCCTACTTTTTGAAGCACCCACCCTCACATCACTTTGTCTATACCATTAGGGATGCACCCCCACACCCCTCCTTAGGATCTGTGTTGGGATATGCTCTTGGGTCCCTACTATGGTCCCAATGCTACGATCACTATTTGCCATAAAAAATGGAGAGTCACACCATGAATTTTGGGCTAGGTTGTAGAAATTTTGTTTTTCACCCTTATATATCCCTAAAAACAACACCTAAAATTCCATGAGTCGAGATAAATTTATTCACACCCTAAAACACCTTGATTTGACCAACTCATCTTGGCCCCTTTATCATAAAACAATTTTTAATTCTCCTTCTAGGTTCCCCTAATAACATGAGTTGAAATAATTCTCATGTAACACATGAAACACCATCACCGTAATTATATTCCAGGTCAAACCAAAAATGGATGCTCTCTTGTAAGTCCCACACCAGCCATTTCTAGGCATCTTCTACCTCTATAGTCCTCACTAAATGATGTTAAACTATAGTATAACCTAAGTGGAAAGTATAGGATTCCTCGTGATATAAACAGGAGATTAATTATGTATTTAGAATTATATGCCTTGTTCCATGATCATGATATGTACCCTTAGTCCTCAATACATGACTTTAAATGGTAGTATACACTTTTTATGAGAATATGTTGCCTAATGTGAAATAAATGAGATTACTTATGTGTCAAGCATAAGATTTCTCATGAAATGTTCATAATACAACCAAAAAAAATCTCCTAAGGGCCTCCTCCTTTGGTATAATCCTATATAATATTCCTCTAACCCATCAATGGGTTGAGATTCCCTCTTTACCCTCTATGTGTAATAAATTATGGGAAGCTTAATGCATAATCCCATCCCACCACATCCATTCACATGGAGTTAAAATATAACCATACCTATGCTAGGAACATGGGATTCCCTCTAGAACCAGCATAATAAATAAAGTATGATCATATCAATTCATAATCCTCCTACACAACATCCTTTCACATGATGTTAAACTATAACCTTACCCTATGTAATTAACATGGGATTCCCTCTGTGATAAATGTCGGATGACTCATGCGAGAGGCATGATATGCCTCATGTGATACACATGAGATGATACCCCATCATCTGGGAAAATCCCACCGGTAATCACATTCATATCATTTCTACTCCATAGAGGATACCAGGAAGCTCCCACATGTAAGGCCCATTCACATCATTATTGGTAATTGCAGTACCCCAGAAAACTCCCATGAATATGACCCATTCACTATATCGGTGTTCCATAGGAACACCTGGGTAGCTCCAACATTAATTCCCTATTCACACCATGGATTATCCAAGAGTCACCTTCAAAAGATCCCAAACATAATCTCCAATCACATCATTTCTTCTCTATAGCATCACCTAGAAATATCCCATATTTAATACTTGTTCACTTAATTTATACACCGTAGTGGCACCCAGGTAGCTACCACGTGTAAGCTCCATTCACATTATCATTTGTCTATAAAGGTACCTAGGAATCTCCCACGCATTAGCCCCATTCAAATAATCACTTCTCCATAACTGCATCTGGGTAAATCTCACATGAAAAAAACATACACATCATTATTTCTCTAAAATAGAACTTGGGTAGCTCCCATGTGTAATCAAAATTCACAAAAATTACTACTCCATATCGTCACCTAGTCAGCTCCCACTCATAATCCTCATTCACATCATTACTACTATACAATGACACTTGGGATGATCTAATTCATAAGCCCCATTCACATCATTGCTACTCTATAGAGGCACCTGACAAGCTCCCACATGAAAGCTCCATTCACATCATAAATTCTCCATAGAGACACCAATGAAATTGTCAAAAATATTCCCTACACTTAACTTGTTTATGATACATCTTTGACATGATCATTCTTACTACATGATGTTAAACTGCAGGACTAGTCCTTTCATGTGACCGTGAACTATAGTATTGAACTACATGGGATTTAATCCATGTATACTGATAAGGTATGTAAGAAACCTTCACAATGTTCAATCATGACACCCCTGAGTGTGTAATATTCTCCCTGGTGACACAATCCACCAAACTGAGTGTGAAATATTCCCCCTCTAGAGAAACACTCCCCCAAACCCTGAGTGTGAAATCTTCCCCCATGGTAACACACTCCACCAAACCTAGAGTGTGAAATATCCCCCATAGGGACACACTCCACCAAACCCCAAGTGTGAAATATTTACCCCCCAAGTACACTATAGAGACCATGACTTGACATAAATGTATATAACATCATTTTAGTTTAATATTCAGAAAATTATAAAAATACATGCCCGGGGAATGTTATAGTTCACTATCTTTGGAAACTTCGAACAAAATCATCTAATCTAGTGAGATATATTTATTGTATCTAGTAAAAATATTTCACATTAATACTCCTATTTAAAAACCGTTCTTTATAACCTAGGAAAGAGAAACATAATAAAGGGTTGAACATAGATTTTTAGTAACGGTAAAAAAGGGAGATATGTAAGCATACCAAGAGCATAAGTGTATGAGAACATGACTGTATCATTAAAAGAGCATGACCTGCATATCAAAAATTGTAAACATGAATTATGGAATATGGATTAAAAGTTCATAAGATATGAATCATAGGATAATCAAGAACATAATCCATGAAATTTAAACATAGGAACAACACATGTAATTGTAGTATACACACCATATTATAACATTTTGAACATTTATAAGTAGAAACTATTTCACTAATTAAGTTATGTACATGAAATTAGTCCCTCACATTGACTTATGGACATGCAACCAGGTCTACACATTATATTGTGAACATGTTATCATGTTCACACATAACAATGTGAACATGTAATTAGGCACACACATAAACTTATGGACATAAAACTAGGTACATGCATATCATTGTGAACATGTAATCATGTTCATTTATAAAATTTTGAATATGTAATAGGGTTCAATAAAACATTGTGATCATGTAATCTGGTTCATGAATAAACTTATATACATACAACTAGGTCCATGAATAACATTTTGAACATTTAATCAGGTTCGTACATAAAATTATCAACATGAAACCTGGTTCATGCATAACATTATGAACATGTAATTACTCTCATGCCTAACATTGTGAACATGCAAATCAATTTCACGCATAACATATATACTCATGAGTCATCCATAGTCACCCAATTCATTGGAGGGAGATATAGGTCCCTTCCATCACATAATGAAATCATACTTGCATGTTCCACAAGATAACAAAAGATTCATCATATCATGACCCATGAAAGAAATGGGTATTATTAACATTTTATCACGTCATAACCTATGGAAAATATATAGGTTTCATAATCATTGGATAAATGTATAACCTGTGAAAATAAGTGGGTTTGAAAAGCATATAACCCATCGAAGAGAAAAAGGTGTCATAAACATCGTGTCTTAAAAACATAAATCTTTTATGAAAAAATATGAATGATATTCCTTTATTATATTTCTATTAAATCATAAACTATAAAAAAGTATTTCATCTTAGATATAGAAGGATTATGAATGATCACATTGAAAAAAGGTTAACGAAAAAAATCCTTTCTTTGAAAATACTTTTCATAAAAACATTATAAAAATAATTTTATTATAAAAAATTCATTAAAATTCATTTAAAACATTTATTAAGGAAAATAAGTTTTATATTTTGAAAAAACTCTTTTAAATACAAATGAATTTTGAAAACCATTTTATTTTAAAATACCTTTGAAAACATATAAAGGAATCTTGAAAATATTTTTAAAACTTTTTTCTTTGAAAAACACATTAATAAAATTATATAATATTAGGAAACATTTTTATTTAAAAATAACATTGTAAACTTACAATGTAAGATTCAAGGAAATTATGGTTATGAAGGTGAGGAAGTCTATGAATGCCAAAGATTCCATTTGTACCTTAAAAAGTTTAAAAAGTATCTTGATTATAAAATTAAAGTAGATTACTTTTAAAACCATTTTTAAAAAATTTAAAACATGGGTAAAAATTTACTTTACACATCATAGGATAATATTATGAAATTGTTTATTTTTTTATAAAAAACGGTTTTGAAGGAACATAGATTTATAACTGAAAGGGGAAGCAAAGTTGGATTTTCATAATTTTTAGTAATTATCATAACTACCAAAGAGTGGAAAAATGGTACCATTACGTGTATATATAATTAAAAACTATATGATAAGAAAAATTCATGATTGTTCGTAAGATATTAATCATAGTATTCCATCAATGGAAGAAGAATCATAAAAAAATCTTTGTAAATGTTGGGATTGTAACAATAAACCATTACCACCTTGGTAACATTGTATCATAATCATACGGAAATATTAACATTACATGAAGATTAAAATATCATTAAGAGGATAGTATTCATGAAATTACATGTAAATGGGAAGTATATATTCCTCATAGAAAAATATAGGTGTATAACATGGCATGTATCTCAAAGAAGGAAAATTGATACAAAATTACTTTACCGATTTCGTAACATATAAACCGTAAACCTCATGAAAGAAAGATCATAAAATGGATATGTAAATACTAATAAATTTAAATATAATAATCATATAATAAATTAATGTGAATTATATACACCACACAAAATAAATGAGTAGTGAGTATGGAATATGTCTCGCATAAATAAAAGTTAGATAAGAAAACCCTTACCTCAAGTCTTGAATTTCTTCATACATGTTCAATCCTCTTATAAAATAAATATAGGTTTACTATAAATCTACATCAGAACTATATTATTATATATAATTCAATATATTATATGGTTATGACTTTATATTAACCTTTTATTAAGAACTTTGTTGCAATGTTATGTTTTTGGTAATATCCACTTTCTTTTTAATATATGATTTTGATTAATATTATCGATACTCTTACATAGATCCTGATTTACTTATTTATAGAATTTAAAATGTGATATAAATATAATATATACTCAGAATATAAATATTTATAACAATATATAAATTAAATAAATATGAAATGAAATAAACTGATCATGGAGACGGTAGGTTGTACGTATACATGAATGTTGTTTCCATTTAATTATCATTTGAAAGAAAGACATTAAATGACATATATTTATATATATATTATAATTAAAGTAGAATTATTATTTAGTATATATCAAATAATATTAATAAACCCATCCTTAATATGTTCCATGTAATGTGATAATGATTGACATCAATTTGGGGAGATAGTAGTCCACACATCCACATACGAAGTTATCGTATTTAAAAAAATATAAAACATGAGGTTTTATTTTATATAGTAATTAAATAAGTCTAAATTAATAATAAATAAACAATATATCATATAAAAATATATTTTCCATCATAATTCGTACCCATGAGAGGTGGTAATGGAGAAATTAAAAACAATGTTTCATCAGGTGAAATTCCACCATACACACGAACGATATGTTTGTTACCCATTAGATAGAAGTTTGTGTAAGTGAGGGTAAAATACATAGATTAACAATATATATATTTAAGAAACTAATGACATTATTTAGGTATTTAATAAGATTATTTTATTGGGTGGAGAATGAATAAAAACCAACGGAGCTTGAGGAAGGATGTTACCTCTTCTTTGGGTAACTGCTCTTGGTTTGAACCAAAGAAATTCCTTGGTTGGATTTATACCCATATGAATGATTCAAGGATGAAGGGAGGGATTTTGGGAGATTATTTGAGAATATTTTTTGTGATTAAAAGGTTTTTATATCTGTGAATTAGTGGGAGGGGTGAGCCCAATTTTTTTTGTGGAGGAGGAGTGACATTCTTGTATATTTTTGAAAAGGGAATTCCACATAGGTTTTTCACTTTTCATTTGTCTAAAATAATAAGAAAAATTAGATAAAATGGGGTTTATGGTCAAAATATGAACATTAAATGGATTTTTTAAAAGTTTATAGGTCATTTTGGGCCTTATGATTAAGGTTTATTTCTTTGTTAAGAAAACTTTCTCTATTAATTATTGTAATTCATTTTAATCACTTTCACTAATATTTTCGTAAAAAATATATTGAAATTATTATATATTATTAATTATTAGGATTTTTAATGTTGAATATATTTTCCAATCTCCAGTCACTGAAGTGGAAGATATTAATTTAAAATTAATCATGCACATGGGATGACAATGTGGGGTTTTAAAGCAAAAGGTCTAAAAGTTTAAAATGATTTCATAAACAATATCATTTTTATGTTGGTTAAAATTAACTAAATTGGATTAATTTATATATTTTTTATCTAATTATACTTTAAAAACAAATTAAAACATAATTTAACAATATAAATAAATTATATGAAATTATCTGTTTTGAATTAAAATTCAGTGTTCTTTCACTATTCATAAAAATGAGTCTTCTTAGAAAAATAACAAAAATTCACCCAAAGTAAAATTTGATATTATTATTTAAAAAATAAAGTTTATTTTTTCACATAAATGTTAAAAAATGTTTCAAAAATTACATTTAATATGGGTTCACCATTAAAAGGCGGTAAAAATTTCTTCAAGAAAAATATATCTTTATATTAAAAAAATTGGAATTATTATTATCTTATAACTATAATATATATTCAATGGGTATTAAAAATATTTATTGAATATATAATATATAAATTTCATTGAAAATTTTAATAAAATAGTTTTTTTAATTTATTGAGATAAAATTGTGTTTGTACATATAAAAATATTTTTGTTAGAAAAGAAATTTATTTATATTTAAAAATTTATTTCATTCACTTATAAAAATTGTTAAAAAATGATTAATTTTATATAAACATGTAAATTATATCCTCATAATTTAATTAATATTATTGATAATTTCTATTTTTAAGGATATGTATTATCTATAAAATTGTTTTAATAATCATATTGATAATATATTGTAGTTCGGTAAAAACTCGGCCATGCTTGTAATGAAACTTATCAAATGGACTTGATATTTTCTATAATACAAGCCAAAAATAGTGTTTCATGTATTGAAAGATAATATATGTGTTCAGTGTAGTGAAAGATAAACCTGGGGTTTTTCATAATTCAATCCAAACTTGGTTCTTTTATATAAAAACTATATTCATTGTTTCATGAAATGGAAAATATAAATTAGAATAAATTAATTCAAATAAAATATTTCACAAAATCATGGGGTATTATAGATAAACTTCACCAAACCTCGAGTGTAAAATATTCTCCCCATAAAACACACTCTACCAAACCCAGAGTTTAAAGTCTTCCTCCATGGGGCCACGCTCCACCAAACCGTGAGTGTAAAATCTCCACCCTTAGGGACACACTCAACCAATCCCAGAATAAAAAAAATCTTACCATTGGGGGAATACACCACCAAATACCATGTGTGAAATCTTTCCCCCTTTGTATAAACTTCAGAAAATCCCAAGTGTATCATCTACCCCTTTGGGGATACACGTAACCACCCAATTGTTTCCACAAGATGTAAATGTTTTGACCTGATCTTGAAAAACTAACCCAAAAAAATAAACATGGGATAACTATGGTAAAAATAATAGGATAAGGTATTCCCCTAGAAGAAACAAACTCATAGAGAACATGATATGACTTCAGTTTCTACCAATGATGAATCATATCATATGCCTCTGACTTCAATTAGAGAAGAATTTGTAGGTTCATGAGACACCCAACATACAAATATTCCTTGACATGTTTGATGTTTCCACTTACTTTAATTGAATTTTGTTGAACTATTGATACAAAATAAGTATAATTAACCATAATCCTCCTCAATATGCCACTAGAAATTAGTTTCATGAACATGACTCAAATCAATGAGGGATACCAGAAATAGGAAAAGAGTAAAAGTATGGATCAATGTAAGGAGAAAGCAACATCACATCATATTGTTTCTATCAAGGATCCAACATCACCAACCATGGTGGTGGAGGCCACCTGTATTTGGAACAAGGGAATGCAGGGTAGAAAATACATGTATGTACATCAATTTGTTCCCTATCTATGAAGGATTTAGAAAAAAATGGTGAACCCAACATGAATCTATTATCCTTAAATAACGAGGATATAAAAAATATTGGGCATTCCCAAATCAATGAATCATCAATGTTAGTCCCCACTTCTTCATTTGTGAGTGGATGAGAAACATTGGGTGTGTGAAGAACTAGTGGCTAAAATGTCATGAAAACACCACCTACCACTATTCTAGGATCATAATATCTAGCATTGAGGGAAAGTAAACCATATCCTTAATCAAATTTCTCAATGTCCAGGATCCTTTTCGTTATCACTGGTGGTAGGTCGATCATATCCCTACTATGGTTGATCCATTCCATGATCCTTAGTGCTAGTATTAGGGGTAGGTCAATCATATCTATATTCTCATCAATATTTTATATTAGATGTCACTCTGAAAAGAATAGATATCTTATGGCCATACTCACCCTGATATTTCAGTGATATAGGCATCCACTACTCCTAGATGCCCTCACCCTGACATTTTGGTTAGATAGGCATCTATAGTTCTTAAGTTCCTTCCCCGAAAAATTTCAGCGAGGTCAGAATATATAGATCCTATCCACCTTCACCATGATATTTTGGTGATATAGGCTTCCAAATATTCTAGTTTCCCTTACCTTAAAGTTTCTATGAAATTGGAATCCATAGCTTCTCGGAGTCCTCGTAATGATATTTTGGTGAGATACGCATCCAAAACTCCTAAACACCCTTTCGATAAAAATTTAGAGAGATAGTCGTCCATATCACATGGATTCCCTTACCCCCAAATTTTCAGTGTGGTATAAATCCATAACTTATGGGAACCCTCACTACAAATTTTTTGCGAAATAGGTATCAATGGATTATAGGGACCCTTGCCCCGACAATTTGGCGAGATAATAATTCATAAATCCTAGGTGCCCTTGACCTAAAATTTCGACGATATATGAATCCAAACTCATAGGTACTCTAGAATAAAAATTTTGTGGAGATAGGAATCCAAAACTTCAGGGTTTCCTTACCCCAACATATCATTAATATTGGCATTGACATCTTATAGGAAGCCTCTCTCTGGAATTTTGGTGAGATATGATTCCAAGCCTCCTTGGATCTGTCACCCTACCCATCGAGAGGGTTAGGTTTTCAGGCCTCCTTGTAGTTGTTACCCCACCCATCTAGAGAGTTAGTCTTACACATCTCTTAGGAATTGTCTCCCCGCCCATATTGATGGTTAGGATTCCACACCTTCTGTGTATCGTCTTCGTACCCATATAGGGAGGGATGAAACAATTATAGTATACCGATATGAATATCACAAGGGGAAATATAATGTGGGGGTCTATCATAATTATACTAGTATACCTTACTCTAATATATCATGTGGAACCTACCACCTTTGGGGCCCTCAATGTCATCCTGAACTCTACATGGGGATGTGTTTTCATCTGAAGTGAGACCCAAACCATCTTCCAAGCATGTTAGGAAAACTCTCCCTCTTACTAGTTCAATCAAAAACCATCATAAAGGGCCTCTTCATGATAAAAAAACATCATAGTTCCACCCTATATCCCTAAAATGAGAAAAAAGAAATTTATACACAACATATCCAAGATCATTCATGGAGGACATTCACAAGTATACTTGGGAAATTTTAGTGGAATACTATTATTGGAATACCCTAATTATTAAGGATCCCAAACCATCAATATGGGGTAGAGATGTCCATGATTATTCCATCATAATTCTTGTTTTCATATCTCTAGAAAAATTTAGGGTTATTAATCTAAGGATATCATTTTTGAGGATCTAACACTAGAATATTATTGGGGTCTAGGTCATCATGGTGTGACATATCCCTAATTGAGGACACTATTTGTTGAATAATTTCCAATGTGTCATAGTTGAAAAATAATAAACTACCCAGAAACCATCATCTCAGAGGCATTAAATTAAATTTCAGGACAACATCTTGGTCACATGATGATAAAATGTATGGTTTTTAGTCAAATCCATGTGAACATAAACTGTATAAACTACACATCATTCCCACATGACGTTAAACTGTGTGGTCTGTATGCTAATCACATGATGTAAAACTGCATGATGATTTCCTAGTTGCATGAAATTAAAATGTGAAACGTTTCTCATCCTAGACACATGTTGTTAAACTATACAAACCCATATTCAAATCTATGTGACCTTAAATGACAACCACTACACTTCCTTACCATACGATGTTAAAATACACATCCACCATCCTTGTAAAATGATGTTAAAACTGCGTAGTATCATTGGTCTTATATGGAAAACCCTAAAAGAAACATATTTTTATTTACTATATAATTTTAAATTTCTTAGCATCATTGGTTTTTTATTTTCCTTGAAAGTCACATATTCCATACTTGTTTCATGAAATTAATATTTTTAAAATAATTGTTCCTTTTTTCATTACCTTAAAAGGTACTTCCACCATCCTTGTTGGATAACATTAAATGGCATAGAATCATTGGTCCGGTTTTTACAACCTTAAAATGACAAAAAACTGTCCTTGTTGCATGATTTTAAACTACATAGAATCATAGATCATGTCTTAATGATCTTAAAAGGCTCATACTTGGTCCAAGTTCTATAACCTTAAACTATTAGCATTCCCTTGGTCCAATCTCTATGACCTTAAACTAAAATCATCTTCCTGGTCCATGAAGCACAACCTTAAACTCTTTTTAATTGGACAAATCTCTATGACCTTAAACTAGAAGCATCCCCTTAGTATGATTTGTAAGACTTTAAATACAAATCCTAACTTCCTCAACATAAGATGTTAAACTATAGTCTTACCTTGTGTGGCGAACATAGGATGCCTCATGAGTTAAGAATGTGATGACTCAAAATCCATATTTCATGATGTAAAATGATGTGATTATATGAGACACTAGTGCTCTACATTCCATGCTGGTCAACTACTGCATCATACTTCAAGAACTACATATGGCTTGATTCCCAATTTCATGGGATAAAAAGTCACACCTGGGTCTGGTAACATGGGTCTAGCCCAGTCCTCGACCTACCTCAAAAACTCCATTCTTGATAATGGGCTCGAATTTATGTTTTTGATATTACCCATTGACCATATCAAATGCACTATGGTATAGAACCTAGAGTGTTCCATTTTACACGGACATTCCCTGGATTCATCTCCACACTTTGAGTCTTCCCCGATTTGGTTCCTCACCATCCTTCAAATATGAATGGGCCCCATAATTGAGTTGGTGCTTTAAAAAATGTCTCATATCCCATCTTGTGAAAAATCCCCAAAGGATCCTAGGTGAAAGATGATGGTTACCATGTTTTGAACATGGTCAGTGGTTGATCATGCATTTTCCCTCTCTATCCTTTATTGGATAAGTTGTGAATCCTATGTTTAGAACATTTTCAACTGTGGTCCCCACCCATTTTCCACCCCATTAGTTGTACAGATCTCTAAATATATGATTTAATTCATTTCCACCTCCCTATAATTTGGTGAAGTTCCATAACAGTTGGTGTTATGCCTCTCTGCTCTCGTGCGTGTTGAGTAATAATGTCATTGTTGTTGGGACATTCTAAACCGAACATCTTTTTGAATATTATATGTTCTTCCATTTTCTAGGGAAATACCCTCATCAATCCTTATTTTCCACATAGAGTATAAATTACATGGTCTTAGGAGTATTGGTAGGTTTTATACCCATGTTTTTAATCCACAAAAAATCTTAGTCCAAGCATCATTAACTTAAACTATGTTCACCTATCTTTAAGGAAATTTCATATGATGTGAGGATCCCCTAGAACTCCATTTACATCGAGGTTATCCTCTATCACATTCTATATGAATTACTCTAAAACAAAAACATGGATAAAACTATATGAACTAAAACTAGGATTCACATTCACATATAAGTGACCTTAAACCACACCAACCTGATTCCACGTTTTATGACCTTAAACAATTTTCATCCCATTTGGTCTAATCTCTATGATGTTAAACTAGTAGTATCCATAGTCTAAGTTGTAGGACATTGAATTTCATTTCTTATCTTCTTTAGTGTACAATGTTAAACAAAATCCATAACATATTATATAAACATAGGATTCCTCACATACCAACCATGATATTCCTAAAAAGTGAACATCCTCAACAAATGATGTTAAACTACAAACTTACATCATGAAATAAATGTGGTATTCCCCATAGAATCCATGTGATACTTTAATTCCTTCATCGAAGTGAATTTCCCCCCACTTATGAAATTGTTATCCTGCCTTAATGAGATATATAATTACCTATGGCTTGATTCCCATTCCAATGGGATACATAGTTAGGCCTAGAGATCTTTTATTCAGGCCTAAACAGTAAATAATCATGAACCCTTCCCATGGGGGGGGGAGAGAAATTACATTCACCAAAATTTAGACATTTTCCCCCACATAAGGTCCAAGAATCCTAATGTTAAACTATATTAACTTTGTTTCAATGTATCTATATAGAACATGGTCTGGAATTTCCCTCCTTCACATTAGGTATTACCTATTTAATTACACACAAATAACCATTAAACAAACATTCCCCCATTCCAAGAATCATGAAATTCGCTTATTTCCAAATTACCTTTTTTTAAACAATATGATCTTAAAGTGCATGCAATTGGATAAATGATTTATTTTTGTGTTGCATGGACTTTTTAGACCCTCTTCAACGTCAGGTTTCAACTCTTAAACACCACCCAAGAACCTTAAAACTACCTACTAGTAGTCGAAGAATTATGAAATTAAACCATGTGAATCATCACCTCATTGACATGGTTTGGTTCAACCCTAGTGTGTCAACAAGACAATTCCCCCACCTCTTTCTTGAATAATGTGTGGATTGATTCCCATTCCCATGAGATATGGTGATTTATATATCTCATACCATTGTGTCCGAGCTATGAATTCATCATGAAACCACCCATTACTCATGGTGTTATTGCACCAAAATTCTCTTATGGTCTTCTTCCTCTGGTGTTAGCCCCAAATCATATTCCTTGACCCATTAGCATGCCAAGATTACCTCATGACCCATCATGGGGAAGAATGGACCTGGAAACTCAATTCACAAGCCCCGTCAAAGTCATCAACAAATAACATTAAACCTTATCTATACAACATATAAATTAGGGATTCCACATATAAAAAATATAGAATATTTAAATATCCTGAATCAATAAGATTACCTTTACAGGATTTGGTCTCCTACCATGCCATGTTCCATAACTATGTGTGGTTTGATTCCCATTACCATGTTTTATGTAGGGACTCTCAAATCTCATGTTCTAGTTCAATCCCCTAACATTGAATCCTTATGGGGTCTTTCATTCGACAACATAAAGATGTCTATTTGGTTTTAGTTTGTCATGTTTTTTGTGGAAGAGGGTCTCTTTCACACTGCCTTCCCACTAGTTTATCACTATTTCATGAAACAAAATCCTCATTAAGATACACATGACCTATGGTACAATCTCGATTAACTTAAACTAGAAACTTCCACTATAGTCCATGATCAAGAACATTAACATAGATGAATCACTACAATCTGATTTTTATGAAATTAAACTACAAATAAAAACATTCTATGTACAAGGAATTAAACAACAGACTCACCCCATATAAAACTGGTATTCATCATTTGAAAAGTATGGGATTATTGACAAAAAAACCCTCTAGACATGATGTTATACTATATCCATACACCATATAAAACCTATATTCCTCATATGAAAAGTATGGGATTGATATAAAAAACCATCCTTAGAACATCATGTAAAAATATTTCCATAACCCATATAAAACCAAGATGTCTCTTATGAAAAGTATGGTATAACTAAAAAACAATATCATCAGCGCATGATAATAAACTATAGCACTGGCTTGTATAAAAATAGGATGCATCATATGAAAAGTATGGGAAGACCACAACCAACGTCCTCAGAGTATAATGTCAAAATAAAATCATACCATATAGAATCAGAATAAGATGATTTATATTACCAATATGATATGATTTGATGTCCTCCCCAAAGAAGATAATACCCCAACTGACATCGGTATTCTACCATTATGAGTTCCAGAACTATGTGTGGATAGATTTCCATTATCATGGGATACATAGGGATGATAAGATCTCTTATCCAAGGTCTAAAACTACCATAAAATCATTTTGGGGTCTTTCCCCTCAGGGATAGGTATGATCTATTCCTACCAAAATTTTCATCAAATGCATTTGAGTACATGGGGGAATGGATCTCGAGACACTTGATCATCATTCCCAGAAATTCCCCACTTTTTATTTCATACCATGTTCTTTGATTGATTAGGATAAACCTCATACATATGATATAAATGGGATACCTAATGATAATAGTGTCTAGACACATTGGCTCACCTTCCATCCTGGGCTAATTCCTCGAATGATCCCCAGTAATAGATGGAATCTCACATGTGTCAAATACAGTCAAAAGTTGATCCCATAATCTTTTCCCCATCCTTAAATGATGCAGGTGTAGAACATGTGTTTAAAATATTGTCAATAGTTTTACCACATCCATAGATCCTTTCCATTTTACTATCCATGGCATGAAAGTCACGTTCTACCCCCACAAGATTTTACAATCACTTTTTCACCTTGTTGGGATCTACTTCCTACCACTCCTTGTTTATATCATAGAGAATGGATCACATGGGATTAGAAGTTGGGTGGTAGTTTTCCTCAATAAGGGTTGAGATTCATGGGTTCTTCCTTTCATTACAGACTCTAAAGACTTAAGTATGGATCCCAATTCCACACATCATGACTTTAAACTATGTGTAAATTTTCCTAAGAACGTTTCATGTGGTGATTGGCCTCTTATGTCCTAAATCCATATTGGGTAAACTCAGATACATGAAATTAACACTCCTTTGAGTTGAAAAAACATGTTATAGAAATTTTGAACTTAAACTTTTTGAATTCATTCAAATCCTCACGAATGTGGAATTGTATGAAAGTCAGCTCTGAGATGTTCTATGTGGCTGGGCCCACTATGTTATTAATTCAAATCAGGATGCCTCTCCCCTATGATATACACATAATTTTTTTAAACACAACCCTATATTATAGGAATCATGACCTTAAACTATTTGATACTTTCCCCATATTCTATTTCTTAGTGTAGGGATTCCTAGGCCAACCATTTCTATCAGTTTTTTAACCAATGACATTATAATAAACTTTATTGGAGATCCCCTTTGGTTCACGAATTAATACCTTAAACTATTTTAGTCCCTAAGATCCATGATATATGGTCCTAAAATAGATTCATGGTCTAGTAATTATGTCCTTACACTATTTGAAACCCTATGAACTAAGCATTATGGACCTAAACTATTTTCTACTTCTTAGTCTCATTGGTTTGAACATGAACTACCAAAGGTAAAAGAACAAATATATATGAGGTTAAAAAATGATAAGGTAAAAGTAATAAATATTTAGACTCTCCCAATTAGGTAACTCCCATAACTTGGGAAATAATAAGGTGATAAAAAATAAATTGATACAATGCTAACAATGAACCACTATAGAACCTGGAAAAAATATGGCTATGTTCTATTAACACATTAGTTTTGGAAAAATTTAGAGACAAAATTTAAGCCCCCTTTTCCTCATTATCCCTTATAGGAGGTACCCCATTGTTTTTCCCTCTTACACCCCACCACCTATGAAAGGAGTGTTCTCTTCACATAAGTTCACATGTCTTAATCACAAGAAACCATGCTTTTTTATGAATATACCAATAAAATGATGATAAATTGAGTGATAAATTTCCCTCACTATAAGGCATTAATTTTTTTTCATCATCCTCATAACATTATGTAATACTGAGAGTAATAATATGTCCTCACCAGAGAATCATTTTCCCCATTCTATTCTAGGAACCTACAATATCTTCCATGTTCAGCAACCATCATCTTACACCAAAGATGATGCTCCCCTTGGAAGATGAGTCTAAACTTTTTTCATATTAATATGCATACCAAATTTTCTTAAATTCAAAATGATGTAATTACATGAGTTTTTAAATCCTTTAAATCATTGCATTAGTTAACCCCCACACTTTGAATCACCCTTCACATGGATCCCCATCATCCTCCATGTCTAAACATACCCCCATCCCTTGATGGAAATGGTGCCTAACCACAATAGCTGACCTACCAACCTAGAAACACACCTAGAAATACACCTGACATAATTTTGACATATGTCCCATGTTTTAAAAAATTCCAAAGATCAACCATAATTTTCCCCAATTTTTTAGAAAAATGATAATAGATTATATGTTTCAAATACATTTAATAATTATCCTCCATTGTCACATGACCCCATTTTTATTCTAGATCATGGGAATCCTAATTTATGCCTATCATTACCCCTATGTTTTAGTATAATTAAATTCCCATGGTGTTACCCCACTCATTAACCTATAAATCTTGGAAAGAAATATGGCGAGGAAAGCATTCAATCACCCAAAAAATAATTCATGTCCAAGACACCCCAAAATGAGATTGATTCCCCATTACAATCACAGATTTTTTCCCCTATTTAGATTTCTCATACATGTTAATGATATTTTATTGTCTCATGTTCCACTCACAGAGAATCAATCATGTGGGATTATAGATTTTAGTTGTTTTTTTTCATCAATGCGGTCAAGATACAATGGGTTTAATGTAGGTGGTATCCTTAGTGATTTCCTCATAATCTAGTCTGCCTCACCCTCCTCATCCTCATTAGACTCCATTTGTGGGTAGGGGGGGTTGTTATGAAACAAATCATCCAAATAAATAGTGTACAATGAAAAACATAATCCAAAAGTATTTTCCTTTTTAAAGGAACTGATATTACAAGTCTTTAAGTCTGAACATACTTATAGATAAAAATTTAGGGTTTCCTATTGTCAAACTACCAAAAAATTCAAAAAATGAAATTATGTAATAATGTACATAATTCCACAAAACTCAATTTTTTCCAATTTCATAAAATTAATGAATCTCAATATTTTGAGAAATTCAAACTATCATGAAAGAAGGTAACATTCATGCATTGTAACATTGGTGAGTGAAAGTCACCATATCGTGTTGAGCTAGAGGATGTAACCTCCATGAAACATATGTATTTCTGGGAAACTAAAGCTTTCACAAAGATAAATATAATTCATGAAACTTAATCTTTTGAGAAATATGTTAAATTTCAAAAAACATATCTTTCTATGGAATTGGAAAATTTAAATTCCCCCTCGAGTCATAATTTTTTGAGGAGGAGATACTGAGATAAGACATCGTATGTAACACCCCAAGTTTTTTTGGAAATACATGAAACTTTTTTTAAGAAGATATTTATAACTATCCTTTAAAAATAAATTTTCCACTTTTATGTTTTGAATTTCAAAAAACGATCATCTGTAATTGTGTTCAGTAAGTTATTTTAGTGTGTAATGGAACCAACTTGTTTTTTGGTGAATGGTAACATACCCATATAAATAGTAATATAAATAGTAATATGACCCTAATGAATAATAAATTGTACTATTATTTTATTTTCTTAAGTCTTGAAGATGATGATATTTAGTTAATTTTTCAATGTGATACAAAATCAGTTATAGTTTTAAAATTGTTAATTTTTGAATTAAGTATGATTTCATTTAAAAATTAAATTAATAATATTTAGAAAATTATTTTTAAAAAATGGCATTCATTTATTAATTCTACACGTTGAGAAAATGTTATGGGTGAATTTTTTGGATTTTTCTGAAATTCTAGAATTTTGGATGAATACTAAAATACGATAAAATATGATAAATACTAAATACTTGATTTACTGAATCATAGGTGATGCAATGCTGATGTAATCCCACATAGTTCAAACTTTAATGAAATTATTACTATTTGGGATCACATGAATTATGATGATTCATAGTCTTGAGAAAAAATATTATAACAATGATTAAAAAAATGTTAAATACCTCCTCTCCTCCACTATAAATACCACCCTCATTTTTCTCTTCTCCCCACACCTATCAAGCCTTGAGCCTTACCTATGTTCTACCCAATACTCCTCCCAAGGCTCTTCCCCAAGTCTTATATCTACTGGTCTCACAAAAAGTTCAAAACCAAAGGCCTTAAAAAATATCCTCAAGAAGAAGAGATCAAGAGGTAAACATCCTCTTTTATTTTCTTTCTTTCCTTTCATTTTATGTTATTATTTTTATTTTCCTTTTTCTTATGTTGGGATATTTCATTACATATCCCATTAATACATATATTATGTAATAATGATGAGATAACCCTTTTCTCCCATCAAATTATTTTATGAAATTTTAGGAGACGCTATTAGGCTGCCGAATTTTCGTAGGGATTTCTCAAATTTTATTTTATTTTGAGTTCCTTTATTTTCTTCTTCTATTCTCTCCTACTATTATCCAAGAGGCATGAAAGATAAATAATATTTTATATTCTGGATGTTCTCATTTTCATGGGAAATTAATCATCAATATTCTTCTCCATCCCCGCTTATTCAAGGAATTAAAAACATTGTCCGTGATGTGTCAAATTACCGACATCATGGATGATGTGATTTCAATTTGAATTAATTACATAAAATAAGGTCACGAAACCTTTTTTATGGTTGAACCAGGTTATAATATATGTATTATGTCTCATTCATGGTTCTGTAATTATTTTTTACACATTTTTTTTATAAAACTAAATGAGGTCGTTATTATCAAAGAACCACTAAAATTATCTAAACAAACAACATTAATGTTTCAACTTATGAATAAATTTCATGTAAGATTTAAAAATAATAAATGGTATAATATATGTTTCTATAATTATGTAAATAAAACTTTATTCAAATTCTGGAGTTTCACTTCCAATCGACAAGAACAATCCATCATGAACCAATCATGAAAATCATGTAAAGAACTCGCCCACAACAGTGCAAGGAACAAAATACTAACAATTAAAGGGTGAAATGATGTAATTAAATGATAGTATAAGGTATTATAAAGAGGGTTATTATTATTTAATATATTAATAACACTCTTTTAACAATTATATGGGAGGTTTAAAGGAGTTGTAAGTAAGACAAACCTGAGATAAGGGAATTCTTAACCCGATTTCTACTCTATGTGTTAACCTTCTACATTATTTTATATGTGGTATCAAAATTGTTTGTGTTTTGAAAATTGTTTCTATTATGATTATTTTTGTGTATTTACAGTGTATATACTTATTCAATCCACTCTATTATGTCTCACTTCAATTATATGGTTTATGTAAGGGGCTTTTCTTTTAAAATCCTCTTTTAAAATTCTGTTTTTCAAAATTCAAAAGCAATGTTTTTATGATATTATTAATGTTGTATGGTTATGTTTATGATCATGGAAATTATTTATGATGAATTTTGGGACCTATATATCCCTCTAATTCATTTCATATGTGTAAATTAGAGGTCTGCGGTATGGTTACTCTATTTGTATCTGCGATGGTTAAATAAATTTTATGGTAGTAGTGAGCGTTACAAATTATAAGGTAGTCATAAGGGTTAAAATATTATGTTTTTAATGCCCCTATATACTTTTATGGTTACATTTATGTTATTATGTTTTGTGTGGATATTGTGTAAATCTTATGTTTGAAAAAGTAAGTTTATATTGGTGACCATTATGTCTTTTGAAAATGATTTCATACGTTACAATTGTTCATGAAAAAATGCATTCTTTCATTATTTTTATATCCCTTAATAAGATTTTTGTGCTCATTCCAAGTTTTTAAATGATTTTAGTAGGTTATAAGGATGTGTAATACAAACAAGGATTCCATGTTAAATATTTGAAGGTTATTCAAAGAAATCATGTTTTATGTGAAATTTTTTATATTTTACAAGAAATGAATACTGTTTGAATGGTATCCACTCTATAATAAGGTGTAATTTTATGAATGTATTATGAAACAATTATATAAATCTCTAAACATGAAAGGATCCTCAATGAAATAGGAAGTGAATTCTTGACTAAATTCAAGATTATGTATGTAATAATGTCAGGTCCTTATATTTGGAATCAGAGGATGGTTTAGATAACTTTAGGGGTTATGATAATTTTAAAAGAATACCGTAAATGATTTTTACTATATGATTAATTTTAAATGGTATAGAATTGAAAGATTACCATGTTTCTTCATATAAGGAATTTTTTTTCTGAATGGTTATCCATAGAAGAAACATGGAAGCTAAAGAGGATAGGAACAAAGAGAACAACATCCTTCTCAAATATGCAGCCCAAAATGGTAGGGATTGGAATTGAGTAGTTTGTGAATAAAATGGATCAACTAATGCAAGAAATAAATGGTGGTGGAATCCATTCAAGAGAACAACCCGAGGTACTACAATGGAACATGAAAAT
Source organism: Viscum album (assembly GCA_963277665.1). Taxonomy (NCBI): domain Eukaryota; kingdom Viridiplantae; phylum Streptophyta; class Magnoliopsida; order Santalales; family Viscaceae; genus Viscum; species Viscum album. The sequence continues at coordinate 685,484,897 of OY728142.1, read as the reverse complement.
AGTGGAACATTGTATGAGACAACACCCACCTGCTTTCAATGGATCTTCTGAACCAGTAGTGGATAAAAGATGGATTAAATCCCTGGAAAAGATATTTTATGTTAGGGGATATTCAGATAATCAAAAGGTAAGCCTTTCCATTTATCATTTTGAAGGTGAAGGTGATTAGTTATGGTCAATGATAATGAATATTAGATATAGAGAGGATTTTTATGACTTAGAGTGGGATGAATTTAAAAGTCATTTCCTTGAAAAATATTTACCTAAGGTGGTGAGACTTAGGATGGAGAAGAAATTACTTGAATTAAAGAAAAAAGAGCAAGATTTAGTGGTTGTGTATGAAGAGAACATCACCCGACAGGAAAGGTATGTTCTAAATCATATTCTGGATTTTGATAGTAAAATCAACCGTTTTACTCAGGACTAAAGCCAATGTATCAAAGGGCATTGGACTCCTGTGAATTCAAAAGTTATGAGAAACTTGTCTGATGTGATGAAAGGGTAGAGATAGAGTTTTTTAATGATCACATGCATTTTGGAAACAATGAGAAGAATAGGTCTAGATGGCAAGCGATGGGTAAGAATCAACAAACAAAATCCGATGGTAAGAGAAACCAATTTCTAGTTTGTGAAAAGTGTGGCAAGAAGCACCATATGGAATGTCTTAGAAAAACTAGGAAGTGTTTTAAATGTGGTAAGTTTGGAATTATGGCCCGATATTGTAATGAAAATGATCCTGAGACTAATCCTGATAGGAAAACAGTTATATGTTTTAAATGTGGTGAGATGAGTCATTATGAAAATACCTGCCCAAAGAGAGATCCAAATGATGCAATGAATCCAGACTATAAGAAAAAATGTGTAGTGAGATCCTTTGTGACTACGTCAGTAGATGTCGGTCTATACAATGAAGTGGTATTAGGTACTCTATTTGTTTACAATGATTTTTCTAAAGTTTTGTTCAATACAGGGTCTAAAAATTCCTTTATTTCTGAAATATTTTCTTGTAAATTGGAAATATCACCTAAAAAAATGAGACCCGAACTTGTTGTTAAAACACCAATGGGAAATATTATAGCAAAGAGGAATTATAAGAATATTTATATTGTGGCATGTGGAAAGACTTTACCTAAAAACCTTGTTGTATTACCCTTAGTCGAGTTTGATGTTGTTCTATGAATGGACAGTCTTTCTGTTTATCATGAATATTTTTACTGTAGACATAAAGAAGTTGTTTCTCAAAAAGAATTTAAGTTTGTATAAAAGAACGAACCCATACAATTGATAACATATCAGGAAGCTGAGAAACTGTTGAAATATAGAAATGAATGTTATCTTGCTCATATTGTTGAAAAAAAAGAGAATGTTTAGATTAATCATGTGCCAGTGGTAAATGAATACCTTTATTTTTTTGATGAGTTACCCAGTGTCATACCCGATCAAGAATTTGACTTCACAATTGACTTAGTTCCTGATGCTAAGACAATTTCAAATCCCCCATTCGTATGGCTTAAATAGAACTTTTTGAATTAAAAAATCAGTTGCAAGATTTACTTGATAAAGGATTCATTCATCCTAGTACTTCACCATGGGGAGCTCCTGTTTTGTTCATTAAAAAGTAATATGGTTCCCTTAGAATTTTCATTTATTATAGAACTTCAAACAACATTACTATTAAAAACATGTATCCTTTTCCTCACATCGACGAATTTCTTGATTAGCTATAGGGAATTTAGTACTTTTCCAAGATTGACTTGAGATTATGATACCATCAGCTAAAGGTGAAGGAGGATGACCTCTCAAAAACAGCCTTTTGTACTAGATATGGGAATTGTGAATTTGTTGTTATTCCCTTAGGGTTAACTAATGCACCTGTTTTATTCATGAATATTTTGAATGAAATACTTCATGAGTTCTTGGATAAGTTTGTGGTTGTGTTTTTTGATGACATTATGGTATTTTCTATAAATAAATAAAAGCATGAAAAATATCTAATGGTTGTTTTAAACACCTTTAAAAAAATAAAATGAATGGAAAATTTATCAAGTGTGATTTTTGGTTACAAAAGATTGATTTTCTTGGGAACATTGTAAATAAGGATGGAATAAGAGTTGATCCTACTAAAATAAAAGTGGTTGAGGAATTTCCAGGACCCAAAATTTTTACAAAGATTCGTCGTTTTCATGGGTTAGTAGGTTATTGTAGACAGTTTGTTAAAAACTCTAAACAATTATCCAGCCCGATAACTATGTTAACACGAAAATGGGTTAAATTTATTTGGACAGAAGAATGTGATGTTTGTTTTCAGGAACTAAAGAAGGGATTGGTGAATGCTCCAGTTTCACCCTTGCCTTCCCGAAAATGTGAGTTTTTCATATAAAGTGATGCTTCTTTTAAGAGAATTGGTTGTTTTTTGATGTTGAATGATCAAGTAATTTCTTATGCTTCAATAAAACTTAAACCTCATGAGTTAAATTATCCTAGACATGATTTTAGAATTGGAAACTGTGGTTTTTTCTTTGCAAATTTGGAGGCATGTTTTTTACGGAGTCAAATGTAAAATATATACTGACCATAAAGGTTTGAAGTATATATTCACTCAAAAGGAATTAAACATAAGGCAGAGAATATGGCTTTAACTGATAAAGGATTATAATTTCACGATCAATTACCATCCAAGAAAAACAAACAAAGTGGCAGATGCCTTGAGTCTAAAACATCATGCATCGTTAACAATGTTACTTTTGGAATGTGTTCCCTTGATTAATGATTTGATAAATTTTGGATTAGAATTTTTTAGAGAATGAAATGCCTCTGTTTTGTCTCAGGTTTCAGTGTATTCATCATTATAAAATAGAATTAATCATATGAATAGGAAGACCATGAGCTAATGAAAATGTTAGAATCAGTTAAAATGTGTAAGTTGTTATAATTTGACCTTGATAAATATTGTGTTTTAAGATTTGGAAGAAGGTTCGGTGTGCCTTCTGATTCCTAGTTGAAGAAAGACTTTTTGTGTGAAACTCATAGTTCTCCATTTTTAGTTCATCCTGGTATTACTAAGATGTATAGAGACCTTCAGGAGTATTATTGGTGGGGTAGAATGAAAAGAGGTATTACTGATTTTTCTATGAAATGTTTGACATGTCAACAGGTTAAAGCAGAGTGGAAGTTACTGAAGGGGATGCTTCATCCTTTGCGAGTGCCAGAGTGGAAGTGGGAGAATGTATCCATGGACTTTATGGAGGGACTACCTAAGACATTATGAGGTAACAATGCAATTTGAGTTATTATTGATCGGCTGACAAAATCTGCACATTTTCATTAAATTCAAGATACAATTTTTTTGGATCATCTTTCTCAACTGTACCTAAATGATATTTTCAGGTTACATGGATTTCCTCTTTCCATTGTATCGAACTGGGATCCCAGGTTTACATCTAACTTTTGAAAGGGACTTCAGAAGTCATTGGGCATAGAATAAAACTATAGTACAACATTTTCATCCTCAATCAGATGAGAAGTCAGAACAAACGATTCAGAATTTGGAGGATATGATTCGATCTTGATCAATGCACTATCAGGGAAGTTGGGATCAACATCTTTATTTAGTTGAGTTTTCTATTAATAAACTTATTCATTATAGTATACAGATGGAACCTTTTGAGGAATTTTATAGAAAGCAGTGTCGAACTCTAGCTTTTTGGGATGATGTCTGTGAAAGAATGTTGATGGGGCCAGAACTAGTAGAGGAAGTGGCTGAGAAATTGAAGATGATCCAACAGCACATGAGGATAGCTCAGAGTAGGCAAAAAAGTTTAGCATATAATAGAAGTAAAGAATTATCTTTCAAGGTAGGTGACCATGTTTTCCTTAAAATCTATCATTGGAAAATTTTAATATGTTTTGGTAAGAAAGGGAAGCTAAGTCCGTGGTTCATCGGTCCTTTTGAAATCCTAGAAAAAGTTGGACCAGTTGCATTCCGAGTATCTTTCCCCCCGATTTTATCTTAGGTACATAATGTTTTTCACGTTTCGATGCTGAGGAAGTATATGCCAGATTCATCACATGTCTTGATCCCAGAAGCAGTTTAGCTGGAATATAACCTTTATTATAAAGAGAAACCATTTCATATACTTGATTGAAAGGAATGGGTATTTTGGAATAAGTTAATCCACCATGTAAATGTTTTTTTTGGAGAAACCACAAGGTAGACGAAGAAACATGGGAGTCTGAAAATTCTACAAGAGAAGGGTACCCTCACTTGTTTAGTAAGTAAATAAAATTGTGAGGATGAAATTTTCAAGAGGTGGGGATAATGTAACACCCCATGTTTTTTTAGAAATTCATGAAACTTTGTTATAAGTAGATATTTAAAATCAGCCTTTAAAAATAATTTTTCTACTTTTATGTTTTGAATTTCAAAAAATGATCATCTACAATTGTGTTCAGTAAGTTATTTTGAGCCTAATAGAACCAACTTGTTTTTTTGGTGAACAGTAACATACCCTTATGAATAGTAATGTGAATAGTAATATGACCATAATGAATAGTAAATTGTACTATTATTTTATTTTCTTATTTATTGAAGCTAATGACATTTTGGTTAATTTTTCAATGTGATATAAAAGCAGTTATATTTTTAAAATTGTTAATTTTTGAAATAAGTATGATTTCATTTAAAAATTGAATTAATAATATTTAGAAAATTATTTTCAAAAAATGGAGTTCATTTTGGAATTCTAAATATCATGAAATTGTAAGGATGAATTTTGGGGATTTTTATGAAATTCAAGAATTTTGGAGGAATAGTAAAATACGATAAATGCTAAATACTTGATTTACTGCATCATAGGTGATGAAAGGCTGATGTAATCTCACTTGGTTCGAACTAAAATGTCATTATTACTATTTTGGGTCACATGAATTATGATTATTCATAGTCTTGAGCAAAATTATTATAATAATGATTAAAATAATGTTAAATACCTCCTCTCATCCACTATAAATACCACCCTCATTTCCTTGTTCCTCCCACACCTCTCAAGACTTGAGCCTCACCTAAGTTCTACAAAATAATCCTCTCAAGGTTCTTCCCCATGTACTATATCTACTGGTATCACAAAAAGTCCCAATCCAAAGGCCTTAAGAAGGATCCTCAAGGAGAAGAGATCAAGAGGTAAAGAACCTCTTTTATTTTCATTCTTTCCTTTGATTTTATGTTATTATTTTTCTTTTACTTTGGATTATGTTGGGATATTTCGTTCCATATCCCCCTTAATTCATATATTATGTAATAATGATGAGATACCCTTTTTCTCTCATCAAAATATTTTATGAAATTTTAAGTGGTGTTGTTAGGATGCCGAATTTTCATAAAAGATTTCTCAAATTTTATTTTATTTTGAGTTCCATTATTTTATACTTATTTCCTCACATCCTCTTATCCAAGAAGCATTAATGCTCTAGAATCTTCTATATTTTTTATTTTCTCTTGTTCATGGAAAATTCATCATCAATCTTCTTCTCCTTCTCCACTTATTCATGGAATTAAAAACATTTCGGTGGTGTGTCGAATTACCGACATCATGGATGATGTGATTTCAATTTTCTTTAATTCCTTAAAGGGTGGTCATGAAAACATTTTTATGGTTGAACCATGTTATAATATATGTATTATGTATTATTCTTGGTTCTATAATTTTTTTACACATGTTTTTAATTTAGAAAACAAAATGAGGTCGTTATTATCAAAAAACCACTAAAATGATCTAAACAAACATCATTTATGTTTTAACATATGAATCATCCTCATGTAAGAATTAAAAATGATAAATGGTATAATTTATGGTTATTGAAATATTTAAATACTACTCCATTCAAATTCTGTATTTTCACTTCCAATCGACAAGAACAATCTATCATGAACCAATCATGAAAATCATGTAAAGAACTCACCCAAAACAGTGCAAGGAACCAAATAATAACAATTAAAGGGTGAAATGATGTAATTAAATGATCATATAAGGTATTATAAATATATATGTGATTCCTTAATATATTAATAACACTCTTTTAACTATTATACATTAGGATTAAATGAGTTGGAAGTAAGACAAACCCTAGATAAGGAGATTCTTAACCTAATTTCTGCTCTTTGGGTTAACCTTCTACTTCATTATCTACATGGTATCAAAATTGTTTGTGTGATAAAAATTGTTTATATTATGATTATTTATGTTTATTTATAGTTTATATACATATTCCATCAACTATATTATGTATTACTTAAATTATATATTTTATGTAAGGGGTTTTCTTTTAAAATCCTCTTTTAATTTTTTTTAAAAAATTCAAGAGAAATATTTTTATGATATTATTAATGTTGTATGATTATGTTATGGATCTTGGGAATTGTATATGATGAAGTGTGTGACCTATATATCCCTCCAATTAATTGGTTATGTGTATGTTGGAGGTCGGTTGTATGGTTACTCTATGTGTAACTCCGATGGTTACACAAATTATATGGTAGCTGTGAGGGTTACAAATTTTAAGGTAGCCGTGAGGGTTACAATATTATGTAAGTAATGACCCAAGATAACTTTATGGTACCATTTAGGTTCTTATGTTTTTTGTGGATCTTTTTTAAATTTTATTTTCCACAAAGTGAGTATATATGGATGAAAAGTATGTCATTTGAAAATGATTTCATACGTTACTAGTGTTCATGGACTAATGTGTTCTTTCCTTCTTTTTATATCCCTTACTGAAATTTTTGTGCTCATCCCAAGTTTTTAAATGTTTTACACAGTATATAAGGATTTTTATGAAAAATAACGATTCCATGTTAAATATTTTAAGATTAGTCAAAGAAATCATGTTTTATGTGAAAAAGTTTTATATTTTGCAAGAAATGAATACTGTTTTTATGGTATCCACTCTGTAATAAGGTGTAATTTTATGAATGTATTATGTCCCAATTATCTAAATATCTAAACTTGAATAGATCATAAATAAAAAAAAGTGATTTATTTACTAAATTTAATATTATGTATGTAATAAGGTTGTGTCCATATATTTTACTCTAAATTAATGATACTATAAAGTGCTTCGCATATTTGCATAACTCATTGCCCAATTGGTAATATTTCCAAAAATTAACTCATGTGATCCCTTCCATACATGTGTTAGTTTTTGAGGATGTTTTTTAAAGCTTCTATAAATTAATATAATTTTTCATGTAATATTTTTATTCCTCTCAAAACTCTTGTTTTCATGACACTCTAATGCCCCCATGAAATAGTGTTTTCCATATCCATATGCATCCTTTAATTTTTATAAGAATACTTTTTGAAAGATATGGAAGTTTTCACCAAACCCCTAATTTCATGAAAATCCTACCTTCTTTCCCACAAGTTCATACCATTATAGATATGACCTCGTACCCCACCTTAGGATCAATATAGGGATATAGTCCCATGACTCCTGCCTGAACCCTTCTCTTTCATCGCTGAACCCCATTAAAAATTGATAGTCAAACAATGAAATATTTATTGAAGGTCAAGAGAATTTTTGGTTATGACCTTTTATAGCTCAAACAATCACTCTTGAAATCCATAAGTCCATATATGATGCTACACACCCTGAAATACCTAGATTTGACAAACAAAACTTTTTCCTTTTCTCGTGTCATGAGTTGAGATTCTCCTATTGGACTCCCCAAATACCATGAGTTGAAAAAATATCCTATGAAACTCTTGAAACCTAAGTTATTAAATCATATTATAGGTCAAAACAAAAAGGTTTTCTCTCATGTAAGTCCCACAATAACCATTTCTAGGAATCTCCCCCTAGTTCTCACTACATAACGTTAAATAGTAGTATACCAAATGTGGAAAGTATAGGTTTTACCATGTGGTAAACATGAGATTCCATACATTTCTATCCTAAGATTCCTCATTCCATGATCATGAGATTACCCCTTAGTTCTAATTAAATGAATTTAAACATTATTATAACATACACAATGAGAATAAGATGACTCATGTAAAAAGAAAGAGATCCATTATGTATCTAGCATAACATGCCTCATGTAATGGTCATGATATTACCATAAAACAATCCCAATGGGCCTCTTAATTAGGTTTAATATTAAATCATATTCCACTAACACCTGAATAGGTGAATATTCCCTCTGGACCCAATATAAGGAATAATGGTTTGGAAGCTCAATGTATAATCCCTTCACACAACATCCTTTCACATGGTATTTAACCTTACCATATTCCAAGAACATCAAATTCCATATTGACACAACATGAGGGGGAAAATGATCATATCAATGTATAAGTCCTTCAAATGATGTACTTTTACAAGAGATTAAATTATAATATTACCCAATGAAAAAGAAATAGTATTACATGTGTGATAATTTTTGGATTCCTCATGTGAGAAGCATTAGATGCATCATTTGATACACATGAGATGATACATTATCACCCAGTAATATCCCACATGTAGTCCTTATTTACATCCTTTATTCTCCATAACAACATTAGGGAAGCTCCCACATGTAATCCGCATTTACATCATCATTGTTCTTAAAAGCAGCCCGAGAAACTCCCATGCTTAATCCCCATTAACATCATTATGGCTCCACAACAGTACTCGAGAATCTCCCATGAATAAGCTCCATTCACATCATTACTTATCCAATTAGTACATTGATAATATCCCACTTGTAAGAGTCATTAAAATCAGTGCTTCTATATAGAGGTACATAGGAATATCTCATGTGTAATCCCTGTTGATATCTTTGATTTTATACAGAGGCACCCAGTAATTTCTCATGAGTAATCCCCATTCACATAATCACTACTCCATAGATACACCTCATAAACCCCAACATATAATCCCCATTCACATCGCTTCTTATCTACAGTGACACCTACATTTCTCCCATATGTAATCCCCCATTCCCATCATTTTTGTTCCATAGTTGTACCAGTGTAGCTTCGATACATAAGGCCAATTCACACCATTAATTCTTCATGGCTACACACCGGTAGCTCCCACACATAATCCCTATTCACACTATTTCTACTCCATAGTGGTACTCAGTAATCTATTATGCATAAGCTTCATTCACATCATTACTGATCCCTAGTTGACCCTAGGAAGATTTAAAATGTAATCCCAGAACCATCCCTCATCAATGCTCCTTACGAAACTTGAGCATCCATAACATATGAAATTAATCTTCATGGAAAATTCCAGTCAAATGAACCTAAACTAAATCATCAAATTACACGATTTGTTTATCCATGTTTACCAAAATGGTACATAGGAAGCCACTAAGAGGTTCAATATTGACAACCCTAATGGTAAAATTCCCCCATGGGGAAAAAATTCACAAAACTCTGAGTGTGAAATACTCCCCCATGGGGACACATTCAACCAAACACCAAGAATGAAATCCCCACCTAGGGGCACACTCCACCAAACCCTAAGTGTGAAGTCTCCCCCCAGGGGGAACACTCCACCAAACCCTACATTTGAAATCATACAACCTAGGGACACACACGACCAAACACTATTTTGTGAAATCACCCCTCCAAGGATGAACTCCAACAAAACCCAATTGTCAAATCATCCCCCTGGGCACACACTCCACCAAAACCCGAGTGAGAAATATTACACCCCTAGGGGTTGACTACCCCATATCCCAGGTATGAAATATTTTACCCTGGGGACACACTTAACCAAATACTATGTTTGAAATATTCCCCATTGAGGACACCCATTTCCCCCTATCATATACAAAACATGTTAAACTTATAACTTGATCTAGAATTACTTCCCCATTTAAAAAATATGGGATGATTGGGGTAAAAATCATCAAATTAATTATTCCCCTAGTGTAAACTACCTCATGGAAAACAAAGGATTCCTTTGGTTACACGCCAAATATTCCTCATATGAGATTCCTTTGAATTCAAAATGATAATAATTTATAGGTGGTTGACACACCCAACATCCATAGATTCCCATACATGCCCTATGTTACCACCTAATATGATTGAAGGTTACTGCCCTATTTAAATTGATGCAGTGTACTTAATCAGGGTAAACCTCTAGATGGAATCAGAAACAAGTTTTGTAAACATGACTCAGATTTATGTGGAAGACACAGAATAAGCGAAGATCACCAATGATGGTTCTACAGAAGGAGGAACCTATATCCCATAATCCCATTTCTATCAAGGAGAAAACATCAGAAACCATTGTGGTGGAAGTCTCCTTCTTTGGATAGAGGGAATATATGGAATGAAATACAAGTAACTATAATGATTGGTTCCCCAGATGCAAAATCGTGAGAAAAAATGGGGAAATAGACATGATTCTATTATCCTTTAACTATAAGAAGATGAAAAATTTAACATATTTCTATATTTTGGCATCAATAATGTGAATACCCTCTATTTTATGTGCAAAATGATGAGTAACATTTGGTGTGTGAACAAATGGTGGCTATAATTCCATGCCAAAACCACCTCCCTCTAGTCCAATATCCTCAGTGCTAGCTTCAAGGAAGGTAAATCATATCCTTGATTTAGTTTCTCTAGTTCATTATCCTCATCACAAATAGTAGGGGTAGTTCGATCATATCCCTACTTGAGTTGCACTGGTCAAGGCTCCATAGCGCAACGACCTGATGAAGGTTGATCATATGTCTTCTCTCATCGCTTTGATTTTTAAGGTGTCACTCCGATAAGAGTCCACAAATTCTGGGTGCCTTATCCCGGATATTTTGGTGATATAATAATCCATAGCTCCTAGATCCCTTTCACAAACATTTTGGTGATAAAGGAATCCCCTTACCTTTTAGTTGGATGGGTATTCATAGCATTAGGGTGCCCTAAACACAATATTTTTACGAAATAGGATTCCACAGATTTTGGGTGCCCTCGCTACAACATTTCTATGAGATTGGAATCCATAGATCCTTAGTTCCTCTACCAAAACTTTTATAAGAGATAGGAATCCATAGATCAATGGTTCCCTATACCTAAAATTTTTGTGAGAGAGGAATCCACATCTTCTGGTTACCCTCGTTTTAATATTTCAGTGAAGTAGGAATCCATAGTAGCTGGGCACCCTCACCCCAAAATTTTAGTGATATAGACATCTATAGCTACTGGGTTTCCTTTTTCATACATTTCAACAAGATAGGAATCCAAATATCCTCGACCCCCTTTCCTCGACATTTTAGTGTGATCGGAATCCACAAATTTTAGGTACCCTTGCCCAGACAATTCAACGAAATAGGCACCCACATCTTTTGGGCGACCTCACCCTAATATTATGATGAGATAAGATTCCATATGTATCATGTTGCATCACCCTAACGATATAGAGGGTTTGGTTTCCATGCCTCTCAGGGATCATCGTTGCTCCCATGCTGAGAGTTAGGCTTCCACACCTCCTAGGAACCATCGCCCTAACTATCTGAAGTGTTATGATTGCATGCCTCTCGGGTGACATCTTCCCAGTCATCCAGATTTGATGGAAACAAATAATACTATACTATTAGAAATACCACAAGGGGAAATATACCGGTGGTTTCCTATCATCCTTATCCCTATTTACCTTTCTCTAACAACACCTGTGTTTCTTTTCACCCTTAGGTCACTCTATGTGATCTCAACCACTACATGGGGATGTGTGTTCATCTGACTAGGATCGAGATCCCAACTGTCTATCAGGAAGGCCATGTCAACTCTCCCTACTTATTGTACCATCAAAAACTATCATGTAGGTCCTCCTCATGATAGAAAATTAAAATAGGCCCTTCTGGAAGACCCAACACTATCCCTTGTAAAGTTCCACATGGCATTGCCTAGCTCGCGCTTGTAGAACAAACATGCATGTGATTAGAGGAATTTTAGGGTAATCCTATATTAAGATCATCCATCAAATTTAAGGATCCTAAACCCTCAGGATAGGGAAGAGTGACCATGTCTCTATGACTAAAATCCATTGGGTTAGATCTCCCAAAAAAATCAAGGGAACTCATTTTGGAGGATCCAACACAAGAATGTTGTTAAGGCATGGGTTAGCTAATAGATATAACATTTTCACTATTTTTGTCATCTAATTAAATTATTTAAACCCCACGTGTGTATTATTTTGATCTGAAGTAGGATGTTTTTGGATATTAGAAAAATTTTGAGCATAAATACACAAATTTCTTATTTTTTGATTTTTAACTATTTTTAATCACTTCTATACTTCAAGGATATATATTTAATTATTAATCCAAATCATGTGATTATTTTTTTAGGGTTCCTATTTTCGTGGGATACATATTTTTCAACTTGGTCAAGTCATGATTTGGTCATATGGGGGACCATATAAATCATTCTATGTGGAAAGTTATTCTGTCTAGTAGCATTGACCCCACACGAGTAATTGAGGCATAAATCCAGTTTAACATGTCCAAATTACTTTCTTCTAGTTTGGGATTGAATTTTATTCCTAGTTACGTGTCCTTGATGTGTTTATATTTTATTATCTCATTAAGGAATTATTTATGTGGTTCAAACATGTAGAATATGAAAGCTTTCATCAGGAATAAACAATCCCATACTGTAATTAATTAATATCTTCTGGACCATGGGTGAAAAATGATTGAATTTTTTTGGAGGGACGCAAAAGTAAATATGGAACAACTTTTATTAATGTTATAATTCGTGAATCTATAGTTTTAAAGGTCATTATGGATTGGGAATATGAAGAAGTGGAATACCATCAATCACCTGAACAGAATTTAATATTCGGAGTAAACCATCCATAACTCCTTCATCCGGTATCCAATAAATCTGAAATTTTGAGGGGAGATGCGGCACATATATATATAAATAATTAACAAAGTATTCCAGAAAAATCATTGATTGTTTAGTGGGTCTAACACGTGGTAACTTTATAAGATATATTATGGCCTATAATAGGAGGAGAGATCATCCTTCCCAAAGCATTCCATTCCATCCCACACTTTCCATTTTCCAAGGAGGTTAGATTGATAGAGAAAGGTAAAGGTGAATATTGATATATTGATGAAGAATCCATGCATTGATTATAGAATATAGAATATGGAGGCTAATCATGTGATGTGAGGCTAAGGACAAAGTGGTTGTGGATGATGACAACCAACAAAAACTCTCTTTCGATATTCATTCTTATTTTGTAATCTATTTTGGAATTTTTCTTGAACATATATTTTTAAATGAATGTTGATTTTTTCCTTATTGAATATATTTTCATTAAAAAAATTAGAAGGTTTCTCATTTTACGAATTAAATTAATTTATTACGCTATTTAAATTTCATTGGTGAGGTCTTTCCATTGAGTATCGTAAAATCAATTAGGTTTTTTTACATGGAGTTTTTCATGTAATTGAATCACTTATATTGGATAGAAAACAATCATATTGAGGTATTGATATGTTATCTATATAAATTTTGGTGTTCACCTGAGGGTCCTTGGGGGGCCATTTAGAAATATAATTGAGAAATATTTCTTTTAAACAAGGAAGAGGAGAGTGTCTGAGAGGTTGAAACTTGTCCACAACTACCATTTTGATTATGATTTCAAATACACATAATTTTCTATTAATTTTTATATATTTACATTTAATTTTCATGCAATTTATTTTAGATTTATATACTTTTTTCAAACTTTTAATCAAATCCCCAAATTTCTTTTCATTCAAAAATAAACAAAACAAAAGTAATAGTCTTGCAACTCAAATTAAAAACTCCTCAAGAGAAAATCCAAGGAACTATATGTTTCATTTATCTAGGGAAAAAATTATTGATTGAGGTTTTCGTGAAAAATCCCCAAATCTACTGGCATCTTTTTCAGGTATGTTTCTGGTGTTGATTTTATAGAAATTGTTTTTGCATGACCTGAAATTCTGACCCAAACTTGTTACCTTTGGATTCTAAAATTGATAGAAAATTTCACTCTAGGGTTAAAGCTATGATAAATACCCCTATCCCAAGATATGAATCATTCAATATCAAAATTATAGGGAACTTTTTTGAAACATAAATTCCAATGGTTAAAAATAGAACCTTGAAAGAATTTGCTTAATCCTATAATGAAATTCAAGAAAATCATGTGGAATATCCTGATTATCCTGCTGGGTTTTAAATTAAATCTGGATTCATCAAACAAATTCCAAAATGTAATGGTTTACCAGGTGAAGACCCACATAAAAACCTTCATGAATTTAGTTATCTTTGTGTGAACATGAATCTTTTAAGAGTTAATCCACAAAAAATAAAATTGAGGCCATTTCATTTTTCTTTAGAATGAGTTTCCAAAGAATGGTTATTATGTTTACAATCAACTTTGATTAGAGATTGGAATGAATTAAAGAAAACTTTCCTGAAATTTTTCCATGCCTCAAGAATAGATTCCATTTGAAAGAATACTTGTGTAATTAAGCAATGTCAAGGTGAAGCATTTCATGATTACTAGGAACAATTCAAATGAATCTATTTTGGCTTCCCCACCATCAAATCAGTGACCAAATATTGATTAAATATTTTCATGAATGATGGTGTCTTAATGATAAAATCATGATTGATTCTACAACATGAGGGGATTTAGTTGAAAAAACCAACCACTGCAAGGTCGTTAATTGCAAACATGGCCCAAAATGATCAATAATTTGAAATAGGAGGTATTCTTTATGTGAAAGTTTCCCAAGAATTACCCAATTAAAATCCTAAAAAACATTATTGTGAGTAAAATTTATTATCTTAACACCATGGTGAGGTCAATGGTGTTGTCTAACAAACCACCAACACAACCAAGACCTGAATCAACATTTCAAATGAAAGTACACTATGTAAATTTTTTCTTCTAATGAACATTTTAGTGACCAATTACCATAAATGAAAGAAACTTCTAATAATTTTATTGTTATTTTTTATAGATACCCGTTTAAATAAAACAATCAAAGGCCATCTCAAACTAACTAAAATTTCAACCAGAGAAGGAACAACCACTGAAATGAAATATTTCATAAACCTGAACAACCTAGAAGATTCTTTTAAAGATAATTAAGTAGTTCTAAACCAATATATTTCAATAAGAAATCCAATTCTCATTATAGAAGAAACTTTCATCCCACTCCCCCATTAAAAAATCAAAGATCAACCTTAAATAATCAATAAAACAAGAACAAAACCTATTGAATACGTTGAAGACTTAATTGGGTCAACTTTCCTATGATGTTAATTGCATGAAAAATCAAATTATTGTTGGTTTATCCTCATAGCCTAAAGTGTATATAAGAGATAAATTGAAGGAAAATGTGAGTTCAATTGATCTTAGGAGTGAAAAAATATTGAATAACCCCCAAGATGCGAAGCTCAATACAATTTATGACACTATTAATTAGAATCCAACTATGTATGGAAAAGATATAAATTATGAAGTTGTTTTAATGGAAACACAAAGTCAAGAGAAGAAATTTTGTTTGAAATAACAAAGAATAACTAGAAGAGGATGTATGGTCCTTATGTTCCCTCAAACCTTACTCATATTATCTCAAAAAGATTCAAACCACCACTTCCTTACCCTAGGAGTGAATCACCAATGAAATAAAGTGATGAAAAAGAGTTAGACAAGGTGGTTTCGGAATATTTTAATAAAGTAAATTTCAACATGCCATTGTTTGATGTAGTGAAAAAATTCCACGGTATGCTATGTTTCTAAATAAAATGTGTAACCACAGGAGGAAAATCAATAGGATGTGAAATATTAAACAGAGGGAGGAATATTTCATCCATGATTCAACATGATTTTCATATCAAGTGTAAATACACAAGAACCTTTACGATTCCTTGAACCATTGGGAAATGTGAATTTAAGGATGTCATGATTGATTTAAGGGACTTCATCAATGTTAACCCAAATTATTTTTACTTATCTCTTGAGGTTGGATAATTGAAAAACTCTAGAATTATCATTCAACTTGCCAATCGAAGTACTACCTAGACTGCTGAAGTTATTGAGGATATTATCATTTAGGTTAGAGACATGATTTTTCATATGTATTTTTATATCATGGATATGGAAGATGACCATTTTAGTACCCATTTACATGTCATTCTAGGGATACCATTTTTGAAAACTAAAAAATCAATCATCAATGTTCACCAAGGGACACTTTCATTGGAATTTGGAGGAGATTTTGTTCATTTAAATATTTTTTATTCCATGAAAAACCTAGTTGAATATCATTCATCCACCAAAATAAACACGATTTAATGTTTTTAAACTGATATGTTCCCTGATTTTACCTATAAAAAATTACCAACAGCTGATTTAAAATATTGGAATTTTTTTGTTACTGAACATGATCAACAAGAGGTTGAAAAGGAATATTTTTATGAGTATTGGGATGTTGATACTGCTGATCTAAGAATTAATGAAGATGAATTTTTGGAAACCCCTGAACCTTCTAGTAGTTTCCATAGATAAGTTTCCATTTTTTCACATGAAATTAGTCTGGAGAACATGTAAATTGACTATAATGATGAATCTCATTTAAAATATAGAGTTTTAATGAGAAATAATATCTATGGGCAGTATACTTTGATCAATGAAAAAGACCCACCTGATTTAGAGTAAAAACCCCTTCTTGAAAACCTTAAATATGTATTCTAGATGGGAATTATGAATTACATATCATAATTTCAAAATATTTATCAATGTACCAGGAGAACCAAATTTTAGGAGTCCTCAAAAATCACAAGAAATTCATAGGATGGAAGTCACCACCCTATGGTCTTCTGGAATTATTTTCCGCATATATGATAGTCAATGGGTGAGTCCAGTCCATGTTGTTCAAAAAAATGATGGATTTAAAATCTCAAGGAATGAGTTTTGTGATCTTCTCCTTGTCAAAATTCCAAATAAATGGTGAATGGGAATTGATTATAGTAAACTCAATTTAGTTACAAGGAATGGACACTTCCCATTGACATTATTTAATCAATTCCTTGAAATACTTACTAGTAAGAATCACTATTATTTTCTTGATGGATTCTATGGTTATTTACAAATTCAAATTTCACTGGAGGATTAAGATAAAATCGATTTCACATGACCCTTTGGAACCATTGATTGTTGGTGGATGCAATTTTGTTTGTGTATTTCTCTTCGAACTTTTCAAATATGTATGATGAAAATTTTATCTAAATATCTAGAAACATGCATGGATGGTTTTATGGATGACTTCACTATTTATGGATAATCATTTGAATGTTGTTTGAAAAGTTTGGATGATGTTCTAGAAACTTGCATTACTAAGAATCTTGTTTTGAATTATGAAAAAATACATTTCATGGAGGGTAAGGGGATTTTTCTTGGGCATGTTGTGTCCCTCGATGGAATTAAATTTGATCAATCCAAATTTGAGATCATTTATTCATTTCCATACCCAAAAACTGTGAGTGATGTGAGATCCTTAAATGTTCATACTTGTTTTTATAGGCGATTCATAAAGGATTTTAGTATGGTTCACTTACACTTTCATGAATGCTCTAGAAAGATGTCCCATTTGTATCTGATGATAATTTTAAGTGTAGCACCTCAAGTTTTAATAGTACGTTATCTCTTCCAAGTAATTTAATTACTTTCATTACACGCAACACCGAGTTCGAGCGCACCACGATTTACCAAAATAGCCGTTCAAAAAGTGGTTATAAATAGTATTAACTGCATTTTGAATTTTATATACACCATATAATTTTAACATCTATATTATGTGTTTTATAGATATTATATAAGAACAAATTCTATTTTCAGATAAAGGAAGTATTTTTCAGAAAATGTAATTTTACCACCTATTAATGGAGAAGCCATTTTAAATCCAATATTGGACACTTTTATATATTCAATTTGACAAAATAAACATCTTATTTTGAATCAGGAAATAAAAATTTAGTTTCGATAAATTTTTGGTGTTTTTATGATAACTTTCATATTTTAGTGATTAGTGAAAAATACTAAATTTTAATTGATTTTTTTATAAATCAAAACAATTTATAGTGCTAAATTATACATTGTAATGGTTTGTAAGTATAATTAGATTATATTTTAACAATTTAATACAATTTATATCATTATAAGTAATTTCCCATTTAAATTTGACATAAACACAAGTCAATCTTTTGATAGTTTTTACTTTTTAAAAAACCCACGTTTTGGTTTTGAAAATGGGAATTAATTTTAAATTAATTAATGAAACTTCTATGTTTTTAATTTGATAAAATATAATTCATTTTTGAATTCATAATATCAAAATTATCTTAGGGTAAATTTTTGGAATTTTTTTTGAAAACATTCAATTTTTTGATGAATAGTGAAAAACACTCCGTTATTGTTTAAAACTAACTTTTTATTTAAATAATTTTTTGTTTTATGTAAATATATTTTAAGTCAAAATAGATATTTAATACCTATATAATTTCAATGTAATTCATTGGAATCATTTTATAATAAAATTATATGTATACATTTTTAATGAACTTTTTAACGTCTTTTACCCACCTTTTAGGCATACTTGCAAATTTGCATAAAATGTATTTTTACCGCTTATATGAATTGAATTTTAAAAATCTGAGCGACAAGGTTAATATCATTAAGTAAAATGTGGTTCAATAAGATAAAAATAAGTTTTTATTAATAGTAACTTTTGACTTTTATTTACCACGGTTAAAAGTTAATAGGGTAATTTTAGGAAAAACAGATATTATAATTACCCTAACACATGTCCTAATTATATTGGATAAGTTTATTTGGACCAAAACAAACCTTAGGAATAAAATATGATCCTTTTGTTCCACTAGGATTAGATTAAGACATTTATTATTGTTTTATTTAAAGAAGAGTTAAAAGTGTTAAATTCAATGTTTAATAAAGAAACCATTTTTAATATGGGGTCATACATAAGATAAATTCGACAATAAATATTAATTAGAAATATAAAAATATTTACAACATAATGGAATTTTATTTATAATTTTTAGAGATTAAATAATTAAATTTATTTATGAAACAATGATGATGCAGTAATTACTTAATCAATGAAAGATTAGAATAATTGATATTATAAATATAAAATTAAATGTAAATTGAGGCTTTTGATTCCGTACATGAATTTTATAGATTAATATGAAATTTTAGGGTAGATTCAATGAATTTGTTTCAAATTAATAATGTTTTTATGACTTTCAAAAAAACCAAATACTAAATAGTGTCAAAATTGACATAAATGAGTTTTTAAAACAAATACTATATTATTAAATAATATAATAATCCTAAAAATATAAGGTTCGGAAAAAGGACTTATATAATTATAAATATGACATTAATTAACCAATTGGGGTTAGCGTGGCTTTTTATAGTAAGTTTATTAACCATTTATTGTAATAATACAAGAGGACATGGTAAAACTTAAACTATTTAACTAAGAGTTAAATCTAAAATATAGGGTTGATATGGTGACCTAAACTTATCTAAAACCCATCGGTTGAGAGGATTTAGACCCATACCCACATTATATTCTAAATACATCAATTTGGAGTCATTAGAAACTGAAAATTATTTTATAATAAAATAATATTTTAATTCCTCCCAAAAGTGACCCTCACCTCTCTTATAAAAGGGTACTTCACCTTCTCTCAAAATCACACCTCCAAAGCCATTTGGCTCAAAAAAAACCCTACCCAAATATCCTCCTAACTTCCCTCAATTCAACCTAGAGGCCTTCCATTGAGCATAAAGCCAACCTATGTAGCCCTTTTGTTCAAATCAAAAGGAAACACCCAAAGAAGAGGTAATTATTTTATCACCACTTTCAATGTTCTTTTCTTCTTCCACTTTCTATTTATTTTTTATTTCCATAAGAAAATAATAACTTCAGTACCTTATTCAAACTGTGATTTTATTATAAATATGGTACAACCATACTCATTATTATATCAATCCTATGAATAATACTGCCACCATGCGTGTGTGCATACGACTTAATGTCTCCACGACGTGGTGTAATTTGTTATTCAACACTATGTAATTTGGATAGATATAATGATGCGTAATATGTATATAAATAATGAAAATAAAATGATAATTTCTATTTAAAATTAGTATACCATCCAATTCCACACCTTTTCATCATTAAGGAAATGATATCATCACTCATGTGTACGTACGGCTTACCGTCTCCACGATGTGATGAGATTCACATCCAGGTACACCATTCAACGATGATTATAAAGATATAAATTATTAATAAATATGTAATATATGAAATAATAATTCTACAAGATATATATATATGTACTTACATATATCTTATTCACATACTTTCGTTCAATACGATATGAAAACGGAAAAAATGTTTATGCGTACGTACAACATACCGTCTCCATAAACGAGGTTTTCCATTTAATATATCTATCTATTATACATGTTTATATTCTAAATATATATTATATATAAATCATTTTTTATATTCTAGAAGTATTTAAATCATAATTTAAATGATACGATCAAGAATAAAAACTTAAAACACGTATGATAAAGAAAGCGACTATTACCCGAAATTTTAATTTAACATGGAAATAATTATTAAATGGATAGTATAAAGTCATAAATGAATAATATATGATATAATAAATATTAATATGGTTCTGGTATAATTTAATAACATACTATGGTCATTATACAAGAGGTTAAACATACCCTCGACCAAAGGAAAGTGTAAGGTAAGGGTTAATTCCACAATCTCATTATTCTGTTTGAGATTGTTTATGTGTAAGTTTTTTTTGGAAAATATTTCTTATCCATGTCTATGTTTCATAAAAGGAAATTAAAAATGATTATTTTAAGGTACTATTTAAATAAAACATCATTTTAGATGTTTTAAATATTAATTCTTCTAATTATTTCTCATGAATGTCCATGTTTTCAAAATGTTTTAAAGGATTTATTTATATGGAAATGATTGTTTTAAAATTTTAATTCATTTCAAAAGTTTCAAAGTGGTATGGAACACTTTGACTCAAAAATCTCTTTTAAATGACTTCCTTTATACATGTGTGACTTTTAAATGATTTCACAAAAAGGCATATTTCTCTCAAAAAGTTTTACTGATCATTTTAAACTATGTCATCATTATTTACAAGATATTATCCTTGATTAAGGTTGATTTTTTATAATAAAATCTTCCATATTGTATAGAATGAATTATGATTTGTTTGACTCCGGATTTTTTTATTTTTATACCCTTCATGAGTTATTTTTGAATTGTTGAAATTTAATATGGTAGTTTTAATACAAATTTTTATGTTATGTTTCAATATTTTTATATGAGGAATGCAGTGGACTTAGTAAGTGACGGGTGGGGCCTGCTATAGCCCCTCTATGTATCTGTATATCTCATGAGACAAACTATTATCTTAGAACAAGGCCTTGATAAAAAATTATTTGTAGTCTTGGCATGAGGCCTTAACTCTGTGGTAATGATGTATGGTGTTAGTCATTCCCTCATTATGAAATTAATTATCACATGTGATTATTCGACTAGTAGAATATATATGTGCATGTTTATATGGTAATGTTTGATTTTATTTTCTCCATATTATGTTCATGTTTATGCGTAAAAGGTTGTTGTTTTTATTACACATCGTGCCTTATATTTTTCTAGATTTTGTTAAATTATTTACCCTTAATGAGCATCTGAGCTCACCCCTTTATTATGTTTTGTTTTCTCTGGATTTCAAGAAGTGTATTATGTTTGATATGAAGGGTTAAGATAGGGGAATAATGGCATTCTTAGTGTATTATTTATGTTGTGTTTTATGTTTGAATGTGCAATGTAACATTCATGTATGTAATCTATTTTTTAAGACTACTAAAATAATTGGTCCTTCGAGACTTGATTCCTCGTAATAATGAAAATGTATTAAAATAACGCATCGACTTCAGTCTTCTGGGGTCGGGGTGTTATATTTGGTATCAAAGAATGTTTAGTACAAACCTTGGAAACTAGATTTTAAAAAACTCAGATTATAAAATGTTACCCTAAGATAGACTTTGAAGATTTGTATAGAAGAAATTCATAGAATTTATGTAATGTAGATAATTTGTGCATTTTCCAAGTAATACATAGCTATCTGGATATGAGCAGGTAGCACCTACTCTAAAACAGATGTACCTAAGATTGAAAACTCCAACAAAGAGTTTCGGGCTTGACTCAGTGTATCTTGGTAAACGACAACGGGCCATGCTGCACTCTTGGTTATGACACATCCGGGGGATATTCTTAGGATAATTCACATTTTTTAAAAGACATTATATATGATTTAGGAGTAAATAATTCCTCCAAGAATTGTTTTTATGATTACATATTATATGAATCATCTTTTCAATTTATGTTTGGTATTTTACAAGTTTGGAATTATGCATAGGGATTCATAAACTATCCTAGTGTATTCCATTGTACAGAAATGGCACCCAATAGAAAGAATGTGAAATCCAACAATACACTTGATCCAAAGAGTAAGAAGGATCGTATCTTTCATGGTATTAAGCCAAAATTTATAAGGGAAATAGTCTCCTACATATTCTCATCATATGAAGAAATAGTATCATGTGTTAATAAGATAAGTAAATAATTCTCTAAGTCCTATGGATTTGAAGAGAAGAAAGAGAAGAAAAGGATGGTAGAGAGAAAGATGGATGAAGGGAAGAGTAGAAATAAGGATTTTCCCATATGTGATAATCGTGGAAAGAATCACCATGGTAAATGCTTGAAGAGAATGAGAGTTTGTTAAAAGTGTGGAGGAAATGGACACCAAGTACGTGATTTCAAGGGTAAAAAAAAGGTTTCAAATGTACAATGCTTCATCTGCATGGAGTTGGGACATTACGTAAATCAATGCCCAAATCATCAAAGTATCCCTAAATGATGCTATTAGATAATAATGAAGTTATCTTACTACCATAAATGAAGAGGAATGACTAGTTTTCTTAGGTTATTATTAAATAATTATTTCATTTGAGTGTTGTATCAATGATGTACTGGTTATATGAATTAAGGAAATAAATAAGGATTTTACTACAATACTATTTCATTGAGGATTTGAGATTATATGGTTCTAAGAAAAGTGACCCATTAGAATGTTAAACATTTTAGAAAATACATGGTTGAATAAAGGATAAACCTTAATATGGTTCTGATACTGAGGTAGTTAATTTTGAATATGATATGATTGATTTGGATAAATTAAATTAAATATTCTTGACTACTTTGAAACTAATTAATTGATTGTTTATTCCATTATTGTTGGATTTTACAACATTTTTTGATATAAGGAGTATATCCAGTATTCTATAAGGAATAAGGGAGCATGAACGTAATAAACAATATTTTATGATAATTCAAGGTGTTACCATGTTTCAAAAGAATACATGATGAAGGTATTCACATGTTATTACGTGGAAAAAAGATCTTCATTGTGTTTACCTTCCTTAAAAATTTTAGACTTTGAGTTTGGACAGAAGTATTTTAGATCAGTCTAATGGTTGGAATAGATTAAGTTTGACATTGGATACTATTGTTAATGTTAAATAATTTCTTTATATTATTTGTGGATAGTTATAAAAAAGGACAACCTAGAGGTCGGGCGACAACCTGTCGCGTCTGACAAGGACGTGAGGCTTGAACCTGTAATTGAAGGGTGACAAGGGTGCATCACCTACCACTAGCCTACGTGATGTCTTGGTTTGTATAATGTAGTTTTTTTAAATAGTTTGACAAATGAATTATAAATTCATTATTTTTGGAACCCTATACGACTAGGATAAAGAGAATATTTATGAATTCTATTATCTTTTTGAGTGAAAGATGAGTTTGTGGTAGGAATTAGTTGAATAATGAAACTCTACTTGTCAAGTAAATTTTTTTCCTCTTATTCT
Organism: Viscum album; assembly: GCA_963277665.1. NCBI lineage: Eukaryota > Viridiplantae > Streptophyta > Magnoliopsida > Santalales > Viscaceae > Viscum > Viscum album. The sequence goes on along the minus strand of OY728142.1, from coordinate 685,460,831 downwards.
ATGAAAAAATTAATTCTTAAACATTAGGGAAGGGATCTTAAAACCAAAAATGTGTTATCCTAATACCTTATTTTTTTAGAACCGATGATATTTTAAATCATCATAGATTGATGGCTTTGAGACCCTCAATTTTGCACTTGTTTATGATTGATGACCTTAGTCACTCCCTATAAATATTTATGTTTTCCCTCCAATTATGTGTCTCTAATTCAAACTAATTTTCTCCTAATCGAGATCTTAATTTGGTGGTGACTTTTTCATTTCCCTTTCCCTCTTATTAAGACTAAATTTTATTAACCCAATTTCCGATGTGAGTTTTCCACAAAGGTATTTTCCTATTTTTAACTTTCTATTTTCAAAGAACAATTTCAAATTGCGAGGAAGAAATTTATTGAAGGAGGGTAGAATGTAATAGCCCAATATTTCGAAGTACATTATCTCTTCAAAATAATTCAATAACTTTCACTACACACAACACTGAGTTCGAGCGCACCACGACTTACCAAACTAGCCGTTCAAAAAGTAGTTATGAATTGTTTTAACTGAACTTTGAATTTTATATTCTCCATATAATTTTAACATCCATATTATGTGTTTATTAGACATAATATAAGAACAAATTACATTTTTTAGATAAAGGGAGTATTTTTTAGAAAATGCAATTTTATCGTCTTTTTATGGAGAACCCTTTTTAAATCCAATATTTGCTAATTTTATATGTTAAATTTGACAAAATAAAATTTTTCTTTAGAATTGGGACATAAAAATTTAGTTTTGATAAATTTTTAGTGTTTTCTAATAACTTTCATATTTTGGTGAATAGTGAAAAATATAAAATTTTAATTGAAAACAACTTTTTCAATCAAAATAATTCATAGTGCTAAATTATATATTTGAATGGTTTGGAAGTATAATTAGATTATATTTTTACCATTTAATAAAATTTAGGTCATTATAATTAATTTCACATTGAAATTTGACATAAACACATGCCAATCTTTTGATAGTTTTTACTTTTTATAAAACCTGTTTATTGGTTTTGACAACATGAATTAATTTTAAATTAATTAATGAAAATTATATGTTTTTAATTTGATAAAATATAATTAATTAATGAATTCATAATATCAAAATTATCTTAGGGTTAATTTTTGGTATTTTTCTGAAAACATTCAATTTTTGATGAATAGTGAAAAACACTGTATTATTGTTTAAAATTGACTTTTTATTTAAATAATTTTTTATTTTATGTAAATTTATTTTAAGTAAAAATAGATATATAATACCTATATATTTTAAATGTAATTAATTGGAGTCATTTTATAATAAAATTATACGTAAAAAATTTTATTGAATTTTTTAACGTTTTTTACCCATCTTCTAGGCACATTTGCAAATTTGCATAAAACATAATTTTACTGCTTCTGTGAATTGTATTTCAAAAATCCAAAAGACATATTGGAAATTATTAATCAAAATGTGGTTCAATAAGAAGAAAATATTTTTTAGTGAATATTAACTTTTGACTTTTATTTACCACGATTAAAAGTAAATAGGGTAATTAAAGGTAAAAATCACTACATGAAAATTGCAATTTAGCAGTGGTTATTTTCGGATATGACAGAGGTTTAAACCACTGCTAAAATGAGTGTCTCAAAACTATTTTTGGTGGTTAAAGTGGTTTAGTGGCTGTTTATGGGAACCATCATAGTTGGCGCATTTTCATGGCACTTATATTTTTTTCTCTATGGTTTTTCCGGGTAAGGGATTACTTTTTTTAGCGGCAATTTTAACTGACACAAAAAAAATTAATGGTCTACTGGGACAAACCACTGCGACAAACAATATAACCACCGAAAAAAGAGCAAAATATGGGCCGTTGTAGTGGCGGATAAAACCACTGCTAATAGACAAATATCGACATTTAGCAGCAGTTAAAACCGCAACTAAATGTACCTATTACTGTTAATGGTGGTTAAAACTACCACTAAAGAGAATATTTACAAAAAACCATAACCATTTTTTGGAGCCCCTGTACCAGTGCCCTAAAAAACCATTCCAAGAATACCAAAACATCAACAGAATACATACTATAGTCAATATGAAAAGAGTTGATTAACTATGAACAACCAAATGCATCGTTCATTGAGTAAAGGAATGCACATAAACATATCACATGGAATAATCCTAGTATCGAATAAAATGTAGTGGTGAATTTACAAGTTTACCCCTCCCATATTCTTATACCAATTTCCCTTTTCTATTTCATCTTCCATTTATTTTGAATTCTTTAACCTCTTATATAACTCTAAACTTTTTTAACATAGGTTTATCCATATCTCTATCATTAGACACCCAATTCAAGATCCGAAAGAAGTATTGGATAGCTCAACATAAGGAAAACCCCACTCATACATCCAATTTTAGTTTCCCATTGGATCCTTTATGCTATATAGGCATAGAAACATTTTATATACTATCATGGAACAGAAACATTTCTTGTCTTTCTCCAAAAAAATCTTGAAATATGAATCTGATATCAAGAGAGGCATCATCTATGACCTTTAGGTTGTTATTTACACTATTTCCCCTTTGGGGTTTGATGTATCATAATTAATCCACTATGTCGGACACCATATTTGTTCAAGTTTCTCTATTTAAGTGATTTATGTATTTAAAATTGACCATTGCAGACTCATATGTACTAGTTGATCCTTGAGTGGATGTTCACATGTTGTGTGCAAATTATATGGTCACCCATTGGGTGATCTAGGTGAAATTGGACAATATGATTTTTTTTTCAAATGTTGGTACTCCCACATATCTTATGAAATTGTTCAATAATGTAATATCCCTTTATATATTACTATTTTATTGAACCCAAGGAAATCCTTAGGTGTTTGGACCACTTATAGTTGGAATTTCTAAAGTGGGAAATTTCCTAGATTAACATGTCACCATCTATGTGACTCTATTGAGATTTATATGGGTTTCCTGTGTTTTAATGAATTGAATGAGTTAAATGTAACTGATAATGTGAAATGGATAATCAATGATGGGTTTCCATTCTTAAAATAAATCAATTGGTTTTAAATAGAATGACCCCAAGTAATTTTAATGTCATGCTCTTGATTTATTCTTTATAAAATTATTCATACGAAATGTAATATTTTAAATTGGAATTGAACATGAATAAAGACATGAATAAGAGGTTATTCTTTATCTATTATGACACAAATGATTATGCCTTTATTATATATATGGTGTAGATAAAATATATGGATGTGAGGTAATCCCCCTTGCTAGTTATATTTAATATATGACTTTATAGAGGTTGTGGTATGATGGTATGTGATTGTTGAGAAATAAGATATCACAATTCCTTACATCAGGTGTTGAGCATGGTCTATCACAAAAATGTTACTATATAAGTATTTTGATTTACTCAACACATTCCATGACAAGAATTTTGACCTGATCAAACACTCAACATCCCATGGGTTGTTTCATGGTGTCTCTCACTTTATTGGGTTATAGGGCATGTACCCAATTACATGAGCACGTAGGCTCGTTGGACTGGTAAGGGATGTCTGAGTTATTCCATGGTCTATTCATCAGTGTTATTATAAGTATATGGATATGTAAATCTTCACATACCTTGGAAATATAGGTGGATGAAATATATGTAAACTATATATATTACTACTATATATATAGTAACTATTTATACTTCTATTCCATCTTTGTTTTGATAAATTTTAACCCTCCTACAGTCATTTAGGAACATGATTAGGTGGTTATTTATTTATTCCTTAGTTTCTCAAAAGATGTTTGGTGTAGTATGTTGGTGGTATACCCTTTATCATGGGAATAATTATGTGAAAATATTTTCTGGTATTATTTTATGTTGGTGTTCCATATAGAATTATTATAAATGAAACATAACATAAGAATTAGGTAAAATCATCTCTCGCTTGGGTTACTCCATGTGGAATTATTTAACTTGACACTAAAGATAGAAAAAAAAGGTACAATCATCTCTCCCATGGATAAGGGTTCCTAATTTTTTAAGAGTGATGGATCAGTTACAAGTATCATATTTGTTTCATTCATGTGATTTCTTGGGAAAAAGAGTCTTTAGTGTGGTTTCCCTAGAAGGCATGAAATCTTGCTCATAATATATTGTCACTCCAATTATGCATCCTTGTTATTTTGATGTGTAGAATATAATATAAGTGATCAGGCACATTCCATAAAATGGAAGAGTGTCTCGTGAAGGGGGATGATATATTCTATTAAGGAGTATGGATTCTTATAATAAATTATTTTTGATAGGGTAGTTGATGTTATGAATGGTAAGTAACAGATCATGTAGTCTATTTAACATTTTTCTAGGGCAGGTGGTTCTAGAGAATTTACTGGGAGTTTCCCATCAACATTTCATGCCTACTAAGATAATGGACATTGTCCTTCAGACTCCCTGATTGTTCTTGGAGGCCACTTTGGAAATGGTGGGAAAACCCCATTTCTGGCAGTGTAGAAAAATTTCCCCTAATCTCGTATCAGTATCTATGGATTCGAACTATATTTTTTTTAATTTTGGATACTAGGATTATTCCACAATTAATTGTGACCTATCATAAACATATTAGCGAGACACACATTATCATCCCTATGGATTGTTTCAAGAGAATAACTAAGAAGTACTTCTTAGAGATTGAAATGTAGTGGTAAATGCATTGGCCTAGAAAATGTACGATAAGTTATTATAATGAAAAAAATAAATTTAGGAGAAATGAATCATAAAAAATGAATGATCACAATAAATAGTCGATATATATGGTGCATACCACACTCAATAAATCAAGACATAAAAGGAAACATCGGAAATCAATAAAATACATAAAAGGAAACACGAGACATCAAGAAAATGATCGGTTATGAAAATGTTTGGGGGAAACTATGTGCCGCACATGATGCATATAAAAACCGACTGTTAAAATATTTGTGCAGATATCAACAATAATACTAATCACTATCCGATAATGAATAGATATTGTCACCCTCTCCACCTCCATCTCCACTTCCTACTACCTCCTATAAGAAAATTATATTGAAATTTAAATAGTGTTGCATATTTATATTTAAAATTAAAACCAATAAAAGTTTTAAAACTATATGATTTTTAATTTTTGTGATTTACCAGCTCACCACTAGTCGATGCAATACCACCAGGGGGATATCTTCTCATCTGTTAACGTATATTAGTCAACACTTTCTGCAAAGAGGATATCTGATCCCCCTTGTCTTGAACTGTGTTTCATAGAGAATAAATCTCTCTCTGAGCATCTATGGGTAGAGACTGACTACAACTAGGAGTTGATGCAGCTACAATCCCTAATGTAATTCCAAATACCTCAAATGGTATGTGTCCCAAACCTATCCCACACACTCTACCAGGATGCTCCTTCCCAAGGACTTTAGCAACTGGGTCATCCTGGGAGACTGAGTAGGACTGGCCAGGATTGGGATCCCATATTTCATTAAATTTTACCTATAAATCAAATATCAATATATATTAACATAGTTAAAACCGATAATAAGTTACTATAATGAAAAAATGAGTTCATACCCCAACATCTTTGGCAGGCTCATTAGCAAAACGTCCATCAGATTTTTTTTTGTGAACATCCAACCACACTTCAGTTCCGGATTCTTTGTGACCTAACCTCTATGAATACATTAAACAAATATAAATCAATAGTTTAATATATTAAATAGATAATATTGTCTTAAAAATATTTAAACTAAGGAAAAGATTACCAGAGTCGATCGGCTTCTAGAAAATCTCTTTTACCCCACAGTGTGAGGGATGACTTGCTTAGGCCGGCTTGATGCATTCGTTCTTGAGAGATCCTAAAATAAATAAAATTCAAATTAATAGTATTGTATTAAATTTCATCTCCTCTTCATATACATGTATATATGTAAAATGTGGTTAATATAATAAAATATATTTAAAGACCATCTGCTTCTCATCACGATGTCTGTCAACAAAAACATTCCAATGTTCTTTGGGTACCTAATTGGGGAGCTTCTCATACATTTGTTGGATGGTCAATGAAGTATCGTTGACATCACTCCACAATCTCCATTTTAAGTCTTTGTATTTCTTATGAATATTTTTCAACGTCCACTCTCATGCTATCAAATTAGAAACTGTAAAGTGGAAAAACATCTGTATATAGAAATTCATTTTGAACATATTACTAAAATGAAATTAAATTACACTATAATGTATTAAAATTACCTTTATTTGTGAATCAAAAACTTCATTTTTCCAAGTTGGAGGCATATGTCTCCAATCATCATAAGAAATAGGAAGGGAAATGGGCTCCACTGCCAGCTGTCCTAGAATTTGGTCAAGTAATCTTGTGGCGTCATCTATAGGGACCCCATATAAATCAAATGGGACAACTATATTCTCTCCATTCATATTCCACAATTTTTCTCTTTTTATATTTTTCTCCACAGTTGCATTTTTTCATCTTTATTGAACAAAAATGTAGTATAAAAAAATTTCAATAAATTTATTTATATTAAATTTTTTACCTATAATAGTGACACTTTAGTATGCCCATGATAAACTAGAAGTGGCACGCTACTGCCCCAATACTGAGGATACTGAAGGGGGAGTTGATGAATCAGCTTCTAAAGGAACACTCACAGAGGGTGTGAGAGATGGAGCAGGGAAAGATGGTGCAGGGGGCAGGCAGCTTGTGGCTCAGATGTCGTCGGGGGGGGGGGAGACGAATGGATCATCATCTATCACTGTAGTGGACGAAACACTGTATCAATTTATCCTTGGCATTCCTATCATTTAATCAAATAAAATTATGTTCAGAACAGATATTTCAAAACAAATATGCAGAAAAAAATAAAAAATGATAATAGATGCCCAGTAATAACAAACAAAATATACATAACAATGATAATGAATGACTACACAAATGAAATAAGTGGTTGATGAATGAATAAATAACTGTACATAAAATCATTTTCCCCTTGAATCATTTCGGTTTCCTACTCCATTAATTCATCCACTTCATTCATCCTTGATAGACTAATATTTTCAATATCATGATGGACAAATAATTCTGCTTCTTGTTGGTGATGAGATTCAATTTCAGAGGTCAAATATTCCACTTCATCACCCATATCATTCAAATCTCTTTGTATTACGTGAGAAACTACACACCACCCTTCATCCACAACATCATTCACATAATATACCATTTTTTCATGCAATGATAAGATATACGGATCATACAGTTCACAATCACCAACATCCATCAAGCAAGAGAAGTTCACAGAAGTAAATTGCAAGGAATCTATTTTAACAACTTTGATAATATCGACCCAATTGTATTTGAATAAAACAACTGAAAAATGGTCATGGTAGTTTAATTCAATAATATCATTCAGATATCCATAGTATCTAACTTCAACAAATATAAATATACCACTGTTCTGTGTTTTCAAATCCCTTTCTCGATCGACTGTACGAAATCTAAAGCCATTCATGTTGTAAGCGTTGAGCTTTCTTTCTTGTTTTAGAGGACCTCGAGCAAGAAAAATAAAATATTCTGACAACTCTTCTCGAGTATAAGTATTAATGATCTAAAAAATAAATATACTATATTAGATTTACAAAATATATGTGTCAAACTAATATTCATATTTATTGCAAACTTTATGATCTTACATGTCGTGCAAACCATTCTATAAGATCTTTATTAACAGCTTTCATTATATCTTTCTCATTTCATGTCCGAACACTCATTTATATATTTTTTTATATCCTCAACTCTTAAATAAATGGATCTACAATTTTACTATTCAGAAGCACATATCTATGTGCCTATAATAATTCCAATTCTGTCAGTGTCACATTTGAGCTCCTCCCAACTGATCGGGCAATAGCAGGAAATATTTTTGATTTCTAATGTATTTGATATTGAGTCGATGTGTCTTCAACACATCCAACTCGATTAAATCTTGTCTCAATATCATACAAGTATCTAGAAAAAAAGTCATGACACTCCTCATCCAAACAACCTTCAACAATAGAGCCCTCTGGTTGAGCTTTATTTCCCACGTATGATTTAAAATGCCCAAGATATCTGTGAAATAAAATTAACATAATTTTTCTGTTAATTAAATGAAAAAATTTGTTTATTTAACTAAAAAACATATAAATAATATACCTATCAATTGGATACATCCATTGATAATGAACAGGGCCTCTTAATTTAGCTTCCTCATCCAAATGCACAGTTAAATGCATTATGACAGTAAAAAAGAATAGAGGAAAGATCATATATATTGCACAGAGGGTCAATAAAAACCTCTCATGGAGTTTTTCATGATGAAATGGATGTAGAGATTTCTCACATAGTTGTCTGAAAAATGTGTAGAATTGGAGTACAACAGTAGTAACGTTTTCGGGTAATAGTGTATGCAATTCCAATGGTAGTAACTGTTGTAAAAAAATATGGGAATCATGAATTTTCAATCCATGTAACTTACGATTATTCAAGTCAATACACCTCGATATGTTACTTGAATACCCATTAGATACCTTCACATTCTTTAAAAATCGAAGGAATGTATCTTTATCCCTATTTTTCATTGCGAAAATTTTCGGAGAATACTTTTCATTCCTATCTGAGCAGAGATCATGTTTTATGTTCATTACTTGTAAGTCTTTGCAAGCATTGAGATGATCCTTCGACTTTCCATGCTCATTAAGAAATGCGAAAATCAAATTATCATAGACATTATTCTCAATATTCATCACATCAAGATTATACCGCAACAAATTAAATTTCCAATACAAAAGATTGAAGAATATACTTTTTTTCTTCCATTGTTGCGTTCTGATTTCACTTGATGATGAAGTTCGAACCCGTTTCCCGCTATAATTCAAATGATGAACCTTCCCAAATTCTGTTTCAATATTTTCAAGTTCTGTCAATATTTCAGAACCAGTTAACAACTTTGGAGGTTGTCTATAATCAATGAAACTATTAAATTATGATATGTTCAGCCGAAATCTATGAGATGCATCGAGAAATCTTCGATGGCACAAGAGGCACCATTTTCTACTATGAGGTATCCATTTTTTTTCTCAAAATCAATGTTACAAATAGGACAATATAAACCCATGTAAATGTTCCAACCAAATAAATTACCAAGCCCAGCGAAGTCACTAATGGTCCACATTAATACAACATGCATTTTGAACATCATTTTAGAAGAAGCATCAGATTTCTCAAAACTGTTGCTCTATAACTCCTTTAATTATTCAATCAAAGTCTGCAAGTATACATCAATATCATTTCCAAGCATTTTTTTCAGGAATAATCATCAGAATGATAAAAGATTTTTCTTTCATACAAATCCATAGAGGAAGATTGTAAGGGATCAAAACAACTAGCCAAGTACTATAACTGGTACTCAAAGTCCCTAATGGGTTGAATCCATCGGCAGTCAATCCCAATCGAACATTCCTAGGATCAGGTGAGAAATACGAATGTAATGAATCAAATTTCTTCCATGATTGGGAATCTCATAGATATCTCATTAACCCATCATTGTTATTATCTATAGAATTCCACTTCATGTGTTCAGTGGTTTTCTATGACATGAATAATCTTTTCAATCGAGGATTTAAAGGAAATTAACCCAAAACCATTGCAGGGGTGTTCCCTTTCTTCTTCTTCATGAAGGTATATTGATTTAGAATTCCATCATCACCCATTGACTTCCATCTAGAAGAAGAACATTTTTTTCAATTCTGTCTACTTGAATCCTCTCGCCAATAAGGCATATAATCATTAGGACACACATGTATTTTTTTTAATTCAGACAAAGCCAACTAACAACTTTTTTCATATCATAAAAAGACTCGGGGATTTTTGCTTTAGGAAATAAATCACGCAACATTTCCAATATCATGGAATTATCCATATTTTTAATTCCACATAGACATTTGATATGGTACGAATTCAGTAGAAAAGAAAGCTTTGAATATTTCAAACATCCACTATACAACTCTTGATTTCCATCGTCAACTAAATCATGAAACATATTTTCCTCAGTGAGGTTTTCTCTTACATTCATCTCCACAGAATTAATAGGAGGATCTAATGATATGTTACAATCTTGATTTGGTTGTGTTATAGTCTCAAAAACATCACTTGTCATGTTGCAATTTGTAGCACCCTCATCTGGTTGTTCTGTTATATTTTGTTGTTGATAGTGGTGTCTTGCAGTGACGAATGCATCATTTATGAGGTTTTTCATTTCATTTTCCATTGTCGATGAAGTTGGGAGCTCATTTTGTGGATTAACATCAGTGCTCAAACTTTCTTTAACATTCAATTCTCCATGAAAAATCCAACACAAATATTAATCAGGGAATTTCTTAAGTATTAAATGTTCATTAACTTCATCTCTCTTCCACCATCTTCTAAATAAACATTTAGGACATGGACATCTTATTATCCCTTCAACGGATCGATTAGAAATTTCAAAATCTAAAAACTCCTTCAAACCCTTAACATATTGAGGTGTGTTCCTCGATAATGTGATCCAGATTTTATCCATTTATATCACAATGTGCCTACACAATATTAAAAAAAATTAAAACACACAGTTACTACTAAATAGGGAAAGAGATTCATATATACTAGTTGAAAATATATATAAATATATTACATAAGGTTTTCTGATATAAATACATATGGTAAATCACCCACTAGAAAACTGAAGTACATATGTGCGTGCATGTGTATGCTTATACACATGTGATTACAAAATCACTCGAAGAAACAAGAAGATAGTGAGTATTTTTTTGGCAATATACATTTTAAGAAGATAGTGAGTATTTTCAGATATATTTGAGAAAGGTCAGCATTAGTAAAAAATTTAAGAGTTATGCTAAGGCATTATATTAGATGTCAACTTGCAGAGCATTGGGATATTTTCAAGTTGATCATTTTGATATAGCAGCTAGTTGAATTGGTAGTATTATCTTCTATAATTCATGAGAGTATACTGAACCAAATTTCATGCAAAGTTATTAATTATATTCAGTGTAAGTCATTGATTTTTATTCCTTTTATAAGAGGAACTATAATTTCTAGTTTGATAATAATATATAAAAATAGTTTTTTTCCATTAACATGATTTATAAATAAACAAAATATAAAACATGCACTTTATCAATGCACAAAATTTGTAAAACATGGAATAAATATGTTTTTACTAAAACAATTCCAATTTTAAACTCACTCATCTATCCTTAAAACATAACCCCTTTTATAAAAAACCATTACATGGTTTAAAAACTAATCAAAGGAATTTATAATAATTGCTAGAATATTTAAAAATATTCCCCTCAATTGAAAGCTTTAACACAACAAACTCAAAGTAAGTAAGGAAAAAAGGATAACTATGAAGAAATTTTCCCTATAGAAAGTCTTAAAGTATGCCAATAAACAAGTGGAACAACACTAATTAATACCAGTACTAAATCACTGGAGGATCAATGCTTCAATGAAATTCCATCCAAGTACAAAATTAATACACAAGCTAACAAATAATTAATGGCATAACACGTGATAAATATCACGGGGAAACACATTAGGGACTAATGGGACAATAATAATACATGAAAATATGGACCTAATACCATTAGGTTAACGGTCACACATCCATCAAACCAATCACTCTAAATCCAATCTCATTTTTGACACCCCACTAGCTCGGTATTTTGTACAACTAGTGGTAACTAGAATGTGTATAATCTCAAAGTGCCTAGAAACATCCCATGACTTCCCACTTAGAATCCTAGGGTTCCCTATAAAATATCTATAGGAGGTGATACACTTTTATAGTGAATGTCATACAATGTAAATAATAATATCCAAAGGCTATAATAATAATTAAATCCTTCCCACATCCCACATTTAGCTTATAATGAGCCCCCACCCATAAGAAAATCATGAATCACATCACAAAAAACCATCAAATGGATACACATGACATCATAAATAAATGAAAAGGGGCTAAACAATGGAACAACGGACCAGTCAAATCAAATGTCACATCACAAAGTGTCATCCAATACTACAATTATCACATATAATATACACATTTGTAAATCCATTTTTAAAATGTTTTGGAATCCAAACACCGATATAAGGGAAATCATAATAATTTCCAAAACAAAACCAACATAACCCAAATGAATCACAATTCCATTTCATAATGCAACATGTCCCTTTGAAACATGGAAGCAATTTAACCCCCAAAGGGTAACCCACTTTGACAAACCAATTTCCCTTAAAATCGAATGACCATGTGTTTTTCTTATATAAAACCATTCTTTAAATTTTATCAGACATGTTGAATGTATAAAATTCAAAATTACATAAAAATTTCATTTAAACATGAAATTAACACCTTTTAAACAACATGAAAACCAAGTTATGTTATTTAAAACTATAAAAAACCAAACCTAAATTACTCACACCCTCTTTATCTAGATTAGAAATTTATTTATACATCCAAGAAAACATAAATCTCTTAAATAAAATTCAATGAAATGGATACAATGACCTAAATAAAATTCATCGGTGGTTGGGAGTTGAGATAAGGTTTGGGTCTCATGGGGGTCTTAGAAATAAGGTGGGGTCGTGGGGGTCAGGGGGAGAAAGGGGTTCAGGGTCGGGTGTTGGGGGAAGTGGCGTGGATGGTCGGCCGGCGGGGGGGGGGGGGGGGTGAGCTGGGGTTCAGGGATCGCTCGTGGGGGTATGAGGGAGAAGAGGAGGCAAGGTCTGGGGGATGTGTTTCCACTGAAGAAAATGGGGTTTACTGGCGGTTTTTAATAAATAGCTGCTAAACCCTTTTTAAAAAAGGTTTAGCAGCGGTTTACAAAATCGCCACTAAAAGACTACCACTAAAGGCGATTTATGTTGTAGTTAATGATATTATAATTACCCTAACACATGTCATAATTCTATTTGATAAGTGTATTTCGACCAAAGCCAACCTCAAGACTAAAATATGATCCTTTTGGTCCACTTGGATTAGATTAGGACATTTATTATTATTTTATTTAAAGAAGAGTTAATAGTGTTAAATTTAATGTTTAATAACTAAACAATTTTTAATTTAGGGTTATACATAAGATAAATTCAACTAGAAATATTCATTAGTAATCAAATAAGATTTAAAACATAATGGTATTTTATTTAGATTTTTTAGAGATTAAATAATTAAATTTATTTATGACACAATGATGATGTAGTAATATATTTATCAATGAAATATTAAAATAATTGATATTATAAATATAAAAATAAATGTAAATTGAGGATTTTTATGCCATGTACAAATTGTATAGTCTAATATGACATGTCATGGTTGATTGAATGATTTTATTTGGATTAATCATTATCTTATGACTTTTAGAAAAACCAAATACTAAATAGTGTCTAAATTGACATAAATGAGTTTTTAAAACAAATACTATATTATTAAATGATATAATACTCTTAAAAATCTAAATATTGAAAAAAAGACTTATATAATGAGAAATATTTCACTAATGAACCACTTGTGTTTCTCTTGTCTTTTTATAGTAAGTTTATTAACCATTTATTATAAAAATACAAGAGGACATGGTAAAAGTTAAACTATTTTACTAAGAGTTAAATATGAAAGATAGGGTTAATATAGAGACCTAAACTTGTCTAAAACCTATTTTTTTAGAGGATTTATACCCATACCCACCTTATCATAGAAATAAAACAATTTTGAGCCATTATAAACCGAAAATGAGTTTATAATAAAATAACATTTCAAACTTTCCCTAAAGTGACCCTCACCTCTCTTATAAACGGGTACATCCCCTTATCTCAAAATCACACCTCCAAAACCATTTGGCTTAGACAACCCCTAGCCAAATCTCCTCCCAAAATCCCTCACTTAAACTTAGAGGCATTAACTTGAGAATAAATCCAACATAATGAGCCATTATGTTCAAATCAAAAGGAAACACCCAAATAAGTGGTAATTATTTTATCACATCTTTCAAAGTTATTTTCTTCTTCCATTTTCTCTTTCTTTGTTATTTCCATCCCAAAATAATAACTGATGTTACTTATATATAGTAAGATGTTATTATAAAAATGGTATAACCATACTCCTTATTCTATCTATCATATTAATGAAAATGTCACCATGCGTGCGTACGTACGACTTACCGTCTCCACCCCGTGGTGTAATTTTTTATTCAACAATATGTTATTTGGATGCATATAATGTTGAGTAATATGTATATAAGTAATGAAAATAAAATTTTAATTTATATGTACAATTAATATACCATCAAATTAAAAACATTTTAATCATTAAAGAAATGATATCATCACTCATGTGTACGTACAGCTTACCATCTCCACGACGCGATTAGATTCATTTCAAGGTTCACCATTCAATGATGATTATACAAATATATATTATTAACAAGTATTAAATATATGACATAATAATGCTACTGGATATATATATGCATGTATGTATGTATGTATGTATTTATGTATGTATGTATGTATGTATGTACTTACATATATCTTATTCACTTACTTCTGTTCAATACAATATGTAAATGGAAACAACGTTTATGCGTACGTACGACCTACCATCTCCATAAATAGTGTTTTTCATTTCATATATCTATCTATTATGAATATTTATATTCTGAACATATATTATATATAAATCAGGTTATATATTCTAGATGTAATTAAATCCTGATTTAAATGATACAATCAAGAATAACAAGTTAAAACACGTATGACAAAGAAAGCGACTATTACCTGAAATGTTAATTTAACATGGAAATAATTATTAAATTGGTAGTATAAAGTAATAAATGAATCATGTATGATATAATAAATATGAATATGGTTCTGTTATAATATAATAACATACTATTATCATTATATAAGAGGTTAAACGTACCATCGACCAATGGAAAGTATAAGGAAAGGGTTAATTCCTCAATCTCATTATTATCCAAGATTGTTTATGTGTAAGTATTTTCTAGGAAATATTTATTATCTATGTCCATGTTTCATAAAAGACATTTAAAAATGATTATTTTAAGGTACTCTTTATCTAAAACATCATTTTAAATTTTTTAAATATTTATTCTTCTAAATCATTCTCATAAATTCCCATGTTTTCAAAATGGTTTTATGGTATTTTTTATATAGACATTATTGTTTTAAAATTTTAATTACATTAAAAAGTTTCAAATTTGTATGGAACAATTTGATTCAAAAATTTATTTTAAATGACGTCCTTTATAAAAGTGTAATTTTTAAAAGATTTCCCAAAAAGGGATATTTCTCTCAAATAGTTTTACTGATCATTTTCAACTATGTCAACATTCTTTACTAGATATTATTCTTTATTAAGGTTGATTTGTTATAACACAATCTTCCTAATTGTATTGAATGAGTTATGATATTTTTGACTGTAGATGTGCCATTTTTATACCCTTTATGGTATATAGTTGATGTATTGACATTTAATATGTTAGTTTTAATATGAATGCTTATGTTATGTTTCAAAATTTTCATATGAGGAATACAATTGACATAATAAGTGACGGGTGGGGCCTGATATAGGCCCTTGATGCATCGGTAGGTCTCATGAGACAAACTAGTGTCTTTGAATAATGCCTTGAAAAAAAATTTATTTGTAGTCTTGGCACGAGGCCTTAACTATGTGGTAATGATATCCAGCGTTAGGCATTCCCTCATTATGAAATTAATTATTACTTGTGATTATTCGACTAGTATAATATCAATGTGCATGTTTATATGGTAATGTTTGATTTTTTTTCTCCATATTATGTTTATGTGTATGTTTAAAAGTTTTTTGTTTTTATTACACATCTTTCCTTAAAAGTTTATATCTTCTAATAAATTATTTACCCTTACTGAGCATCTGAGCTCACCCCTTTCTTATATTTTGTTTTCCAAAGATTCCAAGAAGTGTATTATGTTTTATATACAGGGTTAAGCCAGGGGAATAATATTTTTCTCAATGGATTATTTATGTTGTGTTTTATGTTTGAATGTGTAATTTAACATTCATGTATGTAATCTATTTTCCAGGACTACTAAACTAATTGGTCCTTCAGAAAATGATTCCTTGTAATCAAGAAAATGTATTAAAATAATGCACCATCTCTAGTATTATAGGGTTGGGGTGTAACATTAAGCATGACTTTGGAGATGAAGCAAAAAATGATAACCCTTACCATTTTTCAAACACCCAAATAGAGTTTTCCCTTGGAAATCAGGATTGATGCATCTGACATTCCTCATAGGGTAGTGTTAAGTCAATGGTTAGGAAATAAATATCATTTGATTTTCTATTCCTTAAGAACTTTAGATCAGGCCCAATCCAACTACACAACAACTGAGAAGAAACTTCTAGCTATTGTCTTTTCATTGGAAAAATTTATATACTATCAGCTGGGCTCCAAGGTGGTTGTTTTCAGGGATCATTCTGCAATCAATTTTTTGATGAAGAAACATGATAAAAAACCAATAATTTTGTGATGGATCTTGCTGTTATAGGAGTTTGATGTTGAAATAAATGATAAAAAAGAAGTTATAACATTTTTTCTGACCATTTGGGTAGGATACCATTAGTTTTGAATGGAAAATTTCAGATTTATCCACCAGATAAATAAACCTTTCCAGATGAGGATTTGTTTGCTTGTAAAAGTGAAAGACCATGGTTTTCTAATCTTGTGAATTGTATGGATACTGATGATGTTACCCATTGGTTTTCCAAGAAACAAATTGATAATCTTGTGAGTGATTTGAAGAATTACATTTGGGATGATCATTACTTGTATCATGTTGGTAGTGATCAAATGATTATGAGAATCATTAAAAAAATTTAATTTCAATCTATTCTAAATTTTTGTCACACGTTGAGATGTGGAGGGAAATTTGGGCCACAAATAAATTCAATAATAGTTCTTGATTCTGGTTTTTATTGGGCCACCATTTTTAGATATCTACGAATTTTATAGAACCTATAAAAATTGTAAATTTCATGGGAGCATTTCCAAAAGAAATGAAATTCCTCAAAAACCTCATTTCTTCTGTGACGTATTTTATGTATGAGGTTAGGATTTCATGGGACCTTTTCCAAATTATTTTGGATATTTTTACTTCATAATTTCTATTTATCATGTCTATGATTGGGCAGAGGTTATTCCGATGAAATATAATGATGCCAAAACAGTGTCCATATTTGTGAAGGAAATTTGTTTTCAAGGTTTGGATTTCTAAAGTTTCTAGTTACAGATAAAGGTACCCATTTTTGTAATAGGATAATGGAATCTCTTATGAAGAAATACAGAGTTAATAATAGGGTCTCTATAACCAATTACCCTCAAACAAATAGAATGGGTGAGTTGTTCAACAACGAAATCAATTTTTTCATGGAAAAAACTATGAACCCAAATAAAATGGATTGGATATTTATACAAGATGACTCACTTTGGGCCTAGAATATTGTATTGAAAATCCCAATTGGAATTTCACCATTTATATTATTCTATGGGAAAGCTTATCCCCTACTAGTTGAGTTATAACACAAAGCTTTTTAGGTTGTCAAAACATGTAACATTAATCTATTTTCAGTTGGAAAAGAAAGAAATTTTTATTTGTATGATATGGAGGAGATCAGAAATAATTCATATGAAATCTTCATGTCATACAAGTAAATAACCAATTCCTTTCATTATGGGATAATTCTTAACAAAAACTTCATGGATGGAGACAAGGTGTTGCTATTTGATTCCATATTGAAGTTGTTCCTAGGTAAATTTTGTTCCAAATGGTCTATCCCTTTCATTGTTAGTCATGTTTTTTATTTTGGTACAATACACATAAATGAACCAGAAAAAGGTAAACCATTACAATTCAATGGACATAGGTTGATGTTTTTTATAGAAAATTTTCCAGATCCTCCAGAGGAGGAGATCCATATTAATTAATATGAATACAATTGAAGCCAAGTTGTGTCTTTAATTATCGTTTATTTTGTTATTACAACTTTAATTTATTGAATTTAATTATTATATAGTTTTTTTTCACAAGGACAACATTGCACAATATAAATGTGGGGGAAGGAACATTCTATGTAGATTTGGGTTTTCTATGTTTTAAATTTTTAGTGTTTTCATTTCAAATGTAAATTTTCAGTTTTCCTTTAAAATTTTGTGTGTTGTATTTCAAGATGTTTGTAAAGAAAAAAGTGAGCTTAAAAATAATATCCTTTTTGAATTGATAATTTTTTTTAGTGGAACAAACAAACTTGATTCATATAACTTAATTTAAATTATTTTTGAAATGTTCTTTGTTCTAAATTTAAATTGTGGAAATTCATGAAATGACCATTGAATACAAAATTCTATTCCATGAATAATAAATAGGTTTGAAAATCAATTTACAGTTAGGTTTCTAAACCAATTTTTCATCACCTTCACATTCACCCCACTTCTTGAGTGATCTAAATAATGCTTCTTTTAACCAAAAGTATCCTTTTTTCTATTAAAACCCATGAGATTTAAAGAAGTTGTGTTCAAAATGATCAAGGCAATGTTTTTATGATTGAAATCCCCTTTTCATGAGAATGATTTCACATTTTTTCCTCTATATACATTTGATCTTTCTTGATGCCTTAGTAGCCAGGTTATTCCTAATAGATAGATACATTACAAGCTAGTTTTTCTTTCCAACCCACTCTTGAAGTAAATTAAATAATTTTAGTAATGATTAAGTGTGGGGGTGTTTATTTGTGGTGTGATACATCATTTGGTGATATGTTGGGTGGAAATTATTATCCCGAATAGATGTTCTTGATGATGAAATAAATTTACTAAAATCTGTGCCAATCTAGAACATTCAAGGAAAAGAGAGTTGTAGCTTTATAGAGCTCCCAAATAAATAGTTGTTCCTTTCTGGAGCTAAAAAAATATGAAATTTTGAGAAGAAATTTTGTGTCATTGATTTTGATATAGATTTGTTATGTGATGTACATGAATAAATTTTTTATCTTGTTTTGGTGATGAAATCATGACATAAAGAAGTATGATAAGACCATGCTTAAGTGGAAATTGAAATCATCAAATCTTACTTCATAAAATATCCATGCCATATCTTTCTACCTCAGAATTTTTCACTTGTTTAAATATACCAACACTCAACCTCAGAATAACCCTTTCTAATTCTTCAATATGGATGTGATTCTTTGACTCAATTTAGTGGAGATTTATAAATTTTTTAATCCTATAGTGACCCTTGCACTTATTTGGATGAGAAAAGCTTTTCTTAAAATAATAAATCATGTGTTTAGAAAAACAAAAGTGAGGTAGGCATACTTTTTCCTGGAGGAATCAATGAAATGGGAATATAATGAATGAAAATTATGAAAATTATGGAATTGAAGCTGTTGAAGAGGCATGAAAAGTTTAAATCCTAGATTTTGAACTTGAAATTCTCTTTAATATATTTTAAATTTTCACGGGCAATTAATTATTTCTCACTTGTCCATGAGTCCAAGTGCTAAGTGTGGGGGAATTTATAAATCAAATATTTCCACTATTGTTATCATATAATTAAATTATTTAACACCACCAATTCAATATTTTGAGTTGAATTGATTTTTTTTGGATATTAGGGATATTTTGAGCATAAATTCAAAAATGGATTATTTTGGAATTTTTTACTACTTTCAATCACATATGAATTTTGGGAATGTCAATTTCATTTTTGATCCAAATAATGTTATTATTATTTATGGTTCCAATGTTTGTGGGTTACATATTTTTCAATGGTACCAAGTCATGATTTAGACATCTAGATTCCCAAATAAATTAGTCATTGTGGAAAGTTGTTCTACCCAACTGAGTGTACCCCACATCGGTAATTTAGGCATAAATCTTGTTAAACAGGTCCAAATTCCTTTCTTATAGCTGTATATGAAAGAAGATTCACAGAGAAACATCCTTAATGAGTTTCATGTCAAAATTATCTCATTGTGGATTTGTTTATGTAGTTAAAACATGCAAAATATTAAAGTTTTCATGAGATAGAAACTATTTCATTATATAATTAATTAATATCATCTGAAACACATTTCAAAAATGTCTGATATTTTGTGGAAGAATGAAGAAGGAAATATGGAACAACATTTATTAAGGGTGTAATTCGTGACTTTATGAGATAAAAGGTCATAATGGCATGGTAATATGAAGAAGTGGAATACCATCAATCACCTAGAAAATTTTAAATGTTAAGAGTAAATCATCCATAACTCATTCATCCGGTGGCCAATCAAGCTAAAATTTTAAAGAGCGATGAAAAAAAACAATGAAAACATTTCATGAAAGGGTGCATGTGTTAATAGATCATTTAATTGGTATAATACATGGAAACTTTATAAAATATATTCTGGTCTATAAAATGTGGAGATCTCTCCCTTCCCAAAGAATTCCATTTCATCCCACACAAGCCATTTTCAAAGAGGTTTGATTGAGAGAGAAAGGGAAAGGTGAAGATTGAGATATTTATGACTATTCCATGAATCAATGATAGAATAGAGAATATTGAGATTTACCAATTGATGCAAGGCTAAACCCCAAGTGGTTGTGGATGACGACGGCTGATAGACACTATCTTCTATGTTTCGTTAATATTTTGTAATGTCTTTTTGAATTTCTCATAAACTTATATTTTTGAATGAATGTGGTAGTTTTAATTATTGAATATATTTTCAGTATTTTTTTGTATGGACTTTCATTCTATGTTGTTATTTAATTGATTACTCTATTTAAATTTCATCAGTGAGGTATTATCATTATGTATAATGAACTTAATTAGGTTTGATTACTTAGAGGTCGTCAAGTAATTGAATCACTTATATAGGAGCGAAAACAATAATATTGAGGTATTTATATTATATCTATTTAAATTTGAGTGTTAACCTAGGGGTCCTTTGGGTGAATTTATAAATAAAATTTAGAAATATATATTTTAAACAAGGAAGAGCAAAGTGTCTGAGAGGTTGAAACTTATCCACAACTATTGTTTTGATTCTGATTTCAAACCAAATTTATTTTCTATAAATTTTTAAGTCTTTAAATTTAATTATCTTATTATTTATTTTATATTTATATTATATCTTCAAACTTTTAATCAAATACCAAAATTTCTCTTCTTTCAAAAATAAACAAAAAAAGAGATAGTCTTGCAAATCAAATTGTGACCTCCTCCAGAGACAATCTAGGGACTGATATAGTTAATTTATCTAGGGGATTAAATTATTGATTCAGGATTTCATGACAATAACACCCAAATCATCATCCCATCATGAAATCTTCTTAACAAGGGGAACTATCTGTGGAATAGTTTCAAAAGCATCCTAATTTCAAAACATTAAACTATAGAACCACCATTATCTCAGTAGCATGAAATTAAACTATGGAAAATTTCAGGGTCACATGAAGTAAAATTGTATGTAATTTTTTGAAAATTATATGTGATATAAAAATATAGAAACTACATTTCATTGCCTAAAGATGTTAAACTTTGTGGTGTAGATCCCATTCATATGATGTAAAACTGCATGATGAAATCCTAGTTTCCTGACATTAAACTTTGAAATTTTTCTTATCTGAGACACATGTTGTAAAATTATAATACAACATGGTCAAAGATATGTTACATTAAATGAAAACCACCACTCATCCTTACTATATACATTAAACGAGGCATCTACCATCCTTGTTGCATGATGTTAAAACTATGTAGAATCATTGGTCCTATTTTCAAACCTTTAAATGGAACATACATCATTATTAATACACCACATTAAACAATGTATCATAATCATTCCAATTTTAATGAACTTAAATAGAACATTCATTATCCTTACAACATTATGTTAAACCATGTAGCTTCATTAGTCATATTTGAAATTTATTAAAAGGTAGATCCACTGTCCTTGTTGCATGATGTCAAACTGTATAGAATTATTTATCCTATTTGTGAAAACATAAAAAGAATATCCACCATATATGTTAAATGAAATTAATATATTTATTATTATTGGTCATGTATGAACAATCTGAGAAGGAAAATACTATATCCAATATCTATGACCTTAAAATAGAAATATCCCATAGTTCGAAGCCCTATGATGATAAACTAGTAGCATCATCTCGGTCCAAGAAACATGACCATAAATTGTATGTAATTGGTCAATGATCAATGAACATAAACTATAAGTAGCTCATTACTTCATGTTTTATGACTTTAAACCTTATATCCTAATATCTTCAGCACAAGACGTTAAACTATAGCCTTACCATTCATGGTGAACATATGATACATCATTTGGTAGGTATGAGATGTCTCAAAATACCTATCACATGATGTATAACTTCTTGATTACATGTTCCCCAACATGAGATATTTCTATATATTCATTTATGTTCCATTACCACACCAAACTCCAAAAACTAAAAATGTCTTGATTTTTAATTTCCGGGGATATGCAGTGACACCTGGGTCTATCATCATGTGTCATATCTGGTTATTGGCCTAACATAAGACCCCATCCTTGAGAATGTGTTTGAATCCCATTTTTAATTTCCCATTGACTTTCTAAAATATGATGTGTAATAGAACCTTGAGTGTTAAGTGTCACATGGATATTCCATTGATTCATCTCCACACTTCAAGTCATCGTCGATTTGGATCCTCATCATCTTTCAAATCTGAATGGGACCCATAATGGTGATGGATTATAACCAAAATGGATAATAACCCATTCTAAGAACATTCACCATACAATCCCTAGTGTTATATGATGGTCCATATGTTTTTTACTGGGTCAATTGTCAATTCTACATTTTTCCTCCCCATCCTTGATGGGTTTAGTTGTGGATCTTATATTTCTAACATTGTCAATAGTGGTACCTTTCCATTGGTCACCCATTTCATGGTAAAGATCTCAAAAGTCATTATTTTACTCTTTTCCACCTCCCTTGTGTTTTGGTGGAGTCCCAACACTCTTGGTGTTACCCCTCCATGTATCTGTGTGCATTGAGTAAGAAGGTAAGTGTCTTTGAGACATTCTCAACCCATCATCTACTTTCCCCTACTATTCAATTAAATGTTTCAAGGATGTCCCCACACCACTCCTTACTTCCCACACTGAGCGTGACACGTGTGGACTTATGAATCATGGTAGGATATACACCCATGGGGCCAAGATGAAAAAATTCTTGATCCAAGAATCATGAACATAAACTATGTGCACCACTCTCAAATGAAATTTATTGTAATGTGAGGCTCCCCTATCCCTACTTTTATATCATTTTCATGCTCTCTCTTGTGTCATATGAATTGATCTGAAACAAAAACATGGTCCAAAATCTAATCCCTTAAACTAGAAGTCAAGGTAAAAGTTATTTTACCATAAATTGTAGTATCCAATGACCAAGAATTATAACCTTAAACTATTTGTATCCCCTTTATTGTGATCTCAAAAGCCTTAAACTAGTATCTACCATAGTCTAAGTAAAATAATTTTAAAAATAAAATCCCAATTTCCATAGTGACCAATGTTAAACTGCATCCTTACACTATGCAATAAACACAGGATGCCTCACAGACCAAGGGCTAGATGACCAAAAAGTGAACTTCCTCATCACAAAATGATAAAATTTATCCTTAATACATGATATAAATGTGGGATTCCCCATGGAAACCCTGTGATACTTCAATACCCTCATCAGTGAGTATAAAACCAAAATTTCTAGAATTTTCCTCCCACCACATTGTTGTACAGAACTATATATTGATTTATTATCATTCATATGGGATATATAGTTACACCTAGGCTCTTTTTCTTCGGGGCCAACTAAAAATTTATTATAAACCCCTCACTCAGGGGGGATTACATTCACTAAACATTTGTACCATTATCCCCATATATAGCCCAAGAATTATAACTCTAAACTATGCTCATTTTGATTTAGGGTATCTGTGTGGAATGTGGAATTTCATTACCCTCCTTTAACATTAGGTTTTACCTATTTCATTTCACACAAAAACCTTTTAAAAAACATTACCCCATATAAAATTCCTGAATTTAAACATCTTACCAAAATCCCCTAGTCCAAACCTTATGAACTTAAACAACATGAGATTGGTTCCAGGATTGTTTTTTGTTTTTAAGAAAGTTTTCCCCTATTTCATGTTAGTTCTAAGTTCTTAGGAACCACATGAACATCCTCAAAGTACCTACTCTAGTTCCAATAATTATTACCTTAATCTATGCTCATCCACCCCTTATTCACATTAATTTTTTCATCCCTAGTGGTTCAAGAAGACAACTCCCCAAGCTATATCCAGAACATTATGTGGCTTGATTACTATTCACATGGGATATATAGTGACACCTAGAAATATTTCCTTTTGGATCAACCATGAATTCAACACAAAAACACCCTTTAACCATGGATTCAGTGTCTACAAATTCGTTTATGGGAATCCTCCTTAGGTGTGATCCCGCAGTCATATTTTTTGATCCCTTAGTGGGATGATATGACCACATGACACGAAATGAGGAAGAATGGAATGGAAAGATTAATGTGAAATCCCCTCCAATGTCTTCAAAACATGAAATTAAACTATAGAATTACCCCATATAAATTTGGGATTCCTCATATCACAAATTTGTGTGGACTAAATATCCATACCTGAGAGGATAACCCACTATCATCATTGGTCTCCTGTTGTGTTCCAAAACTATATGTGGCTTGATTTCCAATACCATGGGATATATAGTGACACTCGTAACTAGTGTCCTCAGTATAGTCCTATTTATGGAATAATTTTCAGGGTTTCCCTCTCCCAAAATCATGACATTAACTTGGGTACGATTTATCAAGTCTACTGTTGAATATGTTTTATTTCCCCCTAATTTCATGTCGGGTTATCACTATTTCATGCCACACAAGACTCCTTAAGACACCTGCATCCTGTGATCTAGTCTCTATGACCATAAACATCCAAATGCACCTATGTTTTGAGATCTATGACATGGAACTAGAATCATCTCCATAGTCTCAGTTGTATACCTTTAAACTATAATGAGTAAAGTCTACAACACATGAAGTTAAAATACAGCCCTACCCTATATAAAACTAGGATGCATCATATGAAAAGTATAGGTTGACTAGAGAAAAATATCCTTGACATATAATGTTAAAGAGTATAGTTAAGGAGTATAAAACCAAGATGGCTCCTAGGAAAAGTATGGGATTACCAAAAAATGACCACAAACATGATGTTACATTTTATCCTTACATCATATAAAACATGTATTCCTCACATGACGTGTATAATATGATCAAAAAACAATGTCCTCTACATATAATGATAAGATGTAGTCTTTCCCTTTTTAAAACTAGGATACCTAAAATGAAAATTATGGGATGACCATAACAGACATCCTCAATACATGACATTAAACTTAAATATTACTCTATGAAATAGACATTGTATGCCTCAAATGACCAAAATTATAATTAAATATCCTCTTAAAAAAGAACACTACCTCGAATGGTATCAGTATTATACTGTGCCAAGTTGCATAACTATGTGTGGATTCTTTCCCATTCTCATGATACATGTAGTGATTCTAGGATCTCTTATATTGGCTCCATCCCCACTTCATCTCATTTTGGGGTCATTCTTCTATGGTCGAGGCTTGATCCCCAACTACCAAAATTTTCATCGAATGCATTTGAGACCATAAAAGAGTGGCTTCCATGACACTCGATATTCTTTCTGATAGATTCCCCACTTCTCCTATTGAGCTTCATGATTTCATGATTTATATAACCATCATCATACCAATATGATTGGGATCCTTAACTGTAATGGGGTCTAGATACACTTGCTCACCTTCCATCCCTGTCCCATTCCTCAATGTATCCTCAATAACAGATAGTATCTACCATGTTTTGAACTTGACCAGTGAGGGATCCCACATTTTTTCACCCCATCCTTAATCAAAACAGTTATAGAACATTTGTTTTAAACACAGTAAATTGTTTTTATCTATCTATTATTCATTCCCCTATTATTATCCATGTCTTGAAAGTCACGATCTACCCTCATGAGATTTTTCGGTTACTTTTTACCCTTATTGTGTTCAAATTCCTTCCACTCCTTATTTCTCACATCAAGCATGCATCAGATATGAATATGATACAGGTGATAGTTTTCCTTAATAATGGTTGAGATGCACAGGTTCCCCCTTTCAACTAAAACACTCTGACCTTAAACTAGGATATCTGGTCTAGGAATCACGACTTTAAAGAGTACAAATGTCTACCTAGGAATGTGTCATGTTACGTCCATCCTCATTATCCCTTAATTGAAATCAGGTCACCTCCCTTCCATTACATGCAAACTCCTATGAGACACAAAACAAATGGTCCAAGCATTGTGATGATGAAATATTTTCAATTGGTCCAATCTTTACAACCATTAAATTGTGTGTAGTTTTTATCTATGATATTCAATGTGATAGGGACTCCTAGGTGCCTCATTCTCATTGGGTTAACTCTAAAATATGAAATACACATCCCTTAAAGACACACAACCATGTGTTCTAAAAATAATGACCTTAAACTACGTATCACAAACCCTAGATTTCTTTTCTTGGTGGATGTCCTCCTAGAAATATAATTTCAATCCTTTTTGAACCCTCTGGTGTTATAATAACCTATGTTGGGGGATCCCTATAGGTCTATGTATCAAGGACATAAACTATTTGTATAATAATTGTCCAAGATCTATAAACATAACCTAGGATTCATGGTCTGGTCAAAAGTACAATTAAATATTTCAAATCCTATGGTTCAAGAATTATGACAATAAACTATTTGTATCTTCAGAGCCTGACTACTATGACCTTAAACTAACAAAAGAAAAATGAATAGATGTCTGTCAAGTTGATAAATCATAAGGGAAACCTGATCAATAGTAAGAATCCCCCATTATGGTTTCTCTTGTGACATGGGAAAAAATAAGGGGATAAAAAGAAAGAGGTTCAAGGCTATAAAGAACCCACTATTGAACCCATAAAAAACCTATAAATGAAAACTAAACAAGTTAGTTTGTGAAAATTTTAGACCCAAATATTAAGACCCATTTCCCACATGATCTGGTCTATGAGTTATCCCATTGTGTTACCCAATTACAGCCCTTCCACCTTGGATGAGAGGGTGTTATTCATGTCAGTTCACACATCCTGGTCATAAGATGCTAAAATATGTTATGAATACCACAATCACACAACGTTAAACTTTTTGATACACAGTCTTCATTGTATTATGTTAAATAGAATGTACACCATCCTCACAATGTGACGTTAAACATTATTTCCATCATTATAATTTTATGATGTAAAATGAAAATCATATTAGTCCCTCACTTGAGAATCCTCTTTCACTCTTCAGTTCTTGTCAGCTACCACATCGTTCATGATTTTCAACTGTCACTCAACACTCAAGATAATTCTTAACACTCAAGATGAATCTCCCCTTGGAAGATTAGTATATCATTTTTCCAAAATGATACGCCCACCCAAGGTGATTAAGCCACAATGTCATAATTATAATATGGTTGACCTCTATTAGATCGTTCTATCAGTTCACTGCTTGCTTTTCATTTCCTTGACTTTGATCACCACCATCCTTCGTTTCTGGATGTGACTCCTTGATGGTAGTGTGGTACGACCACAAATGCTCACCTACCATCCCAAGAAAACTCCCTAAAAGGCTTGGGACAACATTTTATGATAGATCCCATGTTTCTAACATGGTCAGTGGTTGAACCTCATCTGTTTTCACCATCCTTAGAAAACTTATAATGGATTATGTGTTTCAAAAATTGTCAATGGTTATCCTCTACCATCACACCAACCCATTTTGTGTTCCAAACCATTGAAATCTTGATTCACTCTCTTCTTCCCCAATTTGTCAATTTAAAATTCCATGCATTCAGGATTACCTTGCTTTTGAACAAATACATGTTGGTAAGTAAGTTGTCTATTCATAGAACCACTCACCAACCAAGGAATTACTATTCTTGCCAACCCCAAAGGTGATCAATGTCATATTACAATAAATTTTTTTCCCTGTTTATAAATCTCATATAGTTGAATGATATTATATTTTATTTAGTTTCCCAAAATGTTCATGACTCACATGGGTTTATAGATTTTAGTTATTTTTTTCAACAATACTAATGAGAAACAATGTCACTTAAGGATAGGTGTTTTCCTCAGCACATTCCTCAAAATCTTGTCCGTCTCTCTGTCCTCATCATTATTAGACCCCATTTTGAGTGGAGGATTTATTGGTATATAAAAAATTCATCCAATGAAGAAAATATAATGAAAAATTGAAAAAATATAATAGATCAATTTTCAATCTTTGATTTGACTAGTTTCTCAGCCTAAATGGTCTTATAGATCAAAAGTTATAACAGTCAATATGTAGAGTACCATAAAAGGATATAAAAGGTCATTCAAAAACAAATTATAAAATTTAAGGAAACCAAAAAAATTTCAAAATTAAGAAAATTTGAGAAGATCAATATTTTGTGAAATTAAAACTACCATGAAAGATGATAAATTTCACTAAATATAAATTCACTTCACGGAAGTCACCCAACCACATGGAGATAGAGGTGTTAACCTTCCCGCAAAGTATGTCTCAAAATGAAAATAAAACTTTTTCAAGGAGAAAAATCCTTTATTAATATAAAAATTTTATGAAATATGGTATAATTCTTGAAAAAAATATTACAATGACCAGATTGACTACACATACCCCCTCAAGTCATCATTTCAAGATGAGGAGACACCGATTTATGACAGATCACTTTCAATTCATGAAACTACAAATATTTTCAAAAATTTCGGTAATTCATTACACCATGGGTAATATTTTTTGAATTCCATCATTTGACCCCTTCCATATATGGGTATATGTTTGAGGATGTTTTTTTCAAACATTCTATCCATGAAAAAAAATATTCTCATAAGATGTTCATGCCTCGTAAAACATCAATTTTCATTAAAGTACAAAGTTATATGAAACAATGTCTTAAAAATATATTTGGATCCCAACATTCACAAAGAAAACATTATAAATAATTGAGAATATATGATAAAACCAAAAAATATCAAAACTAATACCTTTTCAACCACTGGTCCATACCGTTGGGCCTGCACCCCTGCACCCCTCCTTGGGATCTATGTTGGGATTCCTTCTTGGGCATCATCCCAGTCCCTTCAATACCCTCACTAAACACCCTGAAAATGGAGAGTTTAGCCATGAAATTATTGTTCTAGTCAATGATTTTTTTGCACACATATACTACCATAACCACCATCTATAAAATTTTATGAGTCATAATAATACTCTACTGACCATTAAATACCTTGGGTTAACCTAATCCTTTTATTCCCTTTCCCATGCCACAAGTTGAGATTCCTCTCTTGGATTCCTTGAATAATATGAGTGGAAATACTTCTCATGAAACTCTTGAAACCCTTCCATATGACACCTTTTCCAGGTCAAACGAGAAAGGGTCACTCTCACATATATCCTATAATAGTCATTTCTAGGAATATTCCACTCCTTAGTCCCCACTAAATAATGATAAACTATAGTACAAACTACGTGGAAAGTATAGGATGATTCATGTTGTAAACATGTGAGTCCTTACGTATCTTGTGTAATATAAAATATTCCATGATTACAATACATGCACCTTATTCCTCACAACATGACATTAAACTTCAGTATACCCTATATGATTATAATTTGATTCCACTTGTTAAAATAATGATATATATTTTATATAAAGAGGTATATGCCTCATTTAATGGTAAAGAGATGACCACCAAAAAATCCTACGGGATTCCTACTTAGTTTTAATCCCCAATAATATTCATCCAACCCATTAGTGGGTCGAGATTCCCTCTTGGACCAACATGAGGAATAAAGGATATGAAGATCGATTTATTAGCCCTGAAATCCACATCCTTTTAAATGACATCAAACTATAACCTTACATTAGTCCAAGAATATGGGATAGCCTCTTTACCCAACATATGAATTAAAGGATGGGTGGCTCAATGCATAAGCCCTGCACACCACGCCCATTCACAAGACCTTAAAATGTAATCTTACCCTATGAAGAAAACATGGGATTCACTTTCTGATAAGAGAAGGATGCCACATGTGAGAATAATTAAATACCTGATGTGATATACATGAGTAGATACCCCATTACACATGAATCTTTTATGAATCGACCTCATTCATATCATGGATTCTCTATAATAGTACCAAGGAAGATCCCACACATAAGCCCCATTCACATCATCACTAACCTTAATAGTGGTCTAGGAATCTCAAATGAATAATCCTCAATTACATCATTACTGATATATTGAGGAACTCAATCATATCCCACATACAAGCTCCATTCACACCATTGATGATCCTAGAATCACCCTGGTAGCTCCCAAACACAATTCCCATTAAAGTCATTGATTAACTATTGAGGGACCAGAGAATCTCCCATATGGAAGCCTCATTCAATGAATTTTATCCCAATAACATCAACAGGGAAAATCCCATGCATAATCCCCATTATCATCATCAATTATCTATAGTTGCACCCAGGAAGCTCCCATGTGTAAGACCTAATCACATCATCTCTTCCCTAAATAAGAACATAGGAAGAAACCACATGTAAGTGCTATTCACATCACTAATTCTCTATTGAAGAATATGGGAAACTCCCACATGAAAGACCCATTAATAAAATTTCTTTCTCCATAATGGCACATGGTAAGGTCCCACGTGTAAGCCCCATTCACATCATTTATACTCTATAGCAGCACCAAGGTATATCACATGTGTAATACTCATTCAAAATATTGCTGATGCATAGTGGAACTAGAATAACTGTAACACTCTATGATTTTATGATATAGATTCCTTTTAATTTCATTGATGTCTTGTGTTTTATGCTACACCAAGATTAGTTTGCATTATATGCAACACCGTATTAGATAGCAGTATGCACAACACTATTCATGACTTGTTTTACATGAAATTGAAAGTTATTTGGTAGAATTTATTTCACACATGACAGAGTATAAGTTATAAATAAATATTATAATCCAGTCATTATAATTGCGGGTATGAATAATATTAACTTCCTTCTAAAAAACTATTTAAATGAAAATAAGTGAGTCTAAAAACAATAAAATCACTATTTATGGATTTAATTAATGAAATATATATGTAATATTTTAAATTTAATGATTGAAACTAATCTTATATGTTTTTTAGACATGATATAAAAAAAATTAATTTTACAGATAAAATGAGCATTTTTCTAAAAATGTAGTTTTACCTCCTTTTGATAGAGAACCCAATTTAAATATATATATTTTTACACTTTAAAAATTTATTTTTGTAAAAATAAACTTCTTATTTATAATCAGGATAAAAAATTTACTTTATTTTAATTTTTTATTTTTTAATAATATTAATTTTTAATGAATAGTGAAATATATGGTATTTTAATTTAAAACTGATTTTTTGTCTAATATATTTATACAGAAATTTTATCCTTTTAGTTAGTTTTAAATAATAATTATATTATTTCTTCATCATTTAATACAATTTTTTTCATTGGAAGTAATTTCATATTGAAATTAGTTATAAATTCACATCAATCTTTTGATGGTTTTTACTTTTTAACCCTATTTTCTCACTTGGACAACATGAATTCATTTTAAAATAATTATTGAAACTTATGTTTTTTGAATTAATAAAAATGGATTCCATATTTGGAATTAGTGAGTCCAAATTATGTTAATATTTTACTCTTTTTTTGATATTCTGTATAGTAAATACGGTAATTTTTATTTTCCATAGTTAAAGGTAAATCAGGTAAATTAGGGTAACAAATAATATGATAAAGATAATAAAATTTCCCTAAAACCTATCAAAATCATATTGGATGAATGAAAGTCTACCAATATCACCTAATGGTCATAATTAATTTATTTAATGGAATTTTTTCCCTAAAGGTGATGTAATTATAATTAAAAGAAAATAAAGGGACAACATGTCACTCTCTTATCTATTATAAGTATAATAATTTTAATGTAGTTATAAACATAATAAAAATTATAAAATAAATATTATCCATAAATATAATGAAATTATCTACATCATGTGAATTTATTTATAATTTTTAGATACTAAATAATTACCATAAATATTGACACAACAGTGATACAATAATTATTTTATTCAGAGAAATATCATATAAATAATATTATAAATAGTAAAATAAATATTATTTGAAATAATTTATGTCATAAAAGATTTTTATAGGTTAATATGAAATGTTATAATACTATTAAATGCTTTTTTATAAGTTATATCTCTTTTTGGATTTTTTTTAAATTCAATTAAATGAATAGTGTAAAAATTAACACTTGATATTTTATAAAAAAATATTTTATTAAATTATTTAAAAATCATAAAAATATTTTAAAGTTTCAAAGTAGATATGTTAAAATATAAAAGTTAATTATTTATCCAGTTATGGTGTATAAACTTTATATAGGTAAACTTAATAGCCTCTTAATAATTAAATTGTTGTTGCCTTAATTAAAATTAAAAGAGAGTAATTAAGGGAAAACTGAAAAGATAAGTTTTAAAATAAAATAAATACATGTCGAAAAATTATTGGATGAGATTATTTATAACTATCCTCATATTATCCTTGAAATATATCACTTTTTAGCTATTATAATTCTAAAATCAATTTATAATAAAAAATATTTCACGACTTTCTTAAAGTGCCCCTCCTCCCTCTTATAAAAGGCCACCACATCTACCCACTTAATCACACAACTAAATCCCCTTGGATCATCCAAATCCTACTAAAGTAATATCTAAAAATACCTCCCTTTATCTTAGAGACCACTCTTTCGGCATAAACCCATACTATGAAGACCTTTTGTGCAAATCAAAAGGAGATACTGGAAAAATAAGAAATTGTTTTATCACCTCTTTCAAAAAAAAATTCTTCTCCTACTTCCTATTATTATGTTTTTCCCATAAAAATTTAATAAATTCAGTACCTTATAAATTATGAGATATTATTATAACTATGTCACAAAATTATACCTCCTTTTATCCATCCTACAAATAATAATATCACCAAGTGTGCGTACATACGGATTACCATCTCCACACCGTGGTGTAATTTTTTATTCAATAATACTTAATTTGGATGGGTATAATGATGATTATAATGGATGTAAATAATTAATATAATATTATCAATATTTTTTATATGTAATATACCATCCAATTCCATACCATTTAACCATTAAGTGAATGATATCGCTGCTCGTGTGTACATATGACCTAACATCTCCACGATGTGATGTGATTCATTCTACATGATCTTCATTAAAACATGACTATATACAAGAATGGAATGAATAAATATGATATATATTATACTAATATCATTCTTTAAATGATATAATAGTATCCTAATAAGTAGAACATTAATTTATCCAAAAAAACTTTCAGAAGAACTTAAAGAAGTTAAACATTCATAATGCCTTATTTTCACAAAGTACAAGGATAATGTTCCTTTAACTTATACAACATGAATGGATTATGAAACATTAATAATGCCTTATTTTCCCAAATATTCCTTTATAATATTTCAATTTTATTTTCAATTAAATTTTTTTCTTTTCAAATCGCGTGTCATTTTGAAAAAAGAAATCATTTTTGAAGAAGAAATGATATTTTCCTCAAGAATTAATTTCAAGTATTTATTCAAAATTAATTTCCATATAAGATAAAATAGGGTTATGTGTCTATCCCTATTATTAAATTGATTTTATTATCTTTATGATGGAATTGTTTTTATGAAACCCATTTATTTTATATATATTATGATGGAATGATGTTTAAGAAATCCATTTGTTTCGATAGGTTACGCTATGATGAATGATTTATGTTTTTGTGGAACATGTAAGATTGATTTAATTGTGAAATTAATGGGACCTATATATTCCTCCAATTAATTGGGTAATGATTCATATCTAATGATATAGACATGAATGGTAGGGAAAGTAAATCTAGTTCAGTAATACAAGGCTAGAATGAAAAGTAAACCTAGTTCAGTAATGGACATTGTCTCTTATGATGGTCTTGGCTATGAGACTTGGATAATATGAAAATGATTTACTAAGATTATGTGTTTTCCACAACTTCATGTTTTATTTCAATGTTATGTTATCATGGTTAATGTTCAAATATGATTTATTCCTTACGAACTGCTATGATTTATTTCATGATTGAAGATTTTGATATTCAAAAGTTATGTTCATGTTTTCTACATTAATATGTTCATATATTGTTTTCTTACCCTTACTTGGCATCTAATCTCACCCTTTCTTATGTTTCTATTCCTCAAGTTATAAATAAATCATTTAAGTAGGAGTACTAAAGGAGAAGATATTTATGGGATATTTTGAATATCTTTCACAAGTTAGAAGAATGTATTCCTTCTTTCCAAAGACACTAAACTATTTTGATCCTCTGGCATGCATTTGTAAAATGTAATGAATATTCATATAAAAAGATGTAATATTTAGATATGTCATGCTTGGGTCAGTGTAGTTGGTATCAGAGTAAAGGTTTAGTTAGCCATTGGAAATGAGGATGTGAATACTTTAGTGAGATCCCTAGAGATATTTATAAGGAATTATTAAGGATATGTATAATTATAGGGTACAGTCCTATAATTATGGTAATGATCATGAATAAACTAGGATTAAACCTAAGTTGTTAGTGATTGAAAATACACCCCCTTGATTATCATGTTTTCCTAGGATGTTTTTTTCTTCTCACACTATTCTTTTTGGGTTTTAGATAATGGTCGAAACCTGAAGGAACTATATTAATGATCAATGCACTAGGAAATGCAATGATTTTTCTCTTGAACAAATAAATGTTATGTTATATGGAATGAAAAATCTTATCACTATACTTACACATGTTATGAATCATTTTGGACTTCCAAATTAGCAGATAAGGGAACAACATTCTGTTGAGTCCTTTATAAGGTAATTTCCACCATCATTCAGTGGGTCTTTGGATCCAATTATTGGTGAAACATGGATCAGTACCATTGAAAATATATTTTCTATCCTTCTCTATTTAGAACATAAAAAAGTCATTTTGGTTGTTTATTGTTTAGAAGGAAAAGAAGAGCAGTGGTGGGCTATAATTAAGAATACGAGGCAACAAGATAAAATTGAATTCAAGGAATGGGATGAGTTCAAGAACTTATTTTTCAATAAGTACTTTCCTCATATTATTATATCAAGAATGGAAAATTAGTTCCTTGAGATTAAGAAAAAGGATGATGAATCAGTTGGTACATATGAGAAAATTTTACAAGAATGGTAAGGTATGCTTTTGGCTTTATCATTCAACTTGATAGTAAAGTTGATCGATTCTTTAGTGGATTAATACCAAGTATTTGAATATTTTTATATATAAGAGAAATTAGTTTCTATGAAGAGATTGTGCATTGGGATATCAAGGTAGAAATGGAAGTTGGTGTTACATATCAATCTCATGGTTTTGACAATAAATGAAAGATGGAGTTCAATGGAAAATCTCAAAACAATGGTGAAAAGAAGATGAGAGATTCCTTATGATCAAAGTGTGGAAATAAGTATTATGGAGACTATATTAATAGGAATATAAAATGTTTAATTATGGAAAATAATGTCATCAAGAAGTTGAGTGCCTAAGTAATGAGAAAAGTTAGCTAATGATGTGAATAGAGAAAAGGCTACCGAGAATGCACCACCCACACTTCAAAGCTACAAGCTCAAGGAAATATGGAATTATTCTAACTAATGACCTAATACAAGGGTGATCAATGATGATGGATTTCAATAACCTATTAAGTATAAATACAAATGAAAATCACATGAAATCACTATTTATGATGTTGAATATGAAAATGATGTGGTGGAATGATTGAGTGTTTATGTAATGGGATTCCAGAATAATGTTGTAGAATCACTTTTATGGTATTATGGAATAATGAAATATATATTTAGAAATCTAATATGGTTTTAAACATGAATATAAATGTACATTGTGTGTGGCACTTGTAACCATAAAAAGTGATTGAGGTAATAAGGTGATGTTTTTGGAAAACACGCGATTTAGGGAAGGATGTCCCTTAATATGAACATAATGTTGAGATAATTATATTTGGATAAAGGTATTTTTGATAGGAATATGTAAATTAGATTATATTAGTTACCTTGGAACTAGTTAAGGTTTTATTGAAATGTGGGTTGTGATATCTCAGATGAATAATATAGCTTTTGGACTTAAGAATAAGAAAATATTCATGTTTTCTATATGGATATTTGATAGTTCAGGTTGTAACCATGACTCAAGAGAATACGTGATTATGGTATTCACATGCTTGGAATGTGACAACCAAGAAATAAATTCTGATATATGGGAGATAAATGTTAATCCTATTTAGTTCACCTCTTTATAAAGTTATAGATTTTCAGTTTTTTGGAGGGATTGTAAAGTTATCCAATTATGGATAATATATGTTATACTCCTGTTATAGTTAGATTAATGTATTATATCACTATATGTGGAATTATTAATATTTTATAATATCTATTAACCTTTTTATTGAGACATATGGAATGACCAATCATTCTATTTATGGATCACATGATCATCTATCACTTTAGAAATGAAAAATTCAACTTAATTTCTTTGAATAGAAGATGAATTGGAAATTGTTCAAGGCATGAACAATGGTGATATTGTACTGAAATTAGGTAATTATTTCTTCCTATGTTCTTCCACTTTAGGGAAAGCATCTGGAAAAACAAAAAATTTATCTTAGTACCTTTTTATCTGATGAATTAGATGGTCCTTTAAATCATCACAGATTTGTGGGTTTCTGGTTGTTAACATTCTCCAAACCTTGTTCTCTATCACAATCCATTACAACTTGATGATTATATTTTTCTTCCATATATATTTTTATAATTCCAATCTATGATCTCCTATGTGGAAACCCAGTGATGAGTTACTTTGGGTAATTGTTTTGTTTCTAACTTTCCTTTTTTAAAATAAAGGTTTAGCATTCCTTTTTACGATGTGGGTTTCTATGAATGAAACATTCAAGTAGTAAACCTGTAATAACCCGAAAAATTTTTAGGGAGAAATTAAATTTAAGGGGAATATAACGTAACACCATGAAATTTTATGAGATATATTCTTTTTAATTTATTTGATGTCTTGTGTTATACACTACACCAAGATTTGCTTGCACTATATGCAACATCATATTAGCTTGCAGTCTATGAAACACTATGCTTGGCTTGAGTTACACACAATTTCATATTATTTTGGTAGAATTAATTTCCCTCAAGACTGAGTATAATTGATAATAAATTTTATAACCTAGTCATTATAATGGAAAGTATGAACAGTATTAACTTCCTTCTAAAAAACTATTTAAATGAAAATAAGTGAGTCTATAAAATAATAAAATCACTCTTTTGGATTTTATTAATGAAATATATATTTAATATATTCAGTTTAATTTTTAAAATTCATCTTATATGTTTTCTATACATGATATTAAAACAGATTCGAATTTATAGATAAAATGAGGGTTTGTCAAAAAATGTTGTTTTACCGCCTTTTGATGGAAAACCAATTCTAAATATAGTTATTTAAACTTTTATAAGTTATTTTTTACAAAATATAATTTCTATTTAGAAGAGTGACATCAAAATTTACATTGGATGAATTTTTGGTATTTTTCCAATAATATTCATTTTTAATGAATGCTGAAAAATATTTCATTTTAATTTAAAACTACATTTTCATATGATTTATTTATACAAAAACATTGTTATTTTAATTGGTTTTAAAGTATAATTAGATTATGTTTTTATTATTTAATCCAATTTCTGTCATTAGAAATAATTTTTCATTTAAATTAGATATAAATGCACATTAATCTTTTGATGATTTTTACTTAAAAAAAACTCTTCTTCCCGCATTGACAACGAGATTTAATTTTAAATTAATTATTAAAACTTATGTGTTTTGAATTTTTAAAAATTTATTCCATATTTGGAATCAGTGGGTCTATATAATTATAATAGGTTATTTTTTTTGGATATTATGAGTAGTAACTTCGGTAAGTTTAATTTACCACAGTTAAAGGTAAATTGGGTAATTTATGGTAACAAAAAATATGATAAAGATAATAAAATTATGCTAACACCTACCAAAATCATATTGTATGAAAGAATGTCAACCAAAATCACCTATTTCTCAGAATTGATTCATTTAATGGACTTTTTTCCATGAAAGTGATGTAATTATAATTAAAACAAAACAAAGTGACAACATGTTACTCTCTTATCTCATATAAGTATAATAATTTTATTGTAGTGAAAAACTTAATAAAAACCCAAAAATAAAATTTTTACAGAAATATAATGAAATTACTTACATAATGTGAATTTATTTATATTTTTTAGATATTAAATAATTACCATAAATATTGACACAACGGTGATACAATAATTATTTTATTAAGAGAAATATGAAATAAATAATATTATAAGTAGTAAAATAAATATTATTTGAAAAAATTTATTTCATAAACGATTTTTAGGATAATATGATATGTTATAATACTATTAAGTGCTTTTTTAAAGTTATATATCTACTTGGATTTTATTTAAATTCAACGAAAATAATAGTGTAAAAATTGACACTATTGATATTTTATGAAAATAATATTTAATTAAATTATATAAAAAACATAGAAATATTTTAAAATAAAAAATTAGATATGTTAAGGTCTAAAAGTTAATTATGTGTCTAACTATGGGAAATTTACCACATATAAGTAAAAATAATATCCTTTTAATAATTAAGATTTTGTTACCTCAATTAAAATTAAAAGAGGGTAATTAAGGATAAACTAAAAAGATAAGGTTTAAAATAAGATAAATAAAAGTCAAACAATAATTTTATGAGATTATCTCGAACTATCCACATATTATCCTAGAAATATATCACTTTGGAGCTATTATAAATCTAAAATTAACTTCTTTTTTAAATAATATTTCCAGACATAACGAAAATGCCCCTCCTCCCTATTATAAAAGGCCACCATATCTACGAACATACTCACACATCTCAAGCCCATTGGATAATCAAAATTTTACTAAAATAATCTCCAAACATCCATAAATTTTTCATAGAGACCACACTTTGGGTATAAATCCATACTAAGGAGACCTTTTGTGAAAATCAAAAGGAGATAC
The DNA here is from genome assembly GCA_963277665.1 of Viscum album. Lineage (NCBI taxonomy): Eukaryota > Viridiplantae > Streptophyta > Magnoliopsida > Santalales > Viscaceae > Viscum > Viscum album. The sequence continues at coordinate 685,421,099 of OY728142.1, read as the reverse complement.
TCAAAAAAGACGTAATTGTTTTATCACCTATTTCTAAATTATTTTCTTCTTCTACTTACTCTTGTTATGTTGTTTCTATAATAAATAATAAATCCATTATCTTCTACATTTTTAGATGTTATTATAATTATGGTACAACCTTATACATCCTTTTATCCATCCTATGAATAACTATATCACCATGTGTGCATACATACAACTTACCATCTCCATGTCTAGGTGTAATTTTTTATTCTGGGTATAATTATGATTATAATGGATGTGAATAATAAATATAACATGATAATTATTATTTATAATTAATATAACATCCAATTCCATACCATTTAACAATTAATTTAATGATATTTTCATCTGTGCGTACGTACGACCTACTGTCTCCACGATGCGATACAATTTATTATACATTATCTTCATTAAAACAATATTATATACATGAATTTAATGAATAAATATGATATATATTATACTAATATAATTATGTAAATTCTATAACTATAACCTAAGATGTTTAAAATGAAATTATCTGACAAAACATGCATTAGAACATAAATCATATAATATCTGAATAACTAGTGACAATGAAATGTTACTAACAGACAGATGATAATATAATAATATATGAAATCTTTAAAATGAATATTATTCTTGAATAAGTCAATACAATTATTTAAATAATTATGAAGGAGGTTTGGATAATTAAGAAAAATATGGAACCTAAGGCAATAGATAATTTTGCAATATCATTTTTATCTGAGATTGTTTATACATAAGTATTTACTGGGGGTATATTTATCATCAATGTACATGTTTCTTATAAATGTTATCATAAAATGTATACTATTATTATATTATGTTTGAAGTAATTTTTACTGATTTCTTACTTTTACTACATGGTTTGGAAGGAATATTTCTTTTGTTTACCATAGGATGTATGTTTTTACTTATCTGAAAAAAGTATGAGGAGAATGTTTTTTTAACTTATACGCCAATGATGGATTCTTATGATTTCATAACAACATATTTCCATGAAGCTTCTTCCACATTATTTCATGTTTATTTTCAATTAATTTCTTTTCTTTTAAAATTTCATGGCATTTTTAAAAAAGAAAACATTTTTGAAGAGGAAAGGATATTTTCCTCAAGAATTTATTTCAAGTATTTTATCAAAATTTTATTCGATATAAGATGAAATATGATAATGTTTCTATCCATATTATTACTTTTATTTTATTTTGTTTATTATGGAATTATTTTTATCAAATCTATTTATTTTATATGTATTATGATGAAATGATGTTTAAGAAACCCATTTTTTGTTCCTTGGGTTATGCTATGATTAATGGTCTATGTCTTTGTGGCACAAGTAAGAATGATTTCATTAAGAGATGGGTGGGATCTATATCTCCATCTAATGAATTGGTAAAATATTTATATCTCATGAGATAGACATGACTAGAATAGTAAGTAAATATGGATCAGTAATATTGTGCTGGAATAATAAGTACATCTGGTTCAGTAATGAACTTTGTCCGATATGATGTTCTTGGTTATGAGCCTTGAAAAATATAGAAATGATTTTCTATGATTATGTGTTTGAAATAATTTTATGTTTTATGACAATTCTATGTTATCATGGTTAATTTTACTTTATGATTTATTCCACACGAACTGAAAATATTTATTTCTTGACTCAAGATTTTGATATTCAAGAGTTTTGTTCGTGTTTTTTACATTCATATGATCATGTATTGTTTTATTACCCTTACTGAGCATCTAATCTCACCATTTCGTATGTTTCCATTCCTCAGGTTATAAATAAATCTTTTAAGTAGGAATACTAAAGGGGATGATCTTTATAGGAGATGTTGAAGATATTTCACAAGTTAGAAGAATGTATTCCAGGTTTCCGAAAGCACTAAACTATTATGATCCATAGGTGGGAATTTTTAAAATATATTGAATATTCATCTAAAATTATATAAAATTCATCTTCACCATTCTTGGGTTATTATAATAGCTCCCATGCACAAGCCACATTCATGTAATCACTTATCCATGGAGGCACCTAAGTGGATTTCACACTTAATCCCCACATATACCCTTATTGATCATCCTTTTGTGATATGATCACCTTACTTCATGATGTTAAACATCATGGAGGAATCCTTTCATATGACCTTAAACTGTCATATCAAACCATTTGTGTATTGAACCATAGTTACCAAAAAAATATGTTGGAATACTCTACAAGGTTTAGTGTTGAAAACCATGATTAGGAAATATTACACCCTGGGGAAACACTCCACCAATCCCCATGTGTGAAATATTCCTTCTTGGGGACACAATCCACCAAACCCAGAGTTTGAAATCCTACCCCCTAGAGACTGAATCCACAAAACCCAGATTTTGAAATCTCCCCCCTGGGAAACACTCTAAAAAACCCCGAGTGTTAAAATTTTACCCCCTTGGGACACACTCCAGTAATCCATGAGCGGGAAATTCCCCCCCCCCCCTGGGGACACACTCCACCGAACTCTCTGTGTAAAATCTTCCCACTGAGGGAATACTCAACCAAATCCCAAGCGTGAAATCTTCTCCCCTAGGGAAACACTTTATTGAGTCCTAGGTGTGAAATATTCCGCTTTTGGGACACACATAACCACCTAATCATCTCCAAAAGAAGTTAAACTTGTGACATAATCCATAACCCCTAACCCATACAATAGAAATCTGATTCCTAAGGTAAAAATCATCAGATGACTTACTCCCAAGGCATTGACTATGTCATGGATAACATGTGAGGCCTTAGGTTCCAAGCCAAAGATTTATTATATAAGATACCTCTGATTTCAAAAGAAGAAGACTCTATAGGTGCCCAAAAAAACTAACATATAGAGATTCCTATTAAGTTATGATATTACCACCAACTATGATGAGATGTAGCTTATCTTTTGAGACTAAAGTAGCGTAATTAAAAAGATTTTACCTTGAGATGGCACCACGAACGATTTCAATTACATGACTCAAATATTTGAGGGAATACCAGACTGGAGACGAGTTCCAAGGGGAGATCCATGGAAGAATGATCACAAATCCCATCATACAATTTCATTCAAGGATAAAAAATCTCCGACTATTTTTATAGATGATTCCCTCCATTGGAAAGAGGGAATATGGGAAAATAAATATGTATTGCTGCGACGATTCATGCCCCTACTGTGAAAGCATCAGAAATAGAAATGTATTTACATAATGTTAATATAAAATTCATAAAAGATTAATCATGTAATAAATGTAATTTAAATTTATTAAATTCATTATTTTAATCATCCATTAATGGAGTTCATGGTAAATAGAATTCATTTAATGTGGAGATGGTAGTACACACATATGCATGATTAACTGTTCTATTTTTAAAAAAAGGTGATGGAATGATGGAATTTGATACAATATAATTTTAAAATTATAAATTTTACATATAAATCATATAAATTATTTAATTTTATCCTTTTTACCAACCCTGTGAGGTGGTGATGAAAAATGAACAAAATTTCTTCATGGAGGTGGTATTATGCCTATATATAGAATCAATGTTTTTATTATTAACGGATAAGGGGATTGAATAATTGTTAATCCATTAATATAATAAAATTACAGTGTTATAGTAATTTAATTTTCATTATATCAGTCTCACTAGAATATTTTTGGAAGAGTATTATTAAAGAGAAATGGAAAAGGAGTAAAAAATACTCACGTTGAGAACTAAATATTTCTCATGTAAGTCTCTTTAGAAATTTATTCCTTAGGCTATAAAATTCATTCCATAGTAATTTTTTATTTTTAGAAGTTTATAGTAGGATAAAATTTCATATTTTCAAAATGAAATAAAATAGAACAAGGGTTTAATTATGGGTTGGAAGTGTTCACCATTTATAAGTGAAGAGAAGTGTAATTTTGGGTGTGAACATTACTTTTCAATAATGGAATGTTACTATTCAAGGTTCAAAGGTTAAAAAGTTTGAAATAATTTAATTTTGGGGTACCCTAAGGATGATAAATATATTAAAATTAATTTTCACCCATGTTTTAAACTTTCATCGAGCCTTGTACTCCTAGATTTTTTAATTTTACCATTTTAGGTTTTTACTATAGTAACTAATTTTTACTTAAGTGATTTACTTTTAATGTAAAAAATATGATTTATTACATAATTTATAAATATTTATTCTTAATATGTGATAAATTTTATCTAATAATATTAATTAATGTAATAAAAATTAGTTTTAATGTTAATGCATTTCATGTGTAATGAGCTGTTTTTAGAAAGTGTATCATTATGCTTAAAATTTATCATCAAGATAAGATTTTCAATGTTTTAGATTTTAATAATATAAATTGTTTTATTATAAATAAAATTAAATTTATATGACTTTAATTCAAATACTACGCCAAATTTTATCATAAAATATTTAATTAAAAAAATAACAAGAATAGTTTTTTGAGGAAATATTACATAAGATTTTAAAATGTTTAACATTGGTTTTAAAATCATATTAGTATTTCAAAATGTGTTGCTTTAATACATAAATTAATATTAAATAATTTAAAATGTTTTATATTTATTAAATTTATACTTACAAGTTGATATGTCTATAAACTCCATGACTTCAGTGAAAAATTTTATTTTTCACTATTCACCAAAAATCGTTAATTTCATCAAAATAAAAGAAATTAACCTTAAGATAATATTGTTTTATAAATATAAAAATTAAATAACTTTTTTCAAATTATAATTCTAAATTTTTAGAGTTTAACTTATAAATAAAATCATAAATATATTACTCAAACTATTTTCATTGGAAAATAATGTTTTAAACTATTGTATATTCTTACACTTATTTCGTATCAATTATTAATCAAATTTGGTTTCAACATTTTATTCATATTAGTAATATGTTTTACCCATAATATATATATTATCTTGAAATAAATCACACAAAAGGTGAATTTATAAGGGTTACATTTTTAATCATGATTCAATCTTATTAGACATTCAGCCACACTAATGGAATTTTTTCAATGCATTATTTTTAATAATGAACATCACTTATATATATATATATATCGTAATTAGGTTACATGTATTTTTACCATAAAAATCTATATAAAATTTTTAACAGTTATATACAATTACATGGTTTTTTGTGGTTCAATGATTCGAGTGAAGAACGAAATTGAACACAATGGTTTTTGAAGGAAAATATAATTAAAAATATCACTGTATTACATATTAATTGTTCCACAAGTTATTTAGTGCCAAATACTTCCATAAAATGGAACTTTTTTCAAGATAACATAAATTAATTGAAAATATTGAATACATTTCAAAGGCTACCTTCCGTACACGGTGTGTAGAATATATGTTAACAGTTATTTTATTCATACTCACAAATTATCCAATAATTTTCCTAGACATGATTAATAGAGTATTTAATGAATAATTTGTCAAATTTTTGGTATTATTTAAAGATGACATTATCATAGAATCCAAAATTATGGAGTAATATGAGGGTAATTTTAGCATTGTGATAATGACACTGATAATGAATAAGTTATATAAAGAGTTTCAAAAATATATATATTTGATGGTGAAAGTAACATTATTTGGTTATATTTTCATAATTAAGGGGATATATGTGGATAATTTAAAGGCAATAATGTTTTTGGAATAGCTATGGACAACATCTATAAGGAATATAAATTGTTTCCTTTGGTTAGTGAGGTTATATCGATGATTTCGGAATACCTTCTCTAAATTTCCAAACCCACTATCTATGCTAACTGTGAAGGGTGTAAAAAAATTTGACTAATAAACACGAGTAGTGATTTAAGAAGTTGAATAATAGACCTATAAATTCACCTATATTTACACTACCCACATGTGGTGAATGATTTTTTATCTATAATAATTCTTCAAAAAATGGATTAGGTTACTTCTTCATGAAAAATGATTAATTAATAGACTGTGCCTCAATATTATTGATGATTCATGAGAAAAAATATCATACACATGATTTTTAGTATCATGGAGTAATCTTAAATTTAATTATTTGTATAAATTATTTATATGTAGATAAATTGTATATATACTCATTATAAAATCTTTAATTATATATTTACATAAATGGAGCTCAGCATGCTCCAATAAATTTTTTCAGTGTTGATAAAGGACTATGATTTCTCAATCCATTACCATGTTGGGAATTAAGATAAAGCGGGAGATTAACTATGTAGAACATATCCTACAACATTATCCATAATGAATATTTGTAATGATTTAATCATCTTAGATAAGAAAAGAATATTCATGGGATTCATAAGAAAACAACCATTATCAAATAACCTCTCAACCGTACATTCAAGTGAAAATTATGAAAGATTAAAGGGATGCTGTGGAGATAGAAATGAAGGTCAATGGTATATGAAAGGGGAATGCCTAAGAGTGAAACATTAATGAAAAAATATATGTGAGAGTTTGTAAATGACTATGTTCTTTATTATATCCTTAAATAAATAATGATCTATTGACTGATTATCATAGCTCAACATTCTCAACCCACTATGTATCACAATGATACTCACAGATATTTGATAGTACTACTATTGGGATTATATAAAAAAGAATACTTTGTAATACACATCAATGTGACTAGTATAAAAATAGGTGTTTTCATAGTGTAAAAGTATTAAAGGGATTATTAATCCTTTACTCATACCAAAATTTAAATAGAATAACATTACTATGGAGTTTATCATGGGTCTTTTAAAGATATCCCAATGAAATAATTCAATATGGGTTATAATAGGCCTTCAAAAAAACACTAATCACTAATTAAATATCTGAGAAAACATCCCACTTAATAAACATGAAAATATATACATTATAGAAGTGGGAAGGATACACGGAACACCATTATCTGTTGAATTTTATCAAGATTTGATGATGATATCAATGTTATGAAAAATCCTATAATATTCCATGAACATAGAGATTAACTTTATTATGAATTAACAACCCAGACTGATGGATAATCTGATTAGACTATCCATACACTTGATAAAATATTGGGATCTTGATCAATGAACTTTATAGGATATTGAGATCAATATCCCCCTCTCCTCATGTTCTCATACAAAAAATAGCTTCCACCCAAACATCCAGATGCCTATTTTGAAATACCTTTATGGATGTAAATTTATAACTACAACATACTGGGATGAAGTCGGATAATGTAAGATATTGGTACCTTGTATTTTTGAATAAATTTAAGTGAAATTGAAAACTATTAAATAAGATAGTAGGATAAAAAAGATTTAACATAAGAGATATGTTGGAAATTGATGATGAGATATGGAGTTTGAAGTTGATGAAAAAGTGTTCATTCATATATCCCCATTGAATAAATTCATTATTTTGGGGAATAAGTGAATAATAAGTCCGAGATACATTATCCCATTTTTTATTCTTGATTGAATTAGGACTATATCCTATTGACTAGAAGTCACACCAAACCTATGTCACAAGTAATATGTGTTTGACATATTCCTATTGAAGAATTATATAACAGATCCCTTAGATGAACTAAATATAGAGGTGGTATAGTTGTAACTTTATCTCTATTATAATGAGAAACCTAAATATGGTTTTGCATTGAAGAGATAATGTACCATGGAACAACCTCACTCAACTGTTCAAAAAATTATGGCGAAATCACATGTCTAAGGAAGCTATAGGGGAACCTGAGTACCCTCACATTTTTACCCAATTATTGGAATTTAAAAAGTGAAATTATTTTTTAATGGGCGATAATTTAACAAACCTCAATTTCATTATATATTTCCTTTTTAATAAACTATTTATTTTAACATTTGTTTTCAAAAACAACATGAAACAAAATCAAATCATGATATATTAATGAGATAAAATATAAAGTATTAAATGTGATCATTATAACATAGCCTTTTCATTGGTGGGTATAAATAAAAGTAATCTTATTGTGAAATATATTTTTAAAGAAGAATAAATGACATTAAAAATCTGGATTCTTCTTTATAAGTATCATTTTTCATAGCTTTGAAATGAGGTGGCATCACTAACGGTTTCCTTATGACAAGACCAAGATGAACTTCAACATGTACACCTTTAGAGAAACCGTAGATGATATAATTTCCCGCTCATGGAAATCATTAAAATATCCAAGATAGGTGAATCACACCCAGGAATTACACCATTAGTTATCTTACCCTTAGATATTATTTTATGGTCTTCAAATGATTTATAAGTAGAAGTTGGTAGGATATTTAATTATTAATGTAACAAATCTTACATATGATCTCATTATTTAATTTTTAATTTTTTAAAAAGATAATTTTGAAATAAATATAAAATATTTTATTGGTTATATACGTGTTGATTAATCCATGTGAAAAAATAATAAATTTTAAAAATTAAGAGAAATAAATCATTTAATGTAAAAACTCATACTTCTCAATGAATTATAATTTTATTTATATTATGTATTTATATATTAAATTACTAAATTTATCACTATTCAAAAATAAATTTAATGATATGTATTAATAATATATATATACATATATATATAATAAAAAACACTTATTTCAGGTTTTTTTTAATTAGAATGTAATAATAATAAATTCATTTCATTATTAAAAATAATTTTTTAACGAAAATTTACTTTTCTTGGTAATGAATTTTTATATTAAATTTAATTTTTATCACTTTTAGAAATTGAATCAAATAAAATGGATTTATTACCTATAATAATAATTCCCAATTTATGTGATATGGTTTTATTTTTTATATAAAAATAACATACCAATGTAAAAAATGGTCACACCGATAAATGAATAAATAATGTAAAAGTGTTAAATCAATAGGTATAAAACATGAATATTATTAAAATATTATTTTAATGAGTGGATGAGGGATTTATAAGGTTTCCCTAATCTTATATTCATTATTTTAAACATGAACCCTTGTTCCTCGGAAATGAATTTCCTTTTTATATTGAGTAAACATTATATAAAAATGCCATTCTTGTCACTTATAAAAGGACCCATCAACCACTGCTTCAAAGAAATGCCTAAAATTTGAATTCCACTCCATGATATTACATATTTACATCTATTATAATTATCTTAGAAAATAATTATCTTCTGATCCCCATAAATTTCTAAAATTCCTTCAAAACTAAGACGACTTCCAAGAAGAGATATAATTTATTATTTAAAGGAAATATCTTTTTTATCAAGGTTTTTTATTTATCTTATTTATCTAAAACGTATTAATTATGATTTATCTATTTTATAAAATATAAATAATATTAATATTCTTATATAATGATGATAATAGAATAAATTAATTTCATAATGATTCTCATGCATTGATTATATCATGTTTTTGTTTTTGTCCATTTGACCACCTACATAAATGATGCTATAAATTTTTATCACACATGATAATGGATAAATAAATAATGATAATAAATTACATAATAAATAATTAATGTTTCATTATTTAGTTTTACAATGGATATATTAATATTGAAATAAATTTTAATATAAAACCATTTATTTGTTAATAAATACCAAAATGAGTGTGATATGGATTTCATCATAAGGAACTGCACTTAAAACTCCCATAGATTGAACATGGAATAACATCAAAAATTATAGAACTTGTTCCATTATTTTTACTATTATAGTGATTATGGAACTATTTGAAAACAATTTTGTACATGAAGATCAAACAACCACAAGTGGTCGATGGGAGAAACAACTATACAACAAATGAATGACATATACTAAAAAATGGTCCTTCAAAAAATTAAATATAATAGAAATATATTTTGAATAACGTATTAAATAAAATTAGTTTGGTTTCTCATATGGTTAGATGAACACACCAAGCGGATTGGGACTTATGGTAAGGGAACATCAGAAGAACCCTCTTTTCTTCTGGGTTATAGATTCTATCTCTCTATACCATACCCTCTATCTCTCTCTAATATCCTCTTTTATATTATAAATATTCTGTATATATGTTTATTTTTTATATTTATATAAATATTTTATTTCCCCTTTCTTTATTCGTGTTATGTATGATTTTCAATTTAACTTCCCAGTATTTAAAACAAACTAGTTTAAATGGGACTTTCTCTTTCAAAAATCCCATTAATATGTCCAACATTTACTTTTTTTCTCATCCATGGTTTATGAAAATAATATATATTTTATGAAAAACAATTTATATTTATTACATTTCTTATATAAAACAAAATCTTCCCACATTCCTCAAAGGTTATTTATTCATTTGTTAAAATGTCATTTAATAGGTTCAATTTTATATATTATTCTTCACCACCTTCTTGTGATTTTTTTCAACTAAAAATCATTTTTAATATTAAAAATCATTTTTAATATTAAATATTATTAATTAAAATACTAATATCCTATAAAATTTAATTACATCTACTCTTGGGTATTGATATGATATGTCCTATAGTTATATTTTTGATCATATTATATAACCCATTCCTTTATCATGGGTTTTTCCTATGCCTATGACTTATGAATGAATTGATTATGTGCCACACATATGCATGTATATATTGTGATGTTTTGAGAAAGGATAAAATTATACAACCTCCTAATTCAATAGGTAATGCTTTCATCTCATGTCATTTCGTGTGATGAGAATGAGGAACAAGCCTGTCACACTATAATTTTCTCATGATTGGGTGCATTGGGTTATGCTTATGATGCAACAACTTAGGTTTTTGACAAATTATTATTCTCCAATGATCCTATGATATCTATTCCATCATTCGACAATTCAATTTAATTATTCTCATTTATGTTATCTTTTTATTCCTATTTAACCTTATGTTATATTTTCGTACCATGTTTGTTCCCTTACTAGGATTTATATCTCACCAAATTCTCTATTTATATCCCAAGGGTTTCCATTGTTGTAATGGATGATATAAGGAACATAGGGGAAACTTATCATGATCAAAATAATGTGAGATTAGTGTATTTCTATATTTATTTACTATGTATCTAATATTTAAAGGGAACTATAACTCTAAAATTCTAGGTTGTGTTTTATGATATTTTTATTAGAAAATCATTTAGTAAAATGTGTACAATAATGGATTTGTTATATATAAGGTCTCCCATATAAGGCCTTGAAAGGTGAAATGTTGATACTTGATTGTTTAATTTTTTATAAACATGAAATCTCTTAAATTCAAGTCATCCTCCAAGATTTAATAGAAATCCAAAAAAATCCCTCATTATATTCCTTATAACCTATATGGTTCACTCAGTCTAGCCATCAGTCAGAGGATGGAAACAATATACTTATCTAGGACTATTTTTTAAAATTCTCTCTTAATCTCCTCTAAAAAATGGATAAAATCCAAGTGAATCAGTAGGAAATTATTTTTAAGAGATTACCATGTGTCAAGGTTATATCTTCAAAATATAAGTTTCCCATGCCCTCTATTTAACTTTTATCCATAAAATAATGAAGTTAGTGAACATGGTTTGTCTGTTGGTAATCACCCAAATAACATTGAGACCCTACCCTGACTAGGAATACCCCATAATCAAATATATTGATACAATACCCATAATCCACTCTAGTACATCATGGGGTAGGTCAAAACCTGCAATGAACTGGTTTTATACCATCATTTGGTTGTAGGAGATTCCCTAAAAGATATACTCAAAAACACTATATTTCTTACCAAACCGCTAATAATTACATTATATTTCCTAGTACAACATTTTAACTATATGATATTACACTAAGGGTGATTTATGAAACTCTATTATAAACTCATCATGAGGAATGATTGAAACATTGTTCAATTTTTTTTGTGGATGACATGCTCCCTACCTTCAAAAATTCATATATTTATAAGATTTAGAAAATAAAATCACAAAAAACCTAAAAAAATATGAATACCAGGTGAGCCTCCCTCACACACACAAGATGCAAAGGGGACACTACCATAGATAATTGATAAGCCCTTTATCCATCATCCATAAAAGACAACATCATTGAGGTAAAAATTCAATGTCACTTCCACCAATAATCGATAATGGGAATTACCAATAAGGAAATAGTCCATCAATTTTCCATTCATGGGAGTACATAATATCTTAATGTCATATTACTGTAGTAAATCCAACTAGTAAATCTACTTTACTATAATATCTATCTATGTGAAGATACACTTATTTTACTCAAAAACTAAAAAATGATCACCAATAAGGTAGTGTATTCAAGTCCTTAGTGATAAAACCACTACCAACTCCAAATGAGAATTTTCATATTTTAGTTTATTTGGTAACAAATTATGAGATAGAAAATAAATCATTTTTTATCTCTATATATGTATAAAAATAATCCCATATCTAAAAGAATCAAATAACACCATATAAAAGACCCCATAATCGGATAAAAAAAAGAAAATGGAACTCATCAACCCCTAATTTATATCCCCAATATCTTTCTAGAACCACTAAAACTAAATAATTGGCCACCCATTTTGGTTAATGTAAGTCGTTGGGACCATAATGTAAGAGAAATATATAATTAATCTCTAATAGTTCCTCAAAAAAACCAAGTAATGTTATCACATTGAATATGATAAATGATGGATCCCAAACTAACATGGATCATTCTTTGCTAGGTCCATACATAATCGACCATCTGATATGAAATTTCCATAATAATTGAGCTCTTAAATCCAATATTTTTACTTTTTAAGATTATCGTATTTCTTGTTCCATTATAGTAATTCCATGACAATCTTATAATTCTCTGTATGATCTTCCATCAATTTTTTATAGATTATAATTCCATCAATCAATAAAACCATGAACCTGTCTATGAAAGGATGAAATATCTAGTTTGTAAAACCATAAATACCATTGGGAAATTAATCATGCCAAATAGTATCACTAGAAAATCAAAATTTCCACATCAGTATCAAAATTAGGTCCTTTTAATATCCTCAATATGAAATCAAATCTGGTGATTATTGTACCTAAGATCGATATTTAAGACCCTCTTCACTCCATTCATCTTGGTGATGAGTTCATTGATACATAATAGTGGGTACTTGTTCTTGAATTCCAACTGATTTATGTGGATATATCAAATATAATGCCCAAATTTCCCGTTAATCTTATTAGAGAACAACAACAATGATTCCTAGGGGACACATTGGGGCTGATTGAACCATTGTTCAGAAGGTCCTCCAACTATTTCTTTGGCTCCCTAAGCTCCACCAAGGCAATTAAATATGATGAGGAATATATCAGAGTTTACCCAGGGTGAATAACAATATATATGTCAACCTCTCGATAAGTGAAATCATGGAACATATATAGGAAAAAGTCCATGTAATCCTATACCAATTTTAGAAGATGATGTTTCAATTTTTTTGGTTCACATATATTCAAAGTCATTTACTGATGTGTGATTGGATTCAAATGCCTATATACATACCCTACTCATTTTGACATAAGTTACCACTCACTAATGAAGAAGAATATTAAACCATCATATTTGAAGCATGTAAGTAAATGATCATTGTATTCTATATTGTAATGAACTATAGATATATAGTCTATAATAATGAATATATTAGGCTATTTCATCACAACCAGAATGAGGTATGATAGAAACAAATCCCTACTATGAAAAAGTTCAAACTATAAATAGATATGGGTGAGAGTGGAATCTCTTTTACTATGAGTCTACAGATGTAATTGCTCAGACCCATTAGCCTAGATATTGTGGTTAGTTTATTCCATTGGTACTAAATATAATCTATCACATCCCAAAATAAAAAATAGACTAGTAGTCATGGTAAAACAGATATATACTTGAATATAAAATTACATTTGAAAATATAAAATACAACATTTTAATTTCTATGGGATCATATTTTTTCCCTAACAATATCCCTACATATCAATAAAAAACATTTCCCAGAATCTTAGGAAAAGGAAATAAAATAATGGGCTGAGGACAAACGATCATTAATGGAATGGATACCATAGAAGATAAATAAGGAACGATTAATATGGAAATAATAAATGGTTGGTAAAATATTTCCATAAAAATAATCACATGAGTTTGAAACTTATTCATGGATATAAGAAATATTTTAATTAAATCATTGACATAAATAACTAATTTAATAATGATTGAATTCATAATTCCAAAAATGGGAAAAATAACATCTAAACCTTGTGCCAAGACACCAAAAAAATACTAACACACCTTATTCCAAGTCATCTATATAAATGGGTATGGACTCAACCAAAGACCCATTCAATATCATCTCATGAGACCTATCGATTCATTGAGGGGAAATTCAATTCATTTCCCCACATATAACTTAATAATACAAATTCATTCATCATATCAATAAAAAAATTATTAAATTACATGAATTAATGATTTATAACTATACATATTAAAAGAACTAGCATACATAATATCAATACATCCCCCTATCAAGCTAACAAAAAAAACCATCCACTTAAATATCATGGATTTTATAATAAGAGTATAAATTTAGTAAATCATAAGACTCGAAAAATGATGTAGACATAGATGAAAATACTTTCAAAATATCTCTAGAAATTTTCAAGAGAAAAATACCCTTTTCCTCTTTGAAAAAAATTATTAAAATTAAAGAAGTTATAAAATATTTGGGAAAAATTTTATTTGAAAATAATTTTTTAAAATTTTAAATGAATCATCAATATAATGAGTGGTCATGAGGGTGGGAAATTCTGTTCATGTATTATAAGTTAAAACCACATTCTTTTCAAACTACAGTAAAAAGGTAAAACATTACCTCCTTTATAAAATGATAAGAATTTTCCATTTAATACATTTTAAAAAATTTAAATAATGGGTAATTTTTTTTTTGAATAAATTAATATATAATAGTGAAAATATTACATAAATGATTTAATAAAAAATAATGATATAGAAGAAAATGGTTCCTTTCTAATGAGAAAAATAATGTTGGTTTTCTTTATAATATTTTTTTGGTATCTTAAGTACATAAAGAGGGAAAGATGAAATTAAAATTTGTTAAAATATATATGTAAACAATTGTGATGGATTGATCCTCTCTGGTCTATTACATTGTCGAAATCCTATGTTTTAGGCGTTTTGTAAGTCATAGTCAGTCACGATCGGTGAGTGGAATCGGTGGGTGGGATCGGTAGGTGGTGTCGGTAGGTGGCATCAGTGAGTCGCATCGGTAGGTGTCAAAACCCATCCGCCGAGGCCCGTGTCGTGACTACCCCAATCCCACCTTCCATAGGCCAGTGGCTGGCGACTAGCACCAAAGGAGTATTCTCTAAAACAGGAAGGCATTTTCCTTTAAACTTGTACAATGCATGGTCCGAGAACACAACAAGAAACAACTGTGAAGAAAACTGTTGTAGAAAAAGGAGTTCTAAAAGTAAAAGGGGCCGGAATACAATCCCAAATGAAAGTATGAGTACAGCCAAAAAGTAAAAATAAAATTTAAAGGAACAATACAACTGAAAATTGGAAAATAGCTACTGAGTCACCCTCTGAGGATCCCACCTGAAGAGTTGGTACAAATCACCTATTCAGCACTCCACGTCTGCCCATCTCCTCTATGTCCTGCCTAGTCCCAGCTCCCTCAAACCTCATCCCAGTTGCCCGTTGTCTGCACAAGATACAACAAGGTGCGGGCATAGCCCATGCATGTGAGAGTATAACGATACTCAGTAGGGACCCCGACGAAGGTATCTCAGGACTCCAAAAAGTAAAACCACAAAGCATGATCTCAATCACAAAGCACAAAGTAATGGACACCGCTTAAACCAAGTATACAACATAGAGAAATAGAATTATGATGTTGATTCACCTAGGATCGCTATGAATGATGATATCCAGCCACAGTATTCTCTAGGGGTAGTAACGAGTATCATTCCTAGTCACAACATCAAACACCTCGGCTGCTGGAGAACTCCTCCTCTAACGGGTATAGTGGACCAGCCGCGTCACACAGAGTCACTTCCCACTAACCTTGGACTGCTGAGGTACTCCTCCTATCGAGTACCATTGGTATTCCACATCACACATAGGCTCTCCCCACCTTCGGTCTACCGCGTCACACAGAGGCACTCCCAACTGGGCCACTCGAGTCACTCTGAATCGAAACGGTCAGCAGTCGTCAAGTCTCAGTCAGTCACAGGGTTATGTACATAGCACACTTAGGATAACCCATCCCAAATCCTTCTGTCATATTTCAACTAGAAAAAAGTGTCACTATAAAGTAACCTGATGATCCTCCACATCATAAGGGTTCCAACGTAACATACAGCGTGTCAACCGGATGCCCAGTTTGTGCATTATTGGCATTTCAGTGTCGAGCGCTCGGTTGGATTAATGTGCAATCCAACCCAGATGTACTCTAAGATTCTATAAAACTGTCATGGAGTAACTCAAAAATACAGTCTATGTCCAAGGATCCTGATGCCATAGACGGTTCGTCAAACAAACGTTCGGTTTAGGAGTTATGGCCCGTTTTGTGTAACTGGTCGGTACTGGGTCTGGGTCTGGTCTGCCTCGGTCAGACTGGCCTAACTCGGTTCAGCATGGGCTGACCCAGATCAACCTGGGTCGACCAGACCTGACTCAGGTCCAACCCAACATGAGTCAACCCAGCCCACTGGGCCCATCCCGACACGGCTGGGCCACAGGTCCACCAACTGGCCCACGGGTTGGCCCGCTGAGCGACGGGTCGGTCCGCTAGGCCGACCTGATGGTGCCACCTTCCTGGCGGCGCAAGCCACCAGGGATACCCAGACGTGCTGCTTCCGAGTAGGGATGATGTGGTGCGGAGCCACGTTAGCTGGTCTACCCATGGGGGTTGACCCATTGCGGCGCCAAGGGGCATCGCGGGTCCTCTGTGCCGCAGCCGATGGGTCATGAATTTTCCACCAGGCACACCGTTGGTGTGCACCCCGTCCACCGGCCGCAGGTCAAACCGACGACCCCCTGCTCCTACCACGACCATCGTAGGTTGTGGCCTTACTCCCGCATGGGCCCGCTGCTGGGGGCACACCCCACCTCTACTCCACCAGTTTCGTCGCGGTCAGCCGGCGTGTCGAACAACTTCTCCAGTGGTACGTGATGGCACGCTGCACCATCACCCATAACTGGACAGTGTGCCAGCCGCCATCCTTTGATCAAAGTAGCTGATGAACCGTGTCCTCCTTTTTTTCATCAGCGGTGCACGATGGTGCGCCACGCCTCCTCTACGGCCCGATGATGTCGGCCGCTCCGATGACCGCTGCCACTTTGTGTTGTGGCCTCTTCTTGGAACGCGTGTCGACGTGTTATCCCCAACGTAGTCGGTCTATATTGCCACATTGTTGGTGTTACATGGAGGTGCAAAATTATCGAAGTAGGGGAGGGTTCAGGCTGGGTTCGTTAGGCCCACTCCCTCCATGTTAGCTCGAAAACATGAGGGGGTTAAGGGTTTAACAAACATTTATAATTTAAATAAAGATCAACCCCACAAAGATACCCCGCAATAACCTCCCTCAAAATCGAAAGAATCATGGGTGAACCCGTTAGTTGGTTGACCCATGTTCTTTCGTATTATTCAAGAAAGGGGAAGAATAAAACATTTAAAAAGAATAAATGAATAAACCCACTACCACGAATCATCGGAGAAATTCCTATGCTTGAAGTTGGGTCGATGTTATTCCTTCCTGCAATAGGCTTCCAACGACACCGCTCATACGTCGTCCTTTGGATCGGTGTCGTCCGTCAGCTCCCGCTAGGTTCAGATCTATAAGGGTCTGGCATCGCAGTGCTCCTTCAGCACTTCATTGCTTGGCGAAATTATGCTAGTATCTCCCCCCAAGCACTATATATATAGGTGAGGGGGAGGGTAAGTGATCACATTAGAGTTTAATTGGGATCATCAATTAAGAAGCTTCCTAATTCCATAACATTGTCGTTATGTAGGGTTGGAAGGTCAAGCCATTTATTGTCTTGACACGTCGTCGGCCCCACCCCTTTTCTTGTCAGTTGGATGACATAAAATAAAATATTAAAATTAATTTATTTTATTTATTTTAAAAAGTTGAAAAACATATCTTTTATCCAGACCTACTACAGTCAAAGTAAAACCTCTCTTAATAGAATCCTAGTGTTGCTGATTCAACGGTGTCCTCGGATTTTTAATCTGAGTAATGGTTCAAAATTTAGAAAACAACACTCACGCGTTTTCTGAACATACCTGAAAAAAAGTTTCAAAATTCATTCCAGAAACTCCGGGCCTCGGAATCAGGTGCCGTAAATTTTTGAATACTCGTATTAATTCTATATAATTAAAAAAATTGCATGAAAAAACTGTGTATCTACATTCTCACCACCTTAGGTATTTTTTCGTTGAAATCCACAACATAGACTATAAAAACAAATGGGGGTAATGAGCATGAATCTGAGCCTCCCGCTCCCAAGTGCTCTCCTGGAGGTTCTCGTGCTTCCAACGAACGCGCAACAGAGGTATCGACTGCCCATGAAGTACATGTTCTTGTCGATACTCAATATATATTGGAACCTCTGTAAACATCACCCCATCATCTAAGTTCAGCTCTCTATGGTTGATGACGTGAGATGGGTTATGCACATATCTCCTCTGCTGGGATACGTGGAAGATGTTGTGCACCTTCTCCAACTACAGTGGAAGTGTAATGTGGCATGCCACCTCACCTATCCTTCAAAGTATAAGAAATATCCTGATAAACCTTGGTGATAACTTGCTGCCTAGGCCAAATCCCCATAGTCCCCGGTGAGGACAGACTCACAAGAAAATGTGGTCTCCCTACTGAAACTCGAGAGGTATTCATCTCTTGTTGGCATATAACTTCTTTCTGCTTTGTGTAGTCTTTATCTGATACTGGGTGGTCGGCACTATCTCAATGGTAGCTTGTACAAACTCTGGACCCATAAGTGCTAACTCCCCTGAGTCTGTCCAGCATAGAGGTGATCTGAAGGGTCGACCGTACAAGGCCTTGAAAGGTTCCATACAATTGGTGGAGTGATTAATATTGTTGTAGGAAGAATTCTCCAAGTGAAATTGATCCTCCCATCTACTGCCAAAATCTAGGATGCATGCATGTAGAATGTCCTCCAGTGTTTGTATAGTCCGCTCTGTCTGACCATCTATCTGAGGATGAAAGGCGGTGCTCAAACGCAGTTGAGTCCTAAACACCTACAGAAATCCCTTCCACAAATAGGATGTGAAATTTGTGTCACAGTCCGAGACAATTTTCTATTGTACCCTGTGAAGTTTCAAAATCTCCTGTACGTAGAGGCACCCCATGCCCTCTACTGACCCCTGCTCTCGGATGGGTAGGAAGTGGGCCAACTTGGTGAGTAGGTCAACGATCACCCAAATGGAATCTTGTCCCCTGGACATACGTGGAAGACCTATCACAAAGTCCATGGAGATTACATCCCACTTCCACTCCAGAACCTCTAATAGATGAGCTAATCCTATTGGAAAGTGATGCTCAGCCTTCACTTGCTGACAAGTGAGGAATCGTGAAACAAACTCTGGAACTGACTTCTTTATCCCTGGCCACCCGTGCTGATTCTAGAGGTCCTGGTACATCTTCGCAACACCATGATTTACCGCTAGAGGTGACGTATGGAACTCCCTCAACACCTCCTCCTGTAGCACCACCAGTACCAGGGTACGTCCTTTGAAGATGATGACCTACTCCATACCTTCATAAAACCCATCAGGTGCCTGCCCTGAGGATACCTGAGCACATTGAGCATCATAGTCAATGTCCCCAAGCTACGCCTCCCTGACTCACTGAAGAAGTGGGGGAGTGATTGTCATAAACTGGAGGTATGCTTCTCTATCTCTATCTATAAAGGATATCTGCAATGCGGCTAGCTGCTCTGTCACCTCACTCAGCAACTACAGACCAGACCTCCTACTGAGTGCATCTGCAACCATGTTTTCCATCCCAGGAGTATAGAATGTCTCAAAGTCATAGTCTTGGAGGAACTCTATCCATCGCCGCTGTCTCAAGATCAGGTACTTCTAAGAGATGATATACCTGAGACTCTTGTGATCATAGTAGACTGTAAAACGTTCTACCATCAAGTAATGTCACCCCGGCTTCAAGGAGAAGACCACTGTTGGTAACTTTAGGTCATGGGTAACGTAGTTCTGCTCAAGATGCCTCCTCTGTCATCAAGAATAAGCGATCACTACTCTCTCCTGCATCCAAACACTCCCAAGTCCAGTCCTCGATGTGTTGCAGTAGACTACATACCCAACACCCTCTTCTGGTAGCCTAAAGATGGGGGCACTCGTTAGTCTCTACCTCAGCTCCTAGAAACTCTGCTAGCATCTCTCCATCCATACGAAGGGTTGACCCTTCATCTTCAATGATGAAAAGGGTTCCATAACTCTGGAAAAGTCCGGCACGAATCTATGGTAGTATCTATCCAACCTCAGGAAATGCCACACCTCGATAACACTCCTATGTGACTCCCAAGAATGAATAACCTCTATCTTCGCTAGATCCACTGCAACTCCAACCTCTGAGATAATGTATCCCAGAATGTGGACCTGTCGTTTCTAGAACTGGAACTTCGAGAGCTTACCATAAAGATGGTGCTCTCAGAGTGCATCCAGAACAATCTTCATATGATAGGTATGCCCCTCTTCCATCACTAAGTAAATAAAGATGTCATTGATGAAAAACACCAAAAAGCGACTGAGGTATGGATGAAAAATCTCGTTAATGAGTCCCATGAACATTTATGGGGAATTGGTCACTCCAGAAGGAATAACCAAGAACTCATAATGGCTATACCGACATCTGAAGACCGTCTTCTGCACATCCGTATCTCGTATCCTGAGTTGATGATAGCCTGATCTGAGGTAAATCTTCAAAAACCAATGAGATCCCTTCAGTTGATCGAAAAGATCATCAATCCTCGGAAGTGGATACTTGTTCTTCACAGTCACCTGGTTCAGGCACCGATAGACCACACAGAGTTCCAAACTCCCATCTGTCTTCTTAGAGAAAAAAATTCGGGCTGCCCATGGGGAAACACTGGGTCTTAAGAACCCCTTTTCTTGCAAGTCCTCCAATTATACCTATAACTCATGAAGCTCTATAGGAGCCATCTGATATGTGTGTGTAGATATCGGTGTTATCCATGGGTACATGTCGATCTAAAATTCTACCTCTCTCTGTGGAGGTAGTCCCAGAACATCATCAAGAAAGACATCGACATACTGGTCCACCACAACAGGATAGCTCAAACTCTCAACATCAGCTGCTCCGAGGGTAAGGCTAGCCAACTAATGAGTAATCGGCTGCACCCTCCTATGGGTAAATCCATCATGTGCTATAATAGTACCCTTCTCACCGGTGAAGGAAAACCTGGTCCCATCTGTGTGGACACACCACACGTTGCACCTAATACAGTCAATATGAGCATGGACTGTAGATAACCAATCTATACCTAAGATGATGTCGTAAGGCCTCAACGCTGCTACTAGGAGATCCCAGCCGAAGATCTCAACTCCTAGAGTAATCTCACACTACCGGAACTAGTGTGTAATCATTGAATCCATTCCTGTAGAAGTCTCTATCCGTAAGGATTGATCCAATGGCTCCACTAGAATCTACAAGATCTGAAAGAGGGTTGTGGCAATAAAAGAGTGACCAGAACCTTTGTCTATAAGTACTACATCTAAGGTGGAGTAGACACAGATCATTACTCTAATCATCTCCGGAGCACCATGGTCATATGTCTCAGCTTCCTGGAGCCGATCTCATCCTTGTCCTTCTTCTCCCTGTGGTCGGGGCGGACCACCTGGCGGTGGTGGCGGTAGAACCTCAAAATGTCACCCACCACCTGATGCATGCCTAGATCCTCTGCCACACCCACCTGAGACATATGGAACTCCATGCTCAAACCTCTTCATATTCCTCAAAAGTCCCTTAACCGTCTATTGGTCATCCATATGGCAGGTCGGGTAATCGTGAGCCATGTGACACTGCCGCCACAAGTGTAGCACTAGTTGCCCCTTGCCTGACCTCCTTTGCCTCATGAGCTTTATACCTCTGACCCTATGTCCCGGGCCCATCCACTAGAAGGTATGGTCTACTTAAACCTCTGTTTCATCTACCTACTACCAACCGAAGATGACTCTTCCCCATGTCACCCGATGGTGGGTCTCGAAGTCTGTGCTTGCTCACCTAGGAATCTCTCCACCAAAATTGTATGCTCTAGAACCCTAGCCTAAGTCAGTATGGTGAGCGATACCATCGATGCTCTGATCTCCCATCATAGACCCTACTCAAAGGTATGGGCCCTGGAGAAAGGGTCTTGTACCATGTTAGTGGGGTAGCGGGAGAGATCCATGAACAATTCCGAGTACTAGGCCACTATCATGTTGCCCTGCTGTAAGTGAAGTAACTTCTTTATACCCACAGAGCCTAATGTCTCTAGGATGAACTCTACCCTGAAAAGTCCCTTGATGTATACCCATATAAGGGTCACATCATCATGTATCTAGAGCATCAGGCTCCAACATCTCTCGGTTGCTTCCTGAAAATTATAGCTGCTAGGATCACGATAAAATCAGCGGGTTTCCATTCTAAGAGAAAAACTTTGGCCACATCCTCCAGCCAGTCCTCAGCCGCCTGAAGATCTGCCTCACCTCAAAACCTTAGAGTCCTCTACCACTAGAACTTGTGAAACACGCTCAATCGGCATGCACCCTCTACTGGTGGGGCTAGTGGCAACGACTTTCCATTGGGTAGTGGTGCTAATAGTACCCCACTTGAAGGTGATAACGCTATAAGAGGAACCTACACCGAGGCCTTATTGATCAGTGGGCCGTCATTGCGTACTCTCTAAGGAATCTTGGATGTCTATCTACGTGGCGGTATCCTGAAAAAATAGGTGTTCCACGGTCAATAAGTTATACCTGGTGAGCTGATTCAAGAGATCAAACAGAAAACTTTTCAAAAAACATGCAATCCTTGTTTTCATTCGCTGAGTCGGAAATCAGAATTCAGGGTCCTGGTGTATGGATACGTCGGCCTCCGTACCAACAC
The DNA here is from genome assembly GCA_963277665.1 of Viscum album. Classification (NCBI taxonomy): domain Eukaryota; kingdom Viridiplantae; phylum Streptophyta; class Magnoliopsida; order Santalales; family Viscaceae; genus Viscum; species Viscum album. Next base: position 685,397,819 of record OY728142.1, on the reverse strand, counting down.
TGGACTCCCTGAACTGAAAACCACACTCATGACACTTAACACTATTACTTCACATAAAAGATCAGAGTCCTAGTTCTTCGGTAGAACCAAACTCTTTTGATACTACTTTGTCATGACCCGTCCCCCGAGGCATGTGTCTTGATTACCCCATGCCTGCCTTCCATAAGCCAGGGGCTGGTGACTATAACCAAAGGTGTATTCCCTAAAACAAGAAGGTAGTTCTTTTAAACCTATACAACACGCGGTCCAAGAACACAACAAGAAGAAACTATAAAGAAAAATTTTGTAGAAAAAGGAGTGCTGAAAGTATAAGTGGCCAGAATACATGCCCAACTGAAAGTATGAGTACAACTAAAAAGTTAAAATACAACTGAAAGGAACAATACAATTGAAAAAGGGAAAATAGCTGATGGTTCTTCCTCTAAGGAACCCACCTAAAATGTAGGTACATATCACCTCCTCAGCACTCCACATTTTCCCATCTCCTCCATGTACCACCAAGTCCTGGCTTCATCAAACCTCATTCCAGCTGCCCTTCATATCCATAAGTCACAACACAGTGCAGGTGTATCCCGTGCATGGGTGAGTATTAAGATACTTAGTCGGGACCCCGATACCTCTGAAGGTCTCTCAAAACTCCACAAAGGAAAACTACAAAGCATGATCTCAACCACAAAGCACAAAGTAATAGGCATAGCTCAAACCTGGTATACAACACAGAGAAACAAAATTATGATGTTGACCCACATAGGATCTCTATGAATACTGATAGCCACCCACAGTATTCTCTAGGGTTAGTAATAAGTACCATTCCCAATCACAATGTCGAACACCTCAGCTTCTAGAGAACTCCTCCTCTAACATGTATAGTGGGCCTGTCGCGGAACACATAGGCACTTCCCACTAACCTTGGACTACAGAGGTAATCCTCCTATTGAGCACCATGGGTTGACCGCGTCACACAGAGGCAATCCCCACCATGGATCAACTGCGTCACACAAAGGCGCTCCCCCTCGTGGCCTACTGAAGTACTCCTCCTTTCGAGTACCATGGGTCTACCGCATCACCCAGAGGTGCACCGCACCACAGGTCTACCACATCCCACAGAGGGACTCCCCACTAGGCCAGTCGAGTCACTTCGAGCCGAAACGGTCAGGAGTCATCAAGTCTCAACCAGTCATAGGGTTCCGTACGTAGCGCTCTTGGGAGAACCGCTCCCCAAGCCATCAGAAATATTTCAACCTCCAAGAAGTCTCAAAAGAAAGTATCCTAATGATCCATCGTGTAATAAGGGTTCCAACACAATAGATGGCGTGTCAACCAGACACCCGGTCTGTGCATTATTGGCATTTTAGTCCGATGGACCCGGTTGGATTCGGGTGAGATCCAAACTAGATATACTCCAAATTTCTCCAAAACTCTCATGGAGAAATTCAAAATGTCCTTCTTTCTATAAGGATCCTGACGCCACAGATGGTTTTTCAAATAGACGACCGGTTTAGGAGTTAGGGCTCGTTTTGTGTAACTGGTCGGTATTGGCTCCAGGTCCGGTCTGCCTCGATCGGACCGGCCTGACCCAGTTCCACATGGGCCGACCCGGTTCCGCATGGGCTGAACAGGATCGACCTAGGTCGACCTAGACCAACTCCGGTCCAACCCAGCCCGGGTCAAACCGTGCCACTGGGCCCTGCCCGAACCGGTTGGGCTATGTGTCAGGCCGCTGGGACGCGGGTTGGCCCATTGAGCGCTGGGTCGTTCCGCTGGGATGACCCGACGGTGCCACCCACCTAGAGGCATGACCCGCTAGGGATACCAGAATTCGGAATATCAGGGTAGGGTTGAAGAGGTGCAGAGCCATGTCAGTGGGTCAACACGTGGGGGTTGACCTGACTCGGTGCCACATGGCACCACAAGTCCTCCGTACTACTGCCATCTAGCCGCGGCTTTGCCACCGGGCATGCCGCTAGCTCGCACCCCATCCACCGACTGCCGGTCGAACCATCGGTCCCTGTCTCTTGTCGCAACTGTCACATGCCGCGACCTTACTGCCGCGTGAGCGTGCCACCAGGGGTGTGCCCCACTACTGCTTCACCGGTTCCATCGTGTCCGGCCAACATACTGACTGAATTCTCCAGCAGCGCATGACAGCGCGTCGCACCATCACCCACTGTCGGCCGGTGTGCCAGCTGCCTTCCTCTGGCTACCGCGATTGACGAGCCGTGACACCCTTTTTTCATCGGCGGCATGCGATGTCGTGCCACACCTCCTCTGTAGCCAACCGATGTTGGCCGCTCCGATGACTGTCGCGGCTTTGTGCTGCGACCTCTTCTTACGGTGTGTGTCAACACGCTATCCCAAATGTAGCGGGTCAGTATTGTTGCGCTGTCAGTGTTCCATGGAGGTGAAAATTTCTCAAAGTATCATAGGGTTCATTCCAGGTTCGTTTTCCGTGTGCCATCCGTGTTAGCTCAAAAAATTGAGCGGGTTAAGGTTTTAACAAACTCTTGGAATTTATATCAAAATAAACCCCACAAAGATACCCGCCAATAACCTCCCAAAAAAACAAATGACTCGTTGGTCAACTCGTTAGTTGGTTGACCCATTTTCTTTGTATAATTCAAGAATGGGGAAGAGGAAAACATTTAAAAATCATAAATGAATATACCCCTACCATGAATCATCAGATAAACGCCCACGCTTGAAGTTGGGTCGGTGTTCTTTATTCCCGCAACAGGTTACCAAAGACGCCGCTCGTAGGTCATCCTCCAGTTTGGTGTTGTCTGTCACCTCCTGCTGGGTTCGGCTCCATAAGGGTCCAGCGACGCAATGCTCTTTCAGCACTTCGTTGCTTGGCAAAGTTGTGCTGGTACATCCCCCAAGCACCATATATATTGGAGGGGGTGGGGGGGGGGGGGGTAAGTAACAACATTGGAGTTTAATGGGGATCATCAATTAAGAAGCTTCTTAATTCCCCAACGGCGTCGTTACATGGGGTTGGCAGGTGAAGCCATTTATTGGCATGACACGTCACTGGCCCCACCCATTTGCTTGTCCGTTGAGGGATATGAAATAAAATATTAAAATTATTTATTTAATTTCTTTTAAAAAGTTTCTAAACATAACTTTTTTTCCGGACCTACTATGTTCAAAGTAAAGCCTCCCTTAAGAAAATCTCAACACTATGGATTGAATGGTGCCCTTGTATTTTTAATCCAAGAAATAGTTAAAAAGGTATAAAACACTTCTCACGCATTTACTGAATATACCCAAAAAATGTTCCGAAATTTATTCTGGGCCCTTCGGGCCTCGGAATCAGGCGCCATCAATTTTTTCATACTCAAAATAATTCAATATAATTAAAAAAATTACATGGAAAATCCTAGTCTATACCATATGTGGCATCAATTGGTGGATTTCGTAGGTGGTGTCAATGAGTGGCATCAGTGTGTCACAATGGTGACTCACTATTGGTGGGTCACGATGGTGAGTCTTCCATCAGTATGTGGTGTTAGTGAGATTCATCGGTTGGTGGAATCGATGAGTGGAATCATTAAGTCACATCAGGGACTTATCCATGGGTTAATCAAATTGGTGGCTCACCCAACAATGATTCATTTTCCTATAGTTTTTCAAAATTCTAGTTTTTCCCAATTTCGCCCATTTAATGTTTTATTTGATGTAAAATGATTTTAGAACCACGATTAAGAATTTTTTAAGATTTTTCAAAAGATATAAATTTTATCATTTAATTCCGAACACCCTGGATACTTATAAATATCCAAGCCGTGTGCACTTGGTCGAGATCCTCTTTTAAAGGGTTATGAAAACATTTTCATCCGTTGATAAATGATATAGCCTTTCTAAAAGCTGAGATCCTTTCTCCCTGGTTCTCTTTATATTTACTTCTTCTAATTAGTACACTAGAAACATTATTCCTTGAGTGATCTTGTTTTTATGGTGATCCCCTTGGATCATGTCTCCCTATAGGCTCCTTCTACTGTGTGCACACCCCATGTTTTGGTGTTGGGAGGAATTTTCGATCAATTTTTATTTGAAGTAGGGATCCCTTAGTCTCTTTTAAATTTTGAATCGAGTGAGGTGTGTATAAATTTTCTCTTTCGGGGATAGAAAAATTCATAATGAATAAAGGTAATCGAATATATTTAATATCGATACCCAGGGTATGGGGAAAAGTTACACCTGATTATGTTTTATTTTTTTACTAATATTGTGATCTATATAGGTTATATGCCTACTAAAATTCTTGGTTGTTGGTTGTATTTTTTTCACCCCTATGATGCTTTATAGATGTTTATAATTGATCCTATATAAATTACTGTATGAATATGAATTTTTTTTAACAAAGTATATTCAGTTAAATAAACAGATACCCCATGATCGAACTTGTTCTATGTTAACCCATGAATTATCAAAGTGGAATTAATGACCGAGTGTTTGCTGAATCTAAATACACCATTCCTTGTTTGGTCTGGTTGTGTGTAGTGTGTGGTTTTGTTCCCTCTTATGCCTTCTGTGGTGCTAGGGTTGAAAGCATGGTTTTATGGTGGGATGGTAGAAGTGGTGTAAGAGAATATCAGTTTGAGAGATTGATTGATTGTGGAATGGATGGGAAGTGTTTGAGCAGTGGGGATGCAATATCGGGTTGTTCTATGTTTTTGTTGTTGTGTATGACCAGTGTGGTGTTTTTATGTAGTAGGGTTGTCAGTTTGGTTGTAATGAGGCGTGTTTCATGGTTTGGTAGTAAGTTGGGGGGGGGGGGTTTCTTATTCAGATGAAGGATGTGGCAAGATAACTCTAAAGAATGATGAAGGCAATGGTTGGTATGCGTATTGAATGATGTGGAAATATGAAGTGAGTTTCTTTGATGTGGGGCATATTCCATTCATTGATAGGTAGTTTCTAGGTAGGGATGGAATGAATAAATGATCTCCTTAATGAAGAAATATAATTGGTTAAATGATATGGTTTGGGGCATGTTTGAGTTTTATCTTGGTGTGAATATATTTCATTTAGCAACATCTGAAGTGACTGTTACTAGTGTTAATAAATGTACTTAGAGGTAGCAGCAGAGTCGAAAGTATCATAGGGTGGTTGATAGTTTGACTAATAACCCATATGTTGGGAATGATTGTTTGATAATATATATATACATAAATGTATTTTCCTTGTGTTTTCTATACGCACACACCCTAGTTGAGCACTATGTTCCAAACACCCTCATTGTCAATCGGGGGGGGGGGTCTTTCCAAAACATCCCTATGGGAGGATGAATGGTTGGCCACCCACTCTTCCCTTCTCCCTATTCCAGGTAGTGATAGCCAAAGATTCTTCAGGTGGGTAGTAGTTTGTGAGGTCCAGATGTCTGCAGGCGAGTTGGGTTTTCCCAGGTGTCTTCAGGATGAGATGTGTTGTGCTTTCCCATGTGTTTTTGGGATGTGATGTGGTACGTGTCCCAGATGTTTGTGGTGGTGGATTTGGTTGTGAGGCCATGGTGTTTATGGGTGGGATTTAATGATATTCATATTCCTATGTTGCGGGACTAGCTGTCTGGGCCAGGTGTATGCTGGAAGGTTGTGACATTGTACATTCGAAAGAGGTGGGAGCGCCAGGACGTTTTCCATTAGGGTGTGAGAGCAGCTAATGAGTTGGATAGTGGTGCGGGGTACCCTATCATCATGTGATCTATGTTACATTACCTTACTTATGTAATTTGGTTAGCGTGTCTTTGGTAAGGATGGGTTGTCTATTATAACTTGTCAGGTGATTTTTTTTCCATTGTTTTCTCACATGGGAATTAGTATTCTTATCCACTTGTGCATGAGATACTTTGATTTTTTCCTATTGAGTATACTTTTATGATCACCCTATATACATAAAACTACTTTCAGGTTTCTAGGAGGACTTTTAGAACCATTCTAGTCATTAATATCTCAGACGTGGGGGCAGTAGTAGTGTCGCATCATAGTTATATTCTTTTGGTATTTACTTTGGATCTTTTCATATTATTTCAGTAGCTTTACACTAAAAACACACATGTGGGATGGATTTTGGTTTTATTTTATATATTTCTTGGAGTTGTTTTGAGATTTACCATCTTATATCCTGATGTAATTTTCTTATAAAAATGTTAATGACTTCCCTTCCGTGATATTCTACATGCTTGGTGTTGGTCACCACCCCGGGGCCTACTAGAGGCGGGACTCGGGGGTCATTATCTCTCTTCCTTCCTTACCAGCTCAGGAGGGGCATATTTGGAGGGAGGGGTAATGATAGAATGGTATCAAAGAAGTTGAGAGATTGGATGGAGGTTGGATTTAGGCATAGTGAGGATTACATTGGTTGGTAGGGAAACAATGTTAGCTGATCTTGGTGTGTGACATAGGCCCAGGAAGATTGGCTAGGACAAGAGATTTTAGGGCCCCATGTGATCTGATGTAATGACTCTAAGCCTACTGAATGACCAAGAGAGGCTACACCATTTGTGGAGTAGAGACCCTAGGAAAGGTGCATGCATCATAATGACTTTTTTTCTCGCCTAAATAGGGGTGTTAAGGTGAATATGAAATGGATAAAAAATATGAGTTCAATGAGTTAAAATGAATCTTAAATAAAATTCCATACTACTCGAGATTAGGAATTCTTTATTTAGCTTTTGGATACAACACCTGGTCACTGTCTGTGCATAGTATAATTAGAGAAGGATCAATAGGCCGACCCGGTTGATCAACAAAGGATTGAACTAGTGGAGGTGGACAAATAGTGGTAGAAAATGTTACGTTCTTTACTTCGATAGACTTAGGGGAAGTATGAGGGAAAAATTTTAGACCTGGAGATAGAGAGGTGGATTTAAGAGATTTTTATCACCTTTAGGTTGATCTTGGATCTGATGGGGTATTGGGTTACCTTTTTTGTAATCTAGATACAGGGAGCTACATGTCCTTGATGGATGCTTTACCATGGGGAGAAGAAGGAGGCTAAAATTCTGTGGGTCAATTTTGAGAAGGAGTTCCAAGCCGAATTCTTTTCTTTGACCATGAAAGATGAGAAGAGGTAAGAGATACTATCCCTCCAATAGGAGAGTATTTTGGTACAGGAAGAGGGGACTAAATTAAAGGATATCCTTTGTTTTGATCCGGATCTCTTTCTGGATGAGGTGTCTCATGCAAGACGCCTATAGGAGGCACTTTGTCCTTTTCTCCAGTACGTGGTTACCCCATTTACATTGCAAACATACTTGGAAGAATATAAGAAGTAAAAAGTAGCTGAGAGGATGAAATTGTGATGAGGTCTACCAAAATAGGGGAGTCTTCCAAGTTATCCAAAGTTAATGGTTATCAGTACTAGGTCTCAGGCACTAGGGACATTAAGGTTCTAACTGGTGGGGAGGTGACCTCAGTGGTTCTCATTTCTACTTTCTGGTCCTCATTCCAATCCTGTGGACATGGGGCTGGTGTGTTTTATATGTGGATTCCTTGTGAATCTTTAGAGTTAGTGCCCAAAAGTTGTTTGATCTTGGTATGATGGGGGTGGACAGGTACAGTTCCCCCCTCAGCAGCAATTTCAGGAAGGGTAGTTCAAGCAGTAGGGACAACTGCCTCATGCTCCACTGAGGGAAGATGGACCTGGTAGACCCCGACCATAGGTTGTCCCTTAGGGACCTCAACTCGAGAGTGGTCAAGGAGGTGAAAGTCATTAAAAGGGTAGAGGAGCTAGGCATCATCAGTTACATGCTGTAGAGGCAGAAGTTCCATCAGGGTCGAAGATCGTTTGAGGTACGATCAATTTGTTCGGTACTCTTGCTTATGCATTGCTTGATTTAGGAAATGTTCACTCCTTTGTTTCACCCGATCTATCCCATGCACTGATAATAGACATAGAGAGTCTTCCCATTACCCTAGTGTTGATTACTCTAGTTGGAGGTTAGACCATCTTATTTGATGTATGCTGGGGATGTGAACTTATTATGGGGCTGCATTAGTTCCATGAGGATCTTTTTCTATTATATATGATACCATATGATGTCATCCTTGGAATTGGTTGGTTGTACTCAGTGCATGATTTTATTGACTGCTTCTGGATAAGAGTCATGTTTTTAGACATGGATGGCCAACATGTGGATTTTTTTTTTGGCAAACATAGTTGTCAGATGAGCAGTCGGTGTATGGGTCCCCTTATTTTCTTATTAGCTGAGATGTTATTGTAATTGGGGGATACAAAGATGGAGTAGGTTCCTGGTGTTTTTGGGGAGTTCATGGATGTCTCTTCTGAGGAGGTTGTGACTATACCACCTGAATGTGATGTTGAGTTTGGGATAGAATTATAGCTCGGTGCCTCTCCGATTTGGATGGATCCTTATCTGATGGAACCTTTAGAGTCATGGGAGTTGAGGATTTAGATAGATGATTTGATAAAGAAGGGATTCATACATCACAGTGTCTCGCCCTAGGCTTCTCTAGTATTGTTTTCAGAAAAGGTGGATGGTGGTCTGAGGTTGTGAATAGACTACTGGAGGTTGAATCAGGTAATGGTCAGGAACCATTACCATCTCATGAGGATAAATGTCCTTTTTTACTAGATTAAGGGAGAATGTTTTCTCTTTAAGATCGATTTGTGGTTTGGGTATCAACAGCTAAGGGTAGAGGAAGGTGATATCCTGAAGAATATTTTCATGTGAAGGTATGGGCACTTTGAGTTCATGGTTATGTCGTTCGATGTTACAAACACACCAACCATGTTCATACGGCTCATGAACTCCATATTTCATGAGTTTCTGGACCAGTTCTAGGTCGTATTCATCGATTATATCCTGATCCACTCAAATTAAAAGGAGGAGCATATCGAGCATCTCAGGATTATCTTACTGGTTCGTCGACACCACCAGATCTACAAAAAGTTGTCCAAGTGTAATTTCTTGATGCGAGAGGTGTACTTCCTCAGAAATGTGGTGTTTGAACAGGGTATATAATGGGACCCTTCAAAGTTCAAAGTAGTTTTTTCTTAAAAATCACCCAAGAATGTTTTAAAGTTTCACAGTATTCTCAGTCTAGAAGGATATTACCATAGATTCATACCATATTTATCTCAAATAGTATCTTTGTTGATATACTTGAGTAGAAAATACTAGGAAATTGTGTGGTGTGGGAATTGATAGGTAGCATTAATCTACCTAAAATGTAATTTAGTTTGCGCTCCAGTTTTCTTGAGGAAGGAGTGATGTTGGAGCTTTTTTGTGATGCTTCCCATATGGGCTTGGGATGTGTGATGATGCAACAGTGGGGATATGTCTTTTATGAGTCTTGGAAGTTACATCACCCCAAACGTAACTATTATAAAAATGATCTAGAGCTAGCAGTGTTCATGATCGCACTAAAGTTGTGGTGGAATTAACTCATTGGGGAGCACTTTCTGGTCTTCAGGGATCACAAGAGCTTGAGGTATATATTTTCCCCATGAGAGTGGCTAATTAGTGGGAATGCAGTATGGGGTATCCTAACAACAATGTGATCAATATTACATGACATGAATTGTTTTATTTGGTGAGTGTAGATTAGGTAATGTTGAGGTGTCTATTATAGCTTTTTCAGTGCATTTGGTTTCAACTGTTTTCTCAAGGTGGAATTAGAATGCTTCTACACTTGTGCATGAGAGACTTTGGTTGTTCCCTACTAAGTATAATTGTGTGCTCACCCTATATACATAAAACTACTTTTAAGTTTCTAGGAGGACTATGGGGACTATGGTGGGAATTACTAGCTTTGAGTTGGGGATAGCCACCATGTCACCACTTAGCTTTGTTGTTTTGTTATTTACTTTGGAGCTTTTCATTATATTATAGAAGTTTTACATTAAAAACATGCATGTGGGATGGATTTTGGTTTTTCATTTATATATTACTTGGATTTTTTTTAGATTTACCATCATATATCTTGATCTTCTTTTCTTATAAAATGGGTAATGCCTCCCATTTTATGAGATTATATACCCTTGGTGTTGGTTGCTACCCTAGGGCCTATTAGAGGCCGGACTCGGGGGTCATTATATCTCTTCCTTCATTGCCAAATCAAGAGGGGAATCTTTGGAGGTAGGGGTCGTGAATCAGTGAATAAAAAAATTCATAGGGTTTGTGATAGAAATACCAAATAATTTCCATAGTGGATACTTAAACTTAATCAATCCAAAATAATGATGTGATTGTGAAATAAAACCTTACCTCATGTTTGACATCCTTAATATGCATATGAAACTCCTGTATACTAAATATATCTTTATTATAAGTATATTATATAACCCCTATAATATATATATCATACTATATATGATTTATCTATAATCATTAAACACCTATTTATTAATAATTCTTTGTTAAAATCATTTTTTTCGGTAATAACTGCTTTGTTTTCCATGTATGTTTTGCTTTTATAGTTTTGGTACATTTACTATAATCATGGATAGAAAATAAATTGAATTTTAATCATGATATAATTTTCATATATATACATTTAGAGTAATCCATAAAGGATATATATTGAAAAATGAATTACACCGTTCATGAAGATGGTCGGTCATATGTACATATGCATGTTATTTTAACTTTTCAACGGATGAAATGAAAGAAATGTAAATAATAATAATTATTATATCATATAAATAATTTATATTAATTAAATCAATCCGTATAACCATCTAATTAAAATTAGAATGAACAAATCACATCACTTAATGGAGGTGATTGTCCACACGTACGGAAGAATGCCGTTATTAGTTTCAAATAGATTGGATGGAATGAAGGTATATTTTATATTTTCATTACTAAAGAATAAATATTTTATAATTATCATATTTAAGAATTAAACCCATCATAATAAACAAATATTAAATATGGTGGTTGAAAATGAATTTTATCGTTATGTGGAGATGGTAAGCCATACATACTCATGAGTAATGATTTTACTTCCCATTTGATATTAAATAGGATGGATAATGGTAATTTATTATTAATAATAAACTTTCTGAATATTTTGGAAAATAAATATTTTATTTTATTATAAATAACAAACATTTATATTAAGTAATGAAGAAGTAAAAATAGTGAAATTGGTTGAGTCAATTACCTTTTCTTTGAAAAACTCATTTTAGACCACCTCTTAAGGACCCTAGGATTGATATTTTGTATATTCCAAAACCTATATAATTTGAATAAAAATTTTGATAAGATAAATAGTTAGTTAGTTTTCAAGATCTGTTTCCCAATGGCGTGTAAAGAAGAGAATGAAGTGGGGTCCTTTTATAAGGGAGGAAAGGACACAAGTGGAATTATGAAAAAGATTTAAATATAACCAATTCACTATCAATAAATATGATTTTTAATGGAAATTTATTAAAATATAAAGTAAAATATTATTTAAATATCATCAAATAATAAAATTTTGATGGGTCTATGTGGTATTGTAAACCTTATCTTTTGGTTTAACCCCTTAGTTATCTTTATTTATCCTTAACCATGATGACATTCTTTTCACTCTTAAGGGGATATGATTTTACATATAATTTTAAAATTGGGTCATAAATGGACAAGTAATGACATTTTATACCATATATTACCCCTTTTTAATCTTAATATTTTAATTATTTTCAAAAAAATTAATAAAATAATATTTTCCTAAAATAGCATAATTTTCAGTTTTGACACTATTCATTTAATCTGACATATAATTAAATAAGAAATAAATTTAATTATAATATAAAACTTTAAAATATAATTAATATTTTATATTAACCAAAAAAATAATGAAAATAATAAATCACTAACATTTTGTTTCTTTTAATATTTTAAAAACCAATTTTTTTATTTTTCCATTAAATGTGGAAAAACTATGTCTGCAACGTGTAATGATTTAAGGTAATTTTTTAATACCTAAAATTAGAAAATAAACTACAACCATGAAAAAAAATTATCATTCCCAAAATAACAATTCATATTTTTCCACCACTTTCCTTTTTCCCTAATTGAACATATAATAGATATGTAAAAATAGGAGAGTTACATTTTGTATTATATATTATTTAAAACTTATATCGGTCATTTTGAGGGAGAATTGTTACTTACAAGATTCAATTTATAGTTTATGTTGATAAGGGTATAATTACCTTTATAAAATAAAAATATTTATGAAAATGATGACCTTTATACTTAGTTTTAAACTATATTAACCTGATTTACCCTTTTAAGAGTGATAAATTTTACCATGGTTATTTTTCATTATGGATAAAAATAAAATTAACATATTTAATAAATGTGATCATAATGATTTATAATATATAATCCATGTTATAAAATATTATACATATAAGTGATAGTAATTAATTTTAAAATAAGTGCGCAGAACGCAATGAACACCGCTTTTAGAAAAAAAAAATATTTTTTTTATGAATAAAACATGATTACTTTTCATACCATGCATATTAAAAATATTATATTAATGTTAAAAATTTCAATTTAATATATAATATATATATTTCATTAAAATCATTCACCAATTGTGATTATTTTAATTTATTAAGATAAATGCCACTGTATGCATAAATTCTTTTTTTATAAAACGGTATCTTTTACTTTCAAATGATTTTATTATTATTATTTTTTTATTTCAAAACAATAGATAAAAAAATATAATTTACACATGTATAATTTTTTTCAAATATTAGTTAATCATATTCAAACCCATAAATTTAAAAACTATGTTATAATGGTATACTTTAACCCAATTCATTTAGACTTGGGGTTCTATTTATCACAAGCTACCAATTTTTTTAATTGAAGAGAAATGTATATTTAAATCTTGGTATATTACACTATATTATTGGTTTATTCTAGGATATAAATTGAAATATATATCTTTAAAGGTAGTTATAGAATAAAAATAAGCAAATGTATATAAGTATGGGTTTCATAGAAGAGTAGACACAGATCACACCTCAGATCATACATGGAACTACATGGAATTATCCATCCATCACCTATATCTAGTCACATCATTGACCTCTATACCTTTGATCATTGTATAGGTAACCTGAGGATGGGGGTAGTGGGAGTGTAACATATAATCCTCCTCCTCTATTTTTCCTCCTAGTATATCACAAACTCAATTTAAAAAGTCTCCTCATGGAGGGTCTAGAATTTCCTCGATGCCACAAACCAGCCTGGGTCAAATTTCCTTATCGCTTGAGTTATACAATAGTAAGTAAATAAGATAATTATATGTCCCCACTAGCGGGTGACATGCACCATGAAATCAAAGGGAGATAACATGGGGATTGTTTCACCCTCAAACAAGTGCTAATAATAAACATATCCTTTCCTAATAATACAACATAGAACATCCATACACTAGAAGTAAATGGAAATAATATAATAATATACAGGAAAAAAAATCATTCCATATCTAAAATAAATAAATCAAATGATTTATCAATGTAAATAAAAAGTAAAAACAATCCATCTCAAAATTAATAAAATAGTTTGATGAGTTTTTTGGCACATCAATCGTCACAAAATAGAAAAATATATACTGCAAGAATACCTCCACACGACATTGGGTAGCTCACCACATCCCAACTCACCTCTCAAGGGATTGAAAAAAAAGGATTCCTTTATTAATATAAATTAAAGAAACTGTAAATAACATAATATCTACATAAAACACAAAACATGAGTGTGTATGAAAGTTGTGAGATAATTTGTCCAGTAGGATATGACCAAGGTTTATATAAACTTACATTCATGAATCTTTTCATCAAATATAGTTAAAAAATACTTTTTAAAATACATTTTTCCATTACATAAATAAAATCATAATAAATTCCATTAATCATAAAAAAATAAAAAATTTATTTATGGAAAATATATTAGACATTACAAAGAAAATAAGATCCTTTGGTTCTTTGAAAAAAACTAGTTTCTACATTTCAATAAATTATTAAAATCAAAAAAACATAAGTTTAACCATTTCCATAGTTATTTGAAAACACTTTCCAAATCAACCATTAAATCCATTTAGTGTGAAAACCCAAACTATATAAGTATACCAACTCAACAAAATAATTCACCAACAATGAAATGGAATATAACAAAAGTAAACACCAATAGTATAGGTGGTTCCACATGTGCACGAACACTTGGGTAAAAAAGTCAGGAAATTTTAATCCTCCAAAAAGAACCCCTAATCAATGGATAGGTGTCATGGGATACACCCTATGCCCTATTGTTATATTAACATAACAATTATATAATCATGGGACTGAAAACTGACCTAATTTTCACCCAAACCATCACATAATCCATCTAACAAACTTGCACTACAATCATTAGGGGGATCTATCCAACAAGTCCTATTTAAAACTTAAGGGTAAACTAGATTATTAGTGTACTAAACTACTGTATCATAAATAAATATCCCTTACATCGCCACATAGGTTTCCAAGAAGAAATAAAAATGGAGGTGAGAAAAAAATCAAGTAATTATTGTTGTATAATTTTATAAATTTTAAATAATACATATCACCTAACATATAACACCATATAACTCTTCATAAAAATATCATACAAATATTTCATGACCCATAATGGGGAGAAATAAGAATAAAAGTTAATAATAAGGGTCTCTCAAGGTACAGAAAAATCATCTTAGAATGTTCCAAATAGAACTTTTAATAAAATATAACTCAATATTCTAATTCATTTTTCATTTCATGAAAATAATTGTTTTTGAAAACATTATTTTCAAATACCTTTAAAAAATATTCCCCTTTATCCAAAAAATTCTATAAAACATGGTTACCATACTTATAATATAAAAACATGACTAAGATATTTTATTTTAAAATAATATAATTTAAAATAATCATATTAAAAATTTTAACAAATTATTTTAATGAAAATTCATTTAGTTTCAAAAAAAATATAAATTCATAGAGTAAACATTTTATATGAAGTTTAAAACTCATATGAAAAACTTGTAAAATGTATCATGGATTTCATATATAATTATAAGTACATAGGAAATGAATTTTAAGAATCCAGGAATTTCATTAATTGAAAAATAATGGTATAGAACATAAACACATACCGAAACCATGTTGAAACCATTCGACTACTTTGGTGAAGGTCATTGTAAGAAATAAAACACACTTTACAAGATCTAAATAACCAAAACCATATGTTATAATCACTTTGAAATCCAAATCCACATACATAGTGATTAGGGTTCCAGTGGGATGGAAACTCCTGAGAGAAATATAATAGGGAAGATAGGGGAAGATAAGAGAGTAATAAAAGTGGAGAGGAGAAGGGAGTAACTTTAAAAATACTCTTGGAAACAAAAATGTGGAAGACATTAAATGAAATAATATGGTAGGATATATCAATTGAGTTTTAAAGAGTGTGTATGTATGAATGGGAGGGGTAAGGGTAGAGATACCCCTAAAATACAATGAGTGAAATTAGATAATTTCACTTTTTATGTCAAAATGGGTAGACCAAATTATTTGGACACATAGGTTACCAAACCATATGAAAATGTCATATCTTCCTTTGATGGAACCTTAACAACACACATAGTATGGAAACATGATTTTATAAACAATGCACCTATCGTATGGAACCCTCTTATAAAAACTATAGTATTCAAAAAGTTATTCATAATACCCACACAGTTTTATGAATCTATTTATTACTATGATATAAAATAAAAATATTAAAATTTTCAAATTTATTTCCCAAAACTCACAGAATTCAAAATTTTCAAGTAATTAAATAATATTTTAAACAACCAGAATATGGGGTTGTCAAAATTTTCCAAGCCATAATACTCTATTCTATTAGATATTCTTCGATCAAAAATAGAAGTTAAACCAATAAAAAATCATCACACCCTAATTTAAGAAGATATTTGTTTAGGGAAAGACTTAGAATGAACCTACCGATAGAAACCCACTACATACCATTATAAAAACCAACCATTCTAAATAAAAAATAAAAACATTAATCTCTCAAAACCATATAAATTCTCCAAATGTAACAAAAACAATCATAACTACCTAATGTACTATGAGTATGGAGACCTATACAAGTCTCACCACCAATTAGTATTTATTTAAATGGTTGATGAATGGAAAACAATTTTATAAGAGAACCAGCACCAAAGAAAAATCACACTAACATTGAATACCCAAGGAATATAAAATCCTCAGAAAACCAAAATAATATATAAAAAGGAATGGATAAAATCCCCAAAAAATTGATGCAAACCCTATGATAACCTCAAACCATCCAAAAAAATGATCCCATCAAATTCATTGACGAGTCTACTAAAAACATCCTGACCAAAATAACTAAGATGGTTATCCACAAAAACCTCAATTGGGGGTGAAATTGTTATGATCATAGGTAAAAAGATAAAATATAAGGGTTTCCTAGGTCCTAAAATCCAAAATAGTATATCATGATAAACCATTAAAAAACAGACACTAGTGGGTTCATAATATAAACTGGGGATTCATATGTATTAGTTTCCCAAACAAACAACAATGATATTTCACATTTCCTCCCATCAATAGTAAACATTCATCACCAAACCATAACATACGAAGAAATAATAATTGATATTCCACTAACCTTGAGTGAGAATCACTATAAAATAATAGGTATCCTACCAAAAGGGTTTACACATGCACAGAAAACACCAAACAATAATCACAAAAAAAATCTTTAAATCGATCCCTAATCCAAAAAAATGGATACCATACAATAGGTAATCATCTGCAAAAAAGACTACATGAAATAATTTTTATAATAAAGAAACCCAAAAAAAAATTAATGATGACCTAAAAAAGCCACAACAAATTTAGGTACTTAGATCTTTCATACAAGAGGGCTTCAATAACCCTATATCCCTATACTACATTCACACATGGGGTCTATTTTTTATGAGAATCACCCCCAAGTTATAATAAGAATATCCCACATCAACCGATAGTTATAATGAGAGTTCATAAAACATCTGGTGAACACTAGATAAATTTACCTTAATAATATCAATTAAAACTAAGGAATTATCCATCACATGTTACTTAACCAAATCAGCATGACCCTATATGACCCTATCAACCAAAATTGAAAAGTATTTCAAGAAAAATATAAGAATAACTATTCTAAGGTCTAGGAGAACAACAACCACAAATAAATGATATTATTTAGAGTATTTAATGACCATATAATTAGATAATATCACCAAATATGAAAAACAGTTCATATTCACTACCACCATTCATTAAAATTGTATACGGCTTACAAAATCATGATATTTATCTACCATTAATCATTAAGGATATAAATATTGGATAAAATTCATCTTGAAAAATTCATAGAAAATTTTCTCATGAAATTGAAAAGGTACCACAAACACCCACCGAACTCATCTCAACACATCATTCTAGATTACAAAATTTCCTACATTTTAATATTCAAGAGTCTAGAGAGGATTGTAGTCTCCCTAGATCAATTCTATAAAATTTACCACTTTATCCAAACATTGATTATTATATAAGGAATCTCAATGGAAATATATGATATCCAATATAGGGATAAATACTAGAGAAGGTTTAAAGTCCACAATTCTATTCATAGTCTAGGAAGAGTTTGGAACATAAGGGATATATTTAAAATGATGAGAGGATATAGTAATAGGGTTTTACTTGAAAGATAGACATACACATTCTTCATTTACCCTTTTTAGAGTAACACAAGAGTAATTCAAGACATATATCCAATATTGAAATATATATTCCCATTTCTATTAGGCACACATTTGATACCCAGTTACCCATTTTGAAAAAAGTTCCTTGGCAAAAATATCCACTAAATTTAAAAAATAAATGAAATAATTTCAAAATTTTATTAAAATTTGAAATTATTTCAAAATTATATGGATTAAATTGAAAATAATTTTTTAAATATCTACTCAAATTTCAATATATCTTCTAAATTCCATAATTAAATCATCCTCTTTATAAAATAACTTATATGAAATAAAAGATTTCATTCTAACAATAACTGAAAATTTGTTTTGAGATAGTGTTTCTTATAAAATAACTCCCATTTTTCATCCAAATAAAACTTTTAAACATCAATAATATAAAAAATAGAACACATCAAGAGAAATCCATCTCAACAAAAAAAAATATCAAAACCCCTATCAATTCCTGTTAAAAAAGTGGAAGCCACATTAAGAGAAATCCAGAATTAAAATAGATAAAAACCACAACTCTAAGAGGGGTATAGGGATGTGAAATATCTTTACACATGGTTTATAATTATATACAAAAACTATGTGACATATTCTATGAATTATTTAGAACTATCTATATAGGATCTGCATGGATGGTTAAGCTATGTGAGATACCCATGTAGCTCCATTTTTATGTTAATTTCACCCAAAAACATAAATGAACCCCCAAATTCATGGGATAACTAATTTTAAATTCCAATATAACTTTTACATATTTATATAAACAAAATAAGTCTATAAGGAAATCAAAATTTAATACTCAAATCCAGATTACATATGGAAACTTTATGCCTATACCGAGAAAGAGTTAACTAGAATCTCCTCTCACTGACCTCTTGAATTTTGACATTCCTATCTACATACTACAATGATAAAACCACAAATTAGAAGAGGTGTATTTGATACAATTTTATCATTAATCATCATGGGTCAGCTACCACACCAACTAGGCCCAATCTCAAAAGGGCCCCAAGGGAATTATTGATCCCCAAAAGATCAAGACAAGCACTTGGGCATCAATGTGATACATCATGGTAATGATTTCACCATAAAATCTGTGTCAATAATTAGTGGAACATTTTCAAAAAAACATGTATGGAGTTTTTATACATTCGAAATTGATGAAAATTTGATAAAAATATATGATTGAAACAATAGAACAAAAAATTCCTTATCTAATCAAAATGAATCAATTAATTTTTAAATTTGTATAATTAAAGAAAAGTCTATTTCCAAATTAATAAAATTATTTTATGAGTTTTCTTATAAATAAATAATATCAATATAAAAAAACCCAAACTATATCTCTATAATTCCTACACATGACCAATGGTCTCTCTCGCATCACGAATCACCCATCAAGAATCCAAGAGAAAGGAATCAAATTTAAATATAATATATAATACCTATACTAAACATAAGAAATACACACACACACAAGTGTGTATTTATGGTGTTGGATAATAGGATCAGGGGGATGTCACCAAAGAGTCTATAAAATTCCTTTCATAGAGTAGTAAATTAATTATAGTGTGAAAAGTATATTAGAAAATAAGGTTTTTCTCTAGTTCATGAAAATCAAACCAAAAGCCTTAAATATAAAACAATGAAAGAAAATTATGTATTTGTTTTGTAATACTATGGAAAAAATTCGACATTGGTGTTAAAAAAACATAAAGTAATTTCTCACATTTAAAATGTTTCTTAAAATACCAAAAAACATGCCCAACCATTCAACTTTTTTATTTGAAATAATTTTGAAAATCAATTTGGAACTCCATTTAAGGATAAAATGTCACGACCTATCCCCCAGGGCTTGTGCCGTGACTACCCCAAGCCTAACTAGAACTATAGGTAAAACTGAAAATAGCTCATGTGAATTCCCACCAAGGATCCTACCTGAAGGGTGGGTACAACTCTCAAACGATCATCTTTGTAGTATGTCTCATCTAACGGTCCACCTCCGAGCACCCTCCAGTCCTGGTACCCTCGTCCTCAATCAGCACTGTCTGTCATCTACATAAGACACAATAAGGTGTGGTCATAGCCCGTGCAGGGGTGAGTATAACAATACTCAGTAGGGACCCCGAGACCCCCGAAGGTCTCTCAAAATCCACAAAGGATAAACCAAAAGCAAAAAAACAACAGTTAACTCTACTTAGGAATATTCCCATACATATACCTAAGTTATAAAGTATACTCATCTCACTCATGAGGAAACACAAGGCCCAACTCTTTAGCCAAAAGCTCAACTATTCCATGAAGAAAAGAATAACACGAAGGTAACACCACAAAGTAAGTACCACAAAGGTAACGTCACACATAAGAATACCATATAGGTATCACCACGAAGGTAAGTCCCACAATGGTAATTCCACATAGATGAATACCACAAAGGTATCACCAAGAAGGTAAGTACCACAATCGTAATGCCACATAGAAGATTACCACAATGGTAAAGACTCAGCTCACACCAGTTATAACTTAATTACGGAAGTATAGATGTTTAGATGTATTTCTCGATCATCTTAATTCGTCGAGATGCTCTACTATTGACCCACATAGGATCAAAGATGCCCCACACATGATCTGAAGATGACCTATACAGTATCTGGAGATGACCCACAAATGATCGATATGCGCTGACCCCCATAGGATCGCTGAGCGCTGACCCACATAGGATCACTGAGCGCTGACCCACACAAGATCCGAAGATGACCCACATAGGATATGAAGACTCCTCAAGTACCGCCAGCCACAGGGTTCCCGCACTAAGAATGCATGATTTCGGGAGGTTTCGCTCCTCAATAAATTGGTAAATACTTCAACTTCCATGAAGTCCCACGATGATGTATCCCAAAGGACTGTCATGTCCCAAGGGTCACGACACAACAGACGACACATCAATTGGATGCCCAGTCTGTAATTTATTAGCCTTTTAGTCCCAAGGGCCCAGTTGGATTTGTGTTCGATCCATCCCAATCATACAACAATTTTATCCAAAACTCAATTGGAGTATACGAAAAGGTTTGTCTTGATCCAAGGATCCCAGTGTCATAGACTGTTCCTCAATAGGATGCCCTGATCACATGTTAAGGAAGAAAGGTGTATCTGGGTCCAGATGGGCTTGGGTCTGGTCCGACCCGGACCGGCCAGGCCACGGTCGACCAAGACTCGTGAAGGGGGCGGCCTACGGTGCAGCCCACTGTCGGGGTGGCCCCTCATGGTGGGTCCTCCCTAGCCACCACCCGGGAGGGGAGCCCCCCCTAGGTCACCTGAACGGCCCGTAGGCCGTTCAGTTTTGGCCAACCAGGAGACGCCACGTGGCACCACCAGCTGGCATGTGGGTCACGCCGGAGGGTTCCCTCTTGGCATGATGTGGCCGACCAGAATGGTCGGCCCTCCTTCCAGTGGAGCGGACGTGCGCAGCTCCTCCACCATGGCCAGCCAAGTGTCGGCCACCCTCCGGTCTCCCCCATAGCCGAGCGACCGCAGTCTCCAACTCTGGCGGCACGGACGCGGGCCGATGCTTTGCCACACAGCTAATCGGCATGCCGGACACCATCCCTTTCTCCGTCGTGGCCGACGGGCCATGACCTCCTCCACTACCGGCATCGCGGATGTGCACATCCCTGGTTCCACACATCCGGCCAGCGTACCGACCACCATCCTCCTCTACTGCCTTCTCGAACCATAGTCGGTCAGTTGTAGACCACCCTCTTCTTCCGCAGGTCATCACAACTTCTTGATATGCCCAAAAAATATGACAACCAAATATTCTCTATCCTTAGGTTATGATATCTGCGTCCATATGTCGCACTGAACAAAACATTGTGTTTTTAGCACGCTTAATTATTTAGCATTTAATAATGCACGAATAACACGTAAAGAATAAATATAAAAGATCGTGATATTTTTGTGGATCGATGGCCGTGTTTGTTTGTCCATCGTCATTGAGAATTGATAATATGAAGAATCAACAAAAAATAATTATCATATCTCAAAATAAACCCCCTACCTCGTTTGTTTGTTGGAGATGGCGTGAGGTGGGAGAGAAAGACGATGAAGACGATGACGATGCTGACATCTGTTGCTCCCGCAATACGCTTCAAAGTTGGGTCATCATTCTTGATTCAAAGGATGTTCTTCATTGGAGGATATTTCTCCAATTCTCTTCCAAGCCTCCCCTTGCCAATGATTTCCCCTAACCTCAAGAAAGGTGAGGATCCAACCTAATAAATTAAGTTTATTAATTAAACAATTATAGTTGGCTCATTAAATTTGGAAATTACAATGAGTTTCCCCACATTAAATGGGATTTTGGGTGGTCCCCACCACCAAGTTTGAAATGGGAGGTTTCAATAAAAATAAAATTTATTGTTTTATTTTTTTATTTTTCTTTTAACTCTCCCACAAAAATCTAGAAAACTAACTTCCATCATCGATCAACTGTAGTTGAGGTTGGTGCTGCACGTTCAACGGGGTCCTCAGATTATAATTCTGAGTACCGGTTCAAAATTCAAAAAACTTCGCTTGTGCATTTACCGAACATACCTAAAAAGAGTTTAGAAATTCATTCCAGGCACACCGAGCCTCAGAATCACGCATCGTCAATTTTCGCAGACTCATAATTTTTCCATATAATTAAGTAAAATTAATGGGAAAAATATGGGTCTTTACATTCTCCCCACCTCAGGGATTTGAACCCCTGAAATCCACAACACAAACTAGGGAAACAAGTGATGGTACTAAGCATGAATCTGAGCCCCCCTCTCTGATGTGATCTCCTGGCGGATCTCATGCTGCCAACGTACATGCATGAGAGGTATAGACCAAACCAAGAACGAATATTTCCTTTCGACCATATATCTCTACTGAAACCTCCAAAAATGCCGCCCCATCATCGATGTCCAGTTCTCCCCAGTCAATGATGTTCTAAAGATCATGCACGTACCTTCTCAGTTAAGATACGTAGAAAATGTCATGCACCCGGTACAACTGAGGGGGAAGATCTAAGTGGTATGCCACCTTTCCAACTCTACTGAGGACCTGAAGTGGTCCGATGAACCTCAAAGATAACATACCTAACCAGGCCAATCTTCACAAACCTCATCGAGGTGAGACCCGTAGGAAGACATGGTCACCATCCTTGAACTCGAGAGGTCTCTGTCTCTAGTCAACACACGACTTCTGCCTTCTCTGTGTAGTCTTCATCCGCACCTGGATGACCTGCACCTTCTTCGTGGTAGCCTGTACCATCTTCGGTCCCATGATTACTGACTCACCAGGGTCAGTCCAACATAGAGGTGATCTGCATGGTCAATCATACAATTCCCCAAATGGTGCCATACCTAGAGTTGATTGATAACTGTTGTTGTATGCGAATTCCACTAAGGGAAAGTGATTCTCCCTACTTCAGCCAAAATCAAGGATGCAAGTATGTAGTATACACTCAAGGGTCTGAATGGTCCACTCTGTCTGACCATCCATCTAAGGATGGAAGGCAGTGCTCAATCGAATTTTTGTTTCAAATGCCTCTAGTAACCCCTTCCATAGACGGGAAGTGAAATGTTCATCACGATTAGAGACAATCGTAGATGAAACCCCATGATGTCGTACAATCTCCTGCATATAGAGGCATCCTAAGACCTCTACTGAACCGTGCTCTCTAATGGGTAGGAAGTGGGCTGACTTGGTGAGTCAGTCATTGATCACCCAGATAGAATCATGACCCTTGGATGTACATGGAAGTTCTATAATGAAGTCCATGGAAATTCCATCCCACTTCCACTCAGCCACCTCTAGTGGATGGACTATGCCCGCTGGACCCTGGTGCTCTGCCTTCACTTGCTAACAAATGAGGCACCATGAGGCAAACTCTGCCACTATTTTCTTAATTCCCGACCACCAGTGCTAACACCGACGGTCCTGGTACATCCTCTCCACTCCTGGATGTCCCGCTAGAGGAGACGTATGGAACTCCCTCAACACTTCATCCCATAGCACCACTGGTACCATAGTACACCCTCTAAAAAAGATGACATGATCCCCACCTTCAGAAAATCCATCAGGTGCTTGTCCTATGGATATCTAAGCACGTCAAGCCTCACAGTCAGTGTCCCCATACTGTGCCACCTCGACTCTCTGAATGATTAGGGGAGTGACTGTCAGAGACCGAAGATAAGCTCCTCCATCTCATTCCATGTAGGATATCCACAAAGCGGCTAGCTGCTCAACTGCCTCACTCAGAAACTATATACAAGATCTTCTAATGAGTGCCTATGCTACTACATTCCCCTTACCTGGAGTATAGACTATCTCAAAGTCATATTCTTGGAGGAACTCAATCCAATGCCGTCATCTCAAGTTCAGGTCCTTCTGAGAGAAGATATACCCGAGACTCTTGTGATTAGAGTAGACTATAAAACGTTCGCCCATAAAGTAATGTCACCACATCTTTAAGGTGAAGACCACGAATGATAACTCTAGGCCATGGGTAGCATAGTTCTTCTCATGTTGTCTCATCTGTTGAGAACCATAGGTGATCACTGCTCACTCTTACATCAGGAAACATCCAAGCCCGATCCCTGATGCATCGCAATAGACTACGTACCCAACTCCCTCCTCTAGTAACCTCAAGGTGGGGGCACTTCTTAGTCTCTACCTCAGCTCCTGAAAACTCCACTGTAATTTCTCCGACCACACAAAGAGATTCCCCTTCTTTTTCAACACTGATATGGGTGCCACAACTCTGGAAAAGTCGGGCACAATCCTCTGGTAGTAACCGACCAAGCCCAAGAAACTCCTCACCTCCGCCACAATCATGGGTGGATCCCAAGCAAGCACAACCTCAATCTTCACTAGATCCACTGCAACTCATGCCTTCGAGATGACATGTCATAGAAAGTGTACCTCTTGTATCCTGAACTGGATCTTAGAAAGCTTACCATAAAGTTGGTTCTCTTGGAGTGTGTCCAGAACTATCTGCAGAAGAAAGGCATGCTCCACCTCTGTAGCTGAGTATATCAAGTTGTCGTCGATGAAGAATACCACAAAGCGATCGAGGTATGGCTGGAATATCATGTTCATGGGTCCAATGAACAATACTGGGGTGTTGGTTATGCCAAATGGCATAACCAAGAAGTCATAATGGTCATACCGACATCTGAAGGTCATCGTGTGCACATCCTCGTCTCATACCCTGATCAGGTGATAACCTGATCTGAGGTCTATCTCTGAAAACCATTGTGCTCCCTTTAGCTGATAAAAGAGATCATCAATCTTCGAAATTGGGTACTTGTTCTTCATGGTCACCTTGTTTAGGCACCAATACTTTACACAGAGTCTCAAACTCCTATTTGCCTTCTTGGTGAACAAAATCAGTGTTGCCCAAGGAGAAACACTGGGCCTAATGAACCCCTTGCTTTGTAAGTCCTCCAGCTATACTCACAGCGCTAAAAGCTCCACAGGAGCCATCCGATATGCTACTGTAGATATTGATGTCTTCCCAGGGTACAAATCAATATAAAATTCCACCGCTTTGCGAGGAGGTAAACCCAAAATATCGTCTGGAAAAACATCAACGTACTTTTCCACCACTACAGGATAGCCTAGACTCTCAACACCAACTGCTCTGAGGGTAAGGCTTGCCAACTAATGTGTGATCAGCTGCACCCTCTTCCATGTAAGTCTATCCTGTGTTGCAATGGTTCCCTTCTCACCAAGGAAGGAAAAACTAATCTCATCCGTGTGTACACCCCGCACTTTGTGCCCAATATTGTCAATATGAGTATGGGATGTGGATAACTAGTCCATAACCAAGATGGCATCATAAGGCCTTGACACTGCTACTAGAAGATCCCAGCCAAATCTCTCACCTCCTAGAGTAATCTCATACTCCCAGCACCAGTGTTTAATCATCGAATCCTCTCCCTTAGAGTCTCTATCCATAAAGATTGAGTCAACAGCTCCACCGGTATCTCTGAGTTCCGAATGAGGGCTGTGAAAATAAAATAGTGACTACCACCTGTCTCTATAAGTACTAAAACTAAGGTGGAGTAGACACTGATCGTACCTATAATCATTTATGGAGAGCCGTGTTCATAGGATATAGTTGCTTGCAAAAGACTGGAGGCATGGATCACCATGAGATCAGCTGGTGTCCCTACGAGTCAAAAAACTATAACCACGACCTCCAGCCAATCTCAGCCGCCTGTGGATCCATCTCACCCTGGAACCTCAGTGGAATCTATCTCTGGAACTCATTCCATGCGCTCCAACGGTGTGTACCCTCTTCTGGTGGGGAGGGTGGCATCAGCTTCCCAACGGGTAGTCGTGCTGCAGGTACACCACATGATGGTACAACTGCCGTAAGGGGGCCCTTCCCTGAAGCCTCATCGCTCGGTGGGCTATCATCACATACTCTACTTGGAACCCTGGCTGGATCTCTGCATGGAGGCATCCTGAAAGGAAACAGGTGCGCCACAGTCATTATGTTATACCCAGTGAGCTGAATCAAAGTGAATACAAAGAAAACTTTTCAAAAACACACACACAATCAATGTTTTCGTGCACTGAGTCAGAAATCCGAATTCAGGGTCCTGGTGTATGGATACATTGACCACCACACCAACAAAAGATTTCCCAAACTAAAATCCAAACCCAAAACAATTAACAATGTTGCGGATTAAAAGATCAGAGTCCATGTTCTTTGGTAGAACCGACTCCTCTGATACGAATTTTTCACGACCCATCCCCGGGGCCCCGTGACGTGACTACCCCAAGACCAACTAAAAGTACAGGTAAAACTGAAAACATCTCATGTGAATGCCCGCCATGGATCCTACCTGAAGGGTAGGTACAACTCTCGAACAGTCGTCTCTACGGTACGTATCATTTAACGGTCCACCTCCGAGGAGCCTCCAGTCCTAGTACCCTCACCCTCAATCAGTGTTGTCCGTCGTCTGCATAAGACACAACAAGGTTCGAGCATAGCCCGTGCAGGGGTGAGTATAACAATACTCAGTAGAGACCCCGAGACCCCTGAAGGTCTCTCAAAATCCAAAAAGGATAAACCATAAAGCACGAAAACAACAGTTAACCCTACTTAGGAATATTCACATAAAAATAACTAAGTTATCAAGTATACTCATCTCACTCATGATGAAACACAAGGCCCAACTCCTTATCCAAAAGCTCAACTTTTCCACAAAGGAAAGAATGCCATGAAAGTAACACCGCAAAGTAAGTACCACAAAGCTAACGCCACATAGAAGAATACCACGTAGGTATCACCACGAAGGTATGTACCACAATTGTAACGCCACACAGAAGAATATAACAAATGTATCACCACAAAGGTAAGTACTATAAAGGTAATGCCACATAGGATATTACCACAAAGGTATCACCACATAGAACTGTATCAAAAAGGTAAAGATTCATCTCATACTAGTTATAACTTATGTACAGAAGTATAGATGGTTAGCTCTATTTCTAGATCATCTTAGTTCATCAAGAATCTCTGATGTTGACCCACAGTGGATCGAGGATGACCCAAAAAGGATCTAAAGATGACCCACAAAGGATATGGAGATGACCCACATAGGATCGGTATGCACTGACCCACACTGGATCATTGAGCACTGACCCACACAGGATCCGAAGATGACCCACACAGGATCTAAAGACTCCTCAAGTACATCCAACCATAGGATTCCCGCTCTAAGCATGCTTGATTCCAGGAGGTTCCTCTCCTCAATTCATCAGTTGATACTTAAAATGCTACAAATTCCCACGAAGAAGTACCACAAAAAACTGTCACGTCACAAGGGTCCCAACACAACAGACATCATGTCAATCGGACGTCCGGTCTATAAGTTATTTGCATTTTAGTCCCGAGGGCCTGATTGGATTTGAGTTCGATCCAACCCGGACATACCCCAACATTATCCAAAACTCATGTGGAGTATACCAAAAGGTCTTTCTTGATCCATGGATCCAGGTTCCATAGACGGTTCATCAATCGGACACCCAGATCACAAGTTATGGCCAAAAAGGCGTATCTAGGTCCAGATGGGTCCGGGTCTGGTCCGACCTGGTCGGACTGACCCAACCCGACCTTGCCTAGGCTGAACCAACCCAGACCGGCTGCGCTACGGTGGGCCCAACCAGTGGGGCCGCGGTCTGGCCCGAACCGCTGGGTGGCCCGTGGTGCAGCCTGCGACTGGGGTGGCCCCTCGTGGTGGGGTCCGCCCTAGACACCACCTGAGAAGGGATGTGCCCCCCAGGTCACCTGAATGTCATGTTGGTCATTTGGTTTTGGACAACTAGGCGGCGCCACATGGCGCCGCCGGCTGGCACATGAGACCCGCCAGAGGGGTCCCGCTCGGCGTGACGCGACCGACTGAAATGGCTGACCCTCCATCTAGCGGTGCAGACGTGTGCCGCTCCTCCACCGTGGCCGGCCGAGTGTTGTCCACCCTCCAGTCTACGTCGTGGCTGAGCGGCTATGGTCTCCAGCTCCAACAGCTTGGACACACCCTGCTGCTTTTCCCTGCGGCCGCCCGGCGTGCTGGTTGTCGTCCCCTTTTCCGCCGCGGCCGACGAACCACGACCTACTCCTCTACCTGTGGCATGGATGTGCGCCGCTCCAGTTCCACACAGCCGAACTATGTGCCTGCTATCGTTTTTCGTCACTGCTTTCTCGAACTACGACCCTCCAGTTGCTAGAAACCCTCCTCTTCCGCAGGTCATCACAGCTTCGTTCTAAGCCTGAAAAATATGACGACCGCATATTCACAATCCTCAGGTCGATATCTCCATGTCCATATGTCGTGATCAACAAAACATTGAGTTTTTAGGGCGCTTAATTATTTGGTGTGGAATAACACATGAATAACTCTTAAAGAATAAATAGAAAAGATCAGGGTATTTTGGAAGATCGATGGTCGTGTCTGTCTGGCCATCATCATGGAGAATCAAGAATATGAAAAATCAACAAAACTATTATTATCATATATTTAAATTAACCCCTACCTCATTTTTTTTGTTAGAGATAGTGTTAAGAGGGAGATGAATATGATTAATACGATGAAGACGTCGACGTCCGTTGCTCCTGCAACATGCTCTAAAGTGGGGTCCTTGTTCTTGATCCGGGGGATATTCTTCATTGGAGGATATTTTTCCAAATCTCTCCCAAGCCTCCCCTGGCCAACGATTTCCCCCAACCTCAAGAAAGGTGAGTATCCAACCTAATAAATTATGTTTATTAATTAAACAATAAATATTGGCTCATTAAATTGGGGGAAAACCAAGAGTTTACCTACATTAAAGGGGAGTTCGGGTGGTCCCCACCACCAAGTTTCAAATGGGAGGTTTCAATAAAAATAAAATTTATTATTTCATTTTTATTATTTTTCTTTTAACTCTCCCATTAAAATAGGAAAAAAAAAAACTTCTACCCTTGACCAACTGCGGTCGAGGTGAAGGTCTCCTTAATCGAATATCGGGGCTGCAAGTTCAACGGTGTCCTCGGATTTCAATTCTAAGTACCAGTTCAAAAGTCACAAAATGCCTCTTGCGTGTTTACTAATCATACCTATAAAAAGTTCATAAATTCATTTCGGGCACACCGGGACTCAAAATCACGCGCTATCAATTTTCACAGACTTGTAATTTTTTCATATAATTAAAATAAATTACATGGAAAAATCCGAGTCTTTACATACAAATCCAATCATAGAAGGATACACACATATAATATGTCTGTATTTCTATAGAATGGTAAAAAAAATTAAACAATGATAGTACATGAGGTTCCATAGGAAAACAAGCACATGGGTATACAAATAATCATAAAGTGTTGTTACCCTATATAGAACCATCAATAAAGGGATAAGTTTCACGAGATACACCCTATATATTAATTTGAAAAAATATTAATAGTACTATAAACATGTGACCAAATACAATCCTATACTTTTCCCAAACCATAACATAAACCATCATACTAGACAATACTAGATTCATCGGGGGATCTCCTCATATAGTTATATAACTTACTAAAGATGACACCGTCCAATTTGTGTACTAATATAGTGTAGAATAAATCAAAATCCCCTATATATTTAATTGATTTTTCATGACCAAATTAAAATAGAGGTGGTAAAATAATCTATAAATGATTAGTATATACATTAATAAATCCTTAAAAACATCTCACTTGACCTCCAATACCCATGATTGAAAAAACACAATTTTATTTTTATAGACACCATTTAAAACATATACCATACAAAAATTGGAGAAAAAACAGCAAAGGTAAATAACGAGAGACTCTCAAGGTATAAAAATCATTTTAGAATGTTCCAAACATGCCTTTTAACGAAATACATCTTGAGTTTCCAAGTTATTTTTCATTTTATGAAATACATTCTCTATAAAGACATTATTTTAAAATATTCAAGAAATAAAACACATCTTCTTAACCAAAATAATTCCTTAATAAATTTTTTCATTAATTAAATGTCAAATAAGAATTAAAATCCCTCATTTTACATTAAAATCATGTAAATGATGTCTCGTTGGAATTTTTATAGATTCTTGGCATGAAAAGAGATTTAGTTTTGAATGAAAACATGAAATTTGTTGAGGAAACCATTTATTACTATATCAAAATGAATATTAAATACATTTCAAACATGTCAAAGAGATCATATATAATAATAAAATATAGTAAATGAATTATAAGAAAATATGATATTTATATATTTCTAAATAGTGTATGTATATAGAAAAAACAATCAAATATTCGATGAAAACTAATTTCATTTTTGGGTAAAATCCATTCCAAGAAAAGAAACACCCTATATAATCCCCAAAAAATCAAAACACTAGGTTAGAACAACCCCAATAACCTAAATCCCTAAACATAGGGATTAAGGTTCTAGGAAGAAAGAAACTCCTAGGATAAACATAAGAGGGAAGAGAGAAGTAGAGGAGGGAGGGAAAAAGATGAGAGAAAAAGTGATTTCCATGAAAATACACTTTGAAACCATTAAGAGGAAGATAAGAGTTGAATAATGAGAGGGAATGATAACTCATGTAATCATTGAAGGGGGAAAGAACTTGAATGGTTAGGGAAAGAGAATATAGACACTTAAATCATGATTGAGAATATTGGGAAATTAAATTTTAATGTTAAACAGGGTAGGATACATAGTTTTGGTAACATAATTTACTAAAATGTTACCGAATCATGATGGGGAAACTATATAAAACCTATAAAAATTTCATTATTTAGATTCGTTGTTTTCAAAAACGTTCTACAATAACATATCACCTTTTACTAAAAACTGCATGATTGAAAAAATTACAACTATAACTCTCACGGTTATTCCTAACTATGTGGTAACCTTGTAGTCGAATAAATAATCAATAAATTTAAAATTAATGGTTCTAAACTCAAAAAATTAAAAATGAACTCGTATGAAAATAATATTTAAACCAATATAAACTCAAGGTTGTTACACCTTATCTCACCACATCCACTATTGTGGAGGTCCATCAAATGACTAACCGCACTTTGCTACACGATGGGGAAAGCAGTCTCAACGTATTTAACCACACTACTCTAAGTAATGTTAGTTAAAGTTCCCTAGATGATTGTATCCATGTGTGAATAATGGGATGTTGATCCTTCAGTTTGGGACATTAGTTGTGGTCACCTCTTATTTCCTGATCCTAATGCTTGATTCGTGCTCACCACTACTAATGAATCTTCTCCTAGGTGTCTAAAACTATCCCCTGATACAATATATCCCTCATCTAACAAGCACTCCATTACCATGGTTCAATATAGATCATAAAAATATAAGGGAGATCATTAGAGTATGATTCTTATTCGAATGTCTCTATAGAGAAAATGCTCAAACTTCTAAACATATAAGAGAATATAATGGTTTATATCAAGGGAGTACCTGATTAGATTATTAAATCTTGATACATACTAAACAACATGCATGCTTCCTTAATGAAAATCTAGTAAGTCTAGTATGATAATAGATATAAACATCATTAGGAATTTCTCTTCACAGAAAAGTTACTTTAACTATATATATGGGAAAACAAACTTTTCATGAGTTGGGGTAATTAAAGCCCACCAGCAACCTAAAACATCATCAAGATGACTGGATACAAGAATAAAAACCCTATCGACATGTGTCCAAATAAAGTGGAAAACCTAGTCCATCATCTCAAGATAGTACACAACTACTTGTGGGTCAGGTTCATAATAGAACATGGATGATCTATATCACTAAAACTCAAGAAACACAATTAGACTACATGATTCCTTTCATTTCCCTTGGAATAATCATCTATACTATATAAGTGGAGAAATAATCACTTATACATTAGAAGGTGAGTCTTATTTTTTTTGAAATGGTCTTTTCATGACAAAATATTGGGATCCCAGCTAGCTATATACATAAAAAATCCAAAATATTTTACAAATATGAACCATAATCATTAAATGATATCTATGTAACTAAATCAAGAAGAAAATTGAAATCAATAATTAATTCATATATAATTCATATACCATTTATTATTCTTAAAAATTGGTACTTCAATGTATTGATTTGATTAAGAAGTTACCAATGTTCTAGGTAATGGATACTTCAGCCATCACACCATCTATGGACCACATGGCCTGAAAGAAAAAGTATAAACCCTTTAAAACTAGTGAGAAGTTTTTTTAAAAATAATAACCATTATGCGTCTATCTCAAAACTCTATCACCATGAAAAACCTAGAATAGAAACCACTTAAAAAGTCTCGACCCACTAAAGCCCCTCCTAGGGAGTGGTAAAAATGTGCATCACCCAAATCCTACCTCTCATAGGCTAGGTGTTAGTGACTAACATTATGTTGTAATATATTTTATAATTCGAGGCCTTATCTTTATTAATTTTTTTCAAAACACAGACCTCCACAATGTATATAATAATATTGTAACACCCCTACCCTAGTTACCCAAAGTCGGTGCTTTATTACATAACATTAGTATGATCACAATAGATAATGTCTCTAAAGACCGATTATTTTAGTATCCTTGTATGAACGTGATACATACATGAGTTTAAAATTACATCATGAAATAAAAAAAGATTGTGTACCCTTTGAACACACTCATATTACAATGAACCAAAAATCCATTAATGAAAATTCATCTTGGTCTATTTCAATGTCTTCTAATGAATATGTAGAACATATGGACTTATTTGGTTTTATGTTTTGGATTTTAAAATACCATTAAGAAATTGGACCATTTCTAATATAGTCATTGAACAGTGATCACATGATTATTATAAATATAGGGCTTTAACAAATCCAATTTACTCAGAAAAAGGAAGCGACGGCCTCATCCAGCAGACTTGTCTTGTATGAAGTGTAACGCCCCGACCCCAGTCACCCAGAGTCGGTACATTATTACGTAATATTGTCATGATCACAAAAGATCAAGTCTCGAATGACTGATTATTTTAGTAGCCTTGGAAACAGTAGATATATTCATAAGTCTTACATTACATCATAAAGTGTAAAAAAAACTATAACAACAGCTTTTCTTCATATCCCCTCATAATATCCCTGCAGGTCATTCATAAAATTCTTCTTCACATCTTGGGAAAACTAAAACATTGAAAGGGGTGAGCTCAGATGATCCGTAAGGATAATAATATAGATGAAACTTTTATAAATAAACATAAAAATTTAAGACAATTTATACTAAAACAAAAGCATTTTAAACATTAATTTCAGCATAATATGGAAAAAATAAATTGAAATAATGTCATTTAATTATTCACATGTATATTCTACTAGTCGAATAATCACATGAAATATCAGTAACCACTTTCATAATGATGTAATGCATAATCCCAGACTATCATAACCACATATTCAAGGCCTTGTGCCAAGACATAAAATAATATTTTGTCATGGCCTTGTTCCAAGACATGGGTTTGTCTCATGAGACCTACCTATGCATCTAGGAGTTATAGCGGGCTCCACCCATCACTTATTAAGTCCAATGCATTTCTCATATGAACAGGTTTAAACATAACATAAACATTCGTGTTAAAACTAGCATAAAATATGTCAATACATTCTCCGTAAACCATGAATGGTATAAAAATAACACTTACAATGTCTAAAATATCAGAAAACGTTCAATACTATATGGTAGTTTTGTATCAAAATAAATCAACTTCAAATAAGATTAAAACCCATCAAAGGATGTTGACAAAGATGAAATCAAAACTATTTGAGATAAATATCTCTTTTTTTGAAATCATTTAAAAGTCACATAATTATAAAATAAAACATTTACATTCAAAATATTCTTATAATCTTTTAAGGGAAAATTCAATGATTTTATAACTGCAGAAAATAGCTGCACCTGCCGTATAAGTTAAAAAAAGACATTCTTACCTTAATTCTTCCGAAAAGGTTAAAAGGACCTTGTTTTGAAAACGATGGAAAGATTCTTTTATAAAAATCTTATAAAAGTCCAAAAATGGTATATATTACTTTAACCCATAGTCTATAAAATATTAAGAATGTTTTCAAATACATTTTTAAGAAACATGGATGTGGATGATAAAGAGGTCCCAATAGATAACTACGTATAAACAACCTTGGATAATGAAGAGATTGTGAAATAAACCCTTACCATGTACTTTTCCATGGTTGAGGTTAATTTTACCTCCCGTATAATAGTTAAATCAATGTTATTAAATTATACAAGAATCATATACATAAATATGATATCATATATGATATTTTAATATTGCTATGTTAATAATATTTTAGTATTATCGTTGTTTCGGGTGTTCACTTACTCGTTTACTTTTATATGTTTTGTTACATAAGCCATTTTTGTTATCCATAGGTTGTATATTATTCATATCCAGAATGATATCAAGTCCTTAAACATTATTTTTAATCATCAAATGAAAATTACTCTTGAATGGATACGATGGGGAATGAATCTCATCGCGTTCAGGAAGACGGTAGTCCGTACGTACGCACAAGAGACAATATCATTCTTTTGATATTAAAATAATATATAATTGGATATTATATCATATATACAGAATAATTATAATTTTATATTTATTATTTACCTCAATTACTCATCATTATCATACCCATCCAAATAATAATGTTTTGAATAACTATTACACTACGATGTGGAGACGGTAAGTTGTACGTACACACACATGGTGACATGTCATTCAAAGGATGGATAGAATACTGAATATGGTTGTACCATATTTATAATAACATCAAAGTATATAGAATATAATGGAGTTATTATTTTATAATGTAAATAACAAAGAAAGAAGAAGTTGAAGAAGAAAGGAACTTGAAAGAGGGTGGTGAAAACATTACCTCTTCTTCGGGTTCTTTCTTTTGATTTGATCAAAAGGGCTCCTCAGGTTTCCTTTATGATCAAACTAAGGCCTCTATATTGAAGTAAAGGAATTTGATAGAATATTTGGACAGGGTTTGGCCGAACCAAAAGTCATTGATGGTATGAATTTGAGAGAAGGGGGAGTGCCCTTTTATAATAGGGGTGAGGGGCACCTTAGGAAAAGCTAGAAATATTATTTTATAATAAATTCATATTCAGTTTCTAATGCCTCCAAAGTGTATTATTTAAAGGTTAAGGTGGGGATAGGTCTAAAACCACACAACCAATAGGCTTTATACAGGTTTGGGTCACTATATTAACCTTATCTTTTAGTTTTAACTCTTTGTTAATTAGTTTTACATTTACCATGTCTCATTGTTTTTTTATATTATATAGTTAATAAACTTAATATATACTTCTAAAAGAACCCCAAGTGGTTCATTAATTATACACCTATAATTAAATAAGTCTCATGTCCGAACCTTAGATTTTTAGGAATTGAATATCAATTAATAATATAATATTTGTTTTAAAAACTCTTTTAAGTTAATTTTGACATTATTTGGTATTTTGTTTTTTCTAAATTCATAAAACAATAATTACTTCGAAACTAATTCATTTAATCAACCCTACCATGTCATATTAACCTATAAAATTTGTGTAATTCATTAAAAGTCTCAAATTATATTTATTTGGGTATTTATAATATCAATTATTTTAATAATTCACTAATAAGGTAATGAATGCATCATCATTGTGTCATTAATAAATTAAATTATTTAATGTCTAAAAATTATAAATAAAATACCATTATGTAGGAAATAGTTTTATCTTTCTAATGAATATTTATAATCAAATTTATATTATGTATAACCATATATTAAAAAAAAATTAGTTATTAAACCTTGATTTTAACTCTTTTAACTCTTCTTTGAATTAAATAATTATAAATGTCCTAATCTAATACTAGTGGACCAAAGAGGTTCATATTTTATTCCTAAGCTTGTTTTTGGTCGAATTAAACTTATCCAATAGAATCAAGACATCTGTTAGGGTAATAATAATATCATTTTTACCCTTAATTACCCTATTTACATTTAACCGTGGTAAATAAAAGAAAAAAGTTACTATTCACCAAAACTTATTTTTATCTTATTGAACCAAATTTTTCTCCTTGATATTAACTGAGTCTCTCATATTTTCTAAATTCCACTCACAGAAGCGGTAAAATGTTGTTTTATGTGAATTTTCAAATTCTCCTAGGAGATGGGTAAAAGACGGTGAAGAGTTCAATAAAATTTTTATATATCTAAAATTATTATAAACTGACTCCAATGAATTAAATTTAACGTATATAGGTATTATGTATCTATTTTAACCTAAAATAAATTTAAGTAAAATAAATAATTATTTAAATCAAAATTTGGTTTTAAATTATAACTCGGTGTTTTCACTATTCATAAAAAATTGAAGGTTTTCAGAAAAATACCAAAAATTCACCCTAAGCTAATTTCGATATTCCGAATTCAAAAATGAAGTCCATTCTGAAAGATAATATTTATAAAATTTTAAAAAGTGGTTATTACTATTCATAATGGCTAGTTTGATTGGTTGTGGTGTGTGTTAGAACTCGAAGTTGCGTACAACACACGCTACTGTATTATTCAAAGAGAAGCGTACCGTGGAATCTTGGGGTGTTACATTCTCCCCCTTCAAATAATTTCTTCCTCAAAATATCTAGAATACTACTATATGAAAAGACTCAGGTGGTTCTTCATCATAAGTTCCTCGGGTTCACATGTTGCCTCTTCCATCTTTTGGTTTCTCCATAGAACTTTTACCAGATGAGTCATCCGGTTTCTCAACACTTGTTCTCTGGTATCAAAAATATCGACAGGCTCTTCTCAATAAGACAGATCGGGTTCCGGTTCTAATTCCGTATAGGTGAGTATATGTGTTGGGTCAGGCATGTATTTTCTCAACAGTGATACATGGAACACATCGTGAAATTTGGAGAGATTTGGTGGCATAGTCAAACGGTAAGCTATAACCCCAATTCGTTGTAGAATTTCGAAAGGTCCGATGTACCTGTGACTGAATTTACCTTTCTTACTGAAACGTATAACACCCTTCCATGGAGACACCTTCAAGTAAATATGATCTCCTACCTGAAATTCCAACTCCTTTCTTTGGTTATCAGCATAGCTCTTCTACATACTTTTAGCTGCTTTGATGTGGTTTTGGATTACCTTCATCTTTTCCATCGTTTCCTCCACCAGTTGTGGGCCTATGAGTATTCTTTCACCAACCTCATCCCAACAGGTTGGTGTGCGACATCTCTTTCCGTATAACGCTTCATATGGTGCCATCCGAATACTTGAATGGAAGCTATTGTTATAGGAAAATTCTACCAAAGGAAAATATTGATCCCACATACCCTGAAAGTCAAGTGAGTAGGACCTCAACATGTCTTCAACGATTTGAATAGTTTATTCTGATTGTCCATCTGTTTGGGAGTGGTAAGCAGTGCTCAAATAAAGTTCAGTATCCAGGGCGTTCTGATGACTTTTCCAAGATCTTGAAGTAAAATGTGGATCACGATCAGAAACAATCTATAGGGGTACACCATGAAGTCTCACAACTTCATTAATATATAGTCTTTCTAGACGTTCAAGTAGAAGATATTCTCTTATAGAAAGAAAATGTGCTGAATTGGTAAGATGATCAACAATGACCCATATTGCATCATTCCTTCTAGGAGTCTTTGGTAGCCCTATGACAAAGTCCATCGTAATATTATCCCATTTTTACTCAGGTATGGGAAGAGGTTGCTTGACTCCTCTAGGGTGTTGCCTTCCAGCTTTCACTTGTTGACAAACAATACATCTTGACACAAAATCAGCAATCACCCTCTTCATCTTGTCCCACCAAAAATGTTCCTTCAAATCTCTATACATCTTGGTGCTCCTAGGGTGTATAGAGAAATTGGAACTATGAGCATCGTCCAACAATTCCCTTTTTAGATCAGGTATATCGGGAACACAAATTCTCTTCCCAAATTACAATATTCTATCTTCATATACAAAGTCACTCAATCTCCCATCATTGACAGCTTTAATATTCTTTTGAAACTCTTCATCATCGGTCTGAGAACTCTTTATCCTTTCTAGTAAAGATGGTTTGGCAACCATTTGAAAAAGTATTGATGTTTCAACATCCATGGTGATTCCCATATCCATCTTTACTAGATCTATGAAAATAGGATCCCTCTCAACTCTCGTCTTTTTGAAAACACCATAATCATTTCTACTCAAAGCATCTGCAACCTTATTTCCCTTCCTCAGCTGGTAGTGTATCGTGCAATCATAATCCTTGAGTTGTTCAAGCCATCTCCTTTGCCTCATGTTGAGTTCTTTCTGTGAGAAAATATACTTCAAACTCTTGTGATCAGTATAAATCTCACATTTCTCACCATAGAGATAGTGTCTGCAAATATTCAAAGCAAATATTACAGCTGATAACTCAAGATCATGAGTAGGATGGTTCTTCTCATGAATTTTCAGTTGTCGTGATGCATAGGCAATAACCCTATCATTCTGCATAAGGACACAACCAAGTCCTTTATTCGATGCATCACTATAAATAACGAACTCATCATTACCCCATGGTAGAGTCAATATAAAATCATTGACTAATATTCTCTTCAGTTCTTCAAAAAATTCTTCACACTCTTTTTTCCAAACTAATTTAACCCCTTTGCATGTGAGATTCGTTAATGGGTTAGCCAATCGGGAAAAATTCTGGATGAAACGTCGATAATAACCTGCTAAACCAATAAAATTGCGTACCTCAGTCATACTCGTCGGTGCTAGCCATTCTTGGATTGCATTGGTATTAGAAGGATCAATGAAAATTCCATCCTTAGAGACAATATGGCCAAGAAAAGAAATCTCTTGAATTCAAAATTCACACTTGCTAAACTTCTCATATAATTCATGTCTTCTCAGAGTCTTAAGGACAATGCGCAAGTGATTTTCATGATCTTCATAGCTTTTGGAGTATACCAAGATATCATCAATAAATACCACTACAAATTCATCAAGATATTCCTTAAAAACACTGTTCATTAGATCCATGAAAACCGAAGGTGCATTAGTCAATCCAAAAGGCATTACAGTAAACTCATAATACCCGTACCTGGTTCGAAATGTTGACTTCAGAATGTCATCCTTCTTCACACACAACTGATGATATCCAGATCAAATTTCAATCTTTGAAAACTATTGAGCTCCATGTAGTTGGTAAAATAAATCATCAATGCAAGGTAGGGGATACTTGTTCTTTATTTTTATAGCTTTGATCTCCCTATAGTCGACACATAACCTCATAGATCCATCTTTCTTCTTAAAAAAAGGAAAGGGGATCCCAATGAAGAAACACTAGGGCGAATAAATATCTTATTACTCAACTCCTATTGTTGTTTATTTAGTTCCACTAATTCCACCATGGCCATTCTATAAGGGGTCTTCGAAATGGGCCTTGATCCAAAAATTAAGTCAATGGAAAACTCAATTTCAAGTTCTGGAGGATGTCTAGGTAAATCCTCTGGAAACACATCAACATATTCATTCACAATAGGTACATCCTCTATTTGAACATTCCTTTCCTAACCCACAGTTATTTCATTCTCTTCCTCCTCGATAATTGAATTTAGTTGATCTACTGGGGGTGGATCTAGATAAGAATCAAGTGGTGACGATTCTGCTCTAAAGATAAGGTGTTCCTTATCATCATCATCAGCAATCGTAACCTCCTCCTTCTTACAATAAATCATCGCATCATGGTCTGAAAGCCAATACATACTGAGGATTATATCTAATTCAATCATGGGTATAGATATGAGATTATCAGATAAATAACATTTATGTGCTCTAATGGGGACTGATTCACAAAACTTTGTTGCAATGATACTTCCCTTAGGGGTTTTGACTGACAACTCCCTTGTTAAATCAAACTGAACATATCTAATTTTCTTAGAAAACTAGGACGATATGAAACGATGCGATGATCTAGAATCAAATAAAGCATTTGCTAAACTATAGGAAACCATTAAATTACCTTCCACCACGTCTTTCAGAGCATCTACCTCAGCAGTAGTGATAGCATGAGCTTGGCGTTGATCCCTTGGCCTTTTTTGAGGTAAGTTCCCCTGACGCTTAGTACATTCATTTGAAAAATGTCCTATCTCCCTACAATTATAGCATTGAACATCTGTATGTTCTTTCTTCCCCTTGCAATCACGGGCTTGGTGGCCTTTTTCACCACACTTGTAACAGACTATCATTCCCTTCAGGAAAGTACCGGGGTGTTTCTTCCCACATTTACTGCAGGATGGATATTTTACTTTTCCCTTATTCCCCTTATTTCCATTTCAAGTGTGATCAATAGATCTCTTCTTCTCTTGCTTTGCTTTAAAGTCATATGACTTAGATAATTTTTTTTCTATCTTGATAGCACATGAGACAATATATTCATACGACGAGAAGTATTGTGAGACTAATGCTCAACAGAGAAATGGTTGTAACACATCAAATAAATGATCAATATTACTTATTGGGTTACGTATATAATCTGAAGCATACCTCGCTAACCTTGTAATGTTTTCCTCATACTTTGTGACATTCTCATCCTCCTTTTGTATCAGACTCAGAAATTGCCTTTCCATATCTGTTCGATGGTCATGAGGAAAGTATTTTTATAAGAAAAGTACATTGAACTCCCTCCATTAAATATTTGTTACTTCATCATCCTCCTTTGTGTTTTGAATCAATGACCACCATTGATCAACATCTCCAGTGAGGTAGAAAACTGCCATGAAAACTTTTTTCCTTTTGCTACTCCCCAAGGCATCGAATATTTTCTCTAAGGAATTTATCCATTTCTCAGATACTAGTGGATTTGTACCCCCATTCAATGTTTGAATATTTTTCCTCATGAAGCGATCTAACATTGATCCTCCATGCTGCGGATCAGGGTGCTTCATACGGGTAAGGTTATTATTCATAACCCGGGTGAGTTGTCCCATTATGGTGATTAAATGATCAGCACCACTTGCATCACAAGCTCCACTATAATTATCTTGAGTAGGAGGTAAATCCATACATGGAGTGCGTGCATTGATACGGTTTCCATTTCTTCCACCAGGCGCCATTTTTAAACAATGGCATACGCTAGATTAGTTTATGAATCACCAAACATAAATCCAAACTTGTAAAACACCTAACATAAATTAAACAGTTTAAGGATATAGTCCATAATCATAAAAAAAATTCTATGAGAATTATATACTCATAAACCCTTCATAATGTTTTTTAAAGAAAATGAGAATTATCCAAAGCATATCCCCCGGGAGTGTCATAAACAAGAGTGTAGCAAGGCCCGTTATCGTGCACCAGTTCCCGTTCGAGTCTAGCTCAAAGTGGTGTGTTTGGGTTTTACCCCTAGGTACATATATGCTAATTCCCCCTCTACCTGCTCGTATCCATACAAGGATGTATTGCTCGGAAAACTCACAAAATCTCTACAATAACAAAATTATAGGAAGTTCGTCTATACTAATCCTCAAAGTCTATCATAGGGCTATGTGCTCTAATAAGAGTTTATCTAAATCTAGATTCAAAGGTTTGTACTAAACTTTCTCTAATACCAACTGTAATGCTCCAACCCCAGTTACCCAGAGTCGGTGCATTATTACATGATATTGGCATGATCACAAAAGATCATGTCTCGAAAGACCGATTAGTTTAGTAGCCTTGGAAACACTAGATATATTCATAAGTCGTACATTAAATCATAAAGTGAAAAAAATTACAACAACATATGGTATTCATATCCCCTCATACTATCCCTACAGGTCATTCATAAAATACTTCTTCACATCCTGGGAAAAATAAAACATTGAAAGGGGTGAGCTCAGATGCTTAGTAAAGATAACAATATAGCGGAAACTTTCATAAATAAACATAAACAGTTAAGGCAATGTATAATTAAAAAAAGCATTTCAAACTTGAAATTCAGCATAATATTTCAAAAATAAATTGAAATAATGCCATTTACTTATTCACATGGATATTCTACTAGTCGAAAAATCACATGCAATATCAATAACCACTTTCATAATGATGAAATGCATAATGCCAGACTATCAAAACCACATAATCAAGGCCATGTGCCAAGACTACAAATAAGATTTTGTCAAGGCCTTGTGCCAAGAAACTAGTATGTCACATGAGACCTACCGATTCATCGAGGAGCTATATCGGGCTCCACCCATCACTTATTAAGTCCAATGCATTCATCATATAAACAGGTTTAAACATAACATAAACATTCGTATTAAAAGAAGCATAAGAACTATAAATAATTTCTCCATAAACCATGAATGGTATAAAAATAACACATCCATAGTCAAATATATCACAAAACCTTCAATAATATATGGAAGTTTTGTATCATAACAAATCAACTTTAAATAATCTTAAAATCCATCAATGGATATTGATATAGATGAAATCATAACTATTTGAGATAAATATCTCTTTTTTTGAAATCATTTAAAAGTCACATAATTATAAAATAAAACATTTACTTTCAAAATATTCTTATAATCTTGTAATGGAAACTTCAACGATTTTATAACGGTGGAAAATGGATGCACTCTCTGTATATGTTAAAAAAAGACATTTTTACCTTAATTTTGTCGAAAAGGTTAAAAAGGACCTTGTTTGGAAAACGACGAAGATATTATCTTATAAACATCTTATAAAAGTAAAACAAGGGTATAAATGACTTTAACCCATAGTATATAAAATAGTAAGAATTTTTTGAAATACAATTTAAGAAACATGGATATGGATGATACAGAGGTCCCAGTAGATAATTATCTATAAACAACCTTGGATAATGAAGAGATTGTGAAATAAACCATTACCTTGTACTTTTCCTTTTTAGAGGGTAGTTTAACCTCTTGTACAATAGTTAAATCATTGTTATTGAATTATACAAGAATCATATACATAAATATGATATCATATATGATCTTTTAATATTTCTTTGTTAATAATATTCTAGTATTATCGTCGTTTCGGGTGTTCACTTACTCGTTTTCTTTTATATGTTTTGTTACATAAGCTATATTTGTTATCTATAAGTTGTATCTTATTCATATCCAGAATGATATCATGTACTTAAACATTATTTTTAATCATCAAATGAAAATTAGTCTTGAATGGATACGATGGGGAATGAATCTCATCG
This sequence comes from Viscum album, assembly GCA_963277665.1. Taxonomy (NCBI): domain Eukaryota; kingdom Viridiplantae; phylum Streptophyta; class Magnoliopsida; order Santalales; family Viscaceae; genus Viscum; species Viscum album. The sequence continues at coordinate 685,354,160 of OY728142.1, read as the reverse complement.
CGTTCGTGGAGACGGTAGTCCGTACGTACGCACGAGCAACAATATCATTATTTTGATATTAAAATAATATATAAATGGATTTTATATCATATATAAAGAATCATTATAATGTTATATTTATTATTTACTTTAATTACACATCATTATCATACCCATCAAAATAATAATTTTTGGAATACCAATTGCACCACGACGTGGAGACGGTAAGCCGTACGTACGCACGTATGGTGACATGTCATTCAAAGGATGGATAGAATACTGAATATGGTTGTACCATATTTATAATAACATCACAGTATATATAAGATACTGTATTTCTTATTTTAGAATGAAAATAACAAAGAAAGATGATGTGGAAGAAGAAAGGAACTTGAAAGAGGGTGGTGAAAACAATACCTCTTCTTCGGGTTCTTCATTTTTATTTGATCAAAAGAGAAATTTAGGTTGTCTTTATGATCAAACTAAGGCCACTAGGTTGAATTGAGGGATGTTGAGAGAATATTTGGACTGGGTTTTTCTAAACAAAAAGGCTTTGAAGGTATGAGTTTGAGAGAAGGGGGAGTGCCCTTTTATAAGAGGGGTGTGGGGCACCTTAGGAAAAGATAGAAATATTATTTTATAACAAATTCATATTCGGTTTTAAATAGATCCAAAGTTGATTATTTAAAGGTTACAATGGGGATAGGTCGAAAACCACTCAAAAAGTAGGCTTTATACTGGTTTGGGTCACTATATTAACCTTATATTTTAGTTTTAACTCTTAGTTAATTAGTTTGACATTTATCATGTCTCTTTGTATTTTTATATTATATAGTTAATAAACTTACTATATACATCCAAGAGAACCCCAAGTGGTTTATTAATGATACAAATATAATTATATAAGTCTCTTGGCTGAACCTTATATTTTTAAGAATTGAATATCAATTAATAATATAATATTTGTTTTAAAAATTATTTATGTCAATTTTGACACTATTTGTTATTTTGTTTTTGATAAATTAATAACAGCATTATTACTTCAAAAAAAATTAATTTAATCAACATTAAAAAGTCATATTAACCTATAAAATCCGTGTAATTCATTAAAATACTGAAATTATATTTATTTGGGTAATTATAATATCAATTATTTTAATAATTCACTAATAAGGTAATTACTACATCATCATTGTATCATAAATAAAATAAATTATTTAATGTCTAAAATTTTTAAATAAAATACCATTATGCAGGAAATCTTTATATATTTTCAATGAATATTTATAATCTAATTTATCTTATGTATAACCCTATATTAAAAATATTTTAGTTATTAAACTTTGATTTTAACTCTTTTAACTATTCTTTGAATTAAATAATAATAAATGACCTCATCTAATCCAAGTGGACCAAAGAGGTTCATATTTTTTTCCTAAGGTTTTTTTTGGTCTAATTATACTTATCCAATAGAATTAGGACATGTGTTAGGGTAATAATAATATCATTTTTACCCTTAATTACCCTATTTACATTTAACCGTGGTAAATAAAAGTAAAAAAGTTACTATTCACCAAACATTATTTTTATCTTATGAAACCAAATTTTATTCCTTGATATTAACTGTGTCTCTTGGATTTTCTAAATTCCACTCACAGAAGTAGTAAAATGAAGTTTAATGTGAATTTAAAAATTCTCCAAGAGATGGGTAAAAGACAGTGAAAAGTTCAATAAAATTTTTATATATCTAAAATTATTTTAAACTGACTCCAATGAATTGAATTGAATGTATATAGGTATTATATATCTATTTTTACCTAAAATAATTTTAAAAAAAATAAATAATTATTTAAATAAAAATTCGGTTTTAAACTATAACTCAGTGTTTTTCACATATTCACCAAAAATTGAAAGTTTTCAGAAAAATACCAAAAAATCACCCTAAGCTAATTTCGATATTCTGAATCCAAAAATGAATTCAATTTTCAAACATAATATTTAAAAAATTTCAAAAAGTGGGTATTACTATTCATAAAGGCTAGTTTGATTGGTTGTGGTGTGTGTTTAAACTCAAAGTTGCATATAACACACGCTACTTTATTATTCAAAGAGAAGCGTACCGTGGAAGCTTGGGGTGTTACATGAATCCCATATGTTAGGATCAAAAAGAAGGTGGTGTCATTGAGATTTGATTTTGACTGAGCCCAAGATGATCTTGAATACGTCAAGCTTGAGCAAAACCACCTACAAGAGAATGGGAAGTTGATAGAGATTACCACTCGAGTGATGTTATTCGAGCCACCCCTTGATTCTGTCACCATCGCGCACCTTACCCTAAGGTATTATGCGGGTGTTATAATGGGTTATGTAACAATACCTTAACAATATTATTATGTGAACTATTTTTGTATATAATAATGAATATACATTCATTTTATTATTGTAACTTTGTAAATAGTTTTTAAAGCTCAAATAGTATTTTTAGTTAATTTTCAACTAAGGAATCTGTTTTGATAAATTTATGGATTTTGGAATTAAATAATATTTTAATAAAATATTATTATTATTAAATTAATTTTATTAAGTATAAATTATCATATAATTTTTATGAATGCAATGGTACGTTTTTATTTAGGTTTGAAAGCTGTCTATGTCAAAACCCATAAATTTTCGATAAATGTCGGTTTTTATTTTAAAAGTGAAAATTCACATTTTTAGAAAATTATTTAAATAAAATGAATACAATTTTTGGAATCATGACATTGAAATTATCCAATAATGATTTTTTCATAATTTTCTAAGACAATCGAATTTTGGAGTAAAAATTTAATACCGTTTAAATATATAATATGTTTTATGACATCATAATGACCCAATAGTGATGTAATAAAATACTATAAATATTATGTTCAGACAATATATGTTTTACTATTAAAATATTGTGATTTTAGTTTTTTTGTTATATTTTACAATGCTTCAGTGGACCCTTCAAGACTTATAAAACATTATAGCTTTTTAAATTGATTTCCTTGAGAGTGTGACTCACATACACATAAGAAACCATATTATTTTAAGAATTTTGGACATTTACCTAATAAAAAATTGTTTTCCACTCCCCTTTGGAAAAAACCATGGGCAGAAACCATGGGTTGGTTTGTGGTTTTGATTAGATTAATATGTGGGGTCCCAAACCTAAATAAAAAAGAATTCCCTCTCCTTTACTATATAAACCCACACAAACTCCCACTTCTTTCTCACTCAAAGCCTTTGGATTTCAACCAATCCCTGACTTAATCTCTCTAAAATCCTCCCAAGGAACCCCAAGCCCCCTAGAAGCCTCTCTCAAGACTCTTCAATGCTTTTGGGATCACACTTCCAAGTAAGGTATTCCTTCCTTTCTCTTTTTATCCCTGTTTCTTAATATAGTTATGGCCTTTTATATTAAATTATAAATGTTGTGGTATAATTCCTATCCTAACCTATACTTTCCTCTTTATGTTTGAATGATGAGAGACCCATTTCTCTCTCATCAATGCCTTCCATGTATACCTGTTACCATGCCGAAATTCAGTAAGGAATTTCTCTCTCTTCATTTACATTCAAGTAATTATTTTGCATCATGAATATAAATTCCATTAAAATAGTTTTGAAATGTATATATATGACCCCAATACTGTAAATTTCATGTAAATATGTTGAGACACCCCTTTCTCTCTCATAAACCATTTTTATGAGTTCTTATGTCACGTCGTTACACTGCCGAAATTGCACCACAATTTTCTAAGCTAAAGTCATTGTGTAGTGAATGTCATGCCCATTTCTCTATCAAGGGTATTAAAATTTATGAACAATTAATTATTGTTTAAATAGTTTCATGTATTAATTCCACACTCCTTCATTGTGGAATAAATGATGATGTTTAATGAATCCATGTTTTATGATCCATGTGGCACACTTATGCATGAAATGAAATAATTAAGAAGGGTGCGCCCTAATAGCGCTCCAATGCATTGTGTAAAGTGTAGTATCATGATACACCATGTGAAATGAGTCTTAAATCATGATAATTCAAGTGAAACAAGGGTTTAATTTCACTTCATGTGCAATGAGGGTTTACCCATGCTCCATGAGCAATGATCCTTGGCTCATGCTAATTCCCTGTTAAGTGTTGTTGCCACATTTCCATGTTATGATTATCATGCTTTATCATGAATTTATATTCATATTTATCTTGTTCTCCATTGATATGCCTATTTTCTAACATTTATTGTATTCCTCATGTTATTCCCTATTTAATCCCTTACTTTGTTTTATAACTCACCCTTTTCTTATGCATGTCCTCAGGTTAACCCATCCAATGCTAAGTACGAGCGAATGTAGTGGTCATGTAAAGGAAGTTTTAAATAAAGATGTTGTGTTTCATGTTTTATGTTGTTATGTAATGTTCGTAATATCCAAAGACACTAGACCTCTTGACCTTATATGTTATATCAAGTGCAGAGTTTATGTAATAAATAATGTTTAAGTGTGTAATAAAATCATGGGTTTCAAAGTTGGTATTAGAGGAAATGTTTAGTTATTTTTGGGATTAGGATTAGAAAACCCTAGTGAATCCTTAGATGTAAGACTATTTATAATAAAAACATCCCAAAATTTTAGTGATTATTGAGTAATTGGTTTATCAAGAAAATACATCCCTATCTAGAAACGAGCAGGTAGAGGTGACTCTAGCACAGATGTACCTAGGAGTGAAAACACCGACAAGGAGTTTTTGGCTTGACCCGGGGTGTCCTGATACATGAAAAAGAGCCTTGATGCAATCTTGATTATGACACTCCTGGGGGATATGCTTTGGTAAATTAACAATCTTAGTTTGGACCATTATTAAGGTAATTTAAAAAAAAATCCCCTAAGAATACATGTTAGAAATTATATCATGGATAACATAAATTGAATATTATAGATTCATAAGTTAAGGAAATAAAAGTAATTTATAAGTCATCCGTTTTTGTCTTTGGATTACCCTTTATGTGTTACCCCTAACATTCCTTTTATTCCATCCAATGGCTGGTAATAGGAGGACTCATGCTAAAAACTGATGTGAAGATCAATGCGATGACTCTTCTAATGAGATCCCCAATCCGATGGGAGTGGAAATCACAATATTTGTCATGATACTCTCTCAGTTAACTCAATAATTGAATAGAAACATAGGTCAAGAGGAATTTTCACCTCCCCCCATAAGAAAGAACAAGTCGCAATCGAGAGCTTCATGAGACAAAGGCCTTCAACTTTTAATGGATCATCTGATCCCTAAATCGCCGAATAATGAATTAACTCAATTGAAAATATCTTCTCCATCCTTTAATGTTCCAAACAAGAATAGGTTCTCCTAGATGCTTATCATATGGAGGGTGAAACTGATCAATGATGGACCATGATTAAAAATATGAAGCCTGAGGTGGATATCGAGGCGTTGGAATGGAAGGATTTTCAGAAGATGTTTTTTGATAAATATTTTTTTCGCACCGTCTTGATTAATATGGAAAGGGACTTACTTTCCCTCAACAAATAAGATGAATAATTTGTCGGAGTGTATGAGAAAAACTTCACAAGGGTTGCACGATATGCCTCAGGCTTTGTCGTTACCCCCAAATGAAAGGTTTACGGCTTCTTTGGTGGGTTGGAACCTAGCCTGCGAAAAGGCCTAGAAATCCGTGACTTCGACAGCTATGAGGAAATAGTCTGATGTGCCCTCAAGGTAAAAATAGATATTGGTGAATATCAGGGGTATCATGGGGATAAGAAGTGTGTGATAAAATTCAATTCTGTAGGTCTGATGGATAAATCCAACAATGCTAAGAATATCCAGGTGTGAAAAGAAGCATCCCATAAATTGTTTGAAGGGGATGAGGAAATTATTTAGGTGTGGAAGAGAAGGACACTTAGCTATAAAATGTCGACAAAAAAATCCATGGATGGGAAAGAGGAGAATAATTCTCCATTCTACTCTCAATGAATTGTTCATTGCTTCAACTTCAAAGAACTAGTGTATCTTACAAATAAGTGCCCTAAGTCAAGGGATTCTGGAGGAAACCAACAACCTCCAAGGTAGAAAGGGTGAGCTTTTTCCATCACTACCACCAATGTGAACCTCGAAAATGAAGTGGTTAAAGGTACGCTAGTTATTCATTCAAGAATAGAGAACGTACCTTTTGATTTAGGTTATGATCATTCTTTTATATCTCAAAAGTTTGGTAGAAGAATCCCAACACCACCACAGATTATGGAAGTATAGATGTCAGTGAGTACGATAAATGGGGAAATCATTTCATCCCATGAATATAACTCCTCCCCTGTCATAATGTGAGGATTGAAATTCCTAGAGAACCTCGTCATACTCCCTCTGGTAGATTTTGATGTAATTCTTGGCATTGATTGGCTTTCCTTATATAAATCTAACATAAATTGCTGTGAGAGGTAAATCACTCTACATATGGAGAATCAACCCCCGATTCTGTACAAGTGCAAGGAGGAGGATGAATCTTCTTTAAAGGCATACCTATTGAGTCCAAGGAAGCAATCATCCTTGAAGGCATACCTATTGTGTGGGAATTCACTGAAGTGTTTCCCGAGGAATTGCCTAGTCTCCCTCCTAGATGAGATATTGAATTCTCATTTGACCTTATACATGGGGAATTTCCAATATCCAAGACTCCATATAGAATGGCTGTTGTGGTGCTTGAGGAGATGAAGAAACCAGTACAATAGAATCTGGATAAAGGGTTTATATGCCCAAGTGCTTCACCATGGGGAACACTAGTCCTCTTCATCAAGAAGAAGGATGGGTCAATGCGCCTTTTCATTGATTATCACGAGCTTAACAAAATCGTGATAAAGAACATGAATCCTCTTCAATGAATTGATGACTTGTTTGATCAGCTACGTGGAGCACAATACTTCTCCAAGGTAGATTTTTGGTCAGTATGTTATTAAGTAAGGGTGATGAAAGATGATATACCCAGGACTACTTTTCATACAAGATATCGGCACTATGAATTTATATTAATGCCTTTCAGACTCACTAATGCTCCAGAAATCTTTATGGAGCTGATGAATAGATTCCTTAGAGATTACCTCAACATATTTTTGGTAGTATTTATAGATGATATTATAATATACTCCAAAACAAGGGAGGATCATGAGGATCATCTAAGAAATGTACTAGAGACCTTTTGGAAGGAGAATCGCTACTAAAAGTACATCCAGTGTGAGTTCTGGTTGAAGGAGGTCTCATTCTTGGGTCATATCATCACAAGAAATGAGATATCAGTGGATCCCTCCACGACAACTACAATTGAGGGATGGAAGAGGCCAACATCAGTAACGTATATCCATAGCTTCTTTGGGTTAGCTAGATATTATCGCAGATTTGTGAGAAATTTCTCAAGATTTTCCAACCCTCTTACCAAGCTAACATGGATGGGAGTAAAGATTTATTGGAGTATGGAATGCGGAGAGAGATTCAAGGAGTTAAAAAGGAGGTTTATCACTATGCCCGTGCTCACATTACCCATGAGTGGAGAACATTTTTATGGTATTTAGTAATGCTTCGTAGAAGGGAATGGGATGTGTGTTGATGCAGAATGATATAGTGATAGACTACGCCTTAAGGTAGATGAAAATCCATGAGAAAAACTATCCCACACGTGATCTGGAGTTGGCGACTGTGATCTTTTCATTGAAATTATCGTGGCATTATCTCTATGGGGAGATGTGTGAGATATATACTGACCACAAGAGCCCCAAATATTTATTCACAAAGAAAGAGGTTAATATGCACCAACTAAGATGGATATAACTCATCAAGGATTATGAATGCTCAATCCATTACCACCCTGGGAAAGCAAATAAGGTGGATGATTCTCTAAGTAGAAAGGATCCAGCGATTCTGTCATTGATGAGAATTGAGAAGGATCCATTCTTCTTAGAATTTTAGAGGAAGGACATGGGAATCGTTAAGGGAAGAACATCATCAATCCTTTCTCAAATGATTTCTCAACCACCCCCTTGGAGAAAATAAAGGACGGTCAAATAAAGGATGTAGAAATTTTCAAAAAGGTGGAAGCTATCAGAAATGGGAAACCCACAGAGTTCATGGTTGAAAATGATGGAATTGTGATATTTGGGTCACGATAATGTGTACCATACGATCCAAAGATAAATAAGGAGATTCTGAATAACACACATAGCTTAACATTCTCTATTCACCTGGGGAGCACAAAGATGTATCAAGATCTTTGAGAAAACTTTTGGTGGGACAATATGAAAAGCGAGGCTGCTGAATATATATCAAAGTGTCTGGTATGTCAGCAAGTCAAGGCTAAGAGGCAAAAGTCTAAGGGGATGATGCAACCATTACCCATACCAACATGGAAGTGGGAGAACATTACCATGGACTTTGTCACTGGACTTCCAAGGACATCCAGAGGAAGCAATTTTGTATGGGTCATTGTGGATCGTCTTATAAAGATATATCACTTTATCACGATTTGTGAGGACTTATCATTGGATCAACTTGCACGGATTTACATAAAAAAGTGTTAAGGCAACATGGAGAACCACTATCTATTATATCTAATCATGATATTTTATTCACACAAAAGTTCCGGAAAAGTATCCGACATGCTCTAAGAACTGAACTAAACATCAGTAAGACCTATCATCCCCTAAATGATGGCCAATCTGAGCGAACTATTCAGACACTGGAAGATATGTTAAGATCGTGTTCTATGGACTTCAAAGGAGGGTGGGACCAACATCTTCCACTGGTTGAATTCTACTACAATAACAATTTCCACTCGAGTATCCGAATGGCAGCATATGAATCCCTTTATGGGAAATGGTGTATAACACTGGCTTGTTGGGATGAAGTCGGTGAGCATAAGCTTCCTAGACCAGAAATAGTCAATGAAATGGCGGAGAATGTGAAAACTATTCAACAGTATATCAAGTCAGCCCAATGTCGATAGAAGAGTTATGTGGATAACCGTTGATGGGACCTTGAGTTCAAAGTTGGAGACATGGTGTTTCTATGAATATCTCCATGGAATAAGTTCATGAGGTTTTGAAAGAATGGGAAGTTAAGTCCTTGGTACATCTGCCCCTTCAAGATTCTTGATCGTGTCAGGGTTGTGGCCTATTGACTAGATCTTCCACCTACCATGGCCAAAGTACAAGATGTCTTTCATGTATCTATCTTAAGGAATTACATACCAGACCATTCACATGTACTCTCTTCAGAGGTAGTACAACTAGAGGATGATCTTTCTTACTAGGATCAACCAGTGAAGATCATAGATCATAGAGAAAAATTTCTATAATATATGAAAATTACCCTCGTCAAGGTTTTGTGGAAAAACCACATCTTTGAAGAAGAAATGTGAGAATCAGAAGAAGTGATGTAGTAGAGTTTCCCACATTCGTTTTAGTGGGGGAAAAGAAAATTTTGAGGGTGAAATTTCATAAGGGGGGAAGATTATAACGACCCAAAAATTCATTAATGAAAATTTATCTTGGTCTATTTAAATGTCTTCTTATAGTTATGTAAAATGTATGGAATTATTTGGATTTATGACTTTGATTTTAAAATACCATTAATAATTGTGAACATTACAAATATATCCATTGAACAGTGATCACATGATTAGTATAAATATAGTGCTTTAACAAATCCAATTTACTCAGATAAAGGAAGTGATGGAATATTCCAGTAGAATTTCCCCATACGAAGCCCATTTGTTGGAGATCGGAAAGGAGGTGGTGTCATTGGGATTATCTCTTGACCAATCCCAAACCGAAATTGAATATATTAAGTTTGAGCAGAACCACTTATGAGATAAGTGGAAGTTGATAGAGATTACCACTCGAGCGATGTAATCCAAGACACCCCAAGAGTCTATCACTATCACGCACCATACCATAAGGTCTTATGCGAGTGTTATAAGGGGTTATGTAACATTACCCTAGTGCTATAGTTATGTGTGTTATTATTTTATATAATAATGGATATACATTCATTTTATTATTGTAACTCTGTAATTAGTTTTAAAGCAAAAATAGTATTTTTAGTAAATTTTCATATAATGAATCTATTTTGATAAATTAATGGATTTTTAAATTAAATATTATTTTAAAAAAATATTATTATTATTAAATTACTTTTATTAATTTTAAATGATCATATAATATTTATGAACTCAATTGTAATTTTTTATTATGGTTTTAAAGTTGTCTTTGTCAAAACCCAGGAATTTTCAATAAATGACGGTTTTTATTTTAAAAATGAAAATTCACATGTATAGAAAATTATTTAGATAAAATGAATACTATTTTTGGAATCAGGACATCAAAATTATCCAACGGTGAGTTTTTCATAATTTTTTGAGACAGTCGAATTTTTGGGTAAAAATTAAATACCGTCAAAATATATATTGTGTTGGATGACATAATAATGACCCAATAGTGATGTAATAAAATACTATAAACATTATGCTCAGAAAATATATGGTTTACCATTAAAATAAAGTGATTTTAGTTTTGTTTTATATATTTTACAAAGCTTTAGTGGACCCTTCAAGACTTATAATACATTTTAGCTTTTTAAATTGATTTCCTTGAGAGTGTGACTCACCTACACATAAGAAACCCTATTATTTTAAGACATTAGGCTATTTAAATTATAAAATATTTTTTTCCACTCCCGTTTTGCAAAAACTATTTGAAAACAAACCATGGGATGGTGTGTGGTTTTGATTAGTTTAATATGTGGTGTCCCAAACCTAAATAATAAAGAATTCCCTCTCATTTCCTATATAAACCCACCCAATCTCCCACTTCCTCCACACTAAAAGCCTTTAGAGTTCGACCAAACCTTGAAATCCACTCTTTATAATCCTCCCAAGGTACCCCAATCTCCTAATTATCCTCTCTCAAGCCTCTCCCAAGCTTTTGAAATGACACTTCCAAGTAAGGGATTCCATCCTTTCTCTTTTTATCCAAGTTTCTTAATATTGTTATGCCCTTTTATTTTCAATTATAAATGTTGGGGTATTTTTTAAAACCTCCCCTATAATTTCCTATTTATTTTTGAATTATGAGATACCCCTTTATCTCTAATCGATGCCTTCCATGTATACCCGTTACCATGCCAAAATTCCATAAGGAATTTCTCTCTCTCCATTTACATTCAAGTAATTGTTTTACATCATGAATCTAAATTCCATTTCAAATGTTGGGACATGTATCCATATGAACCTCTTTCTATACATTTCATGTAAATATTATGAGACACCCATTTCTCTCTCATCAACTATTTTCATGAGTTCTTAGGTTACACTGTTACACTATCGAAATTGCACCACGATTTTCTAAGCCAAAGTCATTGTGTAGTGAATGCCATGCCCATTTATCTATAAAGGGTATTCACCTTTATGGAAATTTAAATATTTTTTAAAGAGTTTCATGTATGAATTACACACTCCATTATCATGGAGTAAATTATTATGTTTAATGAATCAATATTTTATTATCCATGTGGCACACTTATGCATGAAATGGAATGATTAAGAAGAGTGTGCCCTAATAGTGCTCCAATGCATTGGGTAAAGTATAGTATCATGATACATCATGTGCATTGAGTGCTGGCTCATGATAATTCAAATGAAATGATTGTTTACTCGTACTTCATGTGCAGTGAGGGTTAACTCAGGCTCCATGTGCAATGAGTCTTGGCTCATGCTAATTTCATGTTAAGTGTTGTTTCCACGTTTCTATGTTATGATTATCTTGATTTATCATGCCTTTATGTTCATATTTCTCTTGTTCTACATCGATATGCCTATTTTCTAACATGTATAGTATTCCTAATGTTATTCTGTATTTATTCCCTTATTGGACTTCATATCTCATGCTTTTATTATACATGTCCTTAGGTTATCCCATGCAATGCTGAATATGATGAAATGTAGTGGTCATGTAATTGATGTTTTCAATAAAGATTTTTTGTTTCATGATTTAACTTGTTATTTAATGTTCCTAATCCCCAATTAAACTAGACCTATCGATCTTCCATGTTATATCAAGTGAAGAGTTTATGTAATAAATCATGTTTAGGTGTGTAATAAAATCCAGATTGTCAAACATATCCTTTAGCATATCCCTATAGGTTAATCATAATATACATCTTCATATCCTGAAAAAAAAAACATAGAAATGGGTGAGCTCAGATGCTCAGTAAGGATAATAATATAACCGAAACTATCATAAATAAGCATAAAAATTTATGTCAATGTATAAGATTAAAACACAATACTTTTAAACCTAAACTTCAGCATAATATGGAAAAGATAAATCAAATAATTCCATTTAATTATTCACATGTATATTATACTAGTCAAATAATCACATGTAATATCAATCTCCAATTTCATAATGATGGAATGCATAATGTTGTACATCATAACCACATAGTCAAGGCCACGTGGCAAGACAACAAATAAGATTTTGTGAAGGCCTAGTTCCAAGACACTAGTTTGTCTCTTGAGACATACTGATTCATCGAGGAGCTATAACGGACTCCACCCATCACTTACTCATTACAATGCATTCCTCATATGAAAAAGTTGAAGCATAACATAAACATTCGTATTAAAAATAGTATATGAAATTTTAATACTTTAACCATAAACCAAAAATGGTATCAAAATAACACATCCATAGTCAAACTTATCACAAAACCTTCAATAAAATATGGAAGATTGTATAATAATAAATCAACTTCAAAAAAATATATAATCCATCAGAGGATGTTGACATAAATGAAATAAAAATTATTTGAGAGAAATATCTCTTTTTATTTTGAAATGATTTAAAAGTCACATAATTATAAAAGAAACCATTTATTTTAAAAATATTCTTATAATATTTTAAGGGAATCTTTGAAGGTGTTATAATGGTAGAAAATAGTTTCCCTCACTGTATAAGTTAAAAAAACATTCTTACCTTAATTTGTGGAAAAGGCATAAAGTACCTTGTTTGAAAAAATACAGAAAGACTCCTTTCAAAATATTTTATAAAAAGTAAAACAAGGGTATAAATTAATTTAACCCATATTATAGGAAATAGTAAAAATGTTTTTTCAAGACAATTTTAAGAAACACAGATGTGGATGATAAAGAAGTCCCAGTAGATACTTTTGTAAAAACAACCTCGGATAATAAAGAGATTATAAAATTAACCCTTACCTGGTAATTTTTCTTAGTAGAGGGTAAGTTAAACTCCTATATAATAGTTAAATCATTGTTATTAAATTATACAAGAACCACATAAATAAATATGATATCATATACGATCTTCTAATATTTCATTGTTAATAATATTTTAGTAGTATCATTGTTTCGGGTGTTAACTAATTCGTTTTCCTTTATATGTTTTGTTACGTAAGCCATGTTTGTTATGGATAGGATTTATTTGATTCATATATAGAATGATATTAAGTTCTTAAAAATTATTTTTAATCATAAAATGATAATTATTCTTGAATGGTTTCTATGGGGAAATGAATCTTATCACGTTCATGGAGACCGTAATCCGTACGTACGCATGAGCGACAATATCATTATATTGATGGTAAAGTCATATTTAATTGGATGTTATATCATATATACAGAATCATTAACATGTTATATTTATTATTTACTTCAATTATACTCATTATTATACCCATCCAAATAATGAAGTGTTGAATAACAAACTACACCATGACGTGGAGACGGTAAGTTATACGTACACACATATTATGACTTCAAAATTCATATGATGGATAGAATAATGAATATGGTTGTACCATATTTATAATAAAATCTCAGTATGTATAAGGTATTTTAGTTATTATTTTTTTATGGAAACAAAGAATAAATAGAAATTGGAATAAGAAAAGAACGTTGAAAGAGGTGATGAAATTATTACCTCTTCTTCAGGTGATTCCTTTTGATTTGATCAAAAGGGCTCCTTAGGTTAGATTCTGATAAAAGTAAGGCCTCTAGGTTAAATTTAGGGTTTTTTGGAGGATATTTTATCAGGGTTTGGCCGAGCCAAATGGATTTTGAGGTGTGATTTTGAGAGATGGGGAAATACCCTTTTATAAGAGAGGGGATGGTCACTTTAGGAAAATCATGAAATAATATTTTATTATAAAAATAATTTTCGGTTTAAAATTGATACAAATGGATTTATTTCGAAGATAAGATAGGTATGGGTCGAAATAATCTCAAACAATAGGTTTTAGAAATTTTTAGGTCACCATATTAACCTTATCATTTATATTTAACTCTTAGTTAAATAGTTTATTGTTTACCATGTCTTCTTGTATTATTATAATTAACAGTTAATAAACATACTATAAAAAAGAAAAGAGAACCCCAAGTGGTTCAGTAAAGACATATATATTATTATATAAGTCCTTTGTCCTAACCATATATTTGTAGTAATATATATCATTTAATAATATAGTATTTGTTTTAAAAACCCATTTATGTCAATTTTGACACTATTTTGTATTTGGTTTTTTTGAAATTCATAACAGCATGATTACTTTGAAAAAAAATCATTGAATCAACCCTAACATGTCATTTTAATTTATAAAATTCGTGGATGGAATCAAAAGCCTCAATTTAAATTTATTTTTATATTTATAATATCAATTATTTTAATCTTTCATGGATAATGTACGTATTGCATCACCATTGTGTCATAAATAAATTTAATTATTTAATCAGTAAAAATTATAAATAAAATATAATTATGTAGGAAATAGTTTTATATTTCTAATTAACATTTATAATATAATTTATATTATGTATGACCCAATATTAAAAATATTTTACTTATTAAAAAATAAATTTAATACTTTTTACTCTTCTTTAAATAAAATAATAATAAATGCCCTAATCTAATCCAAGTGGATCCAAGATAATTATATTTTATTTATATGGTTTATTTTTTCCTAAATACACTTATTCAATAGAATTATGACATGTGTTAGGGTAATTATAATATCAATTTTACCTTTAATTACCCTATTTACTTTTAACTATGGTAAATAAAATTAAAAAGTTACTATTATCCAAAAATTATTTTCATCCTATTGAACCAAATTATTTAATGATGTAAAATTTGTCTCCTAGATTTTTTAAATTCAATTCATAGAATCTGTAAACTTATGTTTTATGAAAATTTGCAAATGTGCCTAGAAGGTTGGTAAAAAACGTAAAAAAATTCAATAAAATTTTATTCATCTAATCTTATTATAAAATGAATCCAATGAATTACATTGTAATAATATAGGTACTATGTATCTATTTTAAATATAAAAAAATTAAATAAATATAATAATTATTTAAATACAATTCAGTTTTAAACAATAACGCAGTGTTTTTCACTATTAATCAAAAATTGAAAGTTTTCAGAAAAATACCAAAAATTCACCCTAAGATAATTTTGATATTCTGAATCCAAAAATGAAGTCCATTTTGAGAAATAAAATTTTTAAAATTTTACAAAGTGGGTATTACTATTCACAATGGCTAGTTTGATTCATCGTGGTGTGCTAGAACTCTAAGTTGCATACAACGCAAGTTGTTGTATTATTCAAAGAGAAGCCTACCGTGGAGGCTTGTGGTGTTACATTATTTTATCCTTCAAATAATTTCATCCTTGAAATTTCTAGAATATTACTACATAAAAAGATTCAGGTGGTTCTTCATCATATGTTTTTTGGGTTCCCATGTTGCCTCTTCCATCTTATGGTTTCTTCATATAACTTTACCAGATGAGTCATTCGTTTTCTCAACACTTGTTCACTGGTATCAAGAATCTTGATAGGATCTTCACAATAAGACATATCATGTTTCAATTCTATTTCATCATAGGTGAGTACATGTGTTGGGTTAGGCATGTATTTTCTCAACAAGGATACATAGAACACATCCTGAACTTTAGAGATACTTGGCAGCATTGCCAACCGATAAGCTACAACTCCAATTAATTCTATAATTTCAAAAGGACTGATGTACCTGGGACTTAATTTACCCTTCCTACCAAATCTTATAAGACCCTTATAGGGAGATACCTTCACGAAAACATGACATCCTACTTGAAATTCTAAATCCTTCTTTCAGTTATCGACATATCGTTTTTCCTAATTTGAGATTCTTTGATATGGATTTGGATAATCTTCACCATTTCCATTGTTTCCTCATCATGTTCTGGTCCTATGAGTTTTCTTTCACCAATATCATCCCAACAAGATGGTGTGCGACGTCTCTTTCCATATAACACTTCATATGGTGCAATCTGAATACTTGAATGGAAGCTATTGTTATATGAAAATTCTACTAGAGGTAAATATTGAACCCACATACCTCTAAAGTCATGTGAGAAAGATCTCAACATGTATTCTATGGTTTGAATCTGATTGTTCATCAGTTTGAGGGTGGTAGGCAGTGCTCAAACGAAGTTCAGTATCTAGGGATTTCTAAATATTTTTCCAGAATCTTGATGTGAAATGGGGATCATGATTAGAAAAAATTGATAGGGGTACTCCATGAAGTCTTAAATATTTTTTAATATATATTCTTTCTAAACGTTCAAGTGGTAAATCATCTCTTATAGTAAGAAAATGTGTTGACTTGGTAAGATGATCAATAATGAACCATATGGCATCATTCCTTATTGGTTTCTTTGGTAGCTCCATAAAAAATTCCATCATAATATAATCCCATTTATACTCTGGTATGGGAATAGGTTGCATGAATCATCCAGGTTGTTTTCTTCCAAACATAACCTACTGAAAAACTGTATATATTTACAAAAAATCAGAAATCTCCTTTTCCTGTCGTCCCACCAAAAATGTACCTTCAAATCTCTATACATCTTAGTGCTACCAGGGTGTACAGAGAGATTGGATCTATGAGCATCATCCAAATATTCCCTTTTTAGATCTTTTATGTCAGGAACTCAAAGTCTCTTCCCAAATTTCAGAACTCCATCTTCATATACGAAGTCAATCAATCTCCCATCGTTCACTGCTTAAATTTTCTTTTGAAACTCCTCATCATCAGTTAGATAAGTTTTTATATTTTTGAGTAAATATGGTTTCGAAACCATTTGAAAAATTATTTATGTTTCACCTTCCATGATTATTCCCATATCCATATTTACTAGATCAATGATTATAGGATCCCTTTAAACTCTCATCTTGTTCAAAACTCCATGATCCTTTCTGCTCAAAGCATCTGCCACCTTATTTTCCTTCCCCAGGTGGTAGTGTATAGTGAAATCATAATCCTTGAGTAGTTCAAGCCATTGTAATTGCCTCATGTTGAGTTATTTCTATGACAAAAATATAAATCAAACTATTGTGATCAGAATATATATCACATTTTCACCATTTAGATAGTTTCTCCATATCTTCATAGCAATTATTACAACTACTAACTCAATATCATGAGTAGTATAGTTTTTTTCATGATTTTTTAGCTGTCGTGATGCATAAGCAATAACTCTATCATTCTACATAAGGACACAACCAAGTACTTTCTTTGAAGCATCACTATAAATAAAAAACCCGTCATTACCCGATGGTAGATTCAAGAAAGGAGCATTGACTAATATTCTCTTATATTCTTAAAAAAATTTATCACAGTCTTTTTTTTCAAATAAATTTAACCCATTTACATGTGAGCATGGTTAATGGGTTTGTAAAGACCTGGAATTTCAATGTAATTTTTTTTAAAATATATGGGAATTTTACGAGTCTGTGAAAATTGATGGCGCAAAATTCTGAGGCCCGGAGTGCCTGGAATGAATTTATGAACTTTTGTTCCGGTACGTTCAGTAAATGTGTGAGAGGGTTTTTCTAACTTTTGAACCACTGCTTGGAATTGAAATCTGAGGACACTGTTGAACTCGCAGCACCGATATTCGCTTAAGAATACTTTCACCTCGATGACAGTTGGTCGAGAGTGAAAGTTAGTTTTTTGGATTTTTCGTGGAAATAATAAAATAAAATAATCACACAATTTATTTTATTTTTTAAAACCTCCATGTGGAAGTTGAGAAGTGGGGACCACCAGACCTTAACCTCCCATGAGAGGTTATGGTGGTGGGGACCACCGAAGCCTAACCTCTCAAGAGAGGTTATGGTGGTGGTGACCACCCGAGGTGTAAACCTCTTCAACTCGCTCATTAATGTGGAGGAGCCTCTTGAGATTCCTCTTTAATTAATTGTGCTAACCCTCTATAATTAATTGTGCCAACCCTCCCCCACTTAATTATGCTATGAAATTAATTAACCCAATTTGAATTTTATGCCAACAAACATAATAGATCTTATAATATATTATTTTGGGGGCTATCATTTCATTTTGGTGGAATTGGGGAGAGGAGGAGTTCTTGCAGAAGGAATGCCAACGAAGAAATTCTTCTTTGAACGAAGAACTTCTTCTCCGAATGAAGAACTACAAAATCAACTTCAACATTCTTCCTCGAGAAATCCTCCAAAGATGGACATCTTAAACAATGAAGAATCACATCCTTCAAAGAACTTTAAATCCAACGAACGAGATCAGGATCAGAGGCATGTGACGATCGCGACGAACATCGACTTCTCTTATCATCAACAATCAAATGAGGTAGGGGTCTATTTACGTGGGAATATTTTCCCTATTTATTTCCTTGGTTTCTTTTGTGGTTTGGTAATGAATCGTTGTGGGAGGTTTTAAATCTTGATCTTCTTCTTTCATATTCTTGTTGAGACATATGCTACCACCATAACACAAAGGGTATGGGCCAATCCAACATGGCCTGACCCTTCCGCAAGTCTAGTGGTGTTCTTCGTGAAGGAGGAGAATGAAAACCATCCAGGGTTGGGGCACGAGAATGGTGGTCGATGCCACTGCATGCCGTGACGAATGTGACAATTCAATGGAGCCGCCCCTCAGCCATCGTCACCGGCCCGCGACCTCCGCGGCGACCATGGCCACTACCGCTGTCTGCAGCTCCGCACCGCCCAGCGGTCGAACCGTCGCCCCATGGCCGGACTGCCACCCCTCGGTCGGACCACAGCCCTGCGGTCAGACCACCGCCCCGTGGCCGGACCCCCGCCTCATGGATGGACCGTCGTCCTATGTATAGACGGAAACTCAGCGGCCAAGCTACCCCGCGGTCTTGCGCCGCCCTCAGTCGAGCCGCCCCGGGCCGGGCCGAGCCACCCCTCGCCCTCGTGGTTCCCCTCAGCCGAGCCGCCCTCACAGAACCCTCGTGGCATGCCGGGCCGGACCCAATGGGCCAGGCTGTACTGTGGGCCAGGCGAGACCCAACGGGTCGGGCCGGGTTGACCCGAGTCTGTCCAACCGGGTCAGACCAGACCCAGGCCCACTACGACCCAATTACATTCTTTTGGACATAACTTTGGCACCAGACATCTATTAGACGAAACTTTAGTGGCGCTGTAAATCTTGGAGCTAGATGGTCCCTTTGAGTATACCCCACTGGAGTTTTAGATTAAGATGGGGAACAATCAGATTGGATCGAGCACGAATCCAACCGGGCCCTAGGACTAGAAGGCTAATAACTCACAGACCAGGCATCCGATTAATGCGCCGTCTGTTACGTTCAGACCCATATAACGTGGAGAACATTTGAGATACTTATTCATGGGACTTAATGGTAGTTGGAGTATCTATTAGTAGATTGTGTAGAAGATCCTCCTGGATACGAGCGAGCATAGTGCAGGAATCCATTGGCTGGCTGAGACTTGACGACTGCGGACCGTTTCAACTCGGAGTGACTCGACAGGCCCAGTGGGGATCGCCTTGGTGATGCGGCCGACCCACAGTGGGGAATGACTTGGTGACGTGGCAGAACCACATTACTCAATAGGAGGAGTACTTCAGCAGGCCATAAGGGGGAGCACCATGGTGACGCAGCAAACCCATGGTGGGGAGCGCCTTGGTGACGTGGCAGACCCACTGTACTCGACAGGAAGAGTAACTCAACAGTCCAAAGTTAGTGGGAAGCGCCTATGTGTGACACGATAGGCCCACTATACTCGATAGAGGAGGAGTTCTCCAACATCCAAGGGGTTCGACGTAGTGACAAGGAATGTTACTTGATACTACCCCTAGAAGAAATCCTGGTGTGAACTGAGTTAGTGCCCTAGTGTTTTCTCCATGATTGAGATGGATTACTTGATAACTTAGGTATATGTATGGGCATATACCTAGGTATGGTTATCTGTCGATTTCATACTTTGTGATTTTTCTTTATTGGATTTTGTGAGACCTAGAGGGTCTCGGGGTCCCTACTGAGTATCGTTATACTAACCCCTGCACAGGCTATGCCTGCACCTTTTTGTGTTGGATGCAGATGATGGATAGCGCTGACTGAGGCTGAGAGTACCCGGACTAGATGGTACAAGGAGGTGGACCATATGAAGTGTCAGTACATAGAGGATATGGGCGGATGTGGAGTGTTGAGGAGGTGATATGTGCCTACCCTTTAGGTAGGAACCTCAAAGGACGATCTAGTATCTATCTTTTCTCTTTCTTCAGTTGGATTGTATTTCAGTTGTACTTGTACCCTTACTATTGGGATTGTATTTCGGCCCCCCTTTTACTTTCAACACTCTTTTGCTTATACAGTTTGATTTTGTTTGTATCTTTCTTTGTGCTTGGTTACCTGAGTTTGTAGGTTATAAAGGTAATTTCTTCCCAGATTTAGGGAAAACGCCTTTGGGTGCTAGTCACCAGCCCCTTTCCAATGGAGGGTGTGCTTGGGGTAGTCACGACACAGGCCCCATGGGATGGGTCGTGAAAAATTGGTATCAAAGGAGTCGGTTCTACCACAGAACATAATACTATGATATTTCTTTTTAACAGAAATAGTGTTAAGTGTAGTTAGTGTGGTTATCAGTCTAGGTAATATAGTGCTAGTGCGGCGGCCGACGTATCCTTACACCAGGACCCTGACTTCTGATTTCCGACTCAGTGCACAAAAACAAAAATTGCGTTTGTGTTTTCAAAAGATTTTTTGTGATATTTTGAGTCATATCATGAGGTATAACTTTCAAATCACCAGGTATAACTTATTGATCATGGTGCTCCTATTTATTTTTAGGATGCCTCCACAAAGAGAGCCAACTAGGGTACCGAGAGTTCTATGAACTGATAGCCCATCGAGCGACGAGGCCTCAGTGTAGGGCCCTTTTCCAGTAGAGGCACCGGCGTAGGCACCAGCGGTACCATTCCCCATTGGGCCACCAATGCCACCTGCCCTAGCAGAAGACACTGCACGCCACTTTAGCACGTTGCATGAGTTCCAGCTCAAGAGGCCTCCCTGGTTCAGGGGAGAGACAGACCCACAGGCGGCTGAAGATTGGGTGGAGGCTGTGGTGAGAGTTTTCCAATTGGTAGGAACATCGGCTGATATCATGGTGATTCTTGCTTCCAGAAGTTTATAGGCAGTAGCTGGTAGATAGTGGATCTTGATGCTCCAGGTTCAAAACGAGGTGATGTTTCTCTAGGTAGACTTCGAGAGCCTGTTTCGGGCAGAGTTTGTTCCAGCGACTCTTCACACAGTGCACATTCAAGAGATACTTCATCTGTAGCGGGAAAACATGATTGTGGCTCAGTACTCAGCGAGGTTCACTATCCTCTCATGATACTCCACTGATATGGTGTGTGACCCATTCTTCAGGGCCTAGACCTCCGAGCAGGGACTCATGCCGGAGATCAGGGCTTTGATGATCTCACTCAGCATCCCCACGGAGGCGAGGGTGTTAGAGAGAGACCACTTAGTGGAGAGTTTCCTTTCTGAGTAGTCACCAGTAGTGAGACCCGCCACCATTCATCACGTGGCGGAGTCTTCTACAGCTGTAAGCAGACATATCTCGCAAAGGTCCAAGAGGACCAGACATATAAGTGGATGTTTGCATGTCTCAGGGTCTGTTTTACGGAGCACCCGAGTTGGAGCTAGTTATGCCAGGAGTGGGAAATGTTACGCATGCAGTGGGTAGGGTCACATGGCTTGTGAGTTTCCAACCCATAATATGAATAATTATAAGATGGTCGAAGGACTGCCTAGTTAGAGATAGAGGATCGACCGAGGAGTTCCACATGGAGTAGGCAGACGTGGAAGAGGAACTGGCCATGCAGCTGGTGGTGGGAGACGATTCAAGATGTTACCACCATCACAACTAGGAGGTTCACCCTGACCGTATGGAGTAGGTGGATAAGGTCGAGCTCAGCTCCAGGTATCTGAGGGCTACAATCATGGTGCTTCGGAGATGATACGAGGTACCATTTGTGTCTACTCCACCATAGTTGCAGTACTTGTAGACACATGTTCCAGTCATTATTTTTTTTCCACCACCCTCATTCGGATCTTGGATATTCCGATGGAGCCGTTGGCTCGATCCTTATAGCTATAGACTCCTACGGGAGTGGATTCAATGATTACACACTAGTGCTGGTAGTGTGAGCATACTCTAGGAGGTGAGAGCTTCGGCTGGGATCTCCTAGTAGCGGTGTCGAGGCCTTACGACATCATCTTGGGTATGAACTGGTTATCTATATTCCATGCTCAGATTGAATATATTAGAATCAAGGTGTGGTGTGTCTGCATGGATGGGACCAGGTTTACCATCACTGACGAGAAGGGAGCCATTGCAGTGTAGGATGGACTTACCTGGAGGAGAGTGCAGTCGATCACTCATCAGTTGGCTAGCCTTACCCTCAGAGCTATTGATGTGGAGAGTCCGAGCTATCCTGTAGTGGTACACCAGTACACGGATGTTTTCCCTGATGATGAGCCAGGTCAACCTTCTCACAGAGTGGTGGACTTTTACATTAACTTGTACCCCGAGACGACACCAATATCTACACCAGTGTGTCGGATGGATCCAATGAGCTTCATGAGTTACGGGTATAACTAGAGGACTTGCAGGGGAAGGGATTCATTTGGCCTAGTGTTTCACCTTGGGAATCCCTGATTCTGTTTTCCAAGAAATTGGATGAGAGCCTGAGGCTTTGTGTAGACTATCAGTGCCTGAACGAGGTGACTGTGATGAACAAGTACCCACTCCCAAAGATTTACAACCTCTTTGATCAGCAGAAGGGAGCACGGTGGTTCTCAAAGATAGACCACAGATCACGCTATCACCAGCTCACAGTGCGAGATAAGGATGTGCAGAAGACGACATTCAGATGTCGGTACGACCATTACGAGTTCTTGGTTATGTCATTCGGTGTAACCAATGCTTCTGTAGTGGTCATGGGACTCATGAACATGATATTTCATCCATACCTTGATTTCTTTTTAGTATTATTTATCGAAGACTTTCTGATCAACTTGAATACTAAGGAGGAGCATGCCTATCATTTGTAGGTAGTACTGGACACACTTCGAGAGCACCAGCTTTATGGTAAGCTCTTGAAATTCCAATTTTGGATCCTAGAGGTTCAATTTATGGGACATGTCATATCGGATGTTTGAGTTGTAGTGGATCCAGTGAATATTTAGGCAGTACTTTCTTGGGAACCACCTAGGAGTGTGACGGAGGTACGAAGTTTCCTAGGTTTAGCTGGATACTAACGAAGGTTTGTGTCAGACTTCTCCAGAGTTGTAGCACCACTATCCACATTTAAAAAGAAGGGGAAACCCATCGTGTGGTCAGAGAGATTCCTACAGAGTTTTTAGAAGCTGAGGTAGAGGATGAATAGTGCCCCCATCTTGAGGCTTCCAGAGAAGGGCATAGGGTACATAGTTTACTATGACACATCAGGGACCGATCTCATATGTGTCCTGATGTAGGAGAGAACAATGATCGCATATGGATCTTGACAGTTGAGACAACATGAGCAGAACTATGATACCCATAAACTAAAGTTAGCCACAGTTGTCTTCACCTTGAAGATGTGGCAGCACTATCTGATGGTCGAGCGTTTTACCATGTACTCTGATCACAAGATTCTCAGGTATATCTTCTCTCAAAAGTACCTGAACCTGAGACAGTGGTGTTGGCTTGAGTTCCTTCAGGACTATGACTTCCAGATAGTCTATACTCCTCATAAGGGGAACGTTGTAGCAGATGCACTCAGTAGGAGGTCTGGTATACAGCTACATGGTGAGGCAACAGAGTAGCAGGCTGCTTTATAGATATCCTTTGTAGATAAGGATGGATTATCTTTTCTACAGTATCTTACAGTCACTCCCCCACTTATTCATCGAGTCAGGGATGCCCAATATGGGGACGCTGACTGCGAGGCACGACATGCTCCGATATCCACATGACATGCACCTAAAGTATTTTCTGAAGGCGGGGACCACGTCATCCTTTTTAGAGGATGTACCATGGTACCAGTGTCGCTTTAAGATGAAGTGTTTTGGGATTTACACACATCTCCTCTAGCGGTACATCCAAGAGTGGTGAAGATGTACCAGGACCTCCGAAGATAGTATTGGTGGCTGGGAATGAAGAAATCATTAGTAGAGTTTTTCTCTCATTTCCTCACTTTTCATCAAGTGAAGGAAGAGAATCAGGTACCAACAAGATTGGTTTATCCTTTAGAGGTCCTATAGTGGAAGTGGGATGTGATATCCACATACTTCATGACAGGACTTCCACGTACATCCATGGGACATGACTCAATTTGGGTGATCATAGACCGACTCACCAAGTCAACCCACTTCCTACCGATCAGAGAGCAGGGTTCAGTAGAGAGCTTGGGATTCCATTATGTGTATGAGATTGTGTGGATACATGTTGTACCTTTGATGATTGTCTCTGATTGTGACACATGTTTTACTTCCTGGCTATGGAAGGGGTTTCCTGAGGCTTTCAGGATTCAACTTCGTTTGAGCACCACCTTCCATCCTCAAATGGATGGTTAGACTGAGCGGACCATTCAGACCCTCGAGGACATGTTGCGTGCTTGTGTCCTTGACTTTGGATGCAGCTGGGAGGATCACTTTCCTTTGTTGGAGTTTGAATACAACAACAACTATCACTCCACCATTGGGATGACACCTTTTGAGGCATTATACTGGCGACCTTACAGATTAACTTTGTGCTGAAATAACCAAGGGGAGTCAGCACACGTGGGACCAAAGATGATACAGGCTACCACAGAGAAGGTGAAGATCATCCAGGAGCAGATTAAGACTATACAGAGAAGGCAGAATTCATATGTCGACAAGAAATAGAGACCTATGGAGTTTGAGGATGGCGACCACGTCTTTCTACAGGTCTCACCTCGATGAGTTTTGTAGAGATTTGGCTGAGGTGGAAAGTTATGTCTGAGGTTCATTGGACCTTTTCAGGTCCTCAGCAGAGTTGGTGAGGTGGCTTCCCACTTAGCTCTTCCACTTTAGTTGCACCGGGTGGATGACGTCTTCCACATATCCTAGCTGAGGAGATACATGCACGACCCTTCTAACATCATCGACCATGGCGAGATGGACGTCGACGATGGGAAAACTTTTACAGAGGTTCTAGTAGAGATTGAGGATCGACATGAGAGGGACTTTTGTGGATGGTCGATACATTTTTTGCACGTTCGTTGGTAGCACGAGAACCACAAGGAGAGCACATGGGAGCGGGAGGCTCCTATGGGTGCTCAATACCCCCACTTGTTCCCTTAGTTTGAGTTGTGGCTTACGAGGACATAAATCCATTAGGTGGGTAGAATGTAAAGACCGAGAATTTCCATGTAAATTTTTATTTATATATATGGGAATTTTACAAGTTCGTGAAAATCGACAGCGCATAATTCCGAGGCCCGGTGTGCCCGGAATGAATTTCTAAACTTTTTTTTGGGTACGTTCAGTAAACGTACGAGCGAGTTTTCTAAATTTTGAACCGGTGCTCGGAATTGAAATATGAGGACACCATTGATCTCAAAGCACCGGTATTCTCTTAAGAAGACTTTCACCTCGATATAAGTTGGTCGAGGGTGAATGTTAATTTTTTGGGTATTTCGTGGAAATAATAAAATACAATAATCACACATTTTATTTTATTTGTTAAAACCACCATGTGGAAGTTGAGAAGTGGGGACCACTAAACCTTTACCTACCATGAGAGGTTATGGTGGTGGGGACCACCTGAGCCTAACCTTCCATGAGAGGTTATGGTGGTGGGGACCACCCGAGTTATGAACCTCTTCAACAACCTCATTAATGTGGAGGATCCTCTTGACCTTCATCCTTAATTAATTGTGCAAACCCACCTTAATTAATTTTTCTAACCCTCCCTCACTTAATTATGCTGTTTAATTAATTAACCCAATTTGAATTTTATGCCAAAAAATATAATAGATCTCATAATCTATTTTTTGGGGGCCATCATTTCATTTTGGTGGAATTGGGGAGGGGAGGATCTCTTAGAGAAAGAATGCCAATGAAGATCTTCTTCTTCGAATGAAGAACTTCTTCTACGAATGAAGAACATTGACCTTGACTTTGACCTTCTTCCTTGAGACATCCTCCATTAGTGGAAATATTCAACAATGAAGAATCTCCTCCATCAGGGAACGTTAAATCCGATGAACGAGCTCGGGATCAGAGGCGTGTGGTGGGTGTGACAAACGTCGAAAACTTTGACTTCTCTTGTCATCAACAATCAAATGAGGTAGGGGTTTATTAGCATGTGAATATTTTCCATATTTATTTCCTTGATTTATTTTGTGGTGTGGGAATGAATCATTGTGGGAGGTTGTAAAGATTGATCTTATTCTTTCATGTTCTTGTTGAGACATATACTACTACCCTAACACAGAGGGTACGGGCCAAACCAACATGGTCTGACCCTTCCACAAGTCTAGTGGTGTTCTTCGCGAAGGAGGAGAATGACAACCATCCAGGGTTGGGGAACAAGAATGGCAGTCGATGCCACTGCCTTCCATGATGAATGTGACAATGCAATGGAGCCACCCCTCAGCCACCGTCGCCGGCCCGCAACCTCCGCGCCGAACATGGCCACTGCCGCTGTCCGTAGCTCCGCACCGCCCAACGGTCGAACCGTCGCCTCGTGGCCGGACTGCCACCCCTCGGTCGGATCACAACCCTGCGGTTGGACCGCCACCCCATGGCTGGACCCCCGCCTCATGGATGGACCGTCGTCCTATGTTTGGACGGTAACTCAGCGGCCAAGCCACCCCGCGGTCTCGCGCCGCCCTCAGCCGAGCCACCCCGGTCCTGGCCGAGGCACCCCTCACCCTCGCGGTTCCCCTTAGCCGAGCCACCCTCACGGAACCCTCGTGGCCTGCCGGGCTGGACCCAATGGTCTGGGCTACACTGTGGGCTGGGATAGACCCAATGGGTCGGGCCGGGTCGACCTGAGTCGGTCCAACCGGGTCAGACCAGACCCGGGCCCACTACGACCCAATTACATTCTTTTGGACATAACTTTGGCACCAAACATCTGTTCGACGAACCTTTAGCGGTACTGTAAATCTCGGAACTAGATGGTCCGTTTGAGTATACCCCACTAATGTTTTGGATTAAGATGGGGAACAGTCAGATTGGATCGAGCATGAATCCAACCGGGCCCCTACGACTAGAAGGCTAATAACTCACAGACCGGGCGTCTGATTGACGCGCCGTCTATTACATTCAGACTCATATGACGTGGCAGACCTTTTAGATACTTATTCGTTGGTCTTCGTGGAATTTGGATTATCGAATATTAGATTGTTCAGCAGATCCTCCTCGATACGAGCGAGCATAGTGCGGGAATCCATTGGCCGGGTGAGACTTGACGACTGCTGACCGTTTCGACTCAAAGTGACTCGACAAGCCCAGTGGGGAGCGCCTTGGTGATGCGGCAGACCCACAATGGGGAATACCTTGGTGACGCAGCAGACCCACAATACTCAACAGGAGGAGTACTTCAGCAGGCCATGAGGGGGAGCACCATGGTGACTAGGCAAACCCACGGTGGGGAGCGCCTTGGTGACGCGGCAGTCCCACGGTACTCGACAGGAGGAGTACCTCAGCAGTCCAAGGTTAGTGGGAAGCGCCTCTGTGTGACATGGCAGGCCCACTATACTTGATAGAGGAGGAGTTCTCCAACATCCAAGGTGTTCGACATAGTGACACGGAATGTTACTTGATACTACCCCTAGAATAAATCCTTGTGTGAACTGAGTCAGTGACCTAGTGTTTTTCCCCATTATTGAGATGGATTACTTGATAACTTCGGTATATGTATGGGAATATACCTAGGTATGTTTATCTGTTGATTTAATACTTTGTGATTTTTCTTTATTGGATTTTTTGAGACCTAGAGGGTCTCAGGGTCCTTACTGAGTATCGTTATACTAACCTCTGCACAGGCTATGCCTACACCTTGTTGTGTTGGATGCAGAGGATGGATAGTGCTGACTGAGGCTGAGAGTACCCAGACTAGATGGTACATGGAGGTGGACCATACAATGTGTCAGTACATAGAGGATATGTGCAGATGTGGAGTGCTGAGGAGGTGATATGTACCTACCCTTCAGGTAGGAACCTCAGCGGATGATCCAGTAGCTGTCTTTTCTCTTTCTTCAGTTGTATTGTATTTCAGTTGTACTTGTACCCTTACTGTTGGGATTTTATTTCAGCCCCCCTTTTACTTTCATCACTCTTTTGGTTATACAGTTTTCTTGTGTTTGTATCTTTCTTTGTGCTTGGTTACCTGAGTTTGCAGGTTATAAAGGTAATGTCTTCCCAGATTTAGGGAAAACGCCTTTGGGTGCTAGTCTCTAGCCACTTGCCAATGGAGGGTGGGCTTGGGGTAGTCATGGTACAGGCCCTGGGGGATGGGTCGTGACAAATTGGTATCAAAGGAGTCGGTTCTACCGCAGAACATAATACTATGCTCTTTATTTTTAATAGAAATAGTGTTAAGTGTAGTGAGTGTGGTTATCAGTTTAGGGAATACAGTGCTAGTGCGGCGGCCGACGTATCATTACACCAGGACCCTGACTTCTGATTTCCGATTCAGTGCACAAAAACACTAATTGCGTGTGTGTTTTCAAAATATTTTTTTGTGATCTTTTGAGTCAGCTCACCAGGTATAACTTTCAAATCACCAGGTATAACTTATTGACCGTGGTGCTCCTATTTATTTTTAGGATGCCTCCACAAAGATAGCCAGCTAGGGTACCGAGAGTTCTGTGCACTGATAGCCCATCGAACGACGAGGCCTTGGTACAGGGCCCTTTTCCAGTAGAGGCACCAGCGCAGGCACCAACGGTACCATTCCCCTTTGGGCCACCGATACCACCTGCACTAGAAGAAGATATTGCACACCACTTGAGCGCATTTCATGAGTTCCAGCTCTAGAGGCCTCCCAGGTTCAGGGGAGAGACGGACCCACATGCGGCTGAGGATTGGGTGGAGGCTGTGGTGAGAGTTTTCCAATTGGTAGGAACATAGGCTGATATCATGGTGATTCTTGCTGCCAGAATTCTATAGGCAGCAGCAGGTAGATGGTGGATATTGATGCTCCAGGTTCACAACGAGGTGATGTTTCTCTAGGTAGACTCCGAGAGCCCGTTTCGGGAAGAGTTTGTTCCAGTGACTCTTCGCGCTGTGCGCATTCAAGAGATACTTCATCTGTAGCGGGGAAACATGATTATGACTCAGTACTCAGTGAGGTTCACTGAACTCTCACACTACTCCACTGATATGGTGCGGGACCCATTCTTCAGGGCCTATACCTCCGAGCAGGGACTCATGCCGGAGATCAAGGCTTCGATGATCTCACTCAGCATCCCCACACAGGCGGGGGTGTTATAGAGAGACCACTTAGTGGAGAGTTTCCTTTCTGAGTAGTCACAAGTAGTGATACCCACCACCATTCATCATGTGGCGGAGTCTTCTGCAACTGGCAGTAGACATATGTCGCAGAGGTCCAAGAGGATCAGACATACAGGTAGACGATTGCATGTCTCAGGGTCAGTTTTACGGAGCACCCGAGTTGGAGCTAGTCATTCCAGGAGTAGGAAATTTTACGCATGCGGTGGGTAGGGTCACATGGCTTGTGACTTTCCAACCCATAACATGAACAATCAGAAGACGGTAGAAGGACCGCCCGGGTAGAGATAGAGGTTCGACCGAGGAGGTCCACAGGGAGCAGGCAGACGTGGCAGAGGAACTGGCCGTGCAGCTGGTGGTGGAAGATGATTGAAGATGTTACCACCATCACCACCAGGAGGTTCACCCCGACCACAGGGAGCAAGTGGATAAGGTCGATCTCAGCTCCAGGCATCGGAGGGCTACAATCATGGTGCTTCGGAGATGATACATGGTACCATTTGTGTCTACTCCACCATAGCTACAGTACTTGTAGACAGAGGTTCCAGTCATTATTTTTTTCCCACCACCCTCATTCGGAGCTCAGATATTCCGACGGAGCCGTTGGCTCGATCCTTATAGCTATAGACTCCTATGGGAGTGGATTCAACGATTACACACCAGTGCCGACAGTGTGAGCATACTCTAGGAGGTGAGAGCTTCGGTTGGGATCTCCTAGTAGCGGTGTCGAGGCCTTACGACGTCATCATGGGTATGAACTGGTTATCTACAATCCATGCTCATATTGACTATATAGACTCAAGTTGTGGTGTGTCTGCACGGATGGGACTAGGTTTACCTTCCCTGACAAGAAGGGAGCCATTGCAGTGTAGGATGGACTTACCCGGAGGAGAGTGCAACCGATCACTCATCAGTTGGATAGCCTTACCCTTAGAGCTATTGATGTGGAGATTCCGAGCTATCCTGTAGTGGTACACCAGTACACAGATGTTTTCTATAACGACCCACACTTTACATACATTGTTAATACTTCAAAATTGAAGCACACTTATTACAACATATGACAAAACCACAAAGGACCGTATAGGTATAGTGTCTTTAGAAACTAGGAAACATAAACAACTGGTTCATAAATCTTCTACAGTGTCTCCTATTTATTTCATCATATCTAGGGTCCCTTTTAGCATATTCTACTTAATATCCATCTTCCTGGCCTGGGGAAAAGAAAACATAAAAGGGTGAGCACAAATGCTCAGCAAGGGCAAATAAAGGAAATAAAAATCATATCATATCTTTATGAAAATCAAAACCTGCAAAAGAGATCATAATATCTTAACATGGAATAAATCATAGAAGTGAAAATGAGATCCCCAAAATCATAACATAAAACTTGAAACTTTGTGGCATGCACACATAATCATGGAGATCATTTCTTGTTAGTCATGACTCATTGCCAAGACTATCTTAGTGGACAAAGTCCCTTTCTGAACCGAGTTCACTCCTCGTTTCAGTCCTGTATCACTGAACCGAAATAACCTTCCGTTCCAGCCATGTCTATCTCATGAGATATAAAATCTTTACCCAATGCATTGGAGGGAGATATAGGTCCCACCCATCTTATAATGAATCCTTTCTTATGTGTGCCACATAATCATACATCATCGCATAACACATGTAACAAAAATGGGATTCTTGAAACATCATGACATCATAAATCAATTCATATATGATAAAGGAATTCATAAACATAATTCCATCACAACATAGTCAAACCAATGTAAAAATATGGATAGAAACAGAACCCTTTATTATCTTAGATGGAAAATAATTTTGATAAAACACTTGAATTGAATTCTTGAGGAAAATATCCTTTCTTCTTCAAAAACATTTTTCCTTTCATAACATGTCATACAACTTTAAAATAAAAGAAGTTGATTAAGAATAAACTTGAAAACTTGTAAAGGAAGCTTCTTTGAAGTAATGTTTTAAAAATCCATTCATGCCGTATAAGTTAAAAAAAACATTCTTCGTACTTTTATCAGAAAAGTCAAAAAGTACCTCGTACGGAAAAACGACAAAAGATTCCTTTCATATTCTTTACTAAAGACTCACCTAAGGGTAAAATTAGATTTAAACTATTTCAAGTGGATGGAAACAATATTACATATTGAGGGAACATGGATGTGGATGATAAAATACACCCCAGTAAATACTTACGAATAAACAATCTCGGATAAAAATGAGATTGTGATATTTCCCTTACCTTAGATCCGATTAGCTTTGTACGTGTCCGAAGCTCCTGTATAATGGTTTAAATAATGTTATTGACTTATTCCAGAATCATACATATTGATATGATATCATATATGTTCATATTCTTAGCTTATTGTTAGTAATATTTCATTGTTACTTGTTACTCGGGTCTTTATTGCCTTTTGTTCTTATGCGTGTTTTTCCAAATAAATTCTTATTCTTCTTTTAAGGTTATAGATACCTTATATCCAGAATGATATTAGTGTAACATATATCATATTTATTCATTCAATTCATTTATATAATTACTATGTAATGATGATCATGTAGAACGAGTCGCATCACATCGTGGAGACGGTATTCCGTACGTACGCACGAGTGATGATATCGTTCCTATGATCGTGGAACTGTATTGGAGTATAAATATATTATTTCAGTATCAATATTACTTTATAATAATCATATATAGTTACTCATTACACCATTATACCCATCCTTGTAAGGTGATGGTGGAAAATAGATTACACCACGGCGTGGAGACGGTATTCCGTACGTACGCACGCGTGGTGATTTCATTTTTCCGTAGGATGGATAGAAGGTGAATTAGGGTTGTTTCATAATAACATATCAGTATGTAAGTAATACTGATGTTATTACTTTATCATGAAACAACTAAAGAAGAAGAAGTTGAAGAAGAAAGAAATTGAAAAGATCGGTAATGGATATTACCTCTTCTTTGGAACGCCTTTTTGAATCCTCCACTTAAGGAACTAAGATTGGTCTTTGGAGAAGACCAGGACCTCTAGGATTATTCTAGGGAAGTGGAGAATGGAAAATGTCAGGGGTTGGCCGAGCTTGAGTGCTCAAATTGGTGTGAGGAGGAGGGGGAGGAGGTGCCCTTTTATAAGGGAGGAGAGGGGCACCTTAGGAATATCTCAAAATATTATTTTATATTAAAGTCAAAATCGGTTTATAATGGTTCCAAAGGGTCTTATTTCGAAGCTAAAGTGGGGATGGGTCGAAATCCTATCAACCAATAGAATTTAGACAAGTTTAGGATATTATTTTAACCTTATCAATTAAATTTAACTCTAAGTTAAATAATTTAACTTTTACCATGTCTTTTTGTTTTCTTTCACTATATGGTTAATACACTTACTATAACATGCCAAAAGAACCCCAAATTGTTTATTATTAATATATATATCCTTATCTAAGTCATTTGGCCGAACCTTAGATTTTTAGGAATAAAATAACAATTAATAATATAATATTTGATTTAAAAACTATTTTGTGTCAATTTTGACACTATTTGATATATGATTTGTTTGAAAGTCATAACAGAATTATATGTTCGAACCAAGTTGATTAAATCAATACTAATATATCATAGTAACCTAGAAAATTAGTGGAATTCATAAAAAGTCTCAAATTATATTTATTTTGGTGTTTATAACATCAATTATGTCAATATTTCATTAATAAGATAATTACTGCATCATCATTATGTCATAAATAAATTAAATTATTTAATGTCTAAAAATTACAAATAAAATATCATCATGTAGGAAATCTTTTTAGCTTTCTAATGAATATTTACAATTGAATTTATCTTATGTATAACCCCATATTAAAAATGATTTACTTATTAAACTTTGATTTTAACTATTTTAACCCTTCTTTAAATAAATTAATAATAAATGTCCTAATCTAATCCAAGTGGGCCTAAATGGTCATATTTTATTCCTAAGTTTGTTTTTGGTCAAATTACACTTGTCCAATAGAATTAGGACATGTGTTAGGGTAATATTAATATCATATTTACCCTTAGTTACCCTATTTACTATTAACCGCGGTAAAATAGTAAAAAGTTACTATTCACCAAAAAATTATTTTCATCTCATTGAACCACATTTTAGTCCTTGATATTAACCGTGTCTCTCGGATTTTTGAAATTCCATTCACAGAAGCGGTAAAATTAAGTTTTATGCAAAATTCAGTTTTTAACCTACCACTTAGTGGTTTCACTATTCATCAAAAATTGAAAGTTTTCAGAAAAATACCAAAATTTCACCCTAGGCTAATTTCGATATTTTGAGTCCAAAAATGAAGTCCATTTTGAAAAATAAAATTTATAAAATTTCAAAAAGTGGTTATTACTATTCATAACGGCTAGTTTTAATAGCATATTGTTGTTTAGTGAAACTCGGTATTGCGTACGACGCAAGCTATCGAGGAAGGTCGCGATTGCGTGTAAAGAAAGCCAAGCAAGTGTTGTGTAGAAAAAGATTCCTTTGATGATTTATATAACATAAAAGTCTCGGGTGTTACATTCTACCCCCCTTAAAAAGAATTTCGCCCTCGAAATTCGTCACTTTGCAACAAACAAATGAGGATACTTCTCCCTCATCATATCCTCAAGCTCCCATGTAGCTTCTTCAAGTTGGTGGTTTCTCCATAAAACTTTCACCAAGCGAGTGGTCTTGTTTCGTAGGACTTTTTCGATACGATCCAGAATCTCTATCGGCTGTTCTTCATAAGAAAGATCTTGCTCCAGCGGTACAACTTCTGAGCTGAGTACATGTGAAGGATCTGGTATGTACTTTCTCAGGAGAGATACATGGAACACATCGTGAACTTGAGAGAGATTCGGTGGAAGCGCCAATCGGTAAGCTACCTTCCCAACACGATCCAGTATTTCAAAAGGACCGATATATCTAGGGCTCAACTTCCCCTTCTTTCCAAATCTCATAACCCTCTTCCAGGGAGATATTCGTAAGAACACTTTATCACCCACTTCAAACTCTAGGTCTCTTCTTCGATTGTCGGCATAACTTTTCTGTCGACTCTGAGCTGCTCTTATGTGTTGTTGAATAGATCTGACCTTTTCTGCCATTTCATCAACGAGATCAGGTCCTAATAGCTTTCTTTCCCCAACTTCATCCCAGCAAGTTGGAGTCCTGCATTTCTTTCCATAGAGAGCTTCATAAGGAGCCATCTGAATACTGGAGTGAAAGCTATTATTATAAGAAAATTCCACCAAAGGTAGGTGTTGATCCCAACCTCCTTTGAAATCCATAGAGCAAGCTCTCAACATATCTTCTAGGGTTTGAATTGTTCTCTCAGACTGACCGTCTGTCTGGGGATGATAAGCAGTGCTGAAACTCAACTCTGTATCCAGAGTATGCTGAAGACTTCGCCAGAACTTCGAGGTAAATCTCGGATCCCGATCAGATATAATAGAAAGTGGTACTCCATGCAATCTTACCACTTCCTTTACATATATCCTGGCAAGCTGATCTAGAGAGAAATCCCCTCTAATAGCAATGAAGTGTGCAGACTTTGTAAGACGATCAAATATGACCCAGATAGCATTATTGCCTTTGGATGTTTTAGGAAGTCCTGTGACAAAGTCCATAGTGATGTTTTCCCATTTCCATTCGGGTATGGGTAATGGTTGTAACATCCCCTTAGACTTCTGTCTCTCAGCTTTAACTTGTTGACAAACCAAGCATTGAGAGACATATTCAGCAACATCTCTTTTCATGCCATCCCACCAGAAGTACTCTTTCAGGTCCCTATACATCTTCGTGCTTCCAGGATGAATAGAGAATGAAGAACTATGAGCCTCATCCAGCAGCTCTTTCTTTAATTCGGGGATGGGAGGAACACAAACCCGATTCCTGAACTTTATTATCCCATCACAATCAAGGTTGAATTCAGGAACATTTCTCACCTTCTTTTGTAACTCGACATCTTCTTTCTGTGCCTCTTTAATCTTCACATGTATAGATGGTTGAACATTCATTTGAGAAAGATAAGATTTTTCCCCTTCCATTATAATTCCAAGATCCATCCTTTGTAAATCCATAAATATTGGATCTTTTTTGATCCTCATCATGGATAAACTAGCATGGTCTTGTCGACTTAATGCATCTGCCACCTTGTTTGCTTTCCCAGGGTGGTAATGGATTGAGCAGTCATAATCCTTAATCAGCTCCAACCATCTTCTTTGACGCATATTCAACTCCTTTTGTGTGAAAATATACTTTAAACTTTTATGATCAGTATAAATATCACACCTTTCACCATAAAGGTAATGCCTCCAAATCTTTAATGCAAAGATTACCGCAGCCAACTCCAAATCATGTGTTGGGTAATTTTGCTCATGGATTTTCAACTGTCGTGAGGCATAAGCTATCACCATATCATTTTGCATAAGAACACACCCCAATCCCTTCTTGGATGCATCACTGTAGATCACAAACCTTTCTCCACTACAAGGCAGTGTGAGCACAGGTGCACTGGATAACCTTCTTTTCAACTCCTTGAAATTCTCTTCACATTCCTCTGTCCAGACAAACTTAACTCCTTTCCGAGTCAACTTGGTGAGTGGATTAGATAATCGTGAAAAATCTTTTACAAAACGTCGATAATATCCAGCCAAACCAAGAAAACTTCGGATCTCAGTTACTGTGGTTGGTCTCGACCATCTTTCGATAACCTCTGTTTTTGTTGGATCCACAGATATCCCCTCTTTTGAGATTATATGACCCAAAAATGCAACTTTTTGAAGCCAAAATTCACACTTGGTAAATTTGGCATAAAGCTTCTCTTTTCTCAGGGTCTTCAATATAATTCTCAAGTGATCTTCATGCTCTTCCTTGCTCTTTGAATAGACAAGAATATCGTCTATAAAGACTACCACAAATTGATCAAGATAGTCTCTAAAGACTCTATTCATTAGATCCATGAAGATAGCAGGGGCATTAGTAAGACCAAATGGCATCACTATAAATTCATAGTGTCCATACCTTGTACGGAAAGCCGTCTTTGGTATATCCTCCCTTTTGACCCTTAATTGATGATACCCTGAACGAAGATCAATCTTAGAAAAGTATTGAGCTCCGCGTAGTTGGTCAAATAAGTCATCAATGCGTGGGATATGATATTTGTTCTTGATAGTGATCTTGTTAAGTTCTCGATAATCAATGCAGAGTCTCATTGATCCATCTTTCTTCTTAACAAATAGAACAGGTGCTCCCCAAGGTGACGCACTAGGGCGTATGAATCCCTTATCAAGATTCTCTTGGAGTTGCTTCTTCAATTCCTGCAACTCAATTGGGGCCATTCTATAAGGTGTCTTTGAAATAGGCAAAGCACCCGGTACGAGTTCTATTGAAAACTCAACTTCACGATTTGGTGGAAGACCCGGTAATTCCTCCGGAAAGACATCATCAAACTCCCATACAATGGGCATATTCTTAATCATGAGTTTCTCACCAACTATTTGAGATAAATAACCTTCATTTAGTGGAATCAATACCCATAAGATGGAAGAAATTTCCACTGGAAGGTTATGTTCATCCTTGCATTGATAGACGATCGTAGGTTGATCTGGAATATGAAATGTGACTTCCCTTCTTTGGCAATTGATATGAGCTCCATGTAGAGAAAGTCAATCCATGCCAAGAATCACATCAAATTCCACTAAAGGAAGGATCACAAGATTTGCAGGAAGCACTTTCCCACAAACTTCGATCGGAGAAGAATTATAAAATTTTGATGCGATTGATGTGCCATTAGGTGTTGTCACGGCTAACTCAACATCTAATTGTTGAGGTAATATGGTGATACCCTTAGAAAAGTCTTCAGAAATAAAAGAGTGGGTGGATCCAGAATCAAATAAAACATTTGCTACTTTAGAATGGATGGTAAGTGTACCTTTCACCACATCGTTATCGTACTCCACATCGCTGATAGAAATTGCATGTGACTTTCCTTTGTCTTTAGCCTTAAGATTTTGTTGACGTCGACCATCATCATCAACCCTTGGATTTGGGCATTGATTGGCATAATGCCCCATCTCCTTGCACTTGAAACATTGAAGTGTAGTAGGTTCATTCTGTGTATCCCTTCCTTTGTTTGCATCATTAGACATCTTCTTCCCATTATCACGGCATTCAAATGCCCGATGACCTTCCTTTCCACATTTAAAACATTTACTTGTCCCTTTAAGACAACTCCCTCCATGTTTCTTTCCACACTTTGAGCATAAGGGAAAGTTCATCTTCTTTTCCGTGTGCTCTTTAGATTTTTCTTTGAATTCCATCTTCCTCTTCTTATCAAACCCATGTGACTGATGGGTTACTCCAATCTCCATCTCGACTTTGAGAGCACATCGAACGATTTCCTCGTAGCTATTGAAGTCCCTTATGGCTAACGCCCTTCGAAGACTTGGTTTTAAGCCACTAAAGAATCGATCGATCTTACTCTCAGGTTGGATAATAATACCAGAAGCGTACCTTGCAAGTCTTGTAAAATTTGCTTCATAGGTACTAACAGATTCATCATCCCTTTGCTTCAGTTCAAGGAACTCTTTCTCCATCTTTGTTCGGAGAATACGAGGGAAGTACTTATTGAAAAATAAGTTCTTGAACTCGTCCCATTCCATAGACTCAATTTCATCCCTTTGCCTCGTATTCTTAACAAGATTCCACCATTGATCCGCATCTCCTTCCAAACGATACACTGCTAGGATGACTTTATCATGCTCAGAACATTGAAGAACTGAAAATATCTTTTCAGTAGTACTAATCCATTGTTCAGCAACTAATGGATCAGTAGACCCGCTGAAAGATGGTGGACGCTGCCTCATAAAGGATTCAACAGAATGTTGCTCCCTCCTTTGTTCGTTTGGAAATCCTGCATGATTCATAGCTTGAGAAAGTTGCGTGAGCATGGCTACAAGATTTTGCATTCCAGCTCCCATATCGTTTGGTTGCTCAGTGGGACAATCATTGCATTGCCCATCGCATTCCGCATTAACACGGTTCCTTCGGGTTCCAGCCATTGACTAAAACCAAGAAGAATAGTGTGAGCAACACTAATTATAATAGGAAACCACATAATTCAAGAATAAAATTTTCATGCTTATGGTCTTATCCTAGGTTATTCATGGCCATTTCTAAGATTGTGTTCTATGCTTAGACTTATTCTTAGGGTTCTTACTAAGGCTTTCACATCCTAGTTTCCAAAGGTTGACTATACCTTTCCTCTGATACCAACTATAACGACCCACACTTTACATACATTGTTAATACTTCAAAATTGAAGCACACTTATTACAACATATGACAAAACCACAAAGGACCGTATAGGTATAGTGTCTTTAGAAACTGGGAAACATAAACAACTGGTTCATAAATCTTCTACAGTGTCTCCCATTTATTTCATCATATCTAGGGTCCCTTTTAGCATATTCTACTTAATATCCATCTTCCTGGCCTGGGGAAAAGAAAACATAAAAGGGTGAGCTCAAATGCTCAGCAAGGGCAAATAAAGGAAATAAAAATCATATCATATCTTTATGAAAATCAAAACCTGCAAAAGAGATCATAATATCTTAACATGGAATAAATCATAGAAGTGAAAATGAGATCCCCAAAATCATAACATAAAACTTGAAACTTTGTGGCATGCACACAAAATCATGGAGATCATTTCTTGTTAGTCATGACTCATTGCCAAGACTATCTTAGTGGACAAAGTCCCTTTCTGAACCGAGTTCACTCCTCGTTTTAGTCCTGTATCACTGAACCGAAATAACCTTCCGTTCCAGCCATGTCTATCTCATGAGATATAAAATCTTTACCCAATGCATTGGAGGGAGATATAGGTCCCACCCATCTTATAATGAATCCTTTCTTATGTGTGCCACATAATCATACATCATCGCATAACACATGTAACAAAAATGGGATTCTTGAAACATCATGACATCATAAATCAATTCATATATGATAAAGGAATTCATAAACATAATTCCATCACAACATAGTCAAACCAATGTAAAAATATGGATAGAAACAGAACCCTTTATTATCTTAGATGGAAAATAATTTTGATAAAACACTTGAATTGAATTCTTGAGGAAAATATCCTTTCTTCTTCAAAAACATTTTTCCTTTCATAACATGTCATACAACTTTAAAATAAAAGAAGTTGATTAAAAATAAACTTGAAAACTTGTAAAGGAAGCTTCTTTGAAGTAATGTTTTAAAAATCCATTCATGCCGTATAAGTTAAAAAAAACATTCTTCGTACTTTTGTCGGAAAAGTCAAAAAGTACCTCGTACGGAAAAACGACAAAAGATTCCTTTCATATTCTTTACTAAACACTCACCTAAGGGTAAAATTCGATTTAAACTATTTCAAGTGGATGGAAACAATATTACATATTGAGGGAACATGGATGTGGATGATAAAATACACCCCAGTAAATACTTACGAATAAACAATCTCGGATAAAAATGAGATTGTGATATTTCCCTTACCTTAGGTCCGATTAGCTTTGTACGTGTCCGAAGCTCCTGTATAATGGTTTAAATAATGTTATTGACTTATTCCAGAATCATACATATTGATATGATATCATATATGGTCATATTCTTAGCTTATTGTTAGTAATATTTCATTGTTACTTGTTACTCGGGTCTTTATTGCCTTTTGTTCTTATGCGTGTTTTTCCAAATAAATTCTTATTCTTCTTTTAAGGTTATAGATACCTTATATCCAGAATGTTATTAGTGTAACATATATCATATTTATTCATTCAATTCATTTATATAATTACTATGTAATGATGATCATGTAGAACGAGTCGCATCACATCGTGGAGACGGTATTCCGTACGTACGCACGAGTGATGATATCGTTCCTATGATCGTGGAACTGTATTGGAGTATAAATATATTATTTCAGTATCAATATTACTTTATAATAATCATATATAGTTACTCATTAAACCATTATACCCATCCTTGTAAGGTGATGGTGGAAAATAGATAACACCGCGGCGTGGAGACGGTATTCCGTACGTACGCACGCGTGGTGATTTCATTTTTCCGTAGGATGGATAGAAG
Organism: Viscum album; assembly: GCA_963277665.1. Lineage (NCBI taxonomy): Eukaryota > Viridiplantae > Streptophyta > Magnoliopsida > Santalales > Viscaceae > Viscum > Viscum album. Next base: position 685,313,082 of record OY728142.1, on the reverse strand, counting down.
GTGAATTAGGGTTGTTTCATAATAACATATCAGTATGTAAGTAATACTGATGTTATTACTTTATCATGAAACAACTAAAGAAGAAGAAGTTGAAGAAGAAAGAAATTGAAAAGATCGGTAATGGATATTACCTCTTCTTTGGAACGCCTTTTTGAATCCTCCACTTAAGGAACTAAGATTGATCTTTGGAGAAGACCAGGACCTCTAGGATTATTCTAGGGAAGTGGAGAATGGAAAATGGCAGGGGTTGGCCGAGCTTGAGTGCTAAAATTGGTGTGAGGAGGAGGGGGAGGAGGTGCCCTTTTATAAGGGAGGAGAGGGGCACCTTAGGAATATCTCAAAATATTATTTTATATTAAAGTCAAAATCGGTTTATAATGGTTCCAAAGGGTCTTATTTCGAAGCTAAAGTGGGGATGGGTCGAAATCCTATCAACCAATAGAATTTAGACAAGTTTAGGATATTATTTTAACCTTATCAATTAAATTTAACTCTAAGTTAAATAATTTAACTTTTACAATGTCTTTTTGTTTGCTTTCACTATATGGTTAATACACTTACTATAACATGCCAAACGAACCCCAAATTGTTTATTATTAATATATATATCCTTATCTAAGTCATTTGGCCGAACCTTAGATTTTTAGGAATAAAATAACAATTAATAATATAATATTTGATTTAAAAACTATTTTGTGTCAATTTTGACACTATTTGATATATGATTTGTTTGAAAGTCATAACAGAATTATATGTTCGAACCAAGTTGATTAAATCAATACTAATATATCATAGTAACCTAGAAAATTAGTGGAATTCATAAAAAGTCTCAAATTATATTTATTTTGGTGTTTATAACATCAATTATGTCAATATTTCATTAATAAGATAATTACTGCATCATCATTATGTCATAAATAAATTAAATTATTTAATGTCTAAAAATTACAAATAAAATATCATCATGTAGGAAATCTTTTTAGCTTTCTAATGAATATTTACAATTGAATTTATCTTATGTATAACCCCATATTAAAAATGATTTACTTATTAAACTTTGATTTTAACTATTTTAACCCTTCTTTAAATAAATTAATAATAAATGTCCTAATCTAATCCAAGTGGGCCTAAATGGTCATATTTTATTCCTAAGTTTGTTTTTGGTCGAATTACACTTGTCCAATAGAATTAGGACATGTGTTAGGGTAATATTAATATCATATTTACCCTTAGTTACCCTATTTACTATTAACCGCGGTAAAATAGTAAAAAGTTACTATTCACCAAAAAATTATTTTCATCTCATTGAACCACATTTTAGTCCTTGATATTAACCGTGTCTCTCGGATTTTTGAAATTCCATTCACAGAAGCGGTAAAATTAAGTTTTATGCAAAATTCAGTTTTTAACCTACCACTTAGTGGTTTCACTATTCATCAAAAATTGAAAGTTTTCAGAAAAATACCAAAATTTCACCCTAGGCTAATTTCGATATTTTGAGTCCAAAAATGAAGTCCATTTTGAAAAATAAAATTTATAAAATTTCAAAAAGTGGTTATTACTATTCATAACGGCTAGTTTTAATAGCATATTGTTGTTTAGTGAAACTCGGTATTGCGTACGACGCAAGCTATCGAGGAAGGTCGCGATTGCGTGTAAAGCAAGCCAAGCAAGTGTTGTGTAGAAAAAGATTCCTTTGATGATTTATATAACATAAAAGTCTCGGGTGTTACATTTTCCCTGATGATGACCCAATTATACCTTCTCGCAGAGAGGTGGACTTTTACATTAACTTGTACCCTGATATGACACCGATATCTACACTAGAGTATCGGATGGCTCCCAAGGATCTTCGTGATTTGCGGGTATAACTAGAGGACTTGCAGAGGAAGGGATTCATTTAGCCCAGTGTTTCACCTTGGGAATCCCTGATTCTATTTTGCAAGAAGGAGGATGGGAGCTTGAGGGTCTTTGTAGACTATCAGTGCCTGAACCAGGTGACCGTGACGAACAAGTACCCACTCCCAAGGATTTACAACCTCTTTGATCAGGAGAAGGGAGCACGATGGTTCTCAAATATAGACCACATATCAGGCTATCACCAGCTCACAGTGAGAGATCAGGATGTGCAGAAGACGACTTTCAGATGTCAGTACGACCATTACGAGTTCTTGGTTATGCCATTCGGTGTAACCAATGCTTCAGTAGTGTTCATGGGACTCATGAACATGACATTTAAGCCATACCTTGATTGCTTTGTAGTAGTCTTTATCAAATACTTTCTGATCAACTTGACTACTGAGGAGGAGCATGCCTATCATTTTTGGGTCATACTAGACACACTTCAAGAGCACCAGCTTTATGGTAAGCTCTTGAAATTCCAGTTTTGGATCCGAGAGGTTCAATTTCTGGGCATGTCATATAGGAGTTTGGAGTTGTAGTGGATCCAGTGAATATTGAGGCAGTTCTTGCTTGGGAACCACCCAGGAGTGTGACTGAGGTATGAAATTTCCTAGGTTTGGATGGATACTAACGAAGTTTTGTGTCATACTTCTCCAGAGTTGTAGCACCACTATCCGCATTGACAAAGAAGGGGAAACCCATCGTGTGGTCGGAGAGATTCCAACAGAGTTTTCAGAAGCTGAGGCAGAGGCTGACTGGTGCCCCCATCTTGAGGCTTCCAGAGAAGGGCGTAGGGTACATAGTTTACTATGACACATCAGGGACCGGTCTCAGATGTGTCCTGATGTAGGAGAGAACAATTATCTCATATGGATCTTGACAGCTGAGACAACATGAGAAGAACTATTCTACCCATGACCTAAAGTTAGCAACAGTTTTCTTCACCTTGAAGATGTGGCAGCACTATCTGATGGTCAAGCATTTTACCATATACTTTGATCACAAGAGTCTCAGGTGTATCTTCTCTCAAAAGTACCTGAACCTAAGACAACAGTGTTGGCTTGAGTTCCTTCGGGACTATGACTTCCAGATAGTCTATACTCCTGGGAAGGGGAACGTTGTAGCAGATCCACTCAGTATGAGGTCTGGTATACAGCTGCATGGTGAGGAAACAGAGTAGCTGGCCGCTTTATAGATATCCTTTGTATATAGAGATGGGGTATCTTTTCTACAGTCTTTTACAGTCACTCCCCCACTTATTCATCGAGTCAGGGAGGCACAATGTGGGGACGCTGACTGCAAGACACGGCATTCTCAGATATCCATAGGACATGCACCTGAAGTATTTTCTGAAGGTGGGGACCATGTCATCCTCTTTAGAGGATGTACCATGGTACCAGTGTCACTTTAAGATGAAGTGTTATGGGAGTTCCACACATCCCCTCTAGCGGTACATCCATGAGTGGTGAAGATGTACCGGGACCTCCGAAGATAGTACTGGTGGCCGGGAATGAAGAAATCATTAGTAAAGTTTTTCTCTCGGTGCCTCACTTTTCATCAAGTGAAGGCAGAGCATCAGGTACCAACAGGATTGTATTATCCTTTAGAGGTCATATAGTGGAATTGGGATGGGATATCCATGGACTTCATGATAGGACATCCATGTACATCCATGGGACATGACTCAATTTGGGTGATCGTAGACCGACTCACCAAGTCAACCCACTTCCTACCGATCAGAGAGTAGGGTTCAGTAGAGAGCTTGGGATGCCCTTATGTGTATGAGATTATGTGGCTACATGGAGTACCTTTGATGATTGTCTCCGATCGTGAAACATTTTTTACTTCCTGGCTATGGAAGGGGTTGCCGGAGGCTTTCAGGATGCAACTTCGTTTGAGCACCGCCTTCCATCCTCAGACGGATGGTCAAACTGAGCGGACCATTCAGACCCTCGAGGACATGCTGCATGCTTGTGTCCTTGACTTTGGTTGCAGCTGGGAGGATCAATTTCCTTCGGTGGAGTTTGAATACAACAACAACTATCACTCCACCATTGGGATGACACCTTTTGAGGCATTATACGGGAGACCGTACAAATCAACTTTATGCTGGAATAACCAAGGGGAGTCAGCACACGTGGGACCATAGATGGTACAAGATACCACATAGAAGGTGAAGATCATCCAAGAGTAGATGAAGACTGTACAGAGAAGGCAGAATTCATATGCCGACAAGAGACGGAGACCTCTAGAGTTTGAGGATGGCGACCATGTCTTTCTACGAGTCTCACCTTGATGAGGTTTGTAGAGATTTGGCTGGGGGGAAAGTTATCTATGAGGGTCATTGGACCTTTTCAGGTCCTCAAAAGAGTTGGTGAGGTGGCTTCCCACTTAGCTCTTCCACTTCAGTTGCACCGGGTGCACGACGTCTTCCACATATCCCAGCCGAGGAGATACATGCATGACCCTTCTAACATCATCGACCATGGCGAGCTGGACATCGACGATGGGGAGAGTTTTACAGAGGTTCTTGTAGAGATTGAGGATCGACATGAGTGGGTATTTTGTGGATGGTTGATACCTTTGGTGCACGTTTTTTGGAATCACGAGAACCACAAGGAGAGCACATGGGAGCGGGAGGCTCATATGGGTGCTCAATACCCCCACTTGTTCCCTTAGTTTGAGTTGTGGCTTACGAGGACATAAATCCCTTAGGTGGGTAGAATGTAAAGACCCAGAATTTCCATGTAAATTTTTATTTATATATATGGTAATTTTACAAGTTCGTGAAAATTGACAGCGCGTAATTCTGAGGCCCGGTGTGCCTGGAATGAATTTCTAAACTATTTTTTGGGTATGTTTAGTAAAAATACGAGAAAGTTTTCAAAATTTTGAACTGGTGCTCGGAATTGAAATATGAGGACACCATTGAACTCAAAGCACTGGTATTCTCTTAAGAAGACTTTCACCTCGATAAAAGTTGGTCGAGGGTGAATGTTAAGTTTTTGGGTATTTCGTGGAAATAATAAAATACAATAATCACACATTTTATTTTATTTGTTAAAACCTCCATGTGGAAGTTGAGAAGTGGGGACCACAAACCTTAACCTACCATGAGAGGTTATGGTAGTGGGGACCACCTGAGCCTAACCTTCCATGAGAGGTTATGGTGGTGGGGACCACCCGAGGTTTAAACCTCTTCAACACCCTCATTAATGCGGAGGAGCCTCTTGAGCTTCATCCTTAATTAATTGTTCCAACCCACCTTAATTAATTTTTCCAACCCTCCCCCACTTAATTATGCTGTGTAATTAATTAACCCAATTTGAATTTTATGCAAAAAAATATAATTGATCTCATAATCTATTTTTTTGGGGCCATCATTTCATTTTGGTGGAATTAGGGAGGGGAGGAGCTCTTAGAGAAAGAACACCAACAAATATCTTCTTCTCCGAATGAAGAACTTCTTCTCCGAATGAAGAACACTGACCTCGACTTTGACCTTATTCCTTGAGACATCCCCCATCGGTGGAAATCTTCAACAATGAAGAATCTCCTCCATCTGAGAACGTTAAATCTGACGAACGAGCTCGGGATTAGAGGCGTGTGATGGGTGTGACGAACGTCGAAAACTTCTACTTCTCTTGTGATTAACAATCAAATTAGATAAGGGTTTATTAGCATGTAAATATTTTCCATATTTCTTTCCTTGGTTTCTTTTGTGGTTTGGGAATGAATAGTTGCGGGAGTCTTTAATGCTCGATGTTCTTCTTTCATGTTCCTATTGAGCCATATGCTAACACCCTAATGCGAAGGGTATGCGCTAAACCAACATGGCCTGACCCTTTCGGAAATCTTGTGGTGTTCTTCCCGACAGAGGAGGAAGGAAACCATCCATGGTTGGGGCACGATAATGGAGGTCGACGCCACCACTGGCCGTGACAAAGGTGATGGCGCAATGGTGTCGCCCCGCGGCCACCACCACTACCCAACGACCTCTGTGCCAACTACGGCCACCACCGCCGTCTGCGGCTCCGCACCGCCCCACGATGGGACCGCCACCCCGCGGTCTTCGCCATCGCGGTACCGCTCAGCCGAGCCGCCCCATGCCCTCACGGTACCCCTCAGCCGAGCTTCCCTCACGGCCTGTCAAGCCAGACCAAACGGGCCAGGCCACATTGCGGGCCAGGTCAACCCGAGTCGTTCCCACCAGGTCGGACCGGACTCGGGCCCACTAAGACCAAATTACATTCTTTTGGCCATAACTTTGGCACCAGATGTCCATTTGAAGAACCGTCAAAGGCATTGGAAATCTTAGAGTGAGATGGTCCCTTTGAGTATAACCCACTGGAGTTTTGGATTAAGTTTGGGAACAGTCAGATTGGATCGAGCACGAATCCAACCAGGCCCCCAGGACTAAAAGGCTTATAACTCACAGACCATGCATCCGATTGACACACTGTCTATTACATTGAGACCCCTATGACGTGGAAGACCTTTGAGATACTTCTTCTTGGGACTTCTTGGTAGTTGTAGTATAGACTAGTAGCTCGTGGAGCGGATCCTCCTGGATACAAGCGAGCATAGTACGAGAACCCAGTGGTTGGCAGAGAATTGACGACTGCTGACTGTTTTGACTTGGAGTGACTTGACAGGCCCAGTGGGGAGCACCTTGGGGATGCAGAAGCCCCACGGTGGGGAGCCCCATGGGGACCCAACCGACCCACGATACTCGACAACAGTAGTACCTCAACAGGCCATGAGGGGGACTGACTTGGTGATGCGGTAGACCCATGGTGGGGAGCGCCTTCGTGACACAGAAGACCCATAATAATCGACAGGAGGAGTACCTCCATAGTCCAAGGTTAGTGGGAAGTGCCTCTGTATGATGCGGTAGGACCAATGTACTCGATAGAGGAGGAGTTATCTAGCTACCTAGGTGTTCGACGTTGTGACTGGGAATGTTACTTGATACTAACCCTAGAATAAATCCTCGTGTGAGATGAGTCAGTACCTCGATGTTTTTATTCATGATTGAGTTGGATTACTTGATAACTTAGGTATATGTATGGGCATATTACTAAGTATGGTTATTGGTTGATTTGATACTTTTTGATTTATCCTTGATGGATTTTGTGAGACTTAGAGGGTCTCAGGGTCCCTACTGACTATCGTTATACTCACCCCTGCACGGGCTATGCACACACCTTGTTGTGTTAGATGCAGACGATGGACAATGCTGACTGAGGCTGAGAGTACCTGGACTGGACGGTACATGGAGGTGGACCATACAGTGTGTCGATACGCTGTGGAGACAGGAGGACGTGGATTGCTGAGGAGGCGATCTGTACCTACCCTTCTTGTAGGAACCTCGAAGGACGATCCATTAACTATCTTTTCTCTTTCTTCAGTTGTATTGTATTTCATTAGTACTTGTACCTTTACTATTGGGATTGTATTCTGGCCCCCTATTTACTTTCAGGACTCTTTTGGTTATATAGTTTTCTTGTGTTCGTATCTTTCGGTGTGCTTGGTTATGTGAGTTTGCAGGTTATAAAGGAAATGTCTTCTCAGTTTTAGGGAAAATGCATGTCGGTTCTAGTCACTTTCCCTTGGCCTATGGAAGGCGGGATTGGGGTAGTAACGTCACGGGTGCCGGGGGACGGGTCGTGACAGGTTTAGCCAATCGGGCAAAATTCTAGACGAAACGCCGACAATAAGCTACTAAACCCATAAAACTGCATACCTTAGTTATACTTATCGGTGTTAGCCATTCTTGGATTGCCTTGGTCATTGAATGATCAACAAAGATTCCATCCTTAGAGACAATTTGGCCAAGAAAAGAAATTTCATGAAGCCAGAATTCACACTTTCTAAACTTCCCATATAATTCATTTCTTCTGAGGGTTTTTAGAATAGTGCGCTAGTGATTTTCATTAAATTCCTAGCTTTTTGAGTATACCAAGACATCATCAATAAATAAAACTAAAAAGTCATCAATATATTCCTTGAAAAATCTATTCATTAGATCCATGAAGATATAGGGTGCATTAGTTAGTCCAAAAGGTATTACTGTAAACTCGTAATGCCCATACCTAGTAAGAAATACTGTCTTCGGAATGTTTTTCATCTTCACACACAAATGATGATATCCAAATCAAAGGTCAATCCTCCATGAAGTTGATCGAATAAATCATCAATGTGAGGTAGTGGATACTTGTTCTTTATTGTTATTGCATTGATCTCCCTATTGTCAATACACAACCTCATAGACCCATCTTTCTTCTTAACAAAAAGAACATGGGCTCCCCATAGAGAAACAATAGAGAGAATAAATCGATTATTACTCAATTACTCTAGTAGTTTCTTTAGTTCCACTAATTTCATAGTGTCCATTCTATAAGGGATCTTTGATATGGGCCTTGAACAAGGAATTAAATCAATGTAAAACTCAATTTCTCATTCTGGAGGATGTCCAGGTAAATCCTCTAGAAACACATCATTATATTCTTACACAATAGGTACATCCTTTATTTGAACATTCCTTTCCTCACCCACAGTTATTTCACTCTTTTCCTCCCAAATAATTGAATTTAGTAGAGCTAATGTTGGTGGATCTAGATAAGAATCAAATTGTGACGTTTCTTCTCTAAAGATAAGGTATTACTTATCATCATCGAAATTTTAACCTCCTTCTTCATACAATAAATTTTCACATCATGGTCTGAATGTCAATCCATACTGAGGATTATATCAAATTTAATAATGGGTATGACGAGGATATCAATAGATAAATCATGTTTATATTCCCTAATGGGAATTGATTCACAAAACATTGTTGTAATGATACATCCTTTAGGAGTATTGACTGACAACTCCCCAGTTAAATTAAATTGAAAATATCTAATTTTCTTAGCAAACTGGGAAGATATGAAACACTGCAATGATCCAGAATCAAATAAAGAATTGTCTAAAGTTGAGGAAACCATTAAATTACCTTCCACCACGTCATTTGGAGATTCATCCTCAACAATAATTATTGCATAATCTTGGCCTTGCTCCCTTGGCCTTTTTGAGGTAATTTTCCTTCATGATTATGAAATTCATTTTCATAAAGCCCCATTTCTCTACAATTTTAAAATTCAACATTGACATCCACTTTCATTCCCTTACAATCACGAGGTTGGTTCCCTTTTTCACCACACTTGTAACAGACTCTCATTCCCTTTAGGCAAGTACCAGGGTGTTTCTTCCCACATTTACTATAGAATGGAAATTCAATATTTCCCTTATTCCCCTTATTTCATTTTCCAGAGTGTTCATCATGTCTCTTCTTCTTTTTTCTTTTCTTTAAAGTCATAAGGCATAGAGAATTCCTTTTCTGTCTTGATACCACATGATACAATATCTTTGCATGATGGGAAGGATTGTGAGACTAATTCTTGACAAATAAATTGTTTTATCTCATTAAAAAATAGATCAATCTTACTTATTGGGTTACTTATATAATCTGTAGCATGTCTTGATAACCTTTTAAAGTTAGCCTCATACATTGCGACATTATCATCCTCCATTCACCTTAGACTCAGAAATTACCTTTCCGTATCCACTTGATGTTCACGAGGAAAGTATTTTTCTATGAAATGATATTTAAACTCCCTCCATTATATATTTGATACTTCTTCATCCTCCTTTGTGTTTTGAATTAATGACCACCATTGATATGCATCTCTTGTGAGGTGATAACTGCCATGACAACTTTTTCCCTTTCGCTATTCCCCATAGCTTGAAATATTTTCTCTAAGGAACTTATCCATTGCTCATCTACAAATATATTTCTAGTCCCATTGAATGTTGGTGGTTTTTCCTCATGAAGTGGTCTAACATTGATCCTCTGTATTGTGGATCAGGGTGATTCATATGGGTAAGGTTATTAGTCATAACCTGAGTGAGTTGTCCCAGTATGGTTATAAGTTTTTTAGCACCGGTTGTATAACCATATCCACTATAATTGTCTTGAGTCGGAGAAAAATCCCTACATGGATTATGTGGGTTGATACAATTTCCATTCCTTCCACTAGGTTTTATTTCTAAATAATGGCATACACTAGATTAGTTTACGAATCGTAATTCATATTTCCAAACTAGTAAAATACATAACATTAATTGAACAATTTATGCATATAATCCATAATCATAAACAAATTTTTTTGAGGAGATATTAACTTATAAATCCATCACAATGTTTTGTAAAAAAAATGTGAATTATCCTATGCATATCCCCTGGGAGTATCATAACCAATAGTGCAGTAAGGCCCCTTGTCGTGTACCAAGATACCATGGGTCAAGCCCGAAACTCCTTGTCAGAGTTTTCACTCCTAGGTACATATGTGCCAGAGCCGCCTTAACCTGGTCATATCTAGACATCGATGTATTTCTTGGAAAACTCAAAAATATCTATATTACCAAAATTCTAGGAAGATATTCTATACTAATCCTCAAAATCTATCTTAGGGTAATGTTATCTAATCAACATTTTTATAAATCTATTTTCAATGATTTGTACTAAACTTCCTCTGATACCAACTATAACACCTTGATCCTAGTTACCTAGAGTCAGTGCATTATTACATAACATTGGCATGAATAAAAGAGATCAAGTCTCGAAAAACCGATTAGTTTAGTAGCCTTGGAAGTACTAGATAAATACACGAGTTTTACAATACATAATGAAATAAAAAAAATAACATTGTGTCCCCTTTGAACACACTCATATCCTTTAGCCTATCCCTTCAGGTTAATCATAATATACATCTTCGTATCCTGGAAAAAATAAAACATAGAAAGGGGTGAGCTCAGATGCTCCGTAAAGATAAAAATATAGCGAAAACTATCATAAATAAGCATAAACATTTAAGGAAACATATAAGACTAAAACACAATCATTTTAAAAATTAACATAAGCATAATACGGTAAATATAAATCAAATAATTCCATTTACATATTCATATGGATATTCTACTAGTCGAATAATCACATGTATTATCAGTATCCAATTTCATAATGATGGAATGCATAATGTTAGACATCATAACCACATAGTCCAAGGCCTCATGCCAATACTACAAATAAGATTTTTCCAAGGCCTTATGCCAAGACACTACTTTGTCTCATTAGACATACCGATGCATCGAGGATCTATAGTAGTCTCCACCCGTCACATACTAAGTCCAATGCATTCCTTATATGAAAAGGCTGAAACATAACATAAACATTCGTGTTAAAACTAGATTATGAAATGTTAATAATTTAACCATAAACCATGAATGGTATAAAAATACCACATCCATAGTAAAACATATCACAAAACCTTCAATACAATATAGAATATTTTATGATAATAAATCAACTTCAAACAAATATAAACTTCATCAAAGGATGTTGACATAGATGAAATCAAAACTATTTAAGAGAAATATCTTTTTCTATTTTGAAATAATTTAAAAGTCACGTAATTATAAAAGAAAATATTTATATTGAAAATATTCTTATAATATTGTAAGGGAAGCTTTTAAGGTGTTATAATGGCAAAAAATAGTCCACCCTCTATATAAGTTAAAAAACATTCCTACCTTAATTTGTTCAAAAGGTCATAAAGTACATTGTTTGGAAAACAAAAGAAAAATTCCTTTCAAAAAATTTTACAAAAAATTAAAAAAAGGGGATAAATGACTTTAAACCATATTCAAGGAAATATTAAAAATGTTTTGAAATACATTTTTATGAAAAACGGATGTGGATTATAAAGAATTCCCAATAGAAAATTTCATAAAAACAACCTCAGATAATAATGAGATTGTAAAATTAACCCTTACCTTGTACTTTTACCTGGTCGAGGGTACGTTAACCTCTTGTATAATAGTTAAATCATTTTTATTAAATCATAATATAACCACATATATAAATATTATATCATATATTATCTTCTAATATTTCTTTGTTAATAATATTTTAGTAGTATCATTGTTTCGAGTGTTAACTGATTTATTTTCCTTTATATGTTTTGTTACATAAGTCATGTTTGTCATGGATAAGATGTATTTGATTAATATAAATAGTGATATTATGTTCTCAAACATTATTGATAATAATAAAATTAAAATTATTCTTAAATGGTTACAATGGGGAAATGAATCTTATCACGTTCGTGGAGACGGTAATTCATACGTACACACGAGCGACAATATCATTCAATTGACAGAAAAATCATATGTAATTGGATGTTATATCATATATAGAGAATAATTAACATGTTATATTTATTATTTACATCAATTATACTCATTATTATACCAGTTCAAATAATGAAGTGTTTAATAACAAACTAGACCACGATGTAGAGACAGTAAGCCGTACATACAAACGTATGGCGACTTTGTCATTAATAGGATGGATAGAATAAGGAATATGGTTCTACATTATTTATAATAACATATAAGTATGTATAAGGTAATTTAGTTTTTATTTTGGTATGGAAACAACAAAGAATGAGGAAGTGGAAGAAGAAAAGAACTTCGAAAGAGGTGATGAAATTATTACCTCTTTTTCGGGTTCTTTCTTTTGATTTGATAAAAAGGGATCCTTAGGTTGGATTCTAATAAAAGTAAGAACTATAGGTTTAAGTAATGGTATTTCAGAGGATATTTGAGTAGGGTTTGGATAAGCCAAATGTCTTTGGAGGTGTGATTTTTAGATAAGAGGAAAAACCCTTTTATAAGAGAGGTGACAGTCACTTTAGGAAAAGCTCGAAATATTATTTTATTATTAAAATAATCTTATGTTTATAATGGCTCCAAATGGATTTATTTCTAATATAAGGTGGGTATGGGACTAAATTCTCTCAACCAATATATTTTATATAAGTTTATATCACCATCTCAATCTTATCTTTTAGATTTAACTCTAAGTTAAATAGTTTATCTTTTACCATGCCTTCTTGTATTATTATAAAAAATGGTTAATAAACTTATATAAAAAGCCAAGAGAACCCCAAGTGGTTCATTAATGGCATATATATCATTATATAAGTCCTTTTACTGAACTATAAATGTTTAATGATATTATATTATTTAATAATATTGTATTTGTTTTAAAAACTCATTTATGCCCATTTTGACACAATTTACTATTTGATTTTTGTGAAAGTTAACAAAACATGATTAATTTAAAAAAAAATACATTTAATAATTCCTAACATGTCATATTAACCTATAAAATTCTTGTAATGACGTAGAAGTCCCAATTTACATTTATTTGGATATTTATAATATTAATTATTTTAATCTTTCATTAATAAGTTAATTACTGCATCATCATTGTGTTATAAATAAATTTAATTATTTAGTGTCTAAAAATTATAAATAAAATATCATTATATATGAATTTTTTTATTTTTATAATTAATATTTATAGTTTAATTTATCTTAGGTATAACCTTATATTAAAAATGTTTTAGTTATTAAAATTTGGATTTAACACTTTTAACTCTTCTTTAAATAAAATAATAATAAATGTCCTAATGTAATACAAGTGGGTAAAATAGGATCATATTTTATTCATAAGGTTGATTTTGGCCTAAATACACTTATCCAATAGAATTAGGACATGTGTTAGGGTAATTATAATATCATTTTTACCTTTGATTACCCAATTTACTTTTAACTTCGATAAATAAAATTCAAAAGTTACTATTCAAAAAATTATTTTCATCCTATTGAATAACATTATACTTACTAATGTCAACTGTATCTCTCAGATTTTTGAAATTCAATTCATAGAAGCAGTAAAATTACGTTTTATGCAAATTTGCATATGTGCCTAGAAGGTCGGTAAATGACGTTAAAAAATTCAATAAAATTTTATTCATCTAATCTTATTATAAATTGAAACCATTCAATTACATTGAACTTATATATGTATTATGTAACTATTTTGACTTTAAAATAAATTTAAATAAAAAAAATAATTATTTAAATAAAATTCAGTTTTAAACAATAACTGCGTTTTTTACAATTCATCAAAAAATGAATGTTTTCATAAAAATACCAAAAATTCATCCTAATTTAATTGTAATAATAAAAATCCAAAAATGAATTCCATTTCGAAAAATAAAATTTATAAAATTTTAAAATGTGGGTATTACTATTCATAACAGCTAGTTTGATTGGTCGTGGTGTGCTAGAACTTGAAGTTGCGTACATCACAAGTTATTGTATTATTAAAAGATAAGAATACTGTGGAAGATTGAGGTGTTAAAAATATAGAATAAATAAATTTAAATTAATTATAATATAGAATTCATTTGATAAAATCTAAAATCAATGAACGATAAATCAACGCATCATCAAAACGATATGGGGAATGGTACCCACCAAACGACCAAATGGAAACACCATTATAAATTACTAAGATAAAGAGGTATACACCATAGGATAGATCGTGAAATGATCTTCACCTACTATTACCACCTATGGGTAAAACAATGCTCCACCAAAATTTAGTCAAGTAATGTCACCACCAAGATGTATATTTTTGGTATGAGACATGACAAGTATGAGAAATTTTCCCATGTTTGGGTGAGTATAAAAATCCACTATAGGAATCCCCAAAACCATAGGGGTAATAATAAATACATTTTACCTTATGTAAATGGAATTAATGAAATTATATAAAAGAACCAAAATTTTCTTTTGGAGAGAGAACATGATACATAAGGGGGAGATTCCTCCTAAAAGAACATCTACATGAGAACCAACATGAAAAATGGAGTATCCAAACAACCTAGACCAAGAAATATGAGTATCCTCTCTAAAACTATAGTAAAAAAACACTCCCCTACCCCAAAGAAGAGTACTGATAAATGTTTCAAACAACTCCAGTGTTGGACCCCTACACCACCCCAGCACAAAATTGGAGGGATAACCAACTCGGTATATAGGGGGTTCATGCCTTGTGTATGGGGGGTGTGGGTAACCAACCTTACCAATGTTATGTTGGAGGCCCATGTCTTGACATAACCACACTTCCATGTGGGTTTCAAACATGATTACACTCTGCTCGGTATTAAAAAATTCTGTTAGTCATCCTAAAAAGATATGGTGACTAATATGATCATAACACCTTTCATCTCACCTCTAATACCGAATAGAATAAAACCACCAAGTACATCATGAAACATTATTCCGGATAGACTAGCCATGTTCCCAAATCCATGTCCCAAGAAAGAATATATGAAAATTAACTATGGAGGTAAAAGTACATGACATGTATTATAGGTTACACAATTTGTAACGCCTTAATTTCTGGTTTTTTCATGTAATTCCCCAACACATGTAATGTGCAAGTTTTCCTATATAGAATGTATGATAGAGTACATGATATGTGGGGCTGATGGGGTAATCTATGTTTTCCACAACATCCTACATCATGTAGGTTTCGACATGCACAATGTGTCATAGGGGAAAAACAATGTGTTGTATTCACTAGCTCCCTAAGTGGTTAATAAAGGGGTGTATGATTCACGTAAACAAAGTGGTATGTGATGTGTGGTCATGAACCACATTAAATTTATAGAAAAATGACCACCTCCGAATGTAATCCTTATACATTCGGTCATGTACTTCCTAGAATATCATGATGTGATCCCTTTAACTAAACAACATGTGATATTTATCATTGACTAAAACCCTATCCCTTGATATTGTGAACTATATGAAATGGTGATCTCAAACACATGTTTTGTTCTCATTATTTAAATCCCATATTATAAAAAATAGCCAAAATTTCCCCCATCACTGTTCTCACCTCCTATCAACCCAAAAACACTACAAAATACCTCATCCATATATATCACTCCCCCAATTATAAATTTATTTCCATATATGGATATAAATAGAATTTTAAGCTATATTTAACACATATACATTATTTTGATTATCTATACACTTTAGGATCCCACAACATCATGCCACTGAAAATAAATAACCACCTGATCATCCTCATATATGAAAAAATCATTACTAATAATCCCAAATCATCACTCATAGACCTAGATTCTAATTGCATGTCCATATAGAAAAATTTATGTTGAATTTTCATTCAAAATGAATATAATAATGAATTTTAGAAGAATGAGGGAGGAAAAACAATGGAAAATCATAAAAGTGAGTTAAAAAAGGGAATTAGTAAACTCGACCCATGTTTGTTGGGTGGGAAATTCAATGAAAACTGGAAGGGTTGCATAACATCCATGAATTTCAAGCTAAATTAATGGAAGACTGTAATTTTTTTGGGGAAATTCCATTTATAATAAAACAATAACATGATATTATTTCTTAGTATCATAAAAAATGAAGAAAAAAAGAATAACAACAGTATGACCCACTAACAGATTGATTACTAATGAAGAATGTTCCCCTAAAGGTCATTGTTGGTAATTTCTCTAGAGAATTCCATTCTTTAGGTTTTTTGGATTATCCATATCTTCCTCATTATCCCCTTGATCTACTCCTCTAACATTCACTCTGAAGATATTTTTTTTTTGAATATTATCCATATTTAGAGGAATAAAGGATGTTTTAATAGGGTTGATTTAGCTCAAAAAGATATTAATTAATTAATTAATCTGCCTGTGATGGTTTGAACTCAAGGACCCCAATAAGATTAAATATTACACCACTCAAAGGGTAAGTAAACTATTTAAAAAGCAATCAAATTATCAATTTTCCCATCATCAACTTCATTAATAAAGAATTTCATTATTCCCATGAACACACATCTCCTAACTAAATATAATATATTAAGTCTAATACTTTAATATTGAGGAATCAAAACACCAATAACACCATGATGTCTTGGTCACTCATCCAAAATAATTTATTTAAAATTTGTAATGTTTAAATAATAAAACACGGGTCTCTACAATTTATATGTAAATTATTTTAATAATAATATAAAATTTACACTAACATTAACATTTTATGAAAAATATATCATCCTTATTTAAATTGGATATTTATCACAATTATAAAATTAATTTGAAAATATGTAATAAATATTATTAATCTAGATAATGAGTGAATTAAATAGAGTAAATTGATATTTTTTAGTAACAAAATAAATAATGGTAAATAAAGTGTAATATGGAAGAATACACAGAATATGACAACGTGAATATGTAAGTGTGAACAAAATTCACTTTACATAGTTATATTAGCTTAATTTTAGAATTAATTATCTTGGATCATTAAGGGAAGTTGTAGATCATTTTGAGGTGTAGTTGAGATAATGGTAAAATAATATAATCAATTATTTTCAAATGAAATTCCACCTTCAATAATGAAAAATACAGATTTTGTTTCATTTATACTCCCAAAAATATTTATTGGTTTATTTATATTTCACAGAATTTGTCTTTACCCAAGATATGTCTTTAATTTAAAGTAGATTTTGAGGTTTAAAGGGTAACAACCAGGAATTTGCCCCCGTTTGGGCCTTCGGGCCTCTGATTTGATCTTCGAGTCCTTTAAGGCCTTCGAGCCACCCAAGCCTTTAGGCTAGTAAGGCCTTCGGGCTACCTCAAGGCCTTCGGGCCACCTTTAGTGCAAATGAAAACTAGACAACCTACAAGGAACAAGCTCTACAGGAGGATGAGTGAGGAACTTTCACCATATCAGAAGCTACACGGATTGCAAGAATGAGAGGGTATGACACCTTCCATTAGAAAATGTCTGTGCATGCATGAGATAGCCTAGCCGAACAGCCATGCGAAGGTGGAGATCTGATTTTCCGATGAAGATTTTGGGAGGAGCAGTTCCAAGTATTCTGGGTTGTATGTAATGTTTGAAGCCTACGAGAAATGAATTCCTCTAATGGCTATAGGGCCATGTAATACATATGCTTATGGGAATTGTAAGGGTTCCACCTCACCCCTTGAAAGGTGGATTACCAAAAATCAATAAAAAATGAAGGCCTTTGGGACATTGGATAGATGGATGAGGTTTTAAGGTTCATTTATATCTTAGAATGGTTAAGTGTGGTATTCCTTCCAATTTATATCATTTTATTTTTTACTATAATTATTTTTTATAACATATTTTAAAATTCAATTTTATACGCTACACTACCACAAATACGGGTAAGGGATGTGTGTTGGTTTTATTAGTGATAATCAGAAAGAACTGATAAAAGTGAGACTTTTATCAGCTATAACCAAAACGGCTAATAAAACGGAAACTTTACCAGTGCTAATAATACCACTTATAAAAGTTTTCAATAGAAAATATTACTAATTTATAAAAATATATTTTAATTATATTCAAAAATAATGTTTATAAGTATACATTAAATAAAAAACGCTTGTTTATTATGTTTATTTTGTTTTTGTTTTATTTATGTTCATAAGTTTTAGTTATATCATTATTATATATTTATTACACTACATGTTTATAATATTATATATAAATACTTTTTAATATATATATATATATATACTTATTATATATATATATATATATATATATTTATGTTTCCAAATGAATGGGTCAATCGATGTGTACGTCTTTCTCATGAATATATGTTCATTGTTTTCCCTAATGTTTTCCATATGTACTATATTACTATATATACTAGGTGTATTCATTCATTTCTTCTATATATGAAGATTTATCATCTAATAAATACTTAAAATCACGATAAATATATTTAAATAATCAATAAATGTATTTATTATATTTAAAAATATAAATATTTAGTTATATATAATTATTTACTTTTTAAATATATTACATATAATTATAATTATATATTATTAATTAAATATAATATGTTTAAATAATTAGAAAATTACAAAATATTTTTTAAAGGTTAAATATGTATATTTATGAATACCTTTTGAATATATTTATTTATAAATAGAGTTGTTTAATGAATACATACAAAAATAGACACACACACACACATACATGTATATGTATTTAAATACTTATCAAATTAAAATTAAAAACAATATATCAATTTATATTTATATATATTTAATTAAAATTTAAATTATAAAATTATATATATTTAATTATAATTTATACACAAACACAAACACAAACACAGACACACACACATATATAATTATAATTTAAAATATTAAATTATAATATATATATATATTTATAAAATTATAAATGTAATAAATATATCGGTTATAATTTTATAATTATGAATAAATAGTACGATTTATTAGCTCCAATTAAAAAGTAGATGATAAAAAATCCCTTTACCATTTCTTTTTTAGTTATGATAATGATCAGGCTTTATTAGTGATAAAAACGCTGTTAATGGCCAGTTTTATCAGTGCTTTCAGTGGTAGCGCTGTTAAAACATACTTTTATCAGCGCTGATAAAGGCTTGTTTTATCAATGCTTTTAATTATAGTGCGGATAAAAAATACTTTTATCATCGTTTTTTATCTATCCCTGATAAAAGGGTCGCATGGTTTTATAAATAAACCCTAAATTAATCCTCCTTCATTGCACCCCTAAAGCTCTAGTAGAAGTGGATCCCTAATGTTGTACCTGTCGCTATCACCGACTCCTCTCCTCCCTCCTCTCCTCCCTCCTCTTCCTCCTCGGCCACTGACTTCTCCAACACCGCGAACCAAGCATCACTGTGTGGTTATCCTCTGGCGCAGCTCTCCTCCACCGGTATCTCTCCTCTACCACTCCTATCCTTTATCACAGCTCTCCTCCCCTATTTCCTCTCCTCGACAACACCTCTCCTACATCACGTCACTCCTACACTACGAACACACCTCCACCGCATGGTTAACCACACCTCTATTTCTAGTTTTTTCCTATTTCTCATTGGGTTCAATTATTATAGTTTGAAATTGATGGTGATTTGTGAATTGTATGGGATAAATGCCTCGCTAAAAATCATGGTCGTTGGTGGTCCTTGTTTTTGAATTAGTTATATTTGGTAAAATTTAATTTTCCTATACAATATTTTGAATTGGTTGATTTAAAAATCATCAATGCAATGTGGGTTTTCATCATGGTAGAATATTAATATTGTTATTTCTTGAAACTTATGAATTTAAGTGGGTGAAATGTATTTTAGTGGTGTTATTAGCCTAATATTTTGTTTCTTATATCAAATTATGACCTAGTGGAATATATTTTTTAATGGTATAATTCTATGTGGTAATATTAACCCATAAAAATATTTTTAGGATTCAGTAATATTTTATGAATTCTCTTTAGCTTGAAACTCAAACTTAGAATTTTATTAAATAAGTGGAAAATGATTTGGAAGTTTCAATATTCATGAAATGTATTGTAAAAGGGGGATCCTATCGACTCTAAATGTGATGAAAGGAGTATTCCAATATTGTAAGAGAATATTTATTGATGATTTCCCATGCTTATAAAATTTAGTAGAGAATATTTCCATGAAAACAGTAGTACTAAACTTTTTTTCCACTCAGGGAATTATTGAACGGAGAAATTAATATAATATGTGTCATCATTTCACCAAATACAATTATAAGAGATTTCAAAGTAAGTGGAATTTATATTTTTTTACATAAATAAAATTTTGGGAGAGTGATAA
Source organism: Viscum album (assembly GCA_963277665.1). Lineage (NCBI taxonomy): Eukaryota > Viridiplantae > Streptophyta > Magnoliopsida > Santalales > Viscaceae > Viscum > Viscum album. Next base: position 685,292,519 of record OY728142.1, on the reverse strand, counting down.
TGTACTATAAAGTGACACCCTTATTTCATAAGGTAGAGGATTTATCAAAGTCTCTATATTTTTCCATGATGATGTTTATTTTCTTAAGATTTTTTTTGTCAAATGTGTAGTAGGAATCATGATGAATCCATGAATCTAAAGGTACCTTAAATGTGGGGTAGGAAGCATGATGTGATTATCTTTTGGATTCATGATAGTGGTCAAAAATAATTATTAGGGGGAGGTTTTCAAGAATTAATTGATAATTGGTATTGGTATTGAATTTATTTTAAATGTTTTAATATTGGATTTATTTGATATAGGTTAGTATTGGAATTATTCGTAACATGTTGGCAATATATTTATTGGAAAAAATGTTATAAAAATGTGTTTTATAATCATGGATATTGATAAATTTGTTTTCAACATATGATGATTATTGGTGTTGTATTTATTATGAACACATGATTGGATATTGGATGATGTTCTGGAAGTAGATTTTTGGAATGATATATGGTTGTTATACAAGTTATTATAAAATATTTATTATATATTTTTTGTAAGTTATTCTATAAGAGGGGATAAAGATGTTCAAAAGAATAATTCTAGAATTTTAATAACGAAATTGAGTTGGATGGAGTTTATTTGTTAAATTTCAGAAGATATAAAAAATACCATGGAATGTGTATCAATGATACACCATGAGTAGAGTTACTATAAAAATGAAAAATGCATAATAATTCCTGTATATATAAAATTATACAGGACACATTTTAAATGAAATGGAAAAGTACTGATAGCCTTATAGTGGTACAAGAAGGTCTCATGTACCAATGTGTATGGTACTTCCATAGGAGAATATGTTGTTATAGGGAGGGATAATGGGGTTTTTGATGATTTTGGGAAGTAATTATAACATATATATAGAGAGAGAGGATATAAGTAACATCCTAACACCATATTTCACTCTGATAAATCTACATCATTCGATGGTTTGTTTCACGAGGAATAATTCACACCATGTATAGGTTCCCATGAGAATTAATATCCAAGATGTTTTGAAGGTGACTAGTATATCACACTATGGGAGATGGAATATAAATATTCGTTAACTTTTTAATGGGAATATAGATAATTCCATTTATATATAAGAGTTTTTCATGTAATGGTAATAATGGCCACGCTATGGGGGGACGGTGTAAGAGTTATTTATATCATGGGGATCTGAAACATTTCATGAAGTGTCTTAGGAAGAACTTGGTTATTATACCTACTTTTTGATTTCCATTCTATATAGGAAATCTATAAATGAATGATTAAGTATACTTGGAGTCCATGTTAACATAAAATTATGGAGAAACTCTTGTTGTCATGTTCTAGTAAAAGAGTAATTATGATATATTCTACATTACATTTTTTTGGAGTGAGATATGAACTTTGGAGGTTAACAATTACAATCTATAATAAAGAGTATCACACCATGTAGTAGATTAATATTGATCCTATGGTTTCAAAAGGGAATGAGATTTATATGGTGATGAAAATATTCATTCCTATAAGTATTCAAGTTAATATATTTAACAACCCAACACAGGTCGACATGACAAGTCACCCAAGATGGCTCGGTATAAGGCATGAAGCCCATTGCAGATCACTATGGTTTGGCGATAACCGAATGGGTATTGACATAAATAACTATGAGAATGATTTCACCCTAAAAGATAATAACTAAAATCACTGAAAATAAATTCTTAAAACAAGTAATAACACACCTAGAAAGTCTGAGTCCATTACAATATCCCCCTATAATGACTTATCATCCCTGAGAAGTGTCTCTACTGGTCTTGCTCGACTAGCTTGTACCACTGATCCTGCGCATCAGACTCCTGATTCCAATATTATTTTGGAATACTCCCACGATTCAAAAAACTCAAATGTTAGACATCATCTTCCTTATCGATACATTTTCAATCCAATCAATAATTCATATTTTATGTTTCTCAAACAATGTCTAAATTACAGCAAGTTTTCTTACTTTACCAAGTGTAGATGTCTAGATAAAACTTCATTATGATTGGTCACATTATTCAACCCATGAATTAAGTGATAAACCATACTATCTCCCATCACCAAGTTCCCCTAACAACCCAAGCCTTGCACTACAGGTTAAAACCATTAATTCATTCTCGATCTCCTCTAATAGATACCCAAACTTGATTATCTATCATCTACCAGTGCAACTCATCCACTTATGTGCTCACACAAAACCAACCACCTCTACAAACGAGTTAGGATCACCTATACACCACTCCCAATCTTCACTAAGAAATTCCATCACTACCAAAACATAATCCTGAACATCATTTTCAGCTAAATATCGACACTCACAATAATTTTGAACCACTCACATACAATCTCACATCAATGAACCCAATGGAATAACTCAAGGACCCATCCACTTACCCTGACATGACTCTTATAGTTTGACTCTCCAAATCCTCACATGGGATTGTTATTGACCAAAAAATTTATAGGATTTTCATAAAACACAACTAATCCTTACTCAAATTACAAACTATCATGATGAGCTAACACCCACAAAGAATTTCCAAACATGGATTTCACCATCACACTACTCATCCCTTGATTGGTCATAGATCATTCCATAAACGAAATGATTGTCTCACACACTTATAACACCATGACTTAGGGGTCTCTTACTTAACACATTACAGAGGTGTTTTTCCATGAATACACTATGTCCTTTTCAAGATTGAATTATTAAGGATTCTATTAAAAGTTAACAATTTTAATGTATTTTTATTTCTAATTTTTAAAACCTTTATGTCTATTTAATAACATTTTTTAAGAAATATTTATAATAATGTTTTCAATAGTAATCTATTTCCCTTCAAATAAATTTAAATATAATTTTTACTTCAATGTTTTCAGAAATTGTAGTGAAAAAGGTTTGTATTTTCACTTATATTATCTTATTAGGACTGTTTTCCATCTAGTGATATTTTAGTCACAATTTATGTACTATCCCGACCCCAATTACCCATAGTTGGTGTATTATTACATATCATTGGCATGATCCCAAGAGGTCAATTCTCGAAAGACCAATCAGTTTAGTAGCATTGGAAATACTAGATACATACATAAGGTTTACATTACATTATGAAATAAAAAACAACAACATTGTGCCCCCTTTAAACACACTCATATCTCTTATCCTATCCTAGAAGGTCAGTAATAATATAATTCTTCATATCCTGGAGAAAATAATACATAGGATGAGGTGAGCTCATATGTTCAGTAAGGATAAAAAAATAGTGAAAACTTTTATAAATAAGCATAAACATTTAAGGCAGTGTATAAGATTAAAACACAAGCCTTTTAAACATAAACTTCAGCATAATATGGAAAATATAAATCAAATAATTACATTTACTTATTCAAATGGATGTTCTAATAGTCAAATAATCACATATAATATCAATAGCTAATTTCATAATGATAGAATTCATAATGCTGGACATCGTAACCACATAGTCAAAGCCTTATGATAAGACTACAAATTAGAATTTGTAAAGGCCTTGTGCCAAGACACTAGTTTGTCTCCTGAGACCTACTGATGCATCAAGGAGCTATAGTGGGCTCCACCTGTTACATACTATGCCCAATTAATTCCACAAATGATATTTTTGAAACATAATATAAACATTCATATTAAAACTAGCATAAGAAATGTCAATATTTTAACCACAATCCATGAATGGTATAAAAATAGCACATGCACAGTCAACCATAACTCATTCAATAAAATATAGATGATTCTATTATAATAAATCAACCCCAATCCAGAATAATGAATAATATTGACATAGATGAAAATAATCATTAAAACCATTTGAGAGAAATATCCCATTTTTTCATGAAAACATTTAAAAGTCTCACTATTTATCAAGAAGATGATAAAAATAGATTTTTGAATCAAAATGTCTCATACCAATTTGAATTTTTTAAAATTAATTTTAATTTTAAAACATATAGGTCCATATAAATAAATCATTAAAAACATTTTTAAAACATGTACATTAATGATAAAGGTTTAGAAGAATAAATCTTCAAAACATTTAAAATGATATTTTAGTTAGAGTTCCTAACCAAATGAGAGATGATTGAATAAAAATAATCAAGTTAATAAAAACAATCAAGTTAATAAAAACTTTATAATATAATAAGAATAGAGGGATTCATGATATACTATGTCAAATTATAGTATATACACCATAAAAAAGTGACTTGGCGCATAACAACAAAGAAGTATCAATGGAATATAAATTGAGATGAAATCCCTCATAAAGACCGTATATTAGATTAGGGATAAATCAAAGACATTATTATGTGTGAGAAATATAAATACACTCAATATGATTGGATATTCAGTGTAAATAAATCAGAGGTCATTCACACATATTCTTGTAAAAACGAAAAAATGACTTGGATGTTTAACTCAATGAATATAAATTGAGTTAAGATTACCCTTATCAATTTAATATCAATGCATGAGAATTTATAAATAGAGTGATTATATGTATAAAAAGTATACCCACACAAAAGGGAGTGTAAATTACTAGATAAATTAATAAATAGTGATTTCACACATAATCTTGTAGTAAATTAATCAATGAAGTTTGTGTAAAACCCCATGAGTAGAAATTGATATTTGAAATTCCCTTACCGATTTGGTAACTTACGAAACATACACCCCATGAAAGATGGATCATAAAATGAATATGTAAATACCCATAAATTAATGTATATTACAAAAATAATACAATCATGTGTAAGTACTTACACCACACAAAAATAAATAGTGGCAATATATCATGAATCTCACGGGAATAAGAAGTGAGATGAAAACACCTTACCACATTGTAATCAATCGTGTCATATGACCAAAAGTTAATAACCACCAAATTAATCATAGAATACCATGAATATAAGGATAATAATAATAATATATATCAAATATAAGTACACAATACACCACATGAAATAAATAAGTGGAAAACAATGGAAATATCATGGAATTAAAAGTGAGATAAGAAACCCCTTACCCCATGTCCGACTTGACTCGTATGTTCCGTGTTATTACTGAATAATAAATAGAAGTTAATTTATACCTCCTTAATAAAAATTTTCAAGTTTTTTATTCCCTATTATATCACTTATTACCTTGCTATACCAATTATTTAATGGTTTGAGTTCATATCGTACATTTTGTCTATGTTCGGAACTTTAGTAAAAAATAAACTTGTTATAATTAAAAATTTTCCATGTGGTCAAAATTAAATTATCTCAAGAATGATATTATTGATTTAGATATCATATGTATTATATATATCCAGTGTGTATGTATTTATAATATTCCATATCATTTGAAGTTAAGAAATGAAACACACCATTCACGGAGATGGTAAGTCATACGTACGCATGAACGCTACTTTCACTTCTATTTTATATTTAAAAGAATGAAAAATTAATAACACATAGGTATATTATAATTCTATTATAGTATCTATGTTATGTAATATAATTAACTCCATCCTTTATACATTCAACATATGTCATGAACAAGTCACATCACTTTAAGGGGGCGGTAGTCCACACTTCCTCAAATAAATTATCATATTTACCCATTATGGAAACCATAAAAGTATGATATAAATGAAAAATACATAATTTTAGAGACAATATAAATATAATATATATCACATGTAAATATAGTTCCATATTAATGGCCCCCATAATTGGTTGGTAGGATAAGATTGAACAATCATCGTTTCGTGAGTCCGTAGTTCACCATCCACAGTAACAGTATGTTCTTTACCCATTAGACGTAGGTGTGTGTAAGTGTAGTTTGAATACTTGTAATATAAAAAACATAGTATACTGAGGATAATGGTTTTTTTTATAAAATATAGAAATAAATGAGTTCATGGGGTCGGAGAAGTAAAATAATAGAAAAGAACTTAAGAGAAGACGTTACTTTTAAATTGGGTAACTCCATTTGATTTGAACCAAGAGGATTTCAGGAAGTGCCTTATACCTAATGTAGGGATTATAGGTAGAAGATATGTATCTTGAGACCTTATTTGGGAAGATTTTGGACAAGACAAGGGTCTTGATAGGTGTGAGTAATGGGTTAGATGTGAGGGTTTTTTTATAAGGGGGGTAGGGCTCTTTAGGAACGTTTGAAAATATTATTTTATTATATAATGATTTTCGGTTTCTAAAGGTACAAATATTATTAAATTCAAAGATAAGATGAATATTGTTTGAAATACTATCATCCAATTATTTTAAAGGTTTTTAATATTGTTTTAATCATTATTATCTTATTTATTTAAATCATTCATTAATAAGGTAAAAACTGCATCAATATAGTGTCATAAATAATTTTATTTTTTTGATGTCTAATTTTTTTTAAAGAATACCATGATGTAGTAAATATTTTTAGCTTTAAAGTGAATATTTATAGTTGAATATATAACTTATATAACCCCATGTATGAATTTATTTACTAACAGATATATGTTTATGTCATTTTTGTCATCACTTTACATTAATTAATATAAAGTGTTATTATCACTCTTAAGTTACCCCATGGGGTCCCAAAACCTTCCCAAGGATTCCCATGGTTGAAAAAATATCAACCAATAGAATTAGGACACATTTTTGGGTAATTTAACATTATTATACTATTATTTTTATCTTGAATTACGATATTTACATTTAACCGCAGTAAATAAAAGTCCAAAGTTACTATCCACCAAAAATTATTTACAACTTATTAAACAAAAATTTACTTACTAATAACAACCATGTATTTCATATTTTTTAAATTCAATTCATAGAAGTGGTAAATTTTCATTTTAATGAAAAATTTGGGTTTTTAACTACCACTTAGTGTTTTCACTATTCATCAAAATTTGAAGTTTTTCAGAAAAATACAAAAAAATAAGCATAAATATATTTGATATTCTGAATTAAAAAATGATATATATTTTAACTAATTAAAAACATATAATTTTCATAAATTAATTTAAAATTATTTACCGTCATCATAACAAAAAACGTGTTTTTAAGAAATAATAAATATCAAAAGATTGACATTTGTTTATTTCGAATTTCAAAGTGAAATTACTTACAATGACCAACATTATATTAAACAGTAAAAATATGATATAATTAAACTTTAAAACTAATTAAAAATATAATCTAACAATATAAATACATTAGATTAAAAAGGCAGTTTTGAATTAAAATATAGTATTTTTCACTATTAAAAAAATGAATTTTATAAGAAAAATACCAAAAATTTACCCAAAGTAAATTTTGATGTCCTGGTTCTAATTTTTTTTTTCAAATAGAAAAAATAATAGTGTCAAATATTGGATTTAGAAAGGGTTCTCCATTAAAAGGCGGAAAAACTGCATTTTTTATGAAATACTTCTTGTATCTAAAAAATTGAATTTGTTCTTATATTATGTCTAAGAAGAACAAAATATGAATGTTAAAATTATATGTGATATATATATAAAATTCAAAATGTGGTTATTACTATTTATAAATGCATTCTAAATGGCTAGTTTGATAGGTCGTGGTGTGCTTGAACTTGGTGTTGCGTACATCACATGCTATTGTATTATTTAAAGAGAAGCGTACTGTGGAAGCTTGGGGTGTTACATTCTTCCCTTCTTTAATAAATTGCATCCTCACAATTTGAAATTATTTTCTTTAAAAAAAGGTTAAAAAAAGAAAATACCTTTGTGTAAAACCCACATAGAAAATAGGGTTAATAAAATTTAGTCTTAATAAGAGGTAAAAAATATGAAAAAGTCACCACAAAATTAGGATTTCGAATAGGAGAACATTGGTGAAAATTATAATTGGAGGGAAAACGTAAATATTTATAGAGAGTGATTGAGGTCATCAATCCCAAACAAGTGAATAGAAAATTGAGGGCCTCAAAGCCACAAATCTATGATGAATAACTTCAGGTATTTGGATAATATATTTTTGGGTTTAAGATACTTTCCCTATGGTTTAAGAATTAATTTCTTCATAGAATAAGATAAAAAATATGTGATATGTAGAGTTCCATCCTTTAACTAATTTCTACCACAAAATCATCTTTCACTCAAAACGATGAGTATTCATGATGACTTGGTCACACCTAAAGTGCTGGAATCAACTTATAGAGAATCACATAATCCACAAAGGATGAACTATATATTTCCCTTGCCTTTAGAGATTAACCAAAACCAAAATGGTTAGTACAAGATCAGATGATCCCCAAAAAGGATAATCCTTTAAAGAAAGAAATACTAATCTTAATTTCTAAAATTAAAACCAAAATACCCAAAGTTCAATAAATACCATTCAATAAAAAAAATTTGTAAAAAATTTCAATATAATTCAAACAAAGATTGAAACCCAAAACTCAGAACAATTTGATTACGTAGTATTCCACGATAAATTGTATCTCCAAATAACATCAACTACTCTTAAAGTCACATACTTAAAGTAATTAACCAAAGCACATATTCTATATGATATGTTAATCATTTCCTTAAATAACCTAAATTTATATAATACACAATAAAAACATAGATAAAGATCCAAAATTAATCCTAAAATGAAATCCCATAGTATTCTACTTTAAATAGGCATATAGAGTTCCCAAACGAGCGAATGTATTCCAAAATAACATTTATCACTTAATCAGAAAATCATTTTCCTACACTAAGGATACCCATTTGATAAAACATAAGATCCCAAATCAACTAATTATTGATCAATAAAAGTATTTAACTAAAAATAACTAGTCACGCTAACCAGGGACTTCACGTAGTCCAGTGGTAGACGATAAATCCCAGTCACACATTGGTTGTGGGTTTGATTCCCATAGTATTGTCTGACACGATGGGTTATCACACTATATATGTGTTGTCATTTTTCAAAAACTATATTTTATAACATTCCAAAAATGACATAAATTTCTCAAAATAACCATAACATAATTTAACCACAAATGTTATCTCATACCTCGAATTTTCATCTTAAAAATTAATAACCTATAATTGACTCAAATTCAAGGATCATATAAACCCAAATTGTTATTTATAACTATATCCACAAAAGAAAAGATAATTCTTCCTCAAATAGTATTTTTACATAACAAACTGTAGGTTTACACATACAAGGGAAAATTATTCCAATGTAATCCCATCAATAAAGAGCACTAATACTTTTAAACATTTCACCATCCATTTATTTCCACATAGGTTCTTTCTTGACAAAGATGTTATCCTATATAATAGGTCGTTGACTTGAGTAATTCCCATGTCCCCTACAATTACATTAAATGACTATAAATGGATTCTTGGGATCATTTTTATTTTCTTCCATAGTACTCTTCATTTTTCCTCGACAATTCTTTAATTTATGTCCTTCTTTCCTTCACATAAAGCATTTATTTTTTCCATTGAGACACTCTCCTGGGTGTATCCTTCCACATTTCCTGCATGATATAAAATGAGATTTCTTTTCTCCATGGTATCCACTGCTAGAGCGCTTATCATTCACCACCTTTCTCTTCTTTGTTGAGTCTATGAGTTGGGTAATATATATGTTGTTGACCATATTTTTGGATGAATAATTTTTCATAAACACAGTATCTTTACTCCAATCAACATTCCATTTCATTGCTCATTTCCACCACCATTACCACCTTTTAAATCATGTTCAATGTTACTATGGCTTCCTTGGAATCCATCCGTTGACTAAAACCAGAAATCATTGTGTGAGTAATAATAGTCATAAAATCATTTAGATAATAAATCATGACACATTATTTTCAATCTAAAACACGATAGGATTAACCAAGGTTATTTATTCTAATCTTATATTAAAATTTTTGAAATCAGTTTTTGAAGAAAACATGAATTATCATAAGCGTATCCCCCAAGAGTGGAAATACCAAGAGTGGAGTAAGGCCCATTTTTGTGTACTAGGATACCTCAGGTCAAGCCTGAAACTCCTTTTCTGAGTTGTCACTCTTAGTTACATCTACTCCAGAGCCACCTCTACCTATTTTTATCGAAACAGAGATGTATTTGTTTGGAAATCCCACATAATATTTACACTACCAAAATATTTGGACATTATTCTATACTAATCATCAAAGTCTATCTTATGGTAGTGTTTCTTAATCAAAGTTTTTCTAAATCTAGCTTCCATGGTTCGTACTAAACACTCTATGATACCAACTGTAACTCCTCGGCCCCTGTTACCCAGAGTCGGTGTATTATTTCAAAACATTATTACGATAATTAGAGATCAAGTGTCTAAAGACCAATTAGTTGTGTAGCCATGAAAATACTATATACATACATAATTTTTACATTACTTTATGAAATGAAAAACAACAAAATTGTACCCCATTTGAACACACTCATATCCCTTAGCCTATCCCTACAGGTCAATCATAATATACTTCTTCACATCTTGGAAAAAACAAAACATAGAAATGGGTGAGCTCACATGCTTAGTGAGGATAACAATATAGAGGAAACTTTCATAAATAAGAGTAAACATTTAAGGCAATGTATAAGAGTAAAACACAAGCCTTTGAAACTTAACATTTAGTATAATAAGGAAAATATTAATCAAATATTTCCATTTACTTATTCACATGGATACTCTACTGGTAGAATAATCACATGTAATATCAATAGCTAATTTCATAATGATGGAATGCATAATGTTGGACATCATACCAACGTAGTCAAAGCCTCATGAAAATAATATGAATTATATTTTGTCAACACCTTGTGCCAAGACACTAGTTTGTCTCACAAGACCTACTAATGCATTGAGTAGCTATAGAAGTCTCTACCTGTCACTTACTAAGTCCAATTCCTTCCTCATATGAAACGGTAGAAACATAATCGAAACATTTATATTAAAAATAGCATACAAAATGTAAATATTTTAACTACAAACCATGAATAGTATAAAAATAGCACAACCACAATAAAAAATATCACATTTAATACTATGTGGAAGATTTTATTACAATAAATCAACCCCAATAAAGAATAATGAAGGATATTGACATAGATGAAAATAATCAATAAAACTATTTGAGAGAAATATCCCCTTTCTCTTGAAAACATTTAAAAGACTCCCTATTTATTAAAAATCTGTTTAAAATAGATTTTTTAATCAAAGTGTCCCATACCACTTTGAAACTTTTAAAAGGAATTTTAATTTTAAAACATTTATGTTCTTATAAATTAATCCTTAAAACCATTTTTAAAACATGGACATTAATGAGAAAGGTTTAGAAGAATAAATATTTAAAAAATTTAAAATGATATTTTAGTTAGAGTTCCTAACCAAATGAGATACCCTTGAATACAAATAATTGAGGTAATAAAAACATTATAATATCATGAGAATAAAGGAATTAGTGATATAATATGTCAAAGTACAATATATACACCAAGAAAATGTGAATTGCCACATAACAACAAAGAAGCCTTAGTAGAATGTAAATTGAGATGAAATCCCTGATAAAGACCATATCATTAGATTTAGGATAAATCAATGACATAATTATGTGTGAAAAATATAAATACACTCAATATGATTGGATAGTCATTGTAAATCAATCATAGGACATTCACACATATTCTTGTAAAAACAAAACCAATGACTTTGATGTTTAACCCAATTAATGGAAATTGAGTTAAGATTACCCTTATCAATTTCATATCAATGAATTTAGAATTTATTAATGGAGTAATTATGTGTATCAAAATTATATCCACACAAAGGGGAGTTTAAATTACTACATAAATAAATAAATAGTTATTTCACACATAATGTTGTAGTAAATTAATCAATGAAGATTGCGTAAAACACAATGAGTAGAAATTGATATTTGAAATTACCTTACCGATTTGGTAACTTATGAAACATTAAACCCATGAAATAAGGATCATAAAATGAAGATGTAAATACCCATAAATTAGTTTATATTATTCAAATAATACAATCATGTGGAAGTACATACACCACACAAAAGGAAATAGTAACAATATAGCATGAATCTCACGGGAATAAGAAGTGAGATGAAAACCCCTTACCATGTTGTAATCAATCGAGTCGTATGACAAAAAGTTAATAACCACCAAATAAATCACATAATACCATGAATATAAATAGACTAATGATAATATATCACAAATTTTAGTACACAATACACCACATGCAATAAATAAGTGGCGAACAATAGAAATCTCACGGAATTAAAAGTGAGATAAGAAACCCCTTACCTCGTGTCCGACTTGACTCGTATGTTCAGTTTTTTCTATAATAACAAACATAAGTTAATTTTCACATCCTTAAGAGAATTTTTCAAGTTTATTATTCCTTTTATATCACTTATTACCTTTCTATAACAATTATTTAATTGTTTGAGTTCATATCGTACATTTTGTCGATGTTCGAAACATTAGTCAAAAATGAAATTGTTATAATAACAAATTGTCCATGTGGTCAAAATACCATCATCTACAGAATTATATTAATGAATTTGATATCATATATTTCATATATATCCATTTTATATGAATTTTTAATATTCCATATCATTTGAAGATAATAAATGAAACGCACCGTTCATGGAGACGGTAAGCCTTATGTACACAAGAACGCTACTTTCATTTCAATTTTATATTTAAAGGAATAAAAACATAATAATACATAAGTATATTATCATTCCATTATAATATATATGTTATGTAATCTAATTAACTCCATCCTTTACACATTCTGTGTTTGTCATGAATGAGTCGTATCACTTTGAGGGGGCGGTAGTCCACACTTCCTCAAATGAAATTATCATATTTACCCATTATGAAAACCATAAAGATATGATATAAATGAAAAATAAAGAAGTATAGAAACAATAAAAATATAATATATATCACATGTAAATATAGTTCCATATTAATATCCACCATAAGAGTTTGTAGGAGAAGATTGAACAATTATCGTTTTCTGAGGCAACAATTCGCCGTCCACAGAAACAATATGTTCTTTACCCATTAGACGGAGGTGTGTGTAAGTGTAGTTTAAATAATTCTAATATAAACAACCTAGTATATTTAGGATACTTTTTTTGTTACAAACAAAAGTAATAAAAAGGTTTAGGGGGTTGGATAAGTAAAATAAAATAAATGAACTTAAGAGAAGACGTTACCTTTAAATCGGGTAACTTCCTTTGGTTTGAACCAAAAGGATTTTTTGAAGTGTCTTCTACCTAAGGTAAGTATTCTAGATGGAATAGAGGGATCATGAGATCTTTTTTGGGAAGAATTTAGTGTTTTCAATGGGCTTCATAGGTGTGAGTAATGGGTTATTGGTGAGAGATTTTTATAAGGGGGTGGAGGATCTCTTTAAGAAAGTCTGAAAATATTATTTTATTATATAATGATTTTCGGTTTCTAAAGGTCCAAAATTTATTAAATTAAAAGATAAGATGACTCTTGTTCGAATTAAAGTAATCCAATAATAATTTTACAGGTTTTGGATAATTTTTTTGTCTTCATTATTGTTTCGCACGGAATCCGGGGATGATCTCCTGGACGAGAGATTCAAACGTTCCGATCGGTTTCTAACGGGTTTGTTCGTAGAACCGGAAACATCCAATGATTCCACATCCGTTTGGACCTAATTTCCAAAGGCAGGTGCTCATTATCTTGTGGACTAATGAGGCTTAGGAATTTGCATTGGTCGAGAGGATGGGAGGTCGGACTCATCACACCTTTTTGAGGGGAATTATTGTCTACTCCGGGACTCTCTTTATAGATTTAATTTATGTTCGTGAATCCTTATTACATTACCAAGTATAAAATGAGCTTTCCCTTAGTTTTAACAATCAATAATCAAGTATGCAAGAAATTTAGAGAATCTTTTATATGTATTCGAGGTTCTTCATCAATAGAGAATCATCTATATTTGTTTAGAGATTCTTGGTCAATGGTATCCTTCAAAAACATTTATATAAAAAGTCTCTTGGTCATTATGATGACCAGACTGATTTTAAAGCCACTCAGTGGGGCACTTGAAGTTTATCGTCATTCAGAAGGACAGAGATTATTTCAAAGTTGGGATCGAACCCATAAATGGGCTACCTACGTATCCTTTGTTTTGGAAAAGGAATCAGAACCCACGTAGTTCGAGAAATGGAATATAATGTTTATGATTGATGGCTCAAAGATGAATGTCATAATTACTTTTACACTCTAAGCTCACGTGAGTCATGCTCTGTGTGAGAAACAAGAGGTATTGGTAAAAATTTAGACAATTGTGCCATGAAAGATGCAATCATAAGAATTTGTTTGGGGCTTATGTATGGATGACTGCCCAGATAGATGAAGGTTTAGGATTTACTTTTAGGGAGAAAATCCATGAACAAGGTCCGTAAAGTTATATGTGCTTCATGGAGATTTGAATACTCTAATCTTGGGGCTTACTCCTAAGGAGGATGCCTAAGTTAGGAGGGGACTTATGGTTGGGTTTTACTCCTGAAAAGGAAACCCAAATCAAAGGTAAATTAGGACTGGTTAAGAGAAATTTAAGGGACTTGGGGCTTACTCCTGAAAAAAAGGAAGCCCAAGGTTATGACTGAGTCTTATTCCTGAAAAGGAGACTCAGGTTAAGGGACTTGGGGCTTACTCCTGAAAAGAAAGCCCAAGGTTATTACTAAGTCTTATTCCTGAAAAGGATACTCAGATTAGGGCTTAAGGTTTAGGGCTTACTCCTGAAGAGGATGCCCATGTTGTGAGATTGGGATTGGGGCTTACTCCTAAGGAGGATGCCCATGTTTGGGAACTTTAAGAATTTGGGGCTTACTCCTAAGGAGGATACCCAGATTAAAGAACTTATAACTGGGGATTATTCCTGAAAAGGAGACCCAGTTTAAGGATTCTCTCATTTTAGTGACATAAGGATATTTAAATCACTAGGTTTTGAGAGATATTCCACAGAATTCCTTTCAGATAAGGAAGTCAAATCAAGAAATCATGCCATAAATGGCTTTGAAGAGTATCTTGAAGACTGAATCTTGAATAGGAAAGGTGAAATGGCTTAAGAGGGGTAAAATGGGAAAGATGGGCACCCAAAAATATAGGGGCGAGCAAGTCTTAAAAGGGGCGCAAGTCCTGCGGCGGCGCGCAAGTATTGGTCGCGCAAGTATACTTGCGCGACACATGGTGTACTTGCGCGATTTTCAACCAGCATTGAAATACTTGAGCGATTCTTTTTTAAACCCTTTAAAATCCTCTTGAGGTTCTTCCAGAAAGGGGACGCGCAAGTTAAATTGAAGGAAATAAGTTGGCGCGCAAGTGTTTTATGAGTTTCCACACTTAGGCCTTCCTTCTTCTCTTTAGATCATCCATTCTAGGTAAGAAATTACCTTAGAAGTGTTCTGGAAGCTTTGAGAAGAGACTTGGGCGTCGGGAGCTTCAATTCGAGTTTCTGGAAAAAGATCCTCAAGAATGGGGGGCCCACAGGGTCTATTTATAGGCAAAAGAAGACCCTGGGCGGTTACCGGGCGGTTACAGGGCGGTTATCACTTAGGTCGCGCAAGTCACTTGCACAACCATAAGGCATCGTGCAAGTACTTGCACGACCACTAGGCGGCGCGCAAGTGTACTTGCGCGACCATGAGGGAACTTGCGCGACCTATGGGCAATGTTCTCCTTGTTCATCCCTTTGTCGATTTTTGATGTTTCTTCAAAGGATGAATCACTTTATGCTCATATATTCCCCTTTTCCGATATTTAGATTCTGTGACGAAAGGAGCGTCAACAAAAGTCCCCCCTCAGAGTTGGATCCGGAAAGAAATGAGGATTTGACTCTGAGGAAATTGAATCCATCCAAAGGAAAAGGGGGGGGGGGGTGGGGGCGCAAGTCTTCAGGGCACAGAAGGCAGCGCGCAAGTGTGCTGGAACTTGACTTTTATTTAGAGTTCCTTTGTCTTTTGTGGGCAGTTTAAAGTCATTCATGCCAGACATAAAGGGGCTAATGATTAAGGTCGAAATAGCTTTGACCGAAATGGATTAAAAATGGATTCAATTCCTTGACAATTTATCTGAAAACATATTACCATACTCAAGTATGAGGGAAAAAATGTAAACTATGGCTTAATAATATTTGAATCTGAGGAATGATATGAAAAAAAGAGATAAAAGGCATTAGAAGAAGTAGTTTCCAAGAATGAAGTTACTATTATTTAACAAAACCCATTAGGGGGTTGAAATATGCAGGGCCACCTATGGGCATTGGATGCATGGTCAAATAAATAGCATCTTTTGGCTGACAAGTCTGTTATGTGGACTGTTTATGCAAGGCCACCTATGGGCACGTGCTGTATAGTCAGGCAAAAGAACTCCCAGAAATTTACTTTCCTAGTGCTAAAAGCTAGTGAAAGTTTATGGAGATTCAAATTTTCTAAAGTATAGAGTTTGTTGTATGGAAAGAGGTACTTGAATATGGAGAAGATATTTCCGAACAAGAAGATCGAAGAACTGGATGAATATCACTCCTACGAAGGTCTGACCCAAACGTAGGGAAGAAGAATAAACCATAGACTTGAATACTTTCAGATCATGAAAAAGGATATGGGACAAATATGTTAAGGATGGCTATTTTTTGCGGATCCCTACATATTGTCGTTTAAGACAAATAAGGACAAAAGAGGCATTCTTCCCAAGAATGAAGTTACTATTATTTAACAAAACCCATTAGGGGGTTGAAATATGCAGGGCCACCTATGGGCATTGGCTGCATGATCAAATAAATAGCATCTTTTGGTTGACAAGTCTGTTATGTGGACTGTTTATGCAAGGCCACCTATGGGCACGTGCTGCATAGTCAGGCAAAAAGAATTCTCAGAAGTTTGACATTTTTGTGACTAGAAGTCATGAAAAGGGTTATGAAGATCTGAAAATATTTAAGTTTAGGATTATAACACATAAAGATGGGTATTGTCCAATGTATATAGAGATACATAGGTCAATGAAAACCATAATCATGTTGTGGCTGGGTCCTAAATTGAAATTTTGGACTTCACTACGTATCTCATAAGAATGAGAATCAAGCCATACGTAGTTCTTGAAATGCAGTTTAACGTCGTGCAGGACGAAAGGATGAGTGATCTTAGTTTAGGGTCATAGAATTCGGACCATAATAATGAATACACAGTGTGTGTTTTCATGAGGACTTTTCAGCCAAGGGACTGAAAGTGAAATTTGGGGTTAGGCCCAAAAGACTTGGGACTGGATTCGAGGGACACTCGAATGTTCCTACGTATCCCATAAGGATGGGAATCAAGTCCACGTAGTTCTAGAATTACCCTTTGTACAAATTAGGTTCGTACATGTGAAGGGTGAAAGGGGACATTAGTGCAATGATGGTTTAACCTAAGATAAAAAGTTCAGGCATTACCATGTATGCACGTAGTCTTTTGAAAATGAAAACCATGATTGAAAAAATCAATGTCAATAATAGTTCTCTCTCAAATGAGGAAATCAAAGAATATTGTAGTTTATTTTCGTACCGGAAAAAAGTGTTTTATAGTTTAACGTCGTATAACAAGGACGAAAATGAATCAATGTAAAGATATTGATTCTAGGGGCGGTTTCACAAATCAACATCATATGAGATGGTGGTGAACCGATGTAAAGAGATTGTTTTTGGGCTTGAACCCTGGGAGGTTGCCTACATACCCAGCCTGGAGGGCAAGGATCAAAGTCCGTGTAGTTCAATGAAAGAATGAATTAATGATCAAGTTGTTCTTGGGGACAACGATCTAATTAAAATGTTGTTGGGACTTACACATGGTTAGCGGCCCAGAGAGAGTGTTATGGTTGATGTTCGCTCTAAGCCCACGTGAGTCATACTCGGTGTGAGAAACAAGAGGTGATAACAACCTTAACGATGCATAGTTTAATGTCGTGTAGGACCTAAAAAAGGGACTTATGCAGTTTAAAGTCTTGCAGTTATGACTATTGGTGCTGCACAGTTTAGTGTCATGTAGCAGGGACAAAATACAGTTTAATGTCATGTAGGACCTATCAAGGATTTTCTGTACAGTTTAGCATCATGTAGTTAGGACGATGGGGACAATACAGTTTAACGTCATATTGGACGAAAGGGGGATTGTGCAGTTTATTGTCATGCAGTAAGGACAAAAGAGTGTATTATTTTAACGTCATGTCGGACGAAAGTGCGAATAGTTTAAGGTCATATGCATGGACCGTGGATGGTGCAGTTTAATGTCATACTGCACTTTTGAGATTATATAGTTTAACGTCTTTCCGGACGTGAGGGACTTTTATACAGTTTAGCGTCATGTAGTTAGGACGTCACAGTTTAACGTCTTGCTGGACATAAGGGATTTACAAATAGTTTATCGTCATATACATGGACCAGGGATGATGCAGTTTAAGGTCATGCTGGACGGTTTATGGAACTTTTTCACAGTTTAATGTCGTGTGGGACGAAGTTGCAGTTTAAAGTCATACTGGAACATTGCTGTATAGTTTAACGTTATATACCAAGGAAGAAAGTGAACCAATATGAGGATATCAGTTCTGGGGACTTTTTACAGTTTTATCGTCATGCTGGACGTTGAAAGTGCCACACAGTTTAATGTCATGTTGCTAGGACACAATATAGTTTATTGTCATCTCGGACAAAATATAGGATCTTCTGTACAGTTTAATGTCATGTAGATAGGACAAAATATAGGTTAATGTCATCTCGGACATAATAGTAACCAATGTGACAGTTTAACGTCATGTTGGACGATAAGGGAACTAACACAGTTTAACGTCATGCTGGATGATGAAAGTGCCACCCAGTTTAATAACATGTTTCTAGGACAAAATATAGTTTAATGTCATCTCGGACATAATAGTAACCAATGTGACAGTTTAACGTCATGTTGGACGATAAGGGAACTAACATAGTTTAACGTCATGCCTGACGATGAAAGTGCCACACAGTTTAATGTCATGTTGCTAGGAGAAAATATAGTTTAATGTCATCTCGGACATATTAATAGACCAATGTGATTGTTTTGGATCTGGGAACAATATTTTGTGTTTATACAAAATACTTCTTCAGAAATCTGGCATTAGTTGGAGTTGTGATGTGTTCTCCATCCATTGAGATTAGAGAATATGCTCCATTGGAGTAGACCTTATGTATTGAATAAGGTCCTTCCCATTTTGGTTCAAGCTTGGGAGGCTTCTTTCCTGGTATCATTGGTGCTCTGAGAACCAATACCAATTCTCCCTGAATGAATGAACGAAGACGAACTTTTTTGTTAAAAGCTCGTGCTATTCGATTCTGATAGATTTCCAAGTGGTGCAAAGTGCACAATCTTTTCTCATCTAACTGTTCCAATTCATTCAACCGCTTTTGGGATTGCTCATATGTAGATAACTGATCACAAATGGCTATTCTGAGTGAGGGCAATTGAACTTCAATTGGCAAGACTGCTTCTGTTCCATATACCAATGAATATGGAGTTGACCGCGTTGCATTGCGAGTGGTAGTCCGATAAGCCCATAAAGCATGAAAGAGTTTATCAGGCCATGACCTCTTATCTTTATCCACCATCTTTTGCAGTATATTTGAAAGAGTCTTGTTGAAGGCCTCTATCTGGCCATTAGCCGCTGCATGATATCAAGATGAATGGTTGGACTTAATTTTGTATTCTTGATACAATTTCTTTACCTCAGAAGAACAGAAGTTGGTGCCGTTGTCCGTCAATATGGTATGAGGGACACCAAATCTAGTAATGATGTTAGACTTGATGAAGCTAACAATGCATTTAGAACTGACTTCTTTGAGAGGTACTGCCTCTGCCCATTTGTAAAAGAAATCAGTAGCAGTAAGAATGTACTTAAACTACTTGGTCGTAGCTGAAGTAAGGTCCCACCACATCCATTCCCCATGTGGAAAATGGCCATGAGTATTTAGCTGTATGAAGCAACTCTGGAGGTTGATGAATGAAGTTGGCATATACTTGGCATGAATGACACTTCTTTGTGAAATTAACACAATCTTGTATCATTGAAGGCCAAAAGTATCCAAGCCTTCGAATTTGATCAGACAGTCTATGTCCAGACTGGTGGGCACCACAGACTCCTGCATGCACTTCTTTTATGACAGCCATTGTCTCTTCACCATCAATACATCTGAAGAGAACTCCATCAAAACCACGTTTGTAGAGAATTTTCTCGAGGTGGTTTGGGCCATCATAAAGAGTAAAATTGACCACACGTCTCCGAATTTGTTCTTTCTCGGCTCTATTAGGTGGAAGTGTTCCATTTTGAAGGTATTCCCTGATAGGTAACATCCATCCTGTAGTATGACCATACAGTTCAGGAATGGGACTAATTTCATTAATCTCCTCTGTTCTGACTTGAACATAAGGTGAAATTGCACGATGGTGGGAAATACAGATGGTTGTCTCGTCCCGATTTGGATCTGCTAAAGCTGTGGCTATATTAGCCAGTGCATCAGCTTGAGCATTTTGTGATCTTGGGACATAAGAAAATGTCGGTTCTGAAGGGAATTCCGACATTAACTCTCTGACGTAATCATACAAAGGGATTAATTCTTCTTTTCTGATGGCATAATCCCCATTGACTTGTTTGATTACCAGGTCTGAATAACCTTTCACCTTTAAGTGATTCACTTGCGCTTGAAGTGCTAATTCCAAGCCTGTAATGAGAGCTTGGTATTCAGCTTCATTATTGGTACCACCTTCCCACAACAAAAAGGAATAAGGTAACACTGCCTTATCTGGAGAAATGAGCACAATTCCTAAACCAACTTTGTTGAATTTAGGATTTTCCATTTTCTTCCCTGTTGGACTTCTAGAAGCACCATCAAAATACATTTCCCATGTTTGAGGATTATCTTGAATAGAGAAAACTTCCTCATCAGGGAGTTCGATATCTAAATACGTGTCTTCCACTGAAGGATGTTCAGCTAGGAAATCAGCCAGATCTTGGCCCTTAATTGCCTTTTGAGACACATAATGAATGTCGAACTGCTATAGAATAACCGCCCACCTTGCCAGACGTCCTGTAAGCATTGGACGACTAAGGATGAATTTGAGTGGATTATTACGAGATACTAATTGGACCTCGTGATGTTGCAGGTAGTGTCTCAGTTTCTGAACTGCAAAGATTAATGCTAGGCAACACTTTTCAATACTTGAATACCGGGTTTCTGCTTCAAGCATAGTTCTACTGAGATAGTAGAGACTATTTTCATTCCCAGCATCATTCTTTTGAGCGAGAAAGGCACCCAATGATCTCTCTAAAGCTGTCACATAGAGGATAAGAGGTCTACCCTCAACAGGTGGCATGAGTACTGGAGGACTCAAGAGGTATTTCTTGAGAATATCAAATTCTTTTTGACATTCTTCAGTCCACTGGTAAGTGACTCCTTTCTTCAATAATTTGGTAAAGGGTAAACTTTTGCCTGCCAAATTGGCGATGAAACGCCGAATATAGGCTAAGTTTCCTTGAAGTCCTCTTAATTATTTCAAATTCTGAGGAGGTGACATACCAAGGATTGATTTGGTCTTCTCAGGATCAACTTCAATACCACGATGGCGTACAACAAAGCCGAGGAATTTTCCTGAGGTTACCCCAAAAGCACATTTTAAGGGGTTCATCTTCAAATTATGTTGTTGAAGCTTGTGGAATATGACTTCCAAATCAGCCAAGTGATCAAAACGTTGTTTGGATTTAACCACCAAATCATCTACATAGCATTCAACAAACTTCCCTAGAAAAGGTTTGAAGATACGATGCATGGCGCGTTGATATGTTGCACCTGCATTCTTTAAACCAAAGGGCATCACCCGGTAACAAAACACACCTTGAGGAGCTCTAAAGGCTGTATATTTCTCATCTTCTGGGGCCATTCGGATTTGATTATATCCAGAATATCCATCCATGAATGAAATTACTTTATAGCCAGCCGTTGCATCAATTAAGAGTTCTGTAATCGGAACTGGGAAATCATCTTTAGGACAATACCGATTAAGATCTCTGAAATCGATGCAAACCCTAATTTTTCGGTTCTTCTTATTTACAGGGACAATATTAGCCAACCACTTGGGATATTGAACTTCTCTAACGAAGTTAGCTTTGATAAGCTTATCCACTTCATCCTCAATTTTGGAAGCGTAGGTTGGGTGTGTTCTTCTCGCGGCTTGCTTGAATCCTCGATGTTCTTTTGGAAAACCCAAATGATGGGTGGAAACATCAGGATCAAGGCCAGGCATCTCTGTATAATTCCAAGCAAAAATATCTTTATTTTTCTTTAGAAAAGAAATATACATCTCTTGCTCATCAAGGGTCATGGCCGCACTAATTAAAGTGGGGCGTGGATCTTTCTCTGTACCCAGATTTACTTCTCTGAGTTCATCCACAGTGGTAGAGATACCCTCTTCAAATGCTGGAGGAGCATCTCTAAGATCTTCCTCTTCCTCTTCATCATGTGTTATTTCTTCCGTTTCTACTTGCAAAGTAGCTGAAAAAACGAAATTCTCATGGTCATAAGAGATGTCAAAATTTTCACATTTTGAAGAAGAAGCTTCCATTTCCGACCCTATTAATGATAAAGGGTCTTCTTTGGGAATCAAAGAGGAGATGATGGATTGAGAATCGACATCAACATTCACCTCTGGTGTTGCTATAACTTCTTCTGGCCTGATTAGCGAAGTATAGACTTGTTGGATTTCAGCAGACGAAATGAAAACGTCACCACTTGTGCTTTCATCATTGCTTGGTAAGTCACCAATTTCTCCCATGTTGTCTGGCTCGATTGCCGTAATTGACATTATGGATCTTTCCATAAGTGTATTTTGATTTGGGCCTATTTTGTCAATTTGACTGATAGGTAACACATAATCTGTACTCACATGTGAAAATGGATTTATTGGAATTTTTTCCAGACCATATGGAGCATTAACTTTGGTAATTTCCTTCATTGTAGATTTTTCTCTTCCCTTCATGTGATAAAATTCTGCCTCAATGTATTGAGACTCACATGTCTTGAACGGGGCCTTATCACCATACAATGTTCCAACATGACCATCGAAATAGTATTTGAGACATTGATGGTATGATGACGGAATAGCTGCATGCTGATGTAGCCAGGGTCTTCCAAGAAAGATATTGAAAGCTGAGTCCTGATCAATAATCATGAAATACGAATTGGAAACAAGATCTCCAAACTGAGTTCTGAGTGTAACTTCTCCCAGTGGTTCTTGTTCATTTTTATCATATCCTTGCAACATCATGGTAGAAGGAGATAAATCAGATTCCGTGAGGCCCAATCGACGAAGTGTACGAATGGGCAAGAGGTTGACTCCTGAACCATTGTCAATGAAAGCTCTTCGAACATCTATACCATTGACTTTTCCAGATAAGTACAAAGGTTTTATGTGCCCATGAAAAACATCATCTTCATCTTTATCAGTAAAAGATATCACTGCATGGCATTCTGCAGGATTATTCTCTATGTGATAGATTTCAGCTGCAGCAATTTCAGCTTCAAACTCCTGAGGACTTGACAAAGCTTCGATAAGTGCTTCCCGAAGATCTTTTGATAGATTCAAGGCATCCAAAATTGATAACTTGGCTGGTACGTGGGCCAAGTGTTTCAATATATCATACTTTTGATCTAGAGGTCTGTTTTTCCCATTAGGAATATGCGGTTTAGCAGGTACCTTGGAAGTAGATGCTTTGGAAGCTGATGCATCTTGTATTGAAGCTGGCAACATTCTTGGTTTTGGCAGATTAGACTGATTAGATCCATTTACTTGCTGAGATAAATAAGATGGAACTTTTAATCGGTCTTCCAAAATAACTGTGCCGAAACTGAGTTGGCCATTGGCAGAAGAACTTTCTTGTTCTTTTTGAGCTCGCTGAAGGGCTCTACCACGAGTTTCTGCTGCATATACAGTGCTAGCAGGGGTAAAATTAGAGTAGTGTCTTCGGAAAGATCCAAGTCTTCCCCTATATCTTGAACCTCTAGAACTTCCTCGGATTCCCTTATTTGATACAGGGAATTCAGGCTCATCAAGACTGGAATATTAATCTGTTAATTGAATCATATTAACAGAACCAAAGATTAACTCTTCGTCTGATAGAGACTCTGCCTGGTTAGCCTGTTTAGGCTGTGCCGTTTGGTGGGACGGTGCCTGTGGCTTTGAAGTAGATGGCATGAAATTTGCCAGAGTCAAAGACAATTTAGGCTTTGCTACATACTCATCTTCTTCTGATTCCTCTTTCTTCTTTGAATTGCGCTGCCCTTTTGAGGATTTCTCTTTTGATGGAGGCTTTACTGCAGCTTTTGTAGGAGACACAATTGGCTTCTTCAATTGTGTTCGCAAAATGGAATGGGTCCGATTGATTGTCTTTCTGACCATCCAATCATCATATTTTTTCGCAGTTTTGCTTTTGACTTCCTACCACTCGCCTCCTTCCTCTGGATCTGTAGTGGTAATACACGCTACATGAGCTGAAGAACCCTTCAATTTGACTTGTCCCAAATCGACCATTTTTTGCAGAAGGTCTTTGAAGACAAAACACTCCTGGATGAAATGCCCCAACATTTGATGAAAGGGACAATAATTGGGACGGTCTTCATCTCCTTCCTTGTTTGGCCTCTTGGGCACTGGTAATTGAACCAAATTATTTTCCAGAGCTGAAATGAAGTAACCAGGAACTTGCTCACTTCGGAAAGAGTATGTTTTACTCTTCATATCCTCAAATTGTTTTCGTCGTTGATCTTTTTGATCATTTAGACGAAACAGCCTTTGTTGTTGGCGTTCAGGAGGTGGATCCCTTCGCGAAGATGAAGGTTTTGAAGTAGAAATAGGTACAGGTGCTTGTTTAAGCATAACTGTAGCAGTTTCTGCTTTACCCATTCTTCTACCTGGAGCTGATGGAATTACACGAGATTTAACCTTAGCCTGTATAAGGGAATCTTCAATCTGTTGAGAAATTGAAGTAAGGTCTCGAAACCCTCCTGTGTATTTCACAGGGATCAAGGGCATGCGTAATTCGTCACGCAAATTTGTCACACAGATTGGCAACAATTCCTCCTGAGGGAGTGCTAAACTCAAGGAATAAGTTAATCCCTTCCAACGAGCAATGAAATCAGAGACTCTTTCATTCTCCCTTTGCTTGCAGTTTGTAAGATCGAAAACTTTCATTTTTGGAAAAGTTGAGCTAAACTGAAGAAGGAATTTTTGACGAAGATCCTCCCATCCGATGACTGATCGGGATTGCAAGCTTGTATACCAGACAAAAGCTGGTCCTTGCAAGGTTCGCACGAAGCATCTGAGTTTCACTGCTTCTTGATGCTCTGGAGTTCCCATCATAGGATCACAACAAGACACGTAATGCGTCAAATGTTGTTCAGGGTTGCCTGATCCATTGAAAGTAGGGAAAACAGGGTTTCCAAAACTGGATGGAGGAGAAATTGAATCTACCCATTCAGGGTAAACTTTCTTTTCAGGTTGAACTTGCGCCCGTTTCCCTTCCATAGTTTCTAACCGAGCTGTCAATGACTCAATAGTAGTTATTAACTTTTGAGAAACATCAGGTTGAACTTGGTTTTGGGTAGGTGCAATGAATGGAGTTTGGACAGACGTGGTGGTTGGTGCTGCAACTGATGGTAGTGCTGCCAACCGTTGTTGCGTTTGACCCGTAGGATTAGACCTCTGAGGGTGTACTGATAAAGGAGGATATTCCTGATCCATCTCAGTAGTTACAACAAATTCCTTCGGCTGTCGGACTTCAGAATTATTAAGAAGAAGACTACTCTGAAGTAGTTCTGCATTCAACCTTCTTAATTCTTTCATTTCTTCCTCCTGTTGTGCAAACCTTTTCTCTAATGAGAGCGATTGACCTCCTTCAGAGGAAGGGTGAGAAGTAACCTGATTCTTTCCTTTCCCCTTATTGGATCCTTTTCGGATAGGGGGAAGTGGGTTACTTGAAGGAATACCCAGATTTTGGGTAAGCCTTTGATTACGTGTGCACACGCCTTCTTCATTTAGGTCTGTGTGCACAACTTCTTGAGCAGGAACCTCTTCGTCTGATCCTTTTGATTGAGCCTCATCTGGTGAATCAGCAGCAACGGCATTGATGACATTAATGGATGCATATTGCATAGAATCCTTTATATCAACATTTCTGTGATATTGTCTTCTTCCATGTCCATGATGAGACATGGAATTCCGTTGACTTGATCCCTCAGGAACTTCTTCGTGAACCGTCACTTGGAGAGAATCTCCTGATAGCTTGGTTCTTCGTTCCTCTTGATGCTTCTTCCCTAATCGAGAGAATACTGACTTTCTCTGAGGGAGGGATTGAGGATTTGAAAAAGTCCCCAGTCCGGTGGACTGGGGATGTTCCTGCTGCTTCCGCTCAACTCCTCAAATCCCATTTGTTGATTCTGAGGGTTGGGTTAGAGAAGTCCCCAGTCTGGCAAGCTGGGGTGTCTCTTGACATGCTATGTCTGAGATCTTCTTAAAATATTTCTTGATCTTGCGAATCTTAGTTCGGAAGTTAGCTGGATGCATTAACCTGTATCCACTTTTATCACCTAGTTCAACAGATCGTTGGATGATTTCCGAAACTTCTGTCATTTGATGACGTGTTTGCTCCAGACGAGAGGCTTGTGCAATATTCTCGCCTGCTTGATTTACGAGCAATTCAACAACTTGTTCTCTATATACTTGGTTTTGAGAAGAACTAGTTGAAGCCTGTTCTTGAGAAAGCTTTTGATTATGAACAAAGCCCATTGACTGTGGCCGGCCATGGGCAATAACATTGCATGAGACCATTTTCGGCGGGCTTTTTTGACCAGAAAGCACTGGGAAATGTAGTGCTCCGTGAACACCCCATCCTCTGATATGAACATCAGATGGAGCATTGGAAATTAACTGATGCAATCTTCTTAGTGCGCCAAGGCATGAACGTTGAAGGGTTCTCTGTTGCTTTTCAGCCTTCGGATACCGAGAGACTGATAGAGATGCCAAATCAATCTGGCGTTGTAACCCTTCTATTATCTTAATATGATTTTCATAATCATCATAAGATAATACTTTATTCTTCAATTGACAAAGAGTCTTCCATATGTTGAGACGAATATCATTGATTCCATCATCCGTCAACATCTTTGGAATGTCGTACTGGG
This sequence comes from Viscum album, assembly GCA_963277665.1. Lineage (NCBI taxonomy): Eukaryota > Viridiplantae > Streptophyta > Magnoliopsida > Santalales > Viscaceae > Viscum > Viscum album. The sequence continues at coordinate 685,265,147 of OY728142.1, read as the reverse complement.
AGTCAGCCAAAGGCCAAAACATGACTGGTACTTCACCTTTTGCCAGTTTTTTCCTCATGTTCAGCATTTCCTCTTTATCATTAAATGAAGATTCTTCTACCTGTTTGGACCAGAGTTGGTGTTTCCTTGTTGTTTCATCGGATTCAACAAGATTGGTAGAGATATCACTATTCATGCTGGAAGATGAATGACCTAGGGATGGTTCGGAGAATAACCTGAACCCCAGGCTATCTTCTGATGGAGAAAGAGTTTCACCTGCCGATAGTAAAGCATCAGACATGACTGGTTTTACGTTTGCAAGTGCCTCGAGATAGGAGGGCTTTCTCGTCACTACATTGCCTTCTGAAGAATTTTCGAGACAACGTGAATCACTACTGCGGAGAGGACTTTCGCAGCGAAGTTCATCACCATGAGGAGGACCATCATGATGGGTTACAGCAAAAGATGAAATCTCTTGCTCCTTGGCCTTCTGACCACACAGAGGGTTCCTATAGCTCTCATCTGAAGAAGAAACTTCAAGATTGACCAAATTTTCATGAAGCAAGTCTTCATGAGGAAGTGTCTGTTGAAGACCTTCAGAATTAATGTTCTTGTTATTGGGAACTGAGGGAGTAGAATCTTGAATTCCAACAGATAAATGTCTGAGGGCTTCAAGAACTCCAGCATCGAGCAAGGCTTGGTTACAGATTGGCCTTTGATCTCCTGACTGTGCTGAGCGGATCTTTTTCTTAGATGCCTTCTTACTCGCTTTAAAAACCACTTGATGACGCAAGTGATTGCTCTGAGCAGGTGTATGTGCCTGATCAGGAAAGATGGTCAGGTTAGGCTGACGATCTCCACTCAAATCAGGTGTATGTTCCTGACTTGGTTGTCCGTATGATATGGGGGAGTATGCCCCATAACCCTCTTGGACTGGAACAGATGTGTGTGTCTGTTCCGGAGTGAATTGTTGATGTGTCACTCCATTGGTAGGGATAGATTTATGTGTCTGTCCCTGAGATGATGCTGAAGCTGTTATGATATCCTGGCAAGCATCCAGAATATGAGCAGGAATTTGCTTTTGCTCTTTCACCATTGACAAAATATGTTTGGTGACTTCAGCCGCCGGAACGGGGATATACGTCCATTCCGGGCTTGGAGTAGGTGTATGTGCCTGCTCTTGTCCTCCTTTTCCTGTCAGTGAATCCTGACAGTACTCAAGTGTGGAGGCAGAGAGTTTAGTCTGCCCCCTGTTTGTCGTCGGTACTTTCCGACTGACTTCTCCGTGCGCTACCAAGCGAGACTGTTGGTAGGCCTGATTAGTATTAGCAGGTGTATGTGCCTGCTGATTACACTTCACCAAACGCGGTTGACGAGATCCATCATATGTAGTCAGACGAGCCTGCTGACTAACTGGTGATGTATAAGCAGGTGTATGTTCCTGCCTATGGTACTCCGCCGGAATTTCCTGGCGGGATAGGCTTGATGCTGCCAGACGAGTCTGCTGGACAGCGGAATTAAAACGAACAGGTGTGTATGCCTGCTCGTTGTTTGCCACCAAGTTAGGTTGGTGGACTTCTCCGGAGATGGAAGGGATGACAACCTGCCTATTGTTCACCGGATTCCGTCTCTGGCGGTTCATCTTGCATGCTCGGGTTCGAGGAACCTGAGCTGAATGCCTGGAGTCGGTACCCTCATCATGTTGAGGGCGCACTACCGCGCGAGTCTGGCGGCGATTGTTGATGGGAGCCCTCGATAAGGACTCCTGTCTTTTTGAATTAAGGTCCTGCGGGACCTGCTCATTCACTTCCTCAGAGTAAGGTAGTGAATGGAAATTGCGTTCCGGGGATAACGACCCGAAACGGTTGGAGACGGTAGTCAGCACCGCCTGCTTCTTGATTGCTGGCCGCCATTGTCCGGACGACCAGGTAGAATTGTTAACCTGGAGGGCTTGACGAGCGGCCTCCAGAGTTGGGATAGTACCATTGTGACGGTACTCCTTAACCAGTGCATTAGAAACACAGCGTTGAAGACGCTGAGTTGGTGATGTCATCCTCAGAGCGGATGACGTTCCAGCAGGAGTAGCAGCATTGGTTTTCACAGCAGCAGACCTCACAGTAGAGGTGTTTACAGCAGTAGTATTCACAGGGGTGAATTTAAGGAAAGCCATTTTGCAGAAGATCTTGAGAAAAGAGTGCCTGTTCCATTGTAACATACATAATCAAGATGAATCTGGCTACTGCATCTTTTGGATGAGCATATGTCAATGATTGCTTTGTTGCCCCAAGGGGCCTAACAAATAAGAAGAACATCATTTTAACTTGGTTAAGGATTCACGTCGGGTTCACCATTTTTGTTTCGCATGGAATCCGGGGATGATCTCCTGGACGGGAGATTCAAACATTCCGATCGGTTTCTAACGGGTTTGTTTGTAGAACCGGAAACATCCAATGATTCCACATCCGTTTGGACCTACTTTCCAAAGGCAGGTGCTCATTAGCTTGTGGACTAATGAGGCTTAGGAATTTTCATTGGTCGAGAGGATGGGAGGTCGGACTCATCACACCTTTTTGAGGGGAATTATTGTCTACTCCGGGACTCTCTTTATAGATTTCAGTTATGTTCGTGAATCCTTATTACATTACCAAGTATAAAATGAGCTTTCCTTTAGTTTTAACAATCAATAATCAAGTATGCAAGAAATTTAGAGAATCTTTTATATGTATTCGAGGTTCTTCATCAATAGAGAATCATCTATATTTGTTTAGATATTCTTGGTCAATGGTATCCTTCAAAAACATTTATATAAAAAGTCTCTTGGTCATTATGATGACCAGACTGGTTTTAAAGCCACTCAGTGGGGCACTTGAAGTTTATCGTCATTCAGAAGGACATAGATTATTTCAAAGTTGGGATCGAACCCATAAATGGGCTACCTACGTATCCTTTGTTTTGGAAAAGGAATCAGAACCCACGTAGTTCGAGAAATGGAATATGATGTTTATGATTGATGGCTCAAAGATGAATGTCATAATTACTTTTACACTCTAAGCTCACGTGAGTCATGCTCGGTGTGAGAAACAAGAGGTATTGGTAAAAATTTAGACAATTGTGCCATGAAAGATGAAATCATAATAATTTGTTTGGGGCTTATGTATGGATGACTGCCCAGATAGATGAAGGTTTAGGATTTACTTTTAGGGAGAAAATCCATGAACAGGGTCCATAAAGTTATATGTGATTCATGGAGATTTGAATACTCTAATCTTGGGGCTTACTCATAAGGAGGATGCCTAAGTTAGGAGGGGACTTATGGTTGGGTTTTACTCCTGAAAAGGAAACCCAAATCAAAGGTAAATTAGGACTGGTTAAGAGAAATTTAAGGGACTTGGGGCTTACTCCTGAAAAAAAGGAAGCCCAAGGTTATGACTGAGTCTTATTCCTGAAAAGGAGACTCAGGTTAAGGGACTTGGGGCTTACTCCTGAAAAGAAAGCCCAAGGTTATTACTGAGTCTTATTCCTGAAAAGGAGACTCAGATTAGGGCTTAAGGTTTAGGGCTTACTCCTGAAGAGGATGCCCATGTTGTGAGATTGGGATTGGGGCTTACTCCTAAGGAGGATGCCCATGTTTGGTAACTTTAAGAATTTGGGGCATACTCCTAAGGAGGATGCCCAGATTAAAGAACTTATAACTGGGGATTATTCCTGAAAAGGAGACCCAGTTTAAGGATTCTCTCATTTTAGTGACATAAGGATATTTAAATCACTAAGTTTTGAGAGATATTCCACAGAATTCCTTTCAGATAAGGAAGTCAAATCAAGAAATCATGCCATAAATGGCTTTGAAGATTATCTTGAAGACTGAATCTTGAATAGGAAAGGTGAAATGGCTTAAGAGGGGTAAAATGGGCAAGATGGGCACCCAAAAAGATAGGGGCGCGCAAGTCTTGAAAGGCGCGCAAGTCCTGCGGCGGCGTGCAAGTATTGGTCGCGCAAGTATACTTGCGCGACACATGGTGTACTTGCGCGATTTTCAACCAGCACTGAAATACTTGAGCGATTCTTTTTTAAACCCTTTAAAATCCTCTTGAGGTTCTTCCAGAAAGGGGACGCGCAAGTTAAATTGAAGGAAATAAGTTGGTGCGCAAGTGTTTTATGAGTTTCCACACTTAGGCCTTCCTTCTTCTCTTTAGATCTTCCATTCTAGGTAAGAAATTACCTTATAAGTTTTCCGGAAGCTTTGAGAAGAGACTTGGGCGTCGGGAGCTTCAATTCGAGTTTCTGGAAAAAGATCCTCAAGAATGGGGGGCCCACAGGGTCTATTTATAGGCAAAAGAAGACCCTGGGCGGTTACCGGGCGGTTACCAGGCAGTTATCACTTAGGTCACGCAAGTCACTTGCACAACCATAAGGCGTCGCGCAAGTACTTGCACGACCACTAGGCGGCGCGCAAGTGTACTTGCGCGACCATGAGGGAACTTGCGCGACCTATGGGCAATGTTCTCCTTGTTCATCCCTTTGTCGATTTTTGATGTTTCTTTAAAGGATGAATCACTTTATGCTCAGATATTCCCCTTTTCCGATCTTTAGATTCTGTGACGAAAGGAGCGTCAACAATTATCTTATTTATTTAAATCATTCATTAATGAGGTAAACACTGCATCATTATTGTGTCATAAATAATTTTTATAATTTGATGTCTAAAAATTATAAAAAAACAACCATGATGTAGGAAATATTTTTATCTTTAAAATTAATATTTATAGTCTAAGAGATAACTTATATAACCCCATGTAAGAATTGATTTACTAAAAGATATATCTTTATTTCATTTTTGTCATTACTTTAAATTAATTAATATAAAGTGTCATTATCACAATTAAGTGGCTTTATGGGGTCCCAAAATCTACCCAAGGATAACCATGGTCTGAGACGTATCAACCAATAGGATTAGGACACATGAAAGGGTAATTTAATATTATTATAATATATTTTTTACCATGAATTACCCTATTTATCTTTAACCGTAGTAAATAAAAGTCCAAAGTTACTATTCACCGAAAAATATTTTCATCTTATTGAACAAAAAGTTACTTACTAATAACAACCATGTATGTTGGATTTTTGAAATTCAATTCACAGAAGCGGTAAAATTTAATTTAAATGAAAAAGTCAAATTTTAAACTACTACCTAGTGTTTTCACAATTCATCAAAAATTGAAGTTTTTTAGAAAGATACCAAAAACTCAAGAGAAGATATATTGGATATTATGAATTCAAAAATAATGTATATTTTAAAAAATTCATAACATATATGTTTCATCAATTAATTTAAAATTAATTTTGTTGTCAAAACAAAAAGCATGTTTTTTAAGAAATAATAACTATGAAAAGATCGACACTTGTTTATGTCCAATTTCAATGTGAAATTACATATAATGACCTAAATTGGATTAAATATTAAAAATATAATCTAATTACACTTTAAAACCAATTAAAAAAAATAATCTAACCATATAAATAAATTAGATTAAAAGGATTTTTTTAATTAAAAGTCAGTAATTTTCAGTACTCATAAAAAATGAATTTTATTATAAAAACACCAAAAATTTACCCAAAGTAAGTTTTGATGTCCCGGTTCAAAAAAAATAATTTTATTTTTTCCAAAAGAACACATAAAAGCGTCCAAATATTGGATTTAGAATGGTTTCTCCATTAAAAGGCGGAAAATCTGCATTTTTTGAAAAATACTTCTTTTATCTAAAAAAATTAATTTTTCCTTATATTAGGTCTAAGAAACACAAAAGATGAATGTCAAAATTATATGGGATATATATATATAATTAAAAATGTGGTTATTACAATTCATAACCACTTTCTAAATGGCTAGTTTGATAGGTCGTGGTGCATTTGAACTCGGTGTTGCGTGCATCGTACTCTATTGTATTGTTAAAAGAGAAGATTACCATGGAAGTTTGGTGTGTTACATTCTTACCCCTTTTGATAAATTGTGTTCTCGCAATTTGAAAATTTTTTTCAAAAAAAAAGGTTTAAAAAAAAATACCTTTGTGGAAAACTGACATCTGAAATAGGGTTAATAAAATGTAGTTTTAATTAGAGGAAAAGGGAAATGGAAAAGTCACCACCAAATTAGGATTTCGAATAGGAGAACATTGGTGGAAATTATAATTGCAGTAAAAATGTAAACATTTATAGGGAGTGATTGAGGTCATCAATCAAAAACAAGTGAATGGAAAATTAAGGGCCTCAAAGCCATAAATCTATGATAAATAACGTAAGGTATCAGGATAATATATTTTTGGGTTTAAGATCCTTTAGCTATGGTTTAAAAATTAATTTCTTCATAGAATAAGAAAAAAACTTGCTAAGTAGGGTTCCATACTTTAACTAATTTCTACCACAAACTCATCTTTCACTTCAAATGATGTGTATTCAAGATGACTTGGTCACACATAAAGCACTAGAATCAACTTATAGGGAATCGCATAATCCAAAAAACGATGAACTATATAAGTATATTGTATTTAGATATTAACCAAAACCAAAATGGTTAGTACAATATCATATGATCCACAAAATGGATAATCCTTTAGAGAAAGAAATACTGATCTTAATTTCTAAAATTAATCCAACAATACCCAAAGTTCAATAAATACCATTCAATAAAAAATTGTCCTTAAAATATTTCAATATTATCCAAAAAAATATTGAAACCCAAAACTTAGAAGAATTTGGTTGTGTAGTCTTCCACATTAAATTGTATCTCCAAATAACATCAAATACTCTTAAAGTCACATACATAAAATTAATTAACCTAATCACATATTCTCTATGATTGGTTAATAATTTCCATAAATAAAACAATTCTCTATACATACACAATAAAAACATAGATACAAATTCATCATTAATACTTAAATGAAATTTCATAGTATTCTATTTTCCTTAGGCAAATAGTGTTCCCAACAGAACAAACATCTTCCAAAATAACATTTATCACTTAATCACCAAATCATTTTCCTACACTAAGGATATCCATTTGATAAAAAATAATATCACAAATAAACATATTATTGATAAATAAAATTATTTAACTAAAAATAATTAGTCACACAGACCAGGGACTTCACGTAGTCCGGTGGCAGGTGATAAATCTCAGTCAAACTTTGGTTGTGGGTTCAATTCATGCATCTTTTTCTGATGGAACGGGTTGTTACAATTTTTTCATGTTGTCCATTTTCAAAAAAAAATATTTTATAACATTAACAAAATGAGATAAATTCCTCAAAATAACCATAACATAATTTAACCACAAATGTTATCTCATACCTCACATTTTCATCCTAAAAATTAATAACCCGTAATTGCCTCAAATTCAAGGATCATATAAACCAAAATGGTTATTTATAACTATATCCAAAAAAGAAAATATAACCCGTCCTCGAATAGTATTTTCACATAACAAACTGTAGGGTTACACAAACAACAAGAAATTATTCCAAAGTAATCCCATCAACAAAGAGAACTAATACATTTAATCATTTTCCATCTATTTATTTCCACATAGGTTATTCTTTAACCAAGATGTTATCCTATAGAATAGGGCATTGACTCGGGTAATGCCCAAGTCCCCTACATTTACGAAAAATGACTATAAAAGGATTCTTGGGATCATTTTTATTTTATTCCATATTACTCTTCATTTTTCCTTGACAATTATTTACATTATGTCTATATTTCCCACACATAAAGCATTTCTTTGTCCCATTAGGACTCTCTCCCTAGTTTCCCCTTACACATTTCCTGCATGATGAAAAATTACCTTTCTTTTATCCATGGTCTCTAATAATAGAGCTATTATCATTCACCACCTTTATCCTCCTTGTTGAGTTCGAGAGTTGGTTAATATATATGTTGTTATAATATTTTTGGAAAACTAATTCGACATAAACATGATATATTTTACTATTAAGAAACATTCCATTTAGTTTCTCATTTCTACCACTGTTCCCACCTTATAAGTCATGTTCAATGTTACTATGACTTCCTTGGAATCCAACCATTAACTAAAACCAGAAATCATTGTGTGTGTAACAATAGTCATAAAATCATTTAGAGAATATATCATGACACCATATTTTAAATCTGAAAAACCATAGTATTAACCAAGGTTATTTATTCTCACCTTATATTAAAATCCTTGAAATAGGTTTGCAAAGAAAAATGAATTATCCTTAGAATATCCCCCAAAAGTGTCAATACCAAGAGTGAAGAAAGGAACATTTTCATGTACCAAGATACCCAAGGTCTAGCCTGAAACTCTTTGTAGGAGTTTTCACTCCTAGGTACATCTATTCCAGAGCCACCTCTGCCAGTTTGTATCCAGACAGGGATCTATTTTCTTGGAAATCCGACATAATATTTACATTACCAAAATTTTTGGATGTTCTTCTATACTAATCCTTAATGCCTATCTTAGGGAATTGTTTTCTAATTAGAGTTTTTCTAAATATAGCTTCCAAGGTTTGTACTCAACTTCCTCTGATACCAAATGTAACACCCTGACCCCAGTTACCAAGATTTGGTGCATTGTTACATAACATTGGCATAATCACAAGAGATCAAGTCTCTAAATACCGATTAGTTTAGTATCCTTGGAAATAATAAATACATATATAAGTTTTACATTACATTATGAAAATAAAAACAATAACATTGTGCCCACTTTGAACACAATCATACCACTTATCCTGTCCCTATAGGTCAATCATAACACACTTATTCAAATCCAGAAAAAAACATAGAAAAGGGTGTGCTCAAATTATCAGTAAAGATAACAATATAGCGGAAACATTCATAAACATGCAAAAACATTTAAGGTAATGTATAAGACTAAATCACAACCCTTTTAAACTTAATCTTCAGCGTAATATGGATTATATAAGTCAAATAATTCCATTTACTAATTCACATGGATATTCTACTTGTCAAATAATCATATGTAATAACAATAGCTAATTTCATAATGATGGAATGCGCAATGTCGGACATCATAACCACATTGTCAAAGCCTCGTGCCAAGACTAAAAATAAGATTTTTTCAAGGCCTTGTGCCAAGACACTAGTTTGTCTCATGAGACCTACTGATGCATCAAGGAGATATAGCAGGTTCCACCCACCACTTACAAAGTCCAATGCATTCCTCATATGAAAAAGTTGAAACATAATCTAAAATTCGTATTAAAACTGGCATACAAAAAGTAAATATTTTAACTGCAAACCATGAATAGTATAAAAATTGCACATCCAAAATCAAACATAACTCATTCAATATAATATGAAAGATTGTATTATAATAAATCATCCTCAATCAAGAATAATGAAGTATATTGACATAGATGAAAATAATTAGTAAATCTATTTGAGAGAAATATCCCCGTTTTCTTAAAAACATTAAAAATTATCACTATTTTTCAAGAATGTGTTAACAATAGTTTATTGAATCGAAGTTTCCCATGATAATTTGAAAATTTTAAATTTAATTTTAATTTTAAAGAATTAAATTCCATATAAATAAATCCTTAAAACCATTTTTAAAACACGTACATTAATGAGAAAGGTTTAGAATAATAAATCTTTAAAACATTGAAAATGATATTTTAGTTAGAGTTCCTAACCAAATGGGAGACACTTGAATAAAAATAATTGAGGTAATAAAAACATTATAATATCATGATAATATGGGGATTCATGATATACTTTGTCAAAGAACAGTATATACACCATAAAAAGTGAATTGGTGCATAACAACAAAGAAGTCTCAATGGAATGTAAATTGAGATGAAATCTCTTATAAAGACTGTATCTTTAGCTTAAGGATAAATCAATGAAATAATTATGTGTGAAAAATATAAATACACTCAATATTATTGGATATTAAGTGTAAATAAATCATAGGACATTCAAACATATTCTTCTAAAAACAAAACCAATGACTTGGATGTTTAACTCAATGAATGGAAATTGAGATAAGGTTTGCCTTATCAATTTCATATAAATGACTTGAGAATTAATAAATGGGGCGATTATGTATATCAAAAGTATATCCACATAAAGGGTAGTGTAAATTAATACCTAAATAAATAAATAGTGATTTCAAATGTAATCATTTATTAAAATAATTAATGACGTTTGCGTAAAACCTAATGAATAGAAATTGATATTTGAAATTCCCTTACTGATTTGGTAACATATGAAACATACACCCCATGAAAGAAGGATCATAAAATGAATATGTAAATTACCATAAATTAATTTATATTACACAATGAATACTATCCTGGGGTGTTACATACACCACACAAAGGGAAATAATGGCAATATAACATTAATCTCACAGGAATAAGAAGTCGGATGAAAACCCTTACCACGTTGTAATCAATCGAGTCTCATGAAAAAAAAAGTTAATAACCACCAAACTAATCATAAAATACCATGAATATAAATATAATCATTATAATATATATAAAATGTATGTACAAAATACACTACATGCAATAAATAAGTGGTGAACAAGGGAAATCTCACGAAATTAAAAGTGAGATAAGAAACACATTACCTCGTGTCTGACTTGACTCGTATGTTCCGTGTTATTCCTGAATAATAAACATAAGTTAATTTATACTTCCTTAAGAAGATTTTTCACGTTTATTATTCCTTTTATATCAATTATTACCTTTTTATAACAATTATTTAATTATTTGAGTTCATATTGTTCATTTTGTCGATGTTCAAAACTTTAGTAAAAAATGATCTTGTTATAATTACAAATTTGCAATGTGGTAAAGATTATATTATCTCCAGAATGATATTAATTATTTGGATATCATATATATAATATATATCGAGTGATTATGTATTTAAAATATTCCATATCATTTGAAGTTAATAAACAAAACTCACCGTTCATGGAGATGGTAAGTCTTACGTACGCATGAACACTACTTTCATTTCTATTTTATATTTAATGGAATAAAAAACTAATAATATATAGGTATATTATAATTAAAATATAATATCTATGTTATGTAATTTAATTAACTCCATCCTTTATATGTTCCACGTATGGAATGAACGAGTCATATAACTTTGAGGGGGCGGTGGTCCGCACTTCCTCAAATGAAATTATCATATTTACCCATTATGGAAACCATAAAGGAATGATAAAAATGAAAAATAAAGAATTATAGAGAAAATTTAAATATAATATATATCACATGTAAATATATATCCATCTAAATTTCCACCATAAGAAGTGGTAGAAGATGATTAAATAATCATCGTTCTGTGAGGTAGTAGTTCGCCGTCCACAGAAATAGTATGTTCTTTGCCCATTAGACAGAGTTGTGTGTAAGTTTATTTTGAATACTTCTCATATAAACAACCTAGTATATTGGGGATACTGGTTTTTTTATAATAAAAATGAATAAAAGAGTTTAGGGGGTTGGAGATGCAAAATAAAAGGAAAGAACTTAAGAGAACACATTACCTTTAAATAGAGTAACTCCCTTTGGATTGAACCAAAAGGAATTCTTGAAGTGCCTTTTGTATAAAGTAAGGATTATAGATGGAATATAGGGATCTTTATATCTTATTTGGGAAGATTTTGGATGATCCAAGTGGATTTAGAGGTGTGAGTAATGGGTTATAAGTGAAGGATTTTTATAAGGGGGAGGAGGGGATCTTTAGGAATGTTTGGAAATATTATTTTATAATATAATGATTTTCATATTCTAAAGGCCAAAAACTTATAAAATTAAAATATAATAATACCCTTGTTATAAATAAAATCATCTAATAAGAATTGGATAGTTTTTGGATATTTTTATAATCTTTATTATCTTATTTATTTAAATCATTCATTAATGATGTTACCACTGCATCATTATTGTGTCATATATAATTTTATTTATTTTAAGTATAAATATTATAAAAAAAATACAATGATGTATCAAATCCTTTTATATTTCAAATTAATATTTATAGTCGAAGAGATATCTTATATAACCCCATTTAGGAACTGATTTACTAAAAGATATATGTTTATGTCATATTTGTCATTACTTTATATTAATTAATATAAAGTGTCATTGTCACTCTTATGTGGCTCCATTTGGTCCCAAAATCGGCCCAAGTATGCATATGGTCAGAAATGTATCGACCAATAGGATTAGGACACATGTTAGAGTAATTTAATATTATTATAATATTATTTTTACCTTGAATTTCCAAATTTACCTTTAACCGCAGTAAATAAAAGTCAAAAGTTACTTTTCACCAAAAATATTTTTCAAATTATTAAACCACATTTTACTTACAAAAAACAACCATTTATGTCAAATATTTAAAATTCAATTCACAGATGCGGTTAAATTTCTTTTAAATGAAAAAGTCTGTTTTTTAACTACTACCTACTGTTTTCACTATTCATCCAAAATTAACATTTTTCAGCAAAATACCAAACATTAAGCCTAAGATATATTTGATATTATGAATTAAAAAATTAATTCTATTTTACCAAATTTAAAACATAAAAGTTTCATCAGTTAATATAAAATTAAATCCATTGTCAAAACAGAAAGCGTGTTTTTAAGAAATAATAACTATCAAAAGACTGACACTTGTTTTTGTCCAATTTACAACTGAAATTATTTATAATGAAAAAAATTGTTTTAAATTTTAAAAATATAATCTAATTATATTTTAAAACAAATTAAAAAGATAATCTGACCATATAAATATATTATATTAAAAGGCAGTTTTGAATTAAAATACAATATTTTCACTATTCATAAAAAAATTGAATTTTATCAGAAAAATACCAAAAATTTACCCAAAGTAAATTTTGATGTCCTGGTTATAAATAAGAATTTTATTTTGGGAAACATAAAATATAAAAGTGTCTAATATTGTATTTATAAAGGGTTCTCTATTAAGAGGTGGAAAAACTGCGTTTTTTTGGAAAATACTTCTTTTACATGAAAAGTGGAATTTGTCCTTATACTATGGCTAAGAAACAAAAAATGTTAATATTAAAATTATATGAGATATATATAATATTTCAAATGTGGTTATTACTATTCATAACCACTTTCTAAACGGTTATTTTGATAGGTCATAGTGCGCTTGAACTCGGTGTTGCGTACATCGCATGCTATTGCATTATTAAAAAAGAATCATACCATGGAAGCTTGGGATGTTACAATTTATATGTTATTATGATATGATTTATTTCAGGATAATAATAATTAAAATATTCTATGATTTCTTAAGTTCATGTGATGTGATTTTTTTTGAATTATTTAAGAAATAATTATTTTCCATTTAAAGCATTATTCCCTCTCTTTCTCCATTATCTCTCCCATCCCTCTTCTCTTCTCCATTTCCCATAGTTTTATCCTTCTTGCAAGAACCAAAATTCGTTTTTCAAGAGGATTTATGGCTTTAGGTTCTTTTAGTGTATCCCATGGAATTTGACATGTTGTGTATTACTTATTATTCAGTTCAAATTAGATGTTTCGTTTCTCTTCCTTTATTTTATAATTAATATAATGTGTATAAATTATAAATTTATTTTCAAGTAAAGTGTAGTAATGTATGGGTTATTGGGTAAAATTATAAATTTCATTCTTAAAATCTAGGCTTCGAATAAAGAGTTTTTTATAATAATTTCATATACTATTCAAAAATTTGATTATTTCTCATGAAAATCAATTTTATAAAAGTTCACAGGGTCATTTAAATGTATTTATAGTAAATTTTGGTATTATACATTTTTTTTGGGTTTTAAATGGAATTTTTCATGTTCATGGAGAATCTTTGGAAAGATAAAGTGATTTTTTAAAGTGCTTCCAAAATCATTGAAATGATGAAACATTAAGGAAGGGGAGTGAGACTCTACATAGTAAGTTGGTTTTCATGTGAAGAACCATTTTTCACTTTTAAAAGTAAATGGTTTATTTATCATTTTACCCTCAATGATTTCCCCTATAATTGTTTCACCAGTTATGTGTTATTGATTATTTATATGATGGATTTATGATGTGATAAGGGGGCGTTATCTGTGATGGTGTTGGAGGTAAGGAGTGAGACATTTTTTTGTAATTATCTTGATTTATTTCTCACCTTGATGGTTGTTTGTTTATGGTAACTTGGGTGTCTAGGTGGGAGGTCTTGATTCATGCTACCCTAGTTGGTACACACACTTCTACGGTCCCCCTAGTTTTGTTTAAGACATGGATATTTGGAGGGTTTCATTGTGATGAGTTAAGTATTTTGTAATTGGGTGGATCATGTTATTGTTGGATGAATCATATATCAGATGTTTTTCTATGTAGTTATAGTTCTGTTTTGGATCATCACACACTAGTACCTAGGCTATATCCCATGACATTTTTTTCCTTGATCAATGGTTCTATAGAAATGATTAAAATTTTTATATTGATTAAATCTGCCATATACTTTATCGGCAGTTGGCCAGTCCATAAGGTTGATGGGAGGTACACTGATAACTTGTGATCAGAGCTAGATAAAGGGTGTCATGAGACATATAAGGTATGAGTCCATCGATGATTTTCATTGGCTAGACAGAGGGAAGTGAAAATGATATCTAGTAATTTTGATAGGGGTTCACATTTAAAATTATTCAAGTGTTTTAAAATGTTTCTTAAAAAAATATATGTGTTCCACATACCATTTTTTTCTTTTAAATTTCTTTAAATGGTTTAAAAATCAATTTGGGTTTTGAGAAAGGATGTTTGGAACTAATTGGTTTATTTTAAAAAGGGTTTTTTTATTTTAAATATGAGTTTGTGGAAATTGTAGGTTTTTAATGGGATTTCAACTATGATTTTATAAATAGTTTTCAAATGAGATTTAAAGTCCTTAACCTTTTTATCCTTGCTTAATTTTTATATCAACATTTTATTTATTTATTTTGTTAAATATTAATATCACCGAATCAAATAGGATGGATATGAATAAAGAATGGATGGATTCCAATCGTCTTACAAAAGAGTATGAATATAGAGTGAAAGATTTCACCTATTTTGTAAAATATCATGTATATGATCCTTCTAAAATCCTTTATCTATGTTTATGGTGTTGTTATTCAAGGAATGTTAGTCCAGAGGAGTTGGAAGAACACTTGATCTGTCACAGAGTAGATCAAAGTTGTAAATATTGGAATAAACATGGGGAAAAAGAGAATGTAGCGAGATACTAGGATAACACTGCATTTTATGGATCATTTGATATGATCACAAGTGTGGAAAATGAAGAAGAACGTATAGAGGATGTGACTATAGAATTTCATGATGATGAAGATCATATTAAGGAAATTACAAGGACAGTTGAAGATAAACTTCATGATTTCCCAAAATTGTTTGAGCAGTTAAAGAGTTGTTCAAAGAAGTCATTGTATGATAGTTGAACTAAATATAAACATTTATCAGCTGTACTGAAGCTGTATAATTTGAAATAAGGCAATAGGTGGAGTGATGCCAATTTTATTGAATTACATGATCTCTTGAATGACATTGGTCCAAAATATAATAATATCCCGAGCTGAACATACGACGCCAAACGAATGCTACGCTCTATGGGTATGATCTTTGAAAGAATACATACCTACCTGAATGACTGTATAGTGTTTTGGAAAGACCAAAAATCACTTAGAGAATTCCCAAAAGTGTGGTACTTCTCGATAAAAGAAAGACGAATCCATTCCTATGAATGTTTCATGGTACTTTCCAATCATTCCAAGGTTTAGGAGCCTATATAGAATTGAGGATACTGCATGGAAATTGACGTGGCACACATACAGAAGAAATAAATATGGAAAACTACATCATCCGGAAGACTCTCCTCTGTGGAAGATAATTGATCAAGAGTATCTTGACTTTGGTAACGAGCTGAGAAACCTTCATCTTACATTATCTAAAGATTGAGTGAATCCTTTAGGTTTTCCTAGAAGCACTCACAGTACATGGATGGTTATGTCGGTAAATTTTAACTTCCCACCATGGTTATGCATGAAATGAAAAAACACCATGCTATCTACGCTTATATCAGGACCAAAACAACTGGGTAATGATATAGATGCTTATTTGTATCCATTGATCGGTGATTGGAAATTATTTTGTGATTTAGGTGTTATGATGTATGATACTTACAGAAATGAAGATTTCACGTTGAGTGGCATGTTGTACAAGATGATAAATGACTTTCCTGGTTATGTAAATTTGTTATAATATGGCATTAAAGTAACTCTTGGTTGTCCTGTCTATGAAAAAGGTACACAATCAATTAGGTTGAAACATTCATTGAAAACTGTGTTTCTAGGACATCACTGATTTCTACCTCGAAGACATATGTACCAATCTTGGACAACATCATTCGATGGATGTTAAGAAGAATGTACATTTCCATCTTTACTAACAAGTGATCAACTGTTTGAGAAATTCAATGATGTGGACATTGCTTTTGGTAAAACATTTTCTAAAAACATTATGAAAATCAGTTGGAATTTTTTTTTGAATTACCGTACTATAATTGTCTGTAAGTAAGAAATTTTCTTGATGTTATGCCTGTTTAAAAAATGTATGTGATAGTGTCATTGACACATTACTAAATGCACCCAACAAAACAAAGGATGGAATTAAGGATTATTTAGACATGGTTAACATGGGAATATGAGAAGAGGTGGAACCAGTGAAGGGTGAAGAAAGAACATTTCTTACTCTAGCTACTTACACTCTTTCTAGACAAGAGAGATATTAGATTTGAAACTTTTTGAATGACGTAAAGGTTTTTTAGGGGTATTCATCAAATATTAAGAACATCATGTCAATGCACAATTTAATGTTAAATGGTTTGAAATCACCTAACTACAATTTTTTGATGAAAGATCTAATTCCATTAGCTTTACGTTTCATTTTTCCCAAGAATTTCTATCATTGATTAACGAAGCTCTATTTCTTTTTCAAAGCTATATGTAGAAAATTATAGACCCTAAAAAATTTCTGACTACGTAAAGAGAATTTGTTTTCATATTATTTGAATTGTAAATGTTTTTCTTGATAAAATTATTTAATATGATGGTTCATTTGATGGTTCACTTAGTGAGAGAGATTCGTTTATGTGGTCCCGTGCACTATAGATCGATATACCCCAATGAACGGTATATGAAAATTTTGAAAGGGTATGTCAAAAATCGAATTCATCCATAGGGTTGTATTGTAGAGAGATATATTGTTGAGGAATCCATTGAATTATGTAATGAATACCTGTCCAGTGTGCGAAGCATTTTTCTGAAAAAATCTCATTACATTAGGAGACTTGTAGGTGAAGGAATTTCTATAAATGTGGTTATCACAATCAATATTATAGAATAGGAGTGCGCCATTACGTTTTCCATAATAGTTTGGACATTGACCCATAGGTTGAACCCCACAAAGAAATTCATAGTCATTCAAATACATCACAGGATGAAAAATGGATATCAAATTAACATAATAAAAAATTATTATAGAATGGTTTCAGGAAAATATTTTTATGGATTCAAATGAAAATCAAGACTCAATTTCAGAACGACATTGTTGTCTAGCTGGAGGACCAAGTGTGTACATATTATATTACAATGCTTATGTAATTAATGGTTATAAATTCTATACTAATGAACATTATGAATATAGTACCACAAAAAATAGTGTATTAACACTTGTGGATGAAGTGATGCATGTTTCTTGTGTTATAGAATGAAATCCAATTTATGAGAATATGTCATATTTTGGCATCGTCCAAAAAAATATTGGAGTTGGATTATACGACATTATGAGTGCCGATTTTTTCAATGTAAGTGTGTTGATAATAGAATTACTATTAAAATAGTTGATTTGGGATTTTTGAAAGTTGATTTCTGTGAGGAAGGGTACAAAGAATAATAATTTATAATGTAATCACAGGAAGTACAACTATTTTATGTTTCAAATCCCGCAAACCAAAAATGGTCTATTGTTCTATTTTCGGCCGAAATCACTAAATAAGTAGATTAAAATTTAACGGATGATGGGCCTTTCATTGGTATGTCACAATAATTTCACAATGGTCCCAGTATAGACAAAATTTTGTATGTTAGAAGAGACCAGAATGAAGGGATTTGGATAGTCAATAGAGGGGTCAAATCGCTTCATTATTTTTAAAAAGAGAGTTCAATAATTAGGTTAAATATATTTTTCTAATATACATCATGTTACTTTATGTTAATATATGTTCACTTCTACTTTTATTTATCTAAATTAAATTTTGAACCACTTTTACAGATAATGACTTCTGCATATGATGATGCTTCCAATCCCCAGGTACAATATGTTTCTCAAGTAGCTGCTACTCGTAGTGCAGACGAACAACAGGTTTCTCAACCTTTTTACCTATGTTAACATATGTTCGTTGCAGCTTTTATTTTTTCTAAAATAAAATTTAAACCAATTTTTAGGATAAATATTTATGAACATTATGATGCTCCCAATCCCCATGTACAACTGGTTTCTCAACCTACTGCTGCTCGCAGTGCATATAAACAATAGGTTTCTCAAACTATTTCCTTATGTTAATATATATTGGTTACTACTTTTATGTTATATAAATTAATTTTTAAAAAAAATTTGTAGATAAGGACTTTTACACGTGAGGATTCTCCAAATCCCTAGGCAAGATAGGTTTCTAAACCAGCTGCTGCTCGCAGTGCAGATGAAAAACATGTTTCTCAACCTGTTGATGCTCCCAGTGCAGGGGTAAAACCACCATCTTCACATGCTGATGCTATCCCTTTGGAGCTGGAGTAACTTATAAATGATAATGGATCTAAGGAAATGAAAGGTGACGAAAAACTGGTGACACAAAAACAAAACAGGAGCACCTTAGTTTGACGGTATTATAAAAAATAATTAAGGCTAAAGAGAAAGGTGTCAAATACAAGATTGGATGGAATAAGTGGGTCCAAAATGTTAACCCCAGAAGTCCATGTTCAATGGTTACATTAGAACCATCCCTCGGAAAAGCATGGTGATTGATGAAACTTCATCACACCATGTTGTGGTTGAGATTAAGAAACTTATGTGAGGAGATATTATGGAAACATTATGATAGGTTTTTTTAATATACTAAAAATTAAATAATGATACATTGAATAAAACTTCATCATCTCTTGCAGAGTGCATTTATAGTAGATAAATCACCAAAATACTATGTCCTAAGGGTTGTTGGAAGGATTCACTAGGGTTTTCACACACTTTTTATGAAATTTTATCTTATAGATGTTAAATGTAAAATAAAATCACACCAACTTATTATTTATGCACACCTAAAAACCCATGCATTGTGGGATGTGCTTACTAACCATCGTACGAAGAAGTTTTTTCAGGTAAATTATGTCTAGTAATATGTTTTTTGATGGTACATGTATTCATCACATTGATTGACAGTGTTTTATTTATGAAACACAACTTAGTGATGAAAATATACAATGAGAATCAGAACCTGCATACCCCTACCGCAATGTAAGGATGGGGTACACATCACTTGAAAGAAAATTGGTATGCATTTTAAATCTACCATAATACTTTTATGTGACATAAAAAACAACAACTATGTTATTTTTTTATATGCAGTTTGAAGAGTCCAAATACACATCCACTTCCTTCCCGC
Source organism: Viscum album (assembly GCA_963277665.1). NCBI lineage: Eukaryota > Viridiplantae > Streptophyta > Magnoliopsida > Santalales > Viscaceae > Viscum > Viscum album. The sequence goes on along the minus strand of OY728142.1, from coordinate 685,245,383 downwards.
ACCATGTTCTATGGAAGGAGGCATGTGTAATTAAATATGGTAAACTAATAGATGAAAACACACAAAAATTGTGGGAAACATGTGTAAGTATGACATAATAATAAGTTTTATTTAAATCACTATTAGATAACAATGATTACTTATTTTTCTATATTTTATATCTGAAATAGTCACAAGAATCAACAACACCCACATCAGATGCAGACATACCTTCAGTGGCCTTGATGAAACTGGAAAAGCATGGTAGCATGAGAGGTGCTGGTTTTAGGGTGACACCCCAAACATATTCTGAGAAAGGAAACCAAGGAAATGATTAAAATGAGGAAATGAAAAAGATGAGAGAAAATTTAGATATGTTTCAAGAATAATTAAACTACCAGAGAGATCTGATAGCTAGTTTGATGGGGGAGGCAATGAGAAGATACAACTCAAGAACAACCTACGTGTAAAGATCTCGCCCACCCTACTAGTTTTGAGGTGAACTATTCCCCTCAAAAACAATTCTTAACTCAGGTAGTCAATTTTCATATAATTGTTTCTGTGAAATGGTAATTAGATACACTAGACACTAATACCTTTCCAATATTTATATTCTACTATGTGAAAATGACTGTGATTTATATCTATCAACACCCACCCATCACCTTGTAGCGAGGGATATAATGTTCAATATCTAGAACGACATGTTACATAATAGACCACTTCTGACAGATCATGTCAGAGTGTCAATTACTGCATCCCTAGAGATGAGCACTGAGCTAACTATTCCAATTGATGATGAATATATTTATACGGTCAAATAAGCTCTAGGAATATTCATCGCATGGTTGTCACATCTTGTAAAAAAACAAGTCGACAATGAGGTATTAGTTTCCAATTTAATTTTTAAGATAAACCTTAAAAATTTAATGAAAATGTCTGAACTGATTCATGTTATTATAGATTTAAAAAGGGAAGGGGTGAAACGAAAGACTGATTCAAACCCATCTCAAGGATCAACCAACCGATAAAAATGATCTACCCAAAGCACCTTACCCCCCTTGTTCGATATCCACATTTATTACCATTGAAGGCTCATGTGCATATAATGTTGACAGATGGTGGTAATCACATAATTTATTTTGAAACAAATATGTACAAAGGGGAAGATCCAGAATTCATTGGTGTTGAGAGTACAACTTATATCCTCAACTATTATTAGTTAGGTGGCTCAGTTTGAAATGTTTACATGAGGTATGTTTTCATGATTTGATTTTCCAAAAGATGATATAAAATGATAATTTTGGCTAAATACATTTCATATTTTCTGCAGGCATATATATGAAAAAAAATTGAATGGATTTCCCCATGAAATTTTTTTTGGACTCGTTGGTCCTCATGTCACCTATATAGAACTAGAAGACATAACTTCCAATAAACATGGTGAAATACTGGCAAGACTGCTCAAATCGTTTAAAAGAAAAATTACAGACGACATAATCTTCTTAAAACTAATGAAATAGGTGTAAAACTCTAGAATTTAATTATATCAAATATATTTTAATTTCTTTAATTGATTTTTCTTTTTTGTTTTATTAGGCAGTATTGGATGCTCATTACGGTCAATTTGGATACTCCAAAGATTTATTTTTTGGATTCAATGCATGGATATCCAACAAAACGACCACAAATGATGGTGTTTTTCAATCTTTAATACACTACATCCATCATTTTATTACTAAACATAAAGTTATATAATTGATATTATCATTTAATGAGGATTATATTATGATAGGGTGGTGCATGAATGTCGTCTTCCTCATGGAATGAGGCCAGGGAAAAGGACTAGAAACCTGACAAGTACTACGACTAAATAAAAATAAAGGTATATATAATAATATTTCACTATCCAAACACATATAAACAAATTAATTATTTTTCTCAATGTTTTTATAGTTCTTGAAACAAAAAAATGATAAATAATGTTGTCATTATGTATGTAAATTTATAAAAGAGATCACATTCCTTGAAAAAACAAGCAACCCTAAAGATTTATTTTCAATGATAATTATTATTTCATTTAAAATACTTACTAATAATTTCTGTATTTATATTTTTTCAGTACTAACATGACATTCGAAAACAGTAATATTCACTAGATGATATAGATATACTTAGAAATGAATGGGCAGCATACCTGATGGAAGAATGTACAAATCTAGAATAAATATGGTAAAATTCTCAAATAATTTCCACTTTAATAATATTTTCTACCATATATTCTCTTTTTATGGTAATGTTGTTATTTGTACAGGCTAAACGCTGTGCTGAAAATCATATATGTTGGTGGTACTTGTTTGTGCACTAAATTAATTTCTTGTTCATTTGTTTTTTAAAAGAAATTTAGGGTCCTTATTTATTGGGCATGTGTGTTGTTGATAGAAAAAAATGATAATGAGTATTTGGAAGGGGTTTCCTCATCCCTTGAGTTTTTTGTGACATCTTGGGAAATAACGGGCACAAGATATTACACCATTATTCTATTTTTCAACAATGAGAAGGGTTTTTCTCCAAAAATATATTGATTCAATCTACAACATTGGTAGTTCCCCTCTTTAGTAGACCGAGTAAAGAACCAACTGTCATATATTCATTTAATGGTCCTGAATATATTACAGTTGGTTCTTCAATGGGACAATTAAAGCAATGCTGCAGAAGGGGAATGTAATTCTACATCAACCATACATGGATAAAAGTTTTTTCCACAATCATTCTAAATTTGGCAGATTGAAAATATTTAGCACGTTAGGTCACTTTTTTATGTTTTAGAGGAATGAGTGCATTTATTTTTAGGCAGAAAAATGTAATTAAAATTTGTTCAGATACTTTATGACAAAGATCCATGAGTCATTTGTGACGTGTAGAAATAAATCGCACCTTAATCCGACACACAATGTCATCATTATGACTCCAAATGTGTCTTTATTTAAAATTGACATTAATTTAAGTAAAAAAACAGAACTAACATATTAAAAACTAAGGAAATGCATTCCAATTGTTTTTATACTTTAGGAGAATGATATATCATTCACTTGTGACATTTAGGAATCAACCTCACCTCAATCAAATGCATGGTGTCATCGGTATGACTCAAAATGATTCTTGTTATTTAAAACTGGCATTAATTTAAGTAAAAAAACACAACTGGCATACTGAAAACCTAAAAAAAAGAACTCAGGTTGTTTTGATACATTATAAAAAATATCCATGAGTCATTTGTGATGTGTAGGAATCAAACCCACCTCAATATGATGAATGGTATGACTGGTATGACAAAAAAGTGTATGTTACAAGTATGAAATTGATATTTTAGTTCAAAATGTGTCACTCCCTAAAAATAGAAAAATAGCTCCAATTGTCTTCCAAATTTAGGAAAAAAATTCTTAATTCCTTTATGATGTGTATCAAGCAGTCTCACATCAAACCGATGCACGATGTGGCTAGTAAGAATCAAATTTCACGTTTTCGACTTGAAATAACATTTTAGAAAAAAATACTAACATACTAAAAAATGAGGAAATGAATTATTATTATTTAGTTACTTTAGAAAAATGATCTATTAGTCATCATTGATGTATAGAAATCAACCACTCCTCAATCCGACACACGACGTCATTAGTATGACTCCAAATGTGTCTTGTAATTTAAAATTGACATTAATTCAAGTAAAAAAACAAAACGGACCTACCGAAAACCAAAAAAATGCATTCATATTCTTTTGATACATTAGTAAAATGATCTATGAGTTATTTTTGATGTGTAAGAATAATCACCACCTCAATCTAATGCACTGTGAGATTAGAATGACTAAAAGTGTCTGTTATGAGTTTAAAATTGAAATTTCAGTTCAAAACATGTCACTCACTAAAAATAAAGAAAACACGCTCTGATTTTCTTCCACATTAATAAAAGGAATTCATAATCCCTTTGTAACATATATCAATCAGTCTCACATCAAACCGAAGGATGACATGACTGATATGACTCAAATTTCATGTTTTTGGTTTGAAATGACATTTTGGTAAAAAAACACAGCTGACATATTGAAAACCAAGAAAATGAATTTTTATTGTTTTGATACTTTATGTAAATGATCTATCAGTAATTTTTGACGTGTATGAATCAACCGTACCTCAGTACGGTGCATGGTGTCACCAGTATGACTCCAAATGTGTCTTTTTATTTAAAATTGACATTAATTCAAGTAAAAAAACACAACTGACATACTAAAAACTAAGAGAATGCATTTGGATTGTTTTGATACTTTATGAAAATGATACAAGAGTCAGTTGGGACACGTAGGAATCCACCCCACCACAATTTGAAAAACTTGGTCATTAGTATGACTAAAAGTGCCCATTATGAGTTTAAAATTGACAATTTAGTTGCAAACCATTCACTCATTAATAACAAAGAAAACATTCTCCAATTGTCTTCCAAATTAAGGAAAACAATTCTTAATTATTTTGTGATGTTTATCAATCAGTATCATGTGAAATCGATGCATGATGTGACTGATATAACTCAAATTTCATGTTTTTTGGTTTGAAATGACGTTTTTGTAAAAAAACAAAACTGACATACAGAAAACTGAGGAAATGAATTCTGATTGTTTTGATACTTTTGGAAAACAATATATCAGTCATTTGTGATGTGTAGGAATCAATAACACCTCAATATGACGCATAGTGTCACTGGTATGACTCTAAATGTCTCTTGTTATTTACAATTAACATTAATTCGACTAAAAAACACAACTGACATACTAAAAAATAAGAAAATGTATTTGGATTGTTTTTATATTTTAGGGAAATGATATATGTGTCTGTTTTGATGTGTATGAATAAACCCCACCTTAATCCGAAAAAAAATTGTGACCAGTATAACTAAAATCCTCTACTATCAGTTTAAAATTGATATTTTAAATCAAAACATGTCACTCACTTAAAACCAAGAAAATACCGTCAATTTTTCTTCCAAATTAACAAAAAAAAATTGTAAGACCTTTGTGATGTGTATGAATCAGTCCCACCTCAAATCGATGCACGACGCGACTGATATGACTCAAATTGCATGTTTTTAGCTTGAAATGACATTTTAGTAAAAAAACAAAACTGCCATACTAAAAACCGAGGAAATGCATTCTGATTGTTTTTTTACTTTTGGAAAATGATCCATCAGTCATTTGTGATGTGTGGGAATAATCCCACCTCAATATGATGCATAGTGTGGCCAGTATACCTATAAATGTGTCATTTTTAATAAAAATTGACATTTTTAATGAATTATTCATATTATTGTTTAATTTATTTCTTTATAGTAATACTAAAGTAATATTCGTTTTTCATATTGGTGTAACCTTTTTCTAGAGTTGGGATGATTTTTTTGGTAATAATTACCATTAGAGGACATTTTTTAGAGGGGACCACATATGTCAAAAGAGAAAATATTAAATTTTTAATTGTTTGTTGGATATTTGTAAATTTAATTTTATAAAACATTGTTCAAAATGTATATAGAAGTTTTTTGGTATATACCATGAATAAATATTTTTGTATTCATGATTTCAATTAAATGTATATAGCATTGTTTGCCAAAATTTTGTGTGCGCTGTTTTTTTCCATCATTTTCATCATGTACGTGGTTCTTTTGTATATACTATGAGTGGTTATTTTTTAGCTAGTTTTGTTGGTTTCTACAGGTTATTTTTGCTGGTTTGGTTTTTTTGGTCTGCTGTTTATTTTTTATAGGAATTTGGGTGTGCTGTTATATAAACAACATGCCCAGACAGGGAAGCCTTTATTAGTGTTTCAATATATGCTGATAAAGGTCCACCTTTATCAGTGTTAAAAATAGCACTGATAAAGGGAACCCCCTAATCGCAGCTTGATTAACATCACTTTTTAGCACTAATAATGGCCTTTTTAGCACTCATAAAATCCAATTTTTTGCTATTGGTACTATGGTTTTATTTTTAACTTATCTTTATCTATTTTATGTATTTTCCCTAAGGTATCAGACATTGCTCAATTATTAGTGGATTATAATGAACTATTCCTTGGTATTACCTTGTTATATTTATTTATAAATTATTAACTATATAGGATGATAAAGTTTCTATGAATATATTTATATACACTCTATTTATAGAAAAATCTTTTGTTTATAAAATTATTCATACCTATCTATAAAAATAGCCAGGGAATAGACCAGAAAGGGTAATTTTGGTTAACTGGGGGGTTTCTTAGCCTTTTTAAATTTTAAGTAATGATCACATACCCTATGAATTTTCCAACAGGGACACTTTTGGGGTAGCATATCCCAATTATTTTTCTATTGTGGTACATTTGATTAATAAGTTGACAATTATTTGATATAACCATTTAAAAAAATGATTGGTATAATTACTATTATCAAATACTATTTTTTTGTGAATACCCAATACTTATTATAAGTAATGGTATTCATATAAATTCCATGACCATTCTTTGATTTAAAATTTATTATCCTGAAACCCACATCCTAATTTGTTGGGATTGATTAGATTAAATGTATGATATAATTTTTTTTATGATCCCATGTAAATGTTGAATTAAAATCTATATATTATATGAGATGTGTGGGACCAAAATTATGTTTTCCCCAATGCATTGAGTAATGTTTTAACTATTTCCACATGTTATTAATTACATTTAAGGTAAACTAATTATTTATATACATTATTAAAATCTAGTAAATTGGTGAATAGGGTTGATCCCTAGGGATAGACTTTTAGAAATGTGTGTGACCAACTAGGTAGGAAAAAAATCTTAAGAAAAAAAAATAAAAAAGGAGTGGTGACAAAATTATGGAAGAAATGACAGTAGTGAGTGAAAACATCTAAAAACCAAAAGATTAACAAGTGCTAAACCAAGAAAAAGAGTGAAAATCACTTATTAGCATATACAAATATAGAAATAAAAAGATGAATTTGATTGGATGGCCTTCATTTTATTTCTTTTTTATATTATTTTATATTTCCTCATTCATGCACACGTATTTCAAGATGTATAGAAAATAATATGATACATTAACGTGAATTATTGACTAGTGTGTGAATGTATGCTACAATCTCCCAAATATAGAATCCACTAATCCAAATAATTAATACATTAGTTTTATACAAAAATAATCTTCTTAGCTAACCCTATTTATTTTTATTCAGTAAGATATACACTTCTCATATGAAAGATAAAATGATAAATTAGTGAAAAATATGTAAACAATACCAATTTTTAGTTGTTTTTCTGATCTAATTTTTTTTTGTAATATGATTAATAGAAATGAAGGTAATATTTACGAATAAATTGCATATATATGATGTTATATTAATAAGTATAAAAATATTATTCCACTTTTTTTAGTTTTATCTAATAATCATGATTGGATTCTTGAAATATTTCAGTGATTTTGAAAAACAAATGCAACAATGAAAAGTGTCCAAATTTGGAGAGAAAATAAGATCCTCGTAGGAGATCCCAACTCCTCCCAAACCCCACTTGTGTTTTCGCAAGCTCCTCTAATGGTTCTGTGATTTCTTTTTTTCTCTCTAATATTTTTTTGCTTCCCGACTCTTATCTCTCATCATCCTATTTTTATAGACTCATTTATAATATATAACATTACATGAATCAAAAAAATTCTCCCAATAAACTATTCAAATAGTTGAAATTATACATAGCCTCCACATGAAACCATTTAAATATAAAAATAAATATTTCTATAGCACTAGTTTAAATTCGACAACCAAATGTGTTTCTCATTGGAATTCCACATTATCAAGAACGATGATCATGACTGCAGATGATTTACACATGGAAAATTTAATGGTAGGATTGAATAAAAATGGGTTATTGAATCTTCTGTGTGATCCCACAACCACCTTCACCATGATATTTTACTACTTGATGAATAGAAGGAAAAATAAGATGAAATGTTTGACCATGGTGTGAGTAGAGCTGATTGGGAATGTATTTTCCACATTTCTAAATTTTTAGTACATCAATGGGCTTGAAACAATTTTTTTGTGATATCACCATTTAATTTTAGGGGCTTTGTATAGCCCAAAATTGCATCCATTATGTGAACCATATTTATATAGGGGAAAATAGGCTCTCCCAATATTCAGTTAAATAGTGATTTGGAAACATGATCAATCTTTATAATTGGATATGTAAAAATTTAGGTATGTGGATTTGTAAATTTTAAATATATCTAAATGAAAATAACTAGATTTATAGGCACTTAAAACCATTAGGTGCATAAAATTCCAACCTCATTCATTTTCATTTACCAGTTTCAGTGCACAATAGAACTGAACTAATTAATATCAAAATGATCACTTCCTTGGAAAATTTATTTGAACACCCAGTGCCTGAGTTTATCCAAAAAATTACTATAGTGTTGGATAGATACCAAGGCCCCCATTTCATACTTGAATCACCTATGAACAATGATTTCTAGTAATTCCTCAACTTATTAATCCTTGGTATTGACTTTATCAAACTTGATTGACACCTCCAGTTGCGATCGAGCAACAATGGATCATGGAATTTTTAAAGTGTGATGAAGACTTCAAATATTCCATCACGGTCTTACGTGGATTGATTTATTTATACACAGGTCATCCAGGATTTGGATTCATCAACATGCTTCAAATTGATGATTCCTCAAATAGTGATATTAGAATCTATTCAGGTTCTCTTTTGAATAATTTTTCTCAATTGATTGATTCTCGATAATGTAATTTTCTTTAACTTTCTGGTCAGATCAACATGATAGTGATCAATGGAATTTGTAATTAATCATGTGGTTCATGATTTATGGTTTTTATTCCTTCTTCATATATGGTTTGTGGGTTCATGTTTAGATTTTAGCAATTATGGTGTTGTTGGTGGCTTCTTATATATCCTCGGTTCGTTATTTCTTTTGTTTATGTGAGGGAAGTCTATGCATTTTTTTTCTTCATTAATAAACCTAGTTCATCTTCCTCCTTCATGTAGTGCACCCAGGCTTCAAGTATTCTTCAAGGACCTTGGTTTTCATGCTTATTTGATTTGAAAAATATTCGATCATGGTTTGGTGTTGTGAATAGTTTATCATCAGATCAAACTCAATGTCGATATTTTCTTCAAAATCCTAGTCTCATGAATCTTCAATTATAGGTTTTTTTTATCATGGAATATATGTATATTAGTTTTTATTCTTGATCAATCTTATGTGATCTTTTTCCTAGGATTTTTTATTTCTTCAACGATATCAATTTCAATAACATGGTCTTCAATAGTGGATTTGATCGGTGCCCATTGGCCTCAGTTAAGGCTTTTTATCCCATTTTCATGGCTTGATGAATTGGTGGGAGTACTGTTGATTGATATGTTTGTTCACAGTCACTTAATAAATTTGTCAAATTATGAATCCCCATACATGTTTGATCTGAAATGGACATGGTAACATGAGTGGTTATGGTGTGGTTAAATTCAAAAACAACAGACATCTGATCAAAATACTTCACAGCTTCTCCCAAAGTTATCAATTTTTTATTGTGGTTGATTATTTTTCCTTTTCAAAATTCTGGGAAACCTCGAACACATCAAGTGGTGCATGGTCAATGCATCACATTTTCAAAAATAATCAATGGTCAATTTATTTTTTATAAATAACAATGTGTCATCTCTTAGATGTATGAATGGCCACTCAGATACTTGAATTCTTTTTATTTTAGGTCCAAAAAGTGACATTGAATTCCAAAAAAGTGATAATAAATTATTAAAATTCAAATTAAAATGAACAACAAGAATCATTGAAACTTACAATAAAATAAATGAATGAAAAACAAATATTCATTGCATGATTATGTAATTTAAATTTTCATCCTTTTAAATAAATAGAAAATCAATAATTTTTAAATTAAAAACATATAATTGTGAAAGAAGTTATTCTAAAAATTGGGAATCACTAAAAAAAGAAATTATATAACAAAAAATCAGTGTTATTAAAATTATTTAGTATAATTAAAATCAATGAACATCAAATAAGTTTTGTGCTGAAAATAATAGAAATCATCAACACCAAACTCATTAAATAATAGAAATTGAAAAATTCACAAAATAATATTCCTAAGATATGGTCATTAAATGTGGGGAACAATAGAAGTGTTTGACACCATTAATTATTCATTTTTAAAAGGATATTCAATGAATATGAATTTTAGACTCATTGTATTGAACAATCATTAATTCTCTATAAAAATTACATTTTTCACTTAATATTCCACAATTTAACCCAAAAAATTATTGAAGCATGTGAAAGAATATGATCACAAAAATTCACCCACATTTAATCAATTTAATTATAAATAAATTAAATTCATTTTCCCTATATATTTACAAATACATCTAAAAAATAAATTTATGGATATCTTTCTCATGTACAAATACACATGCCCCAAAATAAATAAAATCACAAAGTATTCTATTAAATTAAACTTCCAAGCCTTCTATGTGAACTAAAATCACTTACCTACTTTAATATAATTGAATTTCCAGATCTCTAAGTGTGGATGAGTGAGATTCAAGGAGAATTAAATCTATAACAAGAAGAAATTCTAGATTTCACTCTCTCCACCATTCCTCAACCAAAGTCATATTTTCCTGTTCACTGGTACAAATCATAATATTTTCTTATACATTAATTGTCTCTATGTTCTTTTGTATTCGATATTACCATCACCGTATTAACATAATTTTTTAAAATGGATCTTTATTTTAATTTTTCCAAGACATAAATTTTTTCATAGAACTATTAATGGATCTTATTAAGAATGGACATTAGAAATTTAATCAACAGACCCAGTTCCATTTCCTTTAAGACTCACTATGGGATCCCAATTTACAATTACTCTTGATTCAAAGGACTTATATTAATCATGATTGGGTTTCATACCTAATGTGTTTTATTTAAGTTACTATGTTCTATTTCAAATTTGATGTTTCCTCATGTTATTTTCAAAATTCCACAAAACTCAAACATGCCACACTTCCTTTATTAGTTTTCAAACACTGTTTTCATAAATATAGTTGAAATAATAACTCATATTTCAGAAAATTACTATAACATAAGGCCTGGTAAAATTACTCCAAAAGAGCATAACATTTTTCCCTTGAAAGTGCACATTGATTTTTTATTTTTATTACCTATAAAAGGTTAATAATTAACTATAATAAGTTCTTAAAATGGCATTGAAAGGGATTTTTTTTTTGAAAAATAGGGTTTTTGATGTTTACGTAGTTGATACATAGTTTATCATAAAGAATATACCATCCCCCAGCACACATAAACCCCAAAAATACCCCAAACATTGAATCCTAGGATGGGAGAACATTTTCATTAAAAAATAAATATTCACTTAAATAGATTAAATAATATTTAAGGGGTTACATTGATTCCAAAAAATATCACATTCTAATACATTTAATTTTAAAAAAAATTTGGGTTCAGGCATTTTGTAGTTTATAAAAAGACAAATGATTTTTCAATTCAAATTAAAAAACAAGGTGAATATTAAGGAATTAATAACAAAAGACACTTTAAATTTGAAATATAATTTTTGAAATAATGATCAACACAGTTTTAAAGTCCCTTGTAAAAAGCAACCAAAACACACAACCTAGTAAACAATTTCACTATATTAAATAGGAAATGAAGGGGTATCCACCATAATTAATTTTTAGACATATATATATATATATAATAATTTGATTATAAATAAAACTATATAGAACTAAAATTAGTATTCTATGAAATGTGGAAGCTTTAATCATCATAGTTCAATCAAATACACTCTCTATTTTTTATTTGAAAATATCCCTATATATATCATGCTCCAATAAAAAAATTAAAAAAGATCAATAATAGATTCTACACTTTTAAATTTAAGAATTAAGATGAGTAATGGTCTGAGTTTATGAGAATTTTTTATATCCACCATCAGTTAAAAACTCCATTGAGATTTTGAGATGTGTTTACATTTTTCTCTAGAGAATTTCATAGTAGGTTAATATTCTTTAAACACTGTGAAGTAATATCTTATAAGTATACATTCAATTATAAATCTCATAGTTGTTCAATTAAAAATAAAACAAAGAAAAATAAATAAATAATAGAGGTTTGAATCCCATAAAGCAAATATATTTTAGTCAAAAGTTAGACTTTAGTAATGGATAAAAATTTATGGAAAGAGATTATAAAAAATACCTCCATCTTCCCCTAAATGTAATGTTTTATTCTCTAACCATTGACTATAAATGGAATAATATATTTCATAACCTACTCAACAACATAATTGACCATAAATATCATAAAGTAGAATGTTTCAGACCACTTTCTTATCAGTTTCCTAGGAAAGAGTTCTATACATGAATTAAATAACAAAACTCTTTACCCAAATGTATAGTCCCTATTTTGTATGATTGTGTCACGAATGAAATTTATTCTTTCTCTAAAATTTTAGGAATTGTCGCATGATTCTCTCCTAATTTCATATAGTTTACACAACTCTATCAATATTATATCTCTTATGGACTTAAAATCATAGTTTAGAGCCTTCGTTTCCCAATAATGTTTATGTGTTAGTTCCACAAGAAGATGATATGACTTTCTAAAGGGATTCCCATAAATAGACATCCATATGGGGGTCTTATTGAATATCTTTTAATCCCACAAAAAATCTTCCAAATTGACTAACCCATATTTAATGGAATATAAGACTGTCTTATACAAGAATTTTTAACCTTTATCTTTTAAATTTTATCTGTACCATAAGACCGTGTGTTGTAGGTGGTTCTATTCTTATGATGGAACCCATATATCTCCATTAAATATTTAAACATTTATCTCTTAAAATTAGTACCATTGTTTGTGATGAATTATTTTGCAACTCTAAACCTTGAAAAGATATTTTTATTTATAAACATAACAACATAAGAAGAAGGATTATTTGGAAGAGCTATCACCACAACCTAGTTGGATACATAGTCCACAACCATTGGTATATACTCATTCCCATAAGAGTATGGACATGTTCATATGACATACAATCCCTATGCATAAACAAATTCTAGCTCCATGGTTTATTTTTGTGGAAGATCTTTACATATGCCAACATTTACATGATTATGACACTATAGTGACCCTCTATTTACATACATAAACATTATATAACATTTGAGAAATTCTAAAAATTTTACACAAATAGATTCCCAATGATTGTATTAGTTTAGTGCATTTGAAACATGGAAATATAAACACTAGAACATATATGAGATATATTATCTATTTTTATGACTAACACCCTTTTTAGACACATCATAAATAAAACATTTCTTCATAACCTGGGGAAGGAAACATAAAAATTGGTGAGCTCAGATGCTCACTAAGGGAGATAATGGGAGATAGGTAGGAATAATCATGTGAAAAATGGTACCATAACATGATTCTAAAAATATAATATTATACCAAGCATATAGAATATTAGATAAGTGAACCATGGAATATTTATTGGTAGTGAATAAGACATGAATCATATGGAAATAATTAATATAATCCATAAAATCATAACATAAGAATAAAACATGGAATTGTGGAAAACACATAATAATATAATATGATTTTAATAGTAGCCAAGGCATCACTTCCAATTCCATCTTGGTAGTATGGTTTCACCCCCATACCATATTGGTAGTCATGATTCACTACCATTCCCATCTTAGTATCATGAGATCACTCCTTATACCAACTTTGTAGCCAGGTTTTACTCCCATGGACAACTTAGTAGTCAAGGTTCACTACCAAGACAATATTAGTTTATCTCATGAGATATAAATATTTACCCAATGCATTAAAGGTGGATATAGATCCCAACCTTAGAATAATAAAATCATATATACATGTTCCACAAAGTCATAAACAATCATATCATAACCCATTAAATTAAATTGGTATCATAAAAATCTAATCGTATCATAACATGTGAAAAAATATAAAGGTTTCATAATCATTTCATAAAAATAATAAACCCTAAAAATAAGAGGGTTTAAAAATCATATAACCCATGAAATATTAATGGGTTTTCATAAAAATAATTCTATGAAAACATAAATAATTCAGAGAAGGATCTGAAGGGAACCATTGGATCATTTCTTAAAAAGGCATGAGTGATACAAACAGATCTAATATTAGATAGGAAATAATTTTGAATGAACTGTTAAAAATATTTCATGAGGAAAATATCCTTTATTATTTGAAAAAATTATTTATAAAAAATTAAATCTTTTGAATATAATTTTTAATGAAAATAAACTTGAAAACTTATTATGGAATCTTTGAAAACGTTTTGAAAACATTTTTTATGGAAATATAATAAACAATGATTGAAAAAAATTCAAATCAATATTCCATGAAAACATAAAAAAGAATTTGAAAACATTTTAAAAATGTTTTTCCTTAAAAACCTGAAAAATAATATTTTAAAAATTCTTATAACCATTTTACTTTAAAACTTATAAAACCAAATTAAAAACAATTTGAATTTTTTCCCTTGAAGAATTATAAAATATGCTTCAAAAAATTAAAAAAAAATTCATTGAAAACACTTTGAAAACTTATAAAAAAATATTTAAACATTTGGAAAACTATTTAGTTGGTAATACTTTGAAATTTTATAAAGGAATCTTGAATTTTTTTTGAAACCCCTTCTTTAGAAAATGACTTTGAAAATGTATAAAGAAATATTTAAATCGTTTATATCTATTTCGTTGAAAATAACTTTTTTTAAAACAAATATAAGTAAAAATGTTAAATTCACATAATTTTTTTAATTTTATTTTTTTAAAACCTTTTAGAAAAAACAATTTTGAATGAACACAAATTTCCAACTGAAAGGAGAAATAAAGTCATATTTTCATCATAACATTTTATTAGTTATCTTAAGTACCAATGAGTTAAAAAAAATGACTAATACATGGATATATATTGAATAAATATAGGATAATAAATCTAATGATTAATCTTGAGATATATATCATAATATTTCATCAATCTAAGAATAATCATAAAAAACCCTAATAAACGATGAGATTGTTTCAATAACCTCTTACCACATGGTAATGTGGGATCAGACTCTCCATGTAAGAAAATGAAATTACATGAATCTTAAAATTTAATTAAAATAAGGAGATTCATGATATAACATGTCAAATGGAATTATATACACCTCTAAATAGAATTTAGTTTCATAACAAAACATAAGTCTCAAAGAAGGAAAATTGAGACAAAAATATCTTACTGATTTGGTAATTTTGTGAAGATAAACCCCATGAAAGAAAGATAATAGAATGGATATATAAATACACATATATTTAATAATAATAATAATCATATAAATCATTCCTGGTAATAATATACACCATGTTAAATAAAAGAGTGGTGAACATGGCATGTATCTCACATACATAAAAAAGTGACATGAAATTACCTTACCTTATGCCTTGACAGTCACCATACTCATACAAAATTACCTTATAATAAATATAAGTTTATTATACATTTATCACAAAACCATATTCTTATATCTAATACCATATATTGTTTTATTATGACTTTATATTACACTTTTTTTACAATTCTATGTTAAGGTTTTACATAGAGTAATATCAGCTTTATTCTTCGCATGTGTTTGAATTTGTTATATCTATGGCCTTATACTTGTTTCAAGATTTCAAGAATATAAACCATGATATAAATATAATTTATATTCAGTATATTATTATTATGATAATCTATATAGTATATAATTTTGAAATTAAATACACTGTTCACTGAGACGGTAGGTCATACTATGCATGAATGTCGTTTTTTTATTATTGCATTGAAAGAGAGAAAGTAAATGACATATACGTGTATATATATATTTGTATATATGTATATACACACAAATATATATATTGTAACACCCTGACACCAGAAGACCGGAGTCGGTGCATTATTATGTATCATTGTCATGATCACAAAATATCAAGTCTCGAAAGACCGATTAGTTTTGTAGCCTTGGATGTACTGGATACATTCATAAGGTTTAAATTACATAATAAAATGGAAAACTACAACAAAATTGTTTCCATAGACAACACTGAGATCCCATAGACTATCCCTGCAGATCATTCATAATATACTTCTTCACATACTGGGAAAAATAAAACATACAAAGGGGTGATCTCAGATTATCAATAAGGATAACAATATAGTGGAGACTTTCATAAGTAATTATAAACATTTAAGGCAATGTATCAAACTAAAACAAAAGGCTTTTAAACATAAAATTCATCATAATAAGACAAATATAAATCAAAATAATTCTATTTACTTAATCACATGGATATTCTACAAGTCGAATAATCACATTCAATATCAATAGCCACTTTCATAATGATGGAATGCATAATGCCAGACTTTCATAACCACATAGTCAAGGCTTTGTGCCAAGACTACAAATAAGATTTTTTCAAGGCCTCATTCCAAGACACTATTTTATCTCATGAGACCTATTGATACATTGAGGAGCTATAGAGAGCTCCACCCATCACTTATTAAGTCCAATGCATTCCTCATATGAAAAGTTTTAAACATAACATAAACATTCGTATTAAAACTAGCATAAGAAATGTCAATACTTTATACATAAACCATGAATGGTATAAAAATAACACATCCACAATCAAACATATCAAAAAACCTTTAATACAACATGGAAGATTTGTATCATAATAAATCAACTTCAAACAAGTTTAAAATCCATCAAATGATGTTGAAATAGATGAAAATGGTTTGTAAAACTCTTTGATAGAGATATCTATTTTTCATGAAAACATTTAAAATTCACACAATTTAAAAAGGAATATATTTGAAGACATTTTTGAATCAAAGTGTCCCATACAACTTTGAAACTTTTCAAAGGAATTAATATTTAAAAAAAATTCATGTCTATATAAATAAATCCTTAAAAACAATTTCGAAAACATGGACATTAATGAGAATGATTTAGAAGAATAAATATTTAAAACATTTAAAATGATGCTTTAGTTAAAAATTCCATTAAAAATAATCTCTTTGAAAAATCTTTTATGAAACATGGACATGGATAATAAATATTCCCTAGTAGATACTTACATAAAAACAACATCAGATAATAAATAGATTGTGAAATTAACCCTTACCTTGTACATGTCCTTGGTCGAGGGTAGGTTAACCTCCGGTATAATGGTGAAATAATTGTTCTTAAATTATACAAAAATAATATACATTAATATGATATCATATATGATCATTTGACAAATCTTTGTTAATAATATCTTAGTATTATCGTCGTTTCGGGTGTTAACAGATTCTTTTTCCTTTATATTATTTGTTATGTGAGTCATATTTTTTATGGATGGGATGTATCTTATTCATATCCAGAATGATATCAAGTCTTTAAATGTAACACCCCAGGTAAATAAAGAGTATGTAATTTTTATATTTGTCCATATTTTTGAATAAAATATTAATATTACTTTAAAGGGAACACTATGGTCGATGGCATACCCAATACACAACAATGAGTTTCTTTGAAATCTTACGTTGCACTCTAATAATAAAATGATATTATTTTAAATGGTAGTGAACACCTAGCCATTGTAATGGCGGGAATGAACGGAACAAACTAAAAAATGATTATATATGTTTGTCAAATATTTTTACTTTTATCCAATAAATGTTAGAGGATTATAAATGCGAATGAATCCAATTTTAAGCGTAAACATTCTAATATTCTTTAAAAGGTCGATTAACCGCCTTTTGATGGAAAACCTCTTTTAAATCCACTTTTTGAAAATTTTATTTATTATATTTGAAAAAATAAAATTCTTCTTTAGAATCGGGACATCAAAATTTACTTTGTGTAAATTTTTTGTATTTTTCCGATAAAGTTCATTTTTAATGAATAGTGAAAAATGTTGTATTTTAATTCAAAACCTCTTTTTAATCTAATTTCGTTATATGATTAGGTTATATTTTTAAATGGGTTTAAAGTAATATTAGAATATATTTTTACCATTTAATCCAACGGTGGTCATTGGAATTAATTTCAATTTGAAATTGGACTTAAACTAGTGTCAATCTTTTAATAGATATTGTTTCTTAAAAACACGCTATTTGTTTTGACAGAGGGAATTAATTATTAAATTAATTAATGAAAATTATATGTTTTTAATTTTTTAAAATAGACATCTTTTTTGAATTCGGAATATCAAATATAGTTTAGGGTTAATTTTTGGTATTTTTTCTGAAAAACTTCAATTTTTGATGAATAGTGAAACCACTAAGTGGTAGTTGAAAAACTGATTTTTCGTTTAAATGAAACTTTACCACTTCAGTGATTTGAATTTCAAAAATCCAACATACATGGTTGTAATTAGGATGTTAAATTTGTTTCAATGAGATTAAAATAATTTTTTCGTGAATAGTAACTTTTAAGTTTTAATCGCGATTAGAGGTAATTAGTGTAATTTAAGGTAAAAATAATGTTTTAATAATATGAAATGACCTTGACACATGTCCTACCCTTATTGGATGAGTCATGGCCGACCAAGAAAATCCATGGGTCAACTTGGGGACCCCATGGAGCCACTTTGGTTCGAAAATGACATTAATACCTTTTTATTTAAAGTTAAAATTAAAATGTCACAAACATGGGTTGTTTTACTAAAAAAACATTTACGTGGGGTTATACAAGTAATATTTCTGACTATAAATATTCATTAGAAATATAAAAAGATTTCCTACATTATTATAGTATTTTTATAATTTTTATACATTATATAAATTAATTTATTTATGACACCGTGATGATGCAGTGATTAAATCATAAATGAACGATTTACATAAAATGAGAAGATAGGGTAAAATATAAGTATTACACTTGTCACAAACCTGTTGGATGGGTGGATTTAGAATACTCATCACCTTATCCTTGAAATATATCCTTTTGGGACCTTTGAAATAAGAAAATCATTTTATAATAAAGAAATATTTTATAACTTTCCAAGAGTTCCCCTCCTATTCTCTTATAAAAGGCCCCCACCTCTAACACCTTACCCACACCTCTCAAGCCTTTGGATCAGCCAACCCCTGCCCATTTAATCTCTCCACATACCTCTATTCATCATTGAAGCCTCATCTTTGGGAAGAATCCCTTCCATGGAATCCATTGAGCTCAAATCAAAAAGAGTTACCCGATTTAAAGGTAATGTCTTCCCCTGTGTTCTTTTGTTTTATTTTGCTTCCCAAACCCTCTAAACTCTGTTTATTACTTTCTTTTGTAACAAAAACAATATCTTCAATATACTAAGATGTTTTATGTGAAGTATTAGAGCTACACTTACACACACCTTCATCTAACGGTTAAAGAACATACTATTTCTGTGGATGACGAATTTCTGCCTCCCGAAACGATGATTGTTCAATCTTCTCTTAACACCTTTCATGGTGGCCATTATGATGTCACTATATTTTATATGATATATATGGTATTTATTTTTTCTATATGTTTCTGAATTTTAAATTTAAAACATTCCTTTATGACTTTCATGTTGTGCAAGTGCGATAATTTCATATGAGGAAGTGTGGACTACTGCCCCCTCAAGTGATGTGACTCGTTCATGCAATACATGGAATGTATAAAGAATGAAATTGATGAAATTATGTGATCTATATAACATATATATTATACTGGAATTATAATATATATATATATATATATCTCATATATTTTTAATTTCATTAATGTGCCAAAGAAATGAAAGTAGTGTTCATGCGTACGTACGGCTTACCGTCACCATGAACGGTACATTTCATTTCATATCTCCAAATGTTATGTACTATTATAAATAAATATATATAATGGATATATATGTCATATATTACATATAAATGATGGATATCATTATTTAATTATAATATATTTATCTCTCTTTTAACTTTAATTCCATTAACATGACAAAAAATGAAAGTAGCGTCCATGCATACGTACGGCCTACCGTCTCCATGAACGATGATTTTAATTTTTTATCCTCAAATGTTATGGAATATTAAAAAATGAATATATACTGGATATATATGATATTTAAAACATTAATAATATTCTGGAGATGATGTACCTATAACTACATGGAAAGATCTTTTCCAACAAGTTCAATTTTTACTCATGTACCGAACATCGACAAAACGTCTGATATGAACTCGCATTATTAACCAATAATTATAACATTATAATATGTGATATGAACTGAATAATGATATTTAAAGGAGGTACTTAATCAATTATAAATTTACCATAGTTTATTAGTTAGGAATATAATGAAACGAACAAGACAAGTCAGACTTGAGGTAAGGGATCCAACCTCTCTCTTTCGTTTTAAGTACTCTCTTTTATGTCATTTCTTTTAAGCTCATCTTTATTATGTTTTTGGATGTTCTTTTATATTCCTCATACTGTAATTTTTATTTTAATATTATTATAGACCCTATTTTATCTCATAAATCCATTTTGGATGTTTTAAGTGGCGCCCTTAGGGTGCCGAGTTTTCGTAAGGGATTTTTCATCTCACTTTTATTCCCGTGACATTTATGGTACATTTTACACTATTTAATTTGAGTGGTGTATGTAATGACCATTATTATACACTTTGTGTAGTATAATTTCATTTATGGGTATTTACATCTTCATCGTATGACCATTCTTCCATGGGGTGTACGTTTCGAAAGTTACCCAACTCGGTAAGGGGACCTTTCACCCTCCTCTTTTTAAAAGTCTTCTTTTGTTATGTCTTTTCATTCACATACTATTATGTTTGGATATCTTCTTCTATATCCTTATTTATGTAAATTTTAGGTCCAAGTGATGAGATACCATTTTCTATCTCATCAACTCATTTTCTGAATTTTAAAGTGACGCCGTTAGGCTGTCAGATTTCTGTAAGAGAACTTCTTAACCCACTTTCAATTCATTGGGTTAAACCACTACTTCTTGATTTTATTATGCCAATACTATGTGTGGAATCTCTATGTTGTAATTTCCACAAACATTTGTGTATATATACTATTTATACACATAATCATCTCATTGATAAATTCTTACGAACATGTATGGGAAATAATAACTCAATCTCATTTCATTGAGTTAAATATCAATGTCATTGGTTTAGTTTTTCCAAGATTTTGTGTGAATGACCTATGATTGTTTCACACTTAATATCCACTTATATTGGGTGTATTTATATTTCTTACACATAATTATGTGATAGATTTATCCTTAATTTAAGGATACCATCTTTATAATGGATTTCATCTCAATTTACATTTCCATTGAGACTTCATTGTTGTTATGCACCAATTCACTCTTATATGGTGTGTGTACTGTCCTTTGACATATTATATAATGAATCCATTTATTCTCTTGATATTATAAATCTTGGATTAAATGTTATTCCGCAATTATATTTGTATTTGAGATTCTCTCATTTTTTTAAAAACTCTTTAACAAAAATATCGTTTTAAATGTTTTAAAGATTCATTATTCTAAATCTTTATATTTAATGTTCATGCTTTAAAAATGGTTTTCATTATTTATTTATATGGACATTAATGTTATAAAATTATAATTCCATTAAAATCTTCAAAGTGGTATGGGACACTTTGATTCAAAAATCTCTTTTAAATGGTTTTTGAAAATGGATTGATTAATTCAATATCTTGGAATTACTTATTGTGATTGAAAATGAAATGTTGTTATTGAAATGCTTATGTTTTCAATATTTTATGTGTAATGATGTTAATTGGACATTTTACGGGTGGTTACGTGATAAACCATATGTCGGGTGGTGCCGTGAATACCAGGACGGATGGTTACGTTATAACCTCCAATGCATTGGGTATGGAAGTTGTCCGTATGGATATTCCATTATGTATGTGTGGAAGTCGACCGTATAGTTATTCCATTTAAGTATGTTTATGTCCCAAGTTACCTTTATATTTTATCTGTTATTTATATGGGTTTTATGGTAATCTTTTGGTTACAAATGGGTATGTAATGGTCGTTTCTTCCGTGAATAGTTTTTACTACTTTATAAAGGTGAAAAGTATTACTTTGGTAAAGTATTCATGGTTTACTTGTTGTTTTGAAAAACTAACAGTTTTCCTTCTTTGTGTATCCTTTACTATGATTTTTATGCTCATCCTTGGATTTTTTGAAAAGTTTTTCACACGACATAAATTTGAATAGGGTCAAGGATGGGATCAAGGAAATGTCAGGCTGTCTAAAACATGGAACTAGACATGTTTTTTTTAAGAGTTTTTATTTTATGGAAACTTAGTAGAAGTGTCTACTTTGTAATATTTTGATATGTAATAGTTATGTCCTAATTCTCTAAAACTCTAAACCTAAAAAGATACTCAATTTGAATTATTCATTTAATTCAATATTATGTAATGTTTGAGGCCGGGTCCTTATAGTTTGTATCAGAGGTCGGTTTAGATAACTTTAGAGGGTAGGGTATTCTCTAAGCATAAGTAAAATTACCATAATGTCTAGGATTTCAGAAAGAGTTATAGTTTTTAGATAAAGTGAATGAGTAATTATATCTTAGTGTTTATCTTCCTCATTATTACATGATGATTTTTTTGATATACTTACACTAAAATTTTTGGTTTTAGTAAATGGATGGATCTAGCAGGCACCAAAGTGACAATGGGTTTGAAGGAAACTGTGGTGGTTCTCTAATTAAGAGTCTGGATGAAATGGGGGATTCAATGAGGAAACTCTTGGTTCTTCTAAACCAACTATCAAGGATTCATGATCAACCACTTTAACCTTTGTATGTTCTCTAATGCATCATGTACGAGATGAACAACTCTATGTGGAAGTTTAGGTAATAATTATAAAGGTAACCATTAGGGTTTAAATGATCCTTACTTTTGAGGTAATTATGGGATACTATATGTTATGATGGAGAATTAAAGGCATGAGATAAACATGAGGTTAAAAAATGTTATGATAATTTTTTAATATTTTATCTCTTTTTGGGGGAATTTTTAAGAATTATATAGTTTTGGAAAAAGGACAACACGCAGACCGTGTGACAACCCGCCGCATCGGACAAAGCAGTGGGGATCGAACCCACAACCAAAGTGTGACTGGTATTTATCGCCTACCACTGGACTACATGAAGTCCCTAGTTAGTTTGACTAATTATTTTTAGTTACATGATTTTAGGAATCAAGAGTAAGTTTATTTTGCGTTATATATGGAAATTATTAACCTATCATGGAGGATGTGTGATTAGGTTAATTACATTTAAATATGAGACTTTAAGAGCAACTGATGTTATTTGGAGATAAATGTTAATTTGTACCTTGGAAGACTATGTGATTAAATCCTTCAAATATTTGGGTTTCAATATTAGTTTGGTTTACTTTGAAGAATTTTATGGAAATTTTTTTTATCGAATGGTCTTTGTTGAACTTTTGGTTTTGTTGCACAAATTTTGGAGATTAAGAATAGATTTTTTTTTATAAAGGGTTATCCTTTTCTGGATTATCTGATCTTGTTCTAAAAATTTTGGTTTTGGTTAAGGTCTAAAGGCATGGTAAATATATAGTACTCTTTTGTGGATTAGGTGATTCTCTAGAAGTTGATTATAGCTCTCTAAATGTGATAAAGTCATCCTAAATACTCATCTTTTGGAGAAAATATGAGTTTGTGTAAGAAATCTAGTAGGAGATGAGAGTATACACGACAAGTAAGTATATTTCCTTATGATTTAGATAAGATTATAAATAAATTTCTCAATGAAATGTATCTTGAAAACAAAAATGTTGTCTGTTAACTTTTCCTACTAGGGAATCGAATACCGTTTAACCCGTCACAAGTTTGTGATTTTCTTATGGTTAACTTTCTCCTAAACATGTTTTATATCACTCTCCCTCAGAACATGAAACTTTTCTTTTTCTTCCATATCCATGTTTTCCTACATGGAATCCTAGTATGGGTTAACTCAGGTGACCTATGTAATTCTCTTTCTTTCTTTTAAAGTGATTGTTTTACCGACTCTTGTTCCGATGTGGGACTTTGGATGATTTTCTGAGCCCAATTTTAAAATTGTGAGGACGCAATTCCCAAAAGGGGGGAAGGATGTAACACCCCAGGTAAATAAAAAGTATGAAATTTTTATATTTATCCATATTTGTGACTAAAGTATTAATATTACATTAAAGGGAAAACTATGGTCGGTGGCATACCCAATACGCAACAATGAGTTTTCTTGAAATCTTACGTTGCACTCTAATAATAAAATGATATTATTCTAAATAGTAGTGAACACCTAGAAATTGTAATGGCGGGAATGAATGGAACTAACTAAAAAATGATTATATATGTTTTTCAAATATTTTTACTTTTATCCAATAAATGTTAGAGGATTAAAAATGCGAATGAATCAAATTTTAAGCGTAAACATTCTAATATTTTTTAAAAGGTCGATTAACCGCCTTTTGATGGAGAACCTCTTTTAAATACACTTTTTGAAAATTTTATGTGTTATATTTGAAAAAATAAAATTCTTCTTTATAATCAGGACATCAAAATTTACTTTGTGTATATTTTTTGGTATTTTTCTGATAAAGTTCATTTTTAATGAATAGTGAATAATGTTATATTTTAATTCAAAACCTCATTTTAATCTAATTTATTTATATGATTATATTATCTTTTGAATTGGTTTTAAAGTATAATTAGAATATATTTTTACCATTTAATCCAATGGTGGTCATTATACTTAATTTCAATTTGAAATTGGACTTAAACTAGTGTCAATCTTTTAATAGATATTGTTTCTTAAAAACACTCTATTTGTTTTGACAGTGGGAATTAATTATTAAATTAATTAATTCAATTTATATGTTTTGAATTTTGTAAAATATACCTCATTTTTGAATTAGAAATATCAAATATAGAATAGGGTGAATTTTTTGTATTTTTCTGAAAAACTTCAATTTTTGATGAATAGTGAAACCACTAAGTGGTAGTTTAAAAACTGATTTTTCGTTTAACTGAAACTTTACCACTTCTGTGATTTGAATTTCAAAAATCCGACATACATGGTTGTCATTAGGATGTAAAATGTGGTTCAATGGGATTAAAATAATTTTTCGGTGAATAGTAACTTTTACGTTTTAATCGCGATTAGAGGTAATTAGTGTAATTTAAGGTAAAAATATTGTTTTAATAATATGAAATGGACTTGACAGATGTCCTACCATTATTGGATGATTCATGGCCGACAAAGACAATCCATGGGTCAACTTGGGGACCCCATGGAGCCACTTTGGTTCGAAAATGACATTAATACCTTTTTATTTAACGTTAAAATTAAAATGTCACAAACATGTGTTGTTTTACTAAATCAATTTTTACATTTGGTTATACATGTCATAATTTTCACTATAAATATTCATTAGAAAGATAAAAATATTTTCTACATGATGATATTTGTTTTATCATTTTTAGACATTATATAAATTAATTTATTTATGACACTGTGATGATGTATTGATTACCTCATAAACGAATGATTTAAATAAAATGAGAAGATAAGGTGAAATATAAGTCTTACACTTGTCACAAACCTGTTTTATGTGTGGATTTCGAATCCTTATCACATTATACTTGAAATATATCCTTTTGGGACCTTTAAAATCCGAAAAAAAATTTATAATAAAGTAATATTTTATAACTTTCCAAGAGTGCCCCTCCTCTCCTCTTATAAAAGGCCCCCACCTCTACCACCTTACCCACACCTCTCAAGACTTTGTCTCGGCCAAACCCTGCACATTTCATCTCTCCACATCCCTATATTAATCATTGAAGCCTCACCTTTGGGCATAATCCTTTCCAAGGAAGCCATTGAGATCAAATCAAAAAGAGTTACCCGATTTAAAGGTAATGTCTTCCCTTGTGTTCTTTTGTTTTATTTTGCTTATCCAACCCTCTAAACTCTTTTTATTCCCTTATTTTGTAACAAAAACAGTATCTTAAATATAATAGGATGTTTTTATGTTAAGTATTAGGGATACACTTACAGACACCTTCGTCTAATGGTTAAAGAACATACTGTTTCTGTGGATGACAAATTTCTGCCTCACGAAACGATGATTGTTCAATCTTCTCTTAACACATTTCATGGTGGCCATTATGATTTCAATATATTTTATATGGTATATATTTTATTTATGATTTCTATATGTTTCTGAATTTTATATTTAAAACATGCCTTTATGCCTTTCATGTTGTGAAAATGCGATAATTTCATACGAGGAAGTGTGGACTACCGCCCCCGCAAGTGATGTGACTCGTTCATGCAATACATGGAATGTATAAAGAATGAAATTGATGAACTTGTGTGATCTATATAACATATATATTATACTGGAATTATAATATATATATATATATATATATCTCATCTATTTTTAATTCCATTAATGTGCCAAAGAAATGAAAGTAGCGTTCATATGTATGTACGACATACCGTCTCCATGAATGATACATTTCATTTCTTATATCAAAATGTTATGTACTATTATAAGTACATATATATAATGGATATATATGTCATATATTACATCTAAATTATAGATATCATTCTGGAATTATAATATATATATCTCTATTTTAACTTTAATTCCATTAACATGACAAAAAATGAAAGTAGCGTTCATGCGTACGTACAGCCTACCGTCTCTATGAATGGTGCTTTTAATTTTTTATCTCCAAATGTTATGGAATAGTAAAAAATGAATATATACTGGATATATATGATATTTAAAACATTATTACTATTCTGGAGATGATTTAACTATAACTACATGGAAAATTCTTTTCCAACAAGTTCAATTTTTACTCATGTACCGAACATCGACAAAAACGTCTGATATGAACTCACATTATTAACCAATTATTATAACATTATAATATGTGATATGAAATTAATAATAATAATTAATGGAGGTACTTAAGAAATTATAAATTGAACAAAGTTTATTATTCAGAAATCTAAAGAAACGAACAAGACAAGTCAGACTTGAGGTAAGGGATCCAACCTCTCTCTTTCTTTTTAAGTACTCTCTTTTATGTCATTTCTTTTAAGCTCATATTTATTATGTTTGGGGATGTTATTTTATATTAATCATACTGTAATTTTTATGTTCATATTATGATAGACCCTATTTGATCTCATAAATCCATTTTTGGATGTTTTAAGTGGCACCATTAGGGTGTCGAGTTTTTGTAAGGGATTTTTCATCTCACTTTTATTCCCATGAAATTTATGCTACGTTTGCTAATATTTACTTTGAGTGTTGTATTTACTGCCCATTATTATACAATTTCTGTAGCATAATTTCATTTACAGGTATTTACATCTTCATTGTATGACCCTTCTTCCATGGGGTGTACGTTTCGAAAGTTACCCAACTCAGTAAGGGGACCTTTCACCGTCCTCTTTTTAAAAGACTTATTTTGTTATGTCTTTTAATTAACATACTATTATGTTGGGATATGTTCTTCTATATCCTTATTTATGTAAATTTTATGTCCAAGTGATGAGATACCATTTTCTCTCTCATCAACTCATTTTCTTAATTTTAAAGTGATGCCGTTAGGCTGTCAGATTTCTGTAAGGGAACTTCTTAACCCACTTTCAATTCATTGGGTTAAACCTCTACTTCTTGATTTTATTATGCCAAGATTATGTGTGGAATCTGTATGTTTTAATTTCCAAAAACCTTTGTGTAGATAAACTATTTCTACACATAATCATCTCACTGATAAATTATTACGAACTTGTATGGGAGATAATAACTCAATCTCATTTCATTGAGTTAAATATCTATGTCATTGGTTTTGTTTTTCCAAGATTATGTGTGAATGACCTATGATTTTTTCACACTTAATATCCACCTATATTGGGTGTATTTATATTTCTCACCCATAATTATTTGATAGATGTGTCCTTAATTTAAGGATACCATCTTTATAATGGATTTCATCTCAATTTACATTTCCATTGAGACTTCATTGTTGTTATGCACCAATTCACTCTTATGTGGTGTGTATACTGTTCTTTGACATATTATATCATGAATCCATTTATTATCATGATATTATAATGCTTGGATTAAATTTTATTCCTCAATTATTTTTATTTGAGAGTCTATCATTTTGTTAAAAACTCTTTCACAAAAATATTGTTTTAAATGTTTTAAAGATTAATTATTCTAAATATTTATCTTTAATGTCCATGTTTTCAAAATGGTTTTCAGTATTTATTTATATGGAAATTAATGTTTTAAAATTATAATTCCATTAAAATATTAAAAGTTGCATGGGACACTTTGATTCAAAAATCTATTTTAAATGATTTTTGAAAATGGATTGATTAATTCAATATCTTGGAATTACTTATTGTGATTGCAAATGAAATGTTGTTATTGAAATGATTATATTTTCAATATTTTATGTGTAATGATGGTACTTGGACATTTTATGGGTGGTTACATGATAAACCATATGACGGGTGGTTCCATGAATACCAGGATGGGTGGTTACGTTATAACCTCCAATGCATTGGGTATGGAAGTTGGCCGTATGGATATTCCATTAAGTATGTGTGGAAGTAGACCGTATGGTTATTCCATTTAAGTATGTTTATGTCCCAAGTTACCTTTATATGTTATGTATTCTTTATATGGGTTTTATGGTAATCTTTTGGTTAAAAAATGGTATGTAATGGTCTTTTATTCCGTGAATAGTTTTTACTACTTCATAATGGTGAGAAGTATTACTTTGGTAAAGTATTCATGGTTTACTTGTTGTTTTGAAAAACTAACAGTTTTCGTTCTTTTTGTATCCTTTACTGGGCTTTTTATGCTCATCCCAGGTTTTTTTGAAAAGTTTTTCACATGACATAAAGTTGAATAGGGTCAAGGATGGGATCAAGGAAATGTCAGGCTGTCTAAAACATGGAACTAGACATGTTTCTTTTTAAGAGTTTTTATTTTATGGAAACTTAGTAGAAGTGTCTAATTTGTAATATTTTGAGATGTAATAGTTTTGTCCTAATTCTCTAAAACTCTAAACCTAAAAAGATACCCAATGTGAATTATTCATTTAATTCAATATTATGTAATGTTTAAGGCTAGGTCCTTATATTAAACCTTATTTTTAATTAACAAATGAAAATTATTCTTGAATGGATACGATGGGGAATGAATCTCATCGCATTCGTGGAGACGGTAATCCATACGTACACACGAGCGACAATAACATTTTTAAAATAATATATAATTGGATGGTATATCATATATAGAGAATCATTATCATGTTATATTTATTATTTACATCAATTAAACATAATTATTATACCCATCCAAATAATAATGTTTTGAATAACAATCACACCACGACGTGGAGATGGTAATCCGTACGTACGCACGAGCGACAATATCATTCTTAAAATAATATATAATTGGATGGTATATCATATATACAAAATAATTATAATTTTATATTTATTATTTACATAAATTAAACATCATTATTATATCCATCCAAATAATAATGTATTGAATAACAATTACACTACGACGTGGAGATGGTAATCCGTATGTACGCACGTATGGTGACATGTCCTATAAAGGATGGATAAAATAATGAAAATGGTTGTATCATATTTATAATAAAATAATATTATATAGAAGATACTGAATTTAATATTTTAGAATGGAAATAACAAAGAAAGATGAAGTGGAATAAGAAAGTAACTTGAAAGAGGTGATGAAATATTTACCCCTTCTTCGGGATCTTCCTTTTGATTTGATCAAAATGGCTCCATAGGTTATATTTATGACTAAAGGAATGCCTCTAAGATAAAGTGAGGACAGTTGAGAGGGTATTTGGGTAGGGTTTGGCCACACCAAATGGCTTTTAAGGTGTGAATTTGAGAGAAGGGGAAGTTACCTTTATAAGAGGGGTGAGGGTCACCTTAGGAAAAGTTAGAAATATTATATTATAATAAAATAATTTTCGGTTTATAATGGATAAAAAATGTATTATTTAATGCATAAGGTGGGGATGGTTCGAAAACCACTCAACCAATAGGTTTTAGACTGGTTTGGTTCACTATATTAACTTTATCTTTAAGATTTAACTCTTAGTTTAATAGTTTGACATTAACCATGTCACTTTGTATTTTTATATTATATGGTTAATAAAAATACTATATACTTCCAATAGAACCCCAAGTAGTTCACTAATGATACACGTATCATTATATAAGTCTTTTTTCTGAACCGTTGATTTTTAGGAATATAATATCAATTAATAATAGAATATGTTTTTAAAAAACTCTTTTATGTCAATTTTGACACTATTTTGGTATTTTGTTTTTTATAAATTCATAACAGCATTATTACTTCAAAAACATTCATCTAACCAACCCTAATATGTCATATTAATCTATAAAATTAGTTTAATTCATAAAAAGTCTCAAATTACATTTATTTGGATATTCATAATATCAATTATTTTAATATTTCATTAATTAGGTAATTAATGCATCATCATTGTGTCATAAATAAATTAAATTATATAATGTCTAAAAACTATAAATAAAATACCATTATGTAGGAAATCATTTTAGATTTCTAAATAATATTTATAGTCAAATTTATATTATGTATAACCCTATATTAAAAATGTTATTGTTATTAAACTTTGATTTTAACTCTTTTAACTCCTCTTCAAATAAAACAATAATAAATGTACTAATCTAATCCAAGTGGACCTAAAGGATAATATTTTATTCCTAAGGTTTTTTGGTCGAATTACACTTATTGAATAGAATTAGTACATGTGTTAGTGTAATAATAATATCATTTTTACCCTTAATTACCATATTTACTTTTAACTGTGGTAAATAAAATTAAAAAGTTACTATTCATCAAAAATTATTTTCCTCCGATTGAACCAAATTTTACTTCTTGATATCAACCGTGTCTCTCGGATTTTTCAAATTCAACTCACAGAAGTGGTAAAATTATGTTCTTGTAAATTTGCAAATGCTCCTAGGAGGTCGGTAAAAGACGATAAAAAGTTCAATAAGATTTTTATATATCTAAAAATATTATAAAATGACTTCAAATAATTACATTGAAATTATATAGTTATTATGTATCTATTGTGACTTAAAATAAATTTAAATAAAATATAAAAAATATTTAAATAAAAATTTGGTTTTAAACTATAACTCAGTATTTTTCACTATTCATCAAAAAGTGAAAGTTTTCAGAAAAATACCAAAAATTCACCCTGAGCTAATTTCGATATTCCGAATTCAAAAATGAAGTCCATTTTGAAAGGTAAAATTTAGAAAATTTCAAAAAGTGGGTATTACTATTCATAACGGCTTGTTTGATTGGTTGTGGTGTGTTAGAACTCGAAGTTGCGTACAACACACACTATTATATTATTCAAAGAGAAGCATGCCATGGAAGCTTGGGGTGTTACATTTTCCCCTACTTCAAATAATTTCATCCTCAAAATTTCAAGAATATTACTGCATAAAAAGACTTGGGTGGTTTTTCATCATAAGTTCCTCAGGTTCCTATGTTGCCTCTTCCATCTTATGGATTCTCCATAGAACTTTTACCAGACAAGTCGTCCGGTTTCTCAGCACTTGTTCTCTTGAATCCAGAACCTCGTTAGGATCTTCGCTATAAGATAGATCGAGTTCCAGTTCTAATTCCTCATAGGTGAGTACATGCGTTGGGCAAGGCATGTATTTTCTCAACAGTGATACGTGGAATACATCGTGAACTTTGGAGAGACTTGGCGGAATTGCCAAATGGTAAGCTATAACCCCAATTAGTTCTAGAATTTTGAAAGGTACGATGTAACTGGGACTTAGTTTTCCCCTCTTACCAAAACATATAACACCCTTCCATGGAGATACCATCAAGATAACATGATATCCTACCTGAAATTCCAAATCCTTCCTTCAGTTATCAGCATAGCTCTTCTGCATACTTTGAGATGCTTTGATGTGGTTTTGGATTACCTTCACCTTTTCCATCGTTTCCTCCACAAGTTCTATGCCTATGAGTTTTCTTTCACCAACATCATCCCAAAAGGTTGGTGTGTTACATCGCTTTCCATATAATGCTTCATATGGTTCCATCTGAATACTTGAATGGAAGATATTGTTATAGGAGAATTCTACCAGAGGTAAATATTGATCCCACATACCTTGAAAGTCAAGTGAGCAAGATCTCAACATATCTTCTAAGGTTTGAATAGTCCATTATGATTGTCCATTAGTTTGAGGGTGGTAGGCAGTGCTCAAACGAAGCTCAGTATCCAGGGCTTTCTGAAGACTTTTCCAGAATCTTGATGTAAAACATGAATCAAGATCAGAAACAATCGATAGGGGTGATCGATGAAGTCTAAAAATTTCATTAATATATAGTCTTGCTAGACATTTAAGTGGTAAATCTTCCCTTATAGAAAGAAAATTTGTTGACTTCGTAAGATGATCAATAATGACCCATATTGCATCATTCCTTCTAGGAGTCCTTGGTAGTCCCATGACAAAGTCCATTGTGATATCATTCCATTTCCCCTCAGGTATGGGAAGTGGTTGCATGACTCCTCCAGGCTGTTGCCTTTGAGCGTTCACTTGTTGACAAACCATACATCTTGAAACAAAATAAACAATCTCCCTCTTCATGATGTCCCACGAAAAATGTTCCCTCAAATCACTATACATTTTGGTGCTATCAGGGTGTATAGAAAAATTGTAACTATGAGCATCATCCAACAATTCCCTTTTTAGATAAGATATATTGGGAACACAAAGTCTTTTCCCAAACTTAAAAATTCCATCTTCACACACAATGTCACTCAATCTCCCATCATTCACAGCTTTAATCTTCTTTTGAAACTCTTAATCATCGGTCTAAGAACTCATTATCATTTCTAGTAATGATAGTTTGGCAACCATTTGAAAAAGTATTGATGATTCCCATTCCATGGGGATTCCCATATCCATCTTTACTAGATCCATGTATATAGAATCCTTTTCAACTCTCATCTTGTTCAAAACTCCATGATCATTTCTAATCAAAGCATCTACCACCTTATTTACCTTCCCCGAGTGGTAGTATATCACACAATCCTAATCCTTGATTAGTTCAAGCCATCGCCTTTGCCTCATGTTGAGTTCTTTTTGTGAGAAAATATACATCAAACTCTTTTGATCGGTCTATATCTCACATTTTCCACCATAGAGATAGTGTCTCCAAATCTTTAAAGAAAAGATTACAGCCGATAACTCAAGATCATTAGTAGGATAGTTTTTCTCATGAATTTTTAACTATCGTGATGCATGGGCAATAAACCTATCATTCTGCATAAGGACACAACCAAGTAATTTCTTTGAAGCATCACTATAAATAACAATCCCATAATTCCCGATGGTAGAGTCAATATAAGAGCATTGACTAATCTTTTCTTCAGTTCTTCAAAACCTTCTTCACACACTTTTGTCCAAACAAATTTGACCCCTTTACATGTGAGCTTTGTTAATGGGTTAGCCAACCAGGAAAAAATCTGGACGAAACGTCGATAATAACCTTGCAAACCAATAAAACTTCATACCTCAGTTATACTCATAGGTACTGGCCATTCTTGGATTGCCTTTGTCTTTGAAGGATCAACATAGATTCCATCCATGGAGACAATATGGCCCATAAAATAAATCTACTTAAGCCAGAATTCACACATGCTAAACTTCCCATATAATTCATGCCTTCTAAGAGTATTTAGGATAATGCGAAGGTGATTTTCATGATCTTCGTAGCTTTTGAATTATACCAAGATACCATCAATAAATACCTCTACAATTCATCAAGATATTCCTTGAAAACCCTATTCATTATATCCATGAAGACAAAGGGTTCATTAGTCAATCCAAAAATAATTACTGTAATCTCATAATGCTCGTACCTGGTTCGAAATGCTGTTTTCGGAATGTCTTCCTTCTTCACACACAATTGATGATATCTAGATTGAAGGTCAATCTTTGAAAAGTATTGAGCTCCATTAAGTTGGTCGAATAAATCATTAATGCGAGGTAGGGCATACTTGTTCTTTATTGTTATAGTATTGATCTCCCAGTTGTCAATGCACAACCTCATAGATCTATCTTTCTTCTTAACAAAAAATAACAGGGGGTCTCCATGGAGAAAAACCAGGGAGGATAAATACCTTATTACTCAATTAATCTAGTTGTTTCTTTAGTTCCACTAATTCCAGAGTGGTCATTCTATAAAGGGTCTTTGATATGGGCCTTGAACCAGTATTTAAATCAATGGAAAACTCAATTTCTCATTCTGTAGGATGTCTAGGTTAATCTTATGGAAACACATCCACATATTATTTCACAATAGTTACATCCTCTATTTGAACATTTAATTCCTCACCCATAGTTATTTCATTCTCTTCCTCCCCAATAATTGAATTTAGATGAGCTACTCAGGGTGGATCTAGATAAGAATTAGGTGGTGATGATTCTGCTCTAAAGATAAGGTTTTATTTTTCATCATCATCAAAAATAGTAACCTTTTTCATCTTACAATAAATTTTTGCATCATGGTCCAAAATCAAATACATACCGAGGATTATAACAAATTCAATCATGGGTATGATGATGAGACTAGCAGATAAATTCATTTATATGACCTAATGGGATCTGATTCACAAAACTTTGTTGCGATGACACTTCTCTTAGGAGTTTTGACTAACAACACCCTTGTTAAGTAAAAGTGAAAATATCTAATTTTCTTAGAAAACTAGAAGATACGAAACAATGTGATGATCCAAAATCAAATAAGGCATTTGCTAAACTTGAGGAAACCATTAAATTACCTACCACCACATCTTTTGGAGCTTCAACCTCCGCAATAGTGATATCATAAGCTTGGACTTGATCCCTTGTCCTTTTCTGAGGCAAGTTCTCCTAACGCTTAGGAAATTCATTCACTTAATTCCCCCTTTCTCTACAATTGTAGCATTTAACATCAACAACCTCTTTCTTCCCCTTGCAATCGCGAGGTTGGTGGTCTTTTTCACCACACTTGTAACAAACTCCCATTCCCTTCAGGAAAGTACCAGGGTGTTTCTTCCCACATTTACTATAGGATGGATATTCAACTATTCCCTTATTCCCCTTATTTCCATTTCCAGAGTATTCAACAGATCTCTTATTCTCATGCTTTGCTTTAAAGTCGTAAGACTTAGAGAATTCTTTTTCTGTCTTGACAGAACGTGAGACCATATCTTCGTACGAAGAGAAGGATTGTGAGACTAATGCTCGACGAAGAAATGGTTTTAACCCATAAATAAAATAATCAATGTTTCTTATTGGGTTATATATATAATCTATAGCATGCCTTGATAACCTTGTAAAGTTGTCCTTATACTTTGCGACATTCTCATCCTCCTTTTTCCTCAGACTCCGAAATTGTCTTTCCATATCGGGTCGATGGTCATGAGGAAAGTATTTTTGTAAGAGATTTTCATTAAACTACCTACATTCTATATTGATACTTCCTCATCTTCCTTTGTTTTTTGAATCAATGACCACTATTTATTAGCACCTCCAGTGAGGCGGTAAACTACCATGACAACTTTTTCCCTTTCGCTACTCCCCAAGGCATGGAATATTTTCTCTAAGGAATTTATCTATTCCTCAGCCACTAATGGATTTGTACTCCCATTGAATGTCAATGTTTGTTGCCTCATGAAGCGATATAACATTGATCCTCCATGTTGTGGGTCAGGGTTCTCCATACGGATAAGGTTATTATTCATAACCTGAGTGTGTTGTCCCAGTATGGTGATTAGCTGATCAGAACCAGTTGCATCACCAAGTCAACTATAATTATCTTGAGTAGGAGGGAAATACCTACATGGAGGGAATGAATTGATATAGTTTCTATTCATTCTATTATGTTCCATTTCTAAACAATGTCATAAACTAGATTATTTTATGAATCGAAATACATAAATCTAAACTTTTAAAACACTTAACATAAATTGAACAGTTTATGGATATAATCCATAATCATAAAAATGTTTTCTTTGAGGATGTATATACTCATAAACCCTTTAATATGGTTTGTAAAGAAAATGAGAGTTATCCTAAGCATATCCCCTGGGAGTGTCGTAACCAAGAATGCAGCAAGGCCCGTTGTCATGCACCAGTTCCCGTTCGAATCTAGCTCAAAGCAGTGTTTTTGGGTTTTATCCCTAGTTACATCTATGCCAGAGCTGAATATACCTATTCATATCCATATAGGGATGTATTTCTTGGAAAACTCACAAAATCTCTACAATTACAAAATTCTAGGAAGTTCTTCTATACTAATCCTCAAAGTCTATATTAGGGCTATGTGCTCTAATTAGAGTTTATCTAAATCTAGTTTCCAAGGTTTGTATGAAATTTCCTCTGATACCAACTGTAACGCCCCAAACCTAGAATCTAGATTTGGTGCATTATTATGTATCATTATCATGATCACAAAAGATCAAGTCTCTAAAGTCCAATTTGTTTAGTATCCTTAAAAGTACTAGATACATTCATAAGGTTTACATTACATCATAATATGGAAGACTAAAACAACATTGTTTCCATAGGCAATACTGAGATCCCATAGACTATCCCTGCAGGTCAGTCATAATATACTTCTTCAGATCCTGGGAAAAATAAAACATAGAAAGGGGTAAGCTCAAATGCACAGTAAGGATAACAATATAGAGGAAACTTTCATAAATAAGCATAAACATTTAAGGCAATGTATAAAACTAAAAAAATCCTTTTCAACATAAACTTCATCATAAGATGGAAAATATAAATCAAAATAATGCCATTTACTTACTCAGATAGATATTCTACTAGTTGAATAATCACATTCAATATCAATAGCCACATTCATAATGATGGAATGCATAATGCCAGACTTTAATATCCACATAGTCAAGGCCTTTTGCCGAGACTGAAAATATGATTTTGTCAAGGCCTTGTGCCAAGACACTATTTTGTCTCTTGAGAACTACCGATGCATTGAGGATCTATAGCGGGCTCCACCCATCACTTACTAAGTCCAATGCATTCCTCATACGAAAAGGTTTAAACATAACATAAACATTAGTATTAAAACTAGCATACGAAATGTAAATACTTTATCCATAAACCATGAATGGTATGAAAATAACAGATCAACATTCAAAAATATCACAAAACCTCTAATAAAATATGGATGATTTGTATCATAATAAATCAACTTCAAACAAGTTTAAAATCCATCAAAGGATGTTGACATAGATGAAAATTATTTGTAAAAATCATTGAGAGAGATATCTATTTTTCATGAAAACATTTAAATGTCACATAATTTAAAAAGGAAGACATTTAAAGACATTTTTGAATCAAAGTGTCACATACCACATTGATACTTTTTAAAGGAATTAAAATTTTAAAAACATTCATGTCTATATAAATAAATCCTTAAAAACCATTTCGAAAACATGGACATTAATGGGAACGATTTAGAAGAATAAATATTTAAAATATTTAAAATGATGTTTTAGTAAAAAGAGTCCCTTAAAAATAATCCCTTTTAAAACTCTTTTATGAAACATGGACATGGATAATAAATATGTCATAGTAGATACTTACGTAAAAAAAATCTCAGATAATAAATAGATTATGAAATTAACCCTTACCTTGTACTTTTACTTGGTCAAGGGTAGGTTAACCTCCGGTATAATGGTGAAATAATTGTTATTAAATTATACAAGTATCATATAAATTAATATGATATCATATATTATCTTTTAACATTGCGTTGTTAATAATATCTTAGTATTATCATCGTTTTGGGTGTTAACAAATTCATTTTCTTTTATATTCTTTGTTATCTGAGTCATATTTTTTATGGATGGGATGTATATTATTCATATCCAGAATGATATCAGGTCTTTAAAAATTATTTTTAATCATCAAATGAAAATTATTATTGAATGGATACAATGGGGAATGAATCTCATTGCGTTCGTAGAGACGGTAATCCGTTCGTATGCACGAGCTACAATATCATTCTTAAAATAATATACAATTGGATGGTATATCATATATACAGAATCATTATAATGTTATATTTTTTATTTACATAAATTACACATCATTATTATACCCATCCAAATAATAATGTATTGAATAACAATTACACCACGATGTGGAGATGGTAATCCGTACGTACGCACGAGCGACAATATCGTTCTTAAAATAATATATAATTTGATGGTATATCATATATACAGAATCATTATCATGTTATA
This sequence comes from Viscum album, assembly GCA_963277665.1. NCBI lineage: Eukaryota > Viridiplantae > Streptophyta > Magnoliopsida > Santalales > Viscaceae > Viscum > Viscum album. The sequence goes on along the minus strand of OY728142.1, from coordinate 685,206,703 downwards.
TTTATTATTTTCATCAATTAAACATCATTATTATACCAATCCAAATAATAATGTATTTAATAACAATTGCATCACGACGTGGAGATGGTAATCCATACGTACGCACGTATGGTGACATGTCATTCAAAGGATAGATAGAATAATGAATATGGTTGCACCAAATTTATAATAACATCACAGTATATATAAGATACTGGATTTGTTATTTTATAATGGAAATAACAAAGAAAGAGTAAGTGGAAGAAGAAAAGAACTTGAAAGAGGTGATGAAATATTTACCTCCTCTTCGAGTTTTTCCTTTTGATTTGATCAAAATGGCTTCTTAGGTTGTCTTTCTGAGTAATGTAATGCCTCTAAAATGAAGGGTGGATAGTTGAGAGGGTATTGGCGCAAGGGTTTTCCGAGCTAAATGGCTTTGAAGGTGTTAATTTTAGAGAAGCTGAAGTACCCTTTTATAGAGGGGTGAGGGGCACCTTAGAAAAAACTAGAAATATTATTTTATAATAAAATCATTTTCGGTTTTTAATGGCTCCAAAATGGATTAATTAAACTCCAAGGTGGGTATGGGTCGAAAACCACTCAAAAAATAGGTTTTAGATAGGTTTGGGTCACTATATTAACTTTATCTTTTAGATTTAACTCTTAGTTAAATAGTTTGACATTTACCATGTCCCTTTGTATTTTTATATTATATGGTTAATAACCATACTATATACTTCCAAGAGAACCCAAAATGGTTCATTAATGATACAACTATAATTATATAATACTTTTGGGTGACTATTAGTTTTTTAGGAATAGAATATCAATTAATAATATAATATTTATTTTAAAAACTCTTTTTTGTCAATTTTGTTACAATTTGGTTTTTTGTTTTTTCTGAATTCATAACAGCATTATTACTTCGAAAAAAATTCATCGACCCAACCCTAATATGTCATATTAACCATGAAAATTATTGGAATTCATAAAAAGTATAAAATTAAATTTATTTTGATATTCATAATATAATTTATTTTAATATTTCATTAATTAGGTAATTACCGCATCATCATTGTGACATAAATAAATTAAATTATTTAATGTATGAAAAATATAAATAAATTACCATTACGTAGAAAATATTTTTATATTTCTAACAAATATTTATAGTTGAATTTATCTTATGTATAACCCTATATTAAAAATGTTTTAGTTATTAAACATTGATTTTAACTCTTTTAACTCTTCTTTAAATAAAATAATAATAAATTTACTAATCTAATCCAAGTGGACCTAAAGGATAATATTTTATTCTTAAGGTTGTTTTGGGTCAAATTACACTTATCAAATAGAATTAGGACATGTTTTAGGGTAATAATAATATCATTCTTACCCTTAATTGCCCTATTTACTTTTAACCGTGGTAAATAAAAGTAAAAAGTTACTATCCACGAAACATTATTTTCATCCAATTGAACCACATTTTTCTTACTGATATCAACCGTGTCACTCATATTTTTTAAATTCAACTCATAGAAGTGGTAAAATTACGTTTTATGTAAATTTTCAAATGCTCCTAGGAGGTAGATAAAAGACGGTAAAAAGTTCAATAAAATTTTTATATATCTAAAATTATTATAAACTAACTCAAATAAATTACATTGAAATTATATAGGTATTATTTAACTATTTTGACCTAAAATAAATTTAAATAAAATAAATAATTATTTAAATTTGAATTAAGTTTTAAACTATAACTCAGTGTTTTTCAGTATTCATTAAAAATTGAAAGTTTTTACAAAAATACCAAATTTACCCTAGGCTAATTTCGATATTCCCAATTTAAAAATGATGTACATTTTGAAAGATAAAATTTATAAAATTTCAAAAATTTGGTATTACTATTCATAATGGCTAGTTTGATTGGTTGTGGTGTGTTAGAACTCGAAGTTGCGTATAACACATGCTATTGTATTAATCAAAGAGAAGCGTACCGTGGAATCTTGGGGTGTTACATATATGTAAATAAAAAATTATTCTAGTAGAAATATTAAATAATATATATCATATATTTTCATTAAACCCATCCATAATAAATTCCATGTAGAGTATGAATGAATCACATCACATTAAAGAGGTGGTCGTTCACACTTCCTCAAATGAAATTATAATATTTAAACAAAATGTAAAGTAAAAATATATTTGTTTTAAAAGAATAAAATAAGTTTAAATATATAATAATTATAATATATAAAATATATAATGGGAGTTCTCATCGTAATACCAACCATGAGAGGAGGTAAAGAAAGAACAAGTAATCACCGTTTCGTGAGGGGTAGTTATCCTTACACATAAATGGTATGTTTATTACACATTAGATAAGCGTGTTTATAATTTTAGGTATTAACCTTAATATAACAACATATTAGTATATTGGGGACACTTGTTGTGTTTTATAATCATATAATAAGGTGATTTGAGGTGGTTTAGAAAGAAAATAATAGAATGGATCCTGAGGAAGGATGATGCATCTTCTTTGGGAACCACCAATTGGTTTTCACCAAAGGGATTCCTGGGAATTATTTCTAATCAAATAGACTTTTCAAGGCATATGTTATGGGTTTTAAGTGGTTTATTGTGTATATATTGGCTGAACATAAGTGGTTTTAGAGGTACAAGGAAGGGGAGAGGTGGTTTCCTTTTGTAGTGGAGAAAACAGACTCCCTTGGTAATTTTGAAAACAAGTTAGGTTTACAGACATTTTTACATACAAATTTCACATAAAAAACAAAACTAAATCATTTAAGGTTAATTAATGAATCATGGTCAGCCAATGGGTGTTGGAAAGGTGGATAGGTCATTTGGGCCCTTATGTTTAATGCATAGTCCCTTATTAAGCTTAATTTTACCTTAATAATTATAATTTTTATGATTCTATTTAAAATATGAAGTTTATTTTGATATATAATATTTATAAAATTTATGAAATTTATATTTAATATACTTTATCCATTAAAAGGTTGTGAAATTGCTTTTAGAAAAATATAGATTTTCATGTGTAATATTGGGTTTGTTCTTACACTATGTTTGTAAAATATATTTGGAGAAATATAAAAAATATTTTTTTTGAATATATAACATATAAATTTAATTGATATCATTCACTAGTAGTAATTAGTTTTACTTATTAAGTTAAATCAATTTTTTACTTAAAAATAGTCTTTTATAAAACCATTCCCTTTATATTCATTTGGTTTCTATACTCATCTCTAATTAATATGTAACTAATGGATTTAACTATATATATTAATAAGTTAGTATAATATTCAATTTAATGGATCTGTTATATCTTACTAAATAATATAATTTTAATAATTTATTACTATTTGGTAACACTAGATCTTTTGTGTTACGCAAGCCATTATGGAATGTTAATTTTTGTGTAGTTTTTGATAATCTCGGGGTTTTGTATAAAGAAAGATAAAATTTAGGTTTCCTTTAGTGTAGGATTAACTTTGTGTTTCATATAGTCTACTCCATACATGGTCCATTAATATAAAATAAAAAAAATTTAGTTTTTACTAAAATAAAAAATATAAAAAAATATTAGATTAATTCAAAAAAATAATTCACAAAATATCAGGGTGTAACATTATAGAACCCTTAAAATGATTTTCTCCCTTGAAATTACTCTCATCTATCAATGGTTTAATACTTTAAATCTCCATTCAAAGAAACCCACATCATAAAAATGAACACTATAACTTCTTTTAAAAAAGTAAAATCTATAACCATAACGGTTACCCAAAGTAACTCATAACAAGACTCCCATATAGAAGAACATAGGTGGAAAGTGAAAACATAGACTTAGGGGAAAAGTGTAAAAATTGATAGGGAGTGATTGAGGAAATCAATAACAAACAATTGATCGATAAATGAAAATGTTAGGGCCTCAAACTCATAAATCTATGATGACTTAAAAGGCCATTGGTTCCACAAAAAAATTAGTGTATTAGGACAACGTTTTTGATCATTTTCTTAACGTTGAGTAATTCATTTATTGACCTATAATATAAGGAAGTATACTTACTTGATATAAATAAAATTTCATTCTTTTTTTGGGATTTTATAAATTTCTAATTAAACCATTACATCAAGAAGTGGATGTCTAGAAATTAACTTTGATACCTAATGTACTAAAATACACATTTAATAGATATTAAGACCCATAAAATAATCCAATCTATAACTATTTGTCTCTAAATATTCTTCAAAATCAATATGGTTAATACATTTATATCTAAAAATAAAAATGAACACTACTAGTTCATCATTAATATTTATTCAAAAAAATAATTGCTCATTAACTAGGATCATGTAGTTCAATGGTTGGAATGAAACCCTTATTTTCATTTATTCCTAGATTCAAGACTCAAGGCCTCTCCAGAATTGATTGGTTGTCACATGACATACAAGATTTCCTTTTCTAAAACCGCACTAATATAATATTAAAAATAAATATGATGGACATCCTTAAAATAAGCTTAATCACTAAATAGAATTTTAACTAAGGTTTTTAATATAAGCTCAATACATAAATACTTTTTTCGATGTTTTACATAATCATTTCATGAATGGTTAACCCTATAACCCTTATAAAAGATAAAAATCCAAAAATATTGAAATAAATTCATGAAATAATCTTAACAAAGATCCCCCATATATCACAAAGTTTCTCCCGGTTTTCACATTCCAAACATGTGAGTACCCTCATCTTAAATCCTCTTGTAACATGGTAATAACCTAAATTACCATAAATCCTTTAAAGAAACATACACACTTCCTTATTCTCAATATTACTAGATATATTTCTCAAATAAAATAAGTTTTAAACTTTATCCAGGATGACATATCCAAATTTTTCAACAAATTCTTAATTGGTTCTATGATTATTGATACTATCCAATTTACATTATGCAAAAATAATCATATTTATATCAAATTTAATGAAATTTTTTTCTATGTAATGAAAAAATTAAGGGTTACCTTCCCTTTTTCAGAATATCACCTTGTAATTAAATCACTTATCAAGTACATCAAAAACATTCAACGTAATCTTGTAAATTCATAGTGAAAAGTATAAAATGGAAAATCCTTTTATATTTCACCATTTATATAACATAAGTATTAAATCCAAATAAATAAGAACTTAGATTAATCTACTTCATCCATAATACATAAGAAGGATACATCATCTTATTCCTCAATACATCTTTCCTTTCACATTTCATCTGTAGTCTCATAATCATCAGCAATATAACAATGAATCATACCACTTTCTAATTATCATCGATAGATTTCAACTAGGGACATTGATTTCCATAATTACTATTCATTCCACAATTAATGAATTTTACCTTTGATGATGTATTAAGGAAGAAAATAGTCCCATTCATTTCATTAACTAATCCCTTCATTTTTCTTTTGTAGTTACTTTCTTTGCATCCTTCTTTTCCATAGTGAAAACATATTTATGTTCCTAAGAGAAATTCACTTTGGTGATTCTTTCATCATTATTGGGACAAAGGGAACTAAATATTATTTTCTCTATGGTCTCTATTTCCCAAACTATTTGTGAAATCTTTTCTTCTCTTCCATGGTGAGTCTGAGAGTTGGTTAAGGTACACATTGGTAATAATGTTCCTTGAAAAATGATTAGGCATGATCCTAAAATCCTTCACTATAGTGATCATCCCATTTTACTGCTCATGAAAAATGTTTCTATCACATTCAACATTAACCCATTTCCTTTTAGTTCCCCCTTTTGACTAAAACCAAAAAACATAGTGTGAGAAACACTTCTCATAGTGCAAAACCACATAATCATGAAAAAATTACTTATGGTATGTATAAATTATGACACGTTCCTTAAAATATGACACCTCATATTTATCCTAGTTTATTCATAGATAACTTATATTTAAACCATTCATGATGGTTTGTGAAGAGTTTTTCAATTCCCAAGGCATATCCCCTATAAGTGATGAATTAGGTGTGTAGTAAGGCTTGTTGTTGTGTACCAGGTTATGATGACTTAGGCCTAACAGACCTTGTCAAAGATTTTACTCCAAGGTACATCTGTACAAGAGAAAAATTAACTTTTATTATACAGACAGGGATGCATTTCTAGGAAACCACACACTTTATCCTTTACCAAACTTTCTTGACATTTTCTTAAATGTTAACTCATCCATAAATTCCATAGAGATATCCCATTATTTATCTTTTAAAATATACATAGGGATCTCACTAATTTCATCTCATCCAATATTCAAAATGTTAACTAAACTGTTACTCTGATATAAACTATAGAGATCATCTCTTTACATACATATAAATTTCATAACTTTTTCGGAATACTTAAAAAATCACACAAAAAGATACCCAAAGACCTTATTAGTTTAGTACCTTTAGAAATATATAATCATAAACATTGGTATATAATTGATCTGTATTATATCTAATAGGTTCTTCATGACTAAAACCCTTCTAGAAACATCATAATTAATACATATCTTCATAATCTGGTGAAGGAAACATAAAAGGGGTGAGCTATGATGCTAGGTAAGGGTAAATAATGGAGATATGTATGCATAATCATGTGAATAAGTGTAGAAGAACATGATCATTAAAATAGAAGATCATAGTCTTCATATCCAAGATTATATTCATGAATAAAGGAATAAGGATTAGAAGCTCATAATGTTAGAGTTGGTGTCCTAGAACCAACTGTTTTTACTTTTATTACATGAATATTTAATTACATATTTTACTTTTTTCTCCATGACAATGGTGATATTATGTCGTACAATATTTTTTGAATTCATAAGGTCATAGCAATTCCTTGATACGATGAGATCCTTGAAGTGCTGTGATAGTATTATTAAATATAGTTCTGAGGTTGGATGACATACTATGATGGGATACATTGTATACATACCATCAGCTGACATTACTCACAAGAAGATGATTCTTCTTATCATGAAGTTCAAACTTGGTAATTTCCAAGAAGGAAGATTATGAGAACAGAACCACCAATATAAATTCTGCATATTTTGGTGTCATCGGATATTCCTATCTGTGAATGTGTGTAATGGTCATAAGAATTTAATATTATCATTAATACGTTTCACGACTCATTCAATTTTATTTATAGATGGAAACTATCATGCCATATGTTGGCCGAAAGTAGGGTGCATTGGGTGCACCACAAATGACATGTTATTAATGGATAAGTTGAAAAGGGATTTTTCACTTCCATTTATGAAATTTGATATCTAATCCTATTGATTGAAATAGAACCGTCATCCTAAATTCCATGCTCATGGTTTAATTATGAGTTTATTTCAGGTAGTTAAAGAATGATGTATCAAAAATCTAGGTTGTTGACATTATCATGAAACCTGCTTGATGAGATATTGTTAAAAAGGGATTATATTACATAGTGATCATTCTTATGTGGATGTCATCATTGCAAATTTAAGTTATTTCTCTTGAGTTCTTTGAACCATTTCTAAACAGTAATCTTGGACTTTAGGCAATCCTGCCTAATGCCAATAATAACGAATCCTAGAGGGCCACACACTAAGTTTTTATGGTGGTATCGATTAAATTCTATTTGAATTTAATTAATAAAATAAATATTATTCTCAAGACTGGGGAATAATTTTATTCAAGTTAAAATTATTTCATAAATTAAATAAATATTTATTCACCATATTGTGAATTCAAAATATTTATTTATTTTATTGAATATTTAATAAATATTTATTTACTAGTTTGTAAATAAAAATATTTCTTTAGGAGAATGTGATATTTTATTTGGATTTTCAATAAATGGAAGAGGAGCTCAAACAGACCAACAATGTAACACCCCGACCCTAGTTACCAAGAGTCAGTGCATTATTACATAACATTGTCATGATCACAAGGGATCAAATCCCGAAATACCGATCATTTTAGAAGCCATGGAAGTACTTCATACATAAATAAGTTTTACATTACATTATAAAATAAAAAACAACAACAAAATTATCTCCTTGAACAAATTCATATCCCTTAGACTATCCCTAAAAGTCAGCCAAAATATACTTCTTCACATCTTGGAAAAAATAAAACATAGAAAGGGGTGATCTCAGGTGCTCTGTAAGGATAACAATATAGCAAAAACTTTCATAAATAAGCATAAACTATTAAGTCAATGTATAAGACTAAAACAAAATCCTTTTAAAGTTAAACTTCTGCATAATATAGAAAAGATAAATCCAATAATTCCATTTACTTATTCACATGGATTTCATAGTAGTTGAATAATAACATGTAATATCAATATCCAATTTCATAATGATGGAATGCATCATGTCAGAATTCATAACCACATAGTCAAGGCCTCATGCCAAGACTACAGATAATATTTTGTTAAGGCCTTGTTCCAAGACACTAGTTTGTCTCATTAGACATACCGATGGATCATGGAGCTATAGCGGGCTCTACCTGTCACTTACTAATTCCAATGCATTCCTCATATGAAAGGGTTTAAACATAACATAAAAATTCATATTAAAACTAGCATAATAAATGTTAAAATTTTTACCATAAACCATGAATGGTATAAAAATAACACATCCATAGTCAAAAATGACACAAAACCTTCAATAAAATATGGAATATTGTATCATAATAAATCAACTTCAAACAAGTGTAAAATCCATCAAAGGATGTTGACATAGATAAAATCAAAAATATTTGAGAAAAATATCTCTTTCTATTATGAAATCATATAAAAGTAACATAATTATAAAATAAATCATTTATTTTGAAAATGTTTTTACTATCTTGTAAGGGAATATTTGAAGATGTTATAATGATGGAAAATAACTGCCCTCACCGTATAAGTTAAAAAACATTCTTTCCAAAAATTTTCCGAAAAGGGTTATAAAGGACCTTGTTTGAAAAATGACGGATGTATTACTTTATAAAAATTTTATAAAAAGTTAAAAAATGGTATAAATTACTTTAACCCATAGTCTAGGAAATATAAAAAATATTTCGAAATACATTTTTAAGAAACACAGATGTGGATGATAAATAGGTCTCAGTAGATACTCACGTATAAGTAACCTCGGATAATAAAGAGATTATGAAATTAACCCTTACCTTTTAATTTTCCTTGATCAAGGATAAATTAACCCACTATATAATAGTTAAATCATAGTTATTAAATTATACAATAAAGAGAGACATAAATATGAAATCATATACGATCTTCTAAAATTGCTTTGTAAATAATATTTCTGCCGTATCATCGTTTTGGGTGTTAACTGATTTGTTTTCTTTTATATGATTTGTTATGTAATTAATGTTTTTTATGTATAAGATGTATTTTATTTGTATCCAGAATAATATTAAGTTCTTAAACATTATTTTTTAATCATAAAATGATATTTATTCTTGAATAGTTACAATAGCGAATGAATCTCATCGCGTTTGTGGAGATGGTAATCCGTACATACGCACGACCGACAATACCATTATATTGATGGAAAAATCATATTTAATTGGATTTTATATCATATATAATGAATCATTAACATCTTATTTTTATTATTAAAATCCATTATACTCATTATTATACCAATCCAAATAATGAAGTGTTTGAATAACATACTACACCACGACGCGGAGACGGTAAGCCGTATGTATGCACCTATGGTGACTTGTCATTCATAGGATGGATAGAATAATGAATAAAGTTTTAAATTATTTATAATAACATCACATTATGTATAAGGTACTGGATTTATTATTTTGGAATGAAAAAAACAAAGATAGAGGAAGTTGAAGAAGAAAAGAACTTTGAAAGAGGTCGTGAAATTATTACCTCTTCTTCGGGTATTTCCATTTGATTTGATAAAAAGGGATCATTAAGTTGGATTTATAATCAATGTATGGCCTCTCGGTATAATTGAGGGTAGTTGGGAGGATATTTGAGCAGGGTTTGGCCGATCTAAAGGGCTTTTTAGGTGTGAAATTAAGAGAAGGGGAAGTACCATTTTATAAGAGAGGTGATGGTCACTTTAGGAAAAGTTTGAAATATTATTTTATTATACAACCATATTAGATTTATAATAGATATAAAATGATTTATTTAGAGGATAAGGTGGTTATGGGTAGATGAACTCTCAACCAATAGGTTTTAGATTGGTTTAGGTGATCATATTAACCTTATCTTTTACATTTAACTCTTAGTTAAATAGTTTAACTTTTACCATGTATTCTTGTATTATTATAATAAATGGATAATAAACATACTATAAAAATACATGAGAACTATAATTGGTCCATTCTTAATATATATATATAATTATATAAGTCCTTTGGACAAACCTTATATTTTTAGGAATATTATATCAATTAATAATATAGTATTTGTTTTAAAAACTCATTTATGTCAATTTTGACACTATTTGGTATTTTGTTTTTGTGAAATTCATAAAAACTTTATCAATTCAATAAAAATTTATTTTATCAACCCTAACATGTAATATTAAAATATAAAATTAGTTAAATTCATCAAAAGTGTAAATTTACATTTATTTGGATATTTAAAATATCAATTATTTTAATCTTTCATTAATAAGGTAATTACTACATCATCATTGTATCAGAGATAAATTTAATTATATAATTTCTAAAAATTATAAATAAAATACCATTATATAGAAAATATTTTTATCTTTATAATTAATATTTATAGTTGAATTTATCTTATGAATATCCCTATATTAAAAATAGTTTAGTTATTAAACTTTGAATTTAACACTTTTAACTCTTCTTGAAATTAAATAATAATAAATGTCCTAATCTAATCCAAGTGGACCAAAAGGATCATATATTATGACTAAGGTTGATTTCGGTTGAAAATGACTTATAAAATTGAATTAGGACATGTTTTAGGGTAATTATAATATCATTTTTACTTTTAATTACCCTATTTACTTTTAACAGGGGTAAATAAAAGTCAAAAGTTACTATTCAGCAAAAATTATTTTAATCTTATTTAACAAAATTTTACTTACTGATGTCAAACATGTATCATAGATTTTCGAAATTCAATTCACAGAAGTGGTAAAATTATATTTTATGCAAATTTACAAATGCGCCTAGAAGGTGGGTAGAAGACGGTAAAAATTTCAATAAATTTTATATATCTAATACTATTATAAAATGAATCCAATGAGTTACATTGAAAATATATAGGTATTATGTATTTATTTTTACCTAATATAAATTCAAATAAAATAACTATGTATTTATATAAAAAGTCAGTTTTAAACAATAACCCATTGTTTTTCACTATTAATCAAAAATTGATTTTTTTTAGAAAATTACCAAAAATTAACCCTAATCTAATTTTGAAATTCCTAATCCAAAATTGATTTCCATTTTGAAAAATATATTTTATAAAATTTCAAAAGGTGTGTATTAGTATTTATAATGGCTATTTTGATTGGTCATGGTGTTCTTGAACTCGAAATTGCGTACAACGCAATCTATTGTATTATTCAAAGGGGAATGTACCTTGGAAGCTTGAAATGTTACAAAGAACATATACATTGATAAATTAATTATTTAGAAGTCAGTAAATAATTTTTATCTAGATGGTTTAAGAAATAATCATAATATTCTTTTCATTATGTTGCATGTGATTTCATTTATGGTTCTGTTTTGTACAAGTTGGTGCACCACAAATAATGGTGTAGTTATTATTATTATGTAGCATGGGTTTTATTTAGTCGTTATAATTGCATTTAATTGTTTTTTTTGCAATTAAATTTTGTAACTGAAACCCCATGTCAATTAATAGGTTGGTACATATATTGTTCCAAACCCCACTGAATATAGAATTGTTGAGTGAAACATTTTCTCTCTCGACTCGTCTCATATCCCGCTCTTAAGAATGAGAGCATTTCTTCAAGATTGAAGAATGAACAGTCAAGAATGATCGTCATAAGAAATTCACTTCACTGTGTTAGCACCCAGAGAATGAGTTACATTGTTTGGATACCATTGGAGCACGTGTGGATCACCACCAGAGGGATTATACTTTGGAATCTCATGAGCACAACAAAGAAAATCTAGAAGGGTCATTCTAGATGATCAACAATCATCAATGAAGAATGTTATAAAGACCTATGTATTTAATTTTTTTTTTAATTAATAAATTAATTATAAAAAAGATGTGCTAGATCCGCTTTCTCAGAACTGACACTTTTCTTCTCTTTATATAAATGTTTATTTTAATCCATGGATACGAACATTCATCATTTTCTTGATCCCATATTGGTCATCGATTACGACAAAATCAAATTCGGTCCCTCCAAACCACCACACATACGATGCCCACATATCCTTAAAGTGGTATCAGAGCAGGATCAACATCATTTATAATTATTTAAACAATTCATTGATGATTTACACTTTAACAATTTATTTTTTCAATTCAAGTTTAATCCGTCTTGTAATCTGAATTTCGAGATTTTTTCTTCCTCTTTTAATTTCATGTAGATCTAACAAAAACAAATAATTTTATATTAAAATTAAATAGAGGATATCATCAGGAGGCATCAAAGATTTTTTCCACGTAACATGATAGTACACACTGTTTATTTAGAGTTACATGCCATGTAATCTTCCAAACACACAGTGTAATCCAGATTACACATTGTGTAGTTATTTCAGTGCACGAGGTGTAATTAAGAAATCAATCAAGTCATGTGCATTAATGACAGGCGGTGTAGTTAATTCTTACATCATGTGTTGAACATGATAGACTGGAGCACAATCAGTCATATTACACACTGTGTGTCCCACTAGACACGACGTATAGTCCCTTCGGATCAGGGACCAAACCGCGTGTCCCATACACATCTAAGTCGACTGTTAACCGTATAACACAGAGACAACACGACATATAGCGCACTCGACATGACATTTACTATGAGATTTCTGAATTATTCCTAACATGTTGAATACCTAGGCATGAAATTCAGATAAGACGATGAAGGAAGAACGCACCATGTACTATGCCAAATTAAAAATAATTAAATCTTTAATATTTGTGTAATGTTCAGAATTACATATCATGTAGATTCGAATGGGTTTTCAGTGTGTAACCTCCAAGATTATGGATGATAATCTCAGGGAAATTCAGAAAAGGAGTAACATAAAATGATTTATTATCTAAAGATAATAATTAATCAATTTGAGCATGATTTATCTTAATAAAAATAATAAATGTATTGAATGATAGTTTCATTAAATTCATAATTCATTGCATGAATGTGGATGATCATGAGCTAGACCCGATCATTGTATGTGGTTGGTTTCCTTTTAATACCTTTTAAATTAAATTGTTGTCATGTGTTCCATATATCCTCATTAATATGTTGTGTAACACCCCAAGATTTCATATTACGTTATTTTTTCAAAGTAATTCAATAACTTGCACTACACACAACACCGAGTTCAAGCACACCACAACTTACTAAACCAGCCCTTCAAAAGTGGTTATGAATAGTATTAATTGAATTTTGAACTTTATATAATCTTTATAATTTTAGAATACATATTATAAGTTTCTTAGACATAATTTAAGAACAAATTAATTTTTTTAGATAAAAGAAGTATTTTCAAAAAAATGCACATTTACCGCCTTGTAATGGGGAACCCTTGTTAAATCCAATATTTGAAACATTTATATATTCAATTTGAAAAAATAATATTCTTATTTAGAATTGGGTACTAAAAATTTAGTTTCAATAAATTTTTGGTGTTCTTCTGATAACTTTCATATTTGGATGAATAGTGAAAAATACTATATTTTAACTGGAAACAAATTTTTTAATCAAAATAATTTGCAGTTTTAAATTATACATTTTAATGGTTTGGAAGAGTAAATAGATTATCTTTTTACCATTTAATCCAATTATAGTCATTGTAAGTAGTTTCACTTTGAAATTGGACATAAACAAGTGTCAATCTTTTGATAGTTATTATTTCTTAAAAAATACACCTTTTGGTTTTGACAATGGGAATTAATTTTAAATTAATAAATTCAACTTCTATGTTTTTAATTTGGTAAAATAGACTTCATTTTTTAATTAGTAATATAAAAATTAGCTTAGGGTGAATTTTAGGTATTTTTCTAAAAACTTTCATTTTTTGGTGAATAGTGAAAAACACTAAGTTATAGTTTAAAAACAGAATTTTTATTTAAATAATTATTAAATTTATTTAAATTTATTTTAGGTCAAAATAGATACATAATATCTATATAAGTTTAATTTAATTCATTAGATTCAATTTATAATAATTTTAGATATATAAAAATTTTATTGAACTTTTCACCGTCTTTTACCCACCTTCTAGGAGAATTTGCAAATTCACAGAAAACATAATTTTACCACTTTTGTGAGTGGAATTTCTAAAATCCTAGAGACACGGTTGATATCAGTAACAAAAATTAGGTTCAATAATACGAAAATAATTTTTGGTGAATAGTAACTTTTTACTTTTATTTACCACAGTTAAAAGTAAATAGGGTAATTTAGGGTAAAAATGATATTACTATTATCTTAAAACATGTCCTAATTCTATTGGATAAGTGTAATTCAACCAAAAATAACCTTAGGAATAAAATATGATCCTTTTGGTACACATGGATTATATTTGGACATTTATTATTATTTAATTTAAAGAAGAGTTAAAAGTGTCAAATTCAGGTTTTCATAACTAAAACATTTTTAATATAGGGTTATACAAAAGATAAATTAGCCTATAAATATCCATTAGAAAGATAAAAATATTTCCTAAATAATGATATTTTATTTATAATTTATAGAAATTGAAAAATTAAATTTATTTATGACACAATGATGATATAGTAGTTACCTTATTTACAAAAGATTAAAATAAATGATATTATAAATACCCAAATAAATGTAATTTAAGACTTCTGATGAATTAAACTAATTTTATAGGCAAATATGACATGTCAGGGTTGATTAAATCAAGTTTTTTCTAAGTAATCATGTTGTTATGATTTTAACAAAAAAATAAAAACCAAATAGTGTCAAAATTGACATAAAATAGTTTTTAAAACAAATATTATATTATTAATTGATATTCTATTCCTAAAAATCTAAGGTTCAGCTAAAAGACTTGTATAATGATAGGTTTATAATTCATGAACTACTTGGGGTTCTATTAGAAGTATATATTATGTTTATTAACCATATATTATAAAAATACAAAGAGACATGGTAAATGTCAAACTATTTAACAAAGAGTTAAATCTAAATGATAAAGTTAATATAGTGACCCAAACCTATATAAAACCTATTGGTTGAGTGTTTTTCGACCCATCTTCACATTAGATTTTAAATAATTCATTTTGGATCCATTACAAACCAAAAATTATTTTATTATAAAATAATATTTCTAGCTATTCCTAAGGTGCCCCTCACCCCTCTTATAAAAGGGCACTCCCCCTTCTATCTAATTCAAACCTTCAAAGCTTTTTGGATCAGACAAACCCTGCCTAAATACCCTCTCAACTGTCCTACCTTAATCCAAGATGCCTTATTTTAGTTAGAAAGCAAACTAAAGGAACCCTTTTGATCAAATGAAATGGAAGATCCCGAAGAAGATGTAAATATCTCACCACCTCTTTCAAGTTCATGTCTTCTTCCACTTCCTCTTTCTTTGATGTTTCCATTCTAAAATAAAAACTCCAGTATCTTATATATACTTTGATGTTATTATAAATATGGTACAACCATATTCATTATTCTATCCATCCTTTTAATGACATGTCACCATACGTGCGTACGTACGACTTACCGTCTCCACGTCGTGGTTAATTGTTATTCAATACATTATTATTTGTATGGGTATAATAATGATGTATAATTGATGTAAATAATAAATATAGAATTAAAATTATTCTTTATATATGATATAACATCTATTTACAAATGATTTTAAATAAAAATAATGAAATTATCGCTCGTGCATACGTACAGATTACCATCTCCATGATGCGATGAGATTCATTTCCATGTTCACCATTCAACGATGATAATAAAAATATATATTATTAATAAGTATGTAATATATTAAATAATGATGCTAATGGAGATATATATATATATATATATATATATGTATGTACTTACATATATCTTATTCACTTAATTCTGTTCAATACGATATGAAAACGGAAACAACGTTTATGCGTACGTACGGCCCACCATCTCCATAATCGGTGCCTTCCATTTCCTATATATATCTATTATAAATATTTATATTCTAAATATATATGATATATAAATCAAGGTTTATATTTTTGAATCATTTAAATCATGATCTAAATGATACGATTAAGAATAACAGGTTAAAACACATACAATAAAGAAAGCGATTATTACCCAAAATGTTAATTTAACATGGAAATAATTATTAAATGGGTATTATAAAGTCATAAATGAATCATGTATGAAATAAAAAATATTAATATGGTTTTGTTATAATTTAATAACATACTATGGTCATTATACAGGAGGTTAAACGTACCCTCAACCAAAGGAAAGTGCAAGGTAAGGGTTAATTTCACAATCTCTTATTTATCCGAGGTTGTTTTTAGATAATTATCTACTAGTACATATTTATTACGCATGTCCATGTTTCATAAAATAGTTTTCAAAGGGCTTATTTTAATGGTAATTTTTACTAAAACATCATTTTAAATGTTTTAAAGATTTATTCTTCTAAACCATTCTCATTAATGTTCATGTTTTTAAAATTGTTAAAAGGATTTATTTAAATGAACATGAATGTTTTAAAATGTT
Organism: Viscum album; assembly: GCA_963277665.1. Classification (NCBI taxonomy): domain Eukaryota; kingdom Viridiplantae; phylum Streptophyta; class Magnoliopsida; order Santalales; family Viscaceae; genus Viscum; species Viscum album. Next base: position 685,189,751 of record OY728142.1, on the reverse strand, counting down.
AATTACTTTCAAAAGTTTCAAAGTGGTATGGGACACTTTGATTAACAAATTTCATTAAATGTCTTCCTTTATAAATTGTGTGACTTTCAAATGTTTTCATGAAAAAGGGATATTTATCTCAAAGAGTTTTACAAATCATATTCATCTATGTCAAAATCCTTTAATGGATTTTAGACTTTTTTGAAGTGGATTTATTATGATACAAATCTTCCATATTTTATTGAAGGTTTTGTGATATGTTTGACTGTGGATGTGTTATTTTTATACCATTCATGGTTTTTGGATAAATTATTGTCATTTCGTATGCCAGTTTTAATATTAATGTTTATGTTATGTTTAAACATTTTCATATGAAGAATGAAGTGGACTTAGTAAGTGATGGGTGAAGCCTGCTATAGCTCCTCGATGCATCGGTAGGTCTCATGAGACAAACTAGTGTCTTGTCACAAGGCCTTGACAAAATCTTATATTGTAGTCTTGGCACAAGGCCTGGCCTATGTGGTTATGAAAGTCTGGCATTATGCATTCCACCATTATGAAAGCGACTATTGATATTGCATGTGATTATTCGACTAGTAGAATATCTATGTGAGTAAGTAAATGGAATTATTCTGATTTATATTTTCCGTATTATGAAGAAGTTTGTGTTGAAAAGGAATTTTTTTTAGTTTTATACAATTCCTTAAATGTTTATGTTGATTTGTGAAAGTTTCCGCTATATTGTTATCCTTACTGAGCTTTTGATCTCACCCCTTTCTTATGCTTTATTTTACAAGATTCCAAGAAGTTTATTATGATTAATAATCAGAGTTATTCTAGGGGATTAATGGAATTCACAAAGGATCATTTATGTTGTGTTTTATTTTATAATATGTAATGTAATGTTCATGTATGTAATCTATTTTCCAAGATTGCTAAACTGATCGGTTTTTCAGGACTTGATTCCTTGTAATCATGCCAATGTTTTAAAAGAATGCATCGAAACTAGGTAACTGGGGTTAGGGCGTTACATTTAGGGCCTTTGTACACATGATTTATTTTATGTAAGACCCTTTTTATACCCCTTTCCTATGAGTGAGTTAAAAAGAATATGTAATGGATGGAGCTCCCATGATTATGGAGGTGGTTCAAGTAAATATCCTAGGTGAAACCAATCCAAGAAGATACAAAGGTGGACAAGTGTAAAGTTTTAGATATGTAGTACAAATGTTTCAAGGTGTTTCTCTCCTAGGATAGTGGTTAGTTTATCAACTGATAGATAAACAAACCATTAGAAGATATCATGATCATGACCTTTACATTACTTTATTTCTTTCTATTTCATGGTTTTTCATTATGGATGTATTATCGCAATTATATAATTATTGAATTGACAAGCATGAATTATGGAAGTAAAATAAACCAGGATTATGTGTAAATATTATCAAGAAATGGTTAATCACCTAATTAATTTTCACATAATATTAACAAGCATGTGATAAAGATAATAAGTCAATTTTATGCATAAGTGATAAAAATCCCTCAATAAATTATTAAGTCAGACTAAGCTTTTTGTTACTTGATTAAGGGAAAAACTCAACAAAACTAAGTGTTTGACTAACCCTTGTTGGGAAACTTACTTTTATATAATAATCTCCTATGAAAGTTTTAGGTTGATTCAACCATTTTACATGAAGAGGAGTAGCCCTTTCTAGACTTGGTATAAATTTGGAGGAAATTGTCAAGGCATGACAAGTCATTATTTCAAGATTGGGGAGTCCACTCAATGGATAAAGGAGTTGAAAGCACGCAGTTATCAAATTCCTACCTAACTTAATATATTAAAATAGCTTCACCAACCCTTTTTGGGTTTATACAAATTAGAATATGGATCCTTGACACTAGAATGTCATAACAACTAGAAATTCAAAGTTCAATGGTGAGGGCTATTGGGAATTTATAAAATAGTGGAAACAAAAATAAAATCAATTTAGTATTTCGCATAAAATGTAATCTAGAAAGAACTAATTATCATATCTTTTAATTGTGGAATAAAAACTATATGCTTGTCAACCACACTATCCCTACGACCAATACTGGATAAAGATAACATCCTAACCGGCAATAACTTATATGAATTACCTCAATTCATTCAAGTCATTCTACACCCTATATGGAAATATTACATGATGGAGTCCTCATTACCTGATCCACCTACCCAAGAGGCGACTGATGAAGAGTTCTTAGTCTAAAATAAACATATGAATGACGTGGTCGACACTCAATGTTTGATGTTATCATCAATATATAGTGAACTCATGAAGTCTCATGAAAACATGGATGCCTATAGCATGCTTGAGAACCTCCATGTTTTTTACCTGGAGAGATAAATACAGGAACACATTTAGATCTCCAAGTCACTCTTTCAGAGTAAGCTTGGAGAGGGTTCCCAACTGGGCCTCGCATAGTCAAGTTCATTGGCTACATTGAGCACCTGTAGGTTCTAGGGTTTAAACTCTCTAAGATCTAGGTACTGATCTCATTAACACATAACTCCCTTAGAGATTATCCAGTTATGTTATGAATTTCATTATGAACAAAAAATATAAGTCTCTACCAAATCTTCTTATCCTCCTTTTCCAAGTGGAAAAAGACCTGAAGTGTGAAAAAACTAATGTCCTTATAGTGAATAACAGGAAAGGGAAGGAAAATAGATTTAATCACAAAACATATTCACACCCTTCCAAGAAAATGAATATCAAAGGGGAAACTAGGTAATATAAAGTAATTTTGTTTTCATGTGGAAAGAAGGTCCATTGGAAGAAAAACTACACCCATTTAAATAAGAAGGGGGAAGTTTCAACTGTGTTTGTTATCGTGTTCATTTTATCTATTTCTATAAATTGGGTATTACATACAACTTTTGGTGCTCACATATGTATCCAAATATATGAACCATGTAGATTCAAAAAAAATTGGCTGAGGGGAGGTAGATCTATCACTATCCAATAGAGATAGACTTTTTTTAGTAGCTATCAGGGACTACGACCTCACGTTGCCAACTAGGATGATATTTGTGTTGAAGGGTTGTTATTATGTTCCTTCTATAACCAAAAACATTATTTCCATATCAAGACTATATATAGATGGTTTTTTTAATTTTATGAAATTAATGTATCTTTATTTATAAATATAGCATATGTTTTGGCAAGGCACATCTATATAACAGTCATTATGTGTTGGGTTACAAAAACCAAGTAATGTAAATCGATAACAAAATTACTTCACATGACTCAAACCACACCCAACATTAAAATCACAGGATAGGTCATGTAAATGAGATATTCTTGAAAAAATTACACCAAGATGGATATTTAGATTTTTTCAAACTAAAACCACTTGGTGTTTGTCACACATGTTTACAAGGAAAAATGACTAAATCATCATTAAGTGGGAAAGATAAAAGGGCCAAAGAGATTCTTGAATTTTTTCATACTGATGTGTGTGGACCATTTTCTATTGAATAAAGGGGTGGGAACTCATTGTTCATTATGTTTACTGATGATTTTAGTATAAATGGATATATCTACTTAATGTGGTTTATGTTGGATTATTTTGATAAGTTCATGGAATACCAGAATTAAGCTGAGAACCAGCTTGGTAGGAAGATTAAGAAACTCCACTCCGACTGAGATGGATAATATCTTAATCAAGACTTCATTTATTACTTATGGGAGTTTGGGATCCTATACCAACTCACTCCTCCATACACGCCTCATTGGAATAGTGTAAGAGAAATGATGAACCACACCTTGTTGGACATGGTGAGATCAATGATGAGTCATTAAAGTCTTCCATTATCCGTTTGTGCATATGAATTACAAATAGAAGCACACATATTGTACCAAGTACCAACAAAATTTATAAATGGTATTTCATATGAGTTTTGGATTGGAAGAAAAACCATGTTATCGAATTTTCTTATGTGGGGAAGTAGAGTTCTTGTTATGGCTTGTTTAGGTAACAAACATTCACCCCAAGGAACAAAGTGAACCTTTATAGGATACCCCATGAAAACAAGGTGATATTACCTATACAACCCCTATGAAAAAAGGTTATAGTGTAATGATATTCCATATTACTTCAGAGGTATCAAATCTCCAAAAGAGATAGTGGGAGTGAGATAGACTTAGATGAAGTCGAGGATAAAGGAACACAATAGTTTGTACAAGAGAAGATTCCACATATCCCCATGGAAGACGAATCTTTTCTAGAGAAAAAAGAACTCTGTACGATTAAAAGAGAGGATAAATAACTAGAACAATATGGTTTTCTATTCATCAAGGATGGTGGATCATTATTATTTGATAATAATTATCATCTAACCTACAAGGAAGAACTTAGTGTCATAAATGTTTCCAAGTAACAAGAAGACATGAATTCTGAAATGGATTCCATGTACCAAAATCAAGTATAGATTTTGGTAGATCCTACTTTAGATGTAAAGCCTTTTGGTTGAAAATGGGTATTAAAGAAGAAACTAGACATGGAATGACATGTCGGTATCTATAATTAATGACTGGTTAAAAAGGGTTTAAACAGTTTCAAGGTATTGATTATGTAGAAACCTTTTCACCAGTTACCATGCTAGAATCCATTATAATTTTACTGGTCATTACTTCTTTCCATGACCATGAGATTTGCAAAATGGATGTCAAAAGAGGATTCCTTAACAATAACCTTCATGAATATGTCTATATGACACAAACTAAAGGGTTTGAGACTCGAAAATATTCTAGTAATATATGAAATATGGAAAAAATACATTTATCGATCAAAGAAATCATCCAGGTCATGGAACATTTATTATGACAAATACATAATATAATTTTCTTTTATAAAGAACAAATGTGAGCCTTTTATCTAAAAATAATTTAGTGACAGTGAATTCATTTTCATAATAGTATATTTTGATGACATATTACTTATTGGAAGCAAAATTACAGTCTTACATTCTTTTAAGGCATGGTTGAATAAATGTTTCTCCATAAAGGACTTGGGTGAGGCATCATATATTATTGGAATAAAGATCCATCATGATAGATGAAATATATTGATGAGCCTAAGTCAAAGTATATACATTGACAAGATAATGAAGTGATTTAGTATGGAACAATCCAATAAGATATTGTTTATACCATTATATGGCCTTCATCTTTCCAAGAAAATGTGTCCTTAGACACATGAGGAAAGAAAGAGAATGGAAAGGATTCTATATGCATCAGCGATTGGGTCATTCGTGTATCTTTTTCTATGTACTAGGCTAGATGTAACCTATGAAATGAGTTTGGTAGGAAGATATAAAGCTGATCCAGGTGACTGCCACTAGATAGCAGTCAAGACTATCCTTATGTATCTAAGGTGTAATAAGGATATGTTCCTGTATTACAGAGGAGATAAGGAACTATTCATCATAGGATACACATAAACTAGTTTACAGACCAATCAATTTGACATGAAGTCGCAAACGAGATACATCTTAACTAAGAATGGAGGTTTTGTGAGCTGGAAGAGCTCAAAGCAAGGTGTGGTTTTAGAATCTATAGAATATTCGGAGTATATCATAACTTCTTAAGTATCTAATGAACCAATTTGGATGTGGAGATTCATCCAAGAGTTTGATGTGGTTCCTAGCAGTAAATATCCAATCACACATTATAGTGATAATACTAAAGCGGTAAATCTTGAAAAAGACCTAATGTCACATCAGCAGACAAAGCACATTCTTCGGAAGTACCGTCTCTTGATGGATTTTTCTTAGGGAGGTGAAGTTGTAGTGCTAGTATCTCCATGGAAGACAACACAGAAGACCACTTGACAAAAGCCTTAACTCAGTAGAAACAAGATAATCATGTGAGGTCTAGCGGATTGAAAGCCTTAGGAACTTGGCTCTAATCTATGTGTGAGTTTGTTAGAGTTTTTGTATTAGAAACAATTGTTTGTAATTCTATTACATGATTATTTTATTACATATTGTTCATTGTTCTGCATGACTATAATGTAATTATGTATTAGAGTATTTTTCTCATTAATTAGGTCATAAACCTTCCCCACTATGATGATATACTTAATGTGCTATGATAGTATTATTAATTATAGTTCTATGGTTAGATGACATACTATGATGAGACACATAGTATACAGACCGTTAGGTGAGAGTACTTGTATGAAGATAAGATTTATTCTCATGAAGTTTTCACTTAGTAATCTCTAATATGGGAGATTATGAGAATAGAAATGCTACTAGGAATTATACATGTTTTTCTATCATCGTATATTATTATATGTGAGCATGTGTGGTGGTCCTTAGACTTTAATATTATCATTAATACATGTCACGAATCACACAATTTGATTTAGTGACAAAAACCATCACTCCATATGTTGGAAGGAATTAGGGTATGTTGGGTGCATCAAAAATGGAATGTTAATAATTGATAAGTTGAGGAAGAATTTTTCCCTTCCATTTATGGAAGTTGATAGCTTGACCCTTTGATTTAAATAGAACCATCACCTGAAATTCCATGTCCTTGCTGTAATGAAGAGTTTATTTCAGGTAATAAAAGAATTATGTATCAAACATATATGTTGATGACACTATCATGAATCCTTCTTGACGAGATATTGTGACAAAGGGATTATATTACACAGTGATAATTTTTATTTGGATGTCATCATTGCGATTTTAAGGTATTTCTATTGGGTTCCTTGACCCACTGCTAGATAGAAATCCGGGACTTTATGATAGCTCACCCAATTCCAATGAGAAAGAATCCTAGATGGTCACACACTATGTGTTTTTAGTGGTCTCTATTAAATTCTATTTGAATTTAATTAATATAATAAATATTATTCACAAAACTGTGGAATAATTTTATTCAAGTTAAAATGATCTCATAAATTAAATAAATATTTATTCACCAGATTGTGAAAAAAATATATGTATTTAATTTATTGAACATTTAATACATATTTATTTTCAAGTCTGTAAATAAAATTATTTATTTGAGAGACCAAATTATTTTATTCGGGTGTTCCATAAATGGAAGAGGAGTTTTAATTGACCAAGACCAAGTTATTTGATAAATTAATTATTTACATGTTGGTAAATAATGTTTATCATGTTGGAATAAGAAATAATAATAATACTATTATCATTATGTGGGATAGGATTTCATTTATGGTTCTTGTTTTCTCATGTTTTCACACCACAAATAATGGTGATGTTATTGTTATTTTGTGGCATGGGTTTTCTCTAATAGTTATAATTGCATTTGATTGATGTTCTGTAATTAAATATTGTAAATAAAACCCCATGCCAATTAATAGGAAGGTACTTCTATTGTGACAAACCTCGATGAATTGAAAATTATTGATCAAAACATTTTCTATCTCGAATCCTCTCATCTCCCCCTCTCAAGAATGAGATAAGTTGTTTAAGATTGAAGAACGAGTGATCAAGAACGATCGACACAAGGCATTTTCTTCGTCGATCTTTCACCCGAAGAGCATGTTCTATTTTTCGGAGACCATTAGAGCACATGTGGATCACATATAGATGGATTATACATTGGATCCCTGTGAGCGCAATGAAGAAAATCCATAAGGGTCATTTCGGATGATCAACAATCATCAATGAAGAAGGTACCAAAGACCAAGGTATTTAATTTCATTAGAATGTAATAAATTAATTATAAAAATTATGTGCAAGATCCTCTTTCTTAGATCTGACAAATTTCTAATCTTTTTCTAAATTATTGATTTTAATCCATGGATATTGGATTTAATCATAGTATTGATTCCGAATTGGTCATCGATAATGGAAAAGAAAAGTTGGGACCTCCCAACTTCCACACTTTTGTTGTGCATAGATCATTTCTATAAGACACAAATCATAATGAAATGAAGAACATCATCCAAGAAATAATAACAAACGAATAAAACATGGAATTGGGGCATAAAAATAATCATATAATATAATTTCCATAGTAGTCAAGGAACCTCTTCCATGGCTATCTTGGTAGAATGGGTTCACTCTCCATAGCATCTTGGTACTCATGGTTCGCTCCCATGGAAAACACAATAGCATGTGATAACTCCTCATACCTTCTTGGTTGTCATGCTTCACTCCCATTAACATCTTAGTAGTCAAGGTTCACTCCCAATACCATTTTAGTATATCTCATGAGACATAAATCATTATCCAATGCATTGGAGGGAGATATAGGTCCCAACCATCTCACATTGAAAGCATACATACATGTGCTAAAAAAATCATAAACCATCATATCATAACCCATGAAATGAAATGGGTATCATAAACAAGTAATCATATCATAACCTATTTAAGAAGATAAAAGTTTCATATTCATTTCATCAAAATAATAACCCATGAAAAGAAGTAGGGTACAAAAGTTTATAACCCATGATAGAGGACTAGGTTTTCATAATCATCATTACATCCAAACATAAATCAATCAAAGAAGGATATGAATGGAACCTTTGGATTATTTCCCTGAAAGTAATGAGTAACACCAATAAATGACATCTTAAATAGGAAATAACTTTCAATAAACTTTTAAAAAAATTATTGATGAAAATATCATTTTTTCTTTGAAAAAATTCTTGTTAAAACATTAAATCTTTTGATGACCAATTTCATGAAAATCAACATGAAAATTTACAAAAGAATCTCTAAAAAGTTTTTTGAAATTTTTCCTTCTATGAAATCTTTAAATATTTCTTGAAAACATTTTGAAATCATTTTACTTGAAAACTTATAATAAAAGTTGAAACCATTTTTTAATTTATTTTCACTGAAAACATATAAAATAATATTTAAAAAATTTTGAAAAATATTTTTCTTGAAAACTTATAAAAGAAACTTGAAAACATTTAAAAAAAATTCCTTGAAAATTCATTAAATTAGATTCAAAAAACTTTTGAAACCTTTTTCTTGGAAAAAACATTGAAAACTTATAAAGAAGACATGAAACCGTTTTGAGAACCATTTCATTGAAAATTTATGGAAATATTATAATGTAATCTTGAAAATAAATTTAAAACCACATTTATAGGAAATTGATTTAAAAATGTATAATAAATGCCTAAAATCATTTAAATCATTTTATTTGGAAATAAAAAATTTAAAACATATAATAAAAACATTTAAAATTACTTTAAACACGTTTTCAACATAATTTTTTTTTAAAATCCTTTTATAAAACTAAATTTTGAAAGAAATCATATTTTTACCGAAAGGTGAAATAAAGTTGGATTTTCATGAGAACATTTTATTTGTTATCTTAAGTAGAAAATAGTGGATTAATGGTACTAATACATAGATATATCATGAATAGACATAGGAGAGTAAAACTCATTAATGTTCTTGTGACATGTATCATAATATTTCTTCAATGTAAGCATAATCATAAATAACCCAGATAAATGATAAAATTGTTTCAATACTCTTACCACATGTTAAACTGGAATAATACTATCCACATAAGAAAATAAAATTACTTGAAGATTAAAATATCATTATAAGATACATATTCCTGATATAAATTGGTAAATTTAAGTATATAAAACTTGAAAAAGAATTTAGGTGCATAAAAAACTTGAGTCTCAAAGAAGGTAAATTGAGACAAAAACATCTTACTGATTTGGTAACCTTTGAAACAAAAAACCCCACTAAATAAAGATCATATAATAAATATGTAAATACCCATAAAGTTATTAATAATAATCCTATAATAAATTTAGGGTCACTATATACACCATTCAAAATAAAAGAGTAGTCAACATGACATGTATCTCAAAGATATAAAAAAATTGATATGAAATTCCTTTACATTGTGTCTTTACTATCATCATACTCATAAAAAATTCATATATAGTAAATATAAGTTTATTATAAATATATCACATAACTATATTATTATATATAATACAATATATGGTTTTACTATTACTTTATATTACCCTCATGTTAACCATTCTATGTTAATGTTTCACTTATGGTAATATCCACTTTGTTCTTCACATGTGTCTTAATTTGATATATAATTGGTCCTCATAAATATATAATGATTTAAAGAGTCTAAAACATGATATAAATATCATTTATATATATTATATGTTTTTATAATAATCGTTATAGTATATTAGTATGAAATGGAATACATCGTTCATGGAGACAGTAGGTTATAAGTACACATGACCACTATTTCAGTTGTATAGCCGCATTGATTGAAAGAAAGTAAATGAAACAAAAACACACATACATATATATGTATATGTATATATTACATTATTAAAATATAATTATTATAACATATATATCATATAAGTTCACGAAACCCATAATTAATACATTTTATATAGAGTGTGAACAAATCACGTTGCTTTGAGGAGGTAGTAGTCCACGCTTCCTCAAACGAAATTATCTTATTTACACTAAATTTAAAGTAAAAATATATGAGTTATAAAGAGACATAAATAAAATTAAAGACAAAATAATTCTCATATATATCATATATAAATAGATATTCCATCAAAATTTCTACCCTAAGAGGTGGTAAAGGAAGAATGAACAATCGTCGTTTCGTGAGGCGGTAGTTCACCATACACATAAAAAATATGTTACTTACCCCTTAGATGGATGTGTGTGTAATTTTATGGATGAAAAATAATATAATTTTTATTTAGTATATTGAGGCAAATGTTGTTGTTGTATAATCATGGAATAAGGTGAGTTGAGGTGGTGCAGAAAAAAAGGAGCTTGAGGAAGGATGTTACCTCTTCTTTGGGTAACTCCTTTTGGTTTTCACCAAAGGGCTTCATGGATTGATTTTTTCATGCAAATATGATTAAAATTGGATTCTATGGTTGTTGGTAGTTGTATTAGGAAACAATTTCTGATCCTAATAGGTTTGAGAGGTGCGAGGTAGGCGGAGATGTGGATGCATTTTATAGGAGAGGAAAAGGAATCACTTGGTATATTTGAAATCAAGTGTGGTGTACACATGTTTTTACATTAAAAATCATCCAAAAACTAAAAAAACAAAATAATGGAAGTTTAATGGCCGAATAATGATCAAAAAATGGGTTTTTGAAAACTGGTTAGCTCATTTGGAGCATTGAGTTTAAGGTTCAGTCCCTTATTAAAATTAATTTTACCTTCATTGTTCTAATTAATTTTAAATACTTCCACAAATATATTTTTTCAAAAAATATGTTGACCTTATTATAAATAAAATATTATGATTAAAAATATGGAATCCATTTCTTCACATTTCAATCACATAAGTGGTTGAAATTAATTAAAAATAATCCTATAGACGGGTCGACATTGCAATGTAAAAATGTCCAAAAGTTTGATAAGTTTTTATGTTAAATTTCAAAGTAAAATTTATTCCAATGACATAAATTTTACTAATTGATTAAAATTAAAACTAAATAAACATTAAAACTAATTAAAAATATAATTTATCCCTATAAATGAATTAGATACAAACAGTTTTGAATTAAAATTCAATAATTTTCATTATTCATTAAAAAAATGAAACTTCACAGAAAAATTCAAAAATTTAACCCTAAGATAATTTCCTTGGTCTTATTTAAAATAGAGAGGTTATTGTGACATATAATATTATAAAATTTTCAAAATTATCAATTTAAAATAGTTTCAACATTAAAAGGTAGTAAAATTACTTTTATAAATATATAGTTTTTATGTGTAATATTGGGTTTTTTCTAATCTTATTATTATAAATCAAATTTGATCAATATTAAAAATATTTTTTAAAATTTATTGGATATAAATTTAATGAATTTCATTCACATGTACTAATTAATTTAACTTATTATGATTAATTGACTTTTTTCACATAAAAATGGTGTTTTATAAAATCTTTCCCTTTATATTCATTTGGTTTCTATATTAATTTTTTATTAATAGGTAACCAATGGATTAAAATATATATTTATATTCATAAGTTATTAAATCATATAATATTTAATTTAATGGTTATTTTATATCTTATTAAATAATAATATGTTAATATTTAATTATTGTTCTGTAACACTCGATCTTGCATGTTACGCAAGCCATCAATGAATGTCGGTCTTGCATGTAATGTAAGATAATCGAATTCTTCTATGTAGAGGAAGATAAAATTTTTGTTGTTTTTAGTGAATTATTAACTTGGTTTTTCATATAATGAAGGCCAGACATTGTGATTTAATATGAAATAAAGAGTTTTTAGTGTTGCGTGAAAATGAAAAATATCAGCAAGATTAAATTAATTCAAAAAATTTCACAAAATCTCAAGGTGTTACATAGACTTTTAACATCATATCATAAGACTACTAGAGTCATTAAATAGTTTGGAATAGTAAAAACCATATTGAAAGAAATTTTAGTATGTTCTCTCACCTTCATTGTGTACAACCTTAGGTTTTGTGTTATAGATCTTGAGGATGGGTACAATTACCTCCTCAACCACACATCTCATACGAATTACATCAAAAAATATTCTAAAAATGAGAGGATCTTCCAAAAAATATTATATCAGTTGTGATATTTAATTATTACTTAGGTAGTATGATAGGTCCTTGGGTGCAACACATATAGTAATAAAGTTGGAAATACCTACAAACTAAGAAAATGACATCACGGAAGTAGTAAAATGTTTCTCATCCAAGAATGAAGTATAATTTTGTTAAAGTTGTCTTTCTTGGGTGTTGGGTAACCTAAAATTGTTTTTAGAAACCCCATAATCAAAACCTTTCATATCAATTATTTCCAAATCAGACTCTTCTATTAGAAGATTCTAAATCATAAGTATATGTTTGGATTCCTTCACAGCCAAAAATTATTTGAGAGTAGTGTGTACTGTGAATATAATGGCCTTGAAACTAACCATAACCTGTTAATCATATATAATGAAAATATAAAAAAACCAAATCCTTTTTAGTTTTTTATATTTATTTCAAGAATCATCTAATAGATTTCTATCATTACAAACAATATGCAGTCTCGTCTCTTTGCTCTACCCAAAACATCAACTATAACCACATCACTATCATCACACATAACCTCAAAAGGAAACTTCAAGTCTCGAGAAGAGATAACGAGTGAAGTTAGGGGTTTTACCTTGGTATGGTTAATTAATCCCCGGAATTTATCATCAAATTAAAAGGGTGTATCCCCAACATGAAGTGAGTATAAAGGTATTGTGGTTTTATATAAATTTTTAATAAATCAATTGTAGGAACGAGAATGTACAAAGATAATACCAGGTAATTTAACATTCTAAGGAGTAGGTATATATTATATTACCTCTATTTTGGAATATTAATACTCTATTCCCATCTTGTATAATTTTTGACATACAAAAAATTATGTGACCATGAACTGATAATTTTCCTAGATTAGAACAAATTTTGTATCATGGAATCTCTCCAAAACTAGTTACTAGATTTTCAAAACCAGTTTCCAATGTCACTTATAACAACTAAAAAAATGTCCATAAAACATAAATTATCCTCTTTATCAAGAAATATAATACAACTGTCAAGCATATTTTAATAGTGGATGGGGAACCACACATGTAGAAAGGAAATCACTAGAAGTAAAATGTCGAAAATATAAAAGTGGATGCTTTGTTATCTTGATAATATAATGAAATTAAAATCACATTGTAACTAGAATAACCATAATGAAATCAAGGAAATTAATTCCAAAAAACCCATCAAGAATTTTATCTTGAAATGAAATTGTAAAATGGTCCTTGTGGAAACATTCAGTTTTTTTCGTCGATGTAGAATCTACAGTTTTTTTATGCTTACTTGAACTTGTTCATTTTTCTGTTTTATAACAACCATGACTCAAATATATTTAAAGAAATCATGGATATGGTTAAACCATGTAATATATGAGACTGCAATAATTACTCTAGAATCTATAAATATATTGACCTTTTCCCTATCTACATCCTTTATACTAGTATATAATATTCTCTTAGCTTCAAATTTATGTTTATATTATTATTCAAGGAAAATTTGGTTAATGAAATAATGAAAACAAATAACCTTAATTTCAAAATCATTCTAGGTTTCTTTGAATTGGTATGGTGAAGCAGTTTCATCCTTGGAGGCCAGACTTTCTACACCATTGAAGTGGGATTATACTTTGACAAAGCTCAATAGAACATGTAATCTTTAAGAGAAACACAATTTATGGTTATTAATTTTCCTTGAAGATTGGTATGTGTGTTCATATTGGGTATTTTTTGGTTCTATTGTGGTTTATAGAATCATAAGAACTCATCGTTTAGATTTATTCGGGTTTAGAAAGGATGTGGCTAGGCATTAGGTTTCTTTAGTATCATTTCAACTTAGGTCACAGTCTAGCATTTTTTATCATCAATCATAAGATGAGTTAAGATTTCTTTATGTGTTGATATATAAGACTATGGAACGATATCAAGATCTATTGTTTCATAATATGTGATATTCATAGTCTTTAGGTGTTCTTCATGGACCTTAGATATCATCTCTCTTTGATTGGTGCAATCTTTGTCCATGGTATAGTTCCGTGAGTCATTCATCATTAAATGAAAGTCCTTGTCAATATGTTATTAAAAATCACACTATTGGATGTCCTCTATAGTTGTTTTATTTATATTTTGGAATATATACATATTGGTTTGTCTTCATATGAAATCCTGAATGAACATATTCGATATATTTTTGTTGTTCTCTAGCAACAATGATATTAGTAATCTGATTTCCAATAGTAGATTTGATCGATGCTCATTGACCTCAGCAGAGGCTTGTTCTTCCTATTACATTGTGTGACCAATCGATGGGATTACGGTCCATTCTTATTTTTATTCATGCTCAGTTCATCAGTTTATGACATTATGAATTTTTTATATTTGTTGATTCAAAATGGTCATAGTCGCTTGAGTGGGAAGAGCTTGGTCAAATGAAAAAAACATATTCTAATTAATAAATCATCACCGTCTCTCTAGAATTTACCATGTTTTATGTATAGTCTACTCATTTTCCAAATTTTGACCCACCGTAGTCACTTCACATGGATAATTTTAAAGGAAATAATTTTCTAAAAAACATGTTCGCTTGATTGAGTTTGTAGAAATTTCAACATGAAGTTTCTCTAAACCAGACACATTCAATCTGATACATTCCCAACATTTTTTTGTAGGTCACAAAAATAATACAAAATTCTAAAAAAAGTGAAAATAAAATATCTAAATAAAATATTAAAATGAAAAAATAATTACTTGAATTTCTAATAGAAAAATTTAATTAAAAATAGAAATTTTGTTGCTATATTAATTATTTTAAATTTTATTCTAATTAGAAAATTGAATTCTAATTATAAATTATTAAATTAAAATAATAGTATTGTGATGGATTTAATTTTAAAAAATATAAATAATTACAGCAAAATTAATAAAAAATTACATTAAAAACGATTGTTTATAAAAACATTTGAAACACCTAAAATCACTGAACATAAATTTTTTTTGTAAAGAAAAATACATAAATCATCAAAGCATATAAATTTAAAAAAATCCCAAAAAATTTTCTTCTTAAAACATGGGAATTCAAAGAGGGGAATAATTGACCTTTTTAGAACCTATAATTAGTCATTCTTAAAAATATTTCAAATGAATTTTAATTACAGTTTAAGTGTATTAAATAATAATAAATTATTGAAAAAAATATTTTATTATTTAATATTATATTATTTAAACAAAACAATTGTGGAAGACATTGATAAAATAACCCCACATCAAGTTTAATATTTAATGATAGTATATATATATGAAATTATTAAAATATTATGAAATTTGTGGGTAGCCTTGTCATAAGAAATTTTTTGATATCATGAATTTTTGGATAATATTTTCATAAGATCTCTTTTGAACATATTTTTATGAAATTATAATCGAAATTAATTACTTACGTATCATGTGTTACATATGTTTCATACTACTTACCATGTTTTATGATTATTTTTTTCTTTATCATAGTTTATATGGATGTATATTTTATGACATGATACTAAAAGATTCATTATATTTAGTATACTTTTTAGATCACCCATTTATTTGGAAATGAAACATCTCAATAAATTTTTTCATATTATAGAGGTTGTATTATCTAAAAAGTCATGGATATATTTTGATAATTCCATAGGTGATTATTGATGTAATATTTTTCATGTATATTTTTTGAATTTCCTATAAATTAAAACATAACTATTCTACGAATAAAATGATTTTAATGAATTATAATTTAGGTTATAAATTTTTTTATAGTTCAGAACTAGATCAGAGAGTGTGGATTTTGTGTTTTACATTTGGTTTTAAAGGATAGTTTAGTTATTTTTTTGAGTTAAGATGAAAATTCCCAAAAGAAAAAACATAATTCCAGAAAACTATTATAAACATATAATACAAAAAATTTCACTCACCAATATTGTAACACCCCAAGATTTTATAGTACATTATTTTTCAAACTAATTCAATAACTTGCACTACACACAACACTGAGTTCAAGCGCATCATGACTTACCAAACTAACCGTTCAAAAGTGGTTATGAATAGTATTAACTGAATTTATGAACTTTATATAATAATTATAATTTTAGAATCCGTATTATGAGTTTATTAGACATAATTTATGAACAAATTCAATGTTTTCAGATAAAAGAAGTGTTTTTTTTAAAATGTAATTTGACCGCCTTTTAATGGAGAACCCTTTTTAAATACAATATTTGAATCTTTTATATATTCAATTTGAAAAATAATATTTTTCCTTTGAATCAGGACATAATAATTTAGTTTCAATAAATTTATGGTGTTTTTTCTGATAACTTTCATATTTGGGTGAATAGTGAAAAATTCTATATTTTAACTGAAAACAACATTTTCAATCAAAATAATTTTTAGTGTTGAATTATAAATTTTAAGGTTTTGGAAGTATAATTAGATTATATTTTTACCATTTAATCCAATAATGGTCATTGTATGTAACTTCACTTTGAAATTGGATATAAACAAATGTCAATCTTTTGATAGTTATTATTTCTTAAAAATATGCTTTTTGTTTTTGACAATGGGAATTAATTTTAAATTAATTAATGAAACTTATATGTTTTGAAATTGGTAAAATAGTATCTATTTTTGAATTCATAATATCAAAATTATCTTAGGTTTAATTTTTGGTATTTTTCTGAAAACTTTCAATTTTTGATGAATAGTGAAAAACACTGAGTTATAGTTTAAAAACTGAATTTTATTCAAATAATTATTTATTTTATTTAAATTTTTTAGGTAAAAATAGATACATAACACCTATATATGTTCTATTAAATTCATTGTATTTAGTTAATGATACTTTTTTATATATAAAAAGTTTATTGAACTTTTCACCTTCTTTTACCCACCTCCTAGGAGCATTTGAAAATTTACATAAAACATAATTTTACCACTTCTGTGAGTTGAATTTCAAAAATCCAAGAGACACGGTTGATATCAATAAGTAATATTTGGTTCAATGATATTAAAATAATTTTTGGTGAATAGTAACTTTTTACTTTTATTTACCACGGTTAAAAGTAAATAGGGTAATTAAGGGTAAAAATTATATTATTATTACCCTAAAACGTGTCCTAATTCTATTGGATAAGTGTAATTCGATCAAAAAGAAACTTAGCAATAAAATATGATCCTTCATGTCCACTTGTATTAGATTAGGACACTTATTATTATTTTATTTAAAGAATAGTTAAAAGAGTTATAATCAAAGATTAATAGATAAAACATTTTTAATATAGGGTTACACATAAAATTAATTTGACTATAAATATTCATTATAAATATAAAAATATTTCCAACATAATGGTATTTTATTTATAATTTTTAGACACTAAATAATTTAATTTATTTATGACACAATGATTGTGAAGTAATTACGTAATTAATGAAATTTTAAAATAATTGATATTATAAATATCCAAATAAATTTAATTTGAGACTTTTTATGAATTAAAATAATTTTATAGGTTAATTAGATATGTTAAGGTTGGTTAGATGAATTTTATATGAATTAATAATGCTTTTATAAATTTATAAGAAAACAAAATACCAAATAATGTTAAAATTGACATAAAAGAGTTTTTAAAACAAATATTATATTATGAATTGATATTCTATTCCTTAAAATATAAGGTTTGGCCAAAGGACTTATATAATGATAGGTTTATCATTAACTAACCACTTGGGGTTCTTTTTCAAGTATATAGTAATTTTATTAACCATATAATATAAAAGTACAAAGAGGCATGGTAAATGTCAAACTATTTAACTAAGAGTTAAATCTAAAAGATAAAGTTAATATAGTGACCCAAATCTATCTAAAAACTATTGGTTGAGTGGTTTTCGACCCATATCCACCATTTCCTTTAAATAATCCATTTTTGAGCCATTATAAACCGAAAATGTATTTATTATAAAATAATATTTCTAGCTTTTCATAAGGTGCCCCTCACCCCTCTTATAAAAGTGCACTCTTCCTTCTCTCTAATTTACACCTTCAAAACCATTTGGCTCTACCAACCCTTGCCCAAATAAACTCTAAACTATCCTTTATTGATCCTAGAGGCCTTAATTTAGTCATAATGACAACCTAATAAGCCCTTTTGATCAAATCAAAAGGAAGAACCCGAATAAGAGGTAAATATTTAAACACCTCTTTCAAGTTCCTTTCTTCTTCCAATTCCTCTTTCATTGTTGTTTCCATTATAAAATAATAACTCCAGTATATTATATATACTGTGATTTTTTTATAAATATGGTACAACCATATTCATTATTCTATCCATCTTTTGAATGACATTTCCCCATACGTGCGTACGTACGGCTTACGGTCTCCACGTCGTGTTGTAATTTTTATTCAATACATTATTATTTGAATGGGTTTCTGGGGTTGGGGAATTATAGTTGGTATCAGAGGAATTTTAGTCAAAACTTTGGAATCTAGATTTAGATAAACTTTTATTATAGAACATTACCCTAATATAAACTTTTAGGATTTGTATTGAAGAACTTCCTAGAATTTTGGTATTGTAGATATTTTGTGTGTTTTCCAAGAAATACATCCCTGTCTAGATACGAGCTGGTAGATGCGGCTCCGGCATAGATGTACCTAGGGGTAAAAACTGAAAACACTACTTTGAGATAGACTCAAATGAGAACTGGTGCACGACAACAGGCCTTGCTGCACTCTTGGTTATGACACTCCAGAGGGATATGCTTAGGATAATTCTTATTTTCATTACAAACCATTATGAAGAGTTTATGAGTATAAAATTCCTTAAAGAATTTTTTTTATGATTATGGATTATATTCATAAACTATTTAATTTATGTTAGGTATTTTTCATGTTTGTAATTATTCATTACAATTCATAAACTGACCTAGTGTATGCCATTGTATAGAAATGGCACCCAGTAGAAGGAATGCGAACTCCAGCAATAAATATGATCAAAAGAGTAAGAATGATCATATATTTAATGGTATTAAGACAAAATTTATATGAAAAATTTTATCCCATGTAGTCAGAAAATATGAAGAAATAGTATCATGTGTTAATAAGATAAGTAAAGAATTCTCTGAGTCTTATGGCTTTGAAGGGAAGCAAGAGAAGAAAAGGATGGAAGAGAGAAAGATGGATAAAGGGAAGAGGGAGAAGAAGGATTTTCCCATATGTGATAACAGTGGAAAGAATCACCATGGTAAATGATTGAAGGGAATGAGATTTTTTTATAAATTTAGAGAAAAAGGACACCATGTATGTGATTTAAAGTGTAAAAAAAAGTTCCAAAGGTACAATGCTTCATCTGCAAGGAGTTGGGACACTACACGAATAAATGTCCAAATCATCAGAGTATACCCTAAATGCTACTATTGGATAATAATAAAGTTATGATACTACCGAAGATAATGAGGAATGATTATATCTATTACATTTTTATTAAATTATTTTTTCATTTGAGTATTGTATTAATGATGTACATGTTATTAAAATTATAGAGTATATAAGGATTGTACTGTAGTACTATTTCATTAAGGAGTTGAGATTGTGTGGAACCAATAAAAGTGACTCAATAGCAGGTTAAATTTTTGGAAAATATATGATTAAGAGAAATATAAACCATAATAAGGTTTTGATACCGAGTTTGTGATTTTGGAATAATACATGATTGATTTGGATAAATTATATTGGATATTCTTGACTACCTTGAAACTGATTAATGATTTGTATATTCCATCATTGTTGGAGTTTACAAAAATTTTGGATAGAAGGAGTATATCCAGTATTCTATAAGGAATAAGGGATCATGAATGTAATCAATAAGGTTTTATGGTAATCCCAGATGTTGAAGTGTTTTAAAAGAATACATGATGAAGGTGTTCGTATGTTATTACGTGGAAAAAAAGGATCTTCATTTTGTTTAAATTATTTATAAATTTTGGACTGTGAGTATAACGACCCACACTTTACATACATTGTTAATACTTCAAAATTGAAGCACTCTTATTACAACATATGACAAAACCACAAAGGACCGTATAGGTATAGTGTCTTTAGAAACTGGGGAAACATAAACAACTGGTTCATAAATCTTCTACAGTGTCTCCCATTTATTTCATCATATCTAGGGTCCCTTTTAGCATATTCTACTTAATATCCATCTTCCTGACCTGGGGAAAAGAAAACATAAAAGGGTGAGCTCAAATGCTCAGCAAGGGCAAATAAAGGAAATAAAAATCATATCATATCTTTATGAAAATCAAAACCTGCAAAAGAGATCATAATATCTTAACATGGAATAAATCATAGAAGTGAAAATGAGATCCCCATAATCATAACATAAAACTTGAATCTTTGTGGCATGCACACATAATCATGGAAAATCATTTCTTGTTAGTCATGACTCATTGCCAAGACTATCTTAGTGGACAAAGTCCCTTTCTGAACCGAGTTCACTCCTCGTTTCAGTCCTATATCACTGAACCGAAATAACCTTCCGTTCCAGCCATGTCTATCTCATGAGATATAAAATCATTACCCAATGCATTGGAGGGAGATATAGGTCCCACCCATCTTATAATGAATCCTTTCTTATGTGTGCCACATAATCATAAAACATACATCATCGCATAACACATGTAACAAAAATGGGATTCTTGAAACATCATGACATCATAAATCAATTCATATAAGATAAAGGAATTCATAAACATAATTTCATCACAACATAGTCAAATCAATGTAAAAATATGGATAGAAACATAACTCTTTATTATCTTATATGGAAAATAATTTTGATAAAACACTTGAATTGAATTCTTGAGGAAAATATCCTTTCTTCTTCAAAAACATTTTTCCTTTCATAACATGTCATACAACTTTAAAATAAAAGAAGTTGATTAAAAATAAACTTGAAAACTTGTAAAGGAAGCTTCTTTGAAGTAATGTTTTAAAAATCCATTCATGCCGTATAAGTTAAAAAAAACATTCTTCGTACTTTTGTCGGAAAAGTCAAAAAGTACCTCGTACGGAAAAACAACAAAAGATTCCTTTCATATTCTTTACTAAAAACTCACCTAAGGGTAAAATTGGATTTAAAATATTTCAAGTGGATGGAAACAATATTACATATTGAGGGAACATGGATGTGGATGATAAAATACACCCCAGTAAATACTTACGAATAAACAATCTCAGATAAAAATGAGATTGTGATATTTCCCTTACCTTAGGTCCGATTTGCTTTGTTCGTGTCCGAAGCTCCTGTATAATGGTTTAAATAATGTTATTGACTTATTCCATAATCATACATATTGATATGATATCATATATGGTCATATTATTAGCTTCTTGTTAGTAATATTTCATTGTTACTTGTTACTCGGGTCTTTATAACTTTTTGTTCTTATGCGTGTTTTGTCGAATAAATTCATATTCTTATCTTTAGGTTATAGATAATTCATTTCCAGAATTGTATTAGTGTAGTATATACCATATTCATTCATTCAATTCATTTATACAATCATTATGAAATGAAGATCATGTAGAACGAGTCGCATCACATCGTGGAGACGGTATTCCGTACGTACGCACGAGTGATGATATCGTTCCTATGATCGTGGAATTGTATTGGAGTATATATATATATTATTTCAGTATCAATATTACTTAGTAATAATCATATATAGTTACTCATTACACCATTATACCCATCCTTGTAAGGTGATGGTGGAAAATAGATTACACCACGGCGTGGAGACGGTATTCCGTACGTACGCACGCGCGGTGATTTCATTTTTCCGTAGGATGGATAGAAGGTGAATTAGGGTTGTTTCATATTTATAATAACATATCAGTATGTAAGTAATACTGATGTTATTACTTTATCATGAAACAACTAAAGAAGAAGAAGTTGAAGAAGAAAGAAATTGAAACGATCGGTAATGGATATTACCTCTTCTTTGGAACGCCTTTTTGAATCCTCCACTTAAGGAACTAAGATTGGTCTTTGGAGAAGACCAGGACCTCTAGGATTATTCTAGGGAAGTGGAGAAGGGAAAATGGCAGGGGTTGGCCAAGCTTGAGTGCTCAAATTGGTGTGAGGAGGAGGGGGAGGAGGTGCCCTTTTATAAGGGAGGAGAGGGGCACCTTAGGAATATCTCAAAATATTATTTTATATTAAAGTCAAAATCGGTTTATAATGGTTCCAAAGGGTCTTATTTCGAATCTAAAGTGGGGATGGGTCGAAATCCTATCAACCAATAGAATTTAGACAAGTTTAGGATATTATTTTAACCTTATCAATTAAATTTAACTCTAAGTTAAATAATTTAACTTTTACCGTGTCTTTTTGTTTTCTTTCACTATATGGTTAATACACTTACTATAACATGCCAAACGAATCCCAAATTGTTTATTATTAATATATATATCCTTATCTAAGTCATTTGGCCGAACCTTAGATTTTTAGGAATAAAATAACAATTAATAATATAATATTTTATTTAAAAACTATTTTGTGTCAATTTTGACACTATTTGATATATGATTTTTGTCAAAGTCATAACAGAATTATATGTTCGAACCAAGTTGATTAAATCAATACTAATATATCATAGTAACCTAGATAATTAGTGGAATTCATAAAAAGTCTCAAATTACATTTATTTTGGTATTTATATTATCAATTTTGTCAATATTTCATTAATAAGATAATTACTGCATCATCTTTGTGTCATAAATAAATTAAATTATTTGATGTCTAAAAATTACAAATAAAATACCATCATGTAGGAAATCTTTTTAGCTTTCTAATGAATATTTACAATCGAATTTATCTTATGTATAACCCTATATTAAAAATGATTTACTTATTAAACTTTGATTTTAACTATTTTAACCCTTCTTTAAATAAGTTAATAATAAATGTCCTAATCTAATCCAAGTGGGCCTAAATGGTCATATTTTATTCCTAAGTTTGTTTTTGGTCGAATTACACTTGTCCAATAGAATTAGGACATGTGTTAGGGTAATATTAATATCATATTTACCCTTAGTTACCCTATTTACTATTAACCGCGGTAAAAATAGTAAAAAGTTACTATTCACCAAAAAATTATTTTCATCTCATTGAACCACATTTTAGTCCTTGATATTAACCGTGTCTCTCGGATTTTTGAAATTCCATTCACAGAAGCGGTAAAATTAAGTTTTATGCAAAATTCAGTTTTTAACCTACCACTTAGTGGTTTCACTATTCATCAAAAATTGAAAGTTTCAGAAAAATACCAAAATTTCACCCTAGGCTAATTTCGATATTCTGAGTCCAAAAATGAAGTCCATTTTGAAAAATAAAATTTATAAAATTTCAAAAAGTGGTTATTACTATTCATAACGGCTAGTTTTAATAGCATATTGTTGTTTAGTGAAACTCGGTATTGCGTACGACGCAAGCTATCGAGGAAGGTCGCGATTGCGTGTAAAGCAAGCCAAGAAAGTGTTGTGTAGAAAAAGATTCCTTTGATGATTTATATAACATAAAAGTATCGGGTGTTATATTCTACCCCCCTTAAAAAGAATTTCGCCCTCGAAATTCGTCACTTTGCAATAAACAAATGAGGATACTTCTCCCTCATCATATCCTCAAGCTCCCATGTAGCTTCTTCAAGTTGGTGGTTTCTCCATAAAACTTTCACCAAGCGAGTGGTCTTGTTTCGTAGGACTTTTTCGCTACGATCCAGAATCTCTATCGGCTGTTCTTCATAAGAAAGATCTTGCTCCAGCGGTACAACTTCTGAGCTGAGTACATGTGAAGGATCTGGTATGTACTTTCTCAGGAGAGATACATGGAACACATCGTGAACTTGAGAGAGATTCGGTGGAAGCGCCAATCGGTAAGCTACCTTCCCAACACGATCCAGTATTTCAAAAGGACCGATATATCTAGGGCTCAACTTCCCCTTCTTTCCAAATCTCATAACCCTCTTCCAGGGAGATATTCGTAAGAACACTTTATCACCCACTTCAAACTCTAGGTCTTTTCTTCGGTTGTCGGCATAACTTTTCTGTCGACTCTGAGCTGCTCTTATGTGTTGTTGAATAGATCTTACCTTTTCTGCCATTTCATCAACGAGATCAGGTCCTAATAGCTTTCTTTCCCCAACTTCATCCCAGCAAGTTGGAGTCCTGCATTTCTTTCCATAGAGAGCTTCATAAGGAGCCATCTGAATACTGGAGTGAAAGCTATTATTATAAGAAAATTCCACCAAAGGTAGGTGTTGATCCCAACCTCCTTTGAAATCCATAGAGCAAGCTCTCAACATATCTTCTAGGGTTTGAATTGTTCTCTCAGACTGACCGTCTGTCTGGGGATGATAAGCAGTGCTGAAACTCAACTCTGTATCCAGAGTATGCTGAAGACTTCGCCAGAACTTCGAGGTAAATCTCGGATCCCGATCAGATATAATAGATAGTGGTACTCCATGCAATCTTACCACTTCCTTTACATATATCCTGGCAAGCTGATCTAGAGAGAAATCCTCTCTAATAGCAATGAAGTGTGCAGACTTTGTAAGACGATCAACTATGACCCAGATAGCATTATTGCCTTTGGATGTTTTAGGAATTCCTGTGACAAAGTCCATAGTGATGTTTTCCCATTTCCATTCGGGTATGGGTAATGGTTGTAACATCCCCTTAGACTTCTGTCTCTCAGCTTTAACTTGTTGACAAACCAAGCATCGAGAGACATATTCAGCAACATCTATTTTCATGCCATCCCACCAGAAGTACTCTTTCAGGTCCCTATACATCTTCGTGCTTCCAGGATGAATAG
Organism: Viscum album; assembly: GCA_963277665.1. Taxonomy (NCBI): domain Eukaryota; kingdom Viridiplantae; phylum Streptophyta; class Magnoliopsida; order Santalales; family Viscaceae; genus Viscum; species Viscum album. Next base: position 685,164,241 of record OY728142.1, on the reverse strand, counting down.
AGAATGAAGAACTATGAGCCTCATCCAGCAGCTCTTTCTTTAATTCGGGGATGGGAGGAACACAAACCCGATTCCTGAACTTTATTATCCCATCACAATCAAGGTTGAATTCAGGAACATTTCTCACCTTCTTTTGTAACTCGACATCTTCTTTCTATGCCTCTTTAATCTTCACATGTATAGATGGTTGAACATTCATTTGAGAAAGATAAGATTTTTCCCCTTCCATTAAAATTCCAAGATCCATCCTTTGTAAATCCATAAATATTGGATCTTTTGTGATCCTCATCATGGATAAACTAGCATGGTCTTGTCGACTTAATGCATCTGCCACCTTGTTTGCTTTCCCAGGGTGGTAATGGATTGAGCAGTCATAATCCTTAATCAGCTCCAACCATCTTCTTTGGCGCATATTCAACTCCTTTTGTGTGAAAATATACTTTAAACTTTTATGATCAGTATAAATATCACACCTTTCACCATAAAGGTAATGCCTCCAAATCTTTAATGCAAAGATTACCGCAGCCAACTCCAAATCATGTGTTGGGTAATTTTGCTCATGGATTTTCAACTGTCGTGAGGCATAAGCTATCACCATATCATTTTGCATAAGAACACACCCCAATCCCTTATTGGATGCATCACTGTAGATCACAAACCTTTCTCCACTACAAGGCAGTGTGAGCACAGGTGCACTGGATAACCTTCTTTTCAACTCCTTTAAATTCTCTTCACATTCCTCTGTCCAGACAAACTTAACTCCTTTCCGAGTCAACTTGGTGATTGGATTAGATAACCGTGAAAAATCTTTTACAAAACGTCGATAATATCCAGCCAAACCAAGAAAACATCGGATCTCAGTTACTGTTGTTGGTCTTGACCATCTTTCGATAACCTCTGTTTTTGCTGGATCCACAGATATCCCCTCTTTTGAGATTATATGATCCAAAAATGCAACTTTTTGAAGCCAAAATTCACACTTGGTAAATTTGGCATAAAGCTTCTCTTTTCTCAGGGTCTTCAATATAATTCTCAAGTGATCTTCATGCTCTTCCTTGCTCTTTGAATAGATAAGAATATCGTCTATAAAGACTACCACAAATTGATCAAGATAGTCTCTAAAGACTCTATTCATTAGATCCATGGAGATAGCAGGGGCATTAGTAAGACCAAATGGCATCACTATAAATTCATAGTGTCCATACCTTGTACGGAAAGCCGTCTTTGGTATATCCTCCCTTTTGACCCTTAATTGATGATACCCTGAACGAAGATCAATCTTGGAAAAGTATTGAGCTCCGCGTAGTTGGTCAAATAAGTCATCAATGCGTGGGAGAGGATATTTGTTCTTGATAGTGATCTTGTTAAGTTCTCGATAATCAATGCAGAGTCTCATTGATCCATCTTTCTTCTTAACAAATAGAACAGGTGCTCCCCAAGGTGACGCACTAGGGCGTATGAATCCCTTATCAAGATTCTCTTGGAGTTGCTTCTTCAATTCCTGCAACTCAATTGGGGCCATTCTATAAGGTGTCTTTGAAATAGGCAAAGCACCCGGTACGAGTTCTATTGAAAACTCAACTTCACGATTTGGTGGAAGACCCGGCAATTCCTCCGGAAAGACATCATCAAACTCCCGTACAATGGGCATATTCTTAATCGTGAGTTTCTCACCAACCATTTGAGATAAATAACCTTCATTTAGTGGAATCAATACCCATAAGATGGAAGAAATTTCCACTGGAAGGTTATGTTCATCCTTGCATTGATAGACGATCGTAGGTTGATCTGGAATATGAAATGTGACTTCCCTTCTTTGGCAATTGATATGAGCTCCATGTAGAGAAAGCCAATCCATGCCAAGAATCACATCAAATTCCACTAAAGGAAGGATCACAAGATTTGCAGGAAGCACTTTCCCACAAACTTCGATCGGAGAAGAATTATAAACTTCTGATGCGATTGATGTGCCATTAGGTGTTGTCACAGCTAACTCAACATCTAATTGTTGAGGTAATACGGTGATACCCTTAGAAAATTTTTCAGAAATAAAAGAGTGGGTGGATCCAGAATCAAATAAAACATTTGCTACTTTAGAGTGGATGGTAAGTGTACCTTTCACCACATCGTTATCGTACTCCACATCGCTGATAGAAATTGCATGTGACTTTCCTTTGTCTTTAGCCTTAAGAGTTTGTTGACGTCGACCATCATCATCAACCCTTGGATTTGGGCATTGATTGGCATAATGCCCCATCTCCTTGCACTTGAAACATTGAAGTGTAGCAGGTTCATTCTGTGTATCCCTTCCTTTGTTTGCATCATTAGACATCTTCTTCCCATTATCACGGCATTCAAATGCCCGATGACCTTCCTTTCCACATTTAAAACATTTACTTGTCCCTTTAAGACAACTCCCTCCATGTTTCTTTCCACACTTTGAGCATAAGGGAAAGTTCATCTTCTTTTCCGTGTGCTCTTTAGATTTTTCTTTGAATTCCATCTTCCTCTTCTTATCAAACCCATGTGACTGATGGGTTACTCCAATCTCCATCTCGACTTTGAGAGCACATCGAACGATTTCCTCGTAGCTATTGAAGTCCCTTATGGCTAACGCCCTTCGAAGACTTGGTTTTAAGCCACTAAAGAATCGATCGATCTTACTCTCAGGTTGGATAATAATACCAGAAGCGTACCTTGCAAGTCTTGTAAAATTTGCTTCATAGGTACTAACAGATTCATCATCCCTTTGCTTCAGTTCAAGGAACTCTTTCTCCATCTTTGTTCGGAGAATACGAGGGAAGTACTTATTGAAAAATAAGTTCTTGAACTCGTCCCATTCCATAGACTCAATTTCATCCCTTTGCCTCGTATTCTTAACAAGATTCCACCATTGATCCGCATCTCCTTCCAAACGATACACTGCTAGGATGAATTTATCATGCTCAGAACATTGAAGAACTGAAAATATCTTTTCAGTAGTACTAATCCATTGTTCAGCAACTAATGGATCAGTAGACCCACTGAAAGATGGTGGACGCTGCCTCATGAAGGATTCAACAGAATGTTGCTCCCTTCTTTGTTCGTTTGGAAATCCTGCATGATTCATAGCTTGAGAAAGTTGTGTGAGCATGGCTACAAGATTTTGCATTCCAGCTCCCATATCGTTTGGTTGCTCAGGGGGACAATCATTGCATTGCCCAGCGCATTCCGCATTAACACGGTTCCTTCGGGTTCCAGCCATTGACTAAAACCAAGAAGAATAGTGTGAGCAACACTAATTATAATAGGAAACCACATAATTCAAGAATAAAATTTTCATGCTTAAGGTCTTATCCTAGGTTATTCAAGTCCATTTCTAAAACACTAAGATTGTGTTCTATGCTTAGACTTATCCTTAGGGTTCTTACTAAGGATTTCACATCCTAGTTTCCAAAGGTTGACTATACCTTTCCTCTGATACCAACTATAACGACCCACACTTTACATACATTGTTAATACTTCAAAATTGAAGCACTCTTATTACAACATATTACAAAACCACAAAGGAACGTATAGGTATAGTGTCTTTAGAAACTGGGGAAACATAAACAACTGGTTCATAAATCTTCTACAGTGTCTCCCATTTATTTCATCATATCTAGGGTCCCTTTTAGCATATTCTACTTAATATCCATCTTCCTGACCTGGGGAAAAGAAAACATAAAAGGGTGAGCTCAAATGCTCAGCAAGGGCAAATAAAGGAAATAAAAATCATATCATATCTTTATGAAAATCAAAACCTGCAAAAGAGATCATAATATCTTAACATGGAATAAATCATAGAAGTGAAAATGAGATCCCCATAATCATAACATAAAACTTGAATCTTTGTGGCATGCACACATAATCATGGAAAATCATTTCTTGTTAGTCATGACTCATTGCCAAGACTATCTTAGTGGACAAAGTCCCTTTCTGAACCGAGTTCACTCCTCGTTTCAGTCCTGTATCACTGAACCGAAATAACCTTCCGTTCCAGCCATGTCTATCTCATGAGATATAAAATCATTACCCAATGCATTGGAGGGAGATATAGGTCCCACCCATCTTATAATGAATCCTTTCTTATGTGTGCCACATAATCATAAAACATACATCATCGCATAACACATGTAACAAAAATGGGATTCTTGAAACATCATGACATCATAAATCAATTCATATAAGATAAAGGAATTCATAAACATAATTTCATCACAACATAGTCAAATCAATGTAAAAATATGGATAGAAACATAACTCTTTATTATCTTATATGGAAAATAATTTTGATAAAACACTTGAATTGAATTCTTGAGGAAAATATCCTTTCTTCTTCAAAAACATTTTTCCTTTCATAACATGTCATACAACTTTAAAATAAAAGAAGTTGATTAAAAATAAACTTGAAAACTTGTAAAGGAAGCTTCTTTGAAGTAATGTTTTAAAAATCCATTCATGCCGTATAAGTTAAAAAAAACATTCTTCGTACTTTTGTCGGAAAAGTCAAAAAGTACCTCGTACGGAAAAACAACAAAAGATTCCTTTCATATTCTTTACTAAAAACTCACCTAAGGGTAAAATTGGATTTAAAATATTTCAAGTGGATGGAAACAATATTACATATTGAGGGAACATGGATGTGGATGATAAAATACACCCCAGTAAATACTTACGAATAAACAATCTCGGATAAAAATGAGATTGTGATATTTCCCTTACCTTAGGTCCGATTTGCTTTGTTCGTGTCCGAAGCTCCTGTATAATGGTTTAAATAATGTTATTGACTTATTCCATAATCATACATATTGATATGATATCATATATGGTCATATTATTAGCTTCTTGTTAGTAATATTTCATTGTTACTTGTTACTCGGGTCTTTATAACTTTTTGTTCTTATGCGTGTTTTGTCGAATAAATTCTTATTCTTATCTTTAGGTTATAGATAATTCATTTCCAGAATTGTATTAGTGTAGTATATACCATATTCATTCATTCAATTCATTTATACAATCATTATGAAATGAAGATCATGTAGAACGAGTCGCATCACATCGTGGAGACGGTATTCCGTACGTACGCACGAGTGATGATATCGTTCCTATGATCGTGGAATTGTATTGGAGTATATATATATATTATTTCAGTATCAATATTACTTAGTATTAATCATATATAGTTACTCATTACACCATTATACCCATCCTTGTAAGGTGATGGTGGAAAATAGATTACACCACGGCGTGGAGACGGTATTCCGTACGTACGCACGCGCGGTGATTTCATTTTTCCGTAGGATGGATAGAAGGTGAATTAGGGTTGTTTCATATTTATAATAACATATCAGTATGTAAGTAATACTGATGTTATTACTTTATCATGAAACAACTAAAGAAGAAGAAGTTGAAGAAGAAAGAAATTGAAAAGATCGGTAATGGATATTACCTCTTCTTTGGAACGCCTTTTTGAATCCTCCACTTAAGGAACTAAGATTGGTCTTTGGAGAAGACCAGGACCTCTAGGATTATTCTAGGGAAGTGGAGAAGGGAAAATGGCAGGGGTTGGCCGAGCTTGAGTGCTCAAATTGGTGTGAGGAGGAGGGGGAGGAGGTGCCCTTTTATAAGGGAGGAGAGGGGCACCTTAGGAATATCTCAAAATATTATTTTATATTAAAGTCAAAATCGGTTTATAATGGTTCCAAAGGGTCTTATTTCGAAGCTAAAGTGGGGATGGGTCGAAATCCTATCAACCAATAGAATTTAGACAAGTTTAGGATATTATTTTAACCTTATCAATTAAATTTAACTCTAAGTTAAATAATTTAACTTTTACCATGTCTTTTTGTTTTCTTTCACTATATGGTTAATACACTTACTATAACATGCCAAACGAACCCCAAATTGTTTATTATTAATATATATATCCTTATCTAAGTCATTTGGCCGAACCTTAGATTTTTAGGAATAAAATAACAATTAATAATATAATATTTTATTTAAAAACTATTTTGTGTCAATTTTGACACTATTTGATATATGATTTTTGTCAAAGTCATAACAGAATTATATGTTCGAACCAAGTTGATTAAATCAATACTAATATATCATAGTAACCTAGAAAATTAGTGGAATTCATAAAAAGTCTCAAATTACATTTATTTTGGTATTTATATTATCAATTTTGTCAATATTTCATTAATAAGATAATTACTGCATCATCTTTGTGTCATAAATAAATTAAATTATTTGATGTCTAAAAATTACAAATAAAATACCATCATGTAGGAAATCTTTTTAGATTTCTAATGAATATTTACAATCGAATTTATCTTATGTATAACCCTATATTAAAAATGATTTACTTATTAAACTTTGATTTTAACTATTTTAACCCTTCTTTAAATAAGTTAATAATAAATGTCCTAATCTAATCCAAGTGGGCCTAAATGGTCATATTTTATTCCTAAGTTTGTTTTTGGTCGAATTACACTTGTCCAATAGAATTAGGACATGTGTTAGGGTAATATTAATATCATATTTACCCTTAGTTACCCTATTTACTATTAACCGCGGTAAAAATAGTAAAAAGTTACTATTCACCAAAAAATTATTTTCATCTCATTGAACCACATTTTAGTCCTTGATATTAACCGTGTCTCTCGGATTTTTGAAATTCCATTCACAGAAGCGGTAAAATTAAGTTTTATGCAAAATTCAGTTTTTAACCTACCACTTAGTGGTTTCACTATTCATCAAAAATTGAAAGTTTCAGAAAAATACCAAAATTTCACCCTAGGCTAATTTCGATATTCTGAGTCCAAAAATGAAGTCCATTTTGAAAAATAAAATTTATAAAATTTCAAAAAGTGGTTATTACTATTCATAACGGCTAGTTTTAATAGCATATTGTTGTTTAGTGAAACTCGGTATTGCGTACGACGCAAGCTATCGAGGAAGGTCGCGATTGCGTGTAAAGCAAGCCAAGAAAGTGTTGTGTAGAAAAATATTCCTTTGATGATTTATATAACATAAAAGTATCGGGTGTTACAGTGAGTTTACATAGAAGTATTTTGGATAAGTCTAAAGGTAGGAATGGATTAATTTTGAAATTGGATACTATTGTTAAGGTTATTTTTGGATTTTTATAAAAAGGACAACACGCAGACCGTGTAACAACCCGTCGCATCGGACAAAGCTGCTAGAATCGAACCCACAACCATAATGCGATAAGGATTTATTACCTACCACTGGACTACGTGAATTCCCTAGATTATATAGTGTAGTTTTTAATGGGTCTGATAGGTTAATTATAAATTCATTTTTTTGGAACCCTATACGAATAAGATAAATAGGATAATTTTTTAGTTCTATTATCTTTTAGATTGAAAGATGAATTTGTGGTAGAAATTAGTTAGAGGAGAGAACTCTACCTGTCAATTATATATTTTTTTCGTCTCTTATTATATGAATAAATTAATTCTTAAACTTTAGGGAAGGGATCTTAAAACTAAAAATGTGTTATCTTAATACCTTATGTTTTGTTGAACAGATGGTATTTTAAATCATCATAGATTGAGAGATTTGATGCCTTCAATTTTACACTTGTTTGTGATTGAAGACCTCAATCACTCCCTATAAATATTTAAGTTTTTCCTCCAATTATGTGTCTCTAATTTCCGCCAATTTTCTCCTAATCGAGATCATAATTTGGTGGTGACCGTTTCATTTCCCTTTTCCTCTTATTAAGATTAAATTTTATTAACCAACTTTCCTATGTGGATTTTCCACAAAGGTATTTTTATATTTTTTTAACCATTTATTTTTAAAGAATAATTTAAAATTGTTAGGATGCAATTTATTGGAGGAGACATGAATGTAACACCCCAATATTTTATAGTACGTTATTTTTTCAATGTAATTCAATAACTTGCACAACATGCAACACTGAGTTCAACCGCACAACGACTTACCAAACTAGCCGTTCAAAAGTGGTTATGAATAGTATTAACTGAATTTTTGACCTTTATAAAATCCTTATAATTTTAGAATCCATATTATGAGTTTCTCAAACATAATTTAAGAACAAATTTATTTTTTTCAGATAAAAGATGTATTTTTGAAAAAATGCAAATTGACCGCCTTTTAATGGCGAACCCTTTTTAAATCCAATATTTGAAACTTTAATATATTCAATTTGGAAAAATAAACTTATTCCTTAGAATAAAGACATATGAATTTAGTTTCTATAAATTTTTTTTCTTTTTCTGATAACTTTCATATTTGGGTGAATAGTGAGAAATACTATATTTTAACTAAAAACAACTTTTTTAATCAAAATAATTTATAGTGTTAAATTATAAATTTTAAGGGTTTTGAAGTATAAATAGATTATATTTTTACCATTTAATCCAATGATGGTCAATGTATGTATTTTCACTTTGAAATTGGATATAAACAAGTGTCAATCTTTTGATATTTATTATTTCTTAAAAATATGCCTTTTGGTTTTGACAATGGTAATTAATTTTAAATTAATTAATTAAACTTATATGTTTTTAAATTTGTAAAATATAATTCATTTTTGAATTCGGAATATCAAAATTATCTTATGGTGAATTTTTGGTATTTTTCTGAAAACATTCAATTTTTGAGGTATAGTGAAAAACACTGAATTATAGTTTAAAAACCAAATTTTATTTAAATAATTACTTATTTTATTTAAATTTATTTTATGTAAAAATAGATATATAATAGCTATATAAGTTCAATGTAATTCAATGGAGTCATTTTATGATAATTTTAGATATATAAAAAGTTTATTGAACTTTTCACCGTATTTTACCCACCTCCCAGGAGCATTGGAAAATTTAAATAAAACAAAATTTTACCACTTTTGTGAGTTGAATTTCCAATATTTAAGACACACGGTTGATATTAGAAAGTAAAATTTGGTTCAATAAGATGAAAATAATTTTTGGTGAATAATAACTTTTTACTTTTATTTACCACGGTTAAAAGTAAATAGGGTAATTGAGGGTAAAAATGATATTATTATTACCCTAACACATGTACTAATTCTATTGGATAACTGTAATTCGACCAAAAAACCTTAGGAATAAAATATGATACTTTATTTCCACTTGGATTAGATTAGGACACTTATTATTATTTTATTTAAAAAAGAGTTAAAAGAGTTAAAATCAATGTTTAATAACTAAAACATTTTTATATAGGTTTACACATAAGATAAATTTGTCTATAAATATTCATTAAAAAGATAAAAATATTTCTTATATAATGGTATTTTATTTATAATTTTTAGATATTAAATAATTTAATTTATTTATGACACAATGATGATGCATTAATTTCCTAATTAATGAAATATTAAAATAATTGGTATTATAAATATCATAATAAATTTAATTTGAGACATTTTAGGAATTAAACTAATTTTCTAGGTTAATATGATATGTTAGGGTTTGTTAGATGAATTGTTTTCGAAGTAATAACTCTGTTACGAGTTTATCAAAAAAAAATACCAAACAGTGTCAAAATTGACATAAAAGAGTTTTTTAAAACAATATTATATTATTAATTGATAATCTATTACTAAAAATATAAGGATCGGCCAAAGGAATTATATAATGATAGGTATAAAATTAATTCACCATTTGGGGCTCTCTTGGAAATATATAGTATGTTTATTAAACATATGATATAAAATTACAAGGAGACATGGTAAATGTCAAACTATTTAACTAAGAGTTAAATCTAAATGATAAAGTTAATATAGTGACCCAAACCTATCTAAAACCTATTTGTTGAGTGTTTTTTGACCCATATTCACCATATTCTTTGAATAATATATTTTGGATCCATTAGGAACCGAAATTGATTTTATTATAAAATAATACTTCTAGCTTTTCCTAAGGTGCCCCTCACCCTCTTATAAAAGGGCACTCCCCCTTCTCTCTAATTCACACCTTTAATGCCATTTCGATTGGAAAAAACCTACCCAAATACCCTCTAAACTCTCTTCCCTTAATCCTAGAGGCCTTACTTTAGTCATAAATCCAACCTAATGAGCCCTTTTGATCAAATAAAAAGGAATAACCCGAAGAAGAGGTAAATATTTCATCACCTCTTTCAAGTTCCTTTCTTCTTCTACTTTCACTTTCTTTGTTGTTTCCATTATAAAATAATAAATCCAGTATCTTATTTATACTGTGATGTTATTATAAATATGGTATAAAAATATTCATTATTCTATATATCCTTTTAATTACATGTCACCATACGTGCGTACGTACGGATTACCGTCTCCACTTTGTGGTGTAATTGTTATTTAGTACATTATTATTTTCATGGGTTTCTGGGGTCGGGGCATTAAAAATATTTATAACGAGTTATATTATATTTTATAAATAACATAGCCTAATTTATTTTTATTTAAATGTATATGATTATTAAATAATGGTGGTGGATGAATATGAATGACCAATTTTTTGATGGTGGTCAATACGATGAATTTACCAATGTTCAACCAAATTTCATGGGTTCTCATGATGAAATTACTATGGATATATTACCACATGTTTCTTACGTTATGGATAAAAACCAAAACCATATTGAGGGTCATTCATTATCATTAATTACTTCATGATGAAATGACCATTTTAAGAAGTAAAAAATCTACAATATTTTAGGGGTACATGAATCCACTTGTGACTCAATGATAGATTTACTCATTAAATATAATATTCATTACAGTGGAATGATTTTAAAAACAGAATTTTATTTCTATTTTTCATCATATTGAAGGTGAAATTGATTAATTATAAACAATGATAAATAATATAATGAATAAAGAAGTGATCGAATCCATGTTTTTGGGTGATTTGAAGAAATTATCCCCTGAGAAATAATTTACTTTCAATAAATGAATAAATACAGAGTGTTAATTCAGTGAAAAGAAGTAAAAGGGTGATAATTACACTATAAAATAAAAATATAACATTAAATATTTATAAAGGTATGGTTTTATAAATTTAATTTATTAAAAAAGTAATAAGGATAAATTTTATAAAAGATTAAATCCAAATTTTCAAAATTCCTTAGAAAACAGAAAGATTGGTTAGTGTAAAGAATTATTCATTTTATAGAGAAAATGGAGATAATTTTTCTAATAATTATTAGTGACATATATTCATAAATAATATATTAAATGGATAGATTGATGATTTAAGTCCTTCTTATAATGGATAATAATAAAATATGTTTTAATGACCTACCTACAAGAGATGTGTAAGGTAACATTCTAGTAATTAACTACATGAAAACCGAATGTAATAATATCCAATGACATATTCTAAAGGAATTAGTTTTTTATTATATTTTTATATAATATATAAGATCATATTATAGAAGATAATATAGCTTAATTGTCGTATGTTACAAGATACTTTCATGAATATTATATTACATTTGAATTTTAAAGTTCAATAAAAATATATATCCAATTTTTATTCCTCAATGCTTACCCATATATCATATTTTTTATTTTTTATTATTTATTTTTGAAATGGTGAAATAATATAACAGTTGATATCAGACACTTAGTAAGGGGTCTTCTAGAACATAATCTAACATGGTATAATCATTCCATAAATAATTTAACAAGAAAAAATATTTTTATGAATCTATATAAGTGATAAATGAGAATAGTATAATGTAGGTATGATATAAAAATTAAAATAAATAATCACATAGATAAAAATAATGATATCATAATTAAGTAATTCATAATGGTGGTCATCATAAACATATATTCAATCCATTATACTTATAAAATATACATAAAAAGGAATAAATAAATTAAATAACCAAGATAGTGTACCTAATGAGACCCACCAACACATCATGGGTATAAATTTATTGAGTCCATCCTATCACAAAATATGATCAATGTATCCATTATTTGAAAATAATGGCTAAAAATACACTTCATCACATTCCTTAATGAACCTCTTACATAAGAACTAATGTGTAATGAATTGTCATTCAAATAAAATAATAGATATATGGTTTGTAATGGATTACTTAGTTAATAGAATATTTAATTTATATAGGTAAATATCCAACAAATAAATTAGAAACAACTAGATATTCAAAATTCAATAGAAATTACCCTTATTTAAGTAAAGACAAGGGAGTATTAGAGTTGGATACTTTCATTGTATAAGGATATCAATGAGAGATAACCAATGATTAGAATTGTTTAAAATTTTAGGATATTAATGAAATTATAAAAACATATTTTAAAAATTATAAGCATGTGACACATATTTATGATTCGCATTAGGGATATAAAATTTCCCTTTGTAGAAACTTTTTGGTTAGTATGCGTTGATACTAATGGTTCACCTGTTATAAAATATAATTTAATCAATGACACATTCCAGTCGTGGGCTGTGAAAAAAAAATACCTAAGTTAAAATTCAGTAAAGTGGGTAACCAAGGTTGTCTTTAGAGAGGAGTGCACAATAATTACATTTGTCACTTAAATTTGAGAATGAAGAAGATCTTGCTTTGGAAATTGTTTGAGTTAAAAAATAAAGAAAGCAATTAGAAATAAGGTTTCAACACAAGTAAATGAAAAGAGTGATGGGGTTAGGTTAGGATCAAATTTTTCTATGTCATAATCATTATAAACATAATTCATCGCCTCTTCATATTGAATAATAGTTGAATGACTCATCTATCAAGTTATCAATCACCCTTGGTTGAAAAAAAACAATGGAATCCACTTTTATGTACATGAAAGTTCATAAACAATTCACAAAAAACTAAGGAAAGTCCTGATCTAGAATTTTTTATCCTCAAAATCTAGAAATTATTCAGAAGTTCCACACAAATGAAAATGATCAGTAGACACTCACCACCTAACACAATATGCTCGATCGAGACAAATTACACTAGGTGGAAAGATTTAAAATTTCTACAACAAAATATATAAATAATGAATACACCAAAATGCAAAACACAATCGCATTAAGAGAATTGGGAACCAATATAAATTGAAATCATTAAATACAAAAAGATATTTTTACATTAATGTTAAATAATTTGACATTACAAAAGTGAAACTCTCCCTTCCCCAATCACTCAAAGGATTTACCCCTCCATGTGAGGGGTAAGAGAGTTGAAAGGTGATGAATAGATCATAATGGAACTAGGAAAAAAGAAAAATTAAAATACACAAAAATTCAAGACTCCAATCCTCCATCAAAACCGTCATTAGCCTTCTTCAACAACCTTTAATGGAAGAGAACACTCATATATATATGGTTGAGGGGTGGAAAATTTTCCCTCTAGATTCACTCATTATAAAGACTAAGTCAATTTACCATCATAAATTATAGAATATTTGGTAGGTTATTTCATTAATGTTGTTCCAATGTCTATTGTACATGTGCGCAAGAAATATCGTCATATTTGGGAAGTGAAAAAATATTTATCTTTGGATTATTGATGAAGACTTTTTTTCCTGAGGAGACTTCTAAACTGCCTCCACTTCGGTGCATACAATGGATACGTTAATGAACATATTCCTTCATGAAATTTAATTTGAACAATATCTGTGGAGTCCTATTTATATTAATTATGTAATAACTTAATTTTGAGATATGTAGGCTGAGATGTGATTCCATTACTAAGGTGGGGTCCATTCTGTTGGCTAGAAAAATTGGTTCGATTCCTTAATTTTTGTGGGCCAATGTGCTTTGAACTGGTTCTGGATCAAAAATATAATGTCGAAGCCCACAATAAATGAAATACATAAAAAAATGAATCACTCAACTTCAATAAAAATTGTAACATTTATACCTGAAAAATAGAAGGTCTAGAAAACTGTTAATTTTCAAGAATTAACCAATTTTAATAATTAATCCGATAATTAACAAAAAATATTAAAATTATACAAATCAGATAAAATTTATTTATTTATAGGGGAGAAATAATTGAAACACGCATGAAAAATAATGAAAATATTATCTCTATAAATTCCACCAAACTTAGCACTTGGACTCCTAGACAATTCAGCATCAAAATCCAATCAAAGAAAATATAGAACACATGCCAATGAGGTCCACCGATTTCATACCAAGAAGAAAATATAGCATGCCTCATAAAAAACCATTATTCCAAGTTCTCAAACAATACCATTTAATATATTTCCTCTTTTTTTCTCCTCCCAGGCACACAAGACACATACCTTAAATTATTTATTTTATATCATCTCACAAATATCAATTTTCAACAAGGATTATCTCATCCAAACTCATGTAGGGGTCACCATAGTCTTGATAACTTAAAACTGCTCCACTCGATGTGAGTCAAGGAAACATGTTTATCATGATGAATTTCCAGGGTTGTTCTATGGATTCTAGTTGGTAGGGTTTTATTTAAAAAATTCTGAGTGTAAATGAGGAGGGGTTGACTATTTTTGAAGTAAAATTTATGATTATAATTTTCACTCACGTATGTTATCCTCCTCACTTACTTCGTAGAAAATTATCTTCATCATCATGAAAAATCAAGGAAAGTGTACACTATTCATCATTTCAACAGAAAAAATTAAATCTTATCAAACATAATTTTTATTGAAATCTCTAAAAAATGCATATCTTTCTTCCTCCATTAGAAGCTCTAGAAAGGGCACAACTTTCAAAAGAATTGTTTCTTTTTCAAGAATAAAACACAACTCTTCAACATTTTATTTTCCACCCGAAGTATCACTATATGAGGTAGCATAATAAAAAACATCTTCCACCACACTTAAGGTCCACGAGATCATGAAATTTCAATTCAATAGATGGTTGGATAGAGAAAAATTGGCTTGAAATGTCGATAAAATATCAAGAAGTTCATGGATTATAAGGGCTTCAATGATTAAATTTACAAGGAAGACAATAATGAAAATTCTTCTTTTGATAAGGGGCTTAAAACCCAAAAAAATTCCTTATTCATTTAAAGCATAAATACCTAAAACCCTTATGTTTTCAGTAGAATAAATCAAATTATAGTTAAATAAATAATGGTTTGGTTCTCTCAAGATGTGATATGAATGTAATGAATATGAAAACAATGGTTTAAAAGCCTCACAATAAAGTGATTGAAAAGATAAAGGTAGTGAGATGAGTCTTGGGATTAAAACATCAGATTACTTTTCATGAAATTCAAAAATAATTTAACTTGAAACAAATTCATTTTCAACACTCATTTAAGCTTAGTTTCATGGAATTAATTATTTCAGTCATTGGTATGGGTTTCAAAAATGACAATGATAATCATTACAGCTCATAAGTTTAAAAACAGTCAAAAAAT
Organism: Viscum album; assembly: GCA_963277665.1. NCBI lineage: Eukaryota > Viridiplantae > Streptophyta > Magnoliopsida > Santalales > Viscaceae > Viscum > Viscum album. The sequence continues at coordinate 685,148,829 of OY728142.1, read as the reverse complement.
GAATAAATTAAACACACAAAATTTTCAAAAAAACATGTACTTTTTTTATAAAACAAACAATAACTGAAAATAATATACCAAAAAGGTTCCCTCCCCAAAAAATAAATGATGTTGTGTACTCAATGCATTCAAATGTATTTAATATGTAAGAAGATTTGAAACTGAATCAATGTAGACATGAAACTATAAAAGAGAGGTATGACCTGATGGATTTTATTGATAGACATGTTGGAGGAGTGTGATATCCTCTATTAGATATAATGGAATGGTCCCATGGAATTTCATTATCTTGTGTCCATTAAAATTGAATGGATCATTCTATCCATCATTCAAAATATATACAGCATCGAAAGGATATACATGAGTGACCATAAATAGACCCTCCCATCAAGAACAACGTTTACCTCGAATCATCTTGAGTATTCAGTTGAATAAGGATGATTTTTATCAAGAATTTAAGTCTTTTGGTTAAATCATCTTTTCCTGAGCCACTCTTGTTCTCTCTTTTTAAATCATGGAATTTTAAAATGCTTCCCATCTGATTTCCTCTATCTCCTACAACTGCAATCTTATCTCTTTCGTAGTGCTTTTTAGTTCAAAATTCATCTTCCTCATAGCCCAATACACCTTATGCTCCAATTCCACAAGTAGGTGATAGCTTTTCCCATAAATCAGCCTATATGGACTCATTCTAATCGGGGTCTTGTTGGCTGTCCTGTAAGAAAATAACGTGTCTTCTAACCTTTGGCTTCAATACTTCCTATTTGGTTTAACATTCTTCTCTAAAATCCAATTGATTCCCCTATTAGACACTTAAGCTTGACCATTTGTATATTTCTCCTAGGATATTGATGTTTTATGATGCACCCCATTCCTCTTTTTCCACGACTCCATTCTATTATAGAAAAAGTGAGTACCTTGATCAATGATGATGGATCTAGGCACTCTAGACCTAAAAAACATGTTATCCCTAACAAAATCACAAAAAACATTATCATATTTCTTCCTACGGGCCTTTTCGTCTATGACTCCTGACTTGGGTGCCACTAAATGGTTCCCCAAGATGGTTGGCCACATGCCCTCAAGCATGCCTCCCTGTATGCTAGAGGGTGTCGACTAGACGTGAGGGTCTGGTAAGTCACTCTTGGGGAGACTATACCCTCTTTTATCCAAAAAAAAAACACTAACAAAAGCAACCAACAATAAATAAATGTGGAAGCATCTAAATAACCAAAACAATACCATGCATTATGATATTCAAAACAAGAGAATAAAATAATCATATCAAAGGTAAAACATGTTATGAAAATGTGAATTTCAAGTGTTGATAATAAAACTAAAAATAATTGAATAAAGAGTCCCAAGAAGATCATGAACAACATATGATTATCTTTCCCATGCTCTAATCCCAAAAAAAACCTATCCCAAGGCCTTTCTATTATCATGTCATGCAACCACAAAGTCTACTCAGGTGCCGATTAAGCAGGACAAATAGGGTGTGAGTACTACTCAGTAGGACACCACCAACGATATCTAAAACAAGTCCAGTCAAAAGATAGTGCATGTAGTTTTATGAAGCAATAAATACAATGCATAATAAAATTGTTATCACATTGTCATGTAATCATTAATCGCCACATTAGGCCCAGTTTCAATTCATGTCTTCCATTTGAATCATCATTCATTATTATCATTCATTTGGTGTTGAACATCATGTCAAGAACCCCAGATCCCATTGAGTGTAGGTTTCCATTCCTAACTCCCCATATCTCATTCGGTGTAGGTCTTCATGCCTAGGACCCCATAATCGCATGCTTGGAAAACTATTGGGGAGGAACTCCATGTCCAAGTCCCAATTTCAAATAAGTCTAGAATTCCATGTCTTGCACCACAAAAATCTCAATCATTTAATCATTCTCTAATTAACGAAAATTAGCCACATCATTCCATTACTAATCCAATGATTGGTTAAACATTTCAAATGCCATTAGTTAACTTAACAATTAACTAAGCACATAACTCATTAATCAATTCATCAATTAATTAATCAATCAAAACAATTCTCATTCTATAATTAATTCTTAAAACTTAATTATCCATATCAAATATCAACTGGTCATAATTAATTGTCACAATTAATTATCTTTGATCAACATCCTAGAACATAATTAATTCTCACAATTAATTATATTACATAGAAAAACATCATTTCATAATTAATTTTCCCCAATTAAGTATCTTAACACAATCAATTAAATATATCAATCACTTTATATAAAGAAATAACCAATCTCCAAAACACATATCTATTTGGGAAACCCCCCTTCGTTTGTTATGTGATTCAATTATCAGTTGATCACCAAGGCAATCACAAGTCATTTCAACATTCCTAATTACTCCAATTTAGGAAATCAATTATCAAGGGAAGCTAGAAAATCCATACACGTACATTCACATATCAAATCCATAACTATGGGAGTTTGATTTAGACCACCTACCTCAGTTTATTTATGGATATTTTCCCAAAAAAATGTGCCCAAAATACAATAGGCACAATTTTGACGATCAAGCTTCAGATCTAAATCCTTAAACCAAAATTAAGAACAAAGGAATCAAGATATTGAAAATATAGATCTATATCCATGATCCTAGATCAAGATATCAACTCAAACGTTTATATCCATGGAAATATTGGAAATAATCCATGAAAAGATCAAGGAAAGATAGAGGAATGAACGAGAGAAGAAACAAGATGAAATCCACTTTCTGAGAAGAGAGCAGATCTTTAATCCGGGATTTCGTTCTCAAAGAAAGATGTTCAAATCACCTTGGAATCCATCTGGAAGGATCTAGGATCACCTAGAAATTTTCAATCCTAAAAAAGCTCTAAATATGGGAGTCTTGGGGGTTAGGGTGGTTTTAAAAAAATATTTTCAAATATTTACTCTTGTGCACACAGTTTCATGGGTAGGCGTGCATGGTTAGGGAAAACCATTAGCCAACTATGTGGACCTCTCTGTCCAGGTTTGCATGGTTGGCACAATTTAGCTTCATGGTTTTTCAAACTATGCACAAACTGTGTGGACCCCTCTATCCAGGTTTTCATGGTTGGAACCGTTTAGTTTCATGGTTTGTCAAACCGTGTGCAAAACATTCACAACCCACTTTTTATTAGTTTTTCTTTAAAAAAATCAACCAAACTCACCCCAAGACACTACTGCAAATCAAAGGTACTTAAAAACAACAAAAAGTACCTAAAAAACACCTGATATGACTCCATAAAAGGTCAAGATCTTACAATATCCCCACCTTATAACATCTCATCCTCGAGTTGTACTCCCAAAATTCTCTATGATTCTGAGCCAAAATGATTGGGCCATTAAGCCCTCATATCTTATTTTCATTCCCAATTTTCCACTTGAACACTTCCATGTTTCCATAATACAATATCTATTGGAAAGGTCTTTCCTTGTAATACTTTCTCACTACAACCCAACACACGTATCAAATGCTCCTAAAAGGACACATAAATCTCGAGGTCAACCTCTTCAACATCATTCTCATGAGAAGGGTCGGTGTGATACCACTGTAGTTGTGACACATGGAAAAAATCATGTATAGAGATGAATTTATATGGAAAGCCTTATCAGTATGCCACTGGACCGATTCTCTCTAGCACCGCAAACGTTCCTACAAACCTGGGCGCCAGCTTGCCCTGCCTCTGTATCCTGTGGTGACCAAATCTTGGAGACACCCAAAGGAATACAAAATTTCTCCCTGTAACCCCCATGGCTCATCTCCATCAATCATATTATGACTTATACCTACTATGAGCCATATCCATACATTTCTGAATCAACTTCACGTGCTCCGATGTTTATTGAATGAGACTCAGTCCCACCAGCTTTGCCTCACCCACCTCTAACCAACATAACATTGATCTACAAGGTCAACCATAAAGTGCCTCAGATGGAACCATTTGTATAGCTTCCTGATAACTGTTGTTATAGGTGAACTCCACTAAATGCTATTGCTTATCACAAGAACCACCAAAGTCATGCACACATGCTTACATAATATCCTCTAACACCTATATGGTATGCTCGGACTTTCTATCTTTCTATGGGTGCAAGGCCGTATATAACAAAACCTATGTACCAAGAACCTTTTTGTAAGCCCTTATAGAAGCATGAAGTAAAGTAAGAATCGTGATATGATACTATAGTCTATGGAACTCCAGGCAATCGAACTATCTCTGGTACATATAGTTCTCCCAACTGTTCAACTGTAAATTTTTCCCTGATAGGCAAGAAATGTGATACATTTGTTAGTCGGTCCTCAAAAAACCAAGTAGAATAATTATTCCTAATCATATTTGGAATACCTAGAACAAAATCCATAGTCACATCATCCTACTTCCATTCCAGAATATGTAATGGCTGCAATAGGCCTCCAGGTCGTTGATGCTCTGCCTTCACCTGGTGACTGGTGAAACATCTTGTTACGAACCCTTCTATCTCTTTTCTCATGTCTGGCCACTAAAACTATCTTCATAGGTCACAATACATTTTTTTTTCACCCCAGGATATAACACTAACATTGAGGCCTGAAATTCTCGCATGAGTTCCTCCCGCATACTTATAGGAACAAAAAATTGTTTTTCACATAGATGATCTCATCCTCATCAATTATCTAGTCTGAAGGTGTATGCCCACCTTCAAGGATTTCCCTTATGGCTAACCACTCAGGATCCTCATACTTCTAATATTTGATCTGTCTCAAGAGTGTAGAATCTTCTACTACAAAATTTATATTCATCACCTCTTAACTCTTCTGAACTACCATATTCATTTCTTCTAGTAAATTCATCATCTTTCAATTTTCACTCGACTCATATACCAATTGAGTTTGAATTTTCTTGATCAAGGAATCATCCACACTATTCCCCTTTCTGGGTGAATATGCTAATTCAAAATCAAAGGGCTGCATATACTCTACCCATCTACGTTGCCAAAGATTCAAGTTACATTTTGAAAATATATAATTCAAGATTGTGTGATCTGTAAAAATTGTAAATTTTTCACCCAACATATAGTGTCACCAACACTTTACAACATAAACCACCACTACCAACTTGAGGTAATTTTTAGGGTAATTCAATTCATGTGGCCTCAACTACTGATACCCATAAGCAACAACTCGATCACCTTACATCAACATAGCTTCGAGTCTGATCCCAGAAGCATCACAATACATCATGTACTCCTCACCCGACTTGGGTAAGTTATAAAAGGGTGCCGATCTCAAGCTCTTATTCAACTCTTGGAAATAATTATCACATTCTTCTGTCCAATAAAACATTATCAATTTATTTTTCAACCTTGAAAGTGGTACTGAAAATTGGGAAAAATCCTAGATGAACCCCATTTAATAACCATTAATCGAAAAAATCTTTGGATATTAAAAACTTTCTTGGGATACTCCCAATAAATCACCACCTGCACTTTTTATGGGTCCACTACCATGCCTTCTTCTGAGATGATCTGCCCCAAAAATTGTACACAATCAATCCAAAACTAACATTTATATACCTTGGCTTATAACTGATCGTCATGAGTCTTAGAGTACACCAAGATTTCAACCACAAACACTACCAGAAAAGAATCTATGTATGGATGAAAAATCATATTCATCAAGTCCATAAATACCGATGGAGAATTTTTCAACCCTAATGTCATTACCACAAACTCATAAAGGCCATACCTACTTCTAAAAGTAATTATTGGAATATAAGAGGTTCTAACCCTCACCTAATGATACCCCTATCTCATATTGATATTTGAGAACACAAAATCCCCCATCAGCTAGTAAAATCTATCATCGATATGCAGAATAGGATATGGGTTCCTCATGGTCATTTTATTCAACATTCGGTAATCGACACACAAGCATAAACTATCATCGGTCTTATTTGCAAACCAAATAGGTGATCCCCAAGGAGACATGCTTGGATGGATAAAACCTTTATCCTCCAACTCCCCCAACTATGATTTGAGCTCTTTAAGCTCATTCAGTTCCATTCTATAAGGTGGAATAGATACCGGCTCAGTGCTTGGTGTGACCTCATTAGTGAATTCCACATCTCTTTTAGGTGGAAACCCCAAAAATTCTTCAGGAAATACATTTTGAAATAGTTTTACTACTGGTAGGAGGGTGTCTTTCCTACCACTCCCATCTTCTAGAAAAATACTAGAAACATGGGCTTTAAGCTCTCCCATTTTCTGAGTAATTGGACAAGCTCATCCTGGATGGATATCCCATTCTCCACGAAGAACATACTAGTAAACCTTAGGAGATACAAAGGTCACTCACATTTGGTAACAATATATGTGGGCTCGGTATGTGACTAGTCAGTCCATACCCGTAATCATGTCAAACCCCATTATATCAAGGACATAGATATCCCAAATAAAACGATACTCTCCGTCCACTATAAAACATTCCATAAACAGATATACTTAGACTGGGTTTCTGATGGTGTATCGATATTCATCACCCTGCTTACTAAATCCACCTACAGGATCAAACCATTAACAAGATTTTCATATATAAAGGAATGAGAGGCACAAATATCCAAAAAGGTCGTAGATAAAGTAGAAGTAACTAGAATAGTGCATCTGACAATCAACGGACCAACATCACTCTCCACAAGTGTAGGCTACACTACATGTAATTGTCCTACCCATATTCCATGTGGTGTCGTCTGACTCCCTTGAGTAGCACAACTCTGATGATACTGGTGATCATACCCTAAAGAACCACATCAATTACATCTACATCCTATTCCCATATATTTACAGCTACCATACCTATATGGTTTAGAAGACCCACTACCCATAGTTTGACTCTAAGAAGCTTCTTCCTCAGCACTAGCCAGCCGCTGCTTCTTGAAAAACTTCTATAGGTGCCTCATCTTTGCACAAAACTTGCACTCCACTTGTGTTCTAGGAAATTTTGTATGATAGTGTAACTACCTACCAAAGTAGATGAGTAAGATCTGGTGCAATTTTTCCTCCTATATGTCTACATTGATTTTCATTTTCTGAACTAAGGTTCTCATAATGGTGCTTCCTGCTCTCGGAAGGCACGCTTCTTGATCATCCAGTGATAGCCACCTATACCGTACAAGAATCCTTCTTCAAGTTCCACTCTAAAATGAGTGCCTGATAAACCACTTATGAGAATTTCTTCCACTTAAAGATATTTATCTTGGACATAGTTTTACCCCTAAGTCCATCCTGAAATCATTTTGTAGAAGAATCCTCATCTTCCACCAAAGCTAGAGCAAAAAACTGTAAAATTTGTGAAATGTTCAGCATAATCCATTATGTACATTCTTCCTTGGGATAGATGAATAAACTATAAAGCCTTATCTTATCTCAATATGTATGGATATAGGTGCTCCATAAACATCTCTATAAATTCCTTCCATAACATATCATCATCCAGTCCAGATCGTACTTGAATGTCCCACCAGTGCTTCGCTGAACCTCGTAGCATATAAGAAGACAACATGACTCTCCTCTCATCAAGAGTCTCCAAATGGTAAAGTGTCATATCTATGGATTCGATCCAAAACTCACCTCCCTTAGGTCCACCCTCTCTAGTAAAATTAGGAGGGTCTTGCAGCTGAAACTCCCTTATCAACTCACACATGCTTTGTAGAACCAATCATGGGTCTCTCTTCATGAATTGCCTGAAATGATCAGAGTTCCCTCAGAACGTTTCCCCTTTCCTCCTTAGGTTTCACCAATGGTGCCTCATGTTCCCTGTCTAGAAGCTTGTTTCAGGACATACCCCTCAGTCTCTCCCTCAAGAAGCGTTGTGGATTCATATCTCTACAAACCCAAACACACGTCATAGGTCTCATAATGCAACATTATAACATTTACGCAAGAGGATAATATAACACACCAAGTCTTAAAATTTCTATTTCCCCTTTTCTCTCCACAATGTCAACACTGAGGCCTTATCACTACCCTTAAAAATACTACTACAAGTTCATGGTTAACAAGGGTACATACAATCACATTAATTAATTCAACCATTAATTAATCACATTATCTCAAATTAATTAATTCAATAATTAATTAATTAAACAAAATCATTTCATCAATCAAGGTTCTTATTAGTCACCCATTTATTCTCATTTTGCAACATTATTTATATCTCACAATAAGGAAAATAGATCATGTTCAACAACTTTCACACGACTGGTTTTTCTGTTAGTGCCTAGAATGATGCATGTCACAACAACCCTGAGTGCCTAGAATGATGCATGAAGGCTGAATTATCATGCCACTTTAGCACACAAATCAAAATCCACAACTATCAAAACAAATATCACATCACACCACAACGACATCACGCATGGTGAAATAATATCTATCTATAAAAACAAATTTCAATCACAATAATCCAATCCAGAGTTCTCAGATTTTCCCCCATACATGGGTTTTCAAATCCCATGCACAAGATCATTACCAAGACTCGACTCTTCCTAGTCTCTTGTCTATCTTTCCCAAAACATTAGGATAAATGAAGAAGAATAAAGAATAGAAAACTCCTATGATACCACATTTTGACATCCCGACATGGGTGCCACTAAACGGTTCCCTGAGCCAGTTGGCCACATTCCCTCAAGTGTGCCTCCTGATACACCAGAGGATTCCGACTAGCAGCAGGGGTTTGGTAAGTTAGTCATGGGGAGACTATACCCTCTTTTATCCGAATAAAACATCAATGTAAGTAACCAACAATAAACAAATGAAGAAATGTATAAATAACCAGAACAATACCATGTCATATGATATTCAAAACAAGAGAATAAAATACTCAACTCAAAGGTAAAACATAATCTGAAAATGTGAATGTAAAGTGTCTATAATGAAACTAAAATTAAAGAAAAATGACTCCCAAGCAGATCCCAAACCACATTCGGCTCCCTTTCCCATGCTCCAATCCCAAAGAAAAACCTATCCTAGGGCCTTGCCCTTATCTGGTCCTACAATAATAAAGTCTACTTGGGTGCCGATCTAGAGGCTTGAATAGGGTGTGAGTACAACTCAGTAGGCCACAACCAAAAATGTCTAAAATAAGTCCAATCAAAAGTGAGTGTATGGAGTTTTATAAAGCAATAAATACAGTTCACAATTAAATAGTTTTCACATAGTCATTTAATCTTTAATCATCACATTAGGCCCAGTTTCAGTTCATTCTTTCCAATTGAATCATAATTTATTATTATAATTCATTTTTTGTTGAACTTCATGTCAAGGCCCCCAAATATAATGGAGTGTAGGTATCCATTCCTAGAACTCCATAACTCATTCGGTTTAGTTCATCAAGCCTAGAACCATATAATCTCAATATTGGATAACTATTGGGGAGGAATAGCATGTCAAATCCCAACTTCTAATTCGTCTAGAATACCGTGTCTAGAACCAAAATAATATCATACATTTAATAATTCTATAATTCAAAATATTTATCCACATAATTCTATTACTAATCCAACAATTAGTCAAATATTTCAAAGGAAATTATTTAACTCAAAAAATAACTAAGCACATAACTCATTAATTAATTCGTAAATTAATTATTCAATCAACGTGATTTTCATTCCAAAATTAATTCTTCACAATTAATTATAAATATTAAATATCAACTTTTCATAATTAATTCTCACAATTAATTATCTTATATCAACATCATGTCACATAATTAATTCTCACAATTAATTATATTACATAGCCAAACATATATTAATAGTTAATTTCCCCCAATTAATTATCTTAACACAATTAATTCAACATATAAATTACTATATCTCAACCCATTAACAATCTCTAAAACACATATCTATTTGGGAAAACCCCCTTTGTTTGTTCCGTGATTCAATTATCAATTGATCGCTAAGGAAATCTCAAGTGAATTTCACATTCCTAATTACTCTAATTTTGGAAATCAATTATCAAGGGTAGCTAGAAAATCCCTAAACTCACATTCACATATAAAATCCAAGACCATGGGAGTTGGATTTAGACCACCTACCTTAGTTTATTGATGGATGTTAGCCCAATGAAAAGTCCCCAAAATCACAGCAGAACAACGTCATTGACCATGCTTTGGATATAAATCCCTAAACCAAAATTAAGATCAAAGATATCAAGATCTTGAAAATCTATATCTAGATCTATGATCCTAAATCTAGATATGAACTCATAGGGTTAGATCCGTGTAGATAGTGGAAGTTATCCATGAAAAGATCAAAGAAAGATAAAGGAAATAACGGGAGAAGAAATGAGATGAAATCAACTTACTAAGAAGAGAGATGATCTTCAATCAGGTCTTTAGATCTCAAAAATATTGTTCAAATCACCTTGTAATCCCTATGAATGGATTTGGGATCACCAAGATTTTTTCAAGCCTGATCCAAGGTCGAAATATGGGTGTCTCAGGGGTTTTGTTGGTTTCAAAAAAATATTTTCGGATGTTTAATCCCACGTGCCTGGCTTCCTAGGAAGGGGCGTATTGTTAGGAAAAATCGTGCCCCAACTAAATGGACCTCAATTTCCAGGTTTTCATGGTTTGAATGGTTTAGTACCACGTTTTTTCAAACCGTGCGCAAACCCTGCAGACCTCTCTATCCAGGTTTGCATGGATGGCATGGTTTAGTTGCATGGTTTGTCAAACCATGTGCAAACCATGCACAACCCATTGTCTATTAGTTTTTCTTAAAAAAAATAACCCAAACCCACCCCAATACACTACTCCAAAACAAAGTTACTTAAAAAAATTCAAAAAGTACTTAAAAACTCACTGGATATGACTCCATAAAAAGATGAGATCTTACATCTTCCACCCATTTGGAATAATAGTCAACCGCAATCAATATATAAGAATATCCAAATAAAATTGGGAAAGGGACTATAAAATATACCCACAGACTTCAAAAATATCAAAACAATTAAGTGTTTGTGGGGATATTTATTGTCTTTTTGAAATGTTTCTAGAAAACTGACATTTTTAACCCTTTTTTCAAAATTAATAAGCATATTTAAACAGGGCGGACCAATTTTCTAGATTCTAAAACCTTTCTTGTTGTCCTCTAAGGACCAAAATGGCCTCCATAAGCTAAAGTGTGACAAAAATAAATGACCAAACCAATATCACCGTTAGTAAAACCTATTCCTATCACTTGTTTATTGAAAATATTCTAAAGAAATTGATCATCCCAAATGTAATATCGAGATTTAGCTTCCTGTTTGTGAATTTGGTGAGAATTTAAATGAGATGGGACCTGAGATGTTTCTAGATAATTGAACATGTAATCATACCAATACACTTAACCTTCAAGAAAGTAAAACTACTCTCCTGGATGGTGATCATTCAATGGTTTTTTTTTCTAGAATTTTAGCTTCAACAATGTTGGTAGTCTACTTAAACAATCCACAACTTGGTTCTCAAATCGCTTATTGCCCTTAATTTCCATGCTGAAATCATGTAGAAGTTACATCCATCTCACTAGGCTCGATTTTTCTTTATCCTTCTTCATCAAGTACCTAAGAGCATTGTGAATATAAAAAATAGTGAATTTTGTTCCAAAAATATATGATATAAATATTTATGAAGAAAAAATAGCTACGATAAACTTATTTTATGTGGTTGTGTAGTTGAATTGAGTTGCATCCATGTTTCTTGAGGCATATGGACTTAATTGTGGCCTGCCCTCAATTTTCCAAGAATGGATTGCTCCAACTGCTTGATTGGAAGCATCACAAATAAGATCAAATGGTTCTTCTCAATTTGGTGGCTAAATCACTTGTAGTTTAATAAATCTCTCCAATCCATAAAGGGATTCCTTAAATGCACCATTGAAATAAAAATCATAATATTTTAAAATAAATCTAGATATGGGGAGATAAATCATACTAAAATCATTGATAAACCACCTATAGAATCTTACACATTCTAAAAATGATTTAACATCATTCACAAAAGTTGGGTAAGGAAATGAATTTATCACATCAATTTTTTATTTATCAACTTTAATTCCCTTTTTGTAATTTACGTGACCACATAAAATCCATCTCTCAACCATGAAATTAAACTTTTCAAAATTTAAAGCAATATTCTTTTCAATGCATGTTTTCAAAACACTTTCCATATTTTTCAAAACAATGGCTAAAAGAGTTTCCAAAAACTATGAACTCAACCAAGAAAGCCTTAAATAAATCTATAATGTGATTAGAAAATATACTCACCATGAACTAATGAATGATACATAGAGTATTACATAATACAAATGGAATCCTTTTATATGAAAAAATTCCCACGGGACATGTAAATGTTTTATTCTCTTAATCCTATGGAGAAATGGTTACCTTGAAATAACATGGAGATCCATCCAAAAAAAATAATGAGTTCTCCCTACCAATATCTCTAACATATGATTAATCAAGGGAATAGATAAATGATATTTCCATGTGACCGGATTTAATATCCTAAAATAAATGCACACTCTCCAGCTATTATGAATTCCCATAGGGATTAATTCATTCTAATCATTCTTCACAGTGGTTAGGATAGGGTTTTTTCGAATTACTTGAATTAGGGTGACCTATTTTGAGTCTGAAATGGGATATATGATCCTAGATTCAAATATCTTCTCGATATCCTTATTCAAAACCTCCATTAAGGTGGGATTCAACCTCCTTTGGGGCTATTAGACAGGTTTTGAATCTTCCTCAAGAAAAATTCTATCTGATCATATTTTTGGGTATATTCCAGTGATATAACCTATGATTCACCCTATTTCATGGAAATTATCTCTCAAAAATTAAATCAATGTTTTTTTCTTAGGCTTCAGATAGGTTATTAGAAATTATCACGGGTAATTTCTCTACATCCCTAAGTTATAAATATTTTAAATCAGTTGGGAGTGGTTTTAATTTCAGATCAGGGGGACACTCAAGGGATGAAACTAAACCGACATTCTCCACTTCCAATGGTTTAACCTCCTTCACAAAAGAAACCATATAATATTCCTCATAATTAAAAATATCATCAATGAAATCATATTTTACATGTTCCTCCCAGAGGAAAGTAGAATCTCTAGTATTTTGGGCATCTACATGTTTAATGATATTTTCAATGGAATAAGCCTTTCCTAAGTCTAATAATTCATGGAACATACCTTATTTTTAAATTGTTTTAGTACCAATTTCATGGGAGAGTTCAAAGAGGGAGTGATAATCTGATGGATGCCTCATGGATTGAAAAATAATGAAGTAGAAAATATTGCCTCTAAACTCCATAGTGAGTGTCCCTTCATAGAAATTGATGATGGTTTTGTCCATATTCAAGAAAGGTCTCCCCAAAATTATGTGTGATTGTAATGGGATCCTATATTCTTCCATATTCATCACATATAAGACAGTTGGGAACAATATATCTTTGTCTTTCACAAGAAAATCCTCCATAACTACTTCTAGGAGGAATGTGGATCTATTAGCTAGATGGACCACCACTATAGTGAGATTCAACTCTCACATATACAATTAAATTTATTCTTATTGACAAAACAAATTAATTTAATCACCTAGATCATACAAAGCATTAGATAAATTTAATGAACCAATGGTTCATGGAATGGAAAATATCTCTAGATCTTATTATTTGGTTGGAAACTGTGGTGTGAATAGGGCTAGGTAACTTATACCCAAGTTGGGCTGTTTATTATATTGAAGTATCCACTTATTAGTGAAAATATCCTTCCAAAATTTATTATAATTTGGATTTATTTTGAGTTCTTCAAAAAGGGTGATATTAATTTCCACTTTCTGGAAGGTGTCCATAATTTCAATTTCAAGTGATTCTTCCTAAAATTTCTTTTATTTAATAATAATTGATTGAAATAGTTAATGAAAAACTTTATTATACCATTATTTCCTTTGAAATTGTATTTATTATCTCTTATTACTTATCTTATCCTTCTTCTCTTTCCTTTTTTCTCCTCTTCACATTTCATTTTCACAGAATTTTTAATATTTGTAACTTCATTCTCCCTCAACCCAAGTGGTATTATTTTAGGCTCTGTGGTGTATGGTTGTGAGATTTATTTCCCACTAATTGTTTTATCATGTTAAAATTATCTTCTGGGTTTGGTATTTTTTATTAATGATTTTTTTCTTGGTTTTTGGACATGATTTCAAAAAAACTTCTGATTGTGTTTGCCAATTTATCAACATTATATTATTAGTAATCATACATGGATTTTAGTTATTCTACATAAGTTTGTGTGCAGGTGGATGGTTGATCATAGGATATTGGGAAAGTGGGTGGTTAGTGGTGTCGATTATGGTTATAATATTAATTAATTTTTTGAAATTTAGGTTGGTTTTGGAATTGTTTATGGAATGGGGTTCAGTTTTGGAACTAGTTTTGGTTCGAGAGTCTAGCTTGATTCTGCTGATTTCCAAACCCATATTGAACATGGTTATACTCTCTCCATCCTTATTTTTTTTAAATTTCCTTGACTAAAATTATTCATCAAATGCTTCCATTCTATGTATTTCATCATGTCAGTCAGTGAAATGATTAGGTTATGAGCATAAACCACATACCTTAGTCAGTGCTTGTTGGTCAGCCACTTGTTTTAAGCCCATCTGTATGACCAGACTAGTTAGCTATTAAATCCTAGATTCTAGTAAGGGTGATGTGTTATAAGTTTGTACCTCATGAATACCTATTTTTATAGTACAACTTCTATCAAACTATTGTGAGTTCTGGGAAATATTTTCAGTCAAGCCCTTGGATTTTTCTGGTGACCTACCAATCAATTCACCTAAATATGATGCATGAAGAAGGATTCTATAATTTTTCAATAAGAATAGAAATTTATTATCCCCATTATATTGATGTGGGAAACTGGTACATAGAGTTTTAAATCTTTCCCAGTACTCGTAAAGGGTTTGTCATGATGATTTTCTGATGGAATATATCTCCTTTCTAATTGTTGGGCTTCTAGAGGTGCGGAAGAATAATTTCATGAGGAATCATAACAAGTAATTACAATCATTCAAATATCCTTCTTTTATACTATATAACCATTCTTTGGTATCTCCTTTCAATGAAAATAGTAACACCTTCTAAATTACCTGTTCCTCAGCTACTCTATGGGGTTTGAAATTTGAGAAGACATGTTTGAACTATTTAATATGTTTGTTTGGATCTTCACCTTCCAAGACATGAAACTTTAGAATTGATGGAACCATGCTAGGTTTCATCTCAAAGTAATTTTGTAACACTTCCATGAAATTTTTATTGTTTTGGTTAAAGAATTATGGTATAAAGAGGTCTCTGAGATTTGGGCATTGATTTCCAGCCATAATGAAAAGGCTCCAAGTGAACACTTAAAGTTTCACTTGATTCTGTAAGATAAAATTCCACAAATTCATATTGAAAATTAATGTTTATATGTATTTTCAACAAAGTTATTTCAATTTCATGATCAGGGAGGAAAATTTTAGTGTTTGAAGTTCTATTCATGCAATTTTGAATAGAAAATAAGAAAAGAGAAAAAAAAAGAAGAAAAAAATGTTGGTACTACCTCCCTGGGAAAGGCACCATGTTTTGACTTGTATATGTCATGGGATGTGACAAAAACAAATATTACCTAAGTTAAGCATCCATAAAGTCGGTAACATAGGTTGTATCTAGAGATGATTAAATAACAATTATTTTTTTCACTTAAATTTTAGAAATAAGAAGTGGTTGTTTTTGATATTATTGGAGTTTAAAAATAATCAAATAAATTAAATAGAAAGTTTGAACATTAAAGGATGAAGAGAGTGATGGGGTTTGTGTAAGATAAAATTTCTCTATGTCATCATCTTCATAAAAATCATTCACACTCAAATTCTATGGAATAATAAATGAATGAATCCTCAATCAAGTTATCCATCACACCTGGATAAAGAAATAAATGGAAAATACTCATACGTGCATGAAAGTTCATAAATAATTCCCAAAAAACTACAGAAAGTATCTATTGAGAATAGTTGATTCTTAAAAATATAGAAATGATTCACTAGTTGCACACACATTCCAATGATCTCTATACACTCACCACTTAACACAATATGCTTGATCGAGAAAAATTTCACAAGGCGAAGAGAGTTAAAAGTTATTCAACCTAGGCTATAAACAATCCATATACCAAAACCCAAAGTAAAATAAAATTAAAAGAGTTGGGAACCGCTATAAATATAAATTATTCAATAGAAAAAGTGAGTTTTATATTAACATTCCAGACTTTGACATTAAAAAAGTGAACTCCCCATTCCCTAATCACTAAAAGGCTTTAACCCTCCATGTGACTGGTAAGATAATTGAAAGGGTGGGAAAAAAGCATAATGGAACTAAGAAAAAAGAAAAGATAAAATACACATAAATTCAAGAACCGAATCTTCCAACACAAAAACTATTGGACCATCTTAAACAACCTTTAATGGAAGCTAACACTCATATATATAGGGTTGAGTGATGGAAAAGTTTCCCTCTAGATTCACTCATTCAAAATATTGAGTCAATTTAGCATCATAAATGGACAAATATCTGGTAATTTCCTTTATAAAATTTGTTCCCCTCTCTCATACGAATGCACCCACCAAATATAACTAGATTTAGAGAAGTGAAAAAATATTTATATTAGGATTAATAATGAAAAATGTTTCTTTTCGAGGAGACTTCTCAACTACCTTTACATTACACATGTAATGGATACTTTAATGACTGAATTTCTTCAATAAATTTAACTTAGACATGATTCATGGAGTTATATATATATATTACAGCTCAAATCACTTAATTTTTAGTAATTTGGGCCACGATATGATTCCATTACTGTGGTGGGGTCTATTCTTTCTACTAGTAAAATTGGGTCACTTCATTAATTTTTCTAAGCTAGTGTTCTTAGAATTGGTTTTGGTTCAAAAACACAATGTCGAATCCCAAGAACAGTGAAAGCATAAAAAAAGTAATTATATAATTTGGATGAAAATTGGAATAGGTATTTCCAAAAAATAGAAGCTCTAGAAAACTGTCAATCACCCAAAATTAAAAAAATTTCACAATTTAGCGCAGAATTCACCAAAAACCTTAAAATGATACAAATTACCTCAAATAGATCAATTTGTAGGGGTTAAATCATTGAATCATACATGAAAAATAATGAAAATATTATCTCTACTAATCAACCATGTAATTAATATAGTAAAGTATAGGTATATTTAAATCATCCTTACCACAACAAATAATTAACATATGTAGGGATTATGATAATAGCGTTTATGGATAAGGAAATATTTTGGCATCATGAATTAATTATAATGACTATATAATGATTGGTAAATGATAATATATTATTAATACTATTATAAGTATTATCATTATTGAATAACATTTTTTTTGTGTTGAATTGTAATAAAAATCAATGTCTTACAAAAGAGAAATGAAGAGAACAGATTAAGAACCCTAATCATGGTAGGTAAATTCCTAATTCTCGCAAAGGAAATCCTAAATACCTTATTAAATTCTAGGAAGGAATTGTAAGATGGAAATATAGTGATGAAACATGATTAAATTTTTTGGATTTAAGTGGAATGGAAAGGTTGAAGGGTATTTCTAGAAAATTTGGGGGAGTTGTTTAATAATTATGCATCATAGCCTTTGGAAATATTGAATTTGAAAAATCTAATACCAATAGATTCAAGAGGGAAATAAATCTTTCTATTCAATATTTAAACATATTGTAACAACTTGAGATTTTATGAAAAATATTCTTTTTAATTTTATTAATGTCTTGTGTTGTACGCTACACCAAAAGGAGCTTGCACAACACACATCTTTGACTTGCCTTGCATTACACGCAATCGCAACCTTCCTCGATAGCGTGTGTAGTACGCAATACTGAGTTTCACGAAACAACGATATGCTATTAAAATATTATTAAAACTAGCCGTTATGAATAGTAATAACCACTTTTTAAATTTTAGAAATTTTAGCTCTCAAAATGGACTTCATTTTTGGATTCGGAGTATCGAATTTAGCCTATGGTGAAATTTTGGTACTTTTCGGATAACTTTCATATTCTGATGAATAGTGAAAATTACTAAATTATAATTAAAAGCAACTTTTTTAATCAAAATAATTAATAGTGATAAATTATTAATTTGAGTGGTTTTAAAGTATATTTAGAATATATTTTTACAATTTAATACAATGTTGGTCATTGAATGTAATTTCACATTTAAACCAGACATAATCAAGTGTCAATCTTTTGATAGATATTGTTTCTTAAAAACACGCTATTTGTTTTAACATCGGGATTTAATTATAAAATTAATTAATGCAACTTCTATGTTATGAATTATGTAAAATAGACTTCATTTTTGAATTCGGAATATGAAATATAGCTTAGGATGAAATTTTGGCATTGTTCTGAAAAACATCAATTTTTGATGAATAATGAAACTACTAAGTGGTAGTTAAAAAACTGAATTTTTCATAAAACATAATTTTACCGCTTCTGTGAATGGAATTTCAAAACTCCGAGAGACACGGTTGATGTCAGTAAGTAAAATGTGGTTCAATGAGATGAAATTAATTTTTGGTGAATAGTAACTTTTTACTTTTATTTACCACGGTTAAAAGTAAATAGGGTAATTAAGGGTAAGAATGATATTAATATTACCCTAACACATGTCCTAATTCTATTGGACAAGTGTATCTCGACCAAAAACAAACTTAAGTGTAAAATATTATCATTTAGGCCCACTTGGATTAGATTAGGACATTTATTATTATTTAATTCAAAGAAGAGTTAAAAGAGTTAAAATCAAAGTATATTTACTAAAACATTTTTAATATAGGGTTTTACATAAGATAAATTCGATTGTAAATATTAATTATAAAGATAAAAAGATTTCCTATATGATGGTATTTTATTTGTAATTTTTAGACATCAAATAATTTAATTTATTTATGACACAAAGATTATGCAGTAATTATCTTATTAATGAAATATTGACATAATTGATATTATAAATACCAAAATAAATGTAATTTAAGACTTTTTTTGAATTCCACTAATTTTCTAGGTTACTATGATATATTAGTGTTGATTTAATCAACTTGGTTCGAACATATAATTCTGTTATGACTTTCACAAAAATCATATATCAAATAGTGTCAAAATTGACACAAAATAGTTTTTAAATCAAATATTATATTATTAATTGTTATTTTTTTCCTAAAAATATAAGGTTCGGCCCAATGACTTAAATAAGGATATATTTATTAATAATATACAATTTGGGGTTCTTTTGGAATGTTATAGTAAGTGTATTAACCATATAGTGAAAGAAAACAAAAAGACATGGTAAAAGTTAAATTATTTAACTTAGAGTTAAATCTAATTGATAAGGTTAAAATAATACCCTAAACTTGTCTAAATCCTATTTTATGATAGGATTTCGACCCATCACCACTTTATCTTCGAAATAATACCCTTTGGAACCATTATAAACCGATTTTGACTTTAATATAAAATAATATTTTGAGATATTCCTAAGGTGCCCCTCTCCTCCCTTATAAAAGGGCACCTCCTCCCCCTCCTCCTCACACCAATTTGAGCACTCAAGCTCGGCCAACCCCTGAAATTTTCTCCTCTCCACTTCCCTAGAATAATCCTAGAGGTCCTGGTCTTCTTCAAAGACCAATATTAGTTCCCTAAGTGGAGGATTCAAAGAGGCGTTCCAAAGAAGAGGTAATATCCATTACCGATCTTTTCAATTTCATTCTTCTTCAACTTCTTATTCTTTAGTTGTTTCATTATAAAGTAATAACATCAGTATTACTTACATACTGATATGTTATTATAAATATGAAACAACCCTAATTCACCTTCTATCCATCCTACGGAAAAATGAAATCACCGCGCGTGCGTACGTACGGAATACTGTCTCCACGCCGTGGTGAAATCTACTTTTCCACCATCACCTTAAAAGGATGGGTATAATGGTGTAATGAGTAAATATTTATGATTATTATAATGTAATATTGATAGTGAAATAACATATATATACTCAAATACAATTCCACGATCATCGGAACGATATCATCACTCGTGCGTACGTACGGAATACCGTCTCCACGATGTGATGCGACTCGTTCTACATGATCATCATTACATAGTAATTATATAAATGAATTGAATGAATAAATATTATATATGTTACACTAATAAAATTCTGGATATAAGGTATCTATAACCTTAAATGAAGAATAAGAATTTATTCGGCAAAACACGCATAAGAACAAACGGCAATAAGGACGCGAGTAACAAGTAACAATGAAATATTACTAACAAGAAGCTAAGAATATAACCATATATGATATCATATCAATATGTATGATTATGGAATAAGTCAATAACATTATTTAAACCATTATACAGGAGCTTTAGACACGTACAAAGAAAATCGGACCTAAGGTAAGGGAAATATCACAATCTCATTTTTATCCGAGATTGTTTATTCGTAAGTATTTACTGGGGTGTATTGTATCATCCACATCCATGTTCCCTCAATATGTAATATTGTTTCCATCCACTTACAATATTTTAAATCCAATTTTAACCTTCGGTGAGTTTTTAGTAAAGAATATGAAAGGAATCTTTTGTTGTTTTTTCGTACGAGCTACTTTTTGACTTTTCTGACAAAAGTACGAAGAATGTTTTTTTAACTTATATGGAAAGAATGGATTCTTAAAACATTATTTCCAAGAAGCTTCCTTTACAATTATTCATGTTTATTTTTAATCAACTTCTTTTAGTTTAAAATTTTATGACATGTTAAGAAAGGAAAAGTGTTTTTGAAGTAGAAAAGATATTTTCCTCAAGAATGGAGTTCAAGTATTTTATCAAAATTATTTTCCATCTAAGATAATAAAAGGGTTCTGTTTTTATCCCTATTATTACATGGATTTGATTATGTTGTGATGGAAATATTTTTTTGAATTCCTTTATCTTATATGAATTGTTTTATGATGTCATGTTGTTTAAGAATCCCATTTTTATTACATGGGTTACGCTATGATGTATGGTTTATGATTATGTGGCACAAATAAGAAAGGATTAATTATAAGATGGGTGGGACATATATCTCCCTCCAATGCATTGGGTAAAGATTTTATATCTCATGAGATAGACATGGCTGGAATGGTAGGTTATACCGGTTCAGTGAAACAGGACTGGAACGAGGGTGACTCGGTTCAGAAAGGGACTTTGTCCACTAAGATAGTCTTGGCAATGAGTCATGACTAACAAGAAATTATTTTCCATGATTATGTGTGTGTGACACAAAGTTTCAAGTTTCATGTTATGATTATGGGGATCTCATTTTCACTTCTATGATTTGTTCCATGTTAAGATATTATGATCTCTTTTGCAGGTTATGATTTTAAAAAAGATATGATATGATTTTTATTTCCTTTATTTTCCTTTGCTGAGCATTTGAGCTCACCCTTTTATGTTTTCTTTTCCCCAGGATATAAAGAAAGGTTTTAGGTAAAAAAATGGAAGATCTTTATGGGATATATTGAAGATCTTTCACCACGATTAGAAGATTACGTTCCGAGTTTCCAAAGACACTAAACTATTACGATCCTTGTGTGTGTGTTTTTGTTATGTACCAAGTATTCTGCAAAAGTAATGTAATGTCCATGTACGTCAAGCTTCGGGTCTCTACAGTTGGTATCAGAGGAAAGGTTTAGTCAACCTTTGGAAACTAGGATGCGAAAACGTTAGTGAGATCCCTAGAGATATTTCTAAGGTATGTCTAGGGATGTCCCTAAGGATAAGTATACGTATAAGATACAGTCCTAGAACTACGGTAACGATCATAGAATTTAACCTAAGATGTTAGATATTAAGGATACTCCCCCTTTATTATGTTGTTTTCCCTTGCATGTTTTTTGCCTCTCACACTATTCTTTTTGGGTTTTAGACGATGGCTGGAACCCGAAGGAACCGTGTTGATCAATGCAATGGACAATGCAATGATTGTCCTCCTGAACAAACAAATGTTATGGGAGATGGAGTGCAAAATCTTATTTCTATACTTACACAAGCTATGAATCATTCTGGACTTCCAAATGAGAAGAGAAGGGAACAGTATTCTATTGAGTCCTTCATGAGGAAACGTCCACCTTCTTTCAGTGGGACTTCCGATCCACTTGTTGCTGAACAATAGATCAGTACCACTGAAAAGATACTTTCATTTCTTCAATGTTCTGAACATGATAAAGTCATCTTAGCAGTATATCGTTTGGAAGGTGAAGCTGATCAATGGTGGAATCTTATCAAGAATACGAGGCCAAGATATGAAATTGAGTCCAGGGAATGGGACGAGTTCAAGAACTTGTTTTTCAGAAAGTACTTCCCTCATATTCTTCGAACAAAGATGGAAAAGGAGTTTCTTGAGCTGAAGCAAAAGGATAATGAATCTGTTGGTATATACGAAGAAAATTTTTCAAGACTTGCAAGGTATGGATCTGGCATTATCATCCAACCTGAAAGTAAAGTTGATCGATTTTTCAGTGGCTTAAAACCAAGTCTTTGAAGGGCATTAGCTATAAGAGACTTTAGTAGCTATGAAGAAATTGTGCGTTGTGCTATCAAGGTAGAAATGGAAGTTGGTGTTACATATCCATCTCATGGTTTTGACAAGAAACGAAAGATGGAGTTCAAGGAGAAATCTCAAAATAATGGTGAAAAGAAGATGAATGTTTCCTTATGCACAAAGTGTGGAAAGAAGCATGGTGGAGATTGTCTTAAAGGGACTATAAAATTTTTTAAGTGTGGAAAAGAAGGTCATCGAGCAGCTGAGTGTCAAAGTAATGGAAAAAGGGATTCTAATAATGTGAATAAAGAAAACACTGCAGAGAATGCACCACCAACACTTCAATGCTTCAAGTGCAAGGAAATGGGGAATTATGCTAATAAATGCCCTAATCCAAGGGTTAGTGATGATCAACATGAGCAACCACTGAAGGCAAAGGACAAAGGGAAGTCACATGTGATCACTATTGGCGATGTTGAATATGACAACGATGTGGTGGAATGATTAAGTGTTTATGTAATGGGATTCCAAAATAATATTGTATCATGGAGTATTGGAATATTTATGTATTGGTCTAATGTGGTATTCAAAGTAATTGAGATATTTTTGGAAATAAGATGATATGCGCATAATGAAGGGAAAACAAGAAAAACGAAATGTTTAACAGTATTCATGAGCTCATGATTGATATAAGGACTAAGTGATATCATGTTTTGAGTATATAGAATTTTGAGGATTTTGGTATGTGGAAAGTGTTAACTTTTAACTCCATTCATGTTTTCACTAAGGTATTCAAGAGAATACACGATTAAGGACTTTGAATGTTTGGAATGTGACCAACAAAACATATCTTGTGATATATGGGAATCGACGATGGTGTTAAATCTCTGGTAATCGTTTTCACTATGTTATGAGAGTGGACTGCAATATTATGGATAAGCCTAAAGATTGGAATGGATTATGTTGGACATAAGTTATTATTGTTTAAGGATAAAAGTTTTTTTCGATATTATTGATGGGATGTTATAGTAATATAGTTTTAGAAAAAGGACAACATGCAGGACGGGCGACAACCCATCGCGTCGGACAAGGCTGTGGAAATCGAACCCACAACTGAAGTGCGACTGGCCTTTATCGCCTACCACTGGCCTACAGGAAGTCCCTGTTTAGTAGAAACTAGTTTTATTATATTAATCTGTATGACATATGATGTATAAGTCCATTTTAGGAACCATATATGATTAATCTCACTATAGATCGACTTATGTATATATTTTTTTGCTAACCTTTTGTTTGAGACAGATGGAATGACCTGTCATTCTATCACATGATCTGTTAACACTTCACGAATAACAAATTCAAGATGAAGTGGAAATTGTTAAAGGCACGAACAACAGTGAGATTGTACCAAAATAAAGTATGTATTTATTCTAATTCAAATTCTTTAACTTTAGGGAAATGATCTTGAAAACCAAAAATGTTGTCCTAGTGATCTTATACCTGATGAATCAGATGGTACCTTATATCATCACAAATCTATGGATTTGTGATTACTGGATTTTCCATAGCCATGTTCTCTACCACTCTCCATCAGAACATGATGGTTAGATTTCTCTTCCATATCCATATTTTCACCTATGTGGAAACCCAGTGATTAGTTTATTTGGGTAATCGTTACATTTCATACTTTAGTTTTTAAAGCCAAGTTTTGGTATTCATTTTTACGATGTGGGTTTCTATTAAAGAAACTTTCGAATAGTAAACCATTTATAACCCCGACGAATTTCGAGGGCGAAATTCATTTTAAGGGGGGTAGAATGTAACAGCCCGAGATTTTATAAAAAATATTCTTTTTAATTTTATTAATGTCTTGTGTTGTACGCTACACCAAAAGGAGCTTGCACAACACACATCTTTGACTTGCCTTACATTACACGCAATCTCAACCTTCCTCGATAGCGTGTGTAGTACGCAATACTGAGTTTCACGAAACAACGATATGCTATTAAAATATTATTAAAACTAGCCGTTATGAATAGTAATAACCACTTTTTAAATTTTAGAAATTTTAGCTCTCAAAATGGACTTCATTTTTGGATTCGGAGTATCGAATTTAGCCTAAGGTGAAATTTTAGTACTTTTCGGATAACTTTCATATTCTGATGAATAGTGAAAATTACTAAATTATAATTAAAAACAACTTTTTTAATCGAAATAATTAATAGTGATAAATTATTAATTTGAGTGGTTTTAAAGTATATTTAGAATATATTTTTACAATTTAATACAATGTTGGTCATTGAATGTAATTTCACATTTAAACCAGACATAATCAAGTGTCAATCTTTTGATAGATATTGTTTCTTAAAAACACGCTATTTGTTTTAACAGCGGGATTTAATTATAAAATTAATTAATGCAACTTCTATGTTATGAATTTGGTAAAATAGACTTCATTTTTGAATTCAGAATATGAAATATATCTTAGGATGAAATTTTGGCATTGTTCTGAAAAACATCAATTTTTGATGAATAGTGAAACTACTAAGTGGTAGTTAAAAAACTGAATTTTTCATAAATCTTAATTTTACCGCTTCTGTGAATGGAATTTAAAAAATCCAAGAGACACGGTTGATGTCAGTAATTAAAATGTGGTTCAATGAGATGAAAATAATTTTTGGTGAATAGTAACTTTTTACTTTTATTTACCACGGTTAAAAGTAAATAGGGTAATTAAGGGTAAGAATGATATTAATATTACCCTAACACATGTCATAATTCTATTGGACAAGTTTATCTCGACCAAAAACAACCTTAAGTGTAAAATATTATCATTTAGGCCCACTTGGATTAGATTAGGACATTTATTATTATTTAATTCAAAGAAGAGTTAAAAGAGTTAAAATCAAAGTATATTTACTAAAACATTTTTAATATAGTGTTTTACATGAGATAAATTCGATTGTAAATATTCATTAGAAATCTAAAAATATTTCCTATATGATGGTATTTTATTTGTAATTTTTAGACATCAAATAATTTAATTTATTTATGACAGAAAGATGATGCAGTAATTATCTTATTAATGAAATATTGAAATAATTGATATTATAAATACCAAAATAAATGTAATTTAAGACTTTTTATGAATTCAAATAATTTTATAGGTTACTATGATATATTAGTGTTGATTTAATCAACTTTTTTCTAACATATAATTCTGTTATGACTTTCACAAAAATCATATATCAAATAGTGTCAAAATTGACACAAAATAGTTTTTAAATCAAATATTATATTATTAATTGTTATTTTATTCCTAAAAATCTAAGGTTCGGCCAAATGACTTAGATACGGATATATTTATTAATAATATACAATTTGGGGTTCGTTTGGCATGTTATAGTAAGTGTATTAACCATATAGTGAAAGAAAACAAAAAGACATGGTAAAAGTTAAATTATTTAACTTAGAGTTAAATCTAATTGATAAGGTTAAAATACTACCCTAAACTTGTCTAAATCCTATTGGATGATAGGACGTCGACCCATAACCACTTTAGCTTCGAAATAAGACCCTTTGGAACCATTATAAACCGATTTTGACTTTAATATAAAATAATATTTTGAGATATTCCTAAGGTGCCCCTCTCCTCCCTTATAAAAGGCCACCTCCTCCCCCTCCTCCTCACACCAATTTGAGCACTCAAGATCGGCCAACCCCTACCATATTCTCCTCTACACTTCCCTAGAATAATCCTAGAGGTCCTGGTCTTCTTCAAAGACCAATATTAGTTCCCTAAGTGGAGGATTCAAAGAAGCGTTTCAAAGAAGAGGTAATATCCATTACCGATCTTTTCAATTTCTTTCTTCTTCAACTTCTTCTTCTTTAGTTGTTTCATTATAAAGTAATAAAATCAGTATTACTTACATACTGATATGTTATTATAAATATGAAACAACCCTAATTCACCTTCTATCCATCCTACGGAAAAATGAAATCACCGCGCGTGCGTACTTACGGAATACCGTCTCCACGCCGTGGTGAAATCTGCTTTTCCACCATCACCTTACAAGGATGGGTATAATGGTGTAATGAGTAACTATTTATGATTATTATAATGTAATATTGATACTTAAATAATATATATATACTCAAATACAATTCCACGATCATAGGAACGATATCATCACTCGTGCGTGCGTACGGAATACCGTCTCCACGATGTGATGCGACTCGTTCTACATGATCATCATTACATAGTAATTATATAAATGAATTGAATGAATAAATATGATATATGTTACACTAATACAATTCTGGATATAAGGTATCTATAACCTTAAAAGAATAATAAGAATTTATTCGGCAAAACACGCATAAGAACAAAAGGCAATAAGGACCCGAGTAACAAGTAACAATGAAATATTACTAACAGAAGCTAAGAATATAACCATATATGATATCATATCAATATGTATGATTCTGGAATTAGTCAATAACATTATTTAAACCATTATACAGGAGCTTCAGACACGTACAAAGCAAATCGGACTTAAGGTAAGGGAAATATCACAATCTCATTTTTATCCGAGATTGTTTATTCGTAAGTATTTACTGGGGTGTATTGTATCATCCAAATCCATGTTCCCTAAATATGTAATATTGTTTCCATCCACTTAAAATATTTTAAATCCAATTTTACCCTTCGGTGAGTTTTTAGTAAAGAATATGAAAGGAATCTCTTGTCGTTTTTTCGTACGAGGTACTTTTTGACTTTTCCGACAAAAGTACTAAGAATGTTTTTTTAACTTATACGGCATGAATGGATTCTTAAAACATTATTTACAAGAAGCTTCCTTTACAATTATTCAAGTTTATTTTTAATCAACTTCTTTTAGTTTAAAATTGTATGACATGTTAAGAAAGGAAAAGTGTTTTTGAAGTAGAAAGGATATTTTCCTCAAAAATGGAGTTCAAGTATTTTATCAAAATTATTTTCCATATAAGATAATAAAAGGGTTCTGTTTTTATCCCTATTATTACATGGATTTGATTATGTTGTGATGGAAATATTTTTATGAATTCCTTTATCTTATATGAATTTTTTTATGATGTCATGTTGTTTAAGAATCCCATTTTTATTACATGGGTTACGCTATGATGTATGGTTTATGATTATGTGGCACACATAAGAAAGGATTCATTATAAGATGGGTGGGACCTATATCTCCCTCCAATTCATTGGGTAATGATTTTATATCTCATGAGATAGACATGGCTGGAACGGTAGGTTATACCGGTTCAGTGAAACAGGACTGAAACGAGGGTGACTCGGTTCAGAAAGGGACTTTGTCCCCTAAGATGGTCTTGGTAATGAGTCATGACTAACAAGAAATGATTTTCCATGATTATGTGTGCGTTCCACAAAGTATCAAGTTTCATGTTATGATTATGGGGATCTCATTTTCACTTCTATGATTTGTTCCATGTCAAGATATTATGATCTCTTTTGCAGGTTATGATTTTCAAAGAGATATGATATGATTTTTATTTCCTTTATTTTCCCTTGCTGAGCATTTGAGCTCACCCTTTTATGTTTTCTTTTCCCTAGGATATAAAGAAAGTTTTTAGGTAAAAAAATGGAATATCTTTATGGGAGATATTGAAGATCTTTCACCACGATTAGAATATTACGTTCTGAGTTTCCAAAGACACTAAACTATTACGATCCTTGTGTGTGTGTTTTTGTTATGCACCAAGTATTCCACAAAAGTAATGTAATGTCCGTGTACGTCAAGCTTCAGGTCTCTACACATATGATTTCAAATTTATTATATAATTAACTGAAATAAATTTTATATATTTTTTACATGTAAGAGACATTTGTTGACAAAAAGCCATTTTAAAGTCATAAAAATTCATTTTGGACATTAGATATTTCTGTGTAGGTTATTACCATTTATTATAATATTTTAAATCACATTATTTGAATGAATAAACATATTTATTATTAATAATGGATTTATATTACATAATACTTCATTTTATCTCATAATGAAGTTATAATGACTACCTTATACACAAACATTATTTCATTATTCAGTTAAAAATTTAAATATCATAGAAAACTCTATAAAATTTAATTATTGGATATTTTTTATGTAATGATAATAAAATTTTATGTCCTTTTTATTAAAATTATTTTTAATTTATATAGAATTTAAATTTTAAATAAAACTATTAGTGTATTTTAAAATCTACTGGTTAATACCAAAATATATAGAAACATCATTTTAACAAAAAAAAATTATCTTAAGACAAATGTTTTTAATGAAATTATTATGTATTGGTAAACACAAATTTTCTATATTTATTAGTTACTGTATTAAAATTTATTTAAATATCTTTTTACTAGGTAATTACAAATATAGTGGTCATATTACTACTTGAATTTTCATATTACTATGTTATTATTATAATATTTTTTATTCCCTTGCAACACTCATACCATACTTTATAAACGTTATTAATTAAAAAAATTAATTCAATTCATTTTATTCTTTCTGTTTTTATATCATGCCTATTCAATTGCTAATAATTTTATTTAAAATAGTAATGTATATTTTTTTATTGAATGATATATTACTCAAATGTTTAATATTATTGTGAATCCCTATATTATCATAAATCATGACTTATGTAAAAATATTATTTTTCGAAGTTATTTTAAATAATATATTTCTCCCATGATCAATTTTTATCATTTTCTTTTTATCAGACCTCTAATGGAATGTTAATGAGTTCTTTACTTAATGGGCATTTGAGTTCACCCCTTTATTATGTTTCCATTCCCCATATTATAAAGATGATTTTAACCTACAAGAAGTATTTAAGGGATTATAGTGTGTTTAGAGTATATAAAAATTATTTCATGTTATGTAAAATAAGTTTCCAATGTAACTGGTCCTCAGAGGCACTAAACCATATATTCTTTGGATTGTGTGATTATTTGTGAGATGTAAAATTCTAACTTATAAAAATGTTGTAAAATAATGATAAATTTAGTTATATATATATATTTGGTATCAAATGTTGTTTAGGTTATTTTTATGATTATTTTAGTTATTTTTGGGGATTATGATTAGGGGAATTTAGTGAAAACCATATACATAAGTTTAATCCCACAATAACATCTTCATGATTTGTTAAACTAGATATTGTATGTTTGCTTAGATATCACATCCCACAATAGATACTAGAAATTGGAATTTGTTTTGGAATAGATGAACCTAGGGGTAGTTACCTTGAAAAAGGTTGTATGCATATCAACTCAATCTTCACACTGATGCATGATGAGTTTGCTAAAGACTATGCAACTGGATAGATACTCTCAGAGATATGATTTAGTTAGTCACATTCTATTTACAAACCAATATGATGGATATAAAAATATTAGAATTCAAGGATGAGTTAGGTTATAGAAACTAAATTAACAAATAATATAGATCACTTAGGTAAAATTAAAGCAGTGATAGGTTGATTTAATTATATTAGAGTTGAACCAAAAGTAGAATAGTTTGAAATGAAGGTTTCATTGGAGAATAAATCATATGATTGAGTTTTATTATTCTTATAAATAGTTACTCTATTTTGATTGAATGCTATAATAATTTTGTTATTGTTTTATTTCTTTGGAATTTAATCATGAAAATGATCTATGAAAGGTATGTCCCAAATAAGTCATAAATAAGTATATTTGGATAAAACGTTCCCTAGTCATACTAAGGATTGTGGGGAAAATATCTTAGTAGAAGTTATATCTTTAAATTCTTATAGATCCCTTAGTTTTTCCATTTGTTGAATGATAATTAAAATTTCGAGGATATAATTTATTTTAGGGGGAGAATGTAACACCCCAATATTAAAGAATATATATATTCTAAATTAATAGTATGTTTTATTGATTCTTTTATGCACAAAACCAATCTAAAACAAGTCATGTAATATTTATTATTAATGAAATTTAAGGCTAAGAAAATCTATAGGAAATAAAAATATTTTAATCCATTATAAATTCATAAAAAATATAATTCAAAATGATTCATGTTTTAAAAGAGATTTTTTTCAATAAAATTAGGTTTTCTTTATAAATATATTTAATTTTCAATTAAAATATAAAATTATAAAATTTGATATTTTAATTTTGAAAAAGTAATTTCATTTTTTATTACAATTGTCAAATTTAGAAAAAAATTTATTTTGGTTATTTTTTCTAATTAATATATTATTAGTGAATGGTAAAAAATATTAACTTTCCAAATGCCATCAATTTATGAAATTTTCATAATAAATGAATAGATTAAACATTTTTAGATCAATTTTCTAAGAAATTATATATTTATAAATTAAAATAACCTGTTTAAAAATAATATTTTTAATTTAAAAAACTTGTTATTAACATTTTGGAAACTTAAGTAATATTTTACTATAAAAACAATATTCATTGGCATGTATTAAAAAATTATTTTCATTAATTGTAGAAAAATAAATCTTAAAAAATGAAGTTAATATTTTACATCATAATATAAAATTATTTAATAAGTCAAATTTCAATTTTGTCATAAAATATGATTACTAATATAATTTTAATGACCATTATAATGGTGGAAAGCTTATTTTCAAAAAGTTATTTCATTAATGTTTAATAATTTTTATCTAAAATTAAAATGATATATTTTATATAAATAATATGATATTATGTTTTAAATTGTTTGAAAACATTTCATCACAAATTTAATTGGTAACTAAAATTATATAATATTAATAACACTTAATGTTGAAAACAATATTTTTATACAAATCGTTTTTCTAAATATTAATTTTTTTTATTTTAAATGTTGATTTTATATTATTAAAAAAATGAATTAGATTATATGGGGATTATATTACTGTTTATCACACCCAAATTTATTAAGGGGGTATAACACATATTTTAAATAAAATATAAATTACATGGGTAAAAACTAGTTACCAAGGTAAAAATCAAAATGGTAAAATATAAAAACAAAGTGTTAAAATGATTTTAAAATATATAAAACATGTGTGAAAATTATTTTTAGAGGATTTATCAAAGTTATATCACACAAACTCCATTTTTTATTACTTCAGGATATATTGTCCTTTAAAAAGTGTCATTCCATTATTGAAAAATATTTGGCACTCACAAAAGTTCCCTTTTCTTCACTTATAAAAGGGGAAAACTTACACCCTTTAATTTCAAACTTACTACTTATAATTTATACAATAATATACATAATTTTCCCCTCGTATAAACAAAATATCATGTTCATAATCTTCCTATCTCAATTGTTTATCCTAATTCGTTCATTTAAAAGGATACTTCTAAGAGAATATTCAATGTTCCAACCTGAGTACTACATAATCCTTAACTTTTCCTTCTTAAAAGTTTCACTTCAAAACCTATAAAAAAATAATATAATGAAACCGTTATAATTATTATACAAAATTTTTATTTTATTAATGTTATAACCATTATTTATTCACTCTCATTCACTTAGAAAATTATAATAATGTTGACATTGCGTACATGCGAACAATCGCCTCAATGAAATGATGTCTTGTATTTTTCATCACCACCTATCATGACTAGTTTTAATAAAGGTATTGATGAATACATATTATACATGTAATTAATTTATTAATTTTAAATACAATTTATTACCCACCCTCAACCCCTGTCATTTTTTTGAGAAATGGTGATGTTAACTGGGTGCATGTGCAGATCACTACATCCATGAAGTTACAATTTTAATTTATCATATTAATTTTCATTCATTACCCTCAAAATATTTAAATATGAATAAATAAATTAAATAAATGTAAATAATAACATTTTTTTATTTTATAATTATATAATACCCTTCTTTAATCATGATCACCCATTGACTTATTTTGTGTTCTTATTTGAATCTTTTAAATCACCAACCTAAATAATGTTATAAAACTGAATCATGGATTAATATGGGAACTTAAATAATAATATCAATATATGTTAATATGAAAATAAATATTTTTTATTATACTATAAAGGTTATATTAAGTATTTAACATTTTATTATAATATCATCTTTGATCGCAATAATTACTAAAATAAGCCAACATTGATTCCATTTTTATAGAATATAACTAAATAAATTGTGGAATGATATAATAAATTTGTAAATAAATAAAAACTATATATTATATTACCCAATTTTTTTAGAAATGATTAAATATTTATCAAATAATGGGTATCAATATTTACATTACAAAGCAAACAAAAATTTATTATAATTGATAACATTAATCGATGAAAACAAACCATAACAATGTCGTAAAAGTATAATAAATGATTATAATTGAAGAGTATAAAATTTTATAGATATGATTATGTTTCTTAAATTATTTATTAGGATAATTATTTTTTTATACAGAATTCTATAGTGTATTCAACTATGTAGGAACACAAGGTAAGGGTTTCTTTGTCTCAATTTCAAATCCTTGAAACATGTTTAATATTACACACCATTATTTATTTTATATTGTGCATTCAATATTCCATTTACTTCAAGAATAATAAAAATATTTCATTTCAGGATAATTTAATTTGAATTTCCTAGTATGACTCTTATTTTTTTTAGATTCTAATGTTACCATTACCGTAGTGATTTTTGGATACACAATTCCCATTCATTGAGTTGTGATTGTACTTATTGAATGTATTTTATATAAGTTCATAAAATTCATATAATTGATTAATTTATGTTTTATTTTAATTTTTTAGGGATTCTAATTTATACCAAAGAAACCCCTTTATAAAACTATCTTTTCTCATGAATTATGATATCTATAATGAATTTATTTAACTCAAATTTTATTTATTTAAGTTAAAATTCTATTGCTTCCCCGCCATTCTTCAATGTTTGATAAATTATTCTATTTATTATTTCATATTTTATTAAATTATTCCTATCTAGGTAATTTTTTAACTGAAATATAATTTTAGTATGAATTTATCTCTCATAAAAGTGAAACAACTTTATGAAAAATGATCATCTACTTTAAATATGTGATTTCCTCTTTTTCTTTATTCATTATTTCTAAAAATTGTTTTAGTTTATTATTTTGAAATAAAAATATGTATTTAATATTTTGACCTCTATATATCCATTCTCTTATTTTAAAAATTATTTTTTAATAAAAAAATTTACAATGTGGGTTTTCGACAAAGTTATTTTAAAATATTAAAAACTTATTTCATCATTTCATAATTGATGGTTCTATATTCCACTCCACATTAATTTTTTATAAACTTTACATATTTTCCAAGAATAAATTTTTAATATTAATTTTAAAATTATTTTTAAAAAATCACTTCACCTTTTTAAAAAAACAATTGAATGTTACCTTTTACATCATCTTTTAAAATAATGATAAAATCTTTTTCTAATAAAAATTTTATGGGTTTAATTACATTTCCATATTAATTTTAAAAGGATTTATTTACATGGAAATTATTTTTCAGGAATAACACTCTAAAATTCCTTTCTAAAATACTTTTTTAGGGTGATTTCATTTTGGGTAATATCCAGTTCCATTCTTGAGGACAATTTTTGTGATACCATATGCAAATGATACAAATCCAATTTTTCTTTCCAGGGGTTGTTTATGATGTGATGAATGCTTATTTTCAAGTGGTGGACATATTTATGGATGATTTATAGATGGGGTCTTATATCTCCCTCTAATGCATTAATTAATTTTTTATATCTCATGAGATAATGATGTTGAGCATGAACCTGACATCGGTTGACTAGCTGCATAAGATTCACTATGAACTCGATATGGGTTACCTAGGTTCACAAGATTGAGAATGAACCCAATTTAGGTTAGTTACATTCAATATATTAATAATTAACCCTATGTGGGTTGTCTAAGATCCCAAGATTGAGTAAAAATATGATACATGCCATCTAAGTTCACAGGATCATGTGTGAACCAGATGTGGGTCAGCAAGGTTCGCAAGGTTGAGTGTGAACCTAATGAAGATTAGATAGGTTAACAAGATTGAACGTTTACCAATTGAGGTTATCTACATTTACAATTTTATAATTTCCTTATTATAATATTTTATCCAAATCTCTTTTCATGATATGCTTTAGGGGAGTTTTACATTTCCATGAAATATGCCTATGATTATATTCCATGGTTAAAAGTTTTAATATCTTGTTTCCAAACTTTTTTTCATTGTATAAGATTTTAAATTTGATATTGTATGTCCTTACATCATGAATTATAGAAAAATTTTATTGTTCCTTGTTATTTTAAATAATATATTTCTCTAAGGCTCATGTATTATCACATTCTTTTGATCCAACCCTTGATGAAATGTTGATCAGTCTTTACCTTACTAATCATTTGAACTAACCCATTTATTATGTTTCCATGTAATATGTTATAAGTATGAGTGAACCTATAATAATTTTAGAATGGATTATAGTGTGGTTCAATTATGGATATTTTTACACAAGTTATATAAAATTAGTTTCTTGTGTAACTGGTACTCAAAGACACAAAGCTTATTTTCATGGGATTATGTGATTATTTATGAGATGTAAAATTTTAAATGTTCTAAAAATATTTAGTTTTTCTATTTTCAGTAAACCACTTTTTGGTTGAGTGGGAACTACCCAATTATTGAATACCAATTTCAAAACTCAACAAATAAACCTAAAAGATTCAACAAAAATCACATTCCAAATGAACTATTAGGGTACTCAATGAATTCAAATTTCAAAAAATGACTCCATGCCACCACATTGGTTCTTAAAACATGAGATGACTGCCACCTCTAGCTACAAACCCTAATGCACCCAATCAAACCATCTTCATCCACGACACCAATGAGATCCGTCTATCAGAATCATACCCTTCTTCATCACTGAAACTGTTTCATCAATTACTACAAAACATTACCTGAAAATAAAATGAGATCCAAACACCACCATAAGATATTGACTTCACCAAGAAGAACCACCAAATTAGAAGGGAACATCCAGATGTTTAAAAAATAAAAAAAATCATAAATTTCTTTCCACATAATAGAAAATGAAGAAAACCATTAACGTAGCCACTATCTTTGTAGTCACAAAAAACATCATCCATCAAAAATAGAACTAAAAAAACAAAATGAAATTTATTTCAATAAGAAAATATTTCATCAAACATGGTTTTTCATGAGGATGACAACAAAAAAAACCACCAAACCAAACTATCATGAAAAAATGAGGATAATAGATATCCTTTAAAATTTTATCTTATTGAAATCCTGGAAAATAAATATATGTTTAGTTGGTTCATCATGTCTACACTTGAATGAAACACTTAGGACACAACATGAATGATTATAATAAAAATAAATTAATAATTAAGGGCTCACTAGGATCCTCCATATATTTCCTAAACCCAATACTGAATCCCACACATACAATGAACATGCATACATTCATATGATTTGGTATTAATGGGACCACTTAACTCTAAAATAGATTTACTATCCTCAATCAATTCTCAACCAAGACTCTCCTAATCCCTCACCATGAATTTAAAATATCTTATGACTCTATATAAAAACACGTATCATGATAAATTTATTATAAACATTTAAAATTTATAACAATTTTAATTTAAGGAGGCATAATCCCCAAAATATCACTGAGCAACCTCACATGTCCATAACATTGAGTAAGGACATTCCATTAACCCCTGTATTACTCCCAACACACTTATAATAATATTTCTATCATTTAATGCCTAATAGGTATCAAATTAAATGTTAATTTGGAAAAAAACACTAGAAAGAATTCACCAAGAATCATATATTAAATGAAATAGTAATAAACTTGTGACATTTTCCCTCTTCTAATGTCTATAGACTATCATAACACTAATACCCTCCATGTTGAGAATATTCCACTATTATATAGTAGAATAATCATAAAAAACAATATAAAATAGCCCATATTTATAGATGTATACAACAATAAGAAAATAAGAGAGGAAAGTAGGAATTTACCTAGATCCAATGCGCCAAAATTAACCCTGATCAACCAAAAAGAAAAGGGGATCCAGGGGGATCAAATTTCATCTTCTAAGAGGAACTGTGGTAGAATAAAGGGTTACATCCCAAAAATGACATGTTTTACGCATTTAAAAAACAAACTAATAATACATTGGATACCCATTTAACCTATATTGGGTACCCGATGCTCCATTGGCCACCAATTACACCCCCTATGGATGGGTCACTACTACAAATACGGCTTTTATCAGTACTAAAATTGTCCTTTATCAGTAATAGAAAAGTGCTGATAAAGCCGGAGAAGATAAAGGGGGGGGGGTCCCCTTTATCAGCATTTTGAAAAGCGCTGATAAATACCCCTTTTATCATCCCAAAAAAAGCGCTGATAAAATGGGTCTTTTATCAGCCCTAAAACAAAGCGCTGATAAAAGGGTCCTTTATCAGCGCTTTGTTTTAGCGCTGATAAAATACCCCTATATTTGCGCTTCCTTTATCAGAGCTTTAGTTTTAGCACTGATAAAGGACCCCTTTTATCAGTGATTTTTTAAAAGTGCTGATAAAAGGTAAAAATAATTAAAAAAATTTAAAAAAAATTAAAAAAATCTAATTTTTTTTAAAAAATACCGCCAATCGGGTGGGATTTAATAGCGCTCCCCCCCTTTATAATGCTTTTGTGCCCCTATAGAGCACCCCACGCACCCCCTTCACCCTTTAATATCACTTTCTCCCATATTCCCTCATGCGCGCGCGCCCCTGCCTCCACTAGGATTTGAACTCGAGACCTCCCCCCTGCGCGCCTAATCCTTTACCACTACTCTATTTTGATTTTTCTTCCAATTCATGATATCTCTCTCTATATATTTTTATATATTTAGTTATATTTATTCATATAGTAATATATATTTATTTTAATATATATATATAGTTATATTATAATATATATATATATATATTTATACTAATATATATATAGTTATATTAATATATATAGTTATATTAATATATATCTCTCTATATATATATATTTAGTTATATTTATTCGTATAGTAATATATATTTATATTAAAATATATATATAGTTATATTAACATATATATAGTTATATTAATATATATATATATAGTTATATTAATATATATCTATATATATAAAGTTGTATTTATTCGTATAGAAATATATATTTATATTTATATATATATATAGTTATATTAATATATATATATTGATATTAATATATATATTTATAGTGATATTAATATATATATATTTATAGTAATACTAATATATATATGTAGTTATTTTAATATATATATAGTTATTAGATTAATATATATATAGTTAGATTAATATATATATATATATATATAGTTAGATTAATATACATATATAGTTAGATTAATATATAGGTATATAAATATTCATACATTTGAATTTTAAATAAAATGGATGTTAGTTATTTTTTAGATAAAGCTAATATATTTTATATGTAAATATATTTTATTATTTATATTTATAATTAAATTTTTAGGTGTGAATATATAAAAAATATGTATATATTGTTATATATTTGATTATAAATAGCAGTTAAATATAAAAAATGATGAAATTTTAAATACATGATATCAATAAGAATGTAGTACCTTTGAATAAATTCATACCCCACCAAAAAAATCCAATAATACCGCCTTAAACGAGGATGAAGATCCACAAAATGTTAAAACATCGGGGTACCCTGACTAAAAACTCAGTTTTGGAGGCCTTCTGGGAATCTTTTGGCATCTAAAAACCATTTACTGGGGTCCCCCTAGCTCACAACAACGTAGATCTCGTTGCAGGCTTCGATTTTATATGTGGTAGAGCCCAAACGGACACCCTGATCAAAAGTTATGGCCATTTGAAGTTTGAGTTTCATTTTCAACATATTTTGGATCTTTTTTTAATTTTTTTATTTTTTAGTCATAAAATTGTTATTAAATGACTATTACTCCATAATAATTCGCAAATTATTAATTAAAAATATTTTTTTAATTTTTTAAGAAGTCATTTTCACTAAATATCTTATATATTAAGTGTATTAAGTGTAAATGTACATTTATACTTATCTAAAATATATTTAAAAATTATATATTATATTTATATCAATATAACTATATTTTTATATTAATATATTAATATATTTTTCTAAATTTATTTTGATGTCAACCCTTTATCAGCGATTTTAAAAAAAGCGCTGATAAAGGCCCCCCCTTTATCAACGCTAATAAACAAGCGCTGATAAAGGGGGTCCCTTTATCAGTGCTGAAAAAAGCGCTGATAAAGGCACCCCCCTTTATCAGTGCTTTTTCGTTAGCGCTGATAAAGTAGGGGTGCTGCGAAAAACTATATTTGTGGTATTGGCTGGTGTTTTTCAAGGCCCTACAAGACAACTACTCAAGCCACCAAGTACCAATTGGATCTATACTAGGTTCTTTTGGGGAAATAAAAAAATATCACAGTTCATGACCTCTTGGTATATTCCAACTCTCAAATTTCCCATCTGAATCCCAAATCTAAAAATTATTATACTCTAGAACATAAAATTAAAATTATCTAAAAAATATGCTAACCCATAATGATTTGGTTTATTATAAAATCCCCTCAACAGGGCTACTCATCCTTGATGTTGTTCCCAATTGTTTAATTTGTTTTCAATGAGTTAGTATGTGTTGTTATGTTCATAGAGAATC
The DNA here is from genome assembly GCA_963277665.1 of Viscum album. NCBI lineage: Eukaryota > Viridiplantae > Streptophyta > Magnoliopsida > Santalales > Viscaceae > Viscum > Viscum album. The sequence goes on along the minus strand of OY728142.1, from coordinate 685,109,215 downwards.
ATTATGAATTAATTTATGGTCATTGATTTTTTTGGGAGAATATACTTCTAATTGTGATGGTTTTTTAACAAGCTTTAAGTTCAAAGAAAAATGTCAATGGAGTTGTATAACTAACACAATGTTTACAAAAAATAAAAAAAACATTTTAAAGAAAACCATGCAAAAAAAATTTATATTGGGATAAGTATAAGTAAAAGATTCAATAGGTATTTTTTAAGAAAAGTTAAAATTATAATAGAGCCCATATGGAAAAATATTTATGTATTTTTTGCATTAAGATGTTTTAAAAATATGATATTCATTTGTGAATAAATTTGATTTAATTTGGATACCTATGTAAATGTAAAATGAGAATTACATTAAATATGTAACGGTACTAAAATTGGGTTGGGAACTGCATAATGTTACTCCCTGGCACTATGTAAGGGTTAATTGTGGTTTAAACTACCTATGTTAGTGTAACATGAATCTTGTGTAATCATACCAAGTCGATACTACCATATGTTAGGGTAACCACAGTGCTTCATAAGGGTATCAAGATGATAATTCAATCTGTAAGGGAATCTAGGTAGATAGAATAATTATATAGGTACCACTATATAAACGTATAAAGGTTACATAATGGTACTATTTAATGGTATCAGGCTTGGTGTAAAGGTAAATTGAGGAGATTTTGTAAAGGTAACAGAAGGCTGTTTATAGTTACAAACCCTTTTGTAAGGGTTCAAAAAATATTTCATAGGGGTATATTCACTCTCCTAAGGGTATAAAAACTCACGTAAGGGTAATTAGAATACTTACATAAAGGCACAACCTCCTTACTAAATCTTGTGTAAGGGTATACATAATTGTAAGTGGTATAAGGGTAATAATAAAGGATATTGAAACTAAAACCAGTTACACTGCAGAGATGATCAAATCTCTTATAAGATTATGGATGCAGATATGGATTTAATAGAGCTTCACTCTGCATCATATAATATCCAAATTCAATAGAGCAAGGTAATTCAAGGTATAGAGGCAATACAACATACTAAATGAGATTCCACCATGGAGAATCACGTAGCTAATTTCTATATTGGTTATTTGGAAAAAACAATGCATTCATTTTATTACAGAAGATAATTAATATATGTAAATCTTTCATAGGTGTTTCACATAGTTGATTATTCTATGTAACCAATTTCATGAAGGTATAAAAATATCATATGTGGTTGATGAAGTGATATTTAAGGAACTACAAATTCATGAAGAGTTAAATATCACGTGAGGGATGGAATAAATCCCAAGTCATTATGGTATTTAAATTAATCTTTGAACATGAATTCCAATGATTTCAATTTCAGATAAACTATGAATCACTTGACTGGTTAAAATGAGAAGATACTTCTTTTGATAATCATGGAGTTTCTACATTTACAATATGGGAATACTGACTATGATATTTTTGAGAATATTATATATGATGATTATGTGTATATAAATATGTGATAAAGGTATAGAATCAATGTGACAGATAATAGAGAAATCATGTGATAAACCAAAAATGAACTGAGAGATCGAAACATTTAGTATTTAGTAGATTAATTAGTTTATTCAGAGTTAGGATTCCCTAAAAGTGATATTCCTGAGTATTTGAAGATTAGGAGGATTTGATCATTCACAATCTGATAAACTTTTCATGAAAAAACATACTACATATAGCTGTTGAATATATAAAAGAATTGTTCCTGAGAAAACCTGATCTTATATGATCGTGATAGAGTGTTTTCATCCAGAATATTGAATATCTTTATAGTTGTGGATTATCTTGAAAAAATTGAATAAGTCTTTTAGACGGTGCTAGATGTAGAAGAATACTCTAATGAGAATCTAAAGTAGGATAAGACATATTGGGATTCTATAATGGTTCATTTTATAGGTCGTAAATTTATATTTGTAGTTGAAATATAGATTGGTATCACTGTGGGACTCATTGTTAATGGGAATTAAACTTTCTTTGGATATAACCACCTGTATATAGTGAAGAATCTATAACCGGGGAGAATAATTTGTCACAACATGGAGTAGGAAATTATATCAAACCTTGTAAATATATATGTGATGATCTCTCCATTATTAAAAATACACATGATGTGATATTAAGAGAGAATAATTATTTTATGGAAAAAATTAATTGGCTCAATAGGTTGAATTAAAATGAATGAAATAATTCATAAAAATAGGCAATTGATTCACCCCCACCAACCAATTGTTCATCTATCCTGGGGAACTACAAGTGGTATTAGAGGAGGTGACCGATAAATATCCAAGAAGTTTTTAATATGGAATATGATAAGGAGTTGAATGATATAATATTAATTTTTTTAAGAATGTTCATAATTTGTAATGTAAAAAAGGACCACCTTATAGATTATATCAATATTCTTTATTTTTTTGAGAAAAAGAAAAAGAAGAAGTCATCCCAAAATCGATTCCCTCCAGCCAAGGTAAAATCTGAATTAAATATTATCTATGATTCTAACCCTTGATTGGATAAAGGATGTGAAGTTTTATAATATCTCTTGGAAATTGAAAGGATATGTTATTCTGGTGATCAAGAGACAACAACATCATGTTATTGTTCTAAGGAATGATCATGAAATGAAAAAAGAGACCATTATAGAATAATTCATAAAGTTTAATTTTCTATGGTCAAATATGTATCCTTGGAAAATAAAATATTTAGAATAGAATAAGTGTCCTTGAATATTAACACAATTAAAATGGGAACCAAGATGAAGTATCGAAGTGATATTCTTGACGATCATTCCCAATAGATTTTTAAGGAAAATTTCAATGGATAAGAAGTTAACTTCTAGTATCATATCTCTCTAAACCCAACATAAAAAAAGTTAAAATCAAGTACGAATGATTCCTTATATAATATATTAAAGAATTATATGTTTAATGAGAAAGATATGAAATTATGTCACCTTAAAGAGTGGATAAACACCTCTAATGAGAAGATGAAGATCCCTCAAAAATCCTTCTCAATTTATACATAAAAAAGAGTAATCCAGATCTGAAATCTATAAGTAAAGTGATATTCCATAAAAAAATTTAGAATTTTGGTTAGAAAAATGAAGAAATCACTAATGTTATTTTATTTTGGAATATTTGGGCACATGAGTAGAGGTTTTTTTGAATCCAAACAGCCCAAATATGATATAATAAGTCCAATACTTCCACCGTCTAAGTCATGTATAGACCAAATGATGTATGAATATTATGGTAAATATTTCACTTGTTATAAACTCAAACATATGGGCTGGTATTTCAATTAGATTAAGTCATGGAAGGGTAAAGAATCCATATAGATATACTACACTTTGATGACATATAAGGATATTTCATATCTTTTTAAAAGTCCTATCAAGATGGAAAATTTGATCAATTCATTGGAGGATAAAAAATGAGATTAATAAATGGTTCATTAAGAACTAAAATTCAATAACTCACAAAAACTATCTTAGAGTAATATAATCCAAATATGAAAGCTAAAAAAGAGGTTTCTCCAGGTGCGCAAGAGGTGGAAATTTTTATTCTGAAAATAGATTCAATTCATGAGAAGAAAATATGTTCATAATAAATGAATCTTGTAAAAAAGAAATAAAGGAAATATAATACTAATATTGGAAAAAATAAGTAATCAAGTATGAGAGGGAACTATCACCCTGAATGTTTCTTTTAAATAAACAGGTTTCCCTACTATTTCCTTATAATTTTAGGTGCTTTAAGATAACATATAATGAAATAAAGGATATGTTTAAGGTTTTAACTGATATGAAAATAAAGAGAAATAAATTATCGTGAAGTTTATCAACTTCCATAAAGAAAAGGAAATGAGTATACCCCTAAAAGGGGACCAAAGATGAGAAAATAGGCTTTTAAACCATTATCATATGAATATAAAAGTTTCTATAAAACCTATTAATAATGCAGTTTGAGGTATTCCAATCGAACTCTCATCCCTAATTCTTAATTATATTAATTGTATATATTTAGGGGGAGTTCTTGGTTGATGAAAATATTATACAAAGGTGGATTTATTCTTGTTCACATAAATATTCTAGCATGTTTGTAAATATGTGTATTGGATCATGTATTTATTATCTTAACAACCCCTTTCACGAGAATTAATAATTTCTGAGCATGATACCACATAAATAGTATTTAGTGGATATCATAGAAAAACATAGTTTCATCTCTCTTGTTTTTTACACCTTGTTATCCAACATAGACTTAGAATTAACCAACTAAAGGAACTTTGAGAAGAGAACCATACAGTATCATCCTTCTCTCAGTTAAAGTGTAAGAGAATCCAAAATACCTTAAAATGAAAATGAATAGTTTAGAAGATATCTACATTACCCTTTGCAATATATTTTCAATATGGGGAGAATGTTTGAGAAGATATATTGACTTTAAAAATGAAAATAGATATTGAAAAATAAATAAATAGGGAGATATTTTTATGCCCAAGTGTTTCACTTGTTTTCAATGAGTCAATATGTGTTTATAAGATCTTAGAGAATTTTTATGGATTCACTTAATTGCATTGGATTTCATGATTGATAAATTATTTTTGTTATTGTGATGGTTGTTGAAATAGTGGTAGATTTAAATACATTTGTTAATTAAGTTGTAGAACTAACATAATATTTTCAACAAGTGAAGAAACATATAAAAATTTTGTATGTAAATCATCATAAATAACCTACTCATTGATTATTCCAAATAAATATACATATAACATAACAAGGAGACCGTGTTATCCAAATTTCACTGGTTTTTTTATCGAAAGGTGTTGATGAGGCTGAGGAATGTTTCAGATACAAGCCTTGTTTGGGACACTAGCCATCGTGAATTATAATATAAAGAGTTCACATATTGGAAGGTTGGTGGAGGTGGGACTCTACCAATAGTTGGAATCCTAACAAAAACTTTAAGGGCATCCTAGATACCCTAGTGAGCTCCCGTAAGGGTTCAGATCCTAACTATATGATGAGGAAAAATCCCCCACAAACAAGAATCTTCACAACAACCCCCACAGTATCCCCCTTGGCATTGCTCAAAAAGGAGACGAGATTTTCAACAGGGTGTGACAAGATGGAATAGAGCACACAAACTATATATCCCCCATGAAGGCTCATTCCGATATAAAGGTATTCACTTCACTAATATTTGGTATTTGGGATGGTGTTCTTGTACAAGAGCTCAAGAATAGTCTTTACTGATATGAATTTCATAATTTTGTAAGAAATAAGACACCCCCATAGATGAATAATACCTTTTTACAACCCAAGAGAACCTTCAGACTTCATAAATTTTTGAAATTCATCTCCGAATCCTCTAACGAACCCATGAAAAGGTCCAAATTTGAAATTAAATCAATTGATGCAGAACTAACAAGGTAAATAAAGGTTAAGTATTTGGTCGCAAACACAGGCCCAACAATGTCTGAGTGGTACATCTAAAAAAATTAATAGAACTTGAATTTACTAGAACCCTATGCATTGCAGCCATGTAGGGTAGGTACCCACCCCATAAAAACATCCTTGGCACCTTTCTTTCAAAATAAATCCAAAAACAAAATAAATACTCTTGTATTTTGCTGGATCTTTGTGCATATTACATTTGACAAGATTTAAAGGGGTGACATCTATGCGAGTGAGGCCGCAAATCAAGATCCATCCCATCATACACACAACATAGAATGAAGGGGAGTGCATTTCGATCTTGTCAGAGAAATCTATGAAGGAGATAATGGAAGGAATAGGTTTAGGTCTCTCCAATTATAGAGAACTGGGATGTGAAAAAACAAATCGAAGAGGACCATCCAAATATCTATTTTCTTGATGAATTGATTGAATAAAATGAGAAGATAATTTATTTTTTCATTAGGAGAAGTGAATAATTATGTAAATATTTTTGAAGAGGAATAAAATCTAGGGAACATATTTATATTTTTGCATGGAGAAGTTTTAAGAAGATGATATTTAGAAGGGAAGATGATTGAGTTAATTTTTCTACCTACATAAAGGTCAAATGGGAATTACATTACATACCAAGAGGTACTCGGGTCAGGTTTGGGAACTGCAAAAAGGTACACATTGAAACTGTTTAAAGGAAAATTGTTATTTACCCTACCTATGTACATGTAACAATGAACTTGAATATGGGTACCAATTTGATACTACACTTGTAAGTGTATCCATGAGGATATGTAAGTGTATCATACTTATAATGTGTTGTGTATGGGTATTTATGTAGCTTCCATAGGGGTACATGTACCACTGTGTAAGGGTAGACAGGTTACGTAATGGTATTCTATAAGGGTATCAGGCATGGCTTAAAGGTAAATAGGGAACTTGTGAAAAAGTAAATGAAGGCTGAATAATGGTATAGTCCCTTAGGTAATGTAACATGAATGATTTTTTAAGGGAACATGCCCTCAAGAAAGGGTATAAAAACTCACATATGGGTAGTTCTTATACTTGTGTAAATATACAACCTTCTTTCAAATTATTGCATAATGGTATGAGTTTAGGTAATCCATGTAAGGGTAACAATTGAGGTTTTTGAACTTGATGCTAGCTGTGCCACATGGATGACCACCTCACCATAAAAGAACCATGGATGCCAAGATGGTCGTGCAAGATCATTTCTCTGTGTTGTGGAAGGTTTGAATTAAATAGAAGAAAGGAAACTTAAGTACAACAGGGATACACCATAGTATATGAGATTTCACCTTAGAGAATCATCTTTCAAATTGTTTCATAAGAAATTTAGGTAGAAATCACATATCCATTTTAGTGGTGAATATGATTCATGTAGCTGAATATTGTTAAGGATTTTCACCTAAAATGTTGTCCTATGTAGCTGATTGCATTAAGGTATGAAAATATCAGTTTTTGTTGATAAAGCGAGATTTTAAGAACTACACAGTTCATGGATATTTAAATATAACATGAATTATATCATAAATAATGATTCTTATTGCAATTTAAATGAATCTTTGAATAGTAATTCTAATGAGTTTAAATGTGATATGAATCAGGAATCACATGACCAATAAAAATGAGAACATCAAATTTATAATAATTATGGGGTTTCCATAATTAAAATATAGAGATATTGATTATGATATTTTTTTAGAATATTATATACAATTATTCTGTGTATAAAAACATATGTTGAAGGTATCGAAATAATTTCCCTGAGAATAGAGAACTCTTATGATGAATAAAAAACCATATGAGAGATCAATACATCTTGTATTTAGGCAAAGATGAAGTTGATCAAAATCCATTATTCCAAAAAATACATTTATTAGTATTCTAACATTAAGAGATTCAGATAATTCATGATCTATAAAAAGTTTCAAGAACAACTGACCTGTTCTATGTAGAAATTAAAGATCTTGAAGAATTGTTCTCAATAAAACCCGATTCTATATACTCTTGGGGAAATAATGTTACCCATAAGGATGATGGTATTTCCAATTTTGGATCAAACATAAAGAAATGACGAAGTATTTTAGTTGATGATGGATGAAGGAAAAGAATTTAGTGTCACTCTAGAGCAAGAGAAGAAAGTGGGATTCTCTATTGACCACTTGTATAGGTGGGAACTTGTGATATCTAGTGGGAGACTATTGTGGGAGCACCGTGGGACTCATTATTGATGGGAATGGTACATTACCTAGATACAAAAAACTATATATAGAGAATAATAAATAACAATGGAGAATAAACTATTTTTGAAAAGGGTATTCTTTTATGCCAAACCTTTTAAACCGTATGATTCTATCTCTCAATTATTACCACCACACACAATGTGATATTGAGATATAATACAGAGTGGATAGTGAAATTTAACTAGTTCATGAGTATAAATTAAATGTATATAAAGTATTCATAAAATAAAACAATCATCCCCTAGTGGTTTATCCATCCTAGGTCACTACACTTGAGATGTGTCTAGGATCTCTAATCATTCCTCAATCAAACCATCAATCCATACTTCCACAACTCTTTCTCAGTTCTGATTGTTCACAACTCTACTATAATGATTCCAAATCCATCCCCACATACATTTGTCTAAAAAATTAACAAACATAAAAATTATGTTAGTTATCATTAAAATTACTTATTGTATTCCAAAACTTCTTTCTTATACGCAATTATATAGAATAAAAACCATCTTATCCTCTATACACTAATTTTCCAAAATTGACACTAAACCACTATAATTCTAACACTAGATCCATAACATGTTTTCTCACCTCAAAGAAATCATGGAACACAAGATCTAGACTTGAGTTGTTCACTGAATCACATCCTATACTAGTAATTGAATAGGCTAATGGTTACCACTACCGTAGATACCCTCTAAATCTTGCTTGATCAGAGATTCTCATATGGTTCAACATACATCCATCCCAAGAATCATTGAATTCACCATTCTTTCAGCCACACTTTACCTTCAACATCCTGACATTGACCTCTGAACACTTGATGCATGAGCCACTTACCAACACTCCCAACTATATTATTTTCTATACAAATATCTCAAATTTATAATCATATAAAAAACACCATCACCCCATCAGGATTTACCAAAAGTGGAAATTTATCATTAAAACGTAAAAATTGTAACACATAGGATACAATATTCAGTTCTACAATATAATTCTATTATAAAAATAGATCACTTATACCCTGGATGACTTTTTATTGACACCTCTAACTAGTGACACACTGTTTACCTATTGGGTAAACCAACCTTTCCCACAGAACCAAAAAAATCATCATAATAGACCCCAACTACTATCTCACAGTTCTTTGGAACTTTTGGTGTTATACAAATTTTTTTATCACTGAGGGAAAAAAATCAATGTATTTTTCCTAGATCACTCCAGGTGAGGATTCTATTTATCCATCCTCAACCGATGTTACTCTACCACAAAAAAACCACACTACACATTTATATAGAATCATTATCACCACTATTATTTACTAAATCATTCCTTCCTATTGTGGATATTCCAATGTTTCACTCATTTATCCCACAATCCTCTAAGAACCGAGATGGATTTCTGTAGAGACCTAAACCAAACACTCCCCTATATTTCTTCACAAACACATGAATGAGAATTTTAATGTTTCACCACACACCCGTTCCTAGGATAGTGTCACCAGCGTATTACCCATTAGACATGTTCCTCCAATCAATATTTACATTTTATGAGATACTTGAAAACAAAATATCTAATCAATACCAAACTACGGACATTATTTTCATCATAAAATGACCCATTTAGTCCTATAAACCCATCATTAATAAAATTCACCATGTTCCTTGAAAAACTCCTTGATAAAACCCCTAGGGACTCTAGATTTTCTTTCCCTATAACATTATACCTTCTCATTATTTATTCAACCATGCCTTCATCCCAACACTCCCAAAAGAACACCAAAGAAGAACTATATGATTGATCCCATGATAAAGCTAAGATTTATCCAATAACTGAGCATCTAAAAATATATATCCCATCCTAGGAAATATTCTCCAATGCACCTATATAAATATAAAAGACTAGCCCATTTTATTAATAGGTGGAATTAAGTTCAACCAACCCAAACCACCCAATCATAAAAAAATTCCATGAAATTAATTACTGTCAGCCTACCCGGAGACCCCGCTACAAACACTAAATGAAGTAACACTTAAATTCCAATGAAACACCACATAACAACATAACCGACTCAATTATCCATAATCTAACTACACCACTCACCTAATCACAAACCATACCTAGGCAGTCATACTAAAAGTTCATCATAAATAACCTCATACTTAGATGTACACACTATAAAGTTTTCATCTTCCATGATTATAACTACAATTACATATTATTAAAAGAAAAAAATACCCACACTATCTAAATTAATTAAGGATCCAACAATAAGTTTCTTAAGAAAACTTTGAATAAGTTTTTTTATTATTTAATTAGTAGGAACGACATTTTTCAAAATGTTTTCCTAAAATCAATTCATCTTTAAAGTTTTTCCAAAAAATATTATTTTTGGAGAACTTTTCCAAATTACATAATTATTCATATATATGTCTATGATACCTATATTAATATTTGGATATATAAAACCACACTCAATTTACATCATATAAAGATAGTATGACCACAAATTTTAGTCCCACTATAAAATATCCGACTTGAATCAAAATCATAATCATAATACTGAAAAGAAATGAATAATAATTTCATAACCCAAGTAACATGGAATTTTCCTATACAGGGTTTAGCCATACCCAAGCATAAGGTCCATCCCAAAATCTAACAATACAAAACACATCCTATAATTAGTTTCAAATAACCAAAAATAATGTCCTGATGTCACTTTTTGACACCCTATCCTAGATTGTACAATTGAAACATGAGCAGGGGTATCCACATAAAATTATACATTCATCCCATATACCAGAGGATTTCAATGAGAATAGAGAGTCTATATCCATTATTTGGGACACTATACTATGTGTATCATAATATATAACAACAGATAAATAATTTTTATCTCGTATAACATCATATTAGGGGAAATTAATCATAGGTATGGGTTAACCATCAACATAAATAAACAAGAAGATGTTATAACAAAAATGATACACATACATTGTACACATACGTACATCCAGGGTCACCTACCAGGATCACTAGTAAAAATGAACTGGATAAATTATAAGAGATAATTAACTATAAAACATAAGTTCGTCCTCAGAATAATCTCGCTACATTTATCTAGTTATGCCATTTAGATCCTCTAGAAAACCCATCACTTGAATTCAAAACATTAGGTCTACATACATCTTAGGGTTCCCATCTAAGGTGAAAGCATATAACTTAGTGATATTTTACCATGTTCTAATTATATAACCCCTCATTAATAGTGTATACATTAATGATAAAAGTAAATCATGCAACAATATAACTTGTATTCAATTGTTTCCGGTTTTATTATGTTAACTAGTCCATCATTGAAAGAAAAGTAATCTCACATTATAACCCATATCCATACCATATCCCTCAGGGTAGGGACTCCTAACAGGTATCAATCTCATATTAATTCACATACCACTTCTCTCTCACTCTGGGTGAGGTATCATTACATATCCCATACCTTGTATCATACTTTTATCCTCTCACTCAAGGTGGGTCATAATACAACATTATATACAATATCATATACCTTCACCTTCTTACTCAAGGAATAGTCTCACATCACATCACATGCTTTATCTCATAACACCACCCTTTCACTCAGAGAGATGCCTTATACCATATTATATAACATATCACATACATTCACCCTCTCACCTTGGGTGACGTCTCATACCACATCATATATAACATTCCACATCACACCTCGTTCCACCACCCTCTCTCTCAGGGTAAGTTCTTATACCCTATCTCTTATCATGTCTCATAAAAAATATACAAAAAATGGCCAGATATTAATAATAAAAAAATAAATACGTGGCCTAAAAACTATATAGTCTATCTCTCAACTAGTCATACTCATATCCAGGCCTAGATCTAAGATAGAGAATATCACATAATGTTCCACCTCACTGACTGACCTCATCATCCATATCAATCATCATGTTCTACATAGAATCATTTTTTTCAATGATCCTATGACCCTTGGGAATACCTAATTCACTCTACTAACCCATATTTCACATGTGTACATTATGAACATTTAGGCTCTCACTCAGGTCATGCACCATCACATAGGAAATCAAAGAAATAACACTAAATTTTGACTCAATCCCCATCACACTATTAGCACCCAACCACACCCAAAGGTTACTAACTGAATGATCATTCCATATTCCAACAATTCCCAGGCACATAGTCCTTACAGAGACAAAACGAAACCAACTCAACCTACCCATAGGTATATACCATACAATAATATACAATCCTTACTTGAACTCCTGATAGTTATCTGTACCCATATCACACTCTCATCCCTCTATCTTGGGTGTACATACTAAGGAGACCCCCAACCCCTCTTTAAAATCACTGTGTTCCTCCATGAATAATTAATATAGTGATTACACTCTCCCATTACAAAACCACATAGCTAAATCAAGCTTAACAATACACCATTACTCACTAAACCCATTCACACACCCTACTCACCTCACTAGAGGAGTCTCTAGATTCCAAAGTTATTTTCATTGCCTTTCCTTCAAAATTTTCAAAGACCAAGACAAACGAAAACCAATATATAAGATTCATCCTCTTGAAATCCCATAAATTACATAACAAATATCACCCAAGGTTTTCTGTCATTCATTCCATTATTTAATACCCCTATATTTTCATATCAATAAATCTAGACAACATTCCCCTCAGAAGCATAACTCCTGACCATCTCTCAAATATTCTACGCATGCATAGCAGACTCATGACACCAAGAGAATCCTTAACCTAATACTATACTATTATTGTGGACTCATTTTCCCCTATTTATATTTCCCAAACCCCAAAAAAATGTACATGATTTCAATAGACATGTAAAAATGCATATAGTTAAGTATTAAAGGGACCACCTACCTCTAAAATGGAATTTTGAACCGCAATCCAAGATTAACCAAGACTATCCAAATTTCACACCACGTGTTTCCACATACTATATACCCAATATCATTCCACATGAAATAATTAATTAATTATAAATATTTATTTTTAATCAACCAATTTAATGAAATGAAATATAATCACTAAAATCACATAGAGCGACCTCTCATGGAAGGAAGCTCAAGAAACAACACACACAAACACCATGGAATGCTCTCTGCACACCAACAAGAACAGTCCTCATCATTGTTTTCCTAATTATGCACTAATTCAAAGCCAATATAGTGAATTCTCTAGAATAAATTAACAAGAAGTGTACCTACAATGAAATGGTGATCAAATATCTACATTTCTACTCTATTGATATAAAAAGATATTGTAACATTTATTAACATCATATAGGGATTATTCCAACATTATTTGGTAGAATCATCATCAAAACCATACATATAAGCATCCTAAATCCAATTGGGAACCATGATGGGAGGATAGTACATAGGGTGTTTATATATCCACGATACATCAAAACGATCCAAGATATGAAACAAACTAAGGGGGGTCCATGGTAAATCTATGAAGAATAAAAAATGGCGTGAGGGTTTTCTAAATTAACAATTAGGTAGACTACAAGAAGGTTCTACCATTAAATTATGGGTTTACCCCTCCTAAAAAACATCCCAACAGCTCACCGAGTACCCAGTCAACCAATACTGGGTATCTGGTTCTCTATTAGATAACAAATACACTCCTATTATATGATCATTGGTACATTAGTCCCTAAAAGAAAGCTTCATAGTCCATCAGGTAATTGATGTATCTATATTGGTTACTCAGTGGGAACTACAACAATTTTGTTGTTTACCACATGACCCTTCTTTGTTTTGAACCACTGATCCACCCCCCCCAGATATCTTGTAACACAAAAAAAAAATCCAAACACACCCCTTTAAATGTTACTACTTATCATAATTTCTATCTAAATCCACAATATCAAAACTTCCCAATCACAGAGCTCAAAATTCCAATTCCCTCTGAAAATAACCGATCCTTATTGATGTGCGTCATTACAAAATGGATAAATTAGGTTTATATAAGTTGAATATGTATATAAAACATTAAATTATATATAAATCATCCCACATATTCTTACTAATAAATTTACTAATCCTTTTAATACATGAAATTACATGAGGGTGTACATCGAACATAGGCTGAGCTAAAATCCACTAAAATGAAGTAATAATATGGAGGAACACGACACACGTATAAATATAAGTACATGGGTTAGAATAATCATTATCATGATATCATAAGAATAAAATCATATTTAAAATCATATGTAAATAATTTTAAAGAGACCTAGAATGTGTAACATGCATAATAATGATACATTATAACATTATAGACAAAGCAAACAACATTATTCTGACACAATGAATCTGAACAATGATATAATTATTTTTACACATCATATGTAAACAAATATAATGTTATCATGTGAATAAAACTAAAATCATGGTCACAAATAATAATAACAATAGATATATCAAATTAAATAATCCCTTAAAGATCCATATAATTACAGTCCCATTTGTTACATCATAATGTTTCTTTAATTGCCTAACTCCTAGGTTATCACTTTCACATAAATCCAATAGGGTTTTGTTTCTATAATGGTGCAACCTCCACTTACCTTGCATTTCCTCAATTAGTGTGATGGTTTTTTGGAATCTTCTTCACTTTTTTATACATGTCATGATGGGATATGTTCTCTTTAGTTTCTTATTATATTTATTCACACTTGTTATCTTCCTTATGTTTTTAGGCATAAAATTTCTTTTATTTGATATATTTTTATTTTTCCTCTACTACCTCTCTTTCCTTTAGAGTTTTTTTGTGGGACTACCAACTTTGGAAATATGAGATAAAACTTTGGTGGTTTGGTGTTGGGACAATAGTTGGTTTTATGGAGGTCATATATATGATCCTTGACTAATTACTCATGTTTTTTAGTTGTTTTTTATTTCCAGTGCTCAATATCATTTTCATCAATCCCAATTTCACATCCCAATAAATCCATAAATCATGAACCAATCTTTGTCAAGTTTAATTATGTCTATATTGGTTTAGGATTATGATGGTAGATGTGGTTACATGTGGATAAAGTTTTTTTGGAATCATTACCTTATTTCATGGGTGTCGGTACTCTTGGATCCTTTTTCACCTAGATTCCCTAATGGTAGTGATTTCATTTAGGCTTCTGAGGTGCTCTAATATTCAAAATATATATTACAACTAGTGGTGGAAATATTATAAAGGAATGATTCTCAGTCACGGTTTTTTGATGCTGCAGCAAAAATCCATCCACTAATGATGTATTTGGGTGGTTTGAATATAATATTGTTCCTTTTGTATTACTGTGATGTTTCTACCTTAGTTAATAAATCCATATTTGTATGGTTTGTTTAGTTCCATTTTCCATTGGTGTTGTTTTTTACAGGTTTCATTCTCCTAGAAATGTAGTTCATTGAGGAAATGGCTGGTGGATGGGGTCAAATATCGTGAACTGTAAGTCTCTAGTTAATGAAAATTTGATCAAATATATAACAAATTATGATTTTTTTGATATTTTTGGGTTCAATATTGAAATTACAATCGAGGGACACTATTTTTTTAGTTCAACATTAACAGAATATTTTTGAATTTTAATTTTTTTTGGTTTTTATTATTTTTTGGGCTGTTTTATTTCCAATTAACCATATAGTGTCATTTTATAAAAATATAAACAAAATTGACTTGGATGAGGCCTCATGGAAATAAAAACATACACAAATTATAGACATGAAGTGTATTATATAAAAAGAATAGGTTTCATAGTGATGTCATAATAAATATGAAAAACAATAGTTTTTTATTCCAGAAATAACAATGGAATGAATAATTTAAAGAATTAAAGGGTTCATTAACCAATAAAAGATTATATTTCATGGTGAGGAGAAAAAATAAGAATAAATGAGATATTTTGTAAATAAACTATTTAAAAATAATTATAAATACAGATAAAAATGAATCTCAAATAAGTAAATATATGAATATACTCAGAAGAAAAAATAGTAAAATTAAAGGTAAAATACATTTATAAGGTAATTAGTGAGGATTTAAAATTTTCATAGTAAAGAGTTTGAGAAATACTTGATAAGCCCAAAATATAATAGAATAGATAAGGGGCCCATTAAAAACGCAGTAATTATCAAATAATTGATCAATTAGTGAGATAAAATAGAATGTATATGTAAATATCTATAAATTAAAGGAAAAATTATAAATTTATCTCAAATTATTATATATAGTCTAAATAAAATATGATAGATGAAAATGATGAGACATACCCTAAAGCAATGATATTGAGATAAGAATAACCTTAAGTTCATTTTAACTTTTTACATGAGAATAAATGACTTATATTTCAATAAATAGATATATAAATCCAAAGAAAATTTAAATAAAAATATTAATATAGAATTTTTAGTATGAAATACATATAATTATTTTTCAAAGGGGACTAGGAAATGAAGAGGAATTATATAGAAGATGGTCAATAGAGAGTACCATTATGAAATTTATACTATATGAATTGGGAAAAATTTATTCATATTTCAATGAATGGTTATGAATATACACATAAAAAGATAACAATAAAATTAATATTTAAATTAAGCTTGAAAATAAATGTAATGTTTTTGAGCAAGAAGTATAGAGAGAGAGTTAATCCTGAACATCAGAGTCGAGAGAGAATCATTTTACCTTAGGTATTGTATTTTTTCAAGTATCAACCTCTTATAGAATTAAATTATATTTCTTAAAACATTTATATGGAATTATTTTATACTTAAATATGTTATTTTTCATCAATTATAATCATTGTAATTTATTTCATAAAATTTCATCGAAGATAAATTTTTTTTGATGATTCATTTGTTGGAATATTCCCATTTTCCTTTCGATTTCACACTTCTAATTAATTTTTATGTATTAATTAGTTAAAGAAAATAAAAAAAATAAAAAATAATATTACATATTTTTATATCAGATATTATCGACACTAAAAATCTATAAGGATGATGAGAATTAATGAAATGGCATCATCCATATATGTGGGAAACATATCACTAACAAGACGTACAAAAGGAAGAAGGGATATATGATATATATAAATATATATATTATAAACAGTTTATGATAACAATATTGTAGAATAATTTAACTTCTATTAATATTTCTTATCTATATTAACCATACATAAACATAGTGATACATAAAAAATTTACAACATCCTTATATGTAGTTCAACCAACCATTAATGAAACATCATCAAAAGAGGGAGATAGTTTATAAATTATAAATATATTATAATAATTTTATAGTATAAAAATGATAATAATATCCTTTTAATATATTAATTTTTTATTTTAGGAAGATTGGTTTATATAAGGAAACAATAATAAGAAATTTAAAGAAGAAACTTTAATGAAAAAAAGAATATTTCCTTGTTTTGGATATTGTACTTTTTATAAGAACATTAATTCCCTTATGTTGGGTGATAGAAAAACATTCATAGGTCTCTAAGGAGTCTTAAAAAGATATATTTTTATAGGGATAGAAAACTTTGATGAATTAAACTAGTATTTTTACAAAAGGGGTGAAGGGGATATTTATAGTTGAGGAGGAGGGGTATTTGTATTACAATAATGAATAAAATATTATTTCAAAAGTAAAACATTCCATGCTGGTCTTATTCAAAATTATATATTATATTTTATTAAAATTATATGTTTTCATGAAATTTAAACCATTCCAAAACAAAATTTATTATTTTCTACAAAATAACGAATCAAAAAAATTGAAAAAAGGTTTTAATGGTATACATTATATTTTTAGACTTTGGAAATTACTTATTAGGTTTGGAAATTATGATTATTGTTTTTAAATGAATATTTATTTTTATTAAACGAATTTTTATCTGATAAAAATATTTAATAATGTATTAAAACATGATTATATCATTTTTTTCATAAAACATGTGATATTTGAAAAAGTTCATTTTTTACTACTCACCTAAATATTGATTTTTTTAGAAAAAATGAAAATATTTAACGCTTGAAATATTTTGATGTTATGATTCCAGAATTAACTTTTTTTTATAAAAATAATTTTTCAAATCAAGTAATTTTTGTATTTAAATAATAATATTAATATTAGGGTTTTTACAAAATGTGTAAAAATACACTTTACTAAAATGAAAAATTTATACTTTCTTTGAATTTCCAAATTTGAATATTTATATTATGAGATTTAGATATTTAAATTTCAATATTTTTATCATGTAACATGTTATTTACAATTAATTTTTCTATTTCAATTGCAAAGATACTATTTTAATATTTTTGATACAATTGTAATGGTTTGGATTATTTTTACAATGGCCTGGTCTACTATTCCAATAGTTAATTTTTCTAATAAAATTGTCATATTAAATTTATAATTCCTATAAATAATTTTTTTTTCATTTATTCATCATTCAATTAATTATATTTCATTTTTATATATATCCGTTGAAAAATGAAAATCATATTTTAATTGTTTTTTACAATATTTTTAGTGACTGCCATAATTATAACGGTCCACAACACTTGATAATTTCAAATTATAGTTATGTTTTTTATATATGTTCATTGAACCATTGTAATTGTTCAATTTAATATTGTATTTTTATTCAACATATTTAATGTTCACTATTAATAAAATAAAATTTTCATGTTTTATTATGCATTGAATGATTTTTATTCTATATCTTATTCATAATTATGGAACACCTATATATTTAGAAGGAAAATATCATGTAGAATTTTTTTGGTTTTTTCATTCTCCCTAGATTTAGAAATATTTTCATCCAAATTTAAATTCGTATTTTTGATCGAGAATATATATGGTAATTATGTTGCATTATCTCCCCAGGTTCTCATTTTTCCTCTTCATGGTCATGATTTGGACAAAGTAAATTTATATAAAGAGTTTTATTGTTTAAAAAAATCCCAATAGTTTAAAATCTTCACTAGATACTCCTAAAAATAGAAGTTTTTCTCCAATTATACAAGTCCTGATTCCTTGCATGTGAGTGATTGGGTATATACTTCTTTAAGAGAGATTTGTGGAACTTATATTTCACTTGATCAAGGTTTTTTAAATCTTTTAGTCGATGAGAGAAAAATCCCAAATGATCATATATATTAGAGGGACCCATGTACCTATGGAAATCCTTTACTTTCTTTCTAAACCTCATTACTATATTCCATAGTGATATTTGAAGTAACAATTTATCATTGTGAAACCTTCCATGTCCATATGACAACTAGAATTTGGACCTCTACCAATTTACCTATATGAATCGTTATAGTCATATTTAGGTATAATATAGTTATTGGTGGGGTATTCCAATGGTTTTTATATACCATTGGAATAACATGACTTATGAAAATAGTTTTATAAAACCATTACAATAGGTTCATGGTTATACCATCCTTTTGAGCCCCATTTACTTAAATAAAATTACTCACCTATGGGAATAATCACCTCATTCGTGATTCCCTTCAATTCCCCCATCGATTATAATTGGATTTATCATTTTTAAACTATTTTTAGGTGTAATAATCAATGTATATTAGTTTTTTCACCTTTATTGTTATTTTATCCAATTATTTATCTATTTCCATTCCATATATTGAAAATCAATTAAATAAATTAAATAAATTATCTGTTTTTATGTGATATTTTAATATAACATTTGAAAAATTTGCATCCTAGAGAAATTGGTATTTGTTTGTTGGATGTGTTCCTTATAAGTGTAATTGAGTTTTTTTCTTTATTACGTGTATTTATTATTCATTGATATAAAGGATAATATTATCATTTTATATATATGGTATTGTGTTGTCTTATGGGAATACTTTATGAAATTTGGGATGTATTTGAGAAACTTGAATTTTGAATTATTTCTGAAGGGGTTTTTACCTTCTCAAGTTGATTTTTTCATGATAAAATCTATTATTTATGTTATTCTGATATATTTATATATATCAAAGTTGGTTTTTATGAAAAAATGAGAGTGGTTTAAAATTTAGTTTACTTTAATATTATTTCAATTATTTTATTATTGATTAATATAATGATAACATGTCTTATTTATTTGAGTTAATTTTGTTTTTGGTAATGAAATCTGGTTGGTAAGATAAATCATTGTTTGTTTCCATATGTATAAAAAATATTTTTTTCTAGAATTATGATATTATATTATACATTGAGACAGAGTAATTTAATAATTTTATTTGAATAATAAAATGATTTTGAGTATTACTTATGTTCGAACTAGTTTTATTCTTAATGTTTCAGTAAAGATGTAATGTTATGGTTTTTTTCACAGTATGAGATGATTTTTAAGGTTGAGATGTGTTTGGATGGTCAATGTTTTATAACTTCTTAACCATTCATCTTGATTATCTATGTTTTTATAAATTTGTGACATATATATTCTTCTCTAGTGTCATGAATTTTATAGTTATAATATACTATATTCATATTAATATAAACTTTTTTTTTTGTATTTTATTGGATAAAAGTTGGATATATGATACTAATTTGATATCAACTACATTTCAAAATTAAATGGATATTTTTTTATATTTTTATTAAATAATTCTTGAGAGAGGGGAATTATATACTTACCTTGATAAAACTTTGTTGGAAGAATAGGATTAAGTCAAAGAGAAGTTTTCTACCATATAAAAAAATGAAGTATTGAAAAAAAACTATTATTTCAAGTATCATAATAGAGAAAAAATGAAATATAAGATTTTTTAGGATTGAAATAAATTTAGTGTAATAGAGAATTAGGCATTTTAATGGATTCTATATATCCATCAATATGAGAAAGAGAGTATGAAAATGAAAAGAGATAATGATATTATTACACATGATGAAACTAATGAAAATAATAATGTTAATTGGGTGAAGATAAATGATGGATGATTCCATGAATCGTGTATTGTAATTCCTGAGACCCTATTATATAATTTAATCACTACATCCCAAAACTATTACATAATGTGAACTATAAAGAACCTTCATTCATGAAATTATTCACAATTTATATTTTAATTATAATAGAATAAAATTAACTTTATTTTTTGATTTTATAATTTCAATAATAACTTAAGATTAGTTTTTTAGATTTGTATGAAATAGTTGATATTTAGGTGAATGGTGAAAAATATAGTTTTTATCGAAACTGTAAATTCCATGACCCAATCACTATATGATCAACACCTAAAAATCTATAAAAACCATTAATTTATCAATGATCTGTTTAAAGACTAAAACTATATCTTTGGAAATAATATTGTGAATTTAGAAAACCTATGCTTAAAATTTTATGAACTTAAGTAATATCTCCCAAAAAAAGAAACTATTTTTGATCATTTTTAATTAAATATTATTTTAGTGAAATTCAGTTTTTGATTGATTTTAAAGCCATATAAATTTTAAATTTTTATAATAAATCAGTATATATAATTAAAATTAAGGACATTTAAAATTTTATTATACGCATTTATTTTAAGATTAAAATAAACTATTTCGAAAAATGGGCTTTTATACATTATATATGATAATGTTAAAATTGATTTTTTTTTACATAGAAATTTTATCTGCTAAAATTAATTTCAAATTCTAAATCATTATGTCAAAAATATATAATAATGGGCATTCTATTTTTTCAATAAAATTAAATTCTCTTGGTTAAAACTACTTTCCATGGTAGAAGTAAAAATACTAAAAGAGAAAATTCTAAGTAATAAAGACTTAAAAAAATATTCTCAAATTAATATTTGAGGGATTATTGATTTTAATTCATCCCATATCAATTATTTTCCATTTTTGGAGCCACTTTTCTTGTGAAACGTCTTCCCTCTTTATATTAAGTTTAAATATGTGTTAAAAAAATCCATTCTCACCACATATAAAAGGGTAATCTAACCACCCATTCAATACCACTAAAAAGTACATTTTCTCTTTAATATGTACCCTTATTACTTTCCTTATAATTTTAATAAACCCTATTAATATTCTACTCACACAATATTATTCTAATCCCTCCATTTTCAAGTAGTCTTCCAAGGGAAAACTCAAGTCCTAAACATGAGTATAAATTTTTCTTAATTTAAGTTATTTTATATAATAATTTTAAAAATAAATTTTCTCATTTATATATAATTATATAATTATTTTTTATATTTAATTTTATTATTCTAAATTAATAACTATTAACAACCTTTTCCCAATTTTCTTTTATGGAAGAAAATGATATTTTTGTGTGTGTGCAGACTATCATCTCCATGAGAAATCATGTTTTGTTTTCCTTAACCACCTTATAGGGATGGTAGTAATGTTGAATTTAACAAAAAATTATTTTATTTATAACATATTATACATTTATCATGCGCTATATAAAATTAAATCATCAACCATGCATATGTGCGGACTACTGCCTCCATAGAACAATTCATTTCATTTTTTATAACTATATTTCATTACTGGTCATGAAATTGAGTTTAATTGATATATAAGATGTTTATAATATTTTTATGGTTCTCAAAATAAAAATTAGACAACCTATTAACAATACGATGAATAAAAACGATGGTAAATTCAACCGTCCAGAAGAGCATTCTAGAAGAAAAAAATGATGTCTTTATACTATGAAATATTTTTTTATAGGTTATATTATTCCAATAATTATTTATAATTATAATATATAACACTAATAATCACTATATATGATATATTTTTTTATAATGATAATAAAATAAAATTAATTCATAATCATCCATTAATTATTGTATGTTCTTATTTAGGTTTCTTTAGCTACCTACCTGAACACTGTTATAAATTTATCTCATAAAATGAATATGGGAATTAAATTTATTATAATATAATATATAAATAAGTTAATAATGATTATATTTTAGTTTTGGAATGGTAAAATTAATTTTTAAACTCAATAGTAATTATACCAATTTATACTTCTTAAAAATTACTGAAACATGCTCATCAACGATTTAATATTTACAGATCATAACCAAAACGCCCCTAAAATGAAATTTCAACATTTAAATAATTATAAAGATTTAATAATTGTACCTTTTATGGTCTGGTAATGATGAAAGTTTTTAGAATAATGAATACAAAACCACCATTACATTGGGAATGAAGTGGACAATGAGGCTGAATTATGGGCCATGATTAAATCCGTCAAGCATACAGTCCACCATGAATGAAAAATACTCTAGATTGAGTCAAGATTAAATCATATTGTCAATGCCCTGAATTCCAAAAGAATATATTTTCCATTGAGTTTTCTCCCATACTCGTTTTAATTTCTTCAATCCACTAGTCATCTCAACTTTATTATATCACATTTCTTTATAGATCCCAATCATGTTGTGGATTCCCTGTTTAATATAGAGAGATAGTAAAGATTTTCTCAATGTGATCCTTTTAGATAACTCTCTAATTCTCACCCTTGGCTGATGTGGATACTTGTAGTGATATCTAATCATACATTTTTATACCTCCTTTTAATGCACACATATATTTTTTACATTATTAAAAAAACCAGGATCGGTCCCACATGGATCCTGAACATTTTTAGATAAACACCACTACTAGAAAACTAGTTCAAAATAATCCAGATTACTCACACCCAGTATTGAAACTAGATATTAAATAATTGATATAAATTTAGTGAATAATTAAAAATGATGTTAAAAATGGTTATAGGTATTAATAAGGTTCTAAAATAAGTTATTAAGATAGTTATTTTTATTATATATGAGGTTAGAGCACATTTGGATAAGAGGCATTAAATGTAATGGTTCTTCATCTCAAATTTGAATTGATTAATACAAGATTATGTTATACACTATATTTTCTATCATATTGTGTACTTACTTCCATATTAATATTTTATATAATGATTCTTTCATCATTCAGGGTATTTAATATTCTATTTGAAATAATTTCCTTCAATGGATTTGAATGAAATGTTACAAAAAAAATTTATAATTCCCAACAATCCTAATTTTTTAATGTAAAGTTTCTGAGTTTTTGTGTTGTTTTATAGAAATTACATCCATGTTTGGATAATTTATATTGTATGTGGTTGTATCATAGATTTAACTATGCATAATCACCTTATAAAATGGTGGTTGGGTATCAAATAAATTTCTACTTTGTGCATGATGAGTGGGCCTAAGATTACACACTTGGATAGAAACTCCTAGGGGATATGCATCGGATAAATCATACACTCTTTAAGAACCTTATTTAAGTATTTTACTTCCATTAATTTCTTCTACAACCAATGAAAACTACTAAACTCGAATACTTTTTTTGTATCGATAACCCTACAATTTGAAAGAACCCTTCCACCAGATTATCATTATTTATTTGATAGGGTTACATCATATTATATTGAGGGAACCCCATAATTTCGTTATATATTATGGTATATTCTCTTAGATAATAACATTATATCATTTATTTATTGGGGAAATATTTAAAATTACATTTACTTGTTATTTCAATATGGATGCTGATTGATTACTAATGAATGTAGGATATTTGTTTTATACTTTATTTTTCGCTTGAAATGATGAATGTATTGCACATAATTAGTGACAGTTAGGTATCAATATAGATATCCCATCAAAACAACATTAGGTATCATGAGACAAACTAACTAGGGTATTGACATATTCCTTACCTATTTACATGTGATGTATTGGAATATGTCCTTGATGATCTTTTGAGGCATTATTCATTCCCTCAGTATGAGATCAGTAATTATTATCTATGTTTATATTTAATTTTGTTGATATATAATTCCATTAGTTTCATTTGATTATGGAATTATTTTAATTATTTACTAATTTTATACTATTTATTTTATATGTATGATATGGTAACATTCATTTTACCCTACTTTTACTGACCATCTAAGACCCCCCTTATAATTTTTCCTTTCTCTAGGAAACCAAGAAGAGACCCACAGTTCATTTTCAAGGGTTTAATAGAATATATAATAATTGTACCATGGATTTTTTATGTTTTATTTTATATTCTCAAGTGTAATGTAAATAATATGTATGTATCCAATATTCAAACACTATTAAGTTCTTTTATATTTCTAAAAATATTGTACTATGTACCAATAATGTAATATAACTACTAGTTCTAGGTTTTCATAGATTGGGTTGTAATAGTTTGTATTAGAGGATGTTTAGTAGAAACCTTGGGGATTAGATTTAGTGGAACATAGTTAAATAGCACAAATATTATAGAAACCACATATGATTTTAAGTTATTTTTCCTATAAAAATTAATTGGAATTTTATATTACAATTAAATATCATGCGCTAATTATGTGTATGTAAATTTAAAAAGATGGAGACTAATAGAAGGAGTGGGAACCATATCAACAACCATAGTCGATGTAGGGATGTTCCTCTTGAGAAAGTCAAGGTGGAAGGAGTTAGAACTAATCAGATCATAATCATATTAAGACAGTAAAGAAATGCTATAAAAGATAACCATTCCTGTATATAGAAACCTACCAATCCACAACATGGTGTAAATATGTTTTACCACTTCATGTGATGAAAACCCCCACCATTCTATAGAAATATTGATCTATTGGTATCTGAGAAATATATAATGTCCTTAGAAAAGATTTTTCTCACTTTGGGAAGAAGTGAAAGGGAAAATTTCATCATTTCAGTATATCATCAAAAGGGATATATAGATCAATGTAGGTTACTAATTAAAAACACTAAAGATGAATTAGAGATATATTACATGGAATATAGAAATTTTCAGGATCTAGGAAACATATTTTACACATGGTAAAATGGATGAAATGGAAAGGTAATTCCACAACCATTGATAGAAGGTGGAGGAAAATTTATTGAGTATGAAGAAAAAATTAAAAGGTTAGTTAGACATGACTTAAACTCTTTACATAGACAGTAAATAAATATTGATCATTTCATTAATTGGTTAAAACTAAGCCTTCAAATGTGATTTGTCTCTCAAAATATATCATCATATGAGGAAATAGTCTCAAGTGATATTAAAACAAAAAAGGAGTTCTCCAAGACTTATATCATCAAATGAAATCTAAATAATAAGAGGTATAATGAGAACCACATAAAGAAAATTATGTTTAAGGGGAAAAGGAAGGGTGGAATTTCCAACATATAATGACTATGCAAAGAAATAACTTTGTAATTTCTTGAATGGAATGGAAGTTTTTTGTATTGTGTAGTGAAATTGTCCATCAAGATTATAAATGAAAATTACATGTAGAACATACTAATTTTCAATGATTTAACTATAATAAAATGGGTTACTATTAAAAATAATGCCCCAAATGTTAAGGTAATTTACCTCAGAAAAATCAAGATATAAATTTAAAGAATATTCAATCACTATATCTAAGGTTAAATTTCCAAATTGCATGATAACTGGTATATTAATCATAAATAAAATGTTAGAAAATTATTTATTAGACTCTATATCTAAACATTCATTAATATCATTCATGTTTTCAAAGAACATTGAATTATACACTAATACTCTAATAATGGAGTTGTTAGTTAAAACACATAACGATATACTTATTTCATCTAAGCACTACTGACCAATATTTACTAAGATACATAGATATTACCTCGAGGAAAAAATGATTATTATACATATGGTTGATTAATAATTAATCCATTTTATGGATTTTCTCTAAATGTATAATAAAATAATTTATTACTAAGATAATGATATTACTGTTTGTGAAGGGGGCATATAATGCGTTGTTTTCATGGGAAATACTTCAACTCCCAAGTCCTTTCTAGTCCCACATATATTATCTCACCCTAATGAATTAATGGGAGAAGGGTAAGAGAAAATACTATATAGGGATGGGAAATACATCATAATGAAAGAGGATGTACCCATTGTACAAAAATACATTGATATATTTCAAGAGGAATTAATATATCATCCACCTAAGAATGATTTAAATTTTCCCAATAAAGACATTCTTCATGCAAGGGATATATATAAAACTTATTATATATTAAAACCATTAGAGTGGGTATAGTTAAATAATAACCTATAGGTTTTTCATGATAATAGATTTATATTCCCTAGAATTTCATGATTGGGAGTCCCAGTTATATTCCTGGAAAATAAGGATGGGTCTATTAAACTATGCATCAATTATAGAAAGATTAGTGTGATTATGATAACGAATAAGTATTTTTTACCACACACTGATGAATTATTTGATCAAATTCCCAGAAAAAATATTTTTCAAAGAAATATCATCAATTTGGTTATAATTATTTAAGGGTGAATAATGAGGATATATCAATGATGGCATTTTATATGAGATGTGGAAATTATGGGTTTATGGTAATTTCCTTCAGAATGAGTAATGAATCGTATTGTTATATGGATTTGATAAATGGGGTTTTCCATTATTATCTTGATAAATTTATGGAGGTATTTATTTATGATATCCTGATATAATCCAAAATATTTGAAGATCATAAGAACTATATGTCAATAATTATTGAGACCTTTACAGAAAAATAATTTTATATAAAGTTTAATAAGTGTGAATTTTGGTTCCATGAAGTTTTATTTCATGGAAATATTTCTCCAAGGATAGAAAATATGTTAATCCTTGATAGTTAAAGGTAGACAAATAATTACCTACACTGATGAATATAACTGAGATATGTAGTTTCCTTGGTTTAGAAAGTTATTATAGATGGTTTATTCAATTTTTTTTTAATTTTACAATATGTTAACCAAGTTGACATGTAAAGGGGTTAAATTATTAGGGTCTAGGGAATGTGAATAAAAATTTTAAGAGCCATCAAGGAGATTGATTAACACAATGGTATTGAATTTACTATCAAGAAATGATGGATTTGTAATATATAGTGATGAATTGAAGAATGGAATGGGTTGTATCATTATATAGAATGATAGATTGTTTTTTAGTGTATCATGAAAATTTATGATCAATGAATAGTAATATACAACTCAAAACCATTAGTTGGAATAAGGATAATTTTACTTGAGGATATGAAGAAATTATATCTATAAAGAAATATGTGGTATATATATGGACTACAAAAGTTTGAAGTATATTTTCACTTTGATATATCTTAATAAGAGGAAAATAAGATGGTAGGATCTTCTTAAGAACTATTATTGCTCAATACAGTACCACCATGGTAAGGAAAACAATGTGGATGATGAATTATGTTGGAAAGATGATAGAGTTCTGACCATGATAAGGATTAATAGGGATCCTATATTCATGGATCTATTAAATATGGATATATTAATATTAAAAAAATGGGGTCCATTATTCCTTTTCTAAGAAATTTTTAACACATATTTATTGGAAAATATAGAGAAATTCTATTATGTTAATAATAATTTAAAAAGTAGTATTAAAGTAGTGAATGATAAGAAATTTACATACTATATATATAAAGATGGAGTATTGAATTTTGGAAATATGATATGTATTCCATCCATACCTGAACTAAATAGGGAGCTACTAGACAAATCATATAGCTCAAATTTATCTATACACCCTTGTATCACAAATATGTATTGGGTTTTAATATAATATTTTTGGTTAGATTGTAATAATTGGAAAATTATGGACTATGTGCCCTTATTCTTAGTGTGCTACAAGTTAAAGGCTAAAAACAACATCCAAAGGGAGTCATGAAACCTATACCTATACATATACCAACAATGAAGTGGGATAATATTTTAATAGACCATTTCACTGGAATTTTGAAAACTCCAAGGAAGAACTATGTTATATGGGTCATCTTTGATCTTCTTTCCAAGTTTTCACATTCCTTACCTATAAGAGAAGACCTACCCCTTGATCAACTTTCCAAAATATATATCAATGAAATCAAGGGACATCATAGGTAACCACTATCAATTGTATTTAATTGTTACTATAACACCACACAATTTTTATGATATAGATTTTAATTTTTTTATGTCTTATGTTGTAAACTACACCAAGATAATATTGTGTTATATGCAACATTGTCTTAGCTTACAGTATTCACAACTCTATTCTTGGATTTTGTTACAAACAATTTTAAGTTCATTTGATAAAATTAATTTAACACAAGATCGATTATAAGAGAATAACTAAATATTATAACCTAGCCATTATAATCGAAGGTATGAATAATATTAACGTTCTTATAAAAAACTATTTAAATGAAAATATGCGAGTCTATAAAACAATAAAATCACCCTTGATGGATTTTATTAATGAAAAATATATTTAATATCTTAAATCTAATGTTTAAAATTCATCTTATAAGATTTCTAAACATGATATTAGAACAAATTCATTTTTTTTTGGATAAAAGAAGTATTTTTAAAAAATGTAGTTTTTCTACCTTTTAATTGTGAACCAATTTTAATTCATGTTTTTTATAATTATTTATTTGAAAAAAATAAAATTATTCTTTTAATATGGAAAATAAAAATTTTCCATGGTTAAATTTTTTGTATTTTTCTGATACGTTTCATTTTTTTGTATTAGTGAAAATACTGATTTTATTTAAAACTTTATTTTATTTTAAAGTCATTACATATTAAAATTATGTTTTAGTTTAGTATTAAATTTTAATTGGTTCATTTTAATCCTATTATGGTTTTTTAAAATTATCTTATACATGAATATATTAAAAAAACATTTTCCATTTTAAAAGTGTTATTTTTCTGAAAAAAACTTTTTTGGTGACATTTTACTCGTTTTATTTTAAATTTAATAATGAAATCATGTGTTTTAAATTTTGAGAAATGGATTTTAAATTTCTATTTAGTAGGTTGAAATTTGTTAACTATGGCCCTATTATCTTTGATCAATATGAATAGTAACCATCGTAAATTTTTTTACCATGATAAAGGGTAAATTATGTAATTTAGGTTAAAAATAATATTATAATGACTATATAATGACCGAAAAAATAAAAAAAAATTATTTGATGAACTAAATTCCACCCTTAACACTTAATTATTGAAATTATGTCATTTAATGGACACTTTTCATTGAAAATGACTTAAATAATATTTAAATCAAATAAAGACACCAAATATCATTTTTTTTGTCTATAATATCTACTAAGACTCCACATATGTAAAAATGGGTTGTATCAATGAATATAAATGCTACCTTTTAACTAAATAGTCATATTTCCATAACATAAATTTATTTTTGATGGTTTGGGAATATTTGTTAGATATTATGGTATTTATAATATTTTATTTAATGAAAATATAAAGATGTCGTATTAATGTTTTAAATAATAAATCATTTTTTAAAATAAGGTTATACAAACGTTATATTTGACTATAAATACTAATTTAAAATATAAATTTTTTTTCTCTATCAAGGTAATTTTTTTTTAAATTTTTATGAAATAAATAATTACCTTAAGGAAATATAAAACGATGATGCATAAATTATATAATTAATTAAAAATAAATAAAATAATATTATTAAAATGATAATAAATATTAAAATTCCAAAACACATTCCTCAATATTATTGGTCTATTATATATCAACCATAATATTACAAGGTTCTATTTATGGACCATTTGGAGATTTATAGAAGAGATTGTGATACTTATATTATTTTATTTTAGGTGATGTTAATGTTGTCACATTCATATTTTAATAAGTATAAAATTTTTAATTTTGGATTTTACAGAAGATAAATTATATTTCATATATTCCTAGAAACTTTAGTATATTTATATTAATCATAATGTTTTAATTTTAATTTTTACCCAAAATTTTGTAAATTAATTAATTACACAATACTGATGTAGTAATTATTTAATTAACGGAAATATCAAATTAATGATATTAAAATTACTAAAATAAATATAATTTGAAATAATTAATATATAAATTGAATTTTATAAATTTTATATATCAATTAGGGATATAATAAAATATTTATTTGTGGATAAAATTATATCTTCTTATTTTTTTAAAATCTAGGAATTGAATATTGTCAAAATTGACACTATTATTGTTTTGTCAAGGCAATGTTTTATTAAATTATTCAAAAGCGTAAAATATTTTTAAAAATATTTAATAATTATGATATTGCCTGAAATGATCTAAATTATTTATTTATTATTTAATTCACATTAAATATGTAAATATTTCACCCTTTTAATATTGAAAAAATTATTGCACTTGTTAAAATAAAATAGAATAACTAATTGTTAAATCAAAATAATGCGATTTAAATTGACATAAAAACTTTTCCAAAATATATTTGTTGATGATATTACAACATTAAAAAATCTCATCTTTGAAAATATGACATTTTTGAGGTTTTTTGATGTGGTTTTATTTTTTTATAAACTAATATTTTTGGAGATTCTAAATGTGTACCTCACTTTAATTATAAAAGGGCACATTATCCCTCACAAGTGAAATTCACTTTGAGCCTTAAAGCTCCGCCATACCTATAAATTTTTCATTTTAAACATCCTTAGTCAAATTATAGAGTTTTGTTTCTTCTCAAAATACCAACTCTAGTCTCTTTATGAGGAGAACCGGCGAGAGCACATCGAAGAAGAGGTAATCTCCTCTACTAAATCTTTGAAATTATTTATTATTATACTTCCTCTTCATGTGTTTTTTCATTATAAATTAATAAATCTATTATTTTATGTATACTTAGATATTATTAAGATTATGTAACCACCATATTTCACCTTTGTTCCATTTTAACAAAAATGAAATCACCATGCGTGCGTATGTACAACTTACCATCTTCATACGGTGGTATAATCTATTTTTCTCCACCACTTGACTTGGATGGGTATAACTATGGAAATAATAAATATATATGGATATTTTAACAAGTAATTTATTCTAATATAATATATATACCATACACTTCGATACCATGTCTTAATTAGAGGAAATGTATTTCGCTCGTCCGTACATACGACCTACCATCTCCACAATGTGATGTGTTTAATTATACATGATATCCATTAAAGAATTATTATATAAATGAATAAATAAATAAATATTATATGTATTATATTAAAATCATTTTTATGATATAAATGTAACCTAAGAAGGAGAACTAGAACTTATTTGACAAAACATGCATAAGAAAATGAAGGAGTTTATAGCTGAATGACAAGTAATGATGAGATATTATTACCAAACGAATGATAATATGATCATATATGATATCATAAAAAGTATTATGATTATGGAATATTTCAATGAAATAATTTAAATAATTATATAGGATATTCTTATACATACAAAGGAAAACATGCCTAAGGTAAGGGATTATTTTCTCCCACTTTTATTTATGTGGGACAAATGCCTTATACAACACTTATTTTTGTGTGTGGTGTTTATGATTTCCACTAATGTTTTTATTACTCTTATTATGAAGGTTTTCATATTCAAATAATTTTCTTTATTTTATGAGGCATACTATTTGATTGATTATAAAATTGTATGTGATAATTCTGAAATCTCATTATTATACGAGATTGTTTATTCATAATTATTTACTGGGGTATATTTATCATCCACATCCATGTTCCCTAATAATGTAATACTATTTTGATTCTTATAAAAATTTTTAAAGTCAATTTTAACCATTGGTGAATTTTTACTAAATGTTATAAATGAAATCTTTTGTTGTTTTTCGATACGAGGTACACTTTTCCTATAAAAGTATGAGAAAAATGTTTTTTACTTATACAACATGAATGGATTTTTACAATTTCATAACAACTTATTTCCATGAATATTTGTTTAAAATATTTCAATTTAATTTTAAATTATATGTTTCTCTTTTAAAATTTCTTGGCATTTTCAGAAAAGAAAACGTTTTTGAGGAAGAAATGAGATTTTCTTCAAGAATTAATTTCACGTGTCTTAACAAAATTATTTTACATATAAGATGACATTATATAAATGGGGTTATGTTTCTATCCCCATTATTAAAGTGAATTTATTTTTTTTATTTTGTAATTCTATTTCTTTAATCCATTTTTATGTGTATTATGATGGAATGATGTTTAAGAAACCCATTTTATTCCTTGGGTTATGCTATGATGAATTATTTGTGTTTTTGTTTCACACATATGTATGGTTTTAATTATGTGATGGGTGATACATATATATCCCTCCAATTCATTTGGTAAGGATTTATATCTCATGAGATAGACATGACTGGAACAAAAAGTAAATTGGTTCAGTAATACAGGGTTGGAATGGAAAGTAAATCCAGTTTAGCAATTCATGGCTGAAATTATGAGTGAACTCAGTCTAGTAATGGACTTTTTCTACTATTATGTTCTTGTAAATGAGCCTTATATAATTTGGAAATGATTTCCTATGATTAGGTATTTTCCATAATTCCATGTTTTATGTCAATGCTATTTTATCATGGTTCATGTTCATTTATGATTTATGCCCTATGAACTACCAAGATTTATTTCATGACTCAAGATTTTGATACTCAATATTTGTATCCATGCTTTTACATTATTATGTTTGTGTTTTGTTTTATTTTCTTAATTTTTACCATTACTGAACATTTTACCTCACCATTTTTATGTTTTATTATCCCCATGATATAATGAATGGTTTTAGGTAGGAAAACTAAAGGAGAATATTATTATGGGAGATAATGAAGATATTTCACTAGGTTAAAAGAATGTGTTCCCAGTTACCAAAGACAGTAAACTAATATGGTATATAGGAATATATTTGTGTAATGTATTAAGTACTCCTCAAAATAAATGTAAATTCCATGTACGCTAATCTTGGGTCATTAGAGTTGGTATCAGAGTGAATATTTAGTCAACCTTTGGAAACGAGGATGTGAAACCATTAGTGATTTCCCTAGAGATATTTCTAAATAATTTATATGCATTTCCCTATGTATAAGTCTAATTATAGTTTACAATCCATGATTTTTGGTAATTATAATGGATAACGTAGGATTAAACCTAAGATGTTATAGATTTAATGTACCTTCCCTTGAATATGTGGTTTTTTTCTATGAGATGTGTTTCTCACCCCATTCTTTTTGGTCATAATTAATAAAGGAAACTCAAGGAATTGGGTTAACATTGAGATTTATGGGTAATCTAGTGATTATGAGCAACGAAATTAGATAATGATTGGAGAGAAAGATATTTCGTTTTTTCCGAATTAGTTATCATGATATATGTTTAACAATGTGATCTTTGATGAATTTTTTAACACATCGCATAAGAGGAAGATGAACGTTTATAAATGTTAAAATATTAAGAATAATATATGAAAGAAGATTTGGATTCCTAAATTTCAATAGGAAGGGAAGAAAAACCTTGAGGAATACCTCAAATGTATGCGAAGATGTTATCTCTGTGGGAAAAGGGTCATAGAGCAACCAAATATTATGGAGTTTAATTTCTCATCTGTAGAAATCATTGCCATTACCAAACTCAATGCCCAATAATAAGAATCAACATTTAAATCAAGTAAGGAAATATTCCATTCCAACCATTTAATTATATATATTGAATTATTTAATTATTTGGTTCCACAAATTTTGAATAGTGAATTATATAAGGAGTATTTATTTTATTTTATTTACTAAGGATTTTCAAGAATATGTTGAATAGTTATAATGGACAAGTAAATTTATTCAATGGTAATAATATATATTTGGAGAAAATATGATTAATGGATAGATAACCCTTAATAAGTCCCTTATTTGAAGATAATGATTTCTGGATAAAGATATGTTGGATATGAATAATTAAATTAGATGATACTTGTTTCTTGGGAATTAATTATCAAATTTTTTTCAAGAGGGTAATCCTATCTTAGATAAAGTATATAAATTTTTGATAATTAAGGAATATATATAATAAGTTTTGTAATAAGTAAACATGCATGTTTTCAATAAATAAATATGATAATTTAGGTTATTACCATATCCCATGAGAATACATGATGAAGGGGTTCACAATTTTGGAATGTAACCAACAAAATATAACTTATGATATATGAGTGATAAATGTTAAGCTAGGTTAGTGAAACATTTTCTATAGTTTTGTATTTAATCTTTTAGAAGGGTTGTATGGTAATCAATTTTTTGAAAGATTATGTTAAACATTAGATGAAGTTTTTTAGAATAAAGTATTATCTCCCCATATATGGACTTATGCATGTTTGATTAATTGTGATAACATTTTTATTATGATAACGATAGTTGGAATGAATTATCATTCTATTTATGGATCAACTAATATATTAACACTTTATGAATAAGAAATTCAAATTCCTTTCTTTGAATAATAGATGAAGTGGAAATTGTTCAGGGCACGACCACTGGTGAGATTGTACTGAAATTAAGTAATTATTTATTCTCATTATTTTACTCTTGAGAAAGGATCTTAAAACCAAAAATATTACCCCAATACCTTCTTTTATAATGAATCAAGTGGACCCTTAAATCATCATAGATTTATGGAATTTATATTATTATCATTCTCCTAAACTTGTTCTCTATCACTCTCCATCAGAACGTGAGGGTTATATGTTTTCTTTTATATTCATGTTTTCAATTCCCACCCATGTCCTCCTATGTTGAAACCCAGTGATGAGTTACTTTGGGTAACCATTTTGTCTCTTACTTTCCTTTTTAAAACGATGTCTTAGTATTCCATTTTACGATGTGGGTTTCGATTAAAAACATTCAATTATTAAAACTTGTGTAACTAAGAAGAATTTTAAGGGAGAAATTCATTTTTGGGGGGGTAGAATATAACACCCAGATATTTTTATGAGACACGTTTTTTTTTTCTATTTCATATGGTGGACACTACACTAAGATAAGCTTGTGCTATACAGAACACTGACTTAGCTTGTGGTATATAAAAATCGATGATTGGATTTTGTTACCCAAAATTTCATGTTATTTTAATAAAATTCATTTCACTTAAGATAGAGTATAAGTGAAAAACCAAATTTTATAACCTAGGCATTATAATGGTAGGTATGAATAATATTAACTTTCTTCTTAAAAAATATTTAAATTCAAATAAGTGAGTCTATAAAATAATAAAATCACTCTTGATGTATTTTATTAATGAAAAATATATTTAATATATTCAATATATTGTTTAAAATTAATCTGATATGTTTTCTAGACATGATTTAAGAAGAAATTAAAATTTTTGGATAACTGAAGTATTTTTCAAAAAATTATGTTTTTCCACCTTTTAATGGGGCATCCATTTTAATTCTAGTTTTTGAAAATTTTTTATGTGACATAATAAATTACTTATTTTAATTTTGAATATAAATAATTTACTTTGGTTGATTTTTTGGTATTATTATGATAAGTTTCATTTTTTTTATGTATGGTGAAAATACTGATTTTTATTGAAATCATTATTTCCTTTTAAATAAATTACATAGTAAAATTAAATTTTGGTTTAGTTTTAAATTTTTATTATTTAATTTTTATCCAATTATGGTTTTTGAAAATGATTTTATAAATGAATTTATTATAAAACATTTTCAATTTTAAAAGAGGCATTTTCCCAAAAAAAAACTATTTTTCATGACATTTTACTGGTTATATATTAAAATTAATTCTGAAACATATGCCTTTTGAATATTGAAAAATGGATATCAAATTTGGATTTAGGATGTGGAAATTTGGTAAGTATTTCCTTTTTTTGACAAACATAAATAGTAACCATGGTAAATTTTGTTACCATACTAATGACTAAATTAGGTAATTTAGGTTAAAAATAAAATTATAAAGACTATAAAATGACCAAAACAAATGAAAAAATTTTATTTGATGAACTTAATTAGACCCTAAACACTTAAAATTTTAAATTATGTCATTTAGTGGACACTTGTCCATGAAAATGACTTAAAAAATATTTAAATCACAGAAAGACACGAAGTGCCATTTTCTTTGTCTATAATATATATTATGTGAGCACATATGGACAAATGGGTGGTATCAAAAAATATAAATGTTAATTTATAACTTAATAAACATATTTACCTTATATAAATTTGTTTTTTACGTTTTTGTGCCATTCGGGAGATATTATGGTATTAATAATATTTTTTTAATGAAAATTTAAAGATGTCACATTCTAGTTTTAAATAAGAAATAATTTTTAAAATAAGGTTATACAGAAGATATATTCAACTATAAATATTAATTTTAAAGATAAATTTTTTTTATCTATCAAGGTAATTTATTTTCAATTTTTAGGAAATAAATAACTACCTTAAAGGCTTATAAATTAATGATAAAGAAATTATTTAGTCGATGAAAAATCAATAAAATAATTTTATTAAAATGATAATAAATATTAAAATAAAAAACCCTTTCCGCAATCTTATCATTGAATTATATATCAACCGTAATTATCCAAGGGTTGAGTTAGGGACCATTTAATGCCTTATATAAGATATTTTGACACATATATTATTTTATTTAAAGTGATTTTAAAGTTGTTGCATTCATTTTTTAATAAGCATAACATTTTAAATGATGGATTTTCCAAAAGATAAATTCAACTACATATATTACTATAAAATCTAGTAGATTTATATTCATAATAATATTTTATTTTTAATGTTTACCTAAGAATAAATATATTAAATCACTACACAATACTGATGTAGTATTTATTTTACTAATGGAAATATCAAATTAATGTTCTTAAAAATATTAAAATAAATATATTTTGAGATTATTAATATATAAATTGAATTTTATAGATTAACTAGACCTTATAGGGATATAATAAGATATTTATTTTGAGGATAACATCTTATATTGATATTTTTAGAAAATGAAAGAATTGAATAGTGTTAAAATTGACGACATTGTTTTTTGTTGAAATAGCTTTTATTAAATTATTTAAAAATCATATAAAAATTAAATTTTTTTTTACTAATTATGATATAATCTAAAATTATCCAAATTATTTATTTATTATTTAATTTATATTATATAAGTAAATAATTCTTCCTTTTAATATTGAAATAATTGTTACCCGTGTTAAAATGAAATAGAATAACTAAGTGTTAAATTAAAATGATAAAGTTTAAATTGACCTAAAAACGTGTCTAAACTTTATTGGTTGATGATATTAAAATATTATCTAATCTCATATTCTAAATTATGAAAAAAAATTTCTTTTGGATGTGGTTTCATTTTATTATCAATTAAAATTTTTAGAGACTCTAAATGTTCCCCTCACCTCAATTATAAAATGAATCATCCTCCCCCACAATTTCAATTCAGATTGAGCCTTAAAGCTCAAAAATACCCTAACAATTTTCCTTATCAACTTCCTTAATCACATTCTTGTGTTTATGGTCTTCTCAAAAGGCCAACTCTAGTGCCTTTAAGAGGATAACTAGATGGATCTCGTCCAAAAATAAGTAATCACCTCTACCAATTCTTTCAAATTATTTATTATTATACTTACTATTTATGAGTTATTTCTATTATAAATTAATGAATATAATATCACTAGAATACTTATATATTATAAATATTATCGAACATCTATATTCTACCTTTTATCATTCCTAGGAAAAATAAAATCACCACACGTTCGTACATACGACTTACTATCTCCACAGCGTGGTGTAATCTATTTTTCACCACAAATTGACTTGCACAGTTATAATAATGGAAATAATAACTATATATGATTATTTTATCAATTTATTTATTTGAAAAAAAATAAATATACCATCCAATTTGATACCATTTCACAATTAAAGGAATGATATCATCGCTTGTGCGTACGTACAACCTACCATCTCCATGAAGCGATGTAATTCATTCTACATGATATCCTTTAAAGAATGATTATATAAATGTAAAACATAAATATATATGATATTCATTATGTCAATATCATTTTTAATGATATAAATATTACCTAGGAAAGAGAACCAGAAGTTATTCCAAAAAACATGCCTAATAAAATGAATAAGTTTATTTTGAATAACGAGTAATAATGAAATATTATTACAAAAAAATGATTATATGATCATATATTATATCCTAAAAATTTAAATGATTCTCTAATAATTCAATAAAATCATTTAAATAATTATATAGGAGGTTCGTACTCATACAAAGGATAGTGGACCTATGGTAAGTAATTATTTTGTCTCACTTTTATTTCTATGGGACATATGCCTTATACACCACTTATTTCTTCTGTTTGGTGTTTATGCTGAACATGAATGTTTTTATGAATGTTATTATTAATGTTATGATATTAATTTAATTTTATTTATTTTATGATTTATATGATTGGATTTATTATAAATTGGTAAGGGATAATTTTTCAACCCCATTATTATATGAGATTGTTTATTCATAAGTATTTACTAGGGTATGTTTTTCATCCACATCCATGTTCCCTAAAAATTTAATACTATTTATATTCTTCTAAAATTATTTAAAGTCAATTTTACTAATTGTTCAATTTTTACTAAATGGTATGAAATGAATCTTTTATCGTTATTTGATACGAGGTACTTTTTTAGTTTTCCAATAAAAGTACACGAAGATTGTTTTTTAACTTATATAGCATGAAAAGATTTTTACACTTTCATAACACCATATTTCCTTGAAGATTTATTTACTATATTTAATTTTTATTTTATATTAAAATATTTTCTTTTAAAATTTCATGGAATTTTGAGAAAAGATAATGTTTTTGAAGAAGAAAGGATATTTTTCTCAAGAATTAATTTCAAGTGTTTTTTCAAAATTATTTTCCATATAAGATGACATTCTCTAAATGGAGTAATGTTTATATCCCCATTATTACTATGATTTTATTGTGTTTATGATGTAATGATATTTATGAAGTCCATTTGTATCTATGGATTATAATAGAAGATGTTTAGGAAATCCATTTTATTACGTGGGTTATGATATGATGAATGATTTTTGTTATGTGGTACACATATGTATGGTTTCAATATGTGATGGGTGGGACCTATATCTCCCTCCAATGAATTGGGTAATGATTTATATCTCATGATATAGAAATCAATGGAACAATTAGTAAATTTAGTTCTGTAATATAGGTCAGGAATATCAAGTAAATATGGTTCAGTAATACTCGGCTAGAATGAGTAGTGAACTCGGTTCAGTAATGGACTTTATCTGCGATGATGGTCTTAGAAATGAGAATTGGATAATGTGGAAATTATTTTCTATGATTATGTTTTTTCCAAAATTCCACGTTTAATGTAAATGTTATTTTATCATGGTTCATGTTCATTTTTGATTTATGCCTTATAAACTACCATGATTTTTTTCATGACTCAAGATTTGGATATTAAAAATTTATGGTCATGTTTTAACATTCTTATTTTTATGTTTTGTTTGATTTTCTTCATGTTTACCCTTAATGGGCATTTGAGCACACCCTTTTATGTTTTCTTTTCCCCAGTATATAAAGAAAAGTTTTAGGTATGAAAACAAAAGAGGAAGATCATTATGGGAGATGTTGAATATCTTTCACCAAGTAAGATGAATGTGTTCAGAGTTTCCAAAGACACTAAAATAATATGGTATTTGGGCATCTATTTGTGTAATGTATTAACTATTCTGCAAGATAAATGTAATGTCCATGTACGTCAATCTTGGTTTATTTGAGGGACCCTATTTTCAAATGAAAATTATGGAAGAGACTTCAAAATAATCATGACATTGTAGTATATTTAAGAACCGATTATCTTATCCAAACTAATATTAAATCTAAAAGGAATATTCATAAATTAGAATAAAGGATTGGTCACGTTCTCTTGAATTCCAAGGATCATGGGATCAATATCTAAATCTTGTGTAATTTGTATACAATAACACTTTCCATTCAAGAATATAGTAGGAATTGTATGAGACATTTTATTGGAAGATATGTCATATTAAAATGTGTTGGGAAGAAGTAGTAGA
Source organism: Viscum album (assembly GCA_963277665.1). NCBI lineage: Eukaryota > Viridiplantae > Streptophyta > Magnoliopsida > Santalales > Viscaceae > Viscum > Viscum album. The sequence continues at coordinate 685,068,254 of OY728142.1, read as the reverse complement.
AAAGAAGTTAGTAGGACCATAACTTGAAGATGAGATAACTGTGAAATAATGTACTATCTTGGATTATATCAAAGTAACTCAATGCAAAAAAATAACTATGCTAATACATTATGGAATGGCTTAGAATTTCATGTAGGGGATAATGTATTAATAATGGTTTCACCATGTAAAGGATTTATAATATTTGTTAAATATTTAAGTTAAACCCTATGTACATTTAACCTTTTGAAATTAGAGAGACAATTATACATATAACATAAAGTTGGATATCCTACCCAACCTATATAAAGTACATGAAATAATCTATGTTTCATTATTAAGAATATTATGGATCAAAATCATATACTCACATATTTGTAAATAGAATTAAAAATTGTATTGTCTAATAAATAAGAACCTATCAGGATTTATGAAACTATAGAGAAAGTCTTATGGAATTATAAAATTGGTATGGTGAAATTCCTTTTGAAAAAAAAAACTAGAGGGTATAAAATGGGAGCTTGAAGAGATATGAAGAAGGAATAACCAGAGTTTATTATCAGATGAATTTTTTCCAATTTTGAAAATTAAATTATTTTATATGGGAGAATTTAATACTAGAACCCCTACCATAGTAGGTAAAATAATATAAAAAACTATTACATAATGTGAAATTTAAAGAGCCATTATTCCGGAATTTATTTAATTGTTAGTATTTAATTTAAATTTAACCAAATGAAATTCATTTTTGGATTTTGAACATTAATATTAGCTTCAGATTAATTTTTTGGATTTTTATAATGTTGTTGAATTTTAGGTGAATATTGAAAAAAATAGTTTTTACTAAATATTTAACATTTATAACTTAATAATTATGAAAACTAAACCAAAAAAAATTATAAAATAATTTAATTAGAATAATAAGTTTTTTTGAAGTAAATTTATAATCTTCGAAATACTAATCAGAATTTATAAATGATATTTTTATTATTTTAATAACTTAAGTTGTATTTTCCAAAAAAATGAATTTTTTTTTTGATTTTTTTATTTAATATAATTTTGGTAAAATCTAGATTTGGATTGATTTTATGAAAATTAATTTTATTAATTTTTTATGAAAAATATTGTATTATTGAAATCAATGAAATTGTTAATTTGATCCTACACAGAAATTTAAATATTAAAAATAAATTGTTCTTGAAATGAATTTTTACATGTTACAAGCTCTTATGATAAAATTGAGTTTTCTTACACATATAAAATTTTTATAATTAAAATTTATTTCATATTTTGAATTAATAGGTCCAAATTATTTAATTTTTAAAATATTATTTTGAGCTATTAATGGTAGATTATCTAGATAAAAACTAGTTACCACGATAAAACTATAATGTTAAAAGTGAATATTTTAGGAGTAAAGGACTTAAAAAGGTGATTAAAATATGATTGAAAATGAATAGTTGTGGAACTATCAACCTTATATCATACCCACTAAATTATTTTCCATTTTGAATATAATTGGAATGTGAAATATGTGCACACTTTATATTGAGTCAAAATATTTACAAAAATTTCATTCTCACAACTTATAAAAGGGGAATCTCAAAACCACTCTAATACATATCAAAAATTCAGTTTCATCTAAGAAATATTCCCTTATTCCTTCCCATATAATCATATATCAATATCATAGAATTATTTTAAAAATATATTTTCCTTATCCCTCCCTTTTCAAGGAGTCATCCATGGGAATGTGCAAGTTCGGAACATGAGTACTAATTTTCCCTATTTTCCTAATCCCTCCCTTTTGTGTGTCTGCATGTAAAGACTACCACCTCCAACAAGAATCATGTTTCATTGTCCTCAATTACCTTAAATAGATTTTCTTGAATATTTAATTTAATAAATAATTATGATATTTATAACATATTTTATATTATTAAATGATAAATCATATTATACATTTCTCCCCTTTTATAGAAAATGAAATCATCAACCATGTGTACGTGCGGACTATCGCCTCCTTGGAAAATTGATTTCCAATTTTTTTTTCTTTCCATTGATAATATCATTTCATTGATAGTAATGAGAATTAATTTTATATATAAATATAATTTTTATTAAATTATTAACTTTATTTAATGAAAATTTCACAATATATTAACAATATGAGAAATAATCAATCAGGGCAAATCCAACCTTCCAAAAGATCATTCTAAGAGAAAAAAATTGATATATCCATACTATGTAATAACTTTTTATATGATATTTTATTTATCAAATTATTAAAATTTCTGATAAGTAACACTAAAATCAATAATTAATCTCATTATTCTTATGTTATAATGATATTATAACTAAATCACTTCATATTCATCCATTAATTTCTTGTATGCTCTGGTTTGTGTAGGTATAACCATCAACTTAAAAAATTCTATAAATTATTTCATTGTTGACTATGGGAATTTAGTTTCTAGTAATATATTATATAAATAAATAAATAAATAAATAATTTTAATTCTAGTATAGTAACATTAATATTAAACTCATTAGTTAGTATACCAATGATCATTTGATAATGATCACATTAACATGTTCATCACCGGTGTCATCTTTATGGATCATAACCAAAACTACCTTAGAATGAAATAGTATCTTTATAAATAATTATAAGTAATCAATTGAAACAGGTTTTCTGATCTAGGAATGATGAAATTTGGGAGAATAATGAATAACAACACTTCTATTATGAAACCAGTTCAAACGATCAGGATTAATCCCACCCGATATGGAAATAGATAAAAAATAAATCATATAAATATAAATAATAAGTAAAAATAAAGATGGAAAAATGTTTTAGGAATTAATATTTTTTAAAATAGGTGATTAATATAGTTATTTTCATTATATAATATGTTAGAGTAAATTAATCCAAGTAGGACTGTAGGTAAGGTTTCTTCATCTCAAATTTGAAATACTTGAGACAAGATTGTGTTATACACCATGTTTTCTATTTTATGATGTAATTAATACCCATTAAATATTATTTTATCATGATTCTATCATTATTCATGGAATTTAATGTTTTGTTTTAAATTCTATCCTTATTTTTTGATTTAAAAGGTACTTAAAGCCTTCATAATGCCCAAAAATCCTAAATTTTAGAAAGTCAATTTTTCTGTGGTATTTCTATAAATTCAATATATCTTTTCATACTAGAAATTGGATGTAGCTATGAAAAAAATGCACCTCGAGGTAATCAAACTAGAAAATTTCATTTTGATTATCAGATCAATCTTCACACATTGCACAGTGAGTGATTCTTAGACCACACATCTATCTAGAAACTCCAAATGGATGTTATTTGGATAATTAACATATTCTTAATAAACCTTAATGAAGGATTTTCTTACCATTTATTTAGTATCATACCATTGAAAAATATTAACATAATCAGAAACATTTATTGATATTATAATACTTGAAAATTATACTCTCCACCACCTGATCTTTATTTATTTGATAAGGGTACTTCCTATTACATTAGGAATACCTTATTGTTTCTATATTCATTATGGTATTTTCTCCAATTTAGACACATTATTCCATTTATTGATTGGGAAAAAATTAACAAATCTTTATACTTTCTATTGTAATATGGATAAATATTAATTTTTAAGGAATATTGGTTATGTATTTCATATTTTATTTATTCCAACATATAATAAATGAATTGGACTTAATTAGTGATGGGTTAGGTCTGATATATATACCACTTTAATGAATAAATATGTCTTATGAGATAAACTACCATGGGTAATGGTATACGCCTTACCCATTTAGATATGATGTCTTGGGAAAAATCCTTGACTACATGTTTCTAATGTTTCACATTATGCATCTCATTAGTATGAAATCAGTAATTATTATATATGTTTTTATTTATTATCATGGATATTGTAAGCCCTAAAATTCCTTTGATTTTTCCATCATTTTAAATATTTATTTTTCTATACTTTTTATTTCATTATTATGTTATGGTATCTTTATTTTTAAGCTACTCTTTATTGAGCATCTATGTTCAGCCTTATTTTTAATCTTTTCCCCAGGAAACCTAGAAGATAAAAATAGATAATTTTCAAGGATAATATAAAATATATAATATTTTTCTCGTATTTTTTTTAAAAAATATTTTATATTCTCGTGTTTAATGGAAAAATATCTATGTATCTAGACTACTAAGACTACTATGCTTTTGGATCCTTTAGGAACTATTGAATTTTGTGCCAATAATGAAATATAACCAGTAGATCTATATTTTGGAGACTATATTATATAATTTATATTATAAATGTGGTAAAATGGAAAATATGTAATTTTTAATGTAGGTAAATCATTAGAAAACTATCTATGGAATTTCTAATACTACCAGTGATTATATTCTTGAAATCTTAAAGGAATTTTACTTAAAATGCTTATATTCCCTATAATAATTATATTTTATAGAATCTAGTTTACAAAAACATATATATTCTATATATTAAATTCATTATTTTCAGAAATAGTATTTCTTATTCTCAGAAGAAACTAGGGGCCTAAATGATTGTAAATGATGTAATACATCTTTATGGAAGTCAGATGAATATGTTACACCATAGTATATGCTAAACAATTTATGGAACCTTACATTGATTTATGGGATCAAAAATATTTTCATGTGTGAGGAAATATCAACTAATCTGTGATGGAATGATACTGATAAAATTATGGATAATGATGAGTTGGTTTATCCTACAGGTGGGTTAACGTAGTGTAAATTTTATGCATGGTATCCTGAATTTTTAACTATGGTGTATAATTTATGGTCGGTTCTATCATGTGGTTGTTTTAATAAATTTTTTAGATGATCACATTATATACCACATATTAAATTTTAATTCATACTTATTACATTCCTCTATATATTTGTTGGAAAAAATGATTCAGTTTCTTAAGAATACTCATATCTATACCATCTAATCTTGTAAATGATATAGATGTGTACATGCATAATTTAATAAAAGATTTTAAAAATGTTTGAAATGTCGGTGTGTGAAAAAATGATTCTTGTTTTAAAGACATATTTGAGATGTGATCTATGGTTTTGTGGAAGATAAAATATTTTCTTTTTTATGTAATGATTTCTAGATAGAGCATCAAGGGAAACCTGTATTATCCTATTTTCATAAAGGATACATGCTATAGGAGAATTTAGTGTCATTTTTGTTTCATTTTAATGGGACATAATCAATTAATTCCCATGGTTCCTCCATGTAGGAATAATAGTTTAGGGTTTTATAATTTCAATGAGACTAAGAATCAACCAAATCATATTTATGGAATTGATGTGCTTAAAGAATTAAAAGATGTAAAAAATTTATTTGGGAAAGGCCAAAAAATAAAAAAAAAGGAATAATTTTTTCACTGAATTCAAATAAAATTGGATGAAGAAAATAATACTATTTGATTTTCTTTATTAGTCAAACAATTTTTTACATCATTATTTAGATTTAATTCACCTGGTGGATTGGTGTATCAAACTAGAACCGTATCTTGTGTATAAATATGAAAATAAATGTAAAGGTAAATGTCTTTTTATATGATAAATACTCTATGGGAAAATAATTTTATGGAATTAATATTGGAAATCAAGGTTCCTGATGGTTATTCAATAATTATATCAAAACGGGTCAATAGAAGTGAGTTGAAACTAAAATCTATTAAATACAATACTTCCACATCTTCCATCATGAATTTATTACAATAGAAATACCACATTTAATTACTAGTAATATAGTGGTGAAATTTATTCTGTTGGAAAGTTTTTATAGATATCCATGTTCTAAAATGTTGTCCAAGTCTTTCATGAAAAAAATGTTAGAAGAAGAACCATTAATTTTGTGTGAGTTAATGAAAATGTATCCTCCATATTTTTTCACTTACATGTTTCATCTAATTCACTATATTTAAACAGAAAAAATATTGGTGGCCTATTTATTTTCATTATATGTATCCAATATAAATGAATAAATTCAAAATGATTTCTTATGTTTGGAATAATAATCATCTTAAAAGTTCTATTTTTAATGTTTACTTGGAATAATAATATTTGGATTTCTACTCAATATATTTGGGTGATGTGATCACAAGATGTAACCAATCAATGAGAAATGTAAAAGTGAAGTATTAGAAAATTGAACCTGGTTTCCTTTCACATCCCCAAACATGGGTAATTCCCAGATCATATACATTGGATAAATTATTCCTTGAAAACCATAAGATGTAACATCTTCTATACTTTTTAAAATTTTATTTTTTAATGACTATATCAAGTAAGTAATTTGAACACATATATTTTATCTCATACTGAGAAGTTTCAATTATATATTTAAAATATATTATCTTTTTTATCTTGGGAACATAAGGAAATACATCTATAACTCATCACTCATTACATTTAAGAAGGTAACAAACTTTTCATAGAAAATTGTATCAAATTTGGTTCAAAAAAAGGTCAAAATATAATTTTAATAATAATAAAAAATAAATCTTTTTATATTTTTAATATTCATTTATATGTTATATATTGAGTTTACATATTGACAATGTATCAGAAAAGTAATATAATTATATCTTGGTCCCAATTATTTTGTTCATGAAAGAAAATCGGTGGTCATCAATGGGTAAAAATTTGTTATAACAGACAGATCCATGAACATGATAACTCAACATGATGACATTATGTTATGTTTAGTTACATACTATTTTGGAAGTGAATTGAATAGTATACCTTGATATAAAAATTTATCTTATTATGGAGTGGTTGAGAAAATATTAATATTGTATTATTTCACCCATGGTTATGTAACTATAATGAAATGAAAGTGGTTTGATTTCATGATTCAAGATGACACATTTATTGACTACAATGGATTTAGATTTATTGACCTCACTCACTATGAGCCACATATTTTGGAATAAATAGTGAAAATAGTATTTTTTGTGAAAGTTCATCTGAGACCTGAATTCGATGTCATTAGTGAAGTAATCCAAAAGAATATTTTTTATGATTGTGGGGATTAATTTGAAACCATTAAATCCCCCATTAGTATTGATCAATATATCTTTTTTTATAACTCAAATCATATAATGTCTATAGTTGATTATGAACCTCATGTACTATTGGGTAATATAAATAAGAAACCATATGTTATCTTAGTTTATTCAGTTTTTTTCCTTGTGACTTGCATATTCATTCAATTAATGTTTCATTATTTTGGGTTCATTTTGTAAATAATAAACTGAATTAATTCTTTGTTTTTTATTAGAGTTTAGAAGCATAAACCAAAATAACATTCATCATTTCTCTTTACATAATAATAGTTGGGTCTACTTTATATCAATTAATTTTCATATCAATGAATATTTGAATTATTTTACAATTTTTTATAGATCAAATTACCATGTTTAATTTTTTATTTTTTATTAATTATAATTTTATATAGTCCATTCAAACCACTCAACCTAAACTTAATGGAATCAGAGAAGAATAAAGTCAAATTCTGAATTGATTTATGTTTAAAAATTGTCCTAAAACAAAAATAGTCATAAAAATGTATACATCAATAAAAAAAAGTCATAAAACAAACTCAAAAAATATAAATACTGAATGAGTTAGCTAAAAAACTAAATTTTAGTGCCAATTTCTTCTCATCTCAAATCTCTGAGAGCCCTATTACCCAATGACTTTAATGGTAACCAAGAAACATAAAACAATTTTTTTTAATTGGTTATATAATGAAACAAAATAAAAATGAGGACATTTTATTTTTAAATGGTTATATATATAAATCCAAAACAATAGCTTTAGTGTCTTTTAGCACATAAGAAGAGGAAAATGAGAGGTTTGTTATGAATAAAAACTTTATAACACAGACTCAATTTTATACAAAAGAATTAAAAAGAAAAATGGAAGAAATAGAGATAATGAAATGACATATAAATCAATTACAACGAGTGGCACAAAATAGCTCATGTGAAGACACAATAGTACCCAATAGTACATAGAACCTTATAGGGGTGTATTTATAACATATGGTGGTCTCATTATGGTATTGGAGGTTTTGGGATCCTAATAGAGCCTTTGAGAGGTGAAAAATGATGAAGGTGATAAGAAAAATTACCTTCTTTCACTTCTTTGAAAAAGTCCACCATCTAGTCTCTAGGGTTCACTGGATGGTCGATGCGTCTCACCAGCTATCTGGTGGGTGATCTAGAGAGAGGGTGCTTCTGTTTTCCTCACCAGATGGTTAGTGGTTAGCTTTAGTTATCCAGTGGAGTATCCCAAATCTTCCTTTCAAAATGGACCTCCAAAGGCCTCTTTGATCCATCAATTGATTGGTTGACTTCCTATGTTTAAATCCAAAGATAATAACTAGAATAATATCAAATAAAATGGTAAAAATAATAATTGGTGTTTTTATTCATTAAAATATTTGAGAAAATGAGAAATACAGAAAAAATAAACCAAATAACCTAACCCATAACGAACCAAATGACCTAAACTAAATGAAAAAACTCAACAACATGACCATGAAATGAACTAAATAACCAAATAACCAAATAACCTAATCTAAACTGAATTGGACCAAATAGAATCATCAAGAAGAAACAAATATCATATCTATATTAATAATTCTCATTATTATGTGTTGCTCATTTTATTTAATTAGTACTAAATTTATAATTAAATATAAATTTATTTCCCAAATAGGAAATGAATAATATTAAAGAAATACTAAGGAATATAATGTCTGAAAATGATCGTTGTGTGTGAGGGTTGGGCATTTATCCTCCGGTTCCTCATGTGAGTATATTATTTCATATATATATATATATCAATTAAAAAACATATAACTTAATTTAATTATTTATTTTTAAATTTTATTCAGGTTCCACAATCCTGGGGACAACGGTTCACCAGTGGTGACATGCCTACCAATTCTTCACTATAATTTTTTTTGATGATGAAGATGTGAGGGTTGCATTACTGATGGAATTAGGTGATCTATGCAGAGAATATAATCATGAGATATATAATGGATATAATTATCGAGTTTTCTCATATTAAGAGGATATAATAACTCTCTATGAGAGTCCAATAACATATTACTATGAAATGGTTACTTATTGTATGAGTGAAAAGTTCAAGTTATTTTTAAAATTTAGTGTTTTTTATTAAAATTGATTATGATTAATATTAGTAATTAATTTAGTTTTTTTCATTTTATTTTCAAGGATTCATAAAAAAAATAATAAATAAAGGATTCTATTATTATTTTTACATAATTTGTGGAATATATTATGTTGGAGAATGATAAAAAATTGGTATATTTCATGTACAATTGAGTTTAATTAGGTACCAAAAGAAATATACCAAAACCTAATAAAAACTAAATCACTAAAAATAACTTGATAAAAATCAAATAAAAGTTAATCAAATCAAATTAAACTAAAAAGTAACAAACCAAACATAACTATCATGAACAGATTGTATCAATGAAGAACTAAACCATACCAAATCAAACTGACATGACTCATCCCAAATCATACTAAAATGACATGATATAATACAATGAGTCATAAAATGAAGAAAGATTAATTCAAATGGCTCAAAACAAAATTAAATGAATCAAAATAATCTAATGTGACCAATATTGAATCCAATAAAAATGATCTAAATAAATCCATTCCCAATGGAATGAAATAAAAATGAATAGAAATGAATTAAATAAATTTAATCATAACTGAACTAACTCAAACTAAAATAAACCTAATAAAGTCACCAAAAATGTATAAATATTACATGAAAACTATAAAAATCATATAGTTTTTAAACTATTTACAATTTGTAAATAGTTAATAAACATCCTGAAAATTTTATTCAAACATTTTCAAAATAGTTTACAAAATAACATGTAAATAGTTTTTAAAGTGCTTGTAATTTTTTTTACCAAGAATACAACCCATAAAAAATTAATTCATAATTTTAATGTCAATATAAATAAAAAAATAAAGATTATAAATCATAAAGACTCAAAAAAATAACTATATTTTAAATATTTTCCATCAAAAACCTCAACATCCCTTAGAATTTCAATCAAACATGACAACCTCAATACCCGAACCCACGATTCTCATCTCAAGGGTACTGAATAAAATATAAATAATATATTCACATTTTTAAACCCTATATTACCATAATTAAATCCATATAAGAATGAAACTAGTCATTCATCAAATAAGATACTTCAATATTCTGTTTAAACCTTAAACATCCATCAAAAGGGATTAAATCTATAATAACCACCCCAACCAAAATAATGCCACAAAACACTATCCAATGAAACCATATATAATTTTTTTATCATAAATAATATGTTCCCAACATAAGTCCCAAAATCAACACTATCATTCCAGATGACATAAAATTAAAAAAATTTATTTTATAACCAAACACAACCTAACAAGTCAATCACTAATCAAATAAAGAAAATACAACAAAATCACACCAAAAAGTAACCATAGAAAAAAATAAATTAGTTCGAAACCTCCCAATAGAGAATCGTTGAAAAAATGGTTCCAACCACAAAAATATTAATATCTCATATAAAACATATTAATTAATCCAAAAAAATTATATTCTATAATATGAAATAATTTTTAATATATAAATCACAAAACACCTTTCTTTGATTTATAAATCCTTGTTTTGAAGTAACACATTAATTTAAAATTCCAAATTTATAAAATGATCTCATTTTAAATTGATATGAATATATGCATAATATTAGATAAATATTGGATTTATCTTTAATAGTTTAAAACACTACCCTGATACACATTATTTGGGATAAATTAAATCACCAACTCATTTGGAAACACTTATAACACAAAACCATTCCTTTTTCATCACCCAATAACCAAAAGAATAATGTTTTTAAATGTACTACATATGTAAATTAAATACTCAATACAATATTTTTAATAATTTTTTCTCATATTCAATTTCATTTTTAGCATACGGTATTGATCATTGAAGGATGTGTGTCGTGTGAAGAATATTATTCTGAAGTAGAAATAAGAAATATGGGATTTTAGTAAATGAAATGGAACAAGATAATATTATACATTTTATTATGTTAGTTTAAAATTTTAATGTATATTTTTTTAAAAACTAAAACTTTTATAAGTAACAATAGAGTTATTTAGAGGCCCATGATGTGAATGGTGATGAAAAATTCCGGATAGGTGATTGTTTAAGATAGATATTATGTGATGAGAACCATGGAAGTGTTCACTATTGATCTGGTAATGGTATTCTAACCATTAGGTATTGTCCCACTTCAATGGACACTAAAATCTATGATATCTCTAAGTTTCAAGAGGCCCATTAAAAGGATGTATATGCCCATATAGAGGGTGTAGAGGCCAAAAAATATCCATGAAAGAGTTTGAATTAAGTAAAAAGGCATATGACCACTTTCTGAAATCTACTAGATCTTTGTGCCCATAAATTCCACCAAATACCACTGCACTTTTTAATACTTGTGTTTCTTCATTGAAATCCTTATATGATGCACCAAGAAAAGGGGTGAATATATTAGGGTTGGTGGGGAGATGAATTACCTAGTGGTGATGATGATGAAGGTGTAAAAGGTCATAATTCTTGTGAGGATACTTGTGAAGACAGTGATGACCATGATGGTACTAGTTGTCATGAAGTAGATATTGATCCCCAAAATTTTGACATGATTCTTATAAAAAAACATGGGTGGTATTTTTTAATGGGAAAAAATTATATATGTGTTTTTTATATTATTAATTGATTAAATATGAATTATAAAATATAATTTTATGTATTAAATGTGTATTTTTTATGGTTTTAAATATAATTTTTTTATTCTATTTCATGATATATTTTTTGAATGTCACTTGAGGTTTTGGGGAACGGTGTTTCAGAGTTGGGTGCAGTGGAAATCAATACCATCTATTTGAAAATATTTAGAATAACATAAATATCCACATTTTATAGATATTGTTTGTTAACCCAAATTTGACCCCCACCATACTGATGGTCCTCAAAAATATTGGTATAGGGCAATCCCAAAGACAAGTATACCAACAGTTTTGGGAACCATTAGTATAGGATATACCAATGGTCCCCATAGCTATATAATTGGTTGAGAACGGTTGATATAGATTCATTTTCTTGTAGTGTGTATAGTTTATTTTGTCTTATTTTATATTATTTTTTATTATATTATGTTCCAATAATTTTGGATTTTAATTAAAAAAATTGGAAAGTATTTGGGTGGTGCATGGAATGATCACATTAATGAGTAATCAGGTTGAAACCATGCATTTAGGTATGTTAAGGGGAGTTTCCATTTGGTATAGTTTATGAAAAACTATTTAAATTATATTGGGTCCTAGGGGAAACCATGTGATATATTCATCGTTTTTTACTTTTTGTCACACAGTTTCTGAATAGTTTGATAAACCATATAGGATAACTTTGTAGGTTACCCTAGAAATTTAATTAACATAATTAACATATATTACCTCCCATAATTTAAAACCTAACCCACCCCACCCCAGTATAATCACATGTTTTGAACCGGACAAATAATTCTACTATAATTGGATTTTTTTTTGTTTGCCGTACATTCCATTTTTTAAACCAATATTCCGAATGTTTTTTTTCGATAGATGGAGCACTAAACTGTGTTTTTTAAAGAAATTAAATTAAATTAAATTAAAAATAATAAAATAAATAAAATAAATTTATTATAATAATAATAATATGTTTATTATGTTTATTATTATGATGATGAAGATTATTATTATTATTATAATTATTCAATTTATGATTTAATAAACAAAAGAGGGATATCTCCCACCTGTGTCTTTTTAAACTCATGATGAAACACCCCCAAGGTCTCCCATGGTGTGTGCGAGCACCCTCATACACCCTCGCTCTCCCTTACCTCCCTATATCATGTGACCCCTCGGTCGAACCTCCCTACGGCACATGACCCCCACGGCCGAACCTCCCCCGGTTGGACCTCCCTATGGCGCATGACCCCCCTCAGCTGAACCTAATTTTGTGATGATGTAACCCTAGTTTCATGTTGATTCTTGTCCGAATATCCAAGTTAATCCCTTATCCTCCTTTCTCCTTCTTCTTTTGTCCAATTTCTGGTCTCCCCATTTCCCTATTGTGTTCGACTAAAACCCTAGGTTAAGGGTGAATCTGTATTTTGGTTTTCCTTATGATGTTGGTTCTGAGAACGGTTGTTAAGGACTACATTTTTCATATTCTGGAAACCAGTGCTGAAGGCTAAGCGGTTCATATCTTCTCCTATTTCTTTTCATCAAATTAGGGTAAGGGTTTCCTCCAATATTCATCATTACTTAATTTATATTTGTGGTTTTCATAGTTTTGAGGTTACCAGTATTTTTTCTTTAATTGTGTGGAACTTGTCGCAGATGTTTTGGGTTACCACTGCTATAATTGGTAGTGTTTCACTTCCACCTCATCATTTCACACCTTCTAATTTAGGGTCTTTAATGTTGTATTAATTATTATAATTTTATCATGGTGTGTTGGTTCTTTCCATAATGTTTTAAGTTATTAATATATATTTTTATAGAGAATTTGAATAGCTTTGAGGGTGTGAACACACATACATAGGTATGTATATATATATTTATTTATTTATTCTTCAAACATATTCCCTTATGGGTAGGGGAAAATTTATTTTGGATTACAGGATATATATATATATATATAATATATATATAGATGAATGTATGTGTTTCCTAGGTTGGGGAAATTTAGAGTGGTTGTAGCCAAATATTCCAAGCGTTGAGTGCTAACTTGGTCTAATTCTTAAGATATGATCCCTTCATTTGCCTTTAATTTAATAATGATTTAAATTTCATTGGTTTTCTACTTGAGTTAAATATTCTTTAGCTACTAGATAAAAGGTACATTGAGAAAGTGAATTATTTTTTCCTAAATGAGTTATTTAGTCATGATATATGTTTTGTTTGAAAAACAATTCATGGTTTCTTAATAAAACCCCTCCAATATAGGTGCGTTGTTTACGAAAACTCACTATAATGATTTATGATTCTTTTTACCTTTCATGGATTATTGCATTTGATTAGTTATAAATGATTTTTAGAACAAATGTTAAATATAATTAAATGAATTTTTTGATAAAACAATGTCATGTTTTTATAATAAAACATCTCCAATGGAGGTGAAATGTCTTATAAGAGAAAAATTAGTGATTAGACTTTTATGATTTATTGACTTATTGCATTGACGTTACTTATACTTTTTCTTTTATGTATAAAGTTACATGTTTAGTACATGGTTTATTTTGTGTTATTAAAAGGAGTCTCCCTTTTATTTATATAATTGTTAAGTGAATCAAGACAACTTATAAGTGCTTGCCCCATCATTTAATTGAAATTAAAAGTGCTAGTGTTTTCCCCAATCCAATGACACCTCTTAAGTGTTCGTTAATCTTATTAAAAGGATTTGTATTGCTCTAGTAATTTTATGGAATGTCATTACATAAATATATATTTGATTATGTGTTCTGATATGTTCTTTAAATAATGATTCACTTGATGTGGTCCGGGAGATATCATGAGCTCCGTATCATTGATGGACTCTTATGCTTGGGTGTTTATACGACGATTCATTGGGGGTGATGCTTTGTCTTGCTAGGTTAGGGCTTCCCATGTAGTTTATTATACTCTTGAGTGATACCGGTACCCTAGGGGAGAAACCATGGACGAACCCATTGGCAAGTTGGTTATTCCATGCCTTGGGTGATACTCAGTCCTTTAGTTAGATACCTAGGATAGACCTAGAGTCACCATGCCTTAAGTGATACTTGGGATTCCAAAAGGATCGTCTTGGACAAACTTGGTGGTTTTGGATTACAAAAAATGTACTTTAGCTAAACCTGAGATTTTTTTGATTACCAGGGACAGGCTCAAACCCCACCATAAGATTTGATTGATTCATTTTCTAGTTTCACATAAGGTTCATTATTATTACCCTTATTGTTATGAATTTCTTTTTAGAATTTGGCATGATACGTTTACTTAATGGAATGTTATTATGTATATATATATGTATTTCCTTGTGATATATGCCTTTATTGTAGTTTTCATTGGGACCTATCTCACTTGATGTGGTTGGGGTGAGAGCATGGGTTTTATATTAAGGACTCGTGGATGGAATCCCATGCTCGGAATGTCATACCACGATGTGTCAGGGCGATTCTTTGGATTGCCTGGAAAGGGATCCCCAGATGGTTTATTATACTCCTAAGTGATATTGGTTCCCTATGGGATCCATTGTGGATATAAAAATTGGAAAGATGGATTTTACATTCCTTCAGTGATACTTGTTCCTATAGTGATATAATAAGAACATACTGAGAGTCACCATACCTCAAGTGATACTTGGGATTCTGAAAGGATCTCCTTGGACGGACGCAGTGGTATTGGATTATATTGGATATATCATAGTAATACATGGGATTCTTCTTATATCACTAGGGATGGGCTCAGACACCACCTCTAGATTTTACAGATTGTTTGATTGATTGTATAGAATAGATATTCATCCTTAATTATTTCTTTGAATAGCCTATTCACGTGTGATGTTCCTATTTTATTCTTTAACATACTTGTATAATGAATTGGGAATGTGAAATTCATGCTAATGTATAGGCTTGGAATCTTATTCTTCTACTACCTTGGTTGGATCATCTGTATTGTCACATGTTTATGTATTATGAATTTC
This sequence comes from Viscum album, assembly GCA_963277665.1. Classification (NCBI taxonomy): domain Eukaryota; kingdom Viridiplantae; phylum Streptophyta; class Magnoliopsida; order Santalales; family Viscaceae; genus Viscum; species Viscum album. Next base: position 685,052,341 of record OY728142.1, on the reverse strand, counting down.
ACATGTACCTCTTTTCAGGCACCTGGCTTTGGCCAAAGCATGTGGTATGAGATGGGGGTCCTTTTAGGAACCCAAACCAATGTGTTTTTATTTTACATGTTATTACTCTGTGCTTACTATATATGGAACACTGTTTGAATTTATATTGCATTATCTAAATTTTTCTAGACATCATTGGTGTTGGCCTATTGAGATTTATGTCTCACACCCAACTCAGGACACCATTGCACTAGGGTACCCGAGAAGTCCTTCATGCTTGTAGGTCTTTGTATTCATTACTTATGTTGTACTTATTTTCTTGTACGTGGTAGTTAGAAGAATAGGATCGAGATGATAATAAATGTGGTCATGGAACTAGTAATTGGGAAGTAACTCTATTATTGCAATGTATTTCTATTTTTATTTCTTTTTTCTTTTACTTTTAATATCATCAGTCATACATTAAGTGTTTTAAATTGGCATTGGCCATATTTTATATTAAGTTTTTATTATATTATTATTACACTATTTAACCTTTTATTTACTATTCTTATGTTGTTGTCTAGTGTTTATATTATGTTATACCATTTTATACCCTGATCTATGAGGGAATAGTCTCCCCGCAAACACACCCTAGGACCTCACTAATAGTTTATAGCCTTTGGAATTTTGGGAGATGCACTTAAGGTCATGTGACCCATCTATCCGGCTACCATAATAGTGGACAGTCATGCCGGGTAGTTACAAAGTGGTATCATAGGTTATTTTCATTTTTATTACTATTGTGGGTTGGTAGATAGTGGACAAAGAATGTGTCGATGCATGGTTAATAGTCATGTCTGGAACCGATCACCTAACATATGGGAAATGACCAAGTTTCAAGGGCTCGTAATTGATGTTCATAATTTTTTATTTCAGTTAATGTGATTTCACCTTGAGTGAATGGTTTATTTTTTAATTCTTATCGATTAATGAGATTCATTTATTTTACCCTTTTCCTAGTAAGGTAAGGAAGAATCATTACATGATTCATTATAGTCACATAGATATTCACATGTCATGCATATTCCATGCCATGTAGTTTTATATGTAGGATGCTTGCTGTTTTTGATTGTGTGCCTTGAGTAATATGCCATGTTTTTATTTTCATTATAATGATTTGTTATATAACATGCTTAGGTGTTAATATTCCAAGATTTTTTGTCGATAGCATGCCTTCTATGTGTTAGAATCTAATGATGAAATGCAATTTTTTTAATTTAATTGATTGCATGGGCCAATGTGTTTTGATTTTATTTAAATTGGATCAAATTTTCAACTTATAAAGTGTATGGAGCTTCATAAATTAGAAAATGAAATTCCATATCACTAAACTATTAAAATTGACCATGTTATATTTTTAAATGGTCTGAATGTAATACCATTTAAATTTTAATCTGAAATAAATTGTTTAACCTTATAAATGCACAACTAGGGCCCATCTAGGTCTTTTATAGTCATGATTCTTATGGGATGACCCATTTGGGTGTTTTTAATTTCAACAATTAATATATTTGTATTGGGTTTCTTTATGAAGAACCCATGTTGGCTTAATGGGACCCTTATAGGTCACCTTATCTGTTAAAAATAATTTATATGACAAATTTCATAATAAATATGGGATGATAATAAATGTTAATTGGTTAAAATGATGTTTAATAAGACTTTCCTATTTTTTTGAGCTGCTAACTAAATCAAGTCACCATGTGATTTTTTTTAAATCGGTATTGATTTCTTTTTTCTAAAACATTTAAAATTTTAGAGATTAAAATGTGATTAAATTTAAAAGGATTTGAAAGGGAACCCTAAAAGGTTTCCTTTGTTTAAAACCCTTGTGTAAAGGTAGTTTAAGTTTCTCCTTGAACTTCCTTGGAATAGAGCTGTAAGTGTCTTCCATAAGTTTCATATCTTTAGAAATTCCTTTAATGATTGCCTCTTGAGTCTACTGAATTTTGTAGGCCGGACATCATTATGTGTTTACACTTTTTTTGAGACCACTTTGTGTATAAGGTTTTATTTATTTTTAATAGTTTTCAATGAAGATAAAAATTAAGGAATCAAGAACAAATCCAATGAAATGTTGAAATTGTGAGGTATCATTCATCTGAAAATGATTGAAGAAGAATGAGGATTCAAATAAGACCATGAAATTCTTCATGATTTCATGATAACCATCCAAGATCATACTTGAAGAATTGAATCATATTATTTTCATGAACTAGGGAATGATGGATCAAGAAGAAGAGATAGTATGGAAGGTCTTGTCATTCTAAGATGGTCATGCATTTCACATTACCTCTAAATCATACGATGATTTTCTGATTTTTATTTAACAAATATAATACGTCAATAGAAAAATTGATACAAGCCTTATGAAGGTAAGGGGGGGTAAAGGTGATGACATTCATATATAGTTTTCGTTGAAAGGAAAGATGCTGGTGAAAGAAAGAAACATTATAGTAGTTTCCTTGGAAACTCTGATGGTGCTAAAGATGATCTATCGAAGGATATATATCATGATAGTGGAGTTTGTGGTGAAAGAATAAGATTTGTTGAAGAATCCAAATTGCAGAAAAGAAGCATGAAGGTTATGTCTAAAGCATATATTGAAGGTGGAGCTGTTCTCCAGAGTTTGGAAAATTTTTGGGCCTTAAAATTAGAAGATGAGGACATGTGTTTTTAGTAGAGAAAGTTTATTGATAAATTCAATGGGTTTTGAATAGTTGTGCGCAATTGATATTTCAGGATTAGAACATCAAAATTTGGAAAAGTCATGGAGTGTGAAAAAAATTGGGAAAAGTGCACAAAAAACGAGGTTGCACAAAATATTGGTTCTGTGCACAATATAGAATGTTGTTTCAAATTTTACACGCAATTGGAGTTTTGAGATCGGAATGGAGAAAAATGGAAAAGGCATGAAGTGTGCTAAAAAATCAAGAAAGTACGCAAAATGTGATGTCGTGTGAAAGAGTTTTTACACGCTTGAAAAGGGTTTTACGCACAGATTAGTTTTTTTCATGCAGGGTTAAAAATACCAATAAATAAAAGGTGACCTCATCTCATTTTTCAAGGGGATTGACACTTAGAAAAGTTCCGAGCTCTGACGTTGGGAGAAATTGAAGTATAGAGTGGTGCGTGAAAAGAAGAAGTGTTGCGTGAAAATGAAAGTGGTGCGTGAAAAAGGGAAGTTCTACGTGAAAAAGAAGAGTTTCACGTAAGGTTTTCTTTGTGTCAAAGGGTATTTTTATGTGCAAGGTTTAAATTTTATTTGCAAGACACATAGAAGTGTGCGCATTAAATTTGGGGGTCCCACTGGCCTTTGACAGGTTCTTAGCATTCTTAAAGCAGCTTCTCAATGAAGGAAGTACTGTGAACCATTCAGTTTTATGAGGAGAAGTAGTACCGAACACACACAACTGGTGTTTAACAACCTCTTTGTGCTTTGCAAAGAGAAGTTGAACAATACGTGCAACTAAACTCAGATCTGCATAGAAATAACGAAGTATACTGATACACTTTTGTGTTGGTAATGGTAATTGAAGGAAGAGAAGAAAGAGAAGAACAGAGTGTTCCCAACTGAAGATTGTGAATTATTCAGGGTAGTACAATTGTGATGATTCTTTTCTGAGATGATCTTTATTAAATGAAAAATCACAAAGGATTTTGTGATTTTATCTAATTGGAGAAGAAAGAGATTTAGTTCATTCAGTTATTACACTAAAGGAGAAGATTGAATACAAACGAGCATCAATTCCGGACTCTGATGCAAGCAATGTCTCATGCTGAATAGGAGACAAATACTTCCATGCTTATCTGTTAAAGTGACCATCAAGTCGATAAATTGAGTTTGTGTATCGTCCGGACCCAGGAGCCACTGAACAGTGCTCCGAGCCGTTTGGTCACAAGCCCTCAAGCGCGCCTCCCCGTATGCTAGAGGGTGTTGACTAGCAGCAAGGGTCTTGTAAGTCAGTCTTGGGGAGACTATACCCTCTGTTATCAGAATGAAATACCAACGGAAGTAACCAAGAAATAGAGGAAACACAAATAAATATAATAGAAGAAATGTTACTAGAATAACCAAAACAGAAAATACAATACTCAACTGAAAGGTAAAACATGATATTACAATGCAAGTGCCAAGTGTCCACAACGAAACTGAAGTAAATAAACAACGAACCCCAAAGGATCTTGAACCATGTCTGGCTCCCTCAACCATGATCCATCCCCAACTTAGACATCTTACCAGGGATCTTTCCCTTATCCTGTCCTTCAATGAAAAAGTCTATTCGCGTACCGATCAGGCATCCCGATTAGGGTGTGAGTATGACTCAGTAGGTCACCACCAACAGTGTAAAAAACAATCCAGTAAAAAGCATTGTATGCAGTTACATTACTAATAAAGTAAGGAGATTGAGGAGACAATTTCCATTTATCCAATTCACCTTTATTTAATAACTTAAACACCCAAGTTCCCAAGAACCCCCAAAACACAATACCTGCTTCGGCCCGTGTTAGAGCCTAAACTATTTTCCAACTCAATTTATAATCCTTAAGTAATAATATCAAGTTATATAATAGCCAAAAGGAATCATAGTACCAAATAAATTAAAGAGTGTAGAACTTCATTTCTAGCACACATGCGAGTATTTGGAGCATTAGTCCAAGAGTGTAGAACTTCATTTCTAGCACACATGCGAGTATTTGGAGCATTAGTCCATGTCTCACAACCCGATGGGTATTTGGAGCATCCGTCATTGTCCCATAAAATATCAAATTCAGGCATGTCATTGGTTCTAGAATGTCATGTCTAAAACCTGTGTGGGTATTAGGAGCATCAGTCCGTGTCCCACAATCATTTTTCAAAACAAATAACCAATTCACATATACAACCATATTCAAATGATTAATCATCTTTATCCTTCCATCATAACTCTCACCCATATTCAACCTGATCCACAATTCACAAAGAACCGCTTAACCAAACCAGAAATTAATTATTTATGCCATGAAATGTATAAAAATTCATATGCATAACAAGATGAGACCATGGGACTGGATTTAGACCATGTACCTCGATTTATTGACGGAATTTAGCCCAATGAGAACCCCAAAATCCGAGCAGCACAGCATTGTCAATCAAGTTCTGGATCTAAATCCTTAAAACCAAAAAATTAAGATGAAAGGCATTATGATCTTCCAAAACTAGATCAAGATCCACCATCCTAGATCTATACCTCACTCATAGGTTTTGATCCACGGAAACGATGGAAATTCCCCATGAAAAGATCAAGGAAAGACAGGGGAAAGAACGGAAGAAACAACAGGATGAAATCTACTTACCGAAAGAAGAGCGGATCTTCAATCCAAGCCTTCAATCTTGAGAAAAGGTGTTTGGATCACCTTGGAATCCCTCCAAGAGGCTTTTCAAACACCTAGAAATTTCCAAGCCCGATCCAAGGTCAGAAAATAAAGAAGTCCACGAGTTCGGGTGGTTTTAAAAAGGATTTTTGGAATTAAAAACTGCACGCACGGTTTCCTGGACAGTGGGGCACAGTTTTTCAAACTGTTCCCAAATCGTACAGAAATCACTGTCTAGAGATGCATGGTCTTCATGGTTTGGTTGCACGGTTTTTCAAACCATGCGTAAACCGTGTGTACCTCTCTGTCCAGTTCTGCTTGGTTGGCACGGTTTGGTGGCATGGTTTTTCAAACCGTGCACAAACCGTGCACAACCCAATGCCCTTTTGTTTTACTTAAAAGTTCACCCAAATGCACCCCAAGTCACTAATCCAAAATAGAGGTGCATAAAAACATCAAAAAGTACATGAAAATGTGCCTATGATTGGCTCCAAAAAGGTCGGGATCTTAAAATCTCCCCACCTTATAACAGCTCGTCCTCGAGCTGCACTCTTGAACTTCTATGAGAATCCAAGCTAAAAATATTGGGCCACTGAGCCCGCATAAATTCCTCCCTTTCCCATGTCTCTTCCTACACACGTCCATGTTTCCATAAGACATGAACTATCGGTACATTTTTCCCCTCAACACCTTCTCACTGTGATCCAACACACGTATCAGATGCTCCTCAATGGAAACATCTATCTTAAGCTCAACATCATTTATATTGATCACATGAGAAGGGTCGGGGTGATCCCGTCATAGTTGTGATACATGGAAAACATCATTCATAGAACTATATTTCCATGGAAGAGCCAATCGGAATGCTTCCGGCCCGATTCTCTCCACAATCTCAAAAGGTCCATCAAATATGGGTGCTAACTTTCCCTGAATTCGTGTCATCTGTTGAACCAACCTAGGGGACACCCGAAGGAATACACGATCCACGTCTGTAAACTTTAGGGGTCACCTCCTTTTATCAGAATAGGATTTCTGCCTACTTTGAGTTGTATCCATACGTTTCCTAATCAACTGAAGCTACTCTATCGTCTCCTGCGTGAGACTCGGTCCCAACAACTCTGACTCACTCACTTCCATCTATCATAGAGTTGTTCTACATGTCCTACCATAAAGAACCTCGTATAGTTCCATCGATATAGTTTCCTGATAACTGTTATTATAGGAAAACTCTACTAAATCTAGGTGCTTCTCCCATGAACCACCGAAGTCAAGTACACACTCTCTCAACATATCCTCAAGCACTTTTATAGTACACTCTGATTGTCCATCTGTTTGTGGATAGAAAGCCGTACTCAATAAAACTTGCGTACCAAGTTCCTTTTTCACGACATTCTAGAAGCACGACGTAAACCGTGAATCACGATCCAAATCTATAGTTCGTGCCACCCCGTGAAATCGATCTATATTATGTAAATATAGCTCTCCCAACTACTCATCTGTAAAAGTTTCCCTTATAGGCAAGAAATGTGCTACCTTTTTCAATCGATCTACAATGACCCAAACAAAATCATTCTTCCTAAGTGTTTTAGGAAGACCTATCACACAGTCCATGGTCACTTCATCCCACTTACATTCTAGGATGGACAAAGGTTCTAGTAAACCTCTAGGTCATTGATGCTCCACCTTCTCCTACTGACAGGTGAAGCATCGTGACACAAACCCAGATATCTTCTTCTTCATTCCTGGCCACCAAAACTATCATTGCAGGACATGGTAAATTTTAGTCACAATAGGATGCACCGACCATCTTGAGGCATAAAATTCCCGCATGAGCTCCTCTCACATGCTCGTAGGAACAACAACCCGATTATTCATATAAATGACATCATCTTCATCTATACTTCAGTCCGAAGGTGTCTCCTCGCCTTAAAAATTTTCCATCAAGGCCAAGCAATCTGTATCCCCAAATTTCTTGTCCCTGATCTATATCAAGAGTGTAGACTCCCCTGCAACTGCACGAGTGTCATCTTCTCTTGTCTCTCCTGAACCACAATGTGTATTTTAGCAGGCAACGACATCATCCTCCACTCAGCACTAGATTCCTCGACAATCTGAGTCTGAGTATTCCTACTCAAAGCATCACCCACATCGTTTCCTTTCCTAGGTGTATATACCAGCTCAAAATCAAAAGACTGCATATACTCAACCCATCTCCACTGTCGAAGATTCAAATCGCACTGAGAAAAGATGTACTTCAAGATCTTGTGGTTAGTATAAACTGTAAAAATTTCACCCAAGAGGTAGTGTCACCGACGCTTCAAATAATAAACCACCGCTGCCAACTCAAGGTCATGCGTAGGGTAATTCCGTTCATGCGGACTCAGCTGTTGAGACCCGTACGCCACAACTTTATCCCTTTGTATCAACACAGCTCCTAGTCCTATCCCAGAAGTTTCACATTACACCGTGTACTCTTTACCTGACTCAGGTGGAGCCAAAATTGGTGCGGATGTCAAATACTTCTTCAATTCCTAAAAATATGTCTCGCAAGCCTCTGAACATTCAAACTTTACTCCCTTTTTGGTCATTCCCAAAAGTGGTGTTGTCAAATGGGAAAAGTCTTGGATAAATGTCATGGAATATCTAGCTAACCCCAGAAAGCTTCGGATATCGAAAATATTCTTGGGCTACTCCCAAGAAACCACTGCCTAGACCTCCTCTAGATCCACTAAAACACCATTCTTCGAGATAATGTGTCCCATGAAGTGTACCAGATCAATCCAAAATGGACACTTAGATAGCTTGGCGTATAGCTGATGCTCCCTTAGTGTACTCAGGAAGATGTCAAGATGTTGGGCATGATCGTCATGAGTCTAGGAGTACACCAAGATGTCTTCCACAAATACCACCACAAATTGATCCAGGTACGGATGGAAGACCCTATTCATCATGGCCATAAACACTACTGTTGCGTTTGTTAACCCAAATGGCATTACAACAAACCAATAAAGCCCATACCCACTCCTAAAAGTAGTCCTTGGTATATCAGAAGTCTGAACTCTCAAATGATGATACTCTGATCTTAAGTCGATCTATGAGATAACATAGGCTCCCTACAACTGGTCACATATATCATCAATACGCGGTAGAGGATATCGATTATTCACAATCATCTTGTTCGACCTTCGATAATCGACACAAAAACGTACACTCCCATTAGCCTTCTTTGAAAATAATACAGGTGATCCCCATGATGACGTACTTGGACGGATAAATCCTTTATCCTTCATGTCTTCCAACTAAGCTTTGAGTTTTTGAAGCTCTGTCGGTGCCATTCTATATGGTGGAATAGATACTATCTCAGCTTTTGGCATGAGCTCAATAGTAAATTCAACATCTCTCTTAGGTGGAATCCCTGAGACATCTTCCGGGAATATATCCTGAAACAAACCTACCACTAGAGGAAGGATATCTTTCCTAATACCTTCATCATCCAGTAAAATACTAGCAACTTGGGCTGTGAACTCTCCCAGTTGCTGAGTAATCGGCCCTACTCGGCCTGCCTGGGTATCCCACTCCCCATGGTGAATGTAATGGTCACCCGTAGGTGACATAAATGTCACCCTCCGACAATAACAATAAATGTGGGATCGTTATGTGACTAACAAGTCCACACCCAAAATTAGGTTGAATCCTGTCATATCAAGGATATAGAGATCCCATAGTAAATGGTATTCCCTGATCTCAAGAGAACATCCCTTGCACATACAGATGTCTCTAGACTGTACCCCCAAAGGTGTGACTATCGTTATATCCCCCCTCAAAAAATCCACTGCCAAACTCAAACCATTAACAAGACTTGTAGATATAAAGTAATGAGAGGCACCAGTATCAAATAAGGAATTAGATAAAGTATAATCCATAAGAATATTACCTCTCACTATCAATGGTCCAGCCTCACTGTCCACAGGTGTAGGTTGTACTTCATGCAACTATGTTTTTCCTCTTCCATGTGGTTCCATCTGACTCCCCTAACTTGTACCACTCTGTTGATATGGGCGTTTCAGATAAAAAGCACCATGTTCGTTACCTTTACCACCCAGGCATGTAAAACTCTAACTCTGGGACTAAAAATGTGTAGAAGATCCCCTTTCCACGCTCTAACAATGTTTAGCTAATCCATCACTACCTGAATTCCTTGGGTTTCTGCAGAACCTCTAGAGATGTCCCATACTACCGAAGGATCTACATTCATTATGAGTTTGGGGACATTGATTACGATAGTGTATCAACCTTCCACGCTGGTGAAAAAACACTCGGGTAAGGTCCTGCATAACCATTTCTTCTATCTGGTTACTCTTCTTTCCACCTCCCTGGATGACATTCTCATAACATCACTTCCTGCTCTCAAAAGTCACACCACATGACCATCCAGTAAAAACCATTTTTCTACAACTATAAGCTTTATTCAGGATCCCCTCAGAGATAAGATCATGATTTACCACTTCTAGATACTACTTTAGCCTGAAAATATTCACTTGAGACTTAATTTCACATTTAAGTCTGTCCTAAAACCGTCTTGCTGAATTAGCCTCGTCTGCTGCCAATGCTGGAGAAAAATGTTGTAAGTCTATAAAGTGTCCCGCATAGACCATCACAGACATATTCCCTTGAGTTAGCCTCATTAACTTAGCTGCTTTCTCCTGCCTGAGAATCTCTGGATAAAAGTCCTCAAATAACTTTTCCTGAAATCCCTTTAACTCCATAGCTTCTAGCTACCCATCTATAGTCTGGATGTCCCACCAACATTTTTCTTGACCATGCAAGATGTAAGCTGCCAACTTGACTCTCTTCTCAACAAGTTTATCCAAGTGTTCTTGTATAGTCTGGATAGATTCAATCCAGAACTCAACTTTCTACATACCACCCTCTCTAGTAAAAGTTGGCATGTGCTGCAACTGAAAATTCCTCGTAAGATCAGACATATTCTTCACAACCTGCCCTGGGTCTTTATCCATCATTTTCATGAAACAGGTGAAGTTATTTTGATACTTTTCCCCAGCTTCATAATTTGGTACTATTGGTGCTTTAGGTTCACCCACTGGAGGACCATTTCTAACTATAACCCTCACCCGTCCTCTCAACAAGCATCGTGGAGGCATAATTCTATAAGCCAAACATATAGTTTAGAAAATAGTTCAAAATGTTACCATAATTACTCACAACCAAATTATTCATATAAATTAATAATTATTTATTTCAATCTCAAAATTAGACACCATTTTCATTTGAATTTCACAAGCAAGGAAAAGAGATAGTTTCAGTTCAATAATCTACCCATAATCCGTTTTCTCGTGGGTGCCTAACATGATGCATGTCACAGTAATCCTGAGTGCCTAGAATGATGCATGTAGACGAGACACTCATAACATTCTAGACCATGAATCAATACTCTAAAAATTCCAGAAATAATAGTCACATCACACAACAAGTGGATCAACCAAGGTGAAATAATATTCAACTAAACCGACAAACAACAATAACAGCAATCCCACCTTGAGTACTTGGGTTTTCCTCCATAAATGGGCTTGCAAATCCCAAGAACGAGCTCATTATCAAGCCCTGATTTCCCCTAATATCCTATCTATATTCCTCAAATAGTAATACAAAAAAGAAGAATAAAGAAAACCTCCCTTTGATACCACTTTGTAACATCCCGACCCAGGAGCCACTAAACAGTGCTCCGAGCCGGTTGGTCACAAGCCCTCAAGCACGTCTCCCCATATGCCAAAGGGTGTCGATTAGTAGCAAGGGTTTGGTATGTTAGTCTTGGGGAGACTATACCCTCTATTATCAGAATAAAATACCAAGGAAAGTAACCAAGAAATAGTGGTAAAACACAAATAAATATAATAGAACAAATGTTACTAGAATAACCAAAACAGAAAATACAATACTCAACTGAAAGGTAAAACATGCTATTACAATGCAAGTGCCATGTGTCCACAATGAAACTGGAGTAAAGACACAACGACCCCCAATGGGTCCCAAACCATGTCCGGCTCCCTCAACCAAGCTCCATACTCAACTCAACCATCTAACCAGTTATCTTGCCCTTGTCCTGTCCTGCAACAACAAAGTCTATTCGGGTACCGATCAGGCAGCCCAAGTAGGGTGTGAGTACGACTCAGTAGGTCAACACCAACAGTGTCAAAAACAATCAAATCAAAAGTAGTGTATGCAGTTGCATTAATAATAAAGTAAGGCGATTGAGGAGACAATTTTCATTTATCCAATTCACCTTTATTTAATAAATTAAACAACTAGGTTCCCAAGAACCCCCAAAACACAATACTTTCTTGGGCACATGTCAGAGCCTAAACCATTTTCTTGCTCAATTTATAATCATTAAGTCACAATATCAAGTTACATAATATCCAAAAGGAACCATAGTACCAAATAAATGAAATAGTGTAGAACATCATTTCTAGCACACATGTGAGTATTTGGAGCATCAGTCCCTGTCTCACAACCCCATGGGTATTTGGAGCATCAGTCATTGTCCCATAAAATATCAAATTCATGCATGTCATTGGTTCTAAAACGCCATTTCTAGAACCTCTGTGGGTATTAGGAGCGCCAGTCTGTGTCCCACAACACTTTTTCAAAACAAATAACCAATTCACATACACAACCATATTAAAATGTTTAATCATCTTTGTCATTCCATCATAACTCTCAACCATATTCAACTAGATCCACAATTCAGAAAGAACAACATAACCAAACCACCAATTAATTATTTATGCCACAAAATTTATACAACTGCATACTCCTAACAAGATGTGACTCTGGGATTGGATTTAGACCATCCACCTCGATTTATTGATGGAAGTTAGCCCAATGAGAACCCCAAAATCCGAGTGGCACAATGTCGTCCATCAACTTCTAGATCTAAATCCTTAAAACCAAAAAATTAAGATCAAAGGAATTAAGATCTTGAAAAACTAGATCTAGATCCACCATCCAAGATCTATACCTCACTCATGGGTTTATATCTATGGAAATGATGGAAATCCCCCATGAAAATATCAAGGAAAGGCAGTGGAATGAACGGAAGAAACAACATGATGAAATCTACTTACCAAAAGGAGAGAGGATCTTTAATACGATCCTTTAATCTGGAGAAAAGGTGTTGGGATCACCTTGGAATATCTTCAAGAGGCTTTGGAAAGACCTATGAATTTCCAAGCCCGAGCCAAGGTCAGAAAATAAGGATGTCCAGGAGTTTCGGTGGTTTTAAAAAGGATTTTTGGAATTAAAAACCACGCACACAGTTTCCGGGATAGTGGAGCACGGTTTGTCAAACCATGTGCAAACCGTGTGGACCTCACTATCCAGAGATGCATGGTCCGCACAGTTTGGTCGCTCGGTTTGTCAAACAGTGTGTAAACCATGCGTACCTCTCTTTCCAGTTCAGCTTGGTTGGCACGGTTTGGTCACACGGTATGTCAAACCATGTGCAAACTGTGGACAACCAACTTAAATTTTGTTTTACTTAATAGTTCAACCAAACACACCCCAAGTCACTACTCCAAAATAGAGGTGCTTAAAAAATAAAAAGTACTTGAAAACGTGCCAGCGATTGACTCCAGAAACGGTCGGGATTTTACATTTTGACTTCACCCAAGGTTGTGAGATAGGGGGAGTCAACAGGAGTGACCCGAGGGAAGCAGTGAGCTATCCCTGAATAGTTAGGCAGTGAGCCTGGGATAGAGTGACTACGACCGAACCTTTGTAATCCACAACTGGTGAAGAATAGTGGAATTAGGTACGACCAAGAACCTGTTGGCATATGCTCCTTGGATGTATCCCTTAGTGGTGAACCAATTCAAAAGTGTTGTTCTAACCTTCTTCATGTGAATGTTTTAATTACTACACATATCCATTATACAGGTTTAAAAAAGTTCTTACCAATGTGGGATCAAGATCCAATAAAGTAGGGAAAATTTTTACTCCCTGATTCACCCCCCCTCTTAGGGTGGTCTAGGGTCCTTTAATTTTCTGCTTTTTTAAGAGGATTACCTATGTTAGGTAGTAACCTTATATTTTAAATGCCTTTCAAAATCCAGTGAGTTTTTTGATGTTTGGTTCCATTCGGGTGTCATGGTCCCAAATAGTACTTTTAAATTCTCAATGACACCCATGTTCGGACGGGTGATCATGGTATCTTTGACCTTTATTACGAGCATGAGCATCAAAAAATTCTCAGTTTTGGTAGGTTATACATGCCTAGGGGATAGTTTTCTCCTTCACAGGTCTCGTGATCCTATCTTCTTCTTCAGGGATAGGGGACTTGGTATGGAGTCGTTTAGGTTAATGGCCATATGGTGCAATACAATTTTGGTTTATATATTTTATACGGACACGTGATTATTGAATATTTAGGTAGGAGGAACCATAGATAGTATCAAGGGTGTGTCACCTTACTTTTAAATACATGGGGTAGTATGAGTATGTATACATGGTGGTTTTCAAGTGCTTAATGTTTTAATAAACTGGATGAGTTTACTTAAATATTTGACCCTTGTACTTGTAAGTAAGTACTCAGGTCATCTCAGTAGTATAATGATTTGGGAATTGAAGGTAATAATGTTTTTCCAAATACGTGGGATGAATTATTTGAAACATTGGTGTTTTGACATTCTAGTCAAGTTGGTTTTGGTTTTCATTCCAAATGATTTGGTGTTGTGATCGTGGATCGAAGTATCTGCACACATTCATTTGAGGTGTTTTGGTCTAGCATGCTTGTGAGCGGATAGTTTATCATATCTTTTATTAACTAGGACAGTACTAAAGTGGAGATAATCATGTTGAATATAATAAATTATTAATTCTAAGTAGAAGTAATACAACCTAATAGGACCATTAGCAATTGATAGGTCTTGTTAAATTGAATTTGAGGCATTCGGGTCTTGAATCTTGTCAGAATTTTCATAGCAGCATAGCTTTGATGTGGTTGGCAGTGTACACAACCCTTATGAATTATCATTTGTTATGGTGGAAATTGGTGGTAAACCTTGAATGATCACATGGTGCCTCGGGTGGTAAAGGCATCGTGATCAGTTAGTAATGGTGTGTCAGCAGGTGAAGCCAATCTTCTTTGTAAAGTAGTCAACCTATATTGGTTGGCCCATTCTTTTCATGAGTTTGGGAATGTTTGTTCAAAATCATATCAAGCACTACGTTCTCATATGAAAATTGTGTCTCAAGTATTTATGGTAAATCATGTACTACTCTTAGTGAACTCTGATCAGTGATGAGCATTTCCCCTCTTTTGACGTCATCCTTGATACACAAATAGATCCTCAGTATTAAGATGTGCTAAAGCTTTAAATATATGTTCTTGTTGGGTGATCTATATCAAGTTTTCACACTCATCGTGTGGTTCCAATCGAGGCTTGGTTTTCCTCAGTGATACCTAGATTAATGTTTCCTTTAAATTGATCACATGCGGATTCCACACATGGCCTAACTATTTCCTTTGACTTCACCGCCAGGAAGATGCCGCTTTAGAGTCAGTTGGGATCTGAGGTGGACATCTTGGTCTTGTACTATCATCTTACTCATAATAATGGACTATGGAATGATTTGGTTTGTTCCTTGACTCAATTTCTTTGAATCTGAGTTTACCCTATACTTGTAGTCAGGCTCGAAGGTAATGTTAAAAGGGTAATGTTTCCATTGGTCTAGATCAGGGTTACTCCGTTGTTCATGTTGAGGAATGATAATTTTAAAATGGTTAGGTGACGATTTGACCAGGAAACATCACCAAAAGTCAGCAATGTACTCTGATTTAATTATTCATTGTAAATACAAAATGTCTTAGGAGGTGGCATTGTAGTTTTGTTGTAATATGTGGACCGTCTAATACGATCATCCTGGGATTGGTAAACTAAATGTGGATTCACCTATTTTTTACCTTATTCAATGAATATGGTTGTTGATAAATCATTTTAATGAATGTTTCTAGGTTAAGGCATTTATGGTTTAAGGGCTGGCTACATCTTTCAAGGAAAGTGCGCACGACCAGTTTCTATTAGGTCAATTGGGATAAAACCAATCCTTTTCAGTGATATCACACTAGGAGAATACTTAGAATGCTTATAGGAATGTCTTATAGACAATTACGATGATCAGAGATATCATGGATTAGAATTGGCCCTTAAAAAGTTAAAGCCTAACATGGGGATCACCTTCGACCTGATGTTTAAAGAGACAATGGTGTGATCATGTATCTAACTAAATAGGCTAATTTAAACACAATTTTAGTGGTTCAGATGGAGAATCAATAATTGGTGGGTTATTATAAATTAAGTGTCATGTTATTAAGTAATTCTAGAAGGTTTTTTGGGTGTTTGGAAATGAAACATGACCGCTTGAATCATACATCATGACCCTTGTAGGTCGGTTGATGATTTCATTTTACCAAAGGCTTCTCAAGGATGATAAGTTATAAGGTGGATAAGTTGTAACATATCAAATTTTGAACTGGACCAAAAATTCCTTGGGAATTTGAATTTTTTCATTTACTGGATGGAATATTTTTAAAAATGAGCTTCAGAATGTTTTTTTCTCGAGAGACAGACCACTGGGGTGTGTTTTTTAAATAAAATAAAATAAATTAAATTAAAAATAGAAAAATAAATTAATTGACTTAATATTATTATTATTATTATTATTATTATTTTTCTTATGTTTTTTGAAACAAAAGAAGGGTATTTCCCCCTTATCTCCCCCTCAACTCACGACACAACACCCCTGGGTCTCCCATGGTGCACACGAGCTCCCTCCTACAACCCACCTCTCACATACCTCCTAATAGCGTTTGACCCCCCCTCAGCCAAACCTCCGTATGGCGCATTACCCCCATGGTCGAACCGCCCTGTGGTACATGACATCCCTTGGCCGAACCTCCCTAAAGTGCATGGAACCCCTCAACTGAACCTCCTTCTGCAACGATTTCACCCTGGTTCTATGATGATTCTTCCCAAATCTCCAAGGAAATACCTTATCATCCATTATCCTCCTCTCTTGGCCAATTTTTGGTCTCCCTATTGCCCATTTTTGTTTAGATGAAACCCTAGGTTAAGGGTTAATCAGAATTTCAGTTTTTCTTCTAATGTAGGTTGTGATAAGGGTAACTCGAGAATCCCTTACTCATATTCTAGAAACTATCGTTGAGGGAGAGGTGGTTGAGATCTTCTTGGAGAACCTTTTCTCAACTTCAGGTAAGGGTTTCCTCTGTTCTTCATCGGTTCTTAATTTATATTTGGGGCTTTCATAGTTTTGAGGTTACCATTATTTTTTCTTTAAGTGTGTGGACCTTTTTGTGGGTGTTTCTGTTTTCTCTCTCTATGTGAGGTTGGGTTTTACTTCCACCATATTGTTTCATACCTTCTAATTCAGGGTCTTTAATATGTTTTTGTGTCCTTATCATTTTATCTGAGTGTTTTGGTCCCTTCCTTAACATTTTGAGTTCTTAATATATATTTTTATAGAGCGTTTGAACATCATTTCTCATGTGTACACAAATACATAGGTATTTATATATATATCATCCTAATACATATTTCCTCATGGTGAGGGGAATATTTATTTTTGATTATAGGATATATATATATATATATATATATATGTATGTGTATGAATGTGTGTGCATGTGAGGCTGGTGCTATATCGAGTGGTTTCCACCACATCTATCAAGCGCTAAGTGCCAGCTTGGTCTAACGCTTAAGGTATGATCCCTTCCTTTTCTTTTAATTTAATAATTATTTAAATTGTGTTTGATTTTTTCTTGAGTTAAATATTTTTTAGTTGTATGATAATAGTGTCTTTGAGAAAGTGAATTATTTATCCTTGAATGACTTGTTTAGTCATGATAGATGTTTTTTTGAGAAAAAATTCATTGTTTTATAATAAAACCCCTAAAATGTAGGTGTACTATCTGTGAAAACTCACAGTGATGATTTATGATTCTTTTTATCGTTCCTGGATTATTGAATTTTATTAGTGCGGAAAGAGTTTTGGAATAAATGTTAAATATAATTAAATGATTTTTTGATAAAATAATGATATGTTTTTTAATAAAACCCATTCAACGGAGGTGCTATGTACTCTAATAAAAAAATTAGTGATTATAATTTTTTGATTTCTTAACTTATTGTATTGATGTTCCTTATAATTTTTCTTTGACAGATTATGTGACAAGTTTAGTACATGGTTTCTGTTGTGTTATTAAATGGAGTGGACCTCTCATTTATATAAATATTAAATGAATCAAGACACCTTCTATTTTTGTGTCCTAACTTTTAATAGGAAATAATGGTGCACTTGTTTTTCCCTTTCCAATGACACCTCGTAAGTGTTCATTAAACTTATTAGAAGGATTTTTATTGCTCTAGTAATTTTATGGAAAGTACTTAAATAAATATAAATGTTATTGCATGTTGTGATATGTTCTTTCCATTATGATCCAGTTAATGTGGGTTGGGAGAGAGCATGAGTTCAATATTAAAGACTCATGTATGGACTCCCATGCTCGGGTGGTTATACCACAATACGATGGGCGTTATGCTTTGGATTTCCATGCAAGGAATTCCTAGACAGTTTATTATACTCTTGAGTGATACCGACTCTCTAAGGTATAAACCGTGGACAAACCCATAGGAAATATGGATACTATGTGGCTTGGGTGATACTCGGTCCTTTAGTGAGATACATAGGATAGACTCAGAGTCACCATGCCTCATGTGATACTTGGGATTCCAAAAGGATCACCTTGGACATACTCGGTGGTATTGGATTATATCAGAGGCACCATAATGAAACTAGAGATTCGTTTTAGATTGCAGATGATGGGATCATAATCCACTATAATATTTTACGAATGAATTTTACAGTGTCACTTGTTGTTCATTATTATTACCCTTATTATTATGAATAACTTTATATATTATGGCATGAGATGCTTACTTAATGGAATGTTATTATATATATATGAATTTTCTTGAGATATATTCCTTTCTTGTGGTGTGATTACCAGCTTGGTTTACATGATGTGGGTTGGGTGAGAGAATTGGTTTTGTATTAAGGACTCATAGATGGAATATTGTGCTTGGGTGGTTATACCATGACGTGATGGGGGCAATGCTTTGGCTTTCCTGGAGAGGGATTCCTGGGCAGTTTATTGTACTCCTGAGTGATACTGGTTCCCTGTGGGAGCAACCATGGATAGACCCATTATAAATCTTTCTATGCCACGTATTAAGTGATACTTGTTCTTTTAGTGATATACCTGAGGCAAACTCAGAGTCACCATGCCTCGAGTGATACTTGGGATTCCAAGAGGATTGCCTTTGATGGACTTGGTGGTATTGGGTTATATTGGATGTACAATAGTGATGCCTAGGATTCAAATTAGATTGTCAAGGATGGTCTCAGACTCCACCTTTGGATTTGATGGATTTTTTGATTGATTTTTTAGATGAGTTATGAATCCATTATTATTTATTTGGATAGCCTAGGCACATGTGATGTTTCTCCCTTCTTCTTTAACATACTTGTATAATAACTTGGCAATATGACCTCTAAGATAATGCACAGTCTTGGGTTCTTCTTCTTCTTCTTCTACCTATGTTGGTTCATCTATATTTTCATTTGTTATATGTATTATGACTTGCATAGGTACCTCCTTTCAGACACCTAGATTAGGCCAAAGGAGGTGGAATGGGATGTGGGTCCATTTAGGAACCCAGACCAAGGTGTTGTCATTTTAGTTGTTATTGCTCTACCCTTACTATATATGGTACAAAGTTATATCCTATATTTCACATTCTAAATTGGTCTAGAAATAGTTGGTGCTAGCCTACTAAAATTTATGTCTCACATCGTGCTTGGGCTGCCATTGCACTAGTGTACCCGACCAGTCCAACCTGCTTGCATGTCTTTGGATTCATTGCTTGTATTGTGCTACCTTGCTTGAACGTGGGAGTTAGGAGTAGATGATTGAGTTGATGCTCGAGATTCTCATGGATTTATTCATTGTTTATTTATTCTATTATTGAAAAGTATTTCTATTTTTAATTTTTTTACTTGCACTTGTTGCATCATCAGTCATACATACAATGTTGTAAGTTGGTGTAGGCCAACTTTTATATTCAATTGTTTTTATATTATTATTCCACTCCTTATCCTTTTATTTATTATGATTCAGATGTTTTATGGTATTTATAAACTGTTATACCACTGTTCTTCCCATATTTATTAGGGAATAGTCTTCCCATGGACACACCATAGTCCCTCACTACTAGTCAACAACCTCTGGAATTTGGGGAAATGCTACTGAGGTCATGTGACCCACCAATCCAGATTCTATAATAGTGTTCAGTCATGCTGGGACAATACAACCACCACCCCCACTCTCCCCCATTATTTCAAATGAAACCCAACTGATCCCCCCTTCATGCATCACCCCTCTCTCTTCTGAACTCCCTCCTCCCATGTGAATTCATGGTGAAAACTTCACGGTTTCAGATCGAAAATTTGAGTAAGGAACTCATATCCCATCCCTTATTCCTTTCCTCTTGATTTATTCTCCCCCTCATTGTTTTTAGATTTCTCTAAACCCTAGGGTAGATAATTGAATTTATATTTGTTTATTTATTTTGGATAGGCTTTTTGATCAAATTTTCAAGTCTCTTTAATTCCATTATAATAGTCTTAGAACCTTTTCCTTGGATTTTCGGTAGGTTTTCCCCTTGTTCCAACTAATAATTATAGAAATATTGATGTATTATAATCTAATTTATTATTTTAATTTCTTAATGATAGAATTTCATGTGTTTTTTGGGTTTCTAAGAATTAAATTGTATTTATCCATCACTTTAATTGAAAGAAAAACAGTTTTCCCACTTCAATGTTTAGTTTCAATTATTTTTTGATAAACCATGCATACTAAGTTTTTTATAAATTTACAAAATGACTTTTTTGATTGGATTTTGAGATATCAATGGGTGTTCAGTTTTCAAATTGAATTCTCATAGGTTTTACATGTAATTTCAGGTATCTCATAGAATTACCAGTTGTTGATAAAGTGTTTTAAAGGAAGTTATTACTTGGTATAATGTGTTTAAATGGAATTTCCAAGGATCATTGAAATTACATGTTTTCTAAAAAAATTTATGTATAAAAAGATATTTTAAAAGAGGGTAGGAATGATTTTTTAGGGTTAAAGTGATGCTTAAATCATGTTTTACCTTATTTGGGTCATGAATTAGATTAAATTTTGTTTTGGAAAAAGTTTTTTATTTCCTTATTATTTTTAAAAAAAGGATATGTATTTAATTATATGATAAAATGTTTGAAATTGGATGTTTTAATGAATTTTTGAAATGGAATTTTGAATGCTTTACAAATTGGAATAAAATTGCATGATATTCTGATTGTATGTTTTAAAGGCCTATTTTTATTTTTAATTCTTTCCAATATGGTGTGTGTATGTCTCAGACCTTATTGATCCCCCTTTTTATATTATTACCCCTACGAGGGATATTTTTGTATTCTTGATAAGATTGTTTCCCATGGGTCATTTTTTATGTTTCATGTGATGTGAGTGAAATGTGGTAAAGGGATTTTTCTTAAAAGGGCATTGGAGGTGAGATGAGATTTATTGATTTTGATATACTGATAATTTTGATTACTTAACTCTATTAGATACATGTCATCAGAGTCCTAGGTGACTAAGTGTATAAGTGAAAGACCTAGTGTTGAATGTGTGCTGACTAGGGAGGGTAGCCTCTAGAGTGGGTGAGCTAATGAGATTTATTATCTTCCAAATTGATCGAGTGATTTGGTTGAATTTATTTTTACCCACAGTATAATTGTAATAATAAGAGTTTTATCTCTAAATAGTTTTATGAGATTACTTGATATGTGATAAGTTCAATAGTTATGTCTAAGGATTCATGCCACCAGTTTGGGCTATTGTACATAAGTCAAAATATATTTCCCATGACTCTTAGATCCTTTTAAGATAAATTAGGTGGCCCTATTATATTTTCTCCTATTCTGCATCCCAATTTCAATGTTTCATGGAACCCCTTATTGACTAGATTAATTGGAATGATTTATTTATTGATTAGTGATGTGTGTTTCTATTTTTGACCCTTGTTTGGTCTTTTTTGAACTTTAAAAATTTATTATATGATGATTTGGAGGGTGTATTTCAATTTAAAATTTAAAGAATCCTCTATCCCTTTTTCTTTGGTTTTTTTTCCTTCTAAATTATTTTCAATGATGTTTAGAAAACCATTTTGGATTAAAGGATTTAAATACTGGTTTCAATGTGGTTCAAGGTAGGTACTCTTCTAAAATTTCATGGCCCAAGTAAATATATTTAAGTGAATGTATCCATTTAAGGAAAACAAAAAGGTGTTGATTATAAAATGGTCATGAATTTGATAGCGATTTTTCAGGAAATTTTTTTAAAAAAAATTTCTGAATACATTTAAAATAACATTATAATTGACTTATAATTAAACTTTTCCTACGTGGAAAGGTGGGTGGTGGCCTACTGTTCTTTTTTATGCTCACACATATCTCACATTTCAGTTTCATATTCATTTCAACTCTATATTTCTCTTAGAGTATTGATTATGTGGGGATTAAATAGAGGGATATGGACAAGAGTATGTTTGATAATAATATTTCTTTATACAGTTCCCTTAGTTCTATTCCAATGTAGTCCATTACTACTTTCAGTTATGGTTATTGGAGGACACACCATATCTACGATGGATAATGTTGAGAAAGGGGTTGTTTTTTATGAGGGAGATGGATGATGAGTTAAAAGATTACATTTACATTGAATTTTTAATATCACATTACAAATTCTTTTATTCTGTTTACTTTTTTTGGTTTGGAAAATTAACATAAATATGGATCATGTGAGATATTCAGGCTAAATTCCTAGTTTTTTTAACTTTGGTATAAGGGATAAATCAATCCCAATGAGGTTTTCTATGATGAAAATACACTAGTTTCTGGCCAAAGGGGATGGGAATATCCTTGGGGTCAATATTATAACGACCCATACTTTACATACATTTTTAATACTTCAAAAATTGAAGCACACTTATTACAACATATGATAAAACTACAAAGGACCGTATAGGTATAGTGCCTTTAGAAACTGGGAAACATAAACAACTGGTTCATAAATCTTCTACAGTGTCTCCCATTTATTTCATCATATCTAGGGTCCCTTTTAGCATATTCTACTTAATATCCATCTTCCTGACCTGGGGAAAAGAAAACATAAAAGGGTGAGCTCAAATGCTCAGCAAGGCAAATAAAGGAAATAAAAATCATATCATATCTTTTTGAAAATCATAACCTGCAAAAGAGATCATAATATCTTAACATGGAACAAATCATAGGAGTGAAAATGAGATCCCCATAATCATAACATAAAACTTGAAACTTTGTGGCATGCACACATAATCATGGAAAATCATTTCTTGTTAGTCATGACTCATTGCCAAGACTATCTTAGTGGACAAAGTCCCTTTCTGAACCGAGTTCACTCCTCGTTTCAGTCCTGTATCACTGAACCGAAATAACCTTCCGTTCTAGCCATGTCTATCTCATGAGATATAAAATCTTTACCCAATGCATTGGAGGGAGATATAGGTCCCACCCATCTTATAATGAATCCTTTCTTATGTGTGCCACATAATCATAAAACATACATCATCGCATAACACATGAAACAAAAATGGGATTCTTGAAACGTCATGACATCATAAATCAATTCATATAAGATAAAGGAATTCATAAAAATGTTTCCATCACAACATAATCAAATCCATGTAATAATAGGGATAGAAACAGAACCCTTTTATTATCTTAGATGGAAAATAATTTTGATAAAATACTTGAACTTCATTCTTGAGGAAAATATCCTTTCTTCTTCAAAAACACTTTTACTTTCTTAACATGTCATACAATTTTAAACTAAAAGAAGTTGATTAAAAATAAACTTGAATACTTGTAAAGGAAGCTTCTTTGAAATAATGTTTTAAAAATCCATTCATGCCGTATAAGTTAAAAAAAACATTCTTCGTACTTTTGTCGGAAAAGTCAAAAAGTACCTCGTACGACAAAAGATTCCTTTCATACATATTACTAAAAACTCACCGAAGGGTAAAAATGGATTTAAACAATTTTAGGTGGATGTAAATAATATTACATATTGATGAAACATGGATGTGGATGATAAAATACACCCCAGTAAATACTTACGAATAAACAATCTCGGATAAAAATGAGATTGTGATATTTCCCTTACCTTAGGTCCGATTAGCTTTGTACGTGTCCGAAGCTCCTGTATAATGGTTTAAATAATGTTATTGACTTATTCCAGAATCATACATATTTATATGATATCATATATGGTCATATTATTAGCTTCTTGTTAGTAATATTTCATTGTTACTTGTTACTCGGGTCTTTATAACTTTTTGTTCTTATGCGTGTTTTGTTGAATAAATTCTTATTCTTATCTTTAGCTTATAGATAATTCATTTCCAGAATGGTATTAGTGTATTATATACCATATTCATTCATTCAATTCATTTATATAATCATTATGAAATGAAGATCATGTAGAACGAGTCGCATCACATCGTGGAGACGGTATTCCGTACGTACGCACGAGTGATGATATCATTCCTATGATCGTGGAATTGTATTGGAGTATATATATATTATTTCAGTATCAATATTACTTCATAATAATCATATTTAGTTACTCATTACACCATTATAACCATCCTTGTAAGGTGATGGTGGAAAATAGATTACACCACGTCGTGGAGACGGTATTCCGTACGTACGCACGCGTGGTGATTTCATTTTTCCGTAGGATGGATAGAAGGTGAAATAGGGTTGTTTCATATTTATAATAACATATCAGTATGTAAGTAATACTGATGTTATTACTTTATCATGAAACAACTAAAGAAGAAGAAGTTGAAGAAGAAAGAAATTGAAAAGATCGGTAATGGATATTACCTCTTCTTTGGAACGCCTCTTTGAATCCTCCACTTAAGGAACTAAGATTGGTCTTTGGAGAAGACCAGGACCTCTAGGATTATTCTAGGGAAGTGGAGAGGAGAAAATGGCAGGGGTTGGCCGAGCTTGAGTGCTCAATTTGGTGTGAGGAGGAGGGGGAGGAGGTGCCCTTTTATAAGGGAGGAGAGGGGCACCTTAGGAATATCTCAAAATATTATTTTATATTAAAGTCAAAATCGGTTTATAATGGTTCCAAAGGGTCTTATTTCGAAGCTAAAGTGGGGATGGGTCGAAATCCTATCAACCAATAGGATTTAGACAAGTTTAGGGTATTATTTTAACCTTATCAATTAGATTTAACTCTAAGTTAATTAATTTAACTTTTACCGTGTCTTTTTGTTTTCTTTCACTATATGGTTAATACACTTACTATAACATGCCAAACGAACCCCAAATTGTTTATTATTAATATATATATCCTTATCTAAGTCATTTGGCCGATCCTTAGATTTTTAGGAATAAAATAACAATTAATAATATAATATTTGATTTAAAAACTATTTTGTGTCAATTTTGACACTATTTGACATATGATTTTTTTGAAAGTCATAACAGAATTATATGTTCGAACCAAGTTGATTAAATCAATACTAATATATCATAGTAACCTAGAAAATTAGTGGAATTCATAAAAAGTCTCAAATTACATTTATTTTGGTGTTTATAACATCAATTATGTCAATATTTTATTAATAAGATAATTACTGCATCATCTTTGTGTCATAAATAAATTACATTATTTGATGTCTATAAATTAAAAATAAAATATCATTATGTAGG
The DNA here is from genome assembly GCA_963277665.1 of Viscum album. Lineage (NCBI taxonomy): Eukaryota > Viridiplantae > Streptophyta > Magnoliopsida > Santalales > Viscaceae > Viscum > Viscum album. Next base: position 685,026,991 of record OY728142.1, on the reverse strand, counting down.
AAATCTTTTTAGATTTCTAATGAATATTTACAATTGAATTTATCTTATGTATAACCCCATATTAAAAATGATTTACTTATTAAACTTTGATTTTAACTATTTTAACCCTTCTTTAAATAAATTAATAATAAATGTCCTAATCTAATCCAAGTGGGCCTAAATGGTCATATTTTATTCCTAAGTTTGTTTTTGGTCGAATTACACTTGTCCAATAGAATTAGGACATGTGTTAGGGTATTATTAATATCATATTTACCCTTAGTTACCCTATTTACTATTAACCGCGGTAAAAAAGGTAAAAAGTTACTATTCACCAAAAAATTATTTTCATCTCATTGAACCACATTTTAGTCCTTGATATTAACCGTGTCTCTCGGATTTTCGAAATTCCAATCACAGAAGCGGTAAAATTAAGTTTTATGCAAAATTCAGTTTTTAACCTACCACTTAGTGGTTTCACTATTCATCAAAAATTGAAAGTTTTCAGAAAAATACCAAAATTTCACCCTAGGCTAATTTCGATATTCTGAGTCCAAAAATGAAGTCCATTTTGAAAAATAAAATTTATAAAATTCCAAAAAGTGGTTATTACTATTCATAACGACTAGTTTTAATAGCATAATGTTGTTTAGTGAAACTCGGTATTGCGTACGACGCAAGCTATCGAGGAAGGTCGCGATTGCGTGTAAAGCAAGCCAAGCAAGTGTTGTATAGAAAAAGATTCCTTTGATGATTTATATAACATAAAAGTCTCGGGTGTTACATTCTACCCCCCTTAAAAAGAATTTCGCCCTCGAAATTCGTCACTTTGCAACAAACAGATGAGGATACTTCTCCCTCATCATATCCTCAAGCTCCCATGTAGCTTCTTCAAGTTGATGGTTTCTCCATAAAACTTTCACCAAGCGAGTGGTCTTGTTTCGTAGGACTTTTTCGCTACGATCCAGAATCTCTATCGGCTGTTCTTCATAAGAAAGATCTTGCTCCAGCGGTACAACTTCTGAGCAGAGTACATGTGAAGGATCTGGTATGTACTTTCTCAGGAGAGATACATGGAACACATCGTGAACTTGAGAGAGATTCGGTGGAAGCGCCAATCGGTAAGCTACCTTCCCAACACGATCCAATATTTCGAAAGGACCGATATATCTAGGGCTCAACTTCCCCTTCTTTCCAAATCTCATAACCCTCTTCCAGGGAGATATTCGTAAGAACACTTTATCACCCACTTCAAACTTTAGGTCTTTTCTTCGGTTGTCGGCATAGCTTTTCTGTCGACTCTGAGCTGCTCTTATGTGTTGTTGAATAGATCTGACCTTTTCTGCCATTTCATCAACGAGATCAGGTCCTAATAGCTTTCTTTCCCCAACTTCATCCCAGCAAGTTGGAGTCCTGCATTTCTTTCCATAGAGAGCTTCATAAGGAGCCATTTGAATACTGGAGTGAAAGCTATTATTATAAGAAAATTCCACCAAAGGTAGGTGTTGATCCCAACCTCCTTTGAAATCCATAGAGCAAGCTCTCAACATGTCTTCTAGGGTTTGAATTGTTCTCTCAGACTGACCGTCTGTCTGGGGATGGTAAGCAGTGCTGAAACTCAACTCTGTATCCAGAGTATGCTGAATACTTCGCCAGAACTTCGAGGTAAATCTCGGATCTCGATCAGATATAATAGAAAGTGGTACTCCATGCAATCTTACCACTTCTTTTACATATATCCTGGCAAGCTGATCTAGAGAGAAATCCTCTCTAATAGCAATGAAGTGTGCAGACTTTGTAAGATGATCAACTATGACCCAGATAGCATTATTGCCTTTGGATGTTTTAGGAAGTCCTGTGACAAAGTCCATAGTGATGTTTTCCCATTTCCATTCGGGTATGGGTAATGGTTGTAACATCCCCTTAGACTTCTGTCTCTCAGCTTTAACTTGTTGACAAACCAAGCATCGAGAGACATATTCAGCAACATCACTTTTCATTCCATCCCACCAGAAGTACTCTTTTAGGTCCCTATACATCTTCGTGCTTCCAGGATGAATAGAGAATGAAGAACTATGAGCCTCATCCAGCAGCTCTTTCTTTAATTCGGGGATGGGAGGAACACAAACCCGATTCCTGAACTTTATTATCCCATCACAATCAAGGTTGAATTCAGGAACATTTCTCACCTTCTTTTGTAACTCGACATCTTCTTTCTGTTCCTCTTTAATCTTCACATGTATAGATGGTTGAACATTCATTTGAGAAAGATAAGATTTTTCCCCTTCCATTATAATTCCAAGATCCATCCTTTGTAAATCCATAAATATTGGATCTTTTGTGATCCTCATCATGGATAAACTAGCATGGTCTTGTCGACTTAATGCATCTGCCACCTTGTTTGCTTTCTCAGGGTGGTAATGGATTGAGCAGTCATAATCCTTAATCAACTCCAACCATCTTCTTTGACGCATATTCAACTCCTTTTGTGTAAAAATATACTTCAAACTTTTATGATCAGTATAAATATCACACCTTTCACCATAAAGGTAATGCCTCCAAATCTTTAATGCAAAGATTACCGCAGCCAACTCCAAATCATGTGTTGGGTAATTTTGTTCATGGATTTTCAACTGTCGTGAGGCATAAGCTATCACCATATCATTTTGCATAAGAACACACCCCAATCCCTTCTTGGATGCATCACTGTAGATCACAAACCTTTCTCCACTACAAGGCAGTGTGAGCACAGGTGCACTGGATAACCTTCTTTTCAACTCCTTGAAATTCTCTTCACATTCCTCTGTCCAGACAAACTTAACTCCTTTCCGAGTCAACTTGGTGAGTGGATTAGATAATCGTGAAAAATCTTTTACAAAACGTCGATAATATCCAGCCAAACCAAGAAAACTTCGGATCTCAGTTACTGTTGTTGGTCTCGACCATCTTTTGATAACCTCTGTTTTTGCTGGATCCACAGATATCCCCTCTTTTGAGATTATGTGACCCAAAAATGAAACTTTTTGAAGCCAAAATTCACACTTGGTAAATTTGGCATAAAGATTCTCCTTTCTCAGGGTCTTCAATATAATTCTCAAGTGATCTTCATGTTCTTCCTTGCTCTTTGAATAGACAAGAATATCATCTATAAAGACTACCACAAATTGATCAAGATAGTCTCTAAAGACTCTATTCATTAGATCCATGAAGATAGCAGGGGCATTAGTAAGACCAAATGGCATCACTATAAATTCATAGTGTCCATACCTTGTACGGAAAGCCGTCTTTGGTATATCCTCCCTTTTGACCCTTAATTGATGATACCCTGAACGAAGATCAATCTTGGAAAAGTATTGAGCTCCACGTAGTTGGTCAAATAAGTCATCAATGCGTGGGAGAGGATATTTGTTGTTGATAGTGATCTTGTTAAGTTCTCGATAATCAATGCAGAGTCTCATTGATCCATCTTTCTTCTCAACAAATAGAACAGGTGCTCCCCAAGGTGACGCACTAGGGCGTATGAATCCCTTATCAAGATTCTCTTGGAGTTGCTTCTTCAATTCCTGCAACTCAATTGGGGCCATTCTATAAGGTGTCTTTGAAATAGGCAAAGCACCCGGTACGAGTTCTATTGAAAACTCAACTTCACGATTTGGTGGAAGACCCGGTAATTCCTCCGGAAAGACATCATCAAACTCCCGTACAATGGGCATATTCTTAATCGTGAGTTTCTCACCAACCATTTGAGATAAATAACCTTCATTTAGTGGGATCAATACCCATAAGATGGAAGAAATTTCCACTGGATGGTTATGTTCATCCTTGCATTGATAGACGATCGTAGGTTGATCTGGAATATGAAATGTGACTTCCCTTCTTTGGCAATTGATATGAGCTCCATGTAGAGAAAGCCAATCCATGCCAAGAATCACATCAAATTCCACTAAAGGAAGGATCACAAGATTTGCAGGAAGCACTTTCCCACAAACTTCGATCGGAGAAGAATTATAAACTTCTGATGCGATTGATGTGCCATTAGGTGTTGTCACAGCTAACTCAACATCTAATTGTTGAGGTAATACGGTGATACCCTTAGAAAATTTTTCAGAAATAAAAGAGTGGGTGGATCCAGAATCAAATAAAACATTTGCTACTTTAGAGTGGATTGTAAGTGTACCTTTCACCACATCGTTATCGTACTCCACATCGCTGATAGAAATTGCATGTGACATTCCTTTGTCTTTAGCCTTAAGAGTTTGTTGACGTCGACCATCATCATCAACCCTTGGATTTGGGCATTGATTGGCATAATGCCCCATCTCCTTGCACTTGAAACATTGAAGTGTTGTAGGTTCATTCTGTGTATCCCTTCCTTTGTTTGCGTCATTAGACATCTTCTTCCCATTATCACGGCATTCAAATGCCCGATGACCTTCCTTTCCACATTTAAAACATTTACTTGTCCCTTTAAGACAACTCCCTCCATGTTTCTTTCCACACTTTGAGCATAAGGAAAAGTTCATCTTCTTTTCCGTGTGCTCTTTAGATTTTTCTTTGAATTCCATCTTCCTCTTCTTATCAAACCCATGTGACTGATGGGTTACTCCAATCTCCATCTCGACTTTGAGAGCACATCGAACGATTTCCTCGTAGCTATTGAAGTCCCTTATGGCTAACGCCCTTCGAAGACTTGGTTTTAAGCCACTAAAGAATCGATCGATCTTACTCTCAGGTTGGATAATAATACCAGAAGCGTACCTTGCAAGTCTTGTAAAATTTGCTTCATAGGTACTAACAGATTCATCATCCCTTTGCTTCAGTTCAAGGAACTCTTTCTCCATCTTTGTTCGGAGAATACGAGGGAAGTACTTATTGAAAAATAAGTTCTTGAACTCGTCCCATTCCATAGACTCAATTTCATCCCTTTGCCTCGTATTCTTAATAAGATTCCACCATTGATCAGCATCTCCTTCCAAACGATACACTGCTAGGATGACTTTATCATGTTCAGAACATTGAAGAACTGAAAATATCTTTTCAGTAGTACTAATCCATTGTTCAGCAACTAATGGATCAGTAGACCCACTGAAAGAAGGTGGACGCTGCCTCATGAAGGATTCAACAGAATGTTTCTCCCTCCTTTGCTCGTTTGGAAATCCTGCATGATTCATAGCTTGAGAAAGTTGTGTGAGCATGGCTACAAGATTTTGCATTCCAGCTCCCATATCGTTTGGTTGCTTAGGGGGACAATCATTTCATTGCCCATCGCATTCCGCATTAACACGGTTCCTTCGGGTTCCAGCCATTGACTAAAACCAAGAAGAATAGTGTGAGCAACAATAATTATAATAGGGAACCACATAATTCAAGAATAAAATTTTCATGCTTATGGTCTTATCCTAGGTTATTCAAGGCCATTTCTAAAACACTAAGATTGTGTACTAGGCTTAGACTTAACCTTAGGGTTCTTACTAAGGCTTTCACATCCTAGTTTCCAAAGGTTGACTATACCTTTCCTCTGATACCAACTATAACGACCCATACTTTACATACATTTTTAATACTTCAAAAATTGAAGCACACTTATTACAACATATGATAAAACTACAAAGGACCGTATAGGTATAGTGCCTTTAGAAACTGGGAAACATAACCAACTGGTTCATAAATCTTCTACAGTGTCTCCCATTTATTTCATCATATCTAGGGTCCCTTTTAGCATATTCTACTTAATATCCATCTTCCTGACCTGGGGAAAAGAAAACATAAAAGGGTGAGCTCAAATGCTCAGCAAGGCAAATAAAGGAAATAAAAATCATATCATATCTTTTTGAAAATCATAACCTGCAAAAGAGATCATAATATCTTAACATGGAACAAATCATAGGAGTGAAAATGAGATCCCCATAATCATAACATAAAACTTGAAACTTTGTGGCATGCACACATAATCATGGAAAATCATTTCTTGTTAGTCATGACTCATTGCCAAGACTATCTTAGTGGACAAAGTCCCTTTCTGAACCGAGTTCACTCCTCGTTTCAGTCCTGTATCACTGAACCGAAATAACCTTCCGTTCCAGCCATGTCTATCTCATGAGATATAAAATCTTTACCCAATGCATTGGAGGGAGATATAGGTCCCACCCATCTTATAATGAATCCTTTCTTATGTGTGCCACATAATCATAAAACATACATCATCGCATAACACATGAAACAAAAATGGGATTCTTGAAACGTCATGACATCATAAATCAATTCATATAAGATAAAGGAATTCATAAAAATGTTTCCATCACAACATAATCAAATCCATGTAATAATAGGGATAGAAACAGAACCCTTTTATTATCTTAGATGGAAAATAATTTTGATAAAATACTTGAACTTCATTCTTGAGGAAAATATCCTTTCTTCTTCAAAAACACTTTTACTTTCTTAACATGTCATACAATTTTAAACTAAAAGAAGTTGATTAAAAATAAACTTGAATACTTGTAAAGGAAGCTTCTTTGAAATAATGTTTTAAAAATCCATTCATGCCGTATAAGTTAAAAAAAACATTCTTCGTACTTTTGTCGGAAAAGTCAAAAAGTACCTCGTACGACAAAAGATTCCTTTCATACATATTACTAAAAACTCACCGAAGGGTAAAAATGGATTTAAACAATTTTAGGTGGATGGAAATAATATTACATATTGATGAATCATGGATGTGGATGATAAAATACACCCCAGTAAATACTTACGAATAAACAATCTCGGATAAAAATGAGATTGTGATATTTCCCTTACCTTAGGTCCGATTAGCTTTGTACGTGTCTGAAGCTCCTGTATAATGGTTTAAATAATGTTATTGACTTATTCCAGAATCATGCATATTTATATGATATCATATATGGTCATATTATTAGCTTCTTGTTAGTAATATTTCATTGTTACTTGTTACTCGGGTCTTTATAACTTTTTGTTCTTATGCGTGTTTTGTCGAATAAATTCTTATTCTTATCTTTAGGTTATAGATAATTCATTTCCAGAATGGTATAAGTGTATTATATACCATATTCATTCATTCAATTCATTTATATAATCATTATGAAATTAAGATCATGTAGAACGAGTCGCATCACATCGTGGAGACGGTATTCCGTACGTACGCACGAGTGATGATATCATTCCTATGATCGTGGAATTGTATTGGAGTATATATATATTATTTCAGTATCAATATTACTTCATAATAATAATATTTAGTTACTCATTACACCATTATAACCATCCTTGTAAGGTGATGGTGGAAAATAGATTACACCACGGCGTGGAGACGGTATTCCGTACGTACGCACGCGTGGTGATTTCATTTTTCCGTAGGATGGATAGAAGGTGAAATAGGGTTGTTTCATATTTATAATAACATATCAGTATGTAAGTAATACTGATGTTATTACTTTATCATGAAACAACTAAAGAATAAGAAGTTGAAGAAGAAAGAAATTGAAAAGATCGGTAATGGATATTACCTCTTCTTTGGAACGCCTCTTTGAATCCTCCACTTAAGGAACTAAGATTGGTCTTTGGAGAAGACCAGGACCTCTAGGATTATTCTAGGGAAGTGGAGAGGAGAAAATGGCAGGGGTTGGCCGAGCTTGAGTGCTCAATTTGGTGTGAGGAGGAGGGGGAGGAGGTGCCCTTTTATAAGGGAGGAGAGGGGCACCTTAGGAATATCTCAAAATATTATTTTATATTAAAGTCAAAATCGGTTTATAATGGTTCCAAAGGGTCTTATTTCGAAGCTAAAGTGGGGATGGGTCGAAATCCTATCAAACAATAGGATTTAGACAAGTTTAGGGTATTATTTTAACCTTATCAATTAGATTTAACTCTAAGTTAATTAATTTAACTTTTACCGTGTCTTTTTGTTTTCTTTCACTATATGGTTAATACACTTACTATAACATGCCAAACGAACCCCAAATTGTTTATTATTAATATATATACCCTTATCTAAGTCATTTGGCCGATCCTTAGATTTTTAGGAATAAAATAACAATTAATAATATAATATTTGATTTAAAAACTATTTTGTGTCAATTTTGACACTATTTGATATATGATTTTTTTAAAAGTCATAACAGAATTATATGTTCGAACCAAGTTGATTAAATCAATAATAATATATCATAGTAACCTAGAAAATTAGTGGAATTCATAAAAAGTCTCAAATTACATTTATTTTGGTGTTTATAACATCAATTATGTCAATATTTTATTAATAAGATAATTACTGCATCATCTTTGTGTCATAAATAAATTACATTATTTGATGTCTATAAATTACAAATAAAATATCATTATGTAGGAAATCTTTTTAGCTTTCTAATGATTATTTACAATTGAATTTATCTTATGTATAACCCCATATTAAAAATGATTTACTTATTAAACTTTGATTTTAACTATTTTAACCCTTCTTTAAATAAATTAATAATAAATGTCCTAATCTAATCCAAGTGGGCCTAAATGGTCATATTTTATTCCTAAGTTTGTTTTTGGTCGAATTACACTTGTCCAATAGAATTAGGACATGTGTTAGGGTAATATTAATATCATATTTACCCTTAGTTACCCTATTTACTATTAACCGCGGTAAAAAAGGTAAAAAGTTACTATTCACCAAAAAATTATTTTCATCTCATTGAACCACATTTTAGTCCTTGATATTAACCATGTCTCTCGGATTTTCGAAATTCCAATCACAGAAGCGGTAAAATTAAGTTTTATGCAAAATTCAGTTTTTAACCTACCACTTAGTGGTTTCACTATTCATCAAAAATTGAAAGTTTTCAGAAAAATACCAAAATTTCACCCTAGGCTAATTTCGATATTCTGAGTCCAAAAATGAAGTCCATTTTGAAAAATAAAATTTATAAAATTCCAAAAAGTGGTTATTACTATTCATAATGGCTAGTTTTAATAGCATAATGTTGTTTAGTGAAACTCGGTATTGCGTACGACGCAAGCTATCGAGGAAGGTCGCGATTGCGTGTAATGCAAGCCAAGCAAGTGTTGTATAGAAAAAGATTCCTTTGATGATTTATATAACATAAAAGTCTCGGGTGTTACAAATATCAAATTGGGTCAGATGCTGGTTTTGAATGGATACCAAGATGGATCATTACAAATAGTATCTAAGCCTAGTCTCTTTAGTGGGAGACTAGGATTCTTGAGATCTTATGAGTAACCCGGCCCATATTACCTCTCAATTTGGTACCTGGCCAAATTTCCACATACCTGAAGGGAATTCCTAATCCCCAAAGGCTGGAGAAAATCACCCAAGAATCAAAAACATATATAGGGGATTATTTATCCCAACATTAAGTAGGAAACATAACTTATATACATATACATAAAGAAATAGAGTAATAAATATATATATATATATATCATATTAGATACTGAAAAACTGAAGAAAAACAACAAAAATAGTTGGAAAAAATCTCCAAGAGACAATTCTAACTATAAAGGATGAAAAAACTAAAATAGAAACTCCAAAAATCCCCATGTGATTTTATGGGAAAACTCTGATTGTCTCATCAGAAGCTAACTAATCCCAGCTAAAATATAAACCTCTCCACCACACTGTAGTGCATTGCCTTTCCCTACACTAAAAGACATAACAAGGTCTACACACTTCCCAATGGTTGTGTAGAGTGTGAAATAACTTTATTATTCGAATCCCAACTAGGTGCTCCATATATTTTATCTAAAAAATAATCCATGCATGATCAACTTTATTGAAAAATAAGGCATTATATATAGACTAGTAGTTTTATTTCAAAATCATGAGAAAAAAGTTTAATTTCCCTTTTTTCACATTTTCAAATGAATAAGGTAAATAATTATCAAAACATTTCATATATATATATATCAAATAAGATATATCAAAACCAAAAAAATCATGTATAACAGATCATATCATATCCATGTCTAACAATAGAAATAGTAGAACCCAAATAACCCAATCCAGCCAAAGCAGTGGTCACATCACACCAAGGATCATACTAGGTCATGATAGTTAGAAAATTAAAACCTAACATTAAGAATAACTCACACATAAATCCTCTAGATATATTCATCGAGTATATAGAGTATAGTAGAGGAACATCCCATAATATAAACCCCCCAACAGGTCTAACAAGTTCCTAAAACAACAGATTTTGGGAGTGGAGGAAAAATCTACAAGAAAACCCCCTAACAGTGGATGATTCCTATTACTACACCTTCCACATAAGTACCCAAGGCATCAAATGTGATATAATTTCCAAATCAATTCATCAAACCATTTAATTTAGGGTATCCTTTGAAAATTATTTCTAAAAATTATTTAATAATGCTTTGAAAAAACCTTTTCATTTACAAAAACCAAGGGAAATCCATATTTTATCAAAAAATAATTTCCACACATACACATATCAAATATTAAATCATTAAATTTTATTTATAAAACAATTTATAAAAACTAAATAAATTCAATTCACCAATAAATGCTAGTTATGGAACCACCTACCTCAAAAATTGGTTCTCACATTCCCGCAATAGAATTCACCAATAAGAAGAAAATAACAGTGACAACAGAGGCCTTAGAATCTATCTAAACATATCATATTTGATTCAGTTTTACCAAAAGGTTGGAAAATAATATTAAACAACACATACATCAATAATTAACACCCTCTATAACAAAACCTACAATGGATCGACCCACAGAATAAGTTCACCTAAAGGATCTAGAAATAATCAAGAAGATTGATCACCATGGGTCAACGAATCCAATAACAAAAAACAACATCTATACATTTCTCAATGGAAATGGATAATTATAAAAGATTACTCAACCATAGAGACACCATGAACAACCTTGATAATCCAACAATAAAATAATCAGTCCAAAATGAATGGAAATTCCTAACATTGTCTGGGGAGAGCCCTAGATCAAGAGCAAGGATAGCTGTAACCAAACAACAAATAAATCAACCAAAAACATATATAGAATTTAAAATAGGTACATTTACATGGAGTGTAATCCCATTACACATCATGCAATCCATGGGTCCTTATATACCTAAAACCCCATATTTTTTTAAAACCCCATGTTTTAGCATTACATGGTGTGTAACCTTTATATAGAATATAATCCATTCATGCTATGTACTAGGTTCACAATATATGACTTGTTGAAATTACACGGTGTGTAATACCACTATACAACGTTTATTTCTCTTGCATACTATAAAAATACCATTTTTCAATTGTAAACCCTAATCCACCTTCATAATTCTCCGAAATAGGGAAGAATCCTAATAAGTAATTACATGTTTATTATCACACTCTATTAATTCAGATAGACATACATCCCTTAACTTTGGTTCATTTTCCTCAAAAAAATTTCTTTATCCTTGGGAGCCCCAAGATGCACCCATTTTAAGAGGAAATCAAGTAAATAGATGAGGAATACATGAAATACAGGTATGTGATGTTACTAAATACCCACCATAAGACTTTCTATCCCTGTGAGGTCATTTATAAGAATGAAATTAGGTAAATAGGGAAGTCCACTACTCCCTTGTCAATGAATTGTTCTCTCAAGTCTCATGAGAAACTGATTCATTCCTCTAGAACACTCTGTCCAATAAAATCTACTTCCCCCCTAAAGAATTTCAATTGAGATTAAAAAATATATACTTGTTCTTCCTTAGTAGAAAAATACGGATGTAACTCAATGTTTTCCCAATAGAGAATGTGAGAGGGATCACGATGATGTTTCATGAGCTGTGATACTTGAAAAACATAAAGAATGACTATCAACTTAACCCACAATGGTTACCAATAACCAACCTTCCCAAGATTATCAATGACCTAAAATGGTCCAAAATATCTTAGATCCAACTTTACCTATATTCCATGATAAAAGTGACTCAACTAAGGATAAACATTCAAGAAAACCTAGTCACTGATGGAAAACTCCAAAGGATGATTCCACTGATCTTTATAGGATTTCATTTGACTCTGAGCTATAACCATGAACCAATGTATAACCAAAATCCACAAAGACATATCGTAAATCAAACTCGGTCCTTTCAAATAAGAATCACCCACCTCTACCCAACAAATATGTGATTTTCAAAGGAAACCATAAATATAATCAAAATAATCAATTATGATCTACGAATAATAACTAATGTTTTAAGAAAACTAAACCAGTAGTATATGGTTATTATATGATCAAAAAAATCAAAGAAAAAAACATGATTCATGCCCCCCCAAAATCTGAAAAACATGATCTACCTGATTATATTTTTGTGGATTGTAAGCTATACTCAACCTGACCTGAGTACCCTTCACCTCTTGGAGACTCATCCATAACATGGAAGTAAATTGAGGACCCTATCTAAAACAATGGCCAAAATAACCCTATGCAACATCACAATTTTTTGCACATACATCTTACCCAGATCTAAAACTTTTTTGGTGTCCTTGATTGGAATAATGTGAGATTTCTTTTTCAATTGATCAATCACCACCCGGATAGAATTCCTCCCTTGAAGTTTCTATTGTGATTCAACAAAAATGTTCATGGGTACATTGTCTCGTTTCTAAATCATAATTAGAATAGGTTTATGAAAACCATAATGTTTTAGATTCTCTGTTTTGATCTACTAGAAGCTGTAATAATGGGACACATATTCAGCAATGTCATACTTCATACTCAGCCACCAGAATTTGTATCACATGTCACAATACATATTTGTAGTTCATTTATCAACAACACAAGAATAACTATGATAGTCATACAAAATTGATCTCCTAACTGATGTAGGGATGAAAAACTAATTACCAAAATAGAGAATACCTTCTGGATAGAGTGAGAACAATTGGAAATATTCTCCCCACCATCTAGGGTTTTTTTGAATTCCTCTGAACTCATAATCTTTCTACTGACTCTATAGAATAGACTCAATGAGAGATAATGATAACTAAACACTAGTCAGAACCATACCTGAAACATCCTTTTAAGCATCCATATTCAATTAAGAAAAGGGAACTATAAGGTTCCACTCTTCCTTTGATTCCAAAAGAGCCTATGATGGAACTTTCCTACTAAGTATGTCTTCAACAATAATAACCTTCCCCAGGGTTTAAGTGATGTTGAAGAAAAACACTTAAAGGTATTCCACCCACCGTCCTTGTCAAAGATTATTGTATTTTTGATAAAATATATATCTCAATCTACTATGGTTAAAGAAGACTATGAACCTCTCCCAAAGAAGATATTACCACCAACACTAAGGACTATATGTTACTGTAGAAAGCTATAAATCATGATTGGGTTAATTTTTCTCCTTTAGTCAAATATGAAAAGAGTTATAAGCAACCATATGATCATCCTAAATGAGAACACTACCCAAACCAATGCTAGATTCGGCATTGAAAACCATGTACACCCTTTTTGGATCAGGTAATATCATAATAGTATATTAGGTTATAATTATTTTAAACTCATCGAAAGAAGCTGGACACTTTGAAACCCATGTAAATCTCACCCCCTTCCTGGTAACAATAGTCAAAGGTGATTCCAACTTATATAAATCCTTGACAAAATGGTGATAGTGTCTAGAAAGAACAAGGAAACTTCTAATATCAAAGGCATTTCATGTTTTTCCCATTATAAGATAGCCCTCACCTTCTTAGGATCAAATAATAAGCCATTTTTAGAAAATTGGTTCCCCAATGACTTCACTTCTTGAATTATGAAATTTCATTTCAAAATATTTCCATACAAATGTTGAATCCCTCATGATATTCAGAACCAAACACAAATAGTTCTAATACTCACCCTCAGATCGTGAATAAACTAAAAAATCATCCACAAACACTACCACAAAACTATCAAGATACTTATGTAATATCTGATTTATCAAAGCCATAAATAATTCCAGAGATTTACTTAGACCAAATGACATCACAAGATATTCTAAATGGACATACCTTCTCCTAAAAACTATCTTTAGTATACCACAATCCTGAACTCTGAGCTGATGATAACTCAACTCTAGATGATTATTTGGAAACCACTTTTCCCTCTTCAAATAATTAAATAAATAATCCAAATGAGTCATGGGATACTTAATCTTAACCATTACCTAGTTCAACGTTTGATAGTACACACACTATTGAAGTGAGGAATCAAACTTCTTGTAATAGAGCACAGGAGATTCCGAAGGTGAAACACTAGAGAAAAAAACCTTTCACCATCAAATCAGACAAACTGAACCTCAATCTATTTTATCTCCATTGGTTTCATACGATAAGAAGGTTTCAAAATGGGTTGGGTTCCTGAAACTAGTTCAATCATAAAATCTAGTTCCTTCTCTGGAGGAATCTTGAAAAAATCATCTGGGAATACATCATAAAAATCCTAAACAATAGTTGGATGGTAAAAAAAAGAGGAAAATCACTATGATCAACTGCTATAGTAGAAAATAGACACTTGAGCTCTAGGTGGTAAGGTCCTTCAAGACCAAAACATAGATACCACTCTCCCTAAAAAATTCGTGATCTCCCATCATCCATAAGAAACAAGACATGAAGACAATAATAATAAACCTTATCATGATTTGTGACAAGAAAATCTACATGGATGATGAAATCAATTAGATCCTGATCAAGAATAAATAAATCCCATACTAAATTTATATCGTCTTTTGATGATTATTAGGAAGGACATAGAAACCCTTACTCTTTCCTCTTACCAATAGGTGTCGCTAACGTCATAACAGGGGGCATGAGTTCTGTGGGAGGTTAAATATTATCAACAAAATATCTAGATATATATGATTGAGAAGTACCAATATCAAATAAAGCAATTTATACTAAGTATGAAATAAAGATAGTGCCTCTCAATGTTGTTGGAATCACATCCTTATCCACCAAAAATGCATCTACCACATGAATGTTCTTC
Organism: Viscum album; assembly: GCA_963277665.1. NCBI lineage: Eukaryota > Viridiplantae > Streptophyta > Magnoliopsida > Santalales > Viscaceae > Viscum > Viscum album. Next base: position 685,011,990 of record OY728142.1, on the reverse strand, counting down.
ACTCTTGAGGGTGGTGGAGGGATCCCTATTGTCATCGAAGCATATGACTACCCCAAAATAGCCTTTGGAGTTGAAAATCAAAGACCATATTGAGGAGTATACATAGACTAGAAGAAATATGGGAGATAACAATAACATCCACAACTATTACACATATTTTTAGTTATAGGATAAGATTTACAGGTGTTTCCAACCTTTCCACATTAATAAAAAATCATAGGCACAAAACTTGGTGTAACTAGAGGTGATGAAGATTCCTACATTCAAGAAGAACCCTCACCACTGATGTGATGATCTTTCCACTTCTTATTTTTCCCTAGCATGCCACTGAAGTTCCACTAAGAGGAAGAAAAGGTGTATAATATCCAACAATTCCTTCCATATTCATCACTACCATCATGTCCCTATCCATTGTCTCTATATAGTTAAAAATATTATATAGAAATACATGCCATATGAAACCCATTCACAAACTGTATAGGTACTTTTGAGCTTTCATCTGGTCATTATTTATAGCCTCTTGTGAATAAAGAAAAATCTCAAAAAATTAATTGGTGTAAGCTAACACTAAATTCTCTCCCTACTATAAAGAGGGGAACTCATGAGACTTCACCATCATTAGTTACTCCAGAAAAAACTTCTAGAAGATGAGATTCTTGAAACCCTTCTGGTTCTATCCCACATTACTATCTTCTTGTTCCATGGAATCCCAGAATTGTTTATTGATACCCTCTAGTATGAATGTCACAAACTTCACCTTGACACGGTTAGGTGTTTCCAGATGTAAAATATCTAATTTATCATTTCCATAATGTCCTTTACCTATTGAGGTTCATTAGTATGTTTAAATGATGGTGACATATCAAACAAAACAAACTTGATCGATCTATGTCTCCTATATCCCCAGTCTACACCTCAATGATTTCATTCAGAACATGCATTACATTATGGAAAATAACTTGAACTGCCCATATGATAACCTTGATAAAAATATAATTTAGAGTTGATTACCTTGAGGGTCATCAGTTTCACCCTCCAGAGGAACCCGTTGAATATGTCGTAGAGGAATACTGCTACACACTAAAAGCTAAAAAATTATCAACCACAAAAAAATATCAGTTCAAAGAAGAAAACCCCTAAGAAAAAAGATGATATTTAGGAAAAAATCTCAAATTAGGAGACATAAATCCAAACATTCCATGGTAACATGATTCTAATCCTGACAAGACCTGTCCAGGAACTTACCATAACCTACCTATCAAGTCCCGATAATACTACATATGGTCTACCAAACTTCCCATGAAAAGGAATCTTGAGGACATACCCCTTTTTATTACAAAATGTGATGAACCTAACTCAGATACGTTCTCAAAATGGTTAATAACAAAAATTTCTATATACCCAAAGGACATTCCTAATCCCTATAGGCCGGTGACTAACACCCGAGCATCAACAAAAAATAGAGGGAAAAATTTCACCCATCCTAATGAAGACAACATGACATATATAAATATAAAAAATGAAATTATAGGAGAAAACATGAATATATATGTCATAAGAGATACTAAAAAATGGAAGAAAAGCAACTGAAATAGTAAAAAACAATCTTCAAGAGTGAAGACCAACTGTAAAGGATGACTAAACTAAAATAACTACTCCAATATTCTTCATGTGATAACATGGAAAATCTTCCACTATCTCAAAACCATCTAACCAAACCCAACTGATAGAAAAACCTCACAACCTTAGTGCATATACTTAACCTTACTTCCTTCGAAAGACATAATAAGGTCTACACACCACCAAATGGGTGGATAGGGTGATCTAACTAGCTCAGTAGGATCCCACACAGGTCTTTGACCGTGTTGTCGTGACACGTCAAATTGATTATATTTTTTAGGTGGATTTATAGTCTAGGGTAAACCCTAAGTCATCTCTCAAGGAGTATTGGTAGGTTTAGAGTGTGTGTTCTTAATAAAAGAGACTAAAGGGGGGGGGGGGGGGTTGAAAAGAGTTTAAAATAATGACTTAGTTGAAATAGCTTAAAAATTGAGTGACCTAGTGGATTGTGAAAAATATGATATAAAAGGGTTGATGTGATTTCACTACACACATATAAAGTTCATTGTTCATATAGATTCATCTTAGGTTTAGAGTAATTCTTTGGTTGGAATTAATTGGAATCCCGATTAATTCCTAAGCTTTTATTTCAATGTTTTAAGGACCAAACCTTGATGTGAAAATTGTATTATCAAGGTCCAGTAATTATGAATGGAATAATATCTTCCAATTAATATTGAAATCTCAATAAGGTGGGTATGAAAAGGATTCTTGTGATGTCCAATCGGAACAACACAAGTCACGCACTCAAAACCTCACACCGATCGGTTAGAAATTAAGAGCATAACACTCACATCTATCAAATCAAGCATTCAAATCTGAAATAAAATGAGATACATGGAATGAAATTTTTAAACACCCAAATTACTCCAAACCAGTAGCTAATTTATGCATCGGAACTCCCTTGACATGTGTGTAGCTCCCTCACAACGAACACCCAACTTTTAGCTCGACATCGAGAGGAGGAGGAAGCTCAGGTGGAACTTCTTCTTCATTGTTGATCCCTCTAGGATTATAGGGGCCTCCAGAACCTCCAAGGTGATTAGGAGACTCCTCTAGGACTCCAAATTGGCAGCACTTTACTCCTTGTCCGAACTTACAAATGAGTTTCCCTTGGTGCCCTTTTATATGAAAATTGGAAGGTGGTTTTAGGCACACAGATTTCATCAATCCACTTGCACGACGTGTTTTGGCCTTCATAAAGTCTTATATCACTTTTCGGAAAAAATAAAAGTTGTATCTATACCTTTTTACTATCTCCACCGAAGGTTTTGCACCGTTTGGACAACTACAACTCATGATATTGATAAAATACAGAACACCGCATTTGACTTTGTCCAAATTCGGTGGCTTGGAGAGATCAGTTTGGATGGTCCCCATAGAGTCCGCATCAGGATTGGGTTCCTTAATATGAAATTTATAATATTAAATTATGGACAGGCCCACAAAATTTCAGCCCATTTGGATGTACGGATTTCACGTACTATTCAAAACAGTAGAAATATGTCCATGGATCTATGCAATTTTGGCCCATTTTTCTTCCACTTCATCAAGGGCCCTCCAAATCACCTCCACCTACATTGAATCAATAAAAAAATTAACATTGACCATTATAATATTTATTAACATTAATTTATTGATTCAAACATAATGTTCAATTTATTTTTATATTTTGATTATTCATTACAAAACTAGTTTAAAACTGCGGTGTAAGGGTGGAATAAAACAGTGAATCGTGGTACGATCACACCCCCACACCTAAACATTTGCACTCCTGGGAAAAGTCATATATCCAAATACATTGATGAATATATATATATATATATTTCCAACATCCTGAAGATTTATAATTTGAGTAAATTTTATTTAAAGTAAAGTGATCAATGCACGAACCACACCAAGGAGTTCTTCTTAGTGAAAATAGAAAAAGATGTCTCATAAATCATATCATAGCGAAATTCAAAAAGATTCATGATACCCAATTGAGAAAGGAATTCATAAGTAAACCATGAAACCAACTCTACATGTGTGTGTGTGGAAACCATTCCATGCTATTCTTTCCACTTGTTATCCAATAAATATATCTTATTTTAACATTTTTCAGCTTAAATGATTTTGTCACCGAACCTGTCCTACATCCTTTGCAATCATATTTCAAGACCCACTCATTTAATTATTCCCAGAAGTCAAACCATAAGCTCCCGAACTAGATATCCCCATATGTTGCACATTTCATCACTCCCCTCATTTATTATATTTTTTTTGGAGATGCAATTGGAACAAATCTCACACTCATCTCTCAACCCTTGTTTGATCTCATCATGACACTAATTGAAATAGTTATAACAAGATAAAAGGTTGAGGAAGAGTGGTTTTTGACCTTCCCAAGACACAACAATTTTGTTTGAGTGCGTACAACAGTCGGACATTAGGTACACATGCATAGGTCAATCTGGTACAGTAATGAAACATATCGGATAAGGAACGAACGTATGGAAATATCATTTAAAGATGAAAAATATTAACCCAACATATATTTACCTTACATTAAGTACGAAATAATCACACTTTGTGGTTTGGTGCAAAAATTTGTGGAGATATTAGTGGCACAGTTTTCCCAAAAAAACTACTCACACAAATGGCATCAATCATCTCAAAGGTTTCACATAGATACAACCATTTATATCATTGACAGAAAACCAATTCACTAAAAATCACTCTTTGATGGTAAATTCATACAAATACTCTTTTTATCCTTCGTTATGGTTTTTCTACTTTCCCCAAATTATGGTCGCCAAATCATGGAACTTCGAAATTGTTGATGGGGAAAAATTAAAATACCATAAAGAAGGCCAAAAAGAGAAAACAAAAGGAGAAAACAATGAAAATTCCTAACTATCCCAGGAATGTATCCACCCCCCCCCCCCACACCTAGAGAATGCAGTGTCCTCACTGTAATAAAAGAGACTGTGGGAAGGAAGGATAAAACTTGGTGAGTGTTATACATAGACCTCTTCTTGAACATCGAGTTCCTCCAGTGGGGACTTCGAAATGGATTCATGGAAGTGCTTCAACTGCTGCCCATTGACAGTGAAGGTTTTCTTTGTGTCTTCATTTTGAACCTGGACAACACCAAATGGAGAGACATTAGTAACAATGTAAGGTCCAAACCAATGGGAACGAAGCTTACCAGGGTGCAACTTCAACCTTGCATTGTAGAAGAGGAACTTTTTCCCGATGTGGAATTGACGATGAAGGATGAGACGGTAGTGGGAAGCCTTGGTTCGCACTTTATAAATCCGGGAGTTCTCATATGAATCTCTTCTCATTTCCTCCAACTCCTGAATCTGCAACATCCTTTGAATACCTGCACTAGAAAGATTATAATTGCATTGTTTAATAGCCCCGTAGGCCGGATGCTCTACCTCAACAGGGAGGTGACAACTCTTCCCAAAAACTAGCCGATATGGTGACATGCCAATTGGAGTTTTGAATGCAGTACAGTAAACCCATAATCAATCATCGAGTCTAAGACTCCAGTCTTTTCTGTTTGGCTGAACCGTTTTATCATGAATCTGTTTTATCTCTCTATTTGATACTTCGGCTTGACCATTTGTTTGTGGGTGATAAACAGTAGACACTCGATGCCCAACCCCATTCCTGTGCAAAAGAGATTTCATTGTGCAGTTGCAGAAATGAGAACCCTGATCACTGATGATAAACCTAGGTAATCCAAACCTACAGAATATTTGGGTTCTCAAAAATTCCACAACTGTCTTGGAATCATCTATCCCCGTGGCTCGTGCCTCTACCCACTTTGAAACATAATCCACTGCCAGAAGAATGTAAAGGTTCCCAAATGAATTGGGGAATGGTCCCATAAATTCAATTCCCCAAACATCAAAAATGTCATGGAAGAGTAAGGGTTGTTGGGGAATCTCATTTCTTTTAGAGACATTCTCTATTCTTTGACAGTGAGGACAGGATTTACAATATTCATGAGTATCCCGAATCAATGTGGGCCAAAAGAGACCAGAATCTAAGACCTTGCGAGCAGTCCGTTGGGGACCAAAGTGGCCCCCACAAGCAAGTGTGTGGAAGAACCTAAGGACATAATGAAACTCACTATCGGGAACACAACGCCTAATAACTTGATCACTACATGTGCGCCATAGGTAGGGTTCATCCCAAATATACCAACGAGACTCATGTTTTAGACAGTCGGCCTGGTTTTTGGTGAAATCAGCAGGAATGAAAGATGCTACCAAATAATTTACAATTTCAGCATACCAAGGAATAACATCTTGCACTCGGTACAATTTCTCATCAGGGAACAATTCATTTATGGGAATACAGGGGGATGAGTCAATGTCCGAGGATGGGAGAATCCTACTGATATGGTCAGCAACCACATTCTCTACTCCTTTTTTATCCCTAATTTCTAGATCAAATTATTGAAGGAGGAGCATCCAATGAATGAGATGTGGTTTGGCTTCTGGTTTCTTTAGGATATATCAGAGGGCTGCGTGGTCTGAGAACACAATGACTTTAGACCCTAGAAGGTATGACCTGAATTTATCCAAGGCAAACACAATGGCAAGAAATTATTTTTCAGTTGTGTTGTAGTTTCCTTGGGCAGGGTCCAGAGTACGTGAGGCATAAGCTATGACATGTGGAGCTCGGTCGACCCTTTGTGATAAGACTGCCCCAACTACATAGTTAGAGGCATCACACATGAGCTCAAATGGTAAATCCCACCGAGGTGGTTGGATTACCGGGGGTGACGTGAGACTCCATTTTAACTTATTGAAAGCTTCCTCACATTTTTTATCAAAAACAAATTCTTTTTCTTTTTGGATTAATCGGGAGAGGGGGAGTGAAATTTTACTAATGTCACGAATGAAACGACGATAAAATCCAGCATGACCCAGGAAAGACCACGCATCCCGAACATTTTTAGGGAATGGTAGGGAGGAAATGATATCTACTTTTGATTTTTCCACTTGGATACCTTCCCCAGAAATGACATATCCCAAAACTATGATTTGTCGCACCATGAAATGGCATCTCTCATAATTTAATACGAGATTCTTTTCAATACAGCGACGTAGGACAGAAGGAAGACTACTCAAACATTCATCAAAAGAGGATCCATAAACAGTAAAATCATCCATAAAAACCTCCATGCAATTCTCCAGGTAATCTAAAAAAATACTGACCATACATCGTTGGAAAGTACCTGGAGCATTGCACAGACCAAATGGAATCCTTCTATAAGCAAATGTACCAAAGGGGCAAGTAAAGGTTGTCTTTTCCTGATCCTCAGGGGCAATATGGATCTGAAAGTATCCAGAATACCCATCAAGGAAACAGTAATAGGACTTCCCCGGTAGCCTCTCTAGCATCTGGTCAATGAATGGCAATGGGAAATGGTCCTTCCTAGTGTGTTGGTTTAGTCGGCGATAGTCTATACAGACACGCCAACTATTCTACACACGAGTTGGAACCAATTAATTGTTTTCATTTTTAACTACAGTAAGGCCTGTTTTTTAGGAACTACTTGAACGGGACTGACCCATTGGCTATCAAATATAGGGTAAATGTTTCCAGTAGCCAACAATTTTATTACTTCTTTTTTAACAACATCAATTAGGTTTGTGTTCAGTTGACGTTGTGACTGCCTCACTAGTTTAGCCTCATCATTTAATAAAATATGATGTGTACAAATTGATGGGCTAATGCCAGGAATGTTAGAAAGTGTCCACCCAATGCTTGTTTATACTTCCTCAAAAGATCAAGTAGTCGTAATTCATGCTCAGGAGGGAGTGAGATAGCAATGATGACGGGAAAATTGTTTCCATTCTCAATATATGAGTATTTTAAATCTTGAGACAGTTGTTTCAGTTCCAATTCTGAGGGATTTTGGATTGAAGGAAGTGTGTGTGACAATGAGAAGTCACTGATCTCATCTAACTGCTCAATGGTAACATCCTCAGATGAGGAATGAGCTTTTACAAGCTTAGCAGTATCATCGATGGTCATGTGATCCTCTGTGTTCAAGAAATCATCAATTAACAAACATGCATGACATTTCTCTAGACCGCAACAACAATCAATGCATGATTCATTACCTAACATTTCAATCAATGAAGAAAACTCAGAAAGGGGATCAGGGGAATGAAAATAAGTTGTTTCAGGGGATGGGAGAACATTAATTGAATTGACAGAGAGGGAGGAGTGTTCTTCTAAGGGGTGCTTCATGGCATCAAGGATTTTAAACTAGAGAGTATTACCACCAAACTCCATAGATAATGTACCATTATGGACATTAATTATGGTTTTGGTGGTTTTCAAGAAAGGTCTCCCCAATATAATTGGGGTATGTCCATTCATCCTGTCATCTTCCATTTGAAGCATGTAAAAATCAGCAGGAAACTTTAAATTTTGCACCCTCACAAGAACATCCTCTAACAAACCAGAGGGGTGTGTTGTACTCTGATTTTCTAGATGAATGACAATACCAGTGGGCTTCAGTTCACCGACCTGCAATAAAGAGTAAATAGATTGAGTCATCACATTAATAGAAGCACCCAAATCAAGCATAGCGTTGGAACATGAATACTCCCCTATGGTGCACGGAATCGAGAATGTCCCAGGATCATTTCACTTGGTAGGAAGTGATGGCTCTATCAATGCTGAAACATTCCTCCCCAGGATCACCTTCTCATCACCACAAATCCTCCTTCGATGTGTACACATCTCTTTCAGAGACATGTCATATCTTGGAATTTTCTTCAAAGCATCAATCAAAGGAATGTTAACCTGTACTTTCTTGAAAGTTTCCAAGATTTCTTTATCAAGTTCGGTTTCTTTTTCTTTCCTAGGTTAGGCATCCCTTTGAGGAAATGGAAGAGGAATGGTTGGGATAGGTGGCTCATCAACAGCCACAGTCTTTACATTGGAAGGGCTTCTCTCAGAAAAAGGGTTTTATTCTCTTGGACCATTTTCAGCAGTGGGATGGTGGTTTCCTTTGGATGGGAGGACTCTAATGGAGGGGTCATTTGGCTTTTGAGTTGTGTCCCACTCCTAAGGGTGATGGCACTAACATTTCCTTTATCCCTAGGGTTTACTACTGGTTGAGATGGTAGTTTACCCGACCCATGACTTTGGATTTCTCCCACCGAGTTGGAAAGTTGGCCTAGTTGGGTCTTTAGGTCTTTTATGGCTGCTTGGGAGGTTTGTTGGAATTGGATATTATTGGCAGCCATTTTCTTCATCATATCTTCTAGGCTAGGCTCGGTTTTTGAAGGGGGTGGTTGGAATGGCCTTTGGGGTGGTTGAGGATTTTTGGGTGGTGGTGGATGACTACTCTGACCCTGTTGGTTCTGTTGCTATAGAGGTTGGTTTGAATACCCCCTTGCCTATAGGCTTGGTTTTCCTTCCACCCTTGTTTGGATGGATATTATGGTTCTTGCCTAAAGGGTTGGTTAAAGGGGCATCCTGGAAATATTGCCTCACATCTTTCAGAAGTTTCTCTCAATTGAGGACATTGGTCAGAATAGTGGGTGTCAGAAAAGCAGATTCCACAATGGATGGGAGGAGGAGATTAAGATTTCCCTTGGGACAGAGAAAGTTGTCATAGAAGGGTACTTACCTCTTCAAACTTCGTGTCCACCTTCTTCTCAAACTCAGTACTTTGCACCTCATGGACACCTTGAATGGGAACACTGGACTGTGTACCAATTTGTTGACTGTTTTGTGCCATGTTCTCAATAAAGGTTCTTGCCGCAATTGGGGTCTTATCTACCAATGCACCACCTGCAGTAGCATCAATCATATTTCGATCAATAGGAATCAAACCATCATAAAAATATTGAATTAAAATTTGATCACTTATTTGGTGGTGTGGGCAACTTGAACATAACCTTTTAAATCTTTCCCAATATTCATGAAGTGTTTCCCCTTGAGATTGTCTTATACCACATATTTCGTTCCTTATAGTTGCAGTTCGAGAGGCTGGGAAGTATTTTTCAAGAAAAAGGTGCTTCATGTCCTCCCAGCCTCTTATTAGTGAATTAACATAGTACAACCAATCTTTCATAGTGTCTTCTAAAGAAAATGGGAATGCTCTAAGCTTTACTTGTTCCTCATCAATATTAGCAGGTTTTAAGGTTGAACACATAGTATCAAATTCTTTTTAGTGCTTATGAGGGTCTTCTCCAGGCAATCCATGAAATCATGGTAATAAATGGATTAGACCGGATTTTAGTTCAAAATTAGGTGCCTCGCCTTAATTTGAAAGTAAGTGGGCTGGATATCAACATTAGGTGAGGTTAATTCTTTGAATGTTCAATTATTTTCAGCCATGTTATTGAATATTATTTCAGCTTCTAATTTGGTTCTAGAAGAATATGGGTTTAGACGAGTCTTGAATGGTCTGTCCTCCTTTAAAAGGGGGTCTTGTGCATCTCAGTGTCGCTGACGTAGGATCCTCTCAGGTTCGGGTTCGAAAGGTGGTAAGTCTCCTGAAGTAGAACGCGTCATGAACAGAACCTACACAAGATATGGATCAGAACACAACAAGAAATAAAAAGGTAGAAAACAAACAAACAAATATTCACAACATTTACAACTACTTTATCAAAAACACGCACTAAAAACCAAAGCGCTCCCCGACAACGGTGCCAAAATTTGATCGTGCTATCATGACACGTCAAAGTGATTATATTTTTTAAGGTTGATTTATAGTATATGGTAAACCCTAGGTCGTCTCGCAAGGAGCGTTGGTAGGTTTAGAGTGTGTGTTCTTAATAAAAGGGACAAAAAGGGGGGCTGGTTTTGAAAAGAGTTTAAAACAATGACTTAGTTGAAATAGCTTAAAAATTGAGTGACCTAGTGTATTGTAAAAAATATGAGATAAAAGGTTTGATGTGATTTCACTACAAACATATCAAGTTCATTGTTCATAGAGATTCATCTTAGGTTTAGAGTAATTCTTTGGTTGGAATTAATTGGAATCCCGATTAATTCCTAAGATTTTATTTCAATGCTTTAAGGGCAAAACCTTGACGTGACAATCGTATTGTCAAGGTCCATTACATTTTCATGGAATAAGAGCTTCCAAAAAATATTTAAATCTCAATAAGGTGGGTATGAAAAGGATTCTTGTGATGTCCAATCAGAACAACACAAGTCACGCACTCAAAACCTCACACCAATCGGTTAGAAATTAAGAGCATAACACTCACATGTATCAAATCAAGAATTCAAATCTGAAATAAAATAAGTTAAATGGAATGAAATGTTTAAACACAAAAATTACTACAAACCAGTAGCTAATGTATGCATCGGAACTCCCTTGACATGTGTGTAGCTCCCACACAATGAACACCCAACTTTTAGCTCGACATCAGGAGGAGGAGGAAGCTCGGGTGGAACTCCTTCTTCATTGTTGATCCCTCTATGAGGATAGGGGCCTCCAAAACCTCCAAGGTGATTAGGAGACTCCTATAGGACTCCAAATTGGCATCACATCACTCCTTGGCCGAACTTGAAAACGATGTTCCCTTGGTGCCCTTTTATAGGAAAATTGGAAGGTGGTTTTAGGCACATAGATTTCATCAATCCACTTCCACGAAACGTTTCGGCCATCATACAGTCTTATCTCGCTTTTGAGAAAATAGTAAAGATGTAGCCCTACCTATTGGATGTCTCCACCGAAAGTTTGGAACCGTTTGGACAACTACAACTCAAGATATTGATAAAATAAAAAACCCCGCATTTGACTTGGTCCAAATTCGGTGGCTTGGACTGATCAGTTCTGATGAGCCCCATAGAGGCCGAATCAGGATTGGTTTCCTTAATATGAAATGTATAATATTATATTTTGGATAGGCCCAAAAAACTTTAGCCCATTTGGATGCACGGATTTCACGTACTATTCAAAATAGTGGAAAGATGTCCATGGATCCATGCAATTTTGGCCCATTTTTCTTCCACTTCATCAAGGGCCCTCCAAATCACCTCCACCTACATTGAATCAATAAAAACAAGTAACATTGACCATTATAATATTTATTAACATTAATTTATTGATTCAAACATAATGTTAAATTTATTATTATGTTTTTAATATTCATTACAAAACTAGTTTAAAACTGCGGTGTAAGGGTGGAATAAAACAGTGAATCGTGGTACGATCAGTCTTCCATGTAATTTATCTAAAAAATAATCCAAGAATTATCAACATTAATGAAAAATAATGCATGATATACATTCTATCATTTTTATATCAAAAGAATAAAAATAGTATAACTTATACCTTTTCCACATTTCCAAATAAATTATGTTAAAAATTCAAATAATTCTATATAAAAATATAAAAGATGATATATCAAATTTAAATAAAATCATGTATCAAATATCATATCATATCCATGGAAGTAAAAAAAAATACTACAAGACAAACATCACAAATATTCCATTGCACAGGTAATATTTTACCAAAGATCACACTAGTAAAAGATAGAAAAGAAACTTATACCTAACATAGACAATCATTCACGTATCAAGCCACTACACATATTCATTAATCTTATAGGGCCAAGGAAGACCCTATAATGTGACCCCCACCCCCAATTCTAATAATCCCCTAGAACAACAAGCCTAGGGAGTAGAGGAAAGCCCCACGAGGAAACACCCAGATAGTAGGTGAGGCCTATTGCTACACCTTCCACCTAAGTACACATGGCTTCCCATGATCTCTATTTTCTATGCCAATTCATCAAACTATTTCATTGAAACCATTATTTGAAAACCATTTTTGAAAACTACATCATAATGATTTTGAAAACTCCTTTCATTTACCAAAACCAAGGGAAAATGATCTTTAATAAAAAAATCATTTTCACATGCACAAATAAAATAGAATTTCAACCCATTTCATTTATAAAATAATTTATCAAAACTAAAGAAATATAGTTCACATGCTAGATACAAAACCACCTACCTCAAAACTTAGGTCTCACATTACAACAACAAAATATACCAATTATAAGAAAACATAAATGACATCATAGGATCGAAAATCAATCCAAATATATCAGAATTGATTCAATTCAACAAAATAGCTAGTGGAGAATAGGAAACAACACATACCTCAAAAATGAAAACCCACCACTCTACGACCAACAAAGTATCGAACTCGTGAACAAGATTATCTAGTGGATCTAGAAATAATCAAGAAGAATCATCACCAAGGGTCAACAGATATGATAATGTAACATAAAGGAACTACCAAGATCAAATTAATTGAATAAGTATAATTGATTACTCACCTAGAGAGACATTGTGCACAAGCCTAATGATCCAACACCAAATGAATCGATCTGGAATGAACAGAGGTTCCCAAAATTGGTGATAGAGAGCTCTAGGTTGAGAGAAATGAGGTATATTTCCAAAAAGTAAAAAAATCAGCTGGTCAGTACCCTAAAATCCAAAGTCATGGCATTTACATGGTGTGTAATCCATGTGGTACCTATATGCTAAAACACATGTCCATTTTTTTATTAAAAACCTAAATTTTATCATTAAACAACATGTAACCTTTGCATAATGTGTACTCCATTCATGTTGTGTTCCATGTTCATAGAATATTCATTATAGATATTACATGGAATGTAATACCACTACATGGTATGTATTTATCCTTAAAACTTCCAAAAGATAAGTTTTCAATAGAAAATGAAAAACCACCTTTGACATTCTATGAACTCAAGGAGTGCCCTACAAAGGCACTACATGTTTATACCCGGAATTAATTAATTTAAAAATACATACATACCTAAACTTTAGTTCATTTTCCTTAGAAAATGTTCCCCATCATTAATATCCCCAATATGCACCAAATTTAAGAGAAAAAACAATTAAAGATATGGGAAATACCTAAAAGATGGTAACATGATGTTACAGACCACAAATTTTATTTGATTATGTCATGGTAGAATTGAATTAGAATTTTTTCTAATTACTAAGGTAGTAGGTGTGGGGAGATCCAATATAGATACTTCTATCCCTAAACCTTAAGTTTCATTGGGAAGTGTGATTTGAATTTTGAATTCAGGATTTTATTTTGATTATCAATGTTTTTAATTTCATTAGCATTAGATGGGTTCTCTTGGGCATAATATTTGTTGTTCTAGGATGGTGAAATTTTAGGTAATTAGTGTGTTATGTTATCTTTTGGGTCCTGAAAAACCATGAAAAAACCAAAGGCTTGACTCTGGATGTGTTCTTGGGACCACTGTAAAATTTTCATGTGGTCATCAACTATGAGTCCAAATTGGGCATAGTCTTGCATCCCATTTGTTTCTTTTCTACTCAGACCGCAAGAAACTTGGATTCCTTATTATGTTGGGATAATGGAAAAGAATTAAATTTTTGTATTATGGTATGTTTTCATAGTTGTATTTGATTTTGATTAATTCTTGTATTATTCCATTGTTTATGTGATATTTCATGTGATGTTAAATCGATTTTGTGTGTGTGAAAAAATGATTTCTTAAGAAATATTATTTTCTTTTCAAATAATTCCTAAGAGAATGTATATAAAATAATCTTTTTTCATGAAATGTTTTAGAGTTCTCGATTAAATTATTAAATATAATAACGTGTATTAGTTTTAGACAATTTAGAAATTCTTTTAAATGGAAATAGATTTTATAAGAAATATTTCTTAGGTAATTTATTATTTAACCAAGGACACATAATGTTTTCAAATATTCAAATGGTTAAGGTTTTTTTTGAAAATGATGGGTAAGCTTAAAATTGGTGTTTTTTAAGAAGAAGAAGGTTTCAAAAAGTTTACTTTTCAAAATGTAGTATAATTGGTTTTCTTAGATTTCAATAAAGATTCAGAAAAATTTAAAATATGGAATTATAATTCTATGGGAAGCCAACATTATTCAAAAATAATATTTTTGGGGTTGGTTGGGGTTTTTACCCTTTTTTGGATGGTTTCAAATTACTCATAATGTTAATGTTTTCGAACTAAAAAAGTTGTTTTTGGAAATTATTTTTCAACTATTTAGGGGTTTATTTGAAATAATTTTGAAAAATGGTTTCTCAACTATTTAAGGGTTTTTTTAAATAATTTTTGAAATTGTTTTAAATTGACCAATTTAGGTTTGATATTGGAGTTGAAATTATAAAATGGGGTTTTGAGACTATTTTCAATGAATATATGGTTTTAAAGAGGCATTTTTGGAAAGATTTATGCTTTTTTGAAAAAAATTATGTGTTTTAATTTCCCCTTGTTTGATTCTTGGACAACTTGATGTGACATAGGAGGAATAATAACGTTGATTCATGTCTCATATTTATTTACTATAATCCTCCCAAAAAGTTTAATAATAAATTTAGTGTTCTTGCCTTAAAGGTATATCCTTCATTATAGTTTTAATACTACCCATTATTTTAATGGGGTGGTATGTGTTGTATTATTCTCTTAGTAGTAGGTCTTGTGAAAGGATCAGATTGGGATATGCCTAAAACTTAGAGGGTGTGAATCAGTGCTGGGGACTTTTTAATCCAAATCATTATTTAATCCCTGTACCTCTTAGACATTTTAGTATATAGATTCCCTTATTCTATTTTACATGTCACATACAATAATATAAAATTATTAAAATGATAGAACATGATATTTTTATAGGTTCCACTACTCATAATGATTTCTTGGTCCTTGGCATAGTCTAGAAATGATCCTGACCACTCAAACACTATAATTTAATCTTTTGAATGTTGTTTCAACAAGTGGGAAATACCCTTTGAGTTATAATGCACTATAGTGAATTGATCGTGGATGTTTTACAGCACTTAGATATATCTTTATACAGCCTCTATAGATACTCTCCACCTTGTTAAAAATGGTACTTTTAACACCAAGAAATTCCTCCACCTGTTGATACTACTATTGGATGACACAGTGCTACTTAGTTCTTCCCCTTCCTTCATCTTCACATAGTTACTTTCAAAATAGTTAGAAAGAAACACCTCTTATGTCTTCCCAGAAGAAAACTGAAAGTTGAACTTTCTTCTTCTTCAATCAGTCACACTAATATAAATATGGTGCAGACTGATAATTATAGAATTATTCAATGTAACAAATGATTATTGTCTAAAATCAATTTTATCTCCAACTATTATTCTCTTATACTCTCTGTTTCCTTCATTTCAAAACAAACTACACTAAAACATATACTTCTTCTTTCATAAATCACAATCTCTTGAATGATTATTGAAACACTAATTATCAGATCAACATATCATCATCATAATTAATACGGCCTAAATATTAATCATCTAAATATTGATTGGAAGCTCTTTTTTAACACATAATAATATGAAATAATGCAGTAGTGTCTACATCACTTTCCTCGATCCACAATATCAATACTTATTTTTTTATAGTTTCATCCCTATTATTATTATTACAATAAATATTTGTTTAACAAAATTTCACTATACTATCAATGATTATGTTGTACATATTCAAACCATTCTCCTTGAATTCCAATCATGTTTGTTGGAATTCACATCTTGCATAAAGAATGATGTATGTTTTTGAAAAAAAATTACCACATATATTTACTATTTATTTTATGTTATTTTCTAGTTTATTATATTCTCACCCTATGAATCACGTATACATGAACACATGCACACTAATCACATAACCTTCCTTCATTTTTTATCCATCTCTTCGTACAATGGAAAAGTTTAGTTTTCTTAACATGTTTTTATCAATAGTATGTGAATGCATGAACTTACTATCAAATGAAAAACTAAAAACTATGAGTTCCTCATCTTCTTAATTCAAGTATGAAAATAAGTGAATGTCAAGTTATCTTCAAAAAGACAAACTATGTGAATTTTTTCTTCTCTATTCATTGTGTATCAATAGGATTTACATAAATTTTACCTTTTCATAACATAATGGGGGGTATAATACCCAATAACTGGTTTGGAAAACTGTTCTTTGTGAATAACTAAGATCATGTGATGTTAACACAAGTTTAGTATCCATGGATCACCTTCTTTGAAAAAGAAGAGATATTTGTAGATCTGGTTCCTCATGAAGCATAGTCTATGTACTTGACTGAAGCACTAGCTCATGGTATCAACCTTCTTCAAAAAAATGATGACAGTGTGAATAGTTGTTATGTGTCCATGGAACGCCTTCATGACGAATTCATGTGAACCTCCTTTATGAAACCAAGATGTTTTGTGGGACTCCCCTGATTTGCAAGTCCTTGAATTCCCATGGTACTTCTTGACTTATCTCACTTTTATATGCTCTATTTTTTCCAAAAAATGACTTACCTAAGATATAATATGAGCGGAGTCCCCTTGCTTCATCTTGGTTCCATCATATAGGGATATTTACACTGCTTATCCTCTTTTTAAAATCCCAAAAAATATGTTGTTTGAATAACTAGTTTTTAAATAACAAAAGGGATCAACATTTAAACAATTTAAATGTGGGATAAATGACCTATAAAAAAAATATAATTTTCCATTGTGATCAGGATTATTTTTTATGATGGTATCCACATGTTCATGCATTTGTAAATGCGTGAAACACATCTTCTTGAACACACGAAGTCGATCCATGGAACATGATTGATTGAATGACCTCCTTCAACTGTGTTTATATTTCAGCCAAACCATCTTCATCGTAATCTTGAAAATGAAGTTACATGATATTTTAGGTTCAGTTTTGTTCAATATTTTGACCTCAAAATAATAATGGTAGCCACTATCTTGATAGATTTTGGTTGGGTACCTTCTATGGTGAACCAATGATGTAAACTAGTTTTTAGAGGAATTGGACAATGATGCATTTAGAAATTCTCAACTAAATTGAAACACATGAGTGTGGGATGCAATGGACGATCATTATTTCTGTAATCTGGAGGCTGCTATTTTATCAGTATGTTTTAAAAAGGGGTGAATAGTAGAATGAAAGTCTCATCCCACATAGAAACCTCCATAGACATGGAAATGATATATTAGTCGAGAACCACATGGAGGGGGTAAAAATACCCCTCCCCCTTTCATCGTGCCACAACACATGGTTGTTCCACTTCTCTTTCAAGCTATTAGCCCAATCCCCATTTGGCCTTGGCCATGAACACATTCAACATTAAAAATAGGCCCTCTTGCCTTCTATAGGAACTGTGCTCCTTTTCCACCATGCTTGGTAGATTGAGATGATATTCTAGGGCATGGTGGACCCATTGGGTCCCACATATTCCCTGGTTGAGGTTGGCTTGTCTCCTTGCATGGTTAGACATATTTTTCACAAAAACCTAGAAAAAATTCAAAGTAATGTGTCATACATTAAAAACAAATCCATACACCACATATCTACTTCTTCATCTTCCAATATCTTCACATTATGGAATATCAATTCCAAATAACTTCTTCAATACCCCTTTATCCATAAATGGGTGGTACTTGAATCATATTAATTGCTGTAAACAATGTGTCACCTTTGACACAGGTATTTTGAACTTAGAACCAGTTCAAATATCATCATAATTTACTAATGAAATTATTCAAACCTGATATACATGACATTTTATGATTCCATAATAATTATCCAAGCATCAACCTAAAACTAAAAGTCTTCAACAAATGATTATTGAAATATCAAGACATTATGATTTCATCCAAACTCCATTAACTTTTTTACTACTTAATCATATTAACATCAATGTGGTCTTCCTATATCATTGATCACCATTTTAAACCATTGATAATCATTTGAAAACAAATAAAATCCATACACAAAGTGGAATCTTCTGTCTCCCACTTTGTATTTGTTAGAAATACCTTAAATGTTCTTTCCAAATGAATGTGTAATTATATATGAATCATTATCTTTTATATCCCCTTTACATTTCTAGACATTCATTCCAATTCCTATCCCCCATATTGAAAATAAATAAAATGTTCATGGAAAAAGGGTATCATTCCATACATTAGCCATGTTTCATACATCATTTTACTCTAGTTCTATTTGAGGTTTGCTCGATTTAGAAAACAAAAGTGTATTTTATTTTGATAAAAAAGCTTTCCATTACCAACTAATGATGACACATTATGAAATGAGAACTCATAAAATTGTCTTTAATTATTTTAAACTTTCATTCAAGGATTAATATACTTAAATGGAATAGAAAACTTTTTTAAGAAAGATGAACCTAAAAATCATTCACTCATATCAACAAATAGATAAAAAACCTTCACCTGAAATAAGTAGGATAAGTGTCCTTGGGACACTTAAACATTTATTATTCCATTGATTAATTCAATTTCTACCCCTTATTTGATATTTATTTTTAGAAACAATGGATTATAGAATATGAAAAAAAATAGATTTTCAAATGACATGATCTCTAATCACTTTCCAAAATGATTAAATTTGATATCAATTGAAATAATGATTCTAGAAACATGTTCATTTGTATCCCCCTCAAGAGAAACACTTCTTATCATCTTAAAAATGGAAGATATAATAAATAATGGATTCTGAGAAATTATAGTTTGGATAAAACACAAGAATTTATATTCAAATTGTGATAGTCTAGATTGGAAAAATTTCATATCTACACCAAGGATGATATTCTTAAACACTTATTCTTTATGATAAGTAAAAAATCAATCCAAGATGGAAAATTATTTATCCAGACTATAAAAAATAAGACATAAATTTCTTCAACTTCATCAAAGATGATCCTCCAACAAATTTTTATTTGAATATCAAATTGAGTAATAATTCAAGGATTGTAAATACTTCATATTTTCTATCAACAACAGATAGAACTCACTACTTCTCTGATTATCCCCCTAAGAACTTGTTTCACCTTCAATTAACAAAATTATAAGTAAAGAATACAATACAAAAATATTATGAGAATATTTATATCCTCATTGATTTATCAATATGAAGAAAAAGGTTGAGATGTTTTTCTAAACCAAGTTGCTTCAATTATTCTATTCTTCATGATTCAACATCTGAACATCTATTCTATTTTATGTCGAGGTATCATATATCTCTTCACATCCTATTCTATTTTTTGTGGAGAACTTTTCTTCTTAACATACTTCATAGATGATACATTATTTACCCTCCCATAGACTTATTCTTATTCTAGTAGAAAGGTTAGACAACCTTTAGCAATATGACTAGATCTCATACATCTCTCACCTGTAAATTATCTAACATAAGATTTTCCATTTCTTGATAAACTCTCAGGAACTTTCTCTTCATCATGTGTAATATTTTATTTTCCCTTTTCACTTTCCTTAGCTTGTGAATCTTAATTTTTCCTCATTGTTTTAAAATTTTCTTATCAGATCAAAAAATGACATTTGAAACTATGAAAGCATGTTTGGATCATCCACATGGTTTCTTCTGAGTGTCATCCATATTAGTAGTTCTATTGGACTCATTAACCTTAAACTTATTGGATTCAGAATCCAATGTACTCTCACCATGCTTCTTTGATACCTTCTTTTAAGGATTTATATTGAAAATATTATTATGATTTCTTCCAAAGGTTGATTATTTATTCCTAGATATATTTTAAGGAATCATTTTCATATCATCTTCAGATACATGTTGAGATGAACATGTACTATCATTGTGACCAGTGCCATTTAATAAATCATATATGTTTTCAATATTTCCAAATCTTTTTACAAAATACAGATATTTATGGACCTGTGGATATTGTTTCTTATTCTCTTGATTCATCCATGTCACGACCCCCTCCCACAAAAGATGCCCCTTCTGAGCAGGTAATGGTGAAAGGGAGATAATGACCCCCCGAGTCCTACCTCCAGTAGGCCCCAGAGTGGCGACTAGAACCAAGGGTATGAGTTTTTACAATATGGGAGGCATTACCCTTTTTATTATTTAAGATCGGGAAATAGGATGAGTCAACACCGAAAGAAAAGGGAACAATTAAATGAAAATAAACCCAAACCAATCCCACAAGCATGTTTAAAAAGTTCTAAAACAATGTACAAGTACAAGAAGCTCAAAAGTACAATACCAAAAGAAACAAGAGTACAACAAACTGCAACAACTCCAACTGTCCTGACTCGTAGGGTCCCGCATGGCCCTGTTAGTCCTCCTGGAAACCTAAAAGTAAATGTAGGGTTAGCATACAAGTATACTCAGTAGGGAAACCTAAATCTATCGTGCACAAGTGGGGAGACATCCTAATGTCCCGTGGGAAAACAGAAGGAACCAAAGCCTTTCAAGGAAATATATCCACCAAACCTCACCAGCCACGCTCACCAAAAACACAAAACAATAGGTAGTAGTAGTAGTATTTAAGAACAAGAGTATTGGGTACCCTGCACCATTTCCCACTCGTTAGCTGATCTTCCTAACGACGAACTTCCTGACGCTACCACACTCTTCCCGCCCACACACACGTGTACCTCAAGAACCACATATCCCTCCCGCACACACCTGGGCCACACAACCACATATCCCGCCCGCACACACCTGGGCCTCACAAACCAAAATCACATCCCCGCCCGAACACACCAGGGCCTCATCTGGAAGATTCTTGGGAACAGTAAACCTGATCGAAGAGTCTTGGGATAAAACCACCCCAAACAAAACCTACCCGAAGAGTCTTGGGTGTAAGGTTTCCTTAAGCCATCACAGCCTATGGAATAAGGAGCATGAAGGAGATAGTAACTAAGGGGAAAACACCCTATCCCATGAAATGGGAGTGTTCGGAACTAAGTGCTCAATATGGGTGGGGTGAGACAAAACACAAAGATACAGATACATATATGTATACCAAACACACAACCCAACCTATGGCTTCTAAACAGAGAAAATGAGAACGTGACTCGAAACTACTACCATGAAGCATGAGTACAACAAACAAACCCAACCCCATTTAGTTTTTCATGATTCAACAGTATTATTTTATTAGTTCTTTAACTACTGGGCAACTAACAACTACCAAACTAGATCAAGCGTTTCGTAAAAAAACCCCACCAACCACAAACAAATTTAGATAGAACACAAGCAACAAAAAACCAACCTTTTTTATCATCAATCAATTCCCATTTATTGTTCCTGCATTTAATTCATTATCATTCCCCACAGTTCATTTATCAACTTTACACTTTCTTTTAAAATCACAACCCATTACTACAGCCCTGCTGCCACTATAACCACATCTCCACAACCGTATCACAAAACAATTCACATGCCACATAATTTCCCCTTTAATATCATTTACTGTAACCCCAATGCACATCCTATTTGTAATAACCCAGGATTCCCCCCCCATTCACACACCACGTAACCAAGTCAACACCCACATGTTCATTATTCCATTTTGTTCAACCGGGGTGATCACACAAGGGTTCCAGATATTCATTTAATCAGTCAACTTTATGAGATTAACCAATTTCCATATTCCATAAAATTTCTATCCACAAAATGGTCTAGAAAGATAATGAAACATTTAATTGCGCAAGCAAAGGCCCCCAACGACCGTGATTTTCAATAGGAATAAGCTTATTCAATTCACAACATAACAATAGGATAAAAAAAGATAAACATAACAACTTCCCCATCCCCATTCTTTAACCAGTTATTATCTGTATTTATTGGTTCAATCGTATATCATGAAAAAAAGAGGATACCCACCCCGCATGATGAACAAATTAGAGAGACGAAGGTAAAATCCATTCCTCAACAGGTTCTAATCACAACGCTCCCCTGGATCAACTCTAGAAGACATCCGTCGGCGTTCATCACATCTGAAAAATCCCGAAAAAACCTCCTTAGGTGGAAGCTGGGAAGTAAAGTCTGAAGGGAAAGCAACAAATCCAAGCTCAAAAGTTCCACCTCATCGTTACGATCTCGTGGCCGCTGACGGATCGAAAATTAGAGTTCGGATGAAGAATTTATGGAAGAAATGAGCTTTGGTGTCTCTCGGGAGAGCTTTGCTCGAAGTAATGGGGAGGAGAGGAATGATTTGAAAAGTAGGAGAGGCCCCCTCCTTTTATATGGGAGAAAAAAATAAATTACACGATGTGTACTTCCTAGTACACAAGGTGTACTAGGCCATTTCACACGGTCGCCACGCGGCTTCCAACGCGGCATTCAACGCGGAACGCGGCCATTGACCGGTCAACACACGGTTTGAGGGTAACACGTACGCAGGGAGGAACTACACATCATGTAAGAAGGGGTACATGGCATGTACTTATTTATTTCATGCGGCAAGGACACAGCTTCAACATCGCACATGGCGGTTGACTGGGCAACACACGGTAATGCGTACGCGGGGAGGAACTACACGGCATGTAAGATGGGCTACATGTTGTGTACTTATTTATTTCATGCGGAAAGGACACGGATTCAACACGGGGTATACCTGGAAAGGTGGTACATGGCGTGTACTCACACTACACGGCGTGTAGTTACAAAATTCTGAAAAGTGTGGGAAAAGTCCATTCTACCCTCCAGAACACTTCATGACCTTTATTTCGACAAAGGAATGGGCTAGAGAGGTCCTGGGCATTACATTAGATAACTCTTAAAAAATTCTCGTCCCCGAGAATTCAAAAACCAACCTAGAGGAACCCAACAAGATACCTCTTATGGATCTTGTTATAACAAGAACCAAACTAAAAACCCTAATCATATGTGTTAGGAATTCCCTCTCCTATGTCGAGATTTTATCCACTTTAGGCAGCACTGACTTGCCTACACAGGTTTAATCGCATCCACATTAATGCATCTCGATTAATAATTGGGTCTTCCCACTACCATACATTAGGATTTTTCAACTTACACCTCCCCCAACACTGTACAACCAACACACTATCTGAACACATAGCTTGGAGAATTCTTTCTCTCATGTCGAGATATTATCCGCTTTAGGCAGCACTGAATCGCCCACACGGGTTCAATCGCACCCGCATTAATGATTCTCTATTAATGATCAGGTTTTTCCCTTTCCCTACACATCCAGACACATTATGCACTTCCATAGAACAAGGAAACAAAATGTCTCACAACCGAAAAACCAAGCATCCCATATATCAAAAGTACAGAGCATAACATCAAAACAAAGATCAGAAGAACAAAGAAAAACACAAGTCAAAACAACTCCGGGTATTGAGCGTGCATCTGGGCCTCCATTTCCCAAGTTCTCTCCTCGAGGCCGCCATGCCTCCACAAAACATGAACCAAGGCGATGGTTCATCCACAGAGCTCCTTCTCTTTACGATCCTTGATTCTGACTGGTTATTCCTCAAAGGTCGCATCGTCTCCCATATCTAACTCTCCCCAGTTGATAATGTGAGAGTCGTCGTGTAAGTATTGACGAGGATGGGAGACATGGAAGATGTAATGAACCTTCTCCAACTGAGCTAGAAGGTCCAGCTGATATGCCACCTTACCGACTCGCCTCAGCACCTCGAAAGGTCAGATGAACCTAGGGGAGAGCTTACTCCCCTTCCCAAACCTCCGCTACCCCCGTCAAGGGGAAACCTTCAAGAACACCTGATCTCCCACCTCGAACTACAAGGGCCTCGTCTGACGATCAGCATAAGAATTATGTCGGTCCTGAGTCGCTTTCATCCTCTCAAACACAAGATGGACTTTCTCTGTGGTGCTCTGTACTACCTCTGTCCCAAGAGCACCTGTCTCACCAACTTCTTCCTAGAAAATGGGTGAATGACATGGTCTTCCATTCAAATCCTCAAACGGTGCCATGCCAATAGTAGAGTGGAAGCTGTTGTTGTAGGAAAACTCAAATAAAGGCAAGTGTCACACCCATGATCCTACTAAATCCAGAACGCATGCTCACAACATGTCCTCCAACGTCTGGATAGTCCGCTCTGTCTGCCCATCGGTCTGGGGGTGGAAAGCAGTGCTAAGGCATAGCTGGGTGTCAAAATCATGTTGTAACCCCCTCCAGACTCGTGAGGTAAACCGAGTATCCTGATCTGAGATGATAGTCTTCGTAATTCCATTCAAATGCACCACCTCGTCTATGTACCTCTATGCTAAGGTACTCACTGGGCCTAAATCCTTAATCACTAAGAAGTGAGATAATTTTGTCAGCCAATCCACCACTACCCAGATAGCATCATAACCACCCTGAGCTCTAGGTAGTCCTGTGATGAAGTCCATTGAGATGTCATCCCACTTCCACTCGGGGACATCTAAGGGATGCAACAATCCACTGGGAACACGGTGTTTAACCTTTACTTGCTAACACACTAGGCACTTAGCCACAAAATCCGCCACTTCCCGTTTCACCCCGGGACACCAAAACTGTTCCCTCAGGCCTCGGTACATTTTTGAAACTCCCGGATGTACCGACAAGGCTGAGAAATGGAAGTCATGGAGAACTCCCTCATGCATCGCCTCCAGAACAAACAACCTTCCATGAAAAAGCATCTGATGTCAGCTATCCTCTTTCCATCCTTCTAGAGAATTTAGCTGATTGATATGATCCTGCATTACTTCCGCCTTAGAGTCCCCTCACTGAGACTCTTCCACCTACTTCAACAAGGATAACTGCACCGTCATCTGAAACAAACATCCTCTAACACCCTCAACCCTTGCATCCAAGTGCAAGGTAGCCAACTCTCCCATCGCTTTCCAAGAATTAGCAGATTCTGGAACCACTTCCTTATGCGACTTCCTTATTAGGGCATCAGCCACAATGTTTCCCTTACCTTCGGTGTAAGAGATCTCGAAGTCATAGTCTTTGAGAAACTCAACCCTTCTCCATTGTTGTAATTTCAGGTCATGCTGGGAGAAGATATAACGCAAGCTATTGTGATATGAGAAGACCACAAAGCACTCCCCAAAGAGGTAATGTCGCCAAAACTTCAGTGAGAACACTACTGATGTAATCTCTAGGTCATGGGTGGCATAGTTATGCTCGTGAGGGTGCAACTTCCTAGACCCATAATAGATCACACCCTTCTTCTGCATTAGTATTCACCCCAAACCAAGGCCAGAAGCATCACAAAACACTTCATACAACAACCCTTCCTCTGGAAACCTGAGTACTATAGCACTTAACAACTTCTCCTTCAGGTATTTGAAAGATTTATGGCACTGCTCGCTCCATAGGAAGACCTGGTTCTTCCTAGTCAAAGCTGTTAATGGAGTAGAAACTTGATAGAAGTCTGAAACGAACCTCCGATAATAACCTGCCAACCCTAGGAAACTATGAACTTCTACCATGCTCTTGGGTGCCGCCCAAGAAACAGCTGCCTCCACCTTCGACGGGTCCACTGACACTCCATGATGAGACACCACGTGCCCAAGGAAGTGTACTTCTTGCATCAAGAACTTACACTTCGACAATTTCCCATAAAACTAGTGGTGTCGAAGGACTTCCAAGACTACCCTGAGATGCTCAACATGCTCCTCCTCTGATCATGAGTAGATCAGGATGTCATCGATAAACACAACAATGAACCGGTCCATAAACTCTCTGAAGACAAAGTTCATATGTCCCATGAACGCAACTGGTGCATTCATAACTCCAAAAGGCATCACTACAAACTCTAAGTGCCCATACCTTCACCTAAAATCCGTCTTCGAGATGTCACTTTCCCTTACCCTCAGCTGATGATATCCATATCATAGATAAATCTTAGAAAACCATGCTGCTCCCCTCAGCTGGTCGAAGAGACCATCTATCCTTGGAACGGGGTAACGATTCATGACAGTTACCTGATTCAACCTTCGGTAGTCTATGCATAGCCAGAGACCACCATCTTCCTTCTTCACGAACAAAATTAGAGAACCCCATGGAGACACGGTGGTTCAAACAAAACCCTTCTCCATTAGATCTTCAATATGAATCCGAAACTCCCGTAACTCCGAAGGTACCATCCGATAAGGGGACATCAAAATCGGACATGCACCAGGCTGTAAGTCTATCCTGAACTCAACGTCACGTCGGGGGGTAGAGTCACAACATCCTCAGAAAAACATCGAGGAACTCCCCAAAAACCTCTGGAACATCCATCATCTCTGTATCAGCTGAAACCACTGATAAACCACCTAGCAAGGAAAGGGGAGGATTCAATTTCCGGCTTCCCACCTGATAGATCCTCTCGCCAACAAAAGCTACACGCTGTCTATCCACACTGGAGAACACGACTCTTCTTCAGAAGCATTCAATAACGGCACTAATAAAAAACAGCCAGTCGATGCCTAGTATGACATCATATGGTTGCATCTGTAGCAAAAGAAGATCCCCACTAGATCGACGCGATCCCAACGTCAGCCCACATCCCCAGAAAACACAAGATACGCTGATCTGATATCCAACAGGTGTACTCAGCACCAGGGGTATGGAAAGTCTCTCTACATCTAGACCCAAATAATGGGCTAGACTTGGTGCAAAAAAGGAGTGCGAATCTCCCGAATAAAACAAAGAAAAAATGAGAGTTCAGAACAAATAAATCGTACATCACACCACCTCCGGTCCTGCTTGATCTGCCAACTCTGCTGCATGAAACTGTCCATGCCCATCTCCTCTGCCTCTGTGATGTCGACCACCTCCCCGACCATGCCCTGGTTGAGGTCCCTGAAGAGCACCCTGAGGTCGGCCTCCTCCTGCCAAGTCTACCCTCGGAGGAGCATGGTCTTGCTGCTGTGTAAGGGCCTCGCCGGCAACTGGTGCTGCTGAGGCGGGCGCTGAACCTTCCCACCTCCACCGTACTGAACTCGGGTCGGCCACCGACTCTGAATGTGCCCGAAACCTCCAAAAGAGAAACACTTCAGTCCTGGGCTCGTGAAAAAGGGATGAGGACCCGAAGATCTGAACTGGAACTGCTGGGGCCTCCTCCCTACTAGCCTGAATCTGGAAGGTCCTGTCATAGGAGACCTACTGCTGACTGCCTTCCCCTTAGACGAACCCAGCTGGATCCTCTCTCATGGTGCACCTCCCTACGATTTCATCCTCTCTACCACATCTACCTTCTTCTATACTACCAAGTATGTCGGAAGGGTTATGGGGCTGACAACATACTGGAGCGAAGGACGGATCACCTCCTCCAAATGTCTCGCCCGAGACTCCTCATCCGGAAATAGATATGGAACAAATCATATGAGACCTTTGAACTAGATCCCCAACTCTCAAACTGACATACTCCCCTGCTGGAGGGACAATAACTCCTGCCGCTTCTCCTCCTTCTTCATGGAATAAAGGAATTCTCTCAGAACTCCTTCTCAAAGTCAGCCCACAGAACCTCTGCCTCTGACCTCCCCCTGAGGTAGAGTGTCCATGACTGACGCGCCGCACCTCTCAGCTGGCTGACTGCTAGGGGAACCCAGTACTCCCACGGAGTACGGATCAAATTAAAAGCGATCCCTAGATCCTCAAGCCACCCCTCCATCTCCATATCCAAAGTACTACCCTCATACTTCCTGAGGGTTTGTCGCTAGAAAGAATGGAGAGTCTTCTGCCACTGGCCATCTTCCTCCTATCGGTCAATCCCCAACTGATCGACCTCCTGAATCTACTAGGCCTTGACTGTCTGAGTCACCCGAGGATGACGTCCAGGTGTCATAGTTGTACGGTAAACAAAGATCGCTTAAGCCCAAGTAGTAAGGATATTTCTCAAGGTTTCATTTTATCATTTTATTTCATTTTCTTTCTCTGAACACCCAAATCAAGTAAAACACAATCATGATGATGCATGTACCTTTCCTAAGGTCTCTACCCTGCAATCAATGTAGTCTCACTTGGTTGTTCGGTAGGATTAGAGTCCTTGCATTGGATCATGGGGGGCCCTAAAATCCTGTTTCCTAGTCGGTCTTCCCTGGCCTATGTCACGCCCCAAGATCAGCCGACATTGTCGCCCTACCATCCCATGCAATACTCACTGTGCCTAACTCCAGACTCTATACAATCTATCAACGTCCTATGATACCATTCTATCATGACCCCCTCCCACCAACGATTCCCCTCATAAGTTGTCAATGGTGAAAGGGAGATAATGACCCCTGAGTCCCACCTCCAGTAGGCCCCGGAGTGGCGACTAGCACCAAGGGTATGAGTTTTCAAAATATTGGAGGCATTACCCTTTTTATTATTTAATATCGGGAAATAGGATGAGTCAACACCAAAATAAAAGGGAACAAGTAAATGAAAATAAACTCAAACCAATATCACATGCATGTTTAAATAGTTCTAAAACAAGGTACAAGTACAAGAAGCTCAAAAGTACAATAACAAAAGAAAAAAGAGTAAATCAAACTAAAACAACTCCAACTGTCCTGACTAGCAGGGTCTCGTACAGCCCTGATAGTCCTCCTGGAAACCTGAAAGTGAATGTAGTGTGAGCATACAAGTATACTCAGTACGGAAACCTAAATCTCTTGTCTACAGGTGGGGAGACATCCTAATGTCCCGTGAGAAAACAGAAGGAACCAAAACCTAGCATGGAATTCTATCCACCCAACCTCACTAGCCTCGCTCACCAAAAACACAAAACAATATGTAGTAGAAGTGGTATATAAGAACAAGAGTATTGGGTACCCCGCACCATTTACCACTAGTTAGCTGCTCTTCCTACTGGCAAACGTCCTGAAGCTACCACACTCTTCTCACCCGCACACACCTGGGCCTCAAGAACCACATATCCTGCCTGCACACACCTGGGCCTCACAGCCACATATCCCACCCGCACAAACCTGGGCCTCACAAACCACAATCACATCCCTGCCCGAACACACCTGGGCCTCATCCCAAAGATTCTTGGGAACAATAAACCTGCCCGAAGAGTCATGGGCTAAAACCATTCCAAACGAAACCTACCCAAAGAGTCTTGTGTGTAAAGTCGCCTCAAGCCATCACATCCTATGGAAGGAGATGGAAAAGCTAGTAACTAAGGGGAAAACACCCTCTCCCATGAAATGGGTGTGTTCGGAACTAAGTGCTCAACATGGTTGGGGTGAAACAAAACACAAACATACAGATAAATATAAGTATTCCAAACACACAGCCCAACCTATGGCATCTAAACATAGAAATTGAGCACGTGCCTCGGCGATGTAATGGCCCGGACCTCTCTGGCCCATTCCTTTGTCAAAAAGAAGGTCATGAAGTGTTATAGAGGGTACAATGGACTTTTACCACACTTTTCAGAATTTTGTAACTACACGCCGTGTAGTGTGAGTACACGTCGTGTACCACCTTGCCGGGTATACCCCATGTTGAAGCGGTGTCCTTGTCGCATGAAATAAATAAGTACATGTCGTGTAGTCCATCTTACATGCCTTGTAGTTCCTCCCTCACGTACGCATTACCGTGTGTTGACCAGTCAACGATCATGTGCCGTGTTGAAGTCGTGTCCTTGCTGTGTGAAATAAATAAGTACAAGACATGTTTCCCATATTACACATTGTGTAGTTCCTCCCCACATACGTGTTACCCTCAAACTGTGTGCTGACCTGTCAACGGCCATGTGCCGCATCGAATGTCGTGTTGGAAGTCGCGTGGCGACCATGTGAAATGGCCTATTACACGCCATGTACTAGGAAGTACACGCCATGTACTTTAGTTTTCCTCACCTATAAAATGAGGGTGCCTCTCCTCCTTTTCAAATCATTCATATCCTCCCCATTCCTTCGAGCATAGCTCTCCCGAGAGACTCCAAAGCTCCTTTCTTCCATAACTTCTTCTTCTGAGCTCTGATTTACGATCCGTCAGTGGCCACGAGATGATAACGACGCGGCAGAACTTCTGAGCTTGGATTTGTTGCTATCCCTTCAGCTTTTCCATCCCAACTTCCACCTAAGGAGGTTTTTTCCTGGTTTTGTCAGAAGTGAAGGATGCCAATGGAAGTCTTCTAAAGTTGATACGGGGGATCTTTGGGATCAGAACCTGTTGAGGTAGGGATTTTACCTTCGTCTCTCTAATTTGTGCATCATGTGGGGTAGGTATCTTCTTGTTTTCGTGATATACAGTTGACCCAATAAATAAAGATAATAACTGGTTAAAGAACGGGGATGGGGAAGTTGTTATGTTTATGTTTGTTTATCCTATTGTTAGTTTGTGAATTGAATAGGCTTATGCCTACTGAAAATCACAGTCATTGGGGCCTTTGCTTGCATAATTAAATGTTTCCCTATCTTTCTAGACTGTTTTGTGGATGGAAACTTTTTGAATATGGATATTGGTTAATCACGTAATGTTGGATGATTAAATGAATATCTGGAACCCTTGTGTGATCACCCCGGTTGAACAAAATGGAATAATGAACATGTGGGTGTTGACTTGGTTTTGTGGTGTGTGAAAAAGGGGGGTGAATCCTAGGTTATTACAAATATGATGGGAAGAAGGGCTGCGGTAAATGATATTAAAGGGGAAATGATGTGGCATGAGCCTTTTTTTGTAATACGGTTGTGGAGATGTGGTTATAGTGGTAACAGGGCTGCAGTAATGGGTTGTGATTTTAAAAGGAAGTGGAAAGTTGATAAATGAAGTATGGGGAATGATAATGAATTAAAGGCAGGAACAATCAATGGGAATTTATTGATGATAAAAAGGTTGGTTTTGTGTTTCTTGTGTTCTATCTAACTTTATTTGTGGTTGGTAGGGTTTTTCTACGAAATGATTGATCTGGTTTGTTTGTTGTTAGTTGCCCAGTAGTTAAGGAACTAATACACTAATATTGTTGAAACATGAAAACCTAAATGGGGTTGGGTTTGTTTTTTGTATGCATGCTTCGTGGCAGTAGTGCCGAGGCACGTGCTCAGTTTCTCTCTTTAGAAGCCATAGGTTGGGATATGTGTTTGGTATACATATATGTATCTGTATCTTTTTTCTTTATCGCACCCACCCATGTTGAGAACTTAGTGTTGAACACTCCCATTTTATGGGAGAGGGTGTTTTCCCCTTAGTTACTATCTCCTTCCTGCTCCTTCTTCCATAGGCTGTGATGGCTTGAGGCGACCTTACACCCAAGACTCTTAGGTTAGGTTTCGTTTGGGGTGGTTTTATCCCAGGACTCTTCGGGCAAGTTTACTGTTCCCAATAATCTTTGGGACGGGGACCAAGTGTGCTCGGGCGGGGATGTGATTGTGGTTTGTGAGGCACAGGTGTGTGCGGGTGGGATATGTGGTTGTGAGGCCCAGGTGTGTGCGGGCAGGATATATGGTTCTTGAGGCCCAGGTGTGTGCGGGCAGGATATATGGTTCTTGAGGCCCATGTGTGTGCGGGCTGGAAGAGTGTGGTAGAATCAGGACATTCGCCGTTAAGAAGAGCATCTAACTAGTGTGAAATGGTGAGGGGTACCCAATACTCTTGTTCTTATATAGTACTAGTACTACCTGTTGTTTTGTGTTTTTGGTGAGCATGGCCGGTGAGGTTGGGTGGATAGAATTCATTGCTAGGTTTTGGTATCTTCTGTTTTCTCATGGGACATTAGGATGTCTCCCCACCTGTGCACGAGAGCTTTAGGTTTCCCTACTGAGTATACTTGTATGCTCACCCTATGTTTACTTTCAGTTTTCCAGGAGGACTACCAGGGCCGTGCGGGACCCTACTAGTCGGGAAAGTTGGAGTTGTTGCAGTTTTTTGTACTCTTGTATCTTTTGGTATTGTACTTTTGAGCTTCTTGTACTTGTACCTTGTTTTAGAACTGTTTAAACATGCATGTGGGATTGGTTTGGGTGTATTTTCATTTACTTGTTACCTTTTCTTTTGGTGTTGACTCATCCTATTTCTCGATCTTAAATAATAAAAAGGGTAATGCCTCCCATATTGTGAAAACTCATACCCTTGGTGCAAGTCTCCACTCCGGGGCCTACTGGAGGCGGGGCTTGGGGGTCATTATCTCCCTTTCACCATTGCCAGCTCAGGAGGGGCATCTTTGGTGGGAGGGGGTCGTGAAAATCCCCCTATAGATTGTCTTTATTATTTATTTTTCTTTTAAAGGGTCACCAAAAATTGCATGTAAAATCCCAAAATTTGTTGAAGAACAAACTTTGACCCCCAAACCTTGATCTTTATATTTCTTCTATATAATGGTTTTGGGTATTCTTCATGGATATTTTTCACTTTTTGGGAAATATATTCACCACTTTTTATCCTATACACCATATTAATGGTGGTAGGTTTATTATAACATTTCTTCATCAATACTTGTTCATATTTTTTTCCAACCTATACTATTTGTGCATACATATTTAGAAACATTAGTATAGTATAGTATATATGGTACTTTTTCATCTCAAATTCTTGAGACAAATTATAAAAAAAATGTCATGATCTTATTATCACATCTTGGAGGTCTTTTGATAGTAGAATCCCCTAGTTAACATTAAATACCATTATCAATTAGATCCTTATTTTGTGATGTCTTAGTATGTGACTTTTTGAGATTGGCCAACTGAACTGCCCAATCTAGAAATTTCATATTGAGGATGATTTTATAATTTTCAATCATAATGATCAACAATCCACAACCCTTATTCAATCTATCAAATTCATTTTATTATAGCTTAACTTTTTTCTGAATCAAAGAGTCGTGTTCCTTAATATTCTTGGATATTTCTTCCAATTTTAAGACCTTGACATTAGTGATATTTATAAAATTTCATTTAAGTGAATGGATATTTTCTTCCTGAGTATTTTTAATCCATATCTTCAAAAACTTTATTGATCTATTTTGAGGAACTTATTTCAAGTATCCTCATTATTTCATAAATTATTCCAACCTATCTGGAGTGTTTTAAATAATCAATATTTTTTTCAAGACATTCTCCAAAAAACAGATTCTCTTTTTAGCTGGGGGATCTCATCTTGTATACATTGAAAGAATACACAAACAAGGTAGGATCATTATTCGAGAATACCATGGATACAAACTATAAATCTATCAACATATAATTCATGATAATTTATGGATTGATCATCATCACCACTTGTTCAAGAATCTTTACCTTGAAGAAAGTTTTCAAATATACTAACATATTCCTCCAAATTTTTAGAGGTAATATTGTTAGAAATATTCTTGGTGGAAAAATGATCAACTAGCTCATTACTTTCCAATTCAGAGATGTCTTCATTTTTAGCATAGAGTAGAGAAATAGTTACTTCATATTCTATTGATAATATGGACTTTTTCTTCAATGTTATATCTTTTTTATTTTTTAGTTCATTACTGTCTTGGTAGATATAGACTTATGTTCAATGATAATTGAATCTTCACCAAAACTGCACTTCATTGTTGACTCATGAAAGAAACTCAAATCTTTAAGAAAGTTTAACTCCGCTGTAGATAATCCAATAGAGGTGATCCTGGCTCTGATACCACATGAAAGATCCAAATTGGGATATTACTAACACTGAGAAGGATGGTGAATCTATGTTGGGGACATTTTAATCCAATTAAAGTTATTATACCTATACCTCTTAGACCCATTAGGATCTTGATTATCTTATTCTCTTTTCCCCATCGCATGGTAAATAGATATCACACAATATTTTTACTAGGTTAACTACTCAATAAGAGTAACTAGTCTTGGTATAGTTTGGAAATAATCATAACCACTCAACCACTAGAAATTAATCATTTTAAGGTGGTTACGGTAAGTACCAAATAACCTTTAACTTGAAATAAACTTTAGTCAGATGATATTTAATGTTTTACAACACTCGGATAGACTTTTATACTACTTATAAGGACATTCTACACCTTGTTGATAAGGTTATTTATAATGAAAAGTAACTTATCCAAATATTGAGACTACTATTAGATGTTACAATTATTATTAGTTATTACACTACCTTTTTATTCACATAGTTACCTACACATTAGCTAGCAAGAATCACCTCTTACTTCCAGCATAAAACTGAATGATACACTTGATTCTTCATCTATCATTCAAACTGATATGAATATGGTGTGGACTAATAATCACAGAATTCTTCTTTTACCCAAATTATAGTTGAATGATACCAATTTTATTACCATCTCTTCTTATCTTCTTCTCTATTTCTTCTAAAGTGAAAAAGTTGCACTTATACTTATTCTTCTTCTTGCTTGAATCTGAAACATCATTTTTATTAGTGAAACACTGAGGATCGTCTCAACATATCATCATCATAATTATCCTGTCCTGAATAATAATCATCTAAATATATATTTTCCACTCTTCTTTGACACAAAATAATATGCAATAATGTAGTATTGTCAAACTCCCATTCTTCAATACACGAAATCAACACTTTTTTCAATCAGTTCTTCTCTATTTTTCTTGGTGTAATAGATATTTGTTTTACTAGATTTCACCATATTATCAAGGATGATGTTTCACATATTCAATCCATTATCCTCTTTAATTCATAACATTTTTATTGTAATTTACATCGACATAAATCACGATGTATGTACTTTGAAAAATCCATAAAAAATATATTTCTTGTTTATTTTATTTTCTTTTTTTAGTTTTATTTTCAACCTATTAATTTATTAATGAAAACATGCACCCTGTTCACATTCCCTTATTTCATTATCTCTATATTCATACAACATCTAACTTCAGTTTTCTTAACCCGTGTTTATCAACAGTATGTGCATGAATGCACTTTATGTCATATGAAAACCCAAATAGTATTACTTCCTATTATTCCTCATGGAAGTAATAACTTAGAAGCATGTCTGGTTCTCTTCAAAAAAACAAACTGTGTGCATTTTTTCTTCTCTGTATATCGTGTATCAATAGGGTACGCACATAGTTTACCTTTTCATAACATAGTGGGGGTATAATGCCCAAGAATTAGTATGAAGAAGAATTATTCACGAAACACTATGAGAATGTGGTGTTAAAACATGTTTAGTATCTACATATCACCATCTTCGTGCAATAATAGCGCTTTACAGAACTGGTTCTTCATGAAGAATAGGGGACGCACTTGTCTCAAAAACTGGCTCACAGTATCAAACTTCTTTGAAAAACAAGACAAGGGTGTGAACACTAGTCATGTGTTCACATAAATCATTTTAATATAATGTGTGTGGATCTCCATTTTGAAACCAAGAAGATTAATAGGACTCCCATGCATTGCGATTCCTTTAAGGATAATGTGATTTTGTTCCTTCTCATGCTTAGAGAGTCTCTATTTTTCAGAAAAAATGAGAGCTATCATATATAATGTGAGTAGAAAACCCATGATTTATCTCGATAACTTGGTATTTATATTTATATTTACACAAATTATCCTCTACATTAAGTTCCACAAAATATGTCCTGGGAATCACTGGGTTTGAATGCTCGAAGGACTCGACATTTAAACTCTTCAAACATGAGATAAATGAGGTTGAGAAACCTAGTGTTATTCTTTCATGATCTGGATTCTACTTTATGGTGGTATCATCACGTTCATGATTTATTAAATTCATGCAATTAATCTTCCCAAATACATGAAGTCCATCTATAGAACACGATTGTGTGAATGGACTCCCGCAACTGTGTTTGCAGTTTTTCCAATCCATTATCATATTAATCCTGAAAAGGAGGTTTCATGATTATTTCTGCTATGTTTGTTTCACTATTTTGACCTCAGAATAATAATGTTATCCTATTCATTGACCTATTTTCGGTCTGGAATCTTCTATGGTGAACTAGTGATGTCATCGAGTGGTGGGAGGAAGGGGATGGTATATCATATAAAAATTCATGCCTTTATTCAAACCCACAAGCACAAGATGTAATGGATGGTCATGATTTATTTAATCACAAGGTTAATGTTTTATTTTATGTTTTTACCCCAGATGAAGAGTAGTGCACAAATCCCTTACCATGTCAAAACCTTAATAGAACTAGGCATTTTATATCAATCAATCACTACCTAGAGGGGATAGAAATTCCCCTCCCCCTATCGGCATGTCACCCCACTTGGTGGATCCACTTCTCATGTGGGCTAGTAGCCCAATCCATGTGCAGCCTCGGTCATGAATACTGCAGACCTACACATGGACCCTATTTCCCCATATAAGCACTATGATCCTATACTTCCTTTCTTAATGGCTTGAGCTAATATTCTAGGGCGTGTTTGACCCATTGGGGCCCATGTGTTCCATAGTCGAGGTTGTCTTGGATCCATGCATGGTTGGTCATATTTTTCAAAATCACTTAGAATAATTTCTAAATGAAGCATCATCATATGAAAAACAATTTCATCCACCACATATCCACTTACTCATCTGAAAATTTATTCACATTTTGGAATATCAATTCAAAATAACTTCTTCAACACCTCTTCAACCAAAATTGATGGTACTTGAATCATCTTCATTGTTGTAATTTTTTTTCACATTTGACACATGTATTATTAAGTTAAAACCAATTAAAAATTCATTATAATTTACCAAGGGAATTATTCATGGCTTGAATCCATTGGAATTTAATGAATCAATAATAGTTCTCTAGGAATAACCACAAAGCTCAAATTCTTCAATAGATTTTTCATTGAATATCATGATTCAAGGATATCATCCAAGATCCATTAATTTTAGAACTACTTCATTATATTGACATCAATAAGATATTACAATATCATTGATCACCATTTACAACCAATGACAATCATTTGACAACAAATACAATCCATGCACGATGTGGTCTCTTCACCTTGGAATTATCCAATGTGGTGATTTTCTAGTGGCTCCTTCTGAGAATTGTATGGGTTAAATTTTTTAGACTCATAAGCATTGGTTGAATAGTTAGATCAAGGGGGTTCAATATTATTAGAGATTATTTAGGTTTATGAAGATGATTTTTTGATGTATCTTTTATATTTTTGTTCATGTAGCTTTGGAAAATAGCGTGTTCTATAATTTCTATTCCTAATGATTTTTGAATAGTTATGGATTGATAGAATCCTTACTTGAAATTTTTTGTTTTGTAGCATACTTGGTTTCTCTAAAATAGTGGTGGTTTTTGGGGTTGTTCATGCCTTGTTTAGTAGTGTTTTTTTGTTGATTTTACATAGTGTGGACCATGCATTGGGTTTTGGTTAGGTGGTTAGGACATGGGGAAACTTATGGTATCTTCATGGTTAATTAGGAGTGTAATTTGGTTTTGATTACAATGTGAGAACCACCAGGTAGAGATATTTTATTGGGATCATAGTTTTATGGTATTAAATGATTATAGATTTAAGTTACCCTTGTATGAAGTTTATGACCCCCAAGGTTTGAACCATGTCATTTTATGGAAATTTATTTTTCTAGTTATTAATATTCTTGGATTTAGGAAACCATGGATTTAGTGATCCAATTTTATAGTCCATTGTGATGTTTCTTAGTTTAGTGAATCCATTTTGTTTTTAGGACAATTTTTTTTTGTTTTCTATGGACAAATGTTGTTGTTGATTATAATTTTAGAGGATTCAAGAATGTTTTTGTTATGTGATGTCCTCTCATTTTATGGAAAAGTGGTTATCAATTGTTCCACCATTTTAGATTAGATCTAATTTGTGGTGAGACCTATGTTAGATACATTTTTTACCAAGATCCATTAATTTTTTATGGATTATATCTCACATTATAATATTCAATGTGGTTTAAGAATGAATCATATTAGTTTAGGTGTTATATTTTATTTTAATAATTAATGTATGGTATTCTATACATTAACTCGAGACTTATTGGGGGAAGAAAAGGGCATGGTGGGGAGAATTTGGGCACATGATATGTCACTAAGTAATTTATTTTTTATTAAATTACTTTATTTTAGGTTATTTTATATTCTAGTGATTTTTATCTTTGAATTTAATTTTTTTGGAATGTTTTGGGAGTCACACAGGTTGTAAAATGTTTGGAGTAATCATACATAAATCAGAAATTTGAGTATATAATTGGATAGTTTCATTTG
This sequence comes from Viscum album, assembly GCA_963277665.1. NCBI lineage: Eukaryota > Viridiplantae > Streptophyta > Magnoliopsida > Santalales > Viscaceae > Viscum > Viscum album. The sequence continues at coordinate 684,973,391 of OY728142.1, read as the reverse complement.
GAGTAGTAATGAATCTACTATTTAAATTATGTGGGGTCCTATGGGAAATCATGTGGTATTCTCAAGGTGGTTTCCAGTGTATGTTTCATTGTTACCGCACAGTTTGGTAAATCTTTCGAGTTAACCTTGTGGGTTGCACAAGAAACATAATTTTTTGAATTTCTTAATATTCCCTTCACTAGTTAATAATATAAAACCCCTCACTCTCACCTAACAATAAATCATGTTACCCCAAACTAGGAATCCCTACAAGGAACGCCTCCACCTCTTCTGATATCCCACCTCCCATATTGATTCATGGTACAATCATCATAGTTTGAGACTGAAACTCCAAGGTAAGAACTCTTATCCCCTATCATCTTCATTTCTTAACGATTTCTTATTCCCTCTTGTTGTGTTTCAAATCGAATATACCCTAGGGGAACTAAGTTGACTAGATTTGTGTGTATTTCTTATCGCAACATTTTTTGATCCTATTTTAAGATATCCTTCATCCTGTTATCAATGTCTTAGGCCTTTCACCTTGGATTTGAGGTTGATTTTCCCCATGTCCAAAATTTTATTTAAATAAATTTTTTTGGTTTTCATTATAAAATCATGTTTTCATTTTATAATAATGATGTTACATGTTTTTACTGTGTTTCTAAGATATAAATTCGATTTATTCATCTTTTTCATGAAAAGTATAGGGTTCTCCCACATTAAAGGTTGTTTTTTAAATTTTTTTCAATATTAAATGCATACCATATCTTTTCTAAATTACTCGAGTGGCATTCAAGAGATTATTAGAAGATTCTAAAATCATATTCAATTTTCAAATTGAATTCTCAAAGGTTTTAGTAAGCAATTCAATTGGCTCATAAAAATGCCAAGTGTTTTAATGTTTTTAAAGGAAGTTATCACATTGTATAAATATTTTAATTGAAATTCAAATTAGAGATTGAAATGAAATGTTTTGAAAAAATATATATCTATTCCATGTTATTTTTAAATATTCGATGAATGATTGTTTTTAAAGGTGACATTTAAATCACATTTTGCTGCGTTTTGTTCAAGAATTGGTTTAAATGTGATTATGGGGGGGGGGGGTTTGAATTACTAACTGGTTTTTGATAAAGTGAGTGTGAATTTAAATGGATTTAAACATGTTTTAAATTTTTGTGTTTTAGTTATTTTTAAAATTAGATTTTAAATTGTTTGAAAATGTGCATAAAATGTCTCTTCATTACAATCATTTTATTCTAATGGTCTGTCAAGAATTTAGAATGGTTTCCAAATGGTGTGTGTATATATCAATGAACGTATTTTTTCTTATTATTTTATTATGGACTTTAGGGGGGATATTTTTTATTTTTTGATATTTATTTTAGTCTGATGGGAAAGTTTAATATTTCATTTGATGTGAATGAAATGTGATAATGGGTTATTTCATGAGAGGTTATAGAGGGTGAGATGAGATTTACTTATTTTTATATATTGATTCTTATGATTACCCACCTCTATTTGATACATGTAATGGGATTAGTAGGTTAATAAGTAGAGGTATATATTACGGATATCCCAAGTGTGGATGGTGTGTTGACTAGGGGTCATAGTCTCTAGACCCAATCATCTAGTGAAAATTGATATGGCCTGCTAGGATGAGTGATCTAAGGGAATTTAATGTGAAACATGATAGATTTGTGTTCCTGAGTGGTTTATCTTTTGATAATATGATGAGGATAAAAAGGATGTGATACATTCTAAAATACTGGCCTAGAAATTGTGTAGTTAGTCTAGACTATTTTACTTTAGTCCTATAAGATTTCCCAAGATGCTTTGATCCTTTCGTGATGACTTTGGGGATACTGTTATATTTTTTTCTTTATTTGTAACCCATAATCTTTGTTTAATGGGACCCATTTATTATTAGCTCATTTATAATATTTTATTTATTTATTAGTTACATCTATGTTTATATTTTACCCTTGTTAAATCTTTTTCCTTATTTACAAATCGATTATAAATTTATTGAAGTGATTATTTCCTTTTAAAATGAAAATCATGATCTATCCCTTTAGATTCAGCAGGTTTTCCTTTTAATTATATTTCAAGGATATTTGGAAAATTATTTTGGATTAAATTGACTAAAAACTTGTTTCAAAGTGGTTCAAAGTGTGTTTTAATTTAAAATTTATTAGGTCGAGGAAATTAATTTAAGTTATTTTTTTCATCTATGGAAATTAGAAAGGAAGTTTATAAAATTGAAAAAAAAATAGATATTAATATTTAATGAACTTATGTTTGGAAAAACTACATTATAAATATAGTTCAAACTAGCTTATTTTTTATTTATAATTAAATTTTGATCTCGTGGAAAGGTGTTTGGAGGCCTACTGTTCATGTTTATGTTCCTGCCTATATTATATACTAGTTTTAGGTTATGTTCAGCTATTAATAGATCATAATTAATTGATTGTGTGGGGATTGGATATTGAAAAATTTAAATGACGAGGTTGGTAAGTTATTTTGATTCATCTTGTCTCCTTATTGTACCATCTATGTAAACCATTATTTATTTTAGTCATGGTTATGGGTGGACACACTATATATATAGAGGTTTTAGTTATGAATGAGGTTGTTTCGTAAGAGGGTGTGGGATAGTGAGATGAGGTATTTTATTTATATTATTTTTCATATCTTCTTTCATATTAATCTACTTATTAATTTTCATGAAATGGATGTCTGATATATGAAAGGGTCATGAGAGATTTTCAAGACAAAGCCTTGTTTTTTGAACTCAGATTTATTTGTAAAATCATTCCCAATGAGGTACTGTTTTATGATCATACACTAGTTTCTCGCCCATGGGGATTAGGAAAACCATTCAGGATATTGGAGAACAGAGTTGGGTGATGGTTCATATGGAAGTATGGGATGGTTCATTATAGTATATAACTATACACTCCTAGTATATTTGATAGTTTTCACAACAAAATTTAAATTGATATAAATCATATTTAATGCATTCCTAAATGGTTTGATCCTTATATGTTATTTCCAACTCATTTTTGGATCCTTATAAGTATATTTCACCAACATTATCCTAACACATTGGAATCATACATATATTCCCATAAATATCTTCATAAGTATCCAACTGTATACTTGAGTGGAAACTATTCTAATTTGAGATCTAAACCAATGGAAGATACTGATCCAAACCTCCATTGAATCCTACTAAGAAATCCTATTAGTATATACTCAGGTTTATTTATATTCCTTTCATATCGAACATCAGTCCGGTTTTTATAGGTCTTATTTATGTTTTGTTTCATGTTTAAAGCATGTTAAATACTCCTCAATATATTATTAGTAAATTTTCGATCTTGAATGGATAAAATTGTATATAGTTCCCTATATGGACTCACAACTTACATAACATATATCTTGGTGAATTGAGGAAGTTATAATTATTCTAAAATAGATATTAATTAATTATTCTCAGTGAGAAAATCTACCAAAAAACCTTATAGAATTTTTTCATATCATTTTGTTCAGAATACCCATGAATTTTTTTTAGGGAAATGTTCTCCCATTTTACTGTTTTTAGGGGTAATGGTTGTTTCACCAATTTGGTCATCTGGTGATCTAAATTAACTTGCTAACATACCATGTAGTTTAAGGTGTACAAAGAAATCACATTACTCACATTATTCTATCAATATTGCTCTCAAAGATTATCAGTTATCTTGTTACTTCAGGGTGGATGGAGTAACATATGTTAGGTGTAATGTTAATTAACACCTTTTTTGTCTCTAGTTTTTCTGGAATATAGATTATATTTTTAAATAAAATTAATCTTTCCTTTTTAGTTGTTTAATTCATGAATATTCCCTTCCCTTAATGATCTCACCATATTTTGAAGGTCCAAATCATCCCTTTATTCAACTTTGATCTTATCTTGGGAAGATAATTGATCAATGATTTTGGAAAGGTATGATATATTCCCACCCTTCATGATTTTCATATCTATACATTTAATATCCATTAAGATAGTGTATTTCTCAATCATCATCATTGATGTGGTCACAAGTTCCGTTCAAATAAGAGAATCAAAAACATTTTTTCCTTTCGAGGATGTTAGTGAATTGAGAAATCATGGTTCATGATTAACTCCAACCATCTTTATTAATTCATGTTCAAATCCTTCCATGTAAATGCATACATTAATCTATCATGATCATTATATCTATAAAATTTCTCTAAATATAATTAATGACTCCAAACATTCAATTCCAAGATCATATATGTTAAATCTAGATCATCCATCAGGTAGTTATATTTATGGATCACAAATTTTCATGATAAATAAGAAGTAACCTTATCTTTTTACATCATTAAATAGCCCAATCCTTTCATTGAATCCTCTTTATATATCACAAATACTTCTCTAGGTGAGGGTAGTCTGAGTATGGGTTTAGTGAATAACTTTTTCATGATATCTTTAAATCTATCTTCACATTCCTCTATCTATACAAATATAATTCTCTTCAATGTGAACACAAATAGAGGGCTATATAACCCTGATAAATTACACTCAAAGTGTTAGTAGTACCTAGAAAATCCATTAAAACTATGAATCTCCATGGAAATTATAGGATTTTTCCATTATTCAATTGCATTTTTCATTGAAGGGTCAATAGAGATTATTTCACTTTTGATCATATTCCCTAACAATGTGACTAATTATATCAAAAAATCACACATTGAGAAATTATAATATAAATTCACCTTCATTATTGTTTCCAAAACACTCATTATATGTTCACAATGTTCTTCTTTACTCTTGGATTATAAGATAATATCCTCAATAAAAAACAAAAAAAATTCAATATAGTCTCTAAATATTATATTATTCTTGCCCAAGAATATTTTTATGCAATTTTTATATCCAAATGTCATAGATATGAACTCATATTTTCTATATATTAAATGGGAGGTTATATTTATAATATATTCTATCATCACCTTCAACTAATGATATCCACAATGAAGATCCAATTTTTGAAGTATTAATCTTCTCTAAGTATATCAATAAAATCATCAATCCGTGGAAGTGGATACTTTTTCTTTATGGTTTTTGGCACTGAAATTCATGCCCCCGGATAAGTTGAGTAAGGCTATAAAAGTTTGGGATGAAATTAAATCTCAACAGACCTAAATATCATCGAAGGGATATGACTTGAAAAGAACCTGTGCAAAGCCCCTCTGCACTTCAAATGCATGAGGCTCTAATGGAACTTCTATGAGTCTAATGCCCTCCGCGACCAAACCAAGCCAGATGACAGAACTCCAATGAGATTGAATCCCTCTCTGACCGCTCCATGAAAAGTGACAGACTACTCCATGGGTCTGATGGATCCACTCCTATAAGTGAAGTCCCTTTTTTCCTTCACAGTGCTCCACTAAGAATCCTAAACCCCATTACCTATAAATATGTGGTTCAACCCCCCTACCCCTTCAAATGTATGGTTACTCTGACCTTTCAAATTTTGAGTCCCCATTTCACAAAGCTCCTAAGAACCTCGAACCTAACCCAAAATTGGATCACCCAAGGTAATTGAGCATCATGATCCACCAGCCCCTTGTTCTTGTTTACCCCTTCCTATGGTTGGGTTGCCTTTCATGGAGGCCTACACCCTTCAATAAATAAGGAGACCCTATGGGTTACATGAGGTTTTTTGTAGAATTAATCCTTTATGAATCACTCTTATATTTTGTTGGGGATCTATGCTAATTCAAGGGTCATATGATTCATGATTTCCTTTCCTTCATGATTCCCCGGTACTCTATGAAGAATCAGAGCTTCGTGAAGACCCTCTCAGTTAAGCCCCTTTTACATGAGAACCTCTTCTGTGTGGCCCTCTGAGCTTATGCGTAGTGATTTCATTATCCCAAGTGTTGTGTTACATTTTACGCTACCCTACTTATTTCTTTTAAGAATAGGTATGCTAATGGATTTTTCTTTTCAGAAGAGCTATTCTAACATGGAACACATGACTAACCACTCCTCTTCCACCTCCCTTCGGGCAATACTGGTTCATTCCGTCCTCTATGTATGGGTGGGTATAAGTTATATAAGTCCAAGGGGTGATGAGAGATCCCTCCATGTTCGAGCTGTAGGACGTTAAAATACCAAGTCCCATCATCCTCATAAAATAATGTTAATTTTTAGTCTCTCCTCATGTAGTGCCCATGGGGTTTCATGCTTTGGTAATGCTGCAATCCCACTCTTATGCATATGATTGAGATCATTCTTACCTTCCTCAAAGAGAATGAGATACTCCTAACACAAAAAGAGAACCTCCTTAGTACCCTCCTATGGAAATCCACAATATCCATCTCCCTGGGTAGTCTCAGTGCATAAGCCCCACATCATCTCTCATGGATTCATCTTTTGTGACACAATTTTCAGTTCCACTACTACCGCTTGTTTCTCACATATTGTATGATCCACATTTTCTTAGAGGTTAATAGTTATTGTGAAACCATTCTTATGAGAATCCCTTCTAGAGTAAGCCCTATTCCCCTCATATCCGGACAATGTGGGGTTTGATCCTTGTCCTCTAAATGAGGTATGTACGAGGCCTTCACGAGGTTCAATCCCAACTGATGGTAAACTCTAATGCTCCATCCTTGAGATGTTGCTTCATGATGTGACATCTTCCCTCTATGGGATACATCCCATGGATCAACATCCATGGTGTGTTCTAATTCATTCACCCTCACTCCATACATAAAATCGCCCTTATCCTGGTGAGATAATGCCATCCATTTTGAATGTATTAGTGTTTAATCTCCATCCACATCATCTCTACTCCTAGCATCATCTCGGATGTCTTAGTGTGTAATCCCACACTCAATATACATCATCCAACCATGAGTAATTCCCTTTCGATGGGAAGTCTCAATGTGTAATCCCCAAACCAACCCATCGAACTATGTGGGTTTTGATTCCTATTATCTAAAAAGGGTATTTATGAATCCTCTATGAGGATAAACCTTTTCCAATGGTAAACCATAGTGTCCCCCTTATTGGGGTTCACCTCTCCGAGCCGTCCTCAATTGTGGCCAGATCAACACTCACGATGTGAAATTTTCTCTTTATGAGGAACACCAGCTTAGGTCCTCTCCCATTGGGTGTTCTGATCTATCAATCTAGTAAACCATCCAAGTACTACATCCTAGGGATTTTCCCCTTCAATGTGTGAAATATTCTCTTTATGGGACACAACAACTTGGGGTCTGATCTCATTGGGTGTTTGGATCCATCCACCTAGTAAACCTTCCAGGTACTCCCACCAAGTGTTGTACCCTTCATAGTGTAAAATATTATCTTTATGAGATATAAAACCTCGGGTCCACTATCATTGGGTGTTGTGATCCACCCATCATGTAAACCTTCTAGGTAATACCTCCCAGGTATCTACCTCTCTGATCTATTCTTGTGGGACATTCTGATCTCATTGATCTATCCCCATAAGATTTTTAACTCATGGCCTACCTTTTTAAAAACATGGGATGCCTGAGGAAAACCTCGAAAGACATTCCTTTGGCATAAGATACCTTGTGATTTCTATTGGATGACTTGGGTTCTACACTCTTTATAATCCCTATATGAGGTTGAATACAGGTGTTCCAATGCTTTAACATCTAGACATCCACTGATTCCCAATGTGACTAATCTCTTGACCGATGGTTGTTACCCTGATTAGACCCCTTGGAATTTCTAGACCGAGTAAGCGTAATTAAATGGTGTCCACAAAGATATGACACTCAGAATAGTTTCACAAACTACGACTCAAATCAATGAGGGAGACAATGAATAGGAAATTAATTCCATGGAGGAATCCATTTAAGGAAGAACTAAAATCCAATCATCTTATTTCGATCAAGGAGAAGACATATCCAAAGAGGTGATGAATCTATCCCACCTTTCGAATGTGGGAATGTGGGGTACAATGCAGCATATCCATCAAGAAAAAGATGAGGGTTCACCTTGGTGAAAGCATTAGAAACAGAAATGGTGAACCAAACATGAAATATTATCTTCAATGTGGGATTTATACTATTACAGACATTAGTATATAATAATTTCATCGAATCTAGATATTGTATGCTAGGTTCCACCAAAAAAAGCGTGGGTATGGAATGAAAATCATCATAATTTGTGGTAGTTAATCAGTGGGAATTTCAGTCCATGACGTCATCAGTGTGGATCTCTCTCTCCAGTCATTTAAGATTAGATGATGCTAGAGAATTAGTAACATATATTTTGTATCCATATTAATAGATGAATATTTATATTTTTTTCAAGATCATAGATATAGGAAACCAATCTCCCCTTTCACATAAATACAGGCGAAGAAGGAACATCAATACAAAAATCCAACATGACCCCACCTCTACAACAACTTCAGTCGTGGCAATGTCTACTGGGCACCGACGCCATATCTCACCCTTGAAAATGGTGTAGAGGAGCATGATAGATTCCATAATACACTAATACAAGTAGGATGTGGTCATTACCATAGTGAACATGGCCAACAGGACCTGTAGGATTCTGCACCTCACCATCACTGCCACCCCCAAGGGCCGCGTAGGGAGTCGGTACTCCCCACACCCATGTTTAACTACATCATGAGCCTCTCTTTCAAGTGATCCAATGACTAAATCTATTAATTTGATGAGGTGAGGGATATTTGAGTCATTTAGGATGATAAAATATCCTAGATCCACCATGGAGATCTCCCATCAGTCCCCATCAATGCAAGCAACTAGTCCTTCATGCTAAATAACAGGCGGTCTATATCCCTTCTCCACAGGCCCCAGTCTAGATAACTCAACGCCAGCTTTGGGACCAAGCCCAAGATGATTCCTATCAGGGGAAATAGTATTAAATAACTCCCATGAACCATGCCACCCTTAGTGTATTCAATCATATCCCTATCATTCCATAGAAGGGATTCACCAGGTTCCAATCTAAATCAATATCTAATCCACTCCATGGGTAGGCTGGGTTGAATCTTTTCATCACTGGAGCCACCAATAGTCATCATAAGATGACCAATGATGATGATAACCAGTAAGGAGGCCATCCATGTACCATCTACAGTCATATTGGAAGTCACCCCCACTATCATGCTCATCATAGAGGTCCTCCCCATGTTACAATCATCTGTCCAAGCGAAGTTCCTCCCAACATTTTTGTAATTCGGCCTGGATGTCTTCTTTGTGCCTATGGTTCCTGATTTGGATACCCTGCCCATGTCAAATACCACCAATGTGAAGGTTTTCCTCGCATCATTTCTATCCCAAACAGAGGTCCTCCCTGTATCATCACTGTCCAATGTGAAGGACATCCTCTCTTTGTCACCAACCGGAATAAAGGTCCTCCCTGTATTACAGCCTACTAGAGTGGAGGTCTTCCACACTCCAGAAACCATAAATTTGGAGGCCCTCCCCACTTCATCCATGATGATTATGAAGGCCCTCCTCATGAGATCACTTCCAACCAGTGCAAGGGTCATTCACATGCAATAGAGAGCCACCATGGAGGTCCCCCCATGTTCTCACCAACTCTGGCGGTGTTCCTCCATGCTCTAGAACCCACCACCATGGAGGTCCTCCCTATGCATCCAACAACCAATGCAGAGACCCTCCCCATATCCCATTAAATATATGTATAGGTTATCCTTACACCTCATCTCATCAATGTAGGCGGCCTACCTACTTTCACAGTTGACCAAGAGAAGGTCCTCCCCACTTCAATGATAACAGGTATGGAGGCCCTTCCCATATTCTGAAAAATAAAAGTAGAGGTCCTTCCTATAAAATCAACTAGTAGCGTAAAAGTCCTTATCATGCTGAAAAAATTACCATCCCTGATGAACCTTCCCAAGAAATATTTTTTGAACTATCATATCTAAATGAATAAATCATTGAATCTCCATGTTGTTGTGAATCTCGTTCAATTATCTGATTATAAAGCCAAATGGGGCATGATGATGGTTCCTTCCCACCAGTATTCCACATTAGAGTCTGGGTCGGGAAGGTGGTTTGTGAGTTTTTTTCGTATTAGAAGGTGAGATACACCAGTTCCCTAAATCCCTTCCCGGGTACATTTAAGAGGAATAATATTTTTCTTCTTTTCAGGGTCTTTCCATGTAGTCCTCCATATCATCACCAGTTTTATTTTGTACCTCAACACGCAATCAAATAGAGTTATTCTGGGTTATGATAGATGTTGATAACCCACCAGATCCACCACAAATAGCCTCCATCCTTTCACATGATGTGGTTGTCAGTACCCCATCCTATAGGGATATGATGATGTGGTTGGTACCACTTCCAAGAAACGACCCAGTAAGCAGTGTCCAGTCATCTCATGAATCTTTTTCTCTACCAAACTATCCACTATCATAATGATCCACCTTAGTTTCATTACTAGTTCCTCATCCATCCTTGATCGAAGAATGATGCAATGAGAAGTAAGAACCTACTTCCAAATAGATAAGCTTGTGTGATATCTTAACCACTGATCAGTTTCCTGAGATTTTATGGTGATCACCACTTCCAAATTCAAAATACCAGAGTCACTCACCAAAGAGGTGGTTTTTTTATTTTTAAAGACCATATGGGTGATGAATTTAGATCTTTGGAACCATCAGTTGGTTTAACCAAATGTTTGGGATCATTTTGATGATATCGACCAGAAGTGTCTCATGGTTTATTTGGCATTTTTCCCTATGGAACAACACCCTGAGTTACCCGAATACCACAGGACACTTCAAAAATAATTCAATCAGATATTTATTGTTCTCCACAAAATTATCGAGGAGGAATCTCCAAATGTACAATTTTGGGGTTGGGGTAGTATGGTGCTCTTCACTTTAGTCTGATTCTACAGAAGCCGGGTTTATCTGTTAAAATTGATGATATGGATTTGAGAATAGTCATGATGAATATGGTTGAGCTCAACACACACAAGGAGAGGTAAACTGAAGTAGGTTATGAGGAAGAGAACATACCCCCAAGGGTAGTTTAGCATTAGGTGGACACTTATACAAGTATTTTAACTCACTTTCAGATGTAGGTATGCTGCATCGTGGACCCTTTCATCTCATTTCCTATTGATAATAATTCCAAAATAGGTATGGATTAGATCGAGAGATCCAAACCATATGACATGACTGATTCTTCACAAGAGACGTAGGTTATATTCTCTATGTCCACCTTACTACGGTAGTTAGCGAAACAATGGATGTTCATTGAAAAAATCGTTACCGATAACCTTGACGAATGGTGTCCATACTACAGTGATCCTCATTATAATCTTGTCCCTCCTCTACTAGGGTAGTAGGGGAATCCTCAAGTATTTATCATCTAGATAACATTGATTTATCTAGATAATAATATGTATCCAGAAAGGGTAGATGCCGAATTCTACGGTAAACGGTCATGGTACTTCTCGTTGAACATACCTGAGCATTGTGACAACCCTCTTCTAGATCTGGATTAAGCCTTTCCATAGGCTGCTCCATAGACCATTCCACAAGTATATCCATGAGTCGTTGGGTTCACTTATCATGTTGAGGAGGTCTTCAATACACTAGTGGATGTGAATCCTCATTCATACAAGAACCCTCACTAGGATAACCTGATAGCCACTCTTGATACTCGACTTGAGTACTTGGAAACCCGACATGTGGTGAAACCTCCTATTGGAAAGCCACATCCCACATGGGTGGACAATATGAGATCACCCCTAAATTTCATAAATCCAACCATCTCCCCCTTCAATGGGATGGGTGACCGATTGCAGCATCTGGCCCACATCATATAAAGGTTTAAACCCATGTAGGGAATGCCCGAGTAGCCAGAATCCACCAAGCTCTGATGTTTTTTACAAACACTAGAGTGGCCTTCGTTTATCTAGTACAGTCATTTTCCCATTGGTTCTATCGCTCGTTTGGATGATCTTCATAGGAAATTTATTTGTCAGTACATCTCCACAACCTGCAAGAAAAGTATTGATGTCCTCTTCTGGTGCATAAAACGTCGAGAAGAGTGAGTCACATACTATATCGTCGAGTGGAAAGGCCTCACATATTCACCCAACATGTAGTTGACCAAAGAGTAGTTTATAATGATGTGCATGGGAAATGTGAATACTAAACTAGTCCAATCCCTCATCACTCATAATTTCCCATGTGGTTTTTTAGACTTTTTTTGACCAAGCTCAGTTCCTACAGAAAACCTTGTAGAAGGATAATGATGCACACACATTGCCTCCTCCAACTCCGAAAAGAAGAACCTCCTAGGAATAGATTGCTACCCTCACACAGATAGTACCCCCAAGCTTCTAGAGTTATTAATAGAAGAGGCCTAGCCATATCCTCACTAAGGTAACACTACTGAAAAAATTACCTATACCCATAGTTCAAAACCATGGGTATAGCCCCCAAAACCATCGGTATAACCTATACCCATGGTTTTGGGAACCATGGTAAATCGATGCATTGGGATAGGTCCTCGGGATATAGACACAGTTTTAAAACCCATGGGTATAACTATTTTCCACCATTTCATAGACATATACCCACTAAAATTACTATGCTCATGGTTTTCAGAACCGTGGGTATAAACTATATGAAAAATGAATCAAATATCAATAAAATGCAACTGCTGAATATTGATCCCAAGACCTGCATCTCAAATTACTACAACATAACCAACTGAGCCGCTTAACTTATATATATATATATCTACATCTTCAAATATATATTAATATACATCATCCATCCTGAAAAAAAACATTCAGAGATTTTTGATCCTACGACCTTTTACTCAAAAATACTCTATATCACTAACTCAACTGCATTAATTACATATATATATATATATATATCTTCCTAATAATATTAATTTCAAATACTTTTAGACAAAAATCAATAGTGTTTTTCAAACCCACACTGATGCGATGCCACTGAAGTCTAGTACCACTACGCCAATTACAGTTCATTTATTATTTAGATATTTGTTGTTATATATATATATATATATATATATATAGAAAACTAGGTTATAGAAATCTACCCGCAGAAGTTTAGAACCCATGTTTCTCTTACAAGGTAGAACCAGCTCACCACTACACTAATCAGAATTACAATTTCATATACATTTATTATGTTATATATATTTTTTCTCAGTAAAAAAATAAAGGACCCTATACCCACGGTTCATTAAAATCATGGGTATAGGTCTAAGATATACCAACAATTTTCATAAATTGTGGGTATATGCTTTAACACCAAGGTTATACCCACGATTCATTGAAACCGTGGGTATAGGTGGAATCTATACCCACGGTTTATGAAAACCATGGGTATAGGCTTATATACTAAAGGATATACCCATGGTTCATGAAAACCATGGGTATATATTCCACCTATACCCATGGTTTACATTGAACCGTGGATATAGGTTTTCCCACGATATTCCAACGAAATGTTTTGGCTTCCCACACTTACGCGGGTACCCTATAACCACAGTTTAGCAAGAAACGTGGGTATTGGTCAAAAAATGTCACATATACCCATGGTTCATGAAAAAATTGGGTATAAGTGAGTCTATACCCATAGTTTTTGGGAAAATCGTGGGTATAAACCCATTTTCCAGTAGTTGAAATAGCCCCAAACCCAACCTTAGGCTCAACATCACCCAACAAAGAATCGGCATGTCCTACCATTTAATGCTCCACCACTATGTAGGTGGGATAATTAGGTTACAGTCCCCCGTTAGGCTCTAGATCCTTTGTAGGTCTAGGCACCTAGAGTTCCTAATATGGACAAGAGACACTAGACCTTCTCAATCAATGAAGCTCAAGTTCCCATATATTTCTATAACAATTTCCATTAGGGGATTCTGAATCTTCTGGAATATAGGAAACCCCATGAAGCTGATATCACTAATCGACCTGAATACTTCCCTTATCACCAATCCTTGGACAAACCATTATGTATTACTATGTGTTTAAGGACTGGATTTAGTACCATGTTGATAACAATGTATTTAGATTGGTCCCTGCCCGGAAACAGGTAGCATGCTTTTAAGAAAATATTGATTGCAATTGTGATGGTGAATGTCTGTAGGTTTCTAGCTGTGGGAATCAAAAGTATGACCACTGGTTGTCTCATAGAGAAGTATCTCATTCCCATGATTTCATATGTTCCCTTTTAATTTGGCATGATCCACCGAAACTTTTCGAACATCCTTTAGCTACCTCTTCTACATCCACATATCAGCCTTCTATATCTCAGATGATTTGGCACTGATGATGGAAGGGAATATAGAGTCCACCACTGGTGTCAAAGACATATCATAATCTCAGCAACTTAATTCCCCCAAGGATGGGGATCTCGCCCAGAATTTGTCTAGCATTGGAAGATTCCATGGATAATGAGTAGGAGTATGCATTTGTGAATACTGTTGAGTTGGTGGATCCCTATATGATTCCAAATGATATATAGTATTAGGTGGGTCATTATAATGTTCTTGGTAAATTCCATCATCAACTGGTCTATATATATGTAAACCATAAGAATGATCAGGCCAGTACTTTAAGTAATTCTGTACTGTAACACACTGAGATTTTAAGAAATATTTTTCTCTGATTAATTCATATTTTAAATATTTTTCATTTCAAATAACATTGTAAATAGTTATATATATATATATATATATATTTAAACACTAATACAAGCATTCCTTTTATACACAATACCAACTTTTCATTCACTACATGCAATACCAACTTCGTGTGCGCTACAAGAAACACCAACTTGGCGTACGATGCACGAAACACAGAGTTTCTACGAAATAAATATTTTTATTATTTTAATTATTTAGATAATAAAATTATAACTTATCTGTTAAAAATATAAATAAATAATTTTTAATTATTTTTGTAAAACATATTGATAATGAAAGATAATATTTTTGGTAAAGTCCTTTTATGATAAAAATATTATTTTCATGAATTAATCACTTTTACTAAAAAAAGTAATTATAGACACATTTAAAAATTTAATTGGATAAAATAAAATTCATTCTTTAATTTATAATGTCTAAATTATCCTAGGGTGAATTTTTGGGATTTTTCTGAGAAACATCTTTTTTTTATGAATAATGAAAAATAACGCCTTCAGTTAAAAACTGCATTTTTATATAATTAATTATGAATGATACATGATATTATAAATTAGTTTTAAGGTAAAATCAGATAAATTTTATATCTAATAATTAATTATAATCAATTCCACTTTGATACTAAATATAAAATCTTAACAAACGTTTGAAATTTTTTCTACTTTAAAACCCTATTATTTCATCTCATCTGCTAGATTAGCACTAATCATAATTTTGTCGCTTCTATGAAGTGAGTTTTAAAAATCCAACATACACCATTTTATTAAGTATAATATTTGGAGTCTAATGATACCACGTTAATTTTTGACCAAATCGATTAGCAAAAGTGATTAAAATTAATCACATCAGTTAAGGCCAAATTAAGCTTAATTAGGGACTAAACCTTAAAATTAAGGGCCCAAATGAACAATACACTTATCCAAAACCCATTTCATGTTCATATTTCGTCCATATAACTTCCATTATTTCTTTTTTTTGGTTTTTTAAATTTTTTTAGTTAATAACATGTGCACATCTAATTTGTTTCTAAAAATTCCTTGTGAGGCCTTTTCCTTCCCTATAAAACGCCACCACCTCTACCCATTCCTCACACCACTCGAACCTTTTTAGTTCATCCATGATCTAACAAGTATCTTCCCAAAAATCCTTCCTTGGACTTTGAATCCTCCCTTTGGGCAGAAACCATCTCAAGGAAACCTTTTGGCACAAACCAAAAGGAGTTACCCGATTTAGAGGTAACGACTTCTTTCAAGATCATTTACTTTATTTTACTTCTACACCACCTCCACTATATTTATTCTCTTCTTGTGTTACAAAAACAGTATCCTAAATATACTAGTATATTTTTATTCAAAGTTTATGACCTAAAATTACACACAACTCCATCAAATGGTTTTCGAACATACTATTTCTGTGTACGAAGAACTACTTCCTCACGAAGGGATGATTATTCATTTCTCCTTTACCACCAATCATGTTATCTATTATGATGGACACTGTATTTATATATGAAATATATTATATTTATTATTTTATTTATCTTATGTATTCCTTTTACAACACACATATTTTTACCTTCCATTTGGTGTTAATGTGATAATCTTGTTTGAGGAAGTGTGGACTACCACCCCTCAAAGCGATGTGATTCATTCACACAATAAATATAATGTATTATGTATGGGATTAATGAATTTATATGATATATATTATATAATAATGATAATTTAATAATGTTATATATATATATACTTATATATACATATTTCATTTACATAATTTTTTCAATACGATAAAAAAATAAAAAAATAGAGTTCATTCGTACGTACGACTTACCGTCTCCATGAACGGTGTATTCCATTACCTACTTCATTATGATATAAAAAATTATAATATAATTACACTGGATATACCTTTTATTTATAAACTTTTATACATCTTGGAATCATGATATAAGTTTAAGGATCAATGATATAACAAATTAAGAAACATGCAAAGAACAAAGAGAATATTACACAAAGTTAAACCATAATGTAGGATCATTAACAAGAGGGTAATATAAATTCATAGAAAAATCATATAAGGTAAAATCTATAATAATAATATTATTTAAAATATGTATAATAAATTTATATTTATTATAGAGGAGCCTTTTATGAGTACGAAGGGATTCAAGAAACAAGGCACGGCGATTTCGTCTCACTTTTAATTTCTATGAAATACAAGCTATGTTCACCACTCTTTCCTTTTGTGTGGTTCATGTAATTCCCATTATTATATTCTATGTTCCCTATAAATAAATTTATGGTTATTAATATTCCTATTTTATGATCATTCTTTCATGGGGTATACGTTTCAAATGTTACCAAATCGGTAAAATTATTTTTCCTCAATTTTTCATCTTTTAGAATCAGGTTTTGTTATCCACCTAAATTTTTTTTTGGGGTGAATATAATTAAATTTTACATGCCATATCATTAATAAAAATAATTTCATGATATTATATGATTCAATTATTTTAATTTCCTTACATGGAAATCATGATCCAAAGATACCAAGTTATAATTGTTTATTGAGATAATCCCATTACTCTTCGAGATTGTTTACGTTTGTGATTTATTTGATGAAATATTATGATCCATCACTCAATTATATTCCCAAGTTTCCTTATTATTTATTATTTCATGATATACTCATGTATTTTTACCATTTTGTACTCTTTGGTACATAAGATGGTTAAGAATGTGTTTTTAGGAAACCTGACCTTACCCTCTCGTTGGTCGGACATATATGTTTTCTAAAAATGTTTTCCAATAATATTATACCATTAACAAATAATATCTAAAAAAAATTACCATATTTTTACTTAACTAATATCTTTAAGTGAATATTTCTATCACTTTTTGATCAATGAACTTTTCTATCATTTTAACAGTGAAAATGGAATGTTCTTTTGACCTCATACGACATGTACAGATTTACTCTCTCTCATTTAATTGAAGATCCATTTTCATTGTTAAAAGGGGTAATCCTTAATAAAATGTTTTTAAAAAGTATTTTTCAAAGAAAATCGTTTTCAAAATGGTTTTAATCTTCTTTTTTATGTTTTCATGGATAACTTGTTTCCAAATATTTTCAAGTCTTATTTACAATTTTTCAAAGTGCTTCTAATAAAAATTATTTCCAAAATGTTTTCAAGATTTCTTTTTATGTTTTCAAAGTATTTCCAAAGAAATGGTTTTCAAAACATATTCAATATTTCATTAAATGTTTTCCTGTTTTTTCAAAGAAATAGGTTTCAAAAAAGTTTTGAAGCTTATTTTAAATATTTTCAAGGAAAAAGGTTTTCTAGAAGATTTCATGTCTTCTTTATAATTTTTCAAGGTATATTATAAGAAAATAATTTTCAAACGGTTTTATGTTTAAAAAATCCCTTTTCAAACAAGAAAAGATATTTTACTAAAAAAATGTTTTTAGATAATATTTCAAAATTATTTTACATCTATGAGGACATCTAAAGATGTTACTCATGCATGTCTAGAAAATAATCTAAAGGTTCCATTCCTGCCCTTCCTATGATTGAGTTATGATTAATTACATGGTCTTTATGAAACCAATTTCTCATTCTTGGGTAATATGTTTATGAAATATTTATCTCTTTCATGGGTTATTTTCTTTTGAAAACCGATTCTATTCACATATTATTCTTTATGATGAAATTACTATGAAACCTATATATTTCCATGGGTTATGATATGTTTACATGTTTATGATACCCATTTCATTTAATTTATTATGATATTCCAATTTATGATCTTCTGGAACATGTATGTATGATTTTATTACATGAAGGTGGGGGGGTATATATCCCTCTAATGAATTGAGTAAAGATGTATATCTTATGAGATAGATAGGTATGAAATGAGGGTTTACTCGGTTCAGTAATACTGGGTTGGAATGAGGGTTTGCTCAGTTTAGTAATACAATGATAGAATGACGGTTTACTTGATTCAGTAATATTGGGATAGAATGAGGGTTCACTCAGTTCAGTAATACAGGGCGGGAATAATGGTTCACTTGGTTCACTAAAGAACTTTTTCCACTAATATGAACTTGGCAGTGATTCCTTGGATACTATAGAAATCATATTATATTCTTATGTGTTCGACACAATTCCATGTTTTATTCCTATGTTATGCTTTCATGGATTATTCTCTCTATTTAATTATTATTCATGTCATATGAACTTCCAATATTTATTCCATTATCTCTATTAAGATCTTTGATATGCAGGGTATGATCTTCTATTTTCATGATTAGATACTTGTATTCTTATTACCATATTTATTCTTTCATTTATCCACTGTTTAAACATATTGAGAATTTGATCTCACCACTATTATTTTTCCTTTCCCCCAAGTTATGATGATATGTACTACGTTTGATATGTCTATGAAAGGTGCTAGTCAAAGAAGAACCTAATGGGAAATGATGTAGCTCACATATATACCACTGTTTATGTTTCTATGTTTCCAAAGGCACTATACCAACTACAATCTTTGGGTGAGTTTTTATATAATGTTTATGTATTTTGAAAAAGTTATGTAATGATAATTTTTTTAAATTGAGTTTCCCTATAGTTGGTATCAGAGAAAAGGTATAGTTAACCTTTGGAAACTAGGATGAGAAAACCATAGTGAGATCCCTTGTATTATTTCTAAATATATGTCTAGGGAAGTCTCTAAGGATGAGTTAATGTTTTAGAAAATTTTATGGAATATTTGTAAATATTATACTAATCGGTTTCCTATAAATACAAAATTGTATTAATACTACAAGTGGATGTGGCTCTGGAACATATGTTCCTAGGGTAAACAATTCCAACAAGATGTTTTGGGCTTGACTCTGGGTAATCTGGTACATGACAATAATCCTTACATGACACCTGGTTTGACATTACCAAGGGATATGCCTTGGGAATTCACAAACTCTTCATGAACCATCAAAAAGTATTTAGATATAAGTTATCTATTAATAACCTTGGATAAACCCAAGGTATCATATATTTTGGAACATTTCGTGATTTAGAAATCCTTTAACTAATTACTTTCATAACTATGTGGTTTTCTGCTATGATAAGTAATGATCACACTATGCTTCTGGTTTTAATTCAATGGAGGGAAGTTAAAGGAACTAGATTAATGTTGAGTGAGATAGGAGAATTTATGATGAGAAATCGAGTGGGATGATCACTGGAGTGAAAGATTCCATGACCATGCCAAATCAGTTTTCAAAGAACATGATTAAAAAAATTTACCTTAACCAACTCTCGGACCTACCAAGGAAGATAAAGAATGATTTATCTAAGAGTTCAGGTATGGGGACCAAAGAGGAAAGAAGTTTCAGTTTCCTTTGTGTCAATAATGTTGAAATAATCACCTAAGGGGATATCTTATAGGAACAATAAGGTGTTTTGACAATGGAAAAGATGGTCACAAAGCAATTGACTACAAGGGAAAAATTAAGAGTCTGGTTAACAAAATGGATTATAATTTTGGCCTCCCAAAGTCTTCATTGAAGGTTAGGTCTTTTAATTTTGGAGAAATTGGTCATTATGTAACTCAATGTCTCAAGATAAATGTTCCTGAAGAGAATCAATAAGGTTGTGCGAGTAATGGTTACATTGCTGACGATGAGGAGAATACAGATGAAATTTGAAGGAAGAAAGTATTGTGTAATATGATGAATTATTTTTGTTAATTTAATATGGATGAAGTGAAATAATTAATGTTTTTATGTATTTGGATTCAATTGTTATGAATGATGAAATATATAAAGATTCATCTACTTTTGTTTTCGCTCAGTATTTACAAGTTTATGTTGGACTGAAGAAGTGATTTAATGACAAGGTGATATTATTCTAAGGGAATGTAACCCTTCATATGTCCATCATGTTAAGATATTTTTTTATAGATATAGATATATGGGATATGAATAAGAAAATTGGATAGTACTTATTACCTTGGAACTATGTAAGGACTTGTTGAAGGGTGTTTTATGCTATCATTGATGAAGCTTATAGAATTTTTGGATTTAAGGAGTGAATCCAATATACTTTGGAATGAGGAATCATTCATGTTTTCCTAAATGATTTATGGAGGTTCATGTTGTTACCATGTTTCACAAGAATATATGATGACAGTATTCACATGTTTGGAATGCGAAAACCAATAGCTACATTATGTTATATAGGGGAATTAATGTTAAGGTAATTTCCATAATCCCTTTCTAATGTTTTTTATTTTCACCTTTGAGAAACGTTATAAGGTTAACTATTTATGAAAATTTTATGTTAAACTTTAGAGGAAGTATTTTCACATTACGTTTGTGTTCAAAGAAATGGTTTTCAAAACATTTTCAAGATTTATTTAAATGTTTTCAACTGTTTTCAATGAAAAATGTTTTTAAAATCTTTTTAAGCTTAATTTAAATATTTTAAATGAAAAAGTGTTTCAAAATGATTTCATGTATTCTTTAAAAACATTCAACGTATTTTCTATTAAAATTATTTTCAAATTGTTTTATGTATTAAAAATAATTTTTCAAAAAAGAAAGGATATTTTCATCAAGAAATATTTTTAGAGTATATTTTAAAATTATTTTCCATCTATGATGACATATTTTGATGTTACTCTTTCCTTTCTAGGAAATGATATAAAGGATCCATTCATATCCTCTCTATGAATTAGTTTTGATTAATGCCCTGGCCTTTATGAAACCTATTTCTCCTTATTGGGTAATATGTTTATGAAACCCATTTCTCTTTCACAGGTTATATTATTTTGATATCTTCTTCTATTCATGGGATACTCTTTACGATGAAATGACTATGAAACTTGTATCTTACCATAGGTTATGATATTTTTACGTGTTTACGATATCCATTTCATTTCACGGGTTATGATATGTCTATTTATGATCTTGAGGAACATGTATGTATGATTTTATTATATGATAGGTGGTACCTATATCTCCCTCTAATGCATTGGGTAATGATTTATATCTAATTAGATAAACATGGATAGAATGAGGGTTTACTCAGATCAGTAATACAGGGCTGGAATAAGGTTTTACATGATATAGTAATATAGGGCTGGAATGAGGGCTTACTCGGTTTAGTAATACATGGATGGAATGACGTTTCCCTCAGTTCAGTAATACATGGATGGAATGGGGGTTTTCCCGATTCAGTAACGTACTTTTCCACTAAGATTGTCTTGGTGGAGATGCCTTTGATAATATGGATATCATATTATATGCTTATGTGTTTTCCACAATTCCATGTTTTATTACTATGATTTAATTTCATGGATTATTCTCTCAATTTAAATATAATTCATTTCATATGAACTGCCAATATTTATGAAATTAAATCTATTATGATCTTTTATATGGAGTTTAGGATCTTTTATTTTCACGATCACATACTCATACCCTTATGATCATGTTTTTCTTACATGTCTCCCTTTTTACCCTTAATAATAATTTGATCTCACACTTTTATGTTTCATTTTCTCCTATTTTAGGTTGATATGTACAATTTTTGATATGTCTAAGAAGGTTGATAGTTAAGAAGAACCTAATGGGAAATGATGTAGCACACATATGTACTAGTGTTTATGTTTCCATGTTTCCAAAGGCACTATACCAACTATGGTCTTTAGGTGTATTTTTGTATAATGTTCAAGTATTATTCAAAAGTAATGTAATGTTAATGAATTTAAAGAAAGGGTTGCTATACGTATGTGCTACCAAGACTAGATAGTGGGCTCAGTGCAGAGCCTATCAGGGAGAGTCCTCTCAAATTGTTTTTTCAGATTGACCGTCATTGTCATTCATGTTACTTGACCAGGAAGAGCCATGGTGACCACACCATGATTGGCCATGTCTAGATGTATCTAGGCTTCAACCTTCTGAAGGTATGCCGGTAGTAGTTTTTTAGGGTTTAGATAGTGAGCAGCAAAATATGCCCAACACTAGCTAGAATCCTTTGGTTTAACCAATGAATCCTGTTACACATAATTCCAAAGGTCAACCTTTTGTTGGAAAAAATGCATGCATGACATGGAAATATGATGTTCTTGATCACCTTTCCTGATTTCCTTCCAAGATATAAATTATCATGGCCCTCCATCTATCATAAGAGCTGTGAGAATTCCTCATAAAGGCTTGGAAGATCCCCTCCTGTTCAAGATAGAGGTGGAACCACATATGCCTTCCATACTGAGGAAGTCGAGTGAGAAGGATGCCAACCCATAACATCATTCTCCAGAGAACAGGAAGGATTTCCCTTACAGGGGAACATCTTCTCTCTATATATCACCGGCCAGTTCAATAGTGTATGACTTTGTCATTATCTCATCAACATAGGTTATGGGATCAATCTCAACCTGACCTAGATTCCCCATAGTACGGGATTTACTAAAGAGAATATGAGTCCCTCAGACCTAAAGATTCAGGGTTATGATAGGATAGAGAAAATGTCATGTGAAAAAATTCTCCTAAAGACCCAATTTGGTGGCCTTATTGCAAGCACTAAATTTATGGTTGTCTAATAGGATACCACATATAATGTGCTAATGGGTAGGCCCTAGATCCATCTTCATGCAACAGTTCTCTCCTCATATCTCCAATGCCTCAAGTACTCTATCAAGAGTCGAGTGGGTGTGCTCTATGGTGATGCATCTCACTTCACCTCTTGTGAATCCCGCTATTTGGATTTTTACTATTACAATATAAAGGAAAAATGGTTTTTGACAGGTGAGGTTGAGAACATAATTACTATGGACAACCCGTGGAAAAACATGGATGATGATTTCGTCCTTCTGATTCTCTGTTTGGTGGACACAACGCCATACTTGGGACACTATATTTTCATTTCTGATATGAGGGGAAGGTGTGTTCCCAAGTACAAGGAACATTGTATGATTTCCTCAAACTCCTACATAGTACAGGCTCGAGTGATACCAAATCCTCTTACCCCATGAGATATCAAGATGTTCACCCCATGGATATAACACTACATCATACCTACCTATTCCACCAATCCATGATGATACAATACATAATGACATGACAACACTACATTGACATCATCAAATGTGCCCTCTTTGTTCAAAGGCCTAATGGAATCCGGTCTACAACCCTTTTTTCCTTGATTTCAACAGTGTCAGAGTATCTTAATGAAGATTACCCCATTTCTCAAGCTGGAACCAACATTCCTCTAGGGTCAATTAACTCAAACAAACCACTCCTTCCCAAATGATCCTCCTACCTCATAGGATGAAAAGGATTTGGAAGATGCTCCTCCCACATTTGAAGATGGTGTATCCACCACCTTTGATGAGTTTTTATATTTGAATCTTTTTATCGAGATAGATCTAAGGGCAATATAGATTAGTGAATCCATTTCTATAGAGGTACACCAATAGTATGTGGAATTCTAGAAAAAACATCATGATAGTTTTTCTTGGAGCTATGAAGAGATTCCAGGGCTAGACCCTCAGGTCATCGTCCACCATCTTCATTCCCCATTAAGTCATCATGGGTTCAAGAAGCCTCCCAAGATAATGCACCCATCCCATGGCGCCCTGGTCAGGGATGAATTTGACAAGAACATAAAAGAAAACTTCATCAAGGAAGTTTAGTACCCCAAGTGGATGGCCAACATCATCCTAGTCAGGAATAAGAACATGATATCATAGTTTATGTTGATTTTTGGGATCTCAACCGCCACAACTCGAAGGATGATTTTCCCCTACTGGTGATGGAATTTTTGATCGAATCTACAGCTGGGTTCTAAGACCTCTCCTTCAAGAATGGGTATTTCAGGTATAATTAGATCTGAATGACCTCTGAAGTTAAAGATTCAACAACCTTCAGAGCACCACAAGGTACCTTCGATTATAAGGTAATGCCTTTCGGTCTGAATAATGTAGGATACACCTATCAGGGACCCATTATTTGTATCTTCAAGACAATCCTTGGGATATTAGTGGAATGCTATGTTAACAATTTAGTGGTCAAATCCTTCTAGTGTTAGGACCATCTTAGATACGTTGAGAATGTGTTCTCTACCTTTTCTCCAAGTAGTTGAAAATAACACCCTTGAGATGTGATTTTGAGGTTACCTCTAGAATGTTCCTCAGTTTCGTTCTCAAATACATAGGCATCTAAATTGACATAGAGATTGTCATATTCCACCACCAAGTAACCTCCAGGATCTACGGGGCATTTAAGGACACTTTGCCTACATATGCCG
This sequence comes from Viscum album, assembly GCA_963277665.1. Taxonomy (NCBI): domain Eukaryota; kingdom Viridiplantae; phylum Streptophyta; class Magnoliopsida; order Santalales; family Viscaceae; genus Viscum; species Viscum album. The sequence continues at coordinate 684,948,322 of OY728142.1, read as the reverse complement.
ATTCATCACAAATCTAGCTGAAAAGTGTATTCCCTTTTTCCAGGATCATAAATAAAGGTTTCATATATTAATGGGATGAAGGGTTCTAGGCCTATTTTTATGAAATAACATAGTACCCTCTACAGCCTATAGTCTTGATGTCACTCATCTTGGAAAATATGCTAGTACTTTATGTGACTTCCATAGAATGATCCCTCGGTGCTCTACTTTCCCAAAAGAATAAAAATGGAGAAATAATTTTTTTTACTATATCAGTTTTATGGTCCAAAATATAGATTCCACATATTCTCCCATCGAGAGGAGCATCCCCGTAATAGTTTTCATGGTGTAGAAGTTGCAACACTAGTTATAGAATCATTAGATATGACTTGTTTTTCGCATGGATTCACTAAATTAAATTTTGAACCACCCCGTTTTAAAGGAAATATATCTCCTTGGGAAGTGATTATTTAACTTTTCAATATCAGGTTCATTCCATGGAAGGTTGTCAATGGTCAAGCATTGGTATATTTCATACTCTCTCATCCATCCCCCGAATAAGTTCTTATGGATGTTGATTTCCAAGATGAGGCTATCCAATCAGTAGATTAGGGTATTCTATGTTGGAAAATTCATTTTGAGGGCGCCTTCAAAAGTACAGCCAGTAGAAGGCTCAATGATCCCAAGCTCATCAGGGAAGTCTAAGGGATCATCTTCATCACACCTACATAGGTTGTTCTGCCTTATTCATTCTTATTATACGAGTAATGCACCAACAAAGAGGTAGAGTAGTTGTCTCTCATTAATGCTCATGATTTTTCTCTTGATATTAGTGTTCCCCAACATCATATGAAGGGGGACTCTAAGATAGTCATCAAGTAGATCAATGGTGACCACATCATCAGGAAGCCTGAGCCCATAACCTTTTTGATGCATGCTCGCCGTCTGATGGCCTAGTTCCCTTCTCATCCAAATGTGACAAATATTACCTTGTCAAATACTGTTTTAGATGATTACCTAGCTGGGATAGCCACTTATCTAACAAAACCTGACAAAAAATATCTATTCATTCATATAGAGCTTCAAAGATTCATCACCCATGTCAGTTCACATGATTATGAAAACCAATAGGTAAAACACCTTACCATCGGTGCTTCTATATAGGGAGATCCAGATCCCAATGAATATTAAAAAACATATGGTTCGAAAAATAATTTGATCAAGTGTCTCTAGAATGACAGTCTCCCAATAGATAGAGATAAATGTGAGAAAATCTATTTTCATTCAGTTTAGATAACCCTCCACAGTGGTCCTAGCCTGGAATAGACTCTCGGTAAACATGGGTTTTATGGAATACTCCTCCGCCACTTTCAAGGATATGAGATTCCCCACGTCATACATGAATTCCATGTTGGGTCATGTGGTTCTCATCAGGAAGGAATGAATCTCTCCCACTAGATTCAAAAGTTGGGCTACTTCTGGCCCACCATGATCCATGACTATATCGAGTTCACCGATAGGTTCCACGAATTTCGGATCCATGCTAACATCATGCATCAACTGCCAAATCCCCTACACACTAAAAAATACTCTTGGCCCATTCCTATATGGTGACTCGATGTCATGGGACCATATCCACTAGCAACATATCGCCAATGCTGATTCATCATGACCATGACAAATTTCTATTTCAAGTGGAAAAAATTGATTCCTGTTAATCAAATAAAATCCATTTCTATTGTTGAATTTGTGTTATCCAACTTCATTAACCTATTTGGATTCCCTCATGCTATTCTAAATATGAATGGAACCATCTTCCAGGAAACTGAGCTAAACCAATTGTACACCAAATATGGCATCCGGTCCAACCACACTTCTCAATACTATTCACATACAAATAGAATGATCGAGGATTTCAAGAAAACACTCTCCAAAATTTTGTAGAGTATGGTTTTCTAGAATAATAGAAGATGTTCGGACAAACTCTGAAATTTTCTCTAGGCTTATCAGATAACGCCTCATAATTTTACCCAAGTGACTCCATATTCCCTGGTTTATGGAAAAAATGTGGTGATGCCTATCGAGACTAATTTTCCATCAATCCACACAACTTTATATGATCATCAAATGTCATAAAAAGTAGCATAATTCCAAATGGAAGAACTAGAATCTCTCAATTAGAATAGACTTCATAACTTATATTATATAGTGATGCACCATAACAAGATAGTTAGAGCATTCAATAAGAATGTTCATCTCTGATCCTTCCTTCATGGTGACACAATGTTGGATCTAAGGATTACAATGATACCTGGTAGTAATCCACCAGAGTTGGGGCCCAAATGAGAAGGACCTTATATCATCCACTAGGTATATCCCAATATTGTATACTCTTTGATAACCATTGATGGTGAGTTAATCACTCCTCCAACCAATGCCATGTTCCTCAGGAAATACTTTGCATAAAAAATTTTCATCATCATGCATGATGTTAAACTGATGCATGGTCCAGGAAGCATGAACCTAAACAATATACATTATCATCCAGCATGATGTTAAATTTCTTTTTCCTAGTGTCAAGATGCTAAAGTGCACAACATTGATTTTCCCTTTTGCATGACCTTAATAGGTGTGTTTCTAACATCCTAGGAATATGATGTTAAACTAGGCACCTGAGTCTAAACATCAAAACATTAAACTACATGTGGGGTCTTCTCAGAAATGTGTTGCATGGTGTTGAACCTCATGGGTTCTCATTCAAATTGGGTCTATCTTGACCCCACACTACGTTTACCATTTTGAAAACACTCACATATGGTATGGCCTCTATGACCATAAACTAAGAAGCCATCCATCTTAGTTGCATGAATTAAACTAAAAATAATAAATGTTCCATTTTCCATGACCTTAAAAGACACATTTCTGATGTCCCTAAAATATGATGTCAAAATGGGAGGTTGAGTCCATAATCATGACTCTAAACAATGTACGAGTCTCGACAAGATCATGTAGGGTGGTGTAATCCTCCTTGGCCTCATTCACATTGGGGTTATTCCACCCATTTCTACATATCTTTATTAGATGAAATGTATTCCTCCATGTCCTTAAAAACATGATGTTAAACTCCAAGAACCTACAGAACTACGTATAGAGTGATTCCCATCCTTATAGGATACATGGTGATGCCCAAAAAATTTCACTTCTACCCCAACTACATAATCAAAATCCATTCTTCCCCTTTGTCATGAGTTTCCTCAAAAGTTTGTGGTGTGGAGTGGAAATCTTTTGTCTTCATTCACATCAGGTTATGGAAACTGAACATTGAATGTTCCTTTTGAATAACCTCTCTCACACCTTGTCCTCAACACGTGACGTTAAAATATGCAAAGCTATATAACTACGTGCATCTTGAATTCCATCCTTATGATATATGTTGTGACACCCATACATTTTTTCTTTTGGCCCAACCACATAATCATAAACCTTTTGTCCCCATGACTTGAGGTCTCCCCTAGGATGTGTAATGTAGTGTGGACCTTCTGGGTCCTCATTCACGTCATGTTGCTTCATAGCACCGCACTGCACATCTCTACATTGAAATATCGTCTTATGGTCCAAGATCCATGACCATAAAATAGGATTTCTAATGTCCCAGTTGCATGATGGTAAACTGAATAACAACCATGATATTATGGTTTGAGATGATATCACCCCTATCATTGGCCATCCAGCATTCTATTTTCGTGAACGATGTGTAGCATGATTCCGATCCTTATGGGATACGTAGAACTGCCTGAACATTTTGTGTCCAGGACCAGCCTCATGATCGTAATCCTTTTGGGCCCCTTTGCTTGAGTTCCCCTTTGAGAGTGTGTGGTGTGAGGTGGATATCCTTGGTCCACTTCCATGAAAGGTTATTTTCTGTACCACACACTTCCCCTTTAGGATGCATATTATTTTCCCTTATGTCCTAGTTACATGATAATAAACTGCGTAACATTTCATCCTTACCACATGATGTTACACTACATAAATACATACCTAGCACACGATGTCAAACTGGAACTTATGGTCCATAATATATGAACATAAACTAGGAAACCCTATTGTCCAAAATCATTGAACTTAAACAATGATCCTTCAGTCCACACTCTATGACATTAAACTAAGAGACCTATGGTCCAAGAAATATGAACATAAAATGATCATAACACCAAGGTCCTTTAACTCAACATCCATCTTGATCTTTTGTCCCCCTAAGGAACCCAGTCCTCGATGAAATATTTGATCCTCCATATGGATGTTCCACACTAACATTCATGAATGTGGTATAGTGTTATACTTGGATTGTTGGATTCTATAGGGACATTCCCCAATCCATCTCCACAAATTTTCATTCTTTTACCGGGATTCCCATCTGCTTTCACATCTGAAGGGACCCCCTAATGGAATGGATATTCCACATTGGCTCACTTTCTGTCATGGTATAACGCCCTTGAATAATTTGGATGATGTTTTGAGACTGGTCCTATATTTTGAACATGGTTAGAGGTTGACCATCATTTTTCTTTCCCCAACATTGTTAACATGATATGGATGATTTTTTGGAATAGGTTAACTGGTTATCCTCCATCTTCATGCCACCCTCATTGTGTTCAAGATATCTGGCACTGTGATTCACACTTTCAACTTCCTTATTCTCTGGTGGATCCCCAGAACTCCTAGTGTTTCCCCTTCATGAACTTGTACACATTGAGTGATAATTTTAGTGTGTTTTGTAATTTCCCACCTGACATTACCTTTACATTGTTCTATGAACCCATGAGATAGGGAAATCCTAACATCACTCCTTGTTTCCCACACCAATCATGACTCACATGGGATTAAGAGTCTTAGTAGGGTTTTTACCTGCATATAGGAGTTTTTAAACCGTATGGTGAAAACTCTATGACCATAAACAAATAAACTTCGGTCCAAAATATATTACATAAACTAATAGCCTCAACATGATTATTTCTAGAGTATGTGGTGTGGTGCGGGCCTCTTTGGCCTCATTTACATCGGGAAAATTTTTCCTCAGTACACACTTCCTCTCTAGGATACCTCTTTTACCCTTATGTCCTAGTTTCATGAAAATAAACTATGTAAACTTTCATCCTTACCAAATTATGATAAAATAAATTAACGGGTCCTATCATGTGACCCTAAATTTTGATATCATCGCCCTAACTATGCAATAAAAAATGACACAACATTATGGTGTTATCACTTGAGAGAACGTTGACCTTGGAACTAGTTATCCTCTATGACTTTTATGAAGAACAACATATGGATTGATTCTTATAGTGACACCCAGTCATTCCTTCTTAGTTCATATAATAAAAAACACAATAAACAAACACACAAATAGGAAATATCTAATTCCCCCTCTCTGTGTGTATGAGTCAGACCTGCATAAGGGAATTTCCCCTTAAGAACAATGTGTGTCTTGATTCCAATCCTTATGGGATTTGTAGTGATTCCCAGATCATAAATATCAAGTCCAACTATAGAATTATTTCTCCTTTTCACATTTATTCATCATCATTATTTCCACATAACGTTAAACTTCAAAGAATTCAAGAAGTACATATAGATTCATTCCCATCCTTATGGGATACATAGAGATGCTTAAACACTTCATCTTTAGGCCTAGACACAAACATCATCAAATCTATCGCCCCTTGGACCTGAACATGGTCCATGATATATGACCTTAAACTATATGCATTTCTTCTTGAAGCGTCAATATGACATGTGATATGTTTTATCCTTCATTCGTGTGGGGTTTTCTCTCTTGTGTGTTGCATTTTTACCCTTGGGATGATCATTCCTCCCTATATTCTATGCTTCATGACTTCAAACTATATTCAAGATTCCTTAGGAATTCATATGTGGTGCATGTGGTCCTCCCTTGTCCTCATTCATGTTGGTTTTTTTATTCAACCACATTTTTCATATCCCTCTGGGAGAAAATTCCCCAGGGTATGAGCTCTATGACCCTAAAATGGACACACATGTCCAGGAACCATGACTTCAAAAAAAATTCATTCCTCTTCAGGGATATGTTGTGTGGTGTGGACTTCATTGGACATCATTCACGTCAGGTCTATTAAGGCGTCACACAATATATACCCATTTGAGACTCTTCCTTAGTCCAAAATCTATGACCTCAAACTAAAAACCCATAATTATTAATGTATGATGTTAAACTACAACCAAACCCTGAGAAACTTCAGGACTCCCCATGATAATTATGGGATGCTTCTGTTTCCTTACCAGAATGGATTTCCCCCCACCAGTGTTGGTATCCAACCACTCTATGTTAAAGAACTATGTACTGTTTGATTCCCATCCTTATGGGATACATAGTGATACCCAGACATTTTATCTTGGGCCTAGCAATATTTTCATCAACCTTTTTGGTCCCTTAAGCCTCAATTAAAGCATAAAATTTACAACTTTTAACTTAGAGCCTCACTATGATATTTACCTATTTCTATATCACATGTTCTCATTTCCCATATCTTCCCTGATATTTGTGTAGTGCACAAGACTACTTTGTCTCATTCACTTCGTCTTTATTTCCCTTCCATGTAACACTTATATTCTAGGAATATAGATTTCCATATACTATGCAACATGACTTTAAAATTGTATTCTAGGTTCCAGGTTGTATAACCTTAAACTATGTGCAAGGTCCCAGCCATATGATGTTAAAATACGAGACACGTCCTTGTGAAATGATGTTAAAATGTTCCATCCATCATCCTCACTGTATAATTTTAAACTGCATGTTCATCATCCTTCCCTGCATGACGTGAAACTAAAATGTATCTTAGGCTTCTCTTGAGAGGTCTTTTGACTTGATGGTGGTCATTCACTAGATTTTTTATATCCTCAACTTTCACTCAACATTCGAGATGATGCTATCCTAGAATATGGGTTTAATATTTGTTCAGACTAATTCACATAATCTAATGTTCTATAAGTCACTATGGAATACCTTCGAGACTGTTGGAATTCTTTTGAGCATACCCTAACATCATTCTCATGATTTATAAAACCCTTTATTCAGATCCTCATCCCCTTTCATGTATGAAGGGACCCACTAATGGCCTGGTACCATGCTAATTTAGCTCACCTACCATAATGGGCAAATATTCTTGAAGACATTGGATGACATTTTCAGTTAGGTGTTGTGTTTCGATCATAGTCAGTAGTTAACCCCCACTTTTTTGTCCCCATTCCAGGATAGCAGTGTGGATCTTGTGTTTCAAACATAATCAGTAGTTATCCTGTACCAGCATTCCATTCTCTTTGTGTTATGAATTTTGGGTATTCTGATTCACACTTTTCATTTCCATTTGTTCAGATCAATCCCAACGCCCTGCCATTATCGCACTCATGCACTAGGGTATGTTATGAAACTAAAATGTGCTATCTTGAGGGACCCATTCTCTAGTCAAATCCTCTCTCAACCCAAACACTCTGGGTGGTCATTCAATAATAGTAGAACCCGATTATTTGATGACTATCTGATTATGTGTTCATCCCTTAATTCTCACACTAGGAATGACCCATGTTAGCTGTGGGATAGGTCATTGGTTTTTCCACAGATATTTCAACGTGTGATAATTAAAATAAGAAAGAATGTGTCCATGAATGAACCCCAAATAAAAAAACAAAAAGTGTGTCTCATGAGTTTAGAAAAAACATAGCCCTTATGGATTCACCCCTTCGATGGACCACTTCAGCTCTTCCACCTTCTAGCATGTGGCATCCAGGATATGATATCTATTCCTAATATACCTTTCCTCTTTGTTTACTTTTGGATGGAGCTCGTCGACCCTAGTTAGTACCTAGTCCCACTCAGCCTCAAGATCATCCATTTAAAAAGATACATGCCTTAGTCTCTGTTGGGATTCTATCATCTGGACCCTAATCGTGCGACCAATTCTGATTGGATGGTATCAAAGAAAGAATGTTCATTTAGTTGCACTTCCAGATGCTGAGTCTCCTTCTCATCCTCCTAAATCTTCTGAGTGATTCCAGACTTCTCCGGATTCGTTGTGATATCCAGATGGTTATTACATTCCTATATTTTCTCAGTGATGTTGTCTGGGATCAACATGTTCATACCTCACATGTCTGCCCCACTAGCTCACAGGTTAGCTTGCAAGTGGAGAATTGATCCTATTCATCTTATCCACTGTTGTTCTAGAGTGTTATTGGTGAACCACTTGACCAACATTCATGAACAACTTATGGTAGACTAGTTGTCCTCTATCTCATCAGAATCAACTCATCCAACTCCTCTGGATCATCAGGTTCATACTCTTGAAATGGGAACATGAATTTAGTCAAAAGATCCTCCTATACCATCATGTCATATGGGTTAGGCTCTATATAGTGAGGTTGATCTTCATCACTTGATCCCACCTTGATAAGGTTGACCATGTCACCACTGAGTTCTTCCCCACCAGTGATGCCACCCTTAATCACAATTATTGTTCACTAAAAACCATATACTGGTTAGCATGGATTCCCGGATCCACACTAATTGGAACTCCAATCAATAAAATACCTCCAGGTTCTCTGAACATTCTTACTAGTAGAGATCATGCTACTCTCAGGACTATTTAGATAGGGATCATGTAAGTCAATTTGGCCATGTAATCAATGAGTATGACTCTAGGATGTAATAAAATTAACATGTTCAAGTTATGGTTTCTCATTATCCCAGTTTTTCATCATTGGGATACCAATACATGGTCCTCTGTATACAATGGATGGCTCTAGGAACTCTTGTTCGGGAATTCCGGCCTATTTGGGACCAACTGTCCTACCATATTCTTATTTTTGGGAATAAACTCCACAACCTACCTCTCTAAATTGGTCACATATTCATCTCCATGATATAGAGTATGTTGTGAAAAATTATCCTATATGGAACATATGTCAGTTGAATAATCCATGAAGAAAGGTCAGGGTTATAACGACCCATAATTTACATACATTGTTAATACTTCAATATTAAAGTACACTTATTACAACATGTAACAAAACCATGAAAGGACCGTATAGGTATAGTGTCTTTAGAAACTGGGAAACATAAACAACTGGTTCATAAAGCATCTACATTGTCTCCCATTTATTTCATCATATCTAGAGTCCCTTTTGGCATATCCTACTTAATAACCTTCTTCCTAACCTGAGGAAAGAAAACATACAAAAGGGTGAGCTCAAATGCTCAGTAATGGTAAACAAAAGAAAAATCAATCACATCATATTCATTAGAACATAACATTTTGGAAATCTTAACCTACAAAAGAAATCATAATTTCATAACATGGGATAAATCATAGTAGTGAAATGTAATCCCAATAATCATAACATAAAACATGAAACTTTGTGGCATACACACATAATCATAGAGAATCATTTCTTAGTAGTCAAGACTCATAGCCAAGACTATCTAAGCGGACAAATTCCATTTCTGAACCGAGTTTACTCCTTGTTTCAGTCCTGTTTCACTGAGCCGGTTTAACCTGTCGTTCCATCCATGTCTATCTCATGAGATATAAATCTTTACCCAATGAATTGGAGGGAGATATAGGTCCCACCCATCACATAATGATACCATTCTTATGTGTGCCAAAAAATCATAAATCATACATCATTACATAACCCATGTAATAAAAATGGGATTCTTAAACATCGTGAAATCATAAAACAATTCATATAAGATAAAGAAATTCATAAACATAATTCCATCACAACATAATAAAATCAATGTAATAATAGGGATAGAAATAGAACCCTATATTATCTTAGAAGGAAAATAATTTTGATAAAACACTTGAACTCCATTCTTGAGGAAAATATCCTTTCCACTTTAAAAACATTTTTCCTTTCTTAACATGCCATACAATTTTAAACTAAAATAAGTTGATTAAAAATAAACTTGAAAACTTGTAAGGGATGATTCATGGAAATAATGTTCTATGAATCCATTCATGTCGTATAAGTTAAAAAAACATTCTTCTCGTACTTTGGCCGGAAAAGTCAAAAAGTACCTCGTACGAAAAACGACAAAAGATCCCTTTCATATCATTTACTAAAAATGCACTGAAGGGTAAAATTGGACTTAAAAAATAGTATAAGGATATAAATATTACATATTTATGAACACATGGATGTGGATGATAAATATTCCCCAGTAAATTATGAAGTATAAACAATCTAGGATAAAAAATTGAGATTGAGAGATTGTCCCTTACCTTAGGTCCAATTTGCTTCGTAAGTGTCCTAACCTCCTGTATAATGATTTAAATAATGTTATTGACTTATTAAATAATCCTACATATTTTTATGATATCATATATGGTCATATTATTAGCTTCTATTAGTAATATTTCATTGTCACTTGTTATTCAGGTGTTTATTGTTTTTTGATCTTATGCGTGTTTTGTCGAATAAATTCTTATTCTTCTATTTAGGTTATAGATACCTCATTTACATAATGGTATTAGTGTAATATATATCATATTTATTTATTAAATTCATTTATATAATCATTATTCAATGGAGATCATGTAGAACGAGTCGCATCACATCGTGGAGATGGTATTCCGTACGTACGCACGAGCGATGATATCGTTCCCATGATCATGGAATTGTATTGGAGTGTATGTATACTATTTCAGAATCAATATCAATTTACAATAATCATATATAGTCATTATTTACACAATTATACCCATCTAAGTAATGTGGTGTTGGAAAATAGATTAAACCACGACGTGGAGACGGTATTCCGTACGTACGCCCGCGCGGTGATTTCATTTTCCATAGGATAGATAGATAGTTAAATAGGGGTGTTTCATACTTATAATAACATATCAGTACATGAGTGATACTAATGTTATTACTTCATAATGAAACAACTAAAGAAGAAGAAGTGGTAGAAGAAATAAATTTGAAAGAATCGGTAACGGACATTACCTCTTCTTTGAAGCGCCTCTTTGAGACCTCCTCTTAGGGCACTAAAATTGGTCTTTGAAGAAGACCAGAACCTCTAGGATTTTTCTAGGGAAGTGGAGAAGAGAAATTTTCAGGGGTTGGATGATCTTGAAGGCTCAAAGTGGTGTGAGGAAGAGAGGGAGTAGGTGCCCTTTTATAAGGGAGGAGAGGGGCACCTTTGGAAAAACAAAAACTATTATTTTATTATAAAGTCATATTCAGTTTTTAAAAGCTCCAAGTTAATTTATTTAGAATCTAAGGTGGGGATGGGTCGTAATCCTCTCATCCAATAGAATTTAGACAAGTTTAGGGTTCTATTTTAACCATATCATTTAGATTTAACTTTAAGTTAGATAATTTAACTTTTACCGTGTCTTCTTGTTTTCTTACACTATAAGGTTAATAAACTTACTATAACAATCCAAACGAATCCCAAGTTGTTTATTATTAATATATATAACCTTATCTAAATCATTTGGCTGAAACATATATTTTTAGGAATAAAATAATAATTAATAATATAATATTTTTTTAACAACAATTTTATGTAAATTTTGACACTATTTGGTAATTGATTTTTGGGAAAAAAATAACAGAAATATTAGTTCAAAAAAAGTTAATTAAATCAATACTAACATGTCATATTATTCTATAAAATTATTTTAATTCATAAAAAGTCTAAAATTACATTTATTTGGGTATTTATAACATCAATTATGTCAATATTTGATTAATAAGATAATTACTGCATCATCATTGTGTCATAAATAAATTAAATTAATTATTGTCTAAAAATTATAAATAAAATACCGTTATGTATGAAATCGTGTTAGATTTCTAATGAATATTTATAGTCGAATTTATCTTATGTATAACCCTATATTAAAAATTATTTAGTTATTAAACTTTGATTTTAACTATTTTAACCCTTCTTTAAATAAATTAATAATAAATCTCCTAATCTAATCCATGTGGGCCTAAATGGTCATATTTTCTTTCTAAGGTTTTTTTTGGTCGAATTAAACTTATCCAATAGAATTAGGACATGTTTTAGGGTAATAATAATTACATTTTTATCCTTAATTACCCAATTTACTTTTAACCATGGTAAAAAAAGTAAAAAGTTACTATTCACCAAAAATTATTTTCATCTCATTGAACCACATTTTAGTCCTTGATATTAACCATGTCTCTCGGATTTTCGAAATTCCAATGACAGAAGCGGTAAAATTAAGTTTTATGTGAATTTGGAAATTCTCCTAGGAGGTGGGTAAAAGACGGTGAAAAGTTCAATAAAATTTTTATATATCTAAAATTATTATAAAATGACTTCAATGAATTGCATTGAACTTATATAGGTATTATGTATCAATTGTTACCAAAAAAAATTTAAATAAAATAAATAATTATTTAAATAAAAATTCGGTTTTTAAATAGTAACCCAGTATTTTCACTATTCATCAAAAATAGAATGTTTTTAGAAAAATACCAAAATTTCACCCTAGGCTAATTTCAGTATTCCGAATCCAAAAATGAAGTCCATTTTGAAAGATGAAATTTACAAAATTTCAAAAAGTGTTTATTACTATTCATAACGACTAGTTTTTATAATATTTTAATAGATATCGTTGTTTAGTGAAACTCGGTATTGCGTACGACACAAGCTATCGAGGAAGGCCGCAGTTGCGTGTAAATCAAACCAAGCTAGTGTTTTGTGTAGTGAAAGATTCCTTTGATGATCTATATAACATAAAAACAAAATATTTCTCATAAAAGTCTCGGGTGTTACATTCTACCCCCCTTAAAATTAATTTCACCCTAGAAATTCGTCACTTTGTAACAAACAGATAAAGATACATTTCCTTCATCATATCCTCAAGCTCCCATGTAGCTTCTTCTAATTGGTGGTTCCTCCATAAAACTTTCACCAAGTGATTGGTCCTGTTCCGTGGGACTTTTTCACTACGATCCAAAATCTCTATCGGCTGTTCTTCATAAGAAAGATCTTATTCCAGCGGTACAACTTCTGAGCTGAGTACATGTGAAGGATCAGGTATGTACATTCTCAGGAGAGATACATGGAACACATCATGAACTTGGGAGAGATTCGGTGGAAGCGCCAATCGGTAAGCTACCTTCCCAACACGATCCAGTATTTCTAAAGGACCGATATACCTAGGGCTTAGCTTTCCCTTATTTCCAAATCTCATTACTCTCTTCCAAGGAGATATTCGTAAGAACACTTTATCACCCACTTCAAACTCTAGGTCTTTTCTTCGGTTGTCAGCATATGTTTTTTGTCGACTCTGAGCTACTCTAATGTGTTGTTGAATAGATCTGACCTTTTTTTCCATCTCATGAACAAGATCAGGTCCTAATAACTTTATTTCCCCAACTTCATCATAGCAAGTTGGAGTCCTAAATTTCTTTCCCTAGAGAGCTTCATAAGGATCCACCTGAATACTCGAGTGAAAGATATTATTATAAGAAAATTCCACAAAAGGTAGGTGTTGATCCCAACCACCTTTGAAATCTATAGAGCAAGCTATCAACATATCTTCTAGAGTTTGAATTGTCCCCTCAGACTGACCGTCTGTCCGAGGATGATAAGTAGTGTTGAAACTCAACTCTGTATCCAGAGTATGCTGAAGACTTCGCCAGAACTTCGAGGTAAACCTCAGATCCCGATAAGATATAATGGAAAGTGGTACTCCATGCAATCTTACCACTTCCTTCACCTATATCGTGGCAAGTTGATCTAGAGAGAAATCCTCTATAATAGCAATGTAGTGTGCAGACTTTGTAAGACGATCAACTATGACCCAGATATCATTATTACCATTGGATATTTTAGGAAGTCCGGTGACAAAGTCCATAGTGATTTTTTCCCATTTCCATTCAGGTATGGGTAATGGTTGTGACATCCCTTTAGACTTTTGTCTCTCAGATTTAACTTGCTGAAAAACCAAACATCGAGAGACATATTCAGCAACATCTCTTTTCATACCATCCCACCAGAAGTACTCTTTCAGGTCCCTATACATCTTCGTGCTTCCAGGATGAATAGAGAATGAAGAACTATGAGCCTCATCCAGCAGATCCTTCTTTAATTCTGGGATGGGAGGAACACAAACCTGATTCCTGAACTTTATTATCCCATCACAATCAAGGTTGAATTCAATAATATTTCTTACCTTCTTTTGTAACTCTACATCTTCTTTCTGTGCCTCTTTAATCTTCACATGTGTAGATGGTTGAACATTCAATTGAGAAAGATACGATATTTCCCCTTTCATTATAATTCCAAGGTCCATCCTTTTTAAATCCATAAATATTGGATCTTTTGTGATCCTCATCATTGATAAGCTAGCATGGTCTTGTCAACTTAATGCATCTTTCACCTTGTTTACTTTCCCATGGTGGTAATGAATTGAGCAGTCGTAATCCTTAATTAGCTCCAACCATCTTCTTTGGCGCATATTAACCTCCTTTTGTGTGAAAATATACTTTAAACTTTTATGATCAGTATAAATATCACACCTTTCTCCATAAAGATAATGCCTCCAAATCTTTAGTGCAAAGATTAACGCAGCTAACTCCAAATCATTAGTTGGATAATTTTTCTCATGTATTTTCAACTATCATGAGGCATAAGCTATCACCATATCATTTTGCATAAGAACACACCCCAATCCCTTCTTGGATGCATCACTGTAGATCACAAACCTTTCTCCACTACAAGGAAGTGTGAGCACAGGTGCACTGGATAACATTCTTTTCAACTCCTAGAAATTCTCTTCACATTCCTCCATCCATACGAACTTAACTCCTTTTCAAGTCAACCTTGTCAGTGGATTAGATAATCGTGAAAAATCTTTCACAAAACGTCGATCATATCCATCCAATCCAAGAAAAATTCATATCTCAGTTACTGTTGTTGGTCTCGACCATCTTTCGATAACCTCTGTTTTTTTCTGGATCCATAGATATCCCCTCTTTTGAGATTATGTGACCCAAAAATAGAACTTTTTGAATCCAAAATTCACACTTGGTAAATTTGGAATAATGCTTCTCCTTTCTCAGGGTCTTCAATATAATTCTCAAGTGATCTTCATATTCTTCCTTTCTCTTTGAATAGGAAAGAATATCATCTATAAAGACTACCACAAAATGATCAAGATATTCTCTAAAGACTCTATTCATCTGATCCATGAAGATAGCAGGGGCATTAGTAAGACCAAATGGCATCACTATAAATTCATAGTGTCCATACCTTGTATGGAAAGTCATCTTTGTTATATCATCCCTTTTGACCCTTAATTGATGATACCCTGAACTAAGATCAATCTTGGAAAAGTATTGAGCTCCGCGTAGTTGGTCAAATAAGTCATCAATGCATGGGAGAGGATATTTTTTCTTGATAGTGATCTTGTTAGGTTCTCGATAATCAATGCAGAGTCTCATTTATCCATCTTTCTTCTGAACAAACAGAATAGGTGCTCCCCAAGGTGACACACTAGGGCGTATGAATCCCTTATCAAGATTCTCTTGGATTTGCTTCTTCAATTCCTGCAACTCAATTGGGGCCATTCTATAAGGTGTCTTTGAAATAGGTAAAGCACCCGGTACGAGTTCTATTGAAAACTCAACTTCACGATTTGGTGGAAGACTTGGTAATTCCTTGGGAAAGGCATCATCAAAATCCCATAAAATGGGCATATTCTTGATCTTGAGTTTCTCTCCATCCATTTGAGATAAATAACCTTCATTTAGTGGAATCAAGGCCCATATGATGGAAGAAATTTCCACTGGAAGGTTATGTTCATCCTTGCATCGATAGATTATCATAGACTAATCTGGAATATGAAATGTGACTTCCCTCATTTGGAAATTGATATGAGCTCCATATAAAGAAAGCCAATCCATGCCAAGAATCACATCAAATTCCACTATAGGAAGGATCATAAGATTTGCAGGAAACACTTTCCCACAAACTTCAATCAGATAATAATTATAAACTTTTGATGTGACTGTTGTGCCATTAAGAGTTGTCACAGCTAACTCAACATCTAATTGTTGAGGTAATACGTTGATACCCTTAGAAAATTCTTCAGAAACAAAAGAGTGGGTGGATCCAAAATCAAATAAAACATTTTCTACTTTAGAGTAGATAGAAAGTGTACCTTTCACCACTTCATTATCGTACTCCACATCGCTGATAGAAATTTCTTGTGACTTTCCTTTCTCTTTAGCCTTAAGTGTTTGTTGACGTCGATCATCATCATCAACCCTTGGATTTGGGCATTGATTGGCATAATGCCCCATCTCCTTGCACTTGAAACATTGAAGGGTAGTAGGTTCATTCTGCGTATCCCTTCCTTTGTTTGCATCATTAGACATCTTCTTCCCATTATTTCGACATTCAATCTCCCAATGACCTTCTTTTCCACACTTATATCATTTTCTTGTCTCCTTAAGACAACTTCCTCCAAGTTTCTTTCCACACTTTGAGCATAAGGGAAAGCTCATCTTCTTTTCAGTGTGCTCTTTAGATTTTCCTTTGAATTCCATTTTCCTCTTCTTATCAAACCCATATGACTGATGGGTTACTCCAATCTCTATCTCAACTTTGAGAGCACATCAAATGATTTCCTCGTAGCTATTGAAGTCCCTTATGGCTAACGCCCTTCGAAGACTTGGTTTTAAGCCACTAAAGAATCGATCGATCTTACTCTCAGGTTGGATAACAATACCAGAAGCGTACCTTGCAAGTCTTGTAAAATTTGCTTCGTAGGTACCAACAGATTCATCATCCTTTTTCTTTAGTTCAAGAAATTCACTCTCCATATTTGTTCGAATAATACGAGGGATTTACTTATTGAAAAATAAGTTTTTGAACTCGTCTCAATCCATGGACTCAATTTCATCCCTTTCCCTCGTATTCTTAATAAGATTCCACCATTGATCAGCATCACCTTCCAAATGATAAACTGCTAAGATGACTTTATCTTGTTCAGAACAGTGAAGAACTGAAAATATCTTTTCAGTGGTACTGATCCATTGTTCATCCACTAATGGATCAGAAGACCGGATGAATGAAGGTGGACACTGCCTCATGAAGGATTCAACATAATGTTTCTCCTTCCATTGCTCATTTGGAAGTCCTGCATGATTCATAGCTCGAGAAAGATGTGTGATCATGGCTACTAGATTTTTCATTCCATCTCCCATAAGGTTTTGTTGCTCAGGGGGACAATCATTTCATTTCCCGTAGCATTCCGCATTAAAACTGTTCCTTCGGGTTCTAGCCATTGACTAAAACCAAGAAGAATAGTGTGAGAAACACTAATTACAATAGGAAAACCACATAATCAAGAATAAAATTTTACACATAAGGTCTTATCATAGGTTATTCATGGCCATTTCTAAAACACTAAGATTGTGTTATATGCTTAGACTTATCCTCAGGGTTCTTACTAAGGCTTTCACATCCTAGTTTCCAAAGGTTGACTATACCTTTCCTGTGATACCAACTATAACGACCCATACTTTACATAAATTGTTAATACTTCAAAATTGAAGTACACTTATTACAACATGTAACAAAACCATGAAAGGACCGTATAGGTATAGTGTCTTTAGAAACTGTGAAACATAAACAACTGGTTCATAAAGCATCTACATTGTCTCCCATTTATTTCATCATATCTAGAGTCCCTTTTGGTATATCCTACTTAATAACCTTCTTCCTGACCTGAGGAAAGAAAAACATACAAAAGGGTGAGCTCAAATGCTCAGTAAGGGTAAACAAAAGAAAAATCAATCACATCATATTCATAAGAACATAACATTTTGGTAAGCTTAACCTGCAAAAGAAATCAAAATTTCATAACATGGGATAAATCATAGTAGTGAAATGTAATCCCAATAATCATAACATAAAACATGAAACTTTATATCATACACACATAATCATAGAGAATCATTTATTAGTATTCAAGACTCATAGCCAAGACTATCTTAGTGGAAAAAGTCCATTTCTGAACCGAGTTCACTCCTCGTTTTAGTCCTGTTTCACTGAACCGGTTTAACCTGTCGTTCCAGCCATGTCTATCTCATGAGATATAAATCTTTACCCAATGCATTGCAGGGAGATATAGGTCCTACCCATCTCATAATGATACCATTCTTATGTGTTTCACAAAATCATAAATCATACATCATTGCATAACCCGTGTAATAAAAATGGGATTCTTAAACATCGTGACATCATAAAACAATTCATATAAGATTAAGGAATTCATAAAAATAATTCCATCACAACATAATCAAATCAATGTAATAATAGAAATATAAACAGAACCCTATATTATCTTAGATGGAAAATAATTTTGATAAAACACTTGAACTCCATTCTTGAGGAAAATATCCTTTCTACATCAAAAACATTTTTCCTTTATTAACATGTCATGCAATTTTAAACTAAAAGAATTTGATTAAAAATAAACTTGAAAAATTTTAAGGGAATCTTCATGGAAATAATGTTCTATGAATCCATTCATGCCGTATAAGTTAAAAAAACATTCTTCTCGTACTTTGGCCGGAAAAGTCAAAAAGTACCTCGTACGAAAAACGACAAAAGATCCCTTTCATATATTTTACTAAAAACTCACCGAAGGGTAAAATTGGACTTAAACAATTTTATAAGGATATAAATATTACATATTGATGAAACATGGATGTGGATGATAAATATTCTCCAATAAATTCTGAAGTATAAACAATCTCGGATAAAAAATTAAGATTGCGAGA
This sequence comes from Viscum album, assembly GCA_963277665.1. Lineage (NCBI taxonomy): Eukaryota > Viridiplantae > Streptophyta > Magnoliopsida > Santalales > Viscaceae > Viscum > Viscum album. Next base: position 684,929,467 of record OY728142.1, on the reverse strand, counting down.
TTGTCCCTTACCTTAGGTCCAATTTTCTTCGTAAGTGTCCGAACCTCCTGTATAATGATTTAAATAATGTTATTGAATTATTTCAGAATCATAATTATTTTTATGATATCATATATGGTCATATTCTTAGATTCTTATTTGTAATATTTCATTGTTACTTGTTATTCGGGTGTTTATTTCTTTTTGTTGTTATGCGTGTTTTGTCGAATAAATTCTTATTATTCTTTTTAGGTTATAGATAACTCATTTACATAATGGTATTAGTGTAATATATATCATATTTATTCATTAAATTCATTTATATAATCATTATGCAATGAAGATCATGTAGAACGAGTCGCATCACATCGTGGAGACGGTATTCCATACATACGCATGAGCGATGATATCGTTCCCATGATCGTGGAATTGTATTGGAGTGTATGTATACTATTTCAGAATCAATATCAATTTACAATAATCATATATAGTCATTATTTACGCCATTATACCCATCCATGTAAGGTGGTGGTGGAAAATAGATTACACCACGGCGTGGAGACGGTATTCTGTACGTACGCACGTGCGGTGATTTCATTTTCCATTGGATGGATAGATGGTGAAATAGGGTTGTTTCATACTTATAATAACATATCCATACATGAGTGATACTGATGTTATTACTTAATAATGAAACAATTAAAGAAGAAGAAGTGGAAGAAGAAATAATGTTGAAAGAATCGGTAACGGACATTACCTCTTCATTGAAGCGCCTCTTTGAGACCTCCTCTTAGGGCACTAAAATTGGTCTTTGAAGAAGACCAGGACCTCTAGGATGTTTCTAGGGAAGTGGAGAAGAGAAATTGGCTGGGTTTTTCCGAGCGTGAGGGCTCAAAGTGGTGTGAGGAAGAGAGGGAGGAGGTTCCCTTTTATAAGGGAGGAGAGGGGAACCTTTGAAAAAAAAATTATTTTATTATAACGTCATATTCGGTTTTTTATAGATCCAAATTGATTTATTTAGAAGCTAAGGTGGGGACAGGATGAAATCCTCTCATCCAATAGAATTTAGAAAAGTTTAGGGTTCTATTTTACCCTTATCATTTAGATTTAACTTTAAGTTAGATAATTTAACTTTTACCGTGTCTTCTTGTTTTCTTACACTATAAGGTTAATAAACATAATATAACAAGCCAAACGAACCCCAAGTTGTTTATTATTAATATATATAACCTTATCTATGTAATTTGGCCGAACCTTAGATTTTTAGGAATAAAATAACAATTAATAATATAATATTTGTTTTAACAACAATTTTATGTCAATTTTGACACTATTTGGTAATTGATTTTTGGGAAAATCATAACAGAAATATTAGTTCAAACAAAGTTAATTAAATCAATACTAGCATGTCATATTAAACTATAAAATTATTGTGATTCATAAAAAGTCTAAAATTACATTTATTTGGGTATTTATAACATCAATTATGTCAATATTTTATTAATAAGATAATTACTGCATCATCATTGTGTCATAAATAAATTAAATTATTTATTGTCTAAAAATTAAAAATAAAATACCATTATGTAGGAAATATTTTTATTTTTCTAATTAATATTTATAGTCGAATTTATCTTATGTATAACCCTATATTAAAAATGATTTAGTTATTAATCTTTGATTTTAACTATTTTAACCCTTCTTTAAATAAATTAATAATAAATGTCCTAATCTAATCCATGTGGGCCTAAATGGTCAAATTTTATTCCTGAGGTTGTTTTTGGTCGAATTACACTTATCCAATAGAATTAGGACATGTGTTAGGGTAATAATAATAATAACATTTTAACCCTTAATTACTCTATTTACTTTTAACCGTGGAAAAAAAAAGAAAAAAGTTACTATTCATCAAAAATTATTTTCATCTCATTGAACCACATTTTAGTCTTTGATATTAACCGTGTCTCTCAGATTTTCGAAATTCCACTCACAGATGCGGTAAAATTAAGTTTTATGGGAATTTTTAAATTTTCCTAGGAGGTGGGTAAAAGAGGGTGAAAAGTTCAATAATATTTTTATATATCTAAAATTATTATAAAATTTCACCAATTAATTGCATTGAACTTATATAGGTATTATGTATCAATTTTGACCTAAAATAAATTTAAATAAAATAAATAATTATTTAAATAAAAAGTTGGTTTTTAAATAGTAACCCAGTGTTTTCACTATTCATCAAAAATTGAAAGTTTTCAGAAAAATACAAAAATTTCACCCAAGGCTAATTTCGGTATTTTGAATCCAAAAATGAAGTCCATTTTGAAAGATAAAATTTACAAAATTTAAAAAAGTGGTTATTACTATTCATAATGGCTAGTTTTAATAATATTTTAATAGCATATCGTTGATTAGTGAAACTCGGTATTGCGTATGACGCAAGCTATCGAGGAAGGCCACGATTGCGTGTAAAGAAAGCCAAGCTAGTGTTGTGTGTAGTGAAAGATTATTTTGATGATTTATATAACATAAAAACAAAATATTTATCATAAAAGTCTCGGGTGTTACAGGGGTGACAGAATAGGGAAATAAATTAAATCTTACTTCAAGAGCTTCAGTAAATCTCTCCAAGGAAATATCACCCAAGGATACTATATCGTATTACTCTAGAGAGTCTTCTTTCGAAGATATGTCCTCAAATTCCTCATGTAGGATTCAATCATTGGATTCTTCCACCCATGATCCATCTGATCCTTTAGAAAAAGGGATGCATTCCTCCAGCTGAGCCGCTGACGGAACCAGGGGAGAGGTCATGTCTATTTTCATTCGCATCCGATATGTCATTTGATGTACAATGCCTTAGGAATTAACTATGTCCTATAATTATGCCATGAATTTATCCCCCTATATATGGGATGCTAGTAAAATTCCCTTAGCAAAGATTATCCCTTCCAACTGAATCCCATAGTGGTTTAGATGATCCCACGGGTTTTTGGTGTTGAGGATCTGTCTGTAGGTATCCCATGTTTTCCAAGCACCAGGATAGACGACGTCTTTAGGAATATCCACATGGAGTAATTTTTTCCTAGTATATTGGTTAGGTGCCCATAGGAACCCCCCTGATGGATCCCCTTCCTCCTGGGTCCGCTCAGCTGGGAGTACAGGATTTGGTACCGTTGCTCCTCTTCTTTCGTCTTCAATTGGTGTACATTCATTGATTGTCGGCCTTGCTGCTGCTACTTAATCACCAAGATGTGAATCAACCCATCCTCCACAAATCCCTCTCTCTACCACTCATCCTTAAACACTAGGTATAGGGTTCACCCCTTCATTGGCCTAGATCCGCTTCATCATCATTTCCCCTATATAGACAGCTTCCCTGCTCAGTATATACGTATGAACTAGTCTGAATGTAGCAGTGAATGGTGGTAGCTCATTCCAAATTTTCTATTTTTTGGCACTAGAAAACAAATCTACAGGATTTAGTGAAATCTTCCAAACCATAGACAAGAGCATAACCCATTTTTATGTCTTCGATTTGACTAGTTCTAGAGATCGAACAGAGTGAAGGATTCAATGTTATGGTCATTAAAAGTAAGGAAATAAAAATGGTTTACGAATCTCCCTCTATGGCCACACGAGTGTATTTGATTGATGTATCCATGAGTCCTATGTAGTCGTGGCCCTTCACAGATCCATTTTTTCTTCACAGATCCATTATTTCTTCATGTCTTGCTTATGTACATCATGGTTTTTGTATCTCCCTCTACAGATGCGTGAACATATTTAATAGACATATTAGTGAGTCCGACGGAGCCCCACCCCTTTATGGAATAATTTTTCTTTGAAATTATCCCCATGTGAATCACAATCCACATTGACTATAAATATCCAGATCCCCCACATCAAAGTCATGGTTATTCCTCCCTTTCATCTTTCAATCTCGCATTTCACAGTGCTCAAGAGCACTCTGAAAGAGAGAGGAAATGGTTGTCCCCTACTAATGGTAGGGATTCCTTTCTCAAAAGCCAATTCCCTCCACGAAGGAAGCAGCTCCTTTCAGTTTCTTGAGGTTTTTTAGATCTTTAAGATTTTGTGAAGCACTCTTCTATTAAGACAGTATTTCATGCTATTGTAAGAGTCCCATGATACATGAGACCTTGAGCCCCACGAAGCCCTATCCTCCATGAGACCAAGAATCCTGTGAACCCCTATCCTTCATGAAGATCCTACCTTCATGCACACCAGTCCGTGACTTTAAACTCTAGCATACCCTATTATTAATGAATAGGATTCCATATGCATCAAGAATAATATTACAACCTGGGCTAACATTAGGAATATGTAATGAGAATCTCATTGCATAAGCCCCGCGCACCTCATACTTTCACATGAAGTTAAACTAAATCCTTACCCCTTGCAATGGACATAGAATTCAGTCATAACCTAACATGAGGAAGACATCATGGGAATCTTCCATGTATAAGGGCCATCCGCCATTGTCGATCCATAGCAGCACTTAGGAAGCTTCCACACGTATGCCTCATCCACTATCACTGCTCCTAGTAAAACCTAGGCCTCTGACTATCTACAACACCCAACATGTAAAAGGGAATCTGACCATGTGTAAGCCATGATTCCATCTTTAACTATTTGGAATTTAATCCCTATCTTTTAAATGGGGTTCACAGGAATCCTTCATGAGGTTCAATCCTGACACCATCATATTCACATCGGTTCTCTCTCATCCATACTGTATGACAGTATTCTTCATGGGATACCAAAACTGTGTGGAATTTTATTTATTTATTCTATAAAAAGTACATAGGAAGCCTCCCCAATGTTTAATCCCTATCATACATTATCATACTAGTACTTCCCTTGAGTCATTATTTCTTAGTAAGATTAGGACTCAACCCGGAGGTCACACTTCCTTTGGGTCCCCATCCATGCATCTCATTTTCACGAGCACCCTCCTAAGGTGTCCCACCACCCAATCCTGAACTATGTGGGATTTGATTCCCATACACTAGGATACATAGGAAGACTCCCTAAGGTTCAAGTCTATCACCATCCAAACTCCATCCATTACAATTTGACACTTCCTCTATTTCCTTAACGATTCCTATCTTGGTCGCTACATCTCGGTGAGATCGTGCCATCCATATCATCGGTGTTCCTAGCATCACCTGAGTAGCTATCCATGCATAATCCCCACACAGTCCATATTAATCCAACCAAGAGTTATCCTATTGCGAAGGGTATCTAACCATGTGTAATCCCCAAATCACCTCCTTATAAATATGTAGGATTTGATAAATATATTATACATAGGGTACATAGGAATCCTGCCATAGGTTCAATCCTAGACAATGGTAAACTTTGGTTCCCCCTATTTGGGTTCCACCCCCTGATCTTCCCTCAATGGTTTCTAGATCAGTCTACATGTTGTGAAATCTTTCCCTTTATGGGGTACATCACTTGGGTTCTCCATTAGATGTGTTCCCACCCATCCAATGGTAAACCTTTGTTCTTCCCTCCTAGGGATGTACCCCTTCATGGTACGAAATTTTCTCTTTATGAGATGCACCACCTCAGGTTTTCCCTCATCAGATGTTCTGATCCATCCATCTAGTAAACCATCCTGGTTCTCCCTCCTAAAGATGTTCTTATCTTATCCACCTTCAAAAGTGTTTTGATCTTCCCATAACGTCTCCATAAGATGATAAACTCACGATTATTCATCTCTACTAAATGTTAAGATTCTAGCCTACCCCATGTTAAACATGGTATGATTGAGGAAAACCTCAGAATATATTTCTCTATCATGAGATACCTTGTGATCACCATAGGATGCCTTAGGTTTCTACGCCCATTAGAATCCCTCTTTCAAGGAAGAATAAAGGTGATCCAATGTTCCAGTTTTCAAATATTCCACTCATTACTGACGTAGATGGTATCCTAACCAAAGGTTTATGCCTTTGCTAGACCACTTGGAATGTCCAGTTAGAAGTATCATAATTAACTGGCATCCAAAAAGTTATTGCACTAGGAATTATGTTCACGAACAACATCTTAAATCTATAAGGGTGAACCAGACTCGGAAAGAATTTCTGTGGAGGAATCCATGGCAGTAGGGACAAACATCACATCATCCCATTTTGATCAAGGAGAAGATATTTTCGAAGTGGTGATGATTCATTCCCACATTTTTAAAGTGGTATTGCGGGGTACAATTCATTCTACCATCGAATGTGAGTGATGCGTTATGAGAAAAAGTGCCCTGGTGCATAGCATCGGAAACACCGTCCTCATGTCTAAAAATGAGCTTTACTAGCCGCATCAGATGTGGGTGATCTTCATAATGTACTACTAGGTAAACCCTTAGGGTTAGCCTCTGTAGACACCTAAAATACCTCTAAAATCATTGAGGGGTGTATGGTTCACATATTAGCTCATAGTCTATAGGTTCCAATAGTAATCCATCATGAAAGGGTAGGAGATACAATTTCCTATATAAAGTTCTTATACCATTATCAATTATTACCCCCATCAGTAGAGGGAAGTGGTAAAAGATGAACTGGTCTACTCGCCCGATCTTTCTCAGCACCACCGTTATGCCAAGCTTTGGTGGAAAACACCACGAGATATTTAGAATCATTGGTCAAAATTTTATCTTGGGAGTAGATATGTGATTGAAATATTCATATCCTTCCATGTGTGCAGCTACCCAAATGTACAAAAATTGAAGTAGCCCACACACTCCCAAAGACTTCTTCACCTCACTATTATGTCAGAGCAGCTTATATAGCTACTCCAGCATTGGTGTCCTCAGATTAATGTGATTTATAGTTTCCAACATTGCTGCCACGATAGAAGCTCTTGGTTGTGGCCCCATATGCATATCTCTCACTGACAACATCCACCCACAGATGAGTGCCCTAATAAATTTGACTAGCCTAACTATCGTTTGTTGCTCTCCTCGATGTTGTACCCCCATCCCCACAACTACAAGTAACTTTTCTTCCAGGATCTACAATTAAGATCCATCTTTGCCTCACTAGGGGCCTGTCAGATAGTTATGAGGCCTTTTCAATAGATTCCTGGGTCTCTCCTCACCCTCGACAAGCTTCTCTACCGAAAAATTCATGAAGTAGCTGAACTGATACTTAAAGTGGGCATCAATTATCATCCGATTGTTATTTTTTTATGCCAATCACCTGATCTAGCAGTGCCTTTACTAGATGTGGCATCTTCTCTTAATCCTTCCGTGCATTGTCCTTAGGGAGAAACTCTTCATTCATGCCCCCCAAATCAGGAGTCTAGAACAATAATATAAATCACATTGGATGAGGCCAAGATCCCCATGGTGAAGGTGAAATGTTTTGGTTTCTGGTGACCATCGGCTTTGAGACTCGGGCATGATGTCTTGTGGTTGGTAGAAAAGAAATTGGTATTCCCATGCAACTTCATATATACCCACTCACCTCATCACCATCCCAAACTCTGCATAGAATGTGCATGCCCAGTTGGCCCAAGCCCATTCCTCTTTGATGTTTCTGCCCTTGTGAAAATCCCAATCATTAGTCCACCCTTTCTCAAGATTACCAATCCCTACATTGAGAATTTTATTATATTTTGTATGAGATGATTCTTCCTCCAGTGGTTTCCCATCAAAATTATTGAGGTGGTTGTAGAGGCACTCTGTAGTGATAGTTGTGTGGTCCATCCCGATGTGGCCATCAGCATCCCTATACAACAAATATTTTCACTGGTGTACCTTTAAACCAATAAGCTAGTTTGTCCCTACTTTCATTTGGGATGAGGACATCATCCCTCAGACCGAATCCTTACAAAGTGTGCCTCTTGGATAGAGTATATTCCTTTCTAGATTTTGACATCAACTCGAGTAGGTATACATGGTCCAAATAGATCTGAACATACTCTCTATTGATGATATGGTCTTCCATATCTTCTTATAGGATATCATCTACAAGGACATCACAAAAAGCCACCTGATAATCCATCTGGTTTGGGATTTATTTTATTTTCTAGGCCTCTTTGCTAAGATCAATCATGAATTTCATTAAAAAAATCTATGATTCGTGAAGCATCCTTAGGCTCTACTCAGGTCATGATATAGCAACGGATCATGATTCCCAAGTTCACGGAATAAGCATTCACGATGCAAAGGACCGGGAAACCTGGTTTGTGAAGAAGAATTTGCGGTGTGGGTGTCTTAGTGAAAAGAAAGATCATGTGTAGTATTTCGTGGAGATCCAGTATGGATAATGGCCCCCTCACATCCTATTTATAGGTGGTGGAAAATAATGAATCAAGGTAACATATTCACCCCTTCAAGATATGAAATGATCTTGCATATGAACACTCTACACCCTGTCATCATGATTCAGCTTTGCAATTATCCATTTTTTTCATAGAATGACCCTCCTTTTCCCATCATCTTCCCTTCTTGGGGGGGGGGAATTTTTGGTGCCCAAAATTGTGCCTCGTATAATTTGTGTAAGTCTATAATCCTTTGGGATGTAATTCAAGCTCAACGGGCCCAAATACCATCAAATAAATCTCCCTCGTGAATCCCCTCCACACCGCGAATGTGTGAGGTGCTGATAGGACTCTTGTGAGTCTAACGCTCTCCACCACCACACCAAGAAACGTGATGGACTTCTCCATTAGTCTTATGGATCTTTACTCATTCATAAAGTTTGTTTTTTCCCTTTGTGGCGCTCCACTAAGAATCGTGAGCCCCATTTCCTAAAAATATGCGACTCACCCTCCCACCTCCTTCAAAAGGATGGTTACTCTAACATTTCAGCTTATGATCTTCCATTTTTAAAAGCACCCAGGCACCAAAAACCAAACACAAAAGTGGATCGCTAAAGGTACTTGAGCATCACAATCCTCCCATCCCCTTGTTCTTATTTCCCCTACCAATGGTGGGGATTATTTTTGTGAAAGCCTACTCCCTTCATGAATAAAAGAGACCCCTTGGATTACTCGACCTTTCATAGAGATTTAATCCTTTGTGAAGCACTCTTCTTTTGATATGGGGATCCATGCTAAGGAAAGGGTCCTATGATTTTTGAACCATTCATCTTCATGAAGCCCTGATTCTTCACAAAGCACCATAGCTTCATAAATCCCATCTCACAGAATCCCCTTTCATCATGATAACCTCTTCCGTACGGCCCACCGGGATTGTGTGTAGTGATTTCGTGGTCCCTCATGTAGTGGTCCATGTTATGCTTCCATAAATCTTAATTTTTGGCATATTTATGTTAATGGATTTTTCCTTTCAACCTATCTATACTATCATGGACCCACAACTGACCACTCATTCACCACCTCCTGTCGATCATTATTAGGGCCTTCCCTCCACCATGTATGGGTGGGTATGAGTTATGTAAGTCCAAGGGTTGAGGAGATATTTCTCTCCATTTGATCTATATGATATTAAATTACTAATCCCAATCATTCTCATCACATGAGAGTAAACTGTAGTCTTTCCCCATGTAGTTCACATGGGGTTCCATGCTTCATGAATTCTTCATGCCCACTCATCTCCATGGGAGTGAGATCTTATTGACCTTACCCACTGGGATTGAGATACTCCTTTCATGGAATGAGATCCTCCTTAGCAATCCCTTCTCAAGTAAGCCCCAATATCCATATCCCTAGGCAGTCTCAGTGCGTAATCTCCCCATCCACTCTCGTAGACACATCTTTTGAAACACTATCATTTGGTCTACTACTACTTCTTTTTTCTCAAACCAAGCATGAATCACATGGGCTTAAGGGTTAACAGTTATCATGACAACATTCTTTCAAGAACCCCTCTTGAAGTAAGCTGCATTCCCCTCATATATGAACTACATGGGTTTTGATCCCTATATTCTAAAAATGTTACATAATAGGCCTCCATGAGGATCAGTCCCAATTAATGGTAAACTATGGTACTCCCTCCTAGGGATGTACCCTCATTATGTAAAATCTTCTCTCTTTAGGACACATCCCCTGGATCCACCTTCGTGGGGTGTTATGATCCATTCTCTATCACTTCATCTTTCACCCCACCCTTATCCTAGTGATATCATGCCATCCATTAGGGATGTCTTGAAACTTAAGCCACATCCACATCATCTCTGCTACTAGAATCACCCAGGAAGTCTCAATTCATAATCCCCACACAATCCACATCATTCAACCATGATAAACCGCCTTGCAATGGTTAATATCAGTGTGTAATCCTCAAACCACCCCTTTTAACTATGTTGGTTTTGATCCATGCCTTCTAAATAGGGTATGTAGGAATCCTCGATGAGGTTCAACCCCAAAAATGGTAAACATTGGTGTCCCGCTCATCGGGGTCTTCCTAATTGATCCACCACTAGTGGTGTCCTGGTCATCCTTCAAGGTGTGAAATTTTCTCTTTATGATACACACCACCTTGGGTTCTCTCTCATCAGGAATTCTGATCAACCCATTAGGTAAACCTTCTAGGTAATCCCTCCAAGGGATGTACCCCATCATGGTGTGAAGTCTCCTTTTTATGAGACAAACCACCTTGGGTCTGCTCTCATTGGTTGTTATGACCCATCCAGTCAGTAAACCTTCCAGGTACTCCCTCCTAGGGATTTACCCCTTTATAGTGTTACATCTTCTCTTTGTGATACACACCACCTTAGGTCCTCTCTCATTGGGAATTCTGATCCACCTATCTAGTAAACCTTATAGGAACTCCTTCCTAGAGATCTACCTCTCTGATCACTTCCTATGACACATTCTGATCTCTTTGATCCATCCCCTCAAAATGTTAAACTCAAGATATATCTTCTGTTAAACTTGTGATCCTTGAGAAAAACATTAGAATACATTCCTCTAGAATAAGATACCTTATGATCGCTAAAGGATTCCACAGGTTCCACACCCTTAAGAATCCCTCTCTAATGAATAATATGGTTGTTCCAGTGTTCTAGTGTCGAGACATGTTTCAAATTCCCAACGCGACTACTCTCTTTTACAGAGGTTGTTACCCTGACTAGACCCATTGTAATGTCCAAATAGAAGCAACATAATTAATCGGTGTCCAAAAAGAGATGGCTCCAGGAATGAGTTTCATGAAACATTGACTCAAATCTATGAGGGATACCCGAACTAGGTGAAAAATTCCAATGATGAATCAATGGAAAGAGGAATCAACATCCCATATTCCCATTTAGATCAATGAGTAGATGTCACCGAAGAGGTGATGAATGACACCCACCTTTGGAAAGTGAAAATATAGGGTATAGTGCATCTCATCCATCATGAAAAAGATGAGGGCGCACCCCGTTAAATGTTTCGGAAACAATGGTGTTATCATTAATCTATCTTTAATCGATGGAAAGACACATTGACCAATGCCTCATTTTGAAAAAGATCATTATTTCCCCTTAATTAGTTCATATAGACCATTTATCCAAATTCTCTTATAGTATCTTCTCTAAATACTCAAATTATATTAAGTAAATTCTATATATTCTCTTAGATATAGGTTTCAACATTGGTATAAGTTATTTTTAGAACTCTAACTCATGGTTTAATTGGAGAATAAACAATTATTCGAGAAATACATTAGTATGTTACCTTAAAATGGGAACTTCTTGAAGGTTTAAGTTTTCATTTACATTAACCAGTCAAACAATATATGATTTTTTCTTGGGTATCAATATCCATACAATTTATGGATTCACTAAAATAGGTTCATAATATAGGTTGAATTTTTATTGGATCATGATATGGATTATGGTATAGAATGAGATTTCATTTTCCTAGTAGTTGTTATAAGCTTAAAATAAATAGGTATAATCCATGCTAAGTGTTAAAAGAAATTCCACTAAAGTAAGAATTATGAAATTTTTTGGAAGAATATTCCCACATATACTAATTGAGGTAGAGTCTAATATTAGTGTTATAATTATTTCACCACTAGGTGTATTCATATATACCTCTAATTTGAGTTATTTTGGAGTTGATTTAATATTTCTTGAAAAATTTCATTATATAAAGGAATGAATAGATCCAAAATCAAATAAAACATTCACTATTCAGGAGTGAATGGTGAGCATATATTTCACCATTACTGTTTTCACATGGTTCCCATCTTTTCCTAAAATTTAAAAAAATTCAACAAGAAAAATTCAATAAAACATAGATATGAAACTTATTTGTATGAGTAAATAAATGATAAGGTCTTACCTTATTATATACCTAATTTTAACCAATATTTTCTTTTACTGACCTAATTCTCAGATTAACTAAAATTTTCTTTTATACCATCTATAATGACTTGAAGAATAAATACTTAGTCATTACATACTTCTTAAGATAAACATACATAATAAAAAAACTCTGATAATTGATAGGGTTAGTTTCCTGAAAAAATTAAGTATATACAACATTAATACATATAAAGGTTTAAAAAAAATAAAATCCTCTAACACATTCCTCATAATATCTTTCATAATCTTATTAATACTTGTAATTACCAAGGGACATAAATAAAAAAAGGGTGGGCAAAAATCATTATAAGGGGAGGAATGGTAGGGGTGCATGAGACCTAAATAAATATAATTAAAAAGGGGAGAATAATAATAATCATCATATCATAATCATTGGATCATAATAAAATCGTACGAAGATCATTTGAAAGATACATGGAATGTGGAAAATGACTAATAATGAAAAGTCAGAACAATTTGGACAAAGATAACTATATCATTCCCACAAATAGAATGATAACAAAGCAATCATAATCTGTGTACCATGAAAACTACATCATGTGAAAAAAATATAACATTATATTCAAGCATAATAATCTCATGAGATATAACACATTACCCAATTCATTGAAGAGATATATAATTATGGTCAAATCTTTCACATCATAATATGCTTATAATCAAGAATTTCAAATGGAAAAGAAATTTTATATCAATAATAAACATAAAACGAACCCATAAGAAATGAATTGTTTTCATAGTGATTCCATAAAGAAAAATTCAAAGAATAAACTACGAAATTCTTGAAATAAATATGTTATACATAAAAGTGGACATTCAAGGGAATAATTAACATATAAAAGATTATATTTCATGTTGAGGAGAAGAAAAAAATAAGAATAATAAATGAGGAATTTTCATAATATAGAATTTATAAAATAATTATGAAGATGGATATGAATGAATATCAATGAGGTAATTATTTATGATTTAGATGATTCATAGATAAAAAAGATAGATAAAGAGAGGATGGACTTGAAAGATAACGGAAGGGTTGAGAGTCCTATGAAAAAATGGAAATGTGTGAATAATTGATCAATAAATGAGAGTTAATATAATGTACATGAAAATATCTACAAATAAGTGGAACATTTTTAAGGATACTCTAAAATGATATTATATAGTCACCATAAAATATTCTTGATCAATAAGAGGAGGCATAACGCAAAGGGATGAGATTGATATAATAATCCCCTTATGGTCTTTGTAAATTTTTAAATGAGAATAAATTATTGATATTAAAATGAATGGATATATAAATCCCTATAAAATTTAAATTATAATATTAATATAATTATTATTATATAAAATATATACAATTATTTTGAAATAGGACTAGATAATGAAGAAGAATCTGATAGAGGGTCGAGAGAGTCCCATTATGAACTTTATAAGGTATGAATTGGAAATAAATAGTTCATATTTCAATGAATTTATATATAAATATCCAAAAAAGGATAATAAGGAAATGAAAATTTGAATTGTTTTTGGAAATAAATAATTTTTTATGAAAGGATATTAGGTAAAGAGAGTGAATCGAAAAGAGCAGGGTGGAGATATAATTCTCTTACCTTAGGTCTCCTTTTGTTTCATCACATTTTAACCTTATTCATAATAAAAATTTATTTATTAAAACATTGATATATAATTATATTATTTAAATTAATATTATTATTGATTAATTTTAATCACTGGTCTTTATTTATTAACATTTCATTGAAACTAAAATCGTTTGATGACATGATTGTTTTAATTTTCCAATTTTCACTTTGATTTAAATGTTTTGAATCATTATTATTTATCCATTAGTCAAATTAATTACAGAAACATAACTAAAATTATATTATTATATCAAATATTGGCTATAGTAACCAACCATGAAGTTCTTGATAATTAAATAATTGATATCATCCTCATAGGAGGTAAACTAGCTATTAAAATGACTTTTTCAAAAATAGAAGATAGAGATTATATATATAAATTATAAATAGTTTATAATAACTATATTTTAGAAAAATATCAATTACATATAAATAATTAATCTATACTAACCTTACCTAAAGGTTTTAATACATAAATAATTGACTATAGTCTCTTAAATATTTAAATCAACCATTAGAGGGACATCTTCAAAAGAGGGAAAAATATTATATACACATTATATATAGATTTTAATAATATTATAATTTAATAATGAAATTAATATCATTTTGATTTTCTATTTAGTTTATTTTAGGGATATTTTTTCAGTGATTTATAGGATAATTAGTAACATCAAGAACAAAGTTGGAAGTAAAAGGGGAAGGAATGTTGCATTGTTTTTTTGTGTTTACCCTCTCCTAATAACATTAATTCATTGAAATATTTACATTGGATGAAACTAAATCATCTCTTGGGATCTAAGTTGTATTAAGAATAGATATTTGTGTAGTTTTTAAGAAAATGGATGAATTTTAGGGTTGTTTTACAAGGTTGTGAGATGGGGTATTTATAATTTAGGAGGAGGGGTATTTTGGGTTAAGATAATGAATAAAATATTATTCCAAAAGTAAGATTTTTTATAGTGGTATTCTTTAAAATTTGGAATTATATTTGATCAAAATTACATTACTTTATGAATTTAAAACCATCACAACACCTAAAATTTTTACTTTATGTAAAAGAAATAAAGAAAATTTTAGAAAAAATTAATGGTTTATTTTATCTTTTTGATTTGGAAATTAATTTATAGGTCTGAAATTAATTTTATTATTTTTAAATGAATATTTTATTTTATGAAACCTAATTTTAGTTATAAATAATATTTAAAAATTTATTTTATAAGTATTACATCAATATTATATAATCAAACATGTTGTATTTGAAAATCATTATTTCTAATTTTCACTTAAAAATTGAAGCTATCCAAAAGAAATAACAAAGCATCGCTCTTGAAATTTTTTTATGTGATGATTTTAAAAATGAAATAAATTTTATGAAAATAATTTTCTAACTTATATAATATAATTTTTTAAATATTAACATTAAAATTATGGTTTTTTAATTGAATTATAATATATTGTAATAAAATGTAGATTTTATACTCTCTTTGATTTTTCAAATTTAAATATTTTTTATAAAATATTTAAATATTTAAATTTACTTATTTAATCATATTAAATATTATTCATAAGTAATTTTATAATTTCAATTGTCAAGATACTATTCTAATGCTCAAGTTATTATTCTAACTATCATGATTACTATTACGACAACTGGGTTTACTATTCCAACCGCCTGGTTTACTATTCCAATAGTCATTGTGGATTTATACATCATATAAATACATCTAATTTTATTCATTCATCATTTATATATTTTTTTCTCATATTTCTCTATATCCAACAAAAAATTTCAATCAAATTTCCTATGATTATTCCCTTTTATAGTATTATTAGAAACTGGTAATTCTAGGAGACCATGATGCTCCAAAATTTCAAATTCAAGTGATGCTATTTCTTTTGGTTTATTATCCCATTTTAATATTGTTTTCTTTTTTTTAATTTTTTTTCTCAATAATTAATTTTATATATTATGAAATATATTATGTTTCTTTTTATTTCATGGTGTATGTATTTTTTTCTATATCATACTGTTAAATAATACACACACATAAATTCATAAGGCAAATATAACATAAAAAAGTCTAGATTGTTACACATAAAAGGATGAAATTATAAATTTTAAGACGAATTTACATGATATAAAATATTTAATTGAGGACATTATTAGATTTATAATGTAGTTGATGTTTACTAACATGTCAAGATTGTCTCAGGCAGGTAATTCTACTCTAAATCCAAGTTACTTTATGAAAATTTACTATCTTTATGCCAGAAATATCATTTAATGATGGTTTTTAAAAACCATCATGTATTTATGTGTTAGGGATTATCCCATGATGTTATTTAAAAACCCACTATAAATTATTTTGGGCCATTTTTCAGATATAGTTTCAATTTATATATTTTTAAATGAAATATTTTTAAAAAGTTATATGGAAGTGACTTTAACTTTTAAGAAAAAAATATTATTTTAAAAAATATCAAAGATGGGATTTCTCGACATAGGACTAAATAATTATCACATGGTCTAGGCTCATTCCATGCTGATCAGCCTCAACCCCAAGCCCATAAGGGAAAGATCGTGCCTACCCCACTCTTGACCCATCTAAATCCCACCATGCCCCGGAAAATTTAACATAAATATTTTTATGGTGATATTTGAACATCTTACCTCTTGGTTATTCTAAAAAACCATTACCATTCCACCAAACCCTTAATTTGTGACTAAATAGACTTTAATAAACTTATATATATATATTTACATTTAAATACATGGATATGTGTGTATATATTTGTTCATGATTGATAAATACAAACAAATAAAAATATAATTACATATGAATTTATTAAATATAGTAATATAAAAATTTATAAATATATACAAATATAATTAAATTTCTATTATATATAAATATATAAATAAATTTACATAAATGTATATAAATTCATGAACATATATATAATTGTATATAAATTTATATCTAGAAGAACATATAAATATATATATATATAAACATAATATATGTAAAAATATATAAATTTATATAAATATACATAAATATGTATATATATACCTTAAATAAATTTATATAAATACATATAGATATATATAATTAATTATAATTGTATATAAATATGAATATATATATATATATAAACAAATATAAATATACATAAATATTTATATATACACAAATCTACACAATATACCTAAATATATATTTATACACATAAATACATATATATATATACACACACTCCCACATAATATATATATATATATATGTACATTAATAAATAAAAATATCTATAAATATTAATAACAATAACTAAATTTATATAAATGTATATAAATAAACAGAGACATACATATAATTGAATATAATCATATATATATATAAGAAAACACACACACAATTATATACATATATAAATATATATAAATATAAATAAATTTATAGAAATATATATAAATATATTTGTATACAATTATATATAATTATATATATATATATAAACACACACATATATATATACACAAATACATCTAAATATATAAATAAATTCAAATAAATTGATATATATATATATATATATATACATATACAAATAGAAATATATATATATATATATATAAACACACACCAAAATATTTCTTAAAATTGAACAACACACAATAATAAAAGGTCATGACAACTAAGGAAATCATTATCACATATAACCCATCAAAAAAATAAACCACCAATAAAAGGAATACCACTACAATTTAAACTTTTTCATATCAATAAGATTGTTAAAATGATGAATAAATTCATACCCCATCTCAAAAAAGACATGAACACTCTTATAAGAGAATAACCCAGCGGTGATTTCTAAAACTATTTCTTAACATTTATGTAATATAATTTGACCACTATTTAAAGACATTTTCAATTGTTCTACTGAAATATTTATTTAGAAGAATATTTATTTAAAACCATCATTAAAATACAATATGTTTTTATTTAATGACGATTTCAATTAAAATCATCACTATGTGTTTCTAAAAAATAAAACTTGCAGTTCCCTAAACTCCCAACTTTCACGAGCCTACAAAATCCCTCGACCGGACCCCTTCCATCACCAATACTCACTTTTACCAAGTCTAGTCATCCATAATCCCCCTTAATCTTCCACTCCATTAGCTTGACTCCATAGTCCCATTTAATCTCAAACTCCCTTGAACAGATCCATGATGTCTCCTTGCCTCGCTATCTCCAATATCCAATATCTTCAAGCCCTCATCATCCCCCTCTCTATTGACCCCACTCCTCAACCCCTTTAATTTGATATACTCTTAGAGCATAATCACCTATCATTTTCCTCTCCCCAGACCACTAAATTTTGGATCCACCTAAACCCCACTGTTTTCCTCTCCCTTAACCTCTCACCATGAATTTTTTTCAACCCAGTAATGATTATTTCATAAAATTGGTATAATTAATTGTTTTACCCTCTATGATAATGTAGTTTTCATAATCACAAATAATGTCAATATACAGATTCTACGCTTTCATGACATTTTAATATCTCTAAGTAAATCAATTATATCATACAAGAAAAATGTACTTAAATAAGTCAATAACCCATATTCATGAACAAATATGTTTACAAGTGTATTTATAAATGTAATTTTGGATAACACTTAGTCTTGTAATGATTTGTGTAAGATAGATACTTCATAATATTTTTGAATCCCTGACACACCGATGTTCGACACACACTGAAGATTGATAGACCAAAGACTGGCAGACTGATGTTTGACACACCAAAGATTGATATACCGAAGATTGACAGACCTTAGTCAACACACCGAAGTTGACACACCAAAGTCGAAACACACCAAATATTGATAGAACAATGATTGACACACTGAAGTCGGCACACCGAAGTCGACACATCGAAGTTGACACACATCAAAGATTGACATATCAAAGTCGACTCACCAAATACGACACATCGATGTCGACACACTGATGTTGACAGAACGATGTTACCAAACCAAAGACAACGGAACGAAGATGACTCAATGATAGTCATAAATAACTGTTTTGATTTTAGAAATTCAAATTTATTTAAATGGTTATATTTTGAAAAATTAATGTTTTTGACATTATTTAATGTTGTCTGTAGAACTATCTATAGATAGTACGAGGTACATGCATGTGCCAAGATATTTATGACTATTACACCTTGAAGTATAAAAGGACTTCAATTAGAGCTCAAAAGATGACAGAGACACAAATATATACAGATACACAAATAGCTTGGAGAACATGCTGAAATATAGACTGTGCGATTTCAGAATATTGAAAAGAGAGAAACTCGAAGATTGAGCTTACCTAGAAACTACCTACTGGAGCTTGCTGAAGATCCTCACAAAGAAGAGATGAACACATTCACAGGGAACTATGACAATCTGTTCTGAAGTAAACTTCAAGAAAAGGACTCGAATATCATTTTCTCAAATTCAGTTGAATCCAGAGCATTTCGGTACAATACCCATAGAATTCTAAACTCTATTATCTTTCATAACTCTGTTGTGTGCTCATCATTACTCTTTTTGAGCAGTGTGTATATCTGTTTGAATATCACACACTGTCTCATGAGCTAAACTGGAGGATAAAAAAATATCCTCACCCTAAATCTGTTCTTACACTTGTTTCCCACTTGGAACTATGGAATAGATCTTATGAGATCTTTAAATTTGGTTTCCCATGAATAATTGTGGTAGAGGACAAGTGTGAACTTGAAAAATGTGTGCTATTGTGAACCCTGATCCATGATGTTGATCAAAAAGTTTATTAATATAAACTTCTCGGTGGAGGGTGATCACCAAGTGGAGTGGACTAAGTCTCTTATTGAGACTGAACCTCTTATTTTAACTGTTGTTCTATTTATCTTATATATTTATCTATTTTTTATTTCTATAATTAAGATAAACTGAACTTTTATAGTTATTTTAGCAACTGTTTACATCTGTTTTGAATCAATTTATTTGTTTCCAATGTTTTACTAATCCTTATATTGGTAAAGCTGAGAACTAATCAATCTTTTGATAACCATGTTGAACCTTCAAGTCATTTATAAATTCACAAAAAACTGAATTTGCGTTTATTTTCATAGGGGGATATTATTTTGTAAAAAATATTTTTTAAAATATTTTTTATAGATACGCAATTCACCCCCCTCTTGAGTCATCTACTTCGACCAACATTTGTTATCAAAGGAATTAAAAGTTACTGTTATTTTTTCAAATCGTATCAACTGTGATTACAGTTGTGTTTCAAAGATCTTTAAATTTCTGTATATCTAAATTTTTATCTCTATAAAATTCTTTTAAACCCTTTAATATGGAAAATAGATTAGAAGGAGATGCTACTAATATACAACCTTTCATTAATGGAACTAACTATGATCAGTGGAAGCTTAAAATGAAAATACATCTAGAAATTATGGGATTTGAAATCTGGACTGCTATTGAAAGTAAATATGATATTCCCAAAACTTCTAGAAACACTTGGGATGAACCTACCAAGATGCCTGTAACAATAATTGTAAAGAAATGAATGCATTGTTATATGCCCTAAGAGATGAAGAGTTTAACCGTATCACTACTTGTAAAACTACACATGAAATTTGGGATACTCTCTCAATTTCTCATGAAGGAACATCTAATGTTAATGAAATTAGATTGAATACATTTACTGTCAAATACAATAACTTTAGAATGAAGCCTGATGAGTCAATTTATGAGTGTATCTCAGGTTCAATGAAATTGTGAATAACATGATTTCTTTAGGAAGGGAAGTAACTACCAAAGAGAAGATCATGTGGATTCTGTGATATCTACTAAAAAGATGGTGTGGAACCTCTATGTCTATCAGAGAATCATGCAATATTGATAAAATTCTAGTGAAAGAATTGATCGGAAAATTAATGATGTATGAAGAATAATTGAAGGTAAATCAAGTGGATGATGAACCCAAACGAAAATCTCTATCTTTCAAGACAACTACATCCAAAAGAAAAGATAAAGAGACAATTTAAGTTGTTATCAAAAGCTCAAGCAGTGATGAAGTTTCTTCATATGGTGATGAAGAAATGGCCCAGTTGGCTAGACGATTCAAGAAATTCTTTATAAAAAAAAATTCTTTAAAAATCCCTATTACCAAGGAAAATACGATAAAAAGGGAAATTAGAAAAAGGATTGGAAGAAAAATGATAAATCAAAAGATATAATCTGTTATGAGTGTAAAAGGAAAGGACATGTCAAGGCTGACTGCCCAACTATGAAAGAAAAGAAAAAGTATGAAAATATGGATATCATGTACAAGAAATCAATGAAGGCCACTTGGAGTACCTCTAAGGATAGCTGAAGTGAATTTGCCTCTTCTCTAAGTGATAAACATATGGCTAATATGTGTTTCATGACAAACAAAACTAAGGTAACCTTATACTCTCTTGCACCTAATTCTTATTATTCTGAATGTGAGTCCAAAAATATGACAAATGATGAACTATTCGAATATTGAAACATGTTATAAGAAACATGTAATGAGTTGAAAGATAAATATAAATCCTTGAAGAAACAAAATGCTCTTACTGTAACTGATAAATCTGAACTTACAACTAAAAAGTATAAAAATGCTCAACTACTCAAAGAGAACAATGAGTTAAAAATGTCTAATGAACAATTAAAGAAATACATTGAAAAGATTAAAAATGAGAAAAATACTCTTACTCAAATTATTAGTAAAAAAATAACTCCTAAGTACAATTCTGGTATAGGATATCAACTAAGTCAAAGGAATTTATCCAAATCATGTTTTGTACCCAAATATGGAAAAACTTCTACTTTTGTAAAAAACTAGAATTGTACTGCAAGTTCAAGTAACAAAGATTATTTTACTGAATCCAATTATTCATGACCAAACAAAATTTATTTTTCAAAAACTTTATAATCTTCATATAGGAAACCCATAAGACAGTTGTGGGTTTCTAAGGCTTAAATTACTAATATATGTGGATCTAGACAAATATGGGTACCAAAGTTGTTTCTTGGTTAAATGGTTTTGTAGGTAAACTGCCTAAAGAGTTTTGGTAAAAATATTTGGTACTTAGACAATGGGTGTTCAAGACATATGACATGAGATTTTTCTATCTTGAAAAGTCTTATCAAGATTAATGGAGGACATGTCACATTTAGGGAAAATGGTAAAGGAAAAATCATAGGCCTATGCCAGATTGGTAACCCTAACTCTATTTCAATTTCTAAAGTATTGTATGATGGAGAATAAAAAGTATAATCTGATCTTCATATCTAAACTATGGGATGATGGATTTAATGTTAAATTCAAAAACGATTCATGCCATGTTTTTTTATGCCAAGAATAATTTAGTATTTACTGCTTTTAGAAATGATAATGTATATTCTATAAATCTAGAGAGAATAGCCTCACAGAATATCTCTTGCCTAAATGCCTTTCACAATGAGTCTTGGCTCTGACATAGAAGACCAAGAATCTGTAATATACACTCTCTTAGGAAGTTAACTAGAAAAGAATTAGTTATAGACTTACCCAAATTAGAGTTTCCATACAATAAAGTATGTATTCCTTGTCAAAAGGGAAAGAAACATAAAATCTATTTCAAACCAAAGAAATAAGTATCTACTTATCAACCTCTCTAGTTGGTTCACATGGACATGTTTAGACCATCTAGAGTTTCAAGTCTCAATGGGAAGCACTATGTTTATGTTCTTGTAGATGATTTCTCTAGGTATACCTGGACCTTTTTCCTTGCTCATAAAAGTGAAGCTTTGTTCACACATTACCAAGTATGCTAGGACTGTAGAAAATCTTAGTGCACTTAAGATTAAATCCTTCAGAAGTGATCATGGCTGTGAGTTTGAGAATCAATATTTTGAATCTTTTTTCTCACAAAATGATTATAATCATAACTTCTCTGCACCTAGTACACCTCAAAAGAATGGTCTGGTAGAAAGAAGAAATAGAACCTTACAATAAGTCACTCGAACTATGCTTAATGAATATGATTTACCCATTTATTTTTGGGCTGAAGTTGTTAATACATCTTTCTATATAATAAACAGAGTCTTAATTAGACCCATTCTTAAGAATACTCCTTATGAGTTATGGAATAATAGGAAACCCAAAGTATGTTATTTTAAAGTGTTTGGATGTAAAGTCTATATTCTAAACACTAAAGATAATTTAGATAAATTTTCCTCTAAAAGTGATGAAGGAATATTTCTTGGATATTCTACATCAAGTAAAGCCTATAGAGTATTTAATAAGAAAACCAAATGTGTGGAAGAATATGTACACATCAGGTTTGATGAAGCAGATCCACATGATCCCAGGACATCACTAGAAAATGTTTAAGAGGATATGTTCAATCTGGAGATTAATGATACAAAATCAAATCATCATGTAAAGGATTCTTTGAAAACTTCTAGTTCTAGAAATTCTCTACATCCTAACCGTAGTGAACTAGATCAACCTGACCAACCTGAAATATCAAGTCCTACTTTCTCTAGACCAACTAGAACTCTTAAGAATCATCCCTTAGATGTCATTGTTGGAGATTTAGATAGAGGAACACAAACAAGAGCTTCCTTGAAAAACCAGGATGAACATCAAGCCTTCTTATCAAAAATTGAACCTAAAAATATCAATGATGAATTTTGGGTAATGGCCATGAAAGAAGAACTTAATCAGTTTGAGAGAAATAAGGTTTGGAAACTTTTAGATATACCTAAAGATACATTGACCATAAGAACCAAATGGGTGTTTAGAAATAAGGTAGATGAAGTTGAAAATATAGTTATAAATAAATCTAGACTAGTTTCTCAAGGATATAATCAAGAAGATGGAATTGTTTATGAAGACACTTTTTCTCCAGTAGCTAGACTTGAGGTAATTAGGATCTTACTTGCCTATGCAGTACACTTGATTTTTAAACTTTATCAGATGGATGTCAAAATTGAATTCTTGAATGGTTAAATAATTGAGTATGTTTTTTTAACAACCCCTCGGTTTTACAAATCCATATTTTTCAAATAAAATTTTCAAATTATCGAAAGCATTATATGGTTTGAAACAAGCTCCAAGGGCTTGGTATGAAAGGTTAAGTAATTTTCTTATTTCTAAATTTTTTTCAAAAGGACTTAAAGATCCAACTCTATTTATAAAAAGAGTTTCGAATGAAGTTTTAATATCCCAAATATATGTAGATGATATTATCTTTGTATATTCTAAAAATTATTTATGTAATGATTTTTAAAATATAATGCAAAGTGAGTTTGAAATGAGTTTAATGGGTGAACTCAAATATTTTCTTGGATTCCAAATATTTCAAAATAATGAAGGCATAATATTAAATCAAAGTAAGTACACAAAAGCACTTTTGAAAATATATGGCTTTGATAGAATTAGGAGTAGTGAAACTCTTATGAGTTCTACATGTAAGTTAGGTCTTGATGAAAATGGAAAATCAGTTGATCAAATTGCTTACTGAGGAATGATAGGGAGTTTTATGTACTTAACATCTAGTAGGCCAGATATTATGTTCATTGTATGTATGTGTGTGAGATTTCAAGAAAACCCAAAATAGTCACATTTAAATGCTGTTAAAAGAATTTTCAAATACCTCAAGTATACAACTAAATTATGACTGTTATATCCAAAAGGACAACCTTTTGATTTAGTTAGCTATTATGATGTTGATTTTGGTGGATGTAATTTAGATAGAATGAGTACCTCTGGAACATGTCACTTTTTGGGAATGTCACTAATATCATGGTGTAGTAAAAAAGAAAAATGAAGTTGCATTATCAACTAATGAAGCAGAATACATTACTGCAGGTAGTTGTTGTGCACAAATTTTGTGGATGAAACACACATTATTAGACTATGGATTTCAATTTAGACATATCCCCATAAACTGTGACAACACAAGTGATATTAACATATCTAAAAAATCCAATTTTTCATTCTAGAACATAGCATAATGATGTAATACATCACTTTTTGAGAGATCATTATCAAAAAGGTGATAAACTCGTGAGTTTATTGGGGCTGAACATCATCTTGCTGATATATTCATTAAAACCTTATGTTCTGAGAGAATTAATTACATCATACATGAACTAGGAATGATAAATCAGTAGGATCTTCTTTAAACTTTTCTTCTTGAAAGGGATCTTTGAAACTTATTTTCTTGAAACTGATCTTCTTGAAACTGATCTTCTTGAAACCAATCCTTGAAACTGATCTTCTTGAAACCAATCTTCTTGAAACTGATCTCCTTAAAACTGATCTTCTTGAAACCAATCCTTGAAACTAATCTTCTTGAAACTGATCTTCTTGAAATTGATCTTCTTTAAACCGATCTTATTAAAACCGATATTCTTGAAACCAATATTCTTGAAACCAATATTCTTGAAACCGATCCTTGAAATCAATCTTATTGCAACCGATCTTCTTGAAACCGATATTCTTGAAACTGATCTTCTTGAAACTGATCATTGAAACTGATCTTCTTAAAACCTATCTTCTTGAAACTAATCTTCTTGGAACTGATCTTCTTGAAATGGATATTCTTGAAATCGATCTCATGAAACCAATCTTCTTGAAACCGACCTTCTTGAAACCTATCTCATGAAACTGATCTCTTGAAAATGATCTTATTAAAAAGATCCCTCAAACCAATTTATTGAAACTAATGTATTTAAGGACTATTTTGTAATTTATGTCTTTTTTAAATAAAATGATATTTTTTTCTCTAGTTTTTCCATGTTTAATTTTTTTGTTTTACGATTTAAAATCCCTAAAAGATATATTTGGTTCAATCCATCCCGACCTTTCACCTTCCCCTCTACTGTAAATCCTTCTACCTTTTGTCACTCTTCCTCTCAACTATCGAACTCTCAACACTGTTGGAATCCAAAGTCTGGTCATGGCAAGGACCGAGCGTGCAATGGAAGAACCTAGCAAATCTCCTACAGCTAAGCGTCAGAAAGGTGAGTCCAATGGGACTGAGAAACCATGCTTGAAAAGGTGAGTGGTTATGGCTGAAAAGGAGGTTTCTTCTGTGTGGCTCATGGCAAGAAAATCCTTTTTGTTGAAAGTACTAGAATCTCAAGGATGGCTCAATTGGTTCACCAACAATGAAAGACCCTATTATCCCCAAATAGTGTATGAGTTCTATCAACATTTAATGATATCCCTAGATGAATATGAGGTAGAAAATATGAATTTTGTTGTAAAGGTAAAGGAGATAGAGTTATCCTCTAAGGAGTGGGATGAATGCTTAGAATTTCCTCATGAAGGTGTCTTTACTGACTATCCTGGTAATTTTACACCTTTCTAAAATTTGTTCTCTTATGAAGATGCTCTGAAGGAGATGACTAAAAATGGAGAATCTAGGAGAAAAGTTGCACATGAATTCGAAATAGAAGTAAGACTTCTTTTTTAAGTTCATACAACATCAAATCTGCCCAAGGAAGGGAGATTTTTCTGCTGTGAAGTATCAGGATATTTTCCTGATCTTTTTGTTAAAACATGGGATAAAAATAAACCTATGAAGGTATCTAATGGTTAATATCTCTGGTCTGATTAAGCCATCCAAGAAGGAAACCTTCTTGTACTACGTGAGGATTATTTCTACCATGTTAAAAAGTTTAGGTTGTGTAGAAGATGGAGATGATGTGGTAAGTTCCTGTAGTGGTTTTTGTCGTCAAAAAGGCATTTTTAAAAGGAAGAAAATATTCTAAAACCCATGGAAGAGATGTTGGGTAGGATATGAGGAAAGGCTATATGAGGTTTTCAATCCAGTTTACCACCCTTCTATACCAAAGTACCAAGTTGATCCTGGTCTCAAACTAGGAGAGGTTCCTATTTATTATGATGAGAAAGAAGATCTTGAAGTTCCAAGGGAAGAAGGATCTTATTTTTATGATAGGAGTGACCTTGATATTGATGAATGTCCCAGAGATATGTATTATGGGGCTGCTAGTCCACCTTTGGACTTACCTTCTAGAGAATCTTTATTAGGTTATGAGGATGATGAAGAAACTGAAGTTACTACAGTTGAAGGCTATGTTAGTAATTATGATGAGGAATCAAATGATGAAGATGATGATGATGATGATGGTGGTGATGATGGAAGAAATAATGAGCATGTGAGTGACTCTATAAAAATGATATAACAAGTGGTTGACAGATCCAGTGAGGAATCCATACATGGAGCTGGTGAGGGTGTTGAGCATGTCAAACAACCGGCTGTTGGCCATTAAGATGCTGAACTTGAGGAAATATAACTCCTTCCTAATGCTAAAAATCAAGAGATCATTTAGGAATTGAATGAATTTACGTAATCTGACCAAGAAAAAGAAGATGTGGTTCCAATGCCTCAAACTGGGGAAGTGCCTGGTAAAGCTGATGTAGCTGAAGCACAAGCAGAACCTGATGTTCAGTTGGTTCCTACTCCTAGAAAAGTTGTTATAGCTTGAAACCAGGATGAAGTAGTTGATGTTGATGATATTGTTTTTGAGACTCAAGGAAGAAGGATCGTAATTGATACTATTGAGCCAAGAGACTGGACATGTGCTAGAGAGTGGAATAATGATCCAGATTACATACCTTTTGGTTTAGAATATGACTCAGATGAGGAGAGGGTGCCTTCTCCTCCTGCTCCACAAGTCCAAGATGAACCATAATTTTTTTCACCTTTTCCCTCAGTTGCACTTTCAGTAGTAGAACAGGTAGCTCCCACAATTCCCAGTGATTATGTTACTAAAGCTGATTTGGAGTAATTTAAAAATGATATATGTTAGTCTGTGATATATTCAGTTGGATCCATAAATGCAGCCTTTACTTTATCAGGTATCTCAGATGCTGATGCAGCAAAGACAACATGAATAGAAATCTAGGTGAATCAACCGAATATCATTGCTATAGTAGAAACCATTATTAGACACAATCCCTTGCTAAAATAAGAAGAATGAAAATTGAGAAATGAGTTAAATTCTTTAACCTATGACTTCAAGACCTCCTTTAGTGGTGTTTTGGAAGTTCTTAAGAACATGGTAACTCATCTACTCAGTGTGGACCTAAATAAGTTACAAGATGATCTTGGGAAAATGTTGAATGTCACATCCAGTTCCAGGAGTGGGAAAAGTGTTGTTGCTGATTTAGCATCTCTCAAGGTTGTGATGAGAGAGGAAATTCAAAAACATTAGACTATTTCAGACAAATACACCCTTGAAAAAGTACATCTAAATACAGATCTTGTATACAATATAGTCAGTCATTGCACAAATGAGGCCTCTTCAGCTCAGAATGAAATTCAGGGAAAGTGGATAAGTATTTCACTAAGATTTATACCAAGCATGATCTCATCAATAGTTTCAAAATTTCTTGTAGAAAATCGTAGAATTTTTCCAATAACAGAATTTTTCAAGAAGCAAGTCCTTCAATTGAAGGAGTTTACACATTTTCTGAGTAAATTTATTAAAAATGAGGATGACTTTGAGAAAGCGATGCAATATGGTGGTGAAATAATTAATGATTTCATAAATCTCCTTAAGCATTATCTGCATGTTCAAAATGAGGCTATTGTGGTCCCTCCAGCAGTTTCAATTGATACTGCCTCTTGGCCTCCTTCTCCAATGACTGTCTCTTAGGCTCTTTCCTGAATTCGTCCAATTGTCACAGAGTAAACTCCAAGTCGAGTGTTGTTAGAAAGATGACCTACCCTTGCAGCTATTATTCCTACAAGTTTTGCCCTGTCTGGGGTTGTCTTCCGACCACTTCTTCCCTCTACCACTACCAAACCTTCTTCTTCTCCCTCGTATCCTTCATACAAGGGAAAAACTCCTCAGCATCCAAACCCTTAGTGATGGATTGTTTTTTTGATAAGGCTTTGATATTGTTTGTTCGGATTGTACTTTTTTGTCTCTGAATGGAAATCCTTATGGTGTCTTTCTTTTATACTATTTATTTTTTCGTCTTTTCTTTTTTCTAATCCCAAAAGGGGGAGAAAATAAGGCATCCATTGTTTATCTAAGGGAGAGAATCTTTGGTTTAGGACACATGGAACATAATCTCCTTAATCCATTTATTGAGGGGGGGGGGGTTTATAAATTTCAAAGAAGGAAAAACTTTTGTTATGTTTAACAATTACATCTAATGCAGTATGTTATGTCCAGATATCTTTATTCTATATATTTTTGTATGTATTCCATAATTTGTGATTATCAAAAAGGGGGAGATTTTTGGACCCTCTATGATAATGTAGTTTTCAAAATCACAAATAATGTCAATATACATATTCTACTCTTTCATGCCATTTTAATATCTCTAAGTAAATAAATTATGATATAAAGAAAAATAAAATTAAATAAGTCAATAAACCATATTCAAGAATACGTATGTTTACAAGTGTATTTATACATGTACTTTTGGATAACACTTAGTCTTGTAATGATTTTTGTAACACAGACACTTCGTAATCTTTTTGATTCATTTACACACCGATTTTCGACACACAACGAAGATTGACAGTTCGAAGATTGACATACCGATGTGTGACACACTGAAGATTGACACACCGAAGATTGACAGACGGAAGTTGACACACTAAAGTTGACCCACCAAAGTTGACACACCGAAGTCAATACATACCGAAGATTGATAGACCAAAGATTGAAACACCTAAGTTGACACACGAAAGTCGACACACCAAAGATTGACAGACCGAAGATTGACAGACCGAAGTCGACACACCGAATACGACACACCGAAGTCGACACACCGAAGTTAACAGACCGATGTTACCAAACCAAAGACAAAAGACCAAATATGACTCATCGATATTCATAAATTACTGTTTCTATTTTATTAATTCAAATTTATTTCTAATGGTCATATTTAGACAAGTTAGTGTTTCTAACATTATTTAATTTTATCTATATGAATATCCATAGATAGTAAAAAGTACATGCACATTCCAAGATCTTTATGCCTAGTAGACCTTGAAGTATAAAAGGACTTCAATCAGATCTCAAAATATGATAGAGACAAAGAGATATACATATACACATATTGCTCAGAAAACACGCTGAAATATAGACTATGCAATTTCAGAATATTGAAAAGAGGGAAACTCGAAGCTTCAACTTACCTAGAAACTACCTACTGGAACTTGCTGAACATCCTCACAAAGAAGAACTAAACACCTTCAAAGGAAAATAAGACACTCTATTCTGAAGTGAACTTCTTGAAGAGAACTTTAATATCATTTTTTCAGCATCAATTGAATCTAGAGCATTACGGCACAACACACAGAGAATTCAAAACTCTATTCTCTTTTATAACTCTCTTGTGTGATCATCGTTACTATTTTGGAGTAATGTGTATATCTGGTTGAATATAACACACTGTCTCCTGATCTAAACTAGATGATAAAAACATATTGTCACAGTAAATTCCTTCTTACACTTATTTCCCACGTAGAACTGTGGAAGAGATCCTATGAGATATGTTAATTTGTTTTCCCACAAATAATTGTTGTAGAGGCCAAGTGTGACCTGGAAAGTTGTGTGTTGTGGTGAACCCTGATACAAGGTGTGGATCAAAAGTTTATTAATATAAACTTTTTGTTGGCGGGTGATCACCAAGTGGAGAGGACTAAGTCTCTGCTTTAGACTGAACCTCTTGTTTTATCTGCTCTACTGTTTATCATATATTTTTATCTATTTTTTATTTATGGCATTGAGAAAAACTGAAATTCTATAGTTAGTTTATCAAGTGTTTACATATATTTTGAATTATTATATTTGTTTCCAATGTTTTACTAATCCTTATATTGGTAAATCTGAGAACTAATCAATCTTATGAGAACCAAGTTGAACCTTCAATACTTTTATAAATTCACTACAAACTGACATTGCATTTATTTTCATAGGGGGATATTATTTTGAAAAGGATCTTTTTCACAGAAATTTTTATAGATACCAAATTCACCTCCCCTCTTGAGTCATCTACTCCGACCAATATTAATATATATATTGATATATAATTAAATGTTTTATTAAGAAAATACCACTAGAATCAAGTTAAATTTTTAAGAGTTGATATTGTGAAATATTCTCAGTTTATTATAAAGGCTTGATTGATTTTTGAGTTTTTTTTCAATTTAGAAATCAATATGTTCAATGAAATTGAATTTAAATGATAGATTTTAAAGAATTTAGATGTCCAGTACATAGATTAAGTCTATTTTTTTCTATAATGAATAAATATTTTTTCCATGATGTTAAATTTAGAGGCATGAGAAATTATTAATTTTGGTATTTGTTGGGTTTCTGACCATTTATTATGTTCTAAAAATAACACTCCTTTGATTCTGATTATTTATTCTATATTTAAATAAATATTTTATTTTTAAATTTTAATTTTGTATATAGTATATACATGGAATAATGGTTGTTAATTTTTATTTTAAATTTAATATATATTTTTATTTTATATTATTTGTTAAATTTAGCACCGTAAATTTGAATTTATATTTGAATTTCTTTTTTCTATTGAAATATCTAGAAAAATATAATTAAAAAATTAGTATTGTTATACATTTTGACTAAAATGTTTCTTTGTGTTTCTATATATTTATTTAACTATGTTTTTTATTTGTAAGTGTAGGCAATCGATTAAATGCCGACAAAATTAGGATTACATTACCTTGGAAAAAACATTGTATGTTAAGGGTTTAATGATATTTTGGATTTTTCAATTTAAAATAAATCTATGTATAGAAGAATAAAATGTCTATGTATTAAATGTAAATTCAAACAATTTCTAGTGAGAGGTGAATTATTTGAACACTTGTTATATAAAAAACTTCCTCTTCATTATGGCTAGTAGAATTGGCATGGAGAATGTAACATTAATTAATGTTCAATTAGTTATTTCCAACATCATAGTAAATAGGTTAATACCCCCGATGATAGAAAATGAAATTCAGAACTTGATTAATGATTCTTTCAACATACTAGGGATACACCATCAATAGAATAACACATTAATTGATCCACATTAAAAATATGAATGATGATTTCAATGATACATGGTAACTTTCTCATAGTGATAACATACACCACCATTAAAGAGAGGAAGAATTCATAAAACATATAAATTAGGATTTGTATAGGGAATACATAAAAAATGTGAATAAAATTCCAAATATAATGTAAATATGACAACATTCCATGGTTTGGGGTGGTCCTCAGTTGAAAGCCACTAAAATTTTCCTTATAATCCTTCCATAGATGTTATTTTGGGTTTAGAGTTTCATTATGAATATTCTATAAACTATTTTGAGTCCCTTATCACACCCCTATTAGTTTTAGGCCAAGTGCCCCCAAAAATTGCATAAAAATCGAGTTAAAATGGTTGTTGGGGGATGGGTAAGTGATGCATGGGTAAGATGCATAGTTTTAAATCATACGGGAGTCTTATGGTTTCTTATGGAAGTGTTTTTTCATGATTCATGGTCTCTAAAAGGTTTTTTAAACCATTAAACATGTGTTTGATTCCTTCGGCGTCAAATTTTAAAAAATTCATGGTTCTTATGTGGAATCCCCATATTTCCAACCCAAGAATCACCAACATATGGTCATATTTTATTCCAAAACACCTAAAATAATACATTATTGCTTGGTGACTCCATGTAGTCTAAACACACCAATATAAAAAATTTATAAATGATTAAACACAAATTAAATATTATATAAAGCATTTTTATGGGAAAAAACAATTTGTTCGCACATAGGGTTCATTACATAACATAGCTAGACTGAAATATATGAGTATCTAAGTGATATATCATAACCCAATTATACCCCTAAAACTCCATGCCTCAGTCTCATTAGTAATTCCACCAATAAGAATCTATCATCAATATAACCATTATGAAAATATAATCTAATTATAAACATAGCCCAATCCTAACTCTGAGCAAGTAATTAATCCATAGCTAGCACTTTTTTAGAATACACTATATAAGTGCATCAAATATTGACTCATATCATCCGGAAAACCACTACACCTAGAATATATCTAAAACTATAACCCCATAAAACCCTAAATCCTTTAATCCATGATCAATCTATCATAATTTTAATTATTATGAGTCTATATATTTTTAGGACATTTACATTTTTGATTTCTTGAGAGTAGGGTAATTTTAAATGAATTTTTGGGTATGGTTTCAAAGGATTGAGTATTATTTTAGGTTAATTATGTGAGGGTTTGAGATTTTATGATGTTAGATGAATAACGGAGTAGGTATGAGGTGGTCCTGCTACTAATGTCTGTCAATAAGAAGATATTGGGTACTTGGTGGCCACTCTTGGGTGAATTGGCCCCTAGATTCCCACCAGTCAGTTGGTGGGCCTATATCGGATAAATATTGAGGTACCAAGTACCTGGTACAATATTAAAGGGTACCTGATAAGACATGTTTCTCTTTTTAATAAGAAGGGTAATAAGAATGATGTTATAGTTAACCCCCTCCAACATAAAAAAAGTAGGGCGCTCAAGGGATAGTCATTTGGATGTCTGTCTCTATTCTTTATTTCACCCAAGAATCTCTATTTTCATTGGTGGTATTATATGAATTACCATAAATTTATGTAATTTAATCCAATTTAACTCCCTTGATTCTTTTTCTTGTCACTTTCTCATGATTTTTTTTGCTTTATTTAAGCATTTACAATATATTTAACTAAGGCGTGGTGAAATTTGACTGATATAAAGGGGATTATATCTATTAATATTAAAGGATCATACAATAGGATTAATTCCCATGGTTTATTCTATTTTATAGTGGTAATTCAATCAGTTATTCATAATTCTATTTTTATAAAAATAAATAAAAATTTATGGGTGGTTTGAAATAAGAAATTATGACTATCTCTCATGGACTAGCCAAGGTTCATCAATGAGTTACCAAAATCCTACCATATGAGATTAAATCCATGGAAGGCCACATTAAAATTTTATATTTCATAAATCAATATGGGTCATCCATAAACTGGACATCTGATCTGGCCTATAAAAAGACCCATAGGGCATTCCTAATCCCTAGGTGCTAACGACAAGAAACCGAGCATCAATAACCACCATTAGGAATGGTTTCTCCCAAAATGATCACACTAATTAAAACAAAAAATTCACTTATATATAAAGTTTCAACATTCCATAAAATATTCAACTATAGAATAATAAATGTGTATAAGGAAAAAACATATCTAACAAAAATAGATAAACCCATGTACTCAAATGATAGGTAACCCATATCCTTATAAACTATGTCACCACCATACTACTAAACCCTACTATCATGGATATCGGTCACCTTCATGAGGAACCATACCTTAACATGTTTCATATAAAATAATTTCTAAAAAACCCAAAGTAATGTGTAGAGTGTACAAAAACAAGCCAGGTAGGATTCCACCTTTTGTTCCATAATAAGTCTTTATAAGATAAAGAATTTAAACTCATTTAAAAAAAAGGTATGAAATAAATGTTCATAGTTTATATCTGAATATGGAAATTCACCCCATTAAAATAGTTCAAAAATCATTTCCAAATAAACCAAAAAATTAAAGAACATTTTATGAAATGATTTTTCCTTTAAAAATCATTCAAACATTATAAGGATTTGAAAACATTTAAAATATACAAGCATAAATAAAAAACCATTTCACAAGAGCAACAACATGGAAACTGAGTCATAGGATAAAATAGGTCTAGTTTAACTAGGATCCTTACATAATTTCAGTGAACAGTTTGGATAGTGAACACCATAAGTCCCTAGTATAAAAAATTAAAAGGGATATCAGAACACCTTGATAAGTTAACCCCATTATGGTGACATGAAATCCATAGTTTAGTTAGAGTTTTAATTATATCCTTGTTAATAAAAACATAACATCACTATATTTCATGTCCCAATTTCATACCCCTCCTCTGTACCCCAGGTTCCCTTGTGTTATCCCTATACTGTGGATGATCATCTCCTAGAAATAAATATTCTTCACCTACATCATGAGTAAATTTAATTTTATATACCAATATTTTAAAAACATTTTTCCTGAAGATGTAATATTTTTGGAAATAAAATTTCATCGAAACTTAATATTGGTTGAAATTATATTCCATTAAAATACCAGGGGCATTGAAAACACTCTTCATCAACACATCTTGAGGGAAAAATAAATTTCTTAAAAAAACAAAAAAAAACGAAAATATTTCAAAAATCATGTAGTTAAACCCATTTTAATCATTTTTTCATCATAAATTTATAAATCATGTTATTAAATGAATTTAGAAAACCAACATAAAATTGGAAATAATCAGAGATTATAAGGTAACGTCTTATTATAAAACCACCCTCCTTAAAACACTTGGAATTTCCTCCCCCGCATAAAAACAACAAGAGAAGATGAACCGAAAGATCTTTGAACATAGGAAGAACCCTAAACCATGAATTTGCAATAAAAAATAATGAAATCTAAAATTTATAGAACAAAATAAACAAGAGGAATCACTACAACAATAATTTCTTTGAAGTTCACCAAGGGAGATGAAGGTCATGAAAATACCCACTAATATATGATGGGTCTATAATAAAAATATTAGAAAGCAGAATATAATAAAATATCATGGATATCATATCCTTGTAGAAGAGGAATATGAAGAGGAAGAGGAGTCATATAAAAGAAGATACAGACTTACCAATAGAGGATCATGACTTTGATCCAAACAACAATTCACCATGGATTTGAGTTGAGATAGATAAAAATGTAAATGAAATGATCCTAGGCCTAGATAGGTAGAATTGGGGTCAATGGAGAAGAGATTATTATTAAAATTTTGGTTTTAAGAAGAAATTACAATTAAATCCTTATTAATTCTTGATCCTTGCAGTACCACCAGCTTGTCGTTGGGTAACACTAACTAGAGGGAAGCATTTGTAGATAGTCGGAAGATGTAAGTTGAATATTTTCATTTTGATGTATCCATCGACTGGCCAGTGGTAGATCACTGACTATCCAGTTGAATTATAGTAGCTAGGAAGTCCCCTACCTAGTCCAGCAGCTAGCATATGGCTTTTACTAAATAGCTGGTGGACCTCATGTAGCTTTTCCAAAAACATGCTAAAGTTGACTATCCCCCAAAATCTTGAGTCCCTTCTTTAAACATCAAGAAATAGAGTATCAAGAACAAAACATTTAAAAATAAAAACAAATAATACAAATAAAATATCATACATAAAATCAATATTAGTATGTCACAATTATCCCCACAATATTGTTTTCTTACCTCAGAAAGCTATCTTTAATAAGATTGATCCTCAAAGAGGTGATACTACTAATCCCTCAACATTGAATCCCACTCCCATGAATCATTAGTGTATGACCCATACTTCCATAGAACATGGACTAATTAAATGAACTTCCCAATAGAATGTTCACCTGATATTAATAATCAAGACTAGTAGCTTGATCACTAACATTCCAGGTTCAAAGTCAATGTCCTCCTAATTCAAAATCATGATAAGGGTCATAATGATACTTATTTAGGTGGAAAATATTGAATACATTATGGTTGGAATTCAAATGAGAAAGAAGATAAAACCAATAATCGACATTTCCAATCCTCTCAATGACCTAAAAAATTCCCAACTACCATAGGCCCACATTTCACAGCTTCCTGATATGAAGGTGACCCAACCAATATGATAATTTCAAGAAAACTCAGTACCCAATAGATAATTCCTTGGGATTATTCTGATTATCCCCGTAAGATTTATACAATCTCAGAGTAGCAACTGACCATTAACATAGAACCTAAAACTTCATCGACATCTCCTAAATAATGCTTAGTCCAATAAGAGAAACAAAACCCACCTTAGACTAATAAAGTGGTGGTTTAAAAGGGAGACCATACAATAATTAAAAGGGTGATATTTTAATGGGTGAATAGAAACTATTTTTATAATAAAACTAAATGGATATCCTATGAACCTGTAAAGTTCATGACACAAGAAAAAAGAATATCCACTAATATTTGAATACCACACTTTGTCTACCCTCTTGTCTGAGGACCATAAGTTGAACAGAACATGAATTTAGAACCAATCACCTCCTACAGGATATTCCAAAAACAAGAAGAAAATTGATGGTAACTATTCCGGATAATATAATATGGCACTCTATTTAATCATGTTATGTCTTACACATAAAGATTACCAAAATATTTATCTTTGTTGGTTCCCAAAATCAAAATGAAATGGGAGGATTTTCCCAAATATTTTATCAAAATCCAATGATAATTCTTTTCTTAGGGAGTCTTTGGTATCCCAGTAATAAAATTGATGGACACCTCATCCAACTTCCACACAAGCTCAAGAAGAAGATGGAGAAAACCATGAGGATTTTGGTGCTCAGACTTGATATACAAGAAATAATATAAATGTGACACAAAATCAATAATTTAACTCTTTATAACTAGATGCTAGAATATTAATTTCATTTGATGATGTATATTAGTAGTTATTATGTGAATGAACCACTAAGAACCTAGATAATCTTACATCACATACTTCTTCACAGATACCTAGAAAGAACACAAGATCCTAAAGAAAAAAATACCTTCCAAAGAGAGATACCACTTGTCGATGGTTTCCATACCTTATTAATAACTTCTAATGGACCTAAAGTTTTCATTCTAATTTGGCTCTTAAAGAATAACATCATGAAGAGATGATTTTAATAATTCATTTTCTATAATATTATTGATCTCCTCCTATATCATATTTAGGTGAATCTATTAAAAAATCCCCATGACTTACCATTCATTATTGACTTCACCAGATATTGAGAAGGTAATTTATTATTGAGAAAATTAGAAACAAAATTATCTTTTTTTGAGGTGTAATGGATATCAAAGTCAAAGGATCGAAAAGCCACTACCAATCACCTCTTCCTAAGGTTCAAGTAATTATGATAAAAGATATATATCAAAATATTATAATCAAAATATAATATTAATTTATCTCCAAAAGGTAATGTTTCAAACACATATGAGTTTGTATAACATCTACAAGTTCAAGGTTTTGATTCAATTAATTCTTTTATTGAGGCCAAAGATACTGAGGCATATAGGCCACTACATGATCTTCCTTAATCAAAACACATTCCAAGATCAATAAACTACATATTCATGTCCTACTTATAGAAGGATCAATATAGGACCTAAAATCTAGAATCATTTAAATTCATTAAATTAACTCTAGCATTTAGAATACCATAATAATTTCACTCCTTTATTTGTAACAGTGAGGCAAGTTTTGAAAAATCCTTTATAAACTGCTCACAATATCCTACCAAACCCAAGAAACTTTAAATCTCAAATACATTAAGTTATTATTACTAAGAAGAAATATATTTAACCTTATCAATATCCACTAATATTCCTTTATTTGAAACCAAATTCCCCAGGAACTTGTATTCTTGAATCCAGAAATAAAATTTAGTCAATTTTGAGGAAAAAAATTGGATGTCTCTCAAGATTACCAAAATAGATTTTTGGGTATGTTCCTTCTCTTACTATGATTTTTAATACACCAAAATGTCATCCAAAAATACCATGGATGGGAATCAATGTACTGGTAGAATATTCATTTTATCAAAACCATGAATTTATTTGGAGAGTTAGTCAGACCAAATGACATCAAAATATATTCATTATGAACATACTTGATCCTAGAAGCAGTATTTGAAATAATTTTTCCCTTAAATCTGATCTAGTGATATTCGAACCAAAGGTCAATTTTTGAAAAAAAAAATTTACATTTTAACTCGTAAAACAATTCATTGATATAGGGAAGAGAGTACATATTCCTGATCATTACCCAGTTAATCTTTTGATAATAGACCCAAATATGAAGAGTCTCATCATCCTTAATAGAAAATATAATATGAGATTCTTAAGGTGATACAATTGGGTGAATTAAACTTACACCATGAAATCATATAATTGATTTTTCAACTCTTTTAGTTCATCCTGTTGCATGAGATAAAAAGAAATATGTATAAGTTGTGTTCCATGCACCAAATCAATTGATAGTTCCACCTCTATTTCATTGTGCACTAATAAAAAACAAGGTTTATACAATGTTATGGATTTAATATCACTAGCTAAAAGCACTATAAAAAAACACTTTTTCAGTGCTAAAAAAGATCTATTAAAGGGGGTCTTTAACAGTGCTAAAATAAGAACTATTAAAGGGGTCCCTTTATTAGTGACTGTAAAAAATGTGGACAAATGCCCCCTATTTTTTAATTATTGTAAAAAAAGGGTTGATAAAAGGGGTACTTTATCAGCACTGGTAAAGAAGTGCTCATAAAGGGGAGGGTTTATTAGTTTTTGTAACAAAATGATAATAAAGTAGGGTCTTTTTCAGCACTTGTACAAAATCAATAATAAGGGCGTCTTTATTAGTGCTTCCAGAAAAGCAGCAATAAAGACCCCACTTTATTATAGATTTTTACTATCGCTGATAAATGTTTTATTTTAAAAAATTTGTATTCATTTAAAATAATATAATAATATAATGAAAATATTTTAAATTGTTTTTATATATGGATAAATAGGAATTTTCCCATAATATATAAGATATTTTGTGAAAATAGATTATAAAATAATTAAAAAATTTATTTTTTTACTATTCATTATCAAGTAATAGTCATTTAATAATATTTTGAAGACATAAAAAAATGAAAAGATTAACAAAAGATCTAAAATAAGTTGAAACATAACTTGAACACAAAACGACCATAAATTTTGATCGTAATGTCTATTTGTGCTATAACACGTATCAAACAGAAAATTACGATGAGTTATATGCCCTAGCGACTTGAGGGTACCTTGGTCACATTTTCTGAGGCCATAAAAATCCTAAAAGGCCTCCAAAACTGAGTTTTTAATTGGGGTACCCCAATTGTTTAACATTCGATGAAATTTCATCCTCATTTAAGGGGGTATTTTCCCTTTTTATCAATGGGGACTGAATTTATTTCGGGGGATAACATTCATAATGATATTATTGTTTTTAAATTTTATCATTTTTCATGTTGTAATTTTATTTAGAATAAAATATATAACAA
This sequence comes from Viscum album, assembly GCA_963277665.1. NCBI lineage: Eukaryota > Viridiplantae > Streptophyta > Magnoliopsida > Santalales > Viscaceae > Viscum > Viscum album. The sequence goes on along the minus strand of OY728142.1, from coordinate 684,889,241 downwards.
TATATATATATATTTGAATATATTCACAAATAAAATTTTAATTTTATAAATAAATATTTAAACATATTTACATAAAAAATATATTTCTCAATATATGAACTTCATCTAAATAAAATCTATTATTCATTTTATTAAAAATAAAAATGTATGAATATTTACATACCTATACAATTAATGTATATATATTGTTTATATATATATATATATATCTGTGTGTATTGATAAACAAATATATATTTATCTACATATTCTAATATATGTATATAAATATAAATATAATATATATGTAAATAAATATAATCATGTATAATTATATTTATAGATGCACATATATATATATATATACATATATGTATATAGATATATGATATTTATATGCTGGTATGTATTTTTAAACACTCACATACACAAAAAAAAATTCTATACATATTAATATATATATATATATAAACATATATATAAATATGTGGATAAAACATTAATGAAATATATATAAATATATAGATTTATAATAAAATGTAAAATAAAGCAATATATGAGATTGGAAAAGGCTCTATTGTATAAGTTGGAGGACTCAGGTTCGAAACTCGTTGGAGGTAGGGGTGTGCGTTTGATGGTGGGATTATCAAAAGAAATGAACATGGGGGATACAATGATATGGGGGTGGGAAGTGCGGATAAAAAGGTGGGGTCTGAACAAAAAAATATCCCCTTTATTAAAGGATCCTTTATCAGTACTTTTCTAGCACTGTAGAAGGGGTCCTTTATCATTGCTTTTTATGAGTGTTGTTAAAGCCAACCCTTTAGCATCACATACATTGTCAGTTATTCTAGATCACTAATAAATCCCTTATAATAGTAGGGTTAGAGGTCTAATTTATAGTAGTGGGGTAGACCTAAAATGTTTTTAAGAATCACCATAGGAAATTCTTTGACCACCTATAGAAACTCATAAACTGGGGGGCCCGTCTTCAAGTTCAATCGAGAAAGAGTATATCAATATCTAATGTTTAGGAAAAGGTGGACCTTCTCAACTAGACCTTATATACATATCTCCATAAAATATCTAGGATCTCCCATAAGATGCAATAAATAACACCCATCATTTATAGCATTCAATATTTTCTTTATGGGTGATCAACCAATCCATTATGATAATAATATCGAAGAGTTCTATGTTTTGAACTGGAAAATTCAAAACTATCTCAACTTCAAGCATCAAGAAAGAGTATTAGGAACACCCTAAAAAATGATCCTTAAACTTATCATTAAATTCCACCTTAGGAGAAAAATATACCAAATCAGAAAAATGGTTGGCATACTTGGTCACAGTCTGATAACCCTGATGAATAGTGAAAAACTAAAAGGATTTATCCATTATCATATATTCATGGAAGAATTTTTACTAAAATAATACCTTAAAATCCTTCCCCTCAAAAAATTCATTTTTATCATAAAACACTAAATCCCACCATCTTTTACTAGATCCCTTAATCATAGAGGCAACACACATTACCTTAACAGAATTTGGGGTTTCCACAAAGTCAAAAATCCATCCTATCTTCCCCCAAAAGTATTATAATTCCAAAGGATAATTATTTTTTTGTAAGGATGGGGGTTTTTGATAAACGAAACTACTGGGATTGATATTTGTCTCCTCCAGTTCCAACTTGCACCTCTCTATCTAGATGTGGGGTAAAGACAACATTCTTGTCCATGGCACAAACTGCTCGCACAACAACTTCAATAAGTTTTTGATAGATTGGAGGGTTTCCTCAAGGAACAACATTTTAATAACCCTCAAATAGAATTCTAGTAAGTATTCTATGAGTCATGGTACTAAAAAGTGAAAATTATAGATACCATTAGAAAAAGAACAATCTCTATTTAAATCAAGATAACTTGATCATTGAACTAAGATAATATCAAGACTCAACATAAGAGAGTCACCTCCAACACATTCTTGGAAACTTAAGGCTCTATATAGTGATAAATTGGTAGTAACTTGTTTACAATCTACCCCTTAAGTCCGAAAAGTACTTAATCCATTCTACCAAAACATCTCAAGAACAAAAGTTTATTAAATTTTTTTGATACTAATGTTTCCCAAACTGACTAAGGCCATCCCTGAATCAGACACCCAAGTTGGCCCATGGAATAATCCGATGGGAATTCCAAATCTCCATGGTCTACTAAAAATATCATGGGAATAAATAAATACCATTGGGAATGGTTTCTAAAAAAATATAACTCTAAGGGAAACAATAATGGAATATATATATAAAATAGTGTCAACATTCCATAGTAGATTCAATATTTGAATAATAAACATGTAAAATGAAAAACACATGCTAAAAAATAGATAAACACAAGTACTCAAATGGTTGGTAACCCATATCCTTTTCAACCATATTAGCTCAATTTTCCCATACCATTATATCAGAGATACCATCCACTACCATGAGGTGCCTTTCATTTAACTACCTCGGATAAAACAAAATTTACTCACAACTAAGGGTATATACATGGTGTGATAAAAGAAGACCAGTATCATCCCACTAGGGGATCCATAAGTATTTTTTATAATATATACCACTTAAAATAGTCAAAAATAACAAATTCATAATATACATTTTTATAATTTATATCAAAATATGGAAATTCAGCCCTATAAATTTGTTTATAAAACCTTTCCAAATAAACTGATTTTTAGAGCATGTTATATGAAACCATTTTTCCTTTCCAAATAATTCAAACATTATAGGAATTTTAAACATTTCTACATCTAATCATAAATAAAAAACCATTTCAAAAGATTAGTAATATGGAAAATTATTCTTAGGATACAATAGGTTGTGGTTATCTAGGATTCTCACACAATATCAGTGAACAAACATGACTATTTTGCACTACAATTCCCTAGGATAAAAAACACAAAAATATATAATAACACACAGATAAGTTATCCCCCAAACAATTTCATGAAATCCAATGTTTAGGTAGATTTTCAATCATATAACCTTTCTAAGAAAAATGTATCTTTTCAAACATGTTAGTCCCAATTCCACCCCTATCATGTAAACCAAGTTCCCATGTTCCCAACCTATATTGAGGATATTCATTTAAAATAAATCAACATTCATTTCATATACCATCAGGCCATTAGATTTATTATTCCATTCTTTGAAAAATATTTTTCATTAAGATATAACATGTTTTGAAATCACTTTTCATCAAAACACAACATTTCTTGAAATTAATTTCCATCAAAGAACCACATGATTTGAAAATATTTTTCATCAGCAAATCTCAAGGATAAATATAATTATTAAAAATTACAAAGATTAACCGTATATTAAAATTTATTCCTATAAACCAATATTCCATAAATTTTTCAAGACAAATCCATAAATCATACCATTTAATAAATTTATAATACCAAATAAAAATGTAGAAGCATGCATAGTTTATACTACAAGGGCTTATTAAGAAACCAACCACCTAAAAATACATTTAATTTCAATCCTCCCATAAACAAAAAAGGAATAATGAATCAAGGTATCTAGTAATATATGAAGAACCCTAAACCATAATTTCCAAATAAATAATATCCAAATTTCAAATTTCTATAAAAAAAGAGAAAAAATTAATTACTTACCAGAACAATTCCCAAAAAGTGCACCAAGAGGGACATATATCTAGACAAAAACCCCCAAATCCCAGACAGATATATAATAAACACAATTATAAACTTGTATTAAAATATTACAATCGATTTCATAGCCATTATGTAAGAGTAATGTGACGAAGAAGATGACCCCAGATTAAAATAGAGTTAGACTTACCCAGAGATGATCAAAAATTCGATCAACACTTCAATATATAAAGGATATGAGTTGAGAGACACAAAAAACATAAAATAAATTCTCATATTTATAAATATGTCAATGTGAGGTTGGGTGAGAAGAAAAAATTATTGAAACATAGGTTTTGAGGGAAGATAAAAAATTATGCCCTTATGAATTTTTGAGCCCAATGGCACCACTAGCTAGCCGCTGGGTACCATAGGATGGCCGGTGGATTCACCAGTTAGATAATGGTGACCACCAATTCTCTGGTGGAAGTAGATATAATTCATTCATTCTTCTATAACCATCAATTGGTTAGTATGTGGTCACTAGATATTTGATGGAATTATAGTAGCTAAAAAGTCCCATGCCCTATCCATGGGATGGTTGGAGGCTCTCACTAATGTACCGGTGGACCTAATGAAGCTTTTATAACTATAGGATCAAGTTAACTCTCCCCAAAAAATATCAAACCTCCTCCCAACACTTCAATAAATTGAACGAAAACATGAGATAATAAGAAACAATTGAAAAACGAGAAAAATAAAAGATCATACCTAAAAAAATATCAGGTTGTTACATTATCTATACTATTTATCTTTGAATTAAATTGATAATTTAACTATAAATATTTTTAATTAATTAGTAGTGTCTTATAAAATTGGTAAGGATATTAAGATCTTTGTGGGACATGATTTGGGATTATAACATGGTTTTATAATCATGGAGTAATGAGTAGTAACTCTAATAAATCAAGTTAGGTTGACCTTTTCTACTTAACCATTTATTTTATATGTATTTATTTACAAGCACATACATAGGGGTACACGTTAAAGATTTCTATTTAGGAATAGACCTATTTTTTTTATATCAGGGGACGTTGTAGAGGCTTTTAAGAGTAAAGAATTTATTCTATATATGTTTTGATAATTTTATAATTCATGATGCTTATGTAATCAAGGGTAATTGTTTTTCGTTACACTTAATAGCTTTCAAAAGTGTCTATTTTCATGGAATATATTATAAATGTATCATTATGAGTGTTATTAGAATGGGTAAAAGGGTATATAATTTTTTTAAGTACTTGGATAGTGGTTTTAGTTGGTGTGTAACCTTGGTGGATGTGTAAAAACAACCATGGATTTAGACTATAAAACATAAAACCCCTATAAACTGGATATATAGGTGGAAATGGGTATAGTAGAATATGATTATCCTTTTAGGATTGGTTTGTAATGGTGATTGTGTTACTCAGAGTGGTTTAAGGGTATAGCCATGCATCTTGAGTATTACAAGTGAAACTATGAGGAGAAGGTGGGAATGTAGTTTCCCGTGCATATCATGCTCTCATAATAGGTGAATATGGATATATTAGGCATAAATCTCTATAAAGAATCATTATATGGATTTTTATTGTATAAGTGAATATTCCAACTCAAAGTAGGTGGGATGGTGGTTATGGAGGAATTTTTACACATGTTTAGAGAATGTTTGGGTGGAAAGAAGTTTTAAAGTGTTAAAATCTTCACAGGATAGTTACATCAAGATTAGAACTAGATGAGGAAGCCTGGGAAGGTCCCTTTGAAATCAATATAAATTTATTTTATATAGGACTGCCATAACTAATTTGTTTAGATAAGTATGATTAGTGAATTACATTTTATAGATAGATCATGTCATGAAAGAATTTAGATAATCATGGGTAATGGTCATAGAAACGTGTTATCTATAGTAGTTGGGATTTGGTGATATGAGTCAAGATTGGTGAATATAGTATTATCCCCTTGTAGAAAGCTATGTATGGAATAGTTTCTAGTTAATATCTAGAGTGTCGGTCTATATTTTCTCTAAATTTTTATTTTATTTTGAAATTGTTGGTGCATCATGTTTATCAATAACACTTCTTGTGAGGTAGTATACTAGACTCCAGATAATCTAGGTTTTGTGTTACACTTATGCAAAATCATTAATTTAAAATTATAAGATGATCACATATGGGAAAAGGAATCCCAAGATCCTCGTTTATATGGGTCTGGCTAGGTTTTATTCCATTCCTTGATTCATTTCCTATAGATGACATTGGATAAGTGTTACACCATAATCAAATGTGATTATAATATTTTATAGAGTTATGAGAGGATCACTGACTATTGAGATAATCTCCATAATATCATACATTTTTGTTTAGATATTTTTTATGCCTTTTCCTGATTTCATTCCTATATGCGAGTCTAGATATGTTTTATGACTTAGTCAGATCCATTTCCTATATGATGTGTGTTGGTCAGTATGGTTGTTACAAAAATTTATTGCTAGTATTTAGTGAATCTAGATAAAATCTAAAAAACAATTACTATATTTGTTTGATGTATGTGGGGATATGTGTTTTGTTGTTCTGTTTGGTATATAATTACTGGATATGATTTCATTCATGTTGTTTATTACACTATTTATTTTTCTATACACACATACTCTAGATATTAGGGCATATATGAGGGATCGTGTTAGTAGTTACTCGGTGAATATTATTCTCACAACTTTTGTGTTCACTATAGTAGACATGAATCTCTTATTTCTATCATATAAGACTCTTCATAGGTTGTACATGAGATCAAGAAAGATAACCCTGATGGTGTTGATAGATATGACTGATGAAAGACCTAGGTTTTGTGATTATGTCTCCTTGTATTCTGTTATAGTTTTCTTTTTTACTTGATTAGAATAGTGGTTGATCCTTTTATGTATGTATATATTTTTAGCATGGGTCGATTATGTTAAGGTATGTTAATGTTTGTATATTATTTATGGTATTCTTTTATTTTTAATTCCTTGCACTTACTCGAATAATATATGATAGATTTTTTTATTGTTATAGATTATGATATAAAGAGTATAGTTTACCCAATGTTGGTTATAGACTTTTTATACTAGTTAGAATATTCTAGTGCATGAGGAGGAATTCTTGAGGTCCTCTGATGTAACTAGCATGATTGATGTTTGAGAAGACCCAGGTCGAGCCATTAAAAAAAGTTTTAGAAAATTTGTTTTACTATATTACTATTTTTATATGGTTTATAGAGGTTTTACTGGTCTGGTAATGTGATGTACACTAACCTTTTGCATCTTCAAGACCAATATTGTGGAACCCTATGTTACCATGGGTGTGAGAATTTCGTTCTTGATTTTCACTATTACATTTGATATATTTATTCTTTTATGATGTTCTAGGTTGAGTTTTTTTATTATTATTCTATTCGACTAGGGTGAAAATAGTGCATGGTTTCGTGAATTAAACTAGGTACATAGATATACTTGACATGTGAATGAATTCTCATTAGTGTAAAATGGTTATAGAAAATGGTTTTTAGGAAATAAAATTTATGGGACAAATTTTTAAGAAATAGTTATCCATTAATTAGAATTAAAAAAATATGTTTTTATGAGTTATCTAAAATAAAATATTTGAGGGTCCTTACTTAATTGAAAAAATTAATCATTTTTTACATGTTATTATGTTCATATAATGATAATTTGGTAAAGGATATCCCTATAGTGGGTAGGATTGGGTGTTGAGTACCCTCAGTGTTTTATGATGGAGGAAATGTGTATATAAGGTATGTTTATTATTATATTAGGATGATCTAGGGGATGAGATACCATTGGGTGTATCATGGTGGAATGTAGTGCTTCTTTGGTATATTTAGATTTTACTCTCTATTGGGTGAGTTAAGTCGATTCAAGTTAAGGTGAGTGGTTGTGTGTGTTAGGGGATTAGTAGTGAAATGTTGGTAAGGGGTTTGTTGTTTCTTCCTTTTATGAAGGAAGTTGAGTAGTTAGTATACATGGTAAGAGGTTCATAGGATGACATGACCTTAGATGTTGGGATCATTTGTAGATACTTTGGACATTATTATATGGCTTAAATGGTGTGGTATTAAACATTTAGGGTTTCTTAGGAATTTCATTGAATATATTAAAAACAAAAGCATCATTGGTGCTTCGTAAGGGATATGATAACATTAATTTTAAGGTTAAGGTGATGAAATTAGATTGTGGTTTCAACTTATCATAAAAAATTAATTCTCAAAAATAGTTAAATCCTATTATTATGGATCAAAACCATATATTCATGGAGACATGGTGGTTTAATGATTGATAAAATGTGACATGTTGGGAGAAAAATGTTTTGAATACCAATGGTTTTTGATATATTTGGTGTTTATGGGTAAAATTGATGGGTCATTTGTTTATAACCATTAAGTTAGTAACTTAGTGTGGTGAGTGATTCTTAATAGAAAGTCACAGAGGGAATTTCAAGTGTTATAGGGGATAATCTATGGTGGTTAGTACCTCAGTGAAACTACCATGGAAAGAGAATATTGTAAACTATATAAAATCCTAGTAATCAGTTTGCAAGGAGAGAGAGACGGTGATTGGTATTAGTTTAAACTTAAATATAAATCCTCCAAAATCATTGGATGATAATATTATTCTCATAATGGATTGATTTTGTAACCCATGGTTGAGTGGAGTGATTCTATTATGAGAATGATGGTTGTGAGGTGTAGTTTGAAAAAATAAAGTTAGAATCTAATGTGATCAATTCCCAACATGATATAATATTTAAATTAATTTTCATCTCATCAGGGTGAGTTGTGATGTCAATGATGTTTTTTAAGATCTATAAATGTTATTATGGATTCATAAGTAGGTGTTGAATGGGAGGCATGAGATGATGGTTGGGGTCACTGAGATAAGATCATTCTCGTTTAATAGGTGGAGTGTGATATATTCTTAGGAACATGACCATGTTAAGGGTCAGCAATGAAAACCATGGGTTAGCCTGAATAGGAATGGGTGGTTTAGAATAACACAATATCATAGAACCTGAGAGAACAAAACATGTTTTAAATTTGATAGGTTTTGATGATTAGGGATCATCTATAGTAACTCTTAAAATATGTGATGTCACTCTATTATATTCCTTTTTATAATTATTGAATGATTCTGTATTTAGAAAAATACTTTCATAATGTCATTTATTTAAGTGTTTGATGCAAGACACAATCCAATGAATAGGTTGAATTCGGATAAAGTGTTGAGTGTGTCATAATTTGGGGAGTAGAGTATGGAAACTGATTTGCTAAATTAAAGGGTTATTTTATGTATTAAAATAGGAGATGTAGTTAAATTGAGGGACTAGCATGAGTAGTTTTTTGTGTAACTTAATTGAATAAATTATGGAAAATGTAACTAATATAGTTTAACAATGAGCGGGCCAGAAAGATTATAGAGGTATTTAGTGAAATATGGCACTAATAGATACTTTTTTGTGTAAATATGCATATCATGAGGTAGTTTTTATAATATTTATATTATTTATAGACAGTCTGGTGTGTATAAAGGATTGAAATTTGAGTTTTGGAAAAAATAATGTTTGCTAGATTGGGTTTAAGAAAAATATAGTGACATCCAATTTTGAATTGGGTATGAGTGGTGGCATCACATTCTGTTGGAAAAACTAAGAATCATACAATATTTATAGATACTTATTGGGGATTATAAGCCCTATATAGATGATTTTGAAATGAATTGCATCATAAAAGGTCTATTAATTTAGACAAAATTTTAAATTTTTATGGGTTGGGAGAAAGAGAATTTGGCATCAGTGTTTTGGAAGGGGATTTTAATGATTGAAAATTATTTTACGGTTTATTATATATGGGTTTGGGAAATTCAGTTATTGTATAAAGACTATATAAGGGTCTTGGTAACCTGGTTATTAAATTTTTTTTATAAGAAGCCAATGGGTTCTCGATGAGAACTCATGGGGGTAAGTGGCCCTTGAGTACCCATTTTCTATCCATTGGTTATATTCTAGGTAACCAATGATTCATTGGGTACCAACTACATCATGTTTACTTTTTTAAATAGTTGAATAACTTGATTTTTATATTCATCCCGCCTCTATAATAATATAGGTAGTATGGTCAGGGAGGGTCATTTGGCCCACTATCTCCCCCGCTCTTTTATTCCCTTGATTACCCAATTTTATGGGTCATTTCAGAATAATTACCATACTGATTTGAGTTAATTTTCTCCCCTTAATCTAACTTTATTATTCATATTCTCTATTTTCCCTAACTTTTGGTGTTATATTTAATAATTTTTGTTATATGTCATAAATTCACAGTGGCGTACAATTGATATGAAGGGGATTCAATGTATAAATGTGAGAGAAAGATTAAGATTTATGAATACCCATGGTTCTATTCCATTTCTCTAGAGTTAATTAGATTTGTGATTTGTTATTAAATTTTGGTCAAATAATGTAAAATTATTGAGTGAGATGAACAAAATTGATGATTTTACACTTGTCAAGTACATGTATCATTTATAAGTCATATATCATGCATTATACGAGGTTTCATTGATTTAAAGACACTTTGAGATCATATTGGTACAATAAATATTTGAATTAGATTGTTAATTTTATTGTAAATGATTATAATTAATTAGTTAAGGCTTCTATTATGATATAGGATCATGGGATCTTGGTAAGACTCTTTGTAATCTTAGGACATGGTTGTATGAGAATGGGAGAAATTGTGGTAACTTATATAAATAGAAGTTGGTGGTCCCTTTAATACACAAACATATGTTGTATATGTATGTGATTTTGGGAACATTCATAGGGGTTTGGGATTGGGATGTCTATATATGATCAACATGGAATCCTTTTTTTGTAAGGGGATAGGGTAGAGCCTTCTAAAAGAGAATTGGGTATTCTAAATATGTTTCTAGAAGTCCAAAATGCTCAGTGAGAATTTTTTCATGGGGAATTATTTCTACTTATACTCAAAAAGAAACTAAAGGGTCTCATTTTATGAGATTGATTATGAATGGATCCATATAAGACTCAAAGAATGTCTGTCCTATATAAGAGAAATACCATGAGAGGAGGTTAATCATGGTATATCAATATAAAATCACCCTTCCTGGTTGTACTATCCGATGGTTATTAGAAACACTATTCTCTCCCTCATTATTAAATATAGAAGTGATAAATCATAAAATAGAGACAAAAAATATATTTACCTGGTTCTCCCCCTATGGGTAACATATAAGGGGAAAAATGGCGGTATTCTAATATAATGAATCTACCAAGAACACATATCATTTTTAAAATTTAATGTTTCATCACCAAACCTCTATGATTAAAAACCTCACAAAAATAATACAATACTCTCATAACATTGAAAATTTTCATTGGTCCTCCAGTGGTGTCTTAATCTTAGACAACCCAAGAATAATAATAATACCAATAAATTAGTAGTAATATACACCTCCTTTATTAATTTTATTAATCTCTATAAAATTACAAGATAAAACTCTTAGAATTCCCTCTATTTCCATATTTCATTTTCTAATGAGATCTATAATTCCCCCCACTCAATTGAACACCACCATCGTGATCTTTCTCTCCCTTTTGTAAATGATTTTATCTATAATCTTCAAATAAAATAACCTTGTTTCCATCATGTATGATCTTTAATTTTCCTTGATTATGATGGAATGATTCATCCAAAAAAATTTAATAAATCTAAGTCAAATTCAACCAATTCGAATATCATAATACCTCCTAAAAGATAGAAATATTAAAAAAGAGATATTAATTCTTATTTAGTCCATCGTTACATGTATGGAAATCCCTATACCATTTTTGAGGTTGGTTAAATGTTTACCCCATGAAGTTTCTCCTATAAATATCTATCTCTTCATGGATCTCACCATTTTAGATCATAAATCTGAGTAAATCTATGTTATCGTACGCGAATAACTCTAACATAGCCATATTTCATGTGAACCTATTTTCATGACTACTTATTTATCATTTCAGAAGAATTATAGACAACCCAATGTGAAAAATTTCTTTCACCATTCCATATCAACTCTATCTACCTATTTAAATTTATTATATATGAGAAGAAATTGGTCAGAAGTATGTTTCTTTCAATACTACTCATTTATTACTTGAATTTATTCAATAAACTGATGTAATTTAAATGCATGTTTTATATCTAGAAATTAATTTTCCCAAGCAATTATTCTCCAAAATATCTATCTCAGAAATATAATATTACAATATTTTTCATTTCCTCTTCAAAAAACATTCACTGGTACTTGTGTTTTGGCCATTTCCTATTTTTCGTGAGAATTTATTTCAACATAAAATTTTATCATCCATAGTACAACCTAATATAGATTACCATTTTCAAAAAAAAATATTTAATTCATGGAATAGTCCATATATTTCAACATATCATGGAACTCACCTTATTATTTTCAACACCACACCACAATATGTATGGATCATCCATTCCAAAATATAAATACCTTTCATCATATCTTCCTCCAGGTATTCCAACACTCAATGGAATGGATATTTAAAATAATTATGAGTCATTTATAGTAAAAATATCATTTTTTAAATACAAAATTGTAAAAACAATTAAGACTTTTTTCTCTAATAACATATCCCTTGGGGATTGTTAACAACCTTCATCAAGCTTCCAACCAAAACCTTCAACATAAATCTTCATTTTAATTGCTAAAAATTTCATCCTTAAATATAATAATAATTTATTCACTAATAATTCAATATAATCTCACATGGTTTATGATCTTCATGATAAATAAGTGTAAAATGAAATGTTCCTCATAAAGAACATTGATGATCTTTAAGCAATTTGAAACCAATTTTTTTTTCTGAAATGAAAATATCCAACCTCTTTACTATTGTTTGAGTATGTATCCCATCCAAACCAAAAAAAAAATTAACTCCATTTTAATAAACATTCATGTTCTATTCCCCAATAAAATATCAAATTAAATACTAATCTCTATTTTTTAACACAGGAATGATCCCATGTTATCAAAAAGAAAATAGAACCACTATTTATTTTAAAAGATACTAAGTGTTTCACCCCCCTATTGAATATAAATTAAACTTATATGAATGTTCACAAGAGAGAATCACATTCTCAAAATATTATACAAGAGATATAATACCTTTATATGAACCACTTTTTGATGATACCACTTAATAAATACTATTTTTGAATAGTGAACACCTTAGGGGAGTAAGATCCCTTCTCTAAACCGTCTAAGTGGATAGATATGGTTAAACTCCAAGTGAAAACAGATGCACCTAAAACACCTCCTTTGATAGTTTTTTTGTAATTATATCTAAAAATTGACTACACATTGAAATATAATTTCACATTACTAGACTTTTCTCATCCTTCTCCTTGATGAAGTGAAATTTTATCTTGATATGCTTTGTCCTAGAATAATGAAAAATATTTTTTCTATGATTAATAACACTTGATTTATTAATCTTGATTATAATGGGATATCTCACCTCTACTCTAATATCCTCAATTTATTACTTCAACCATAATAGTTGTGTAAGTGCTTGAATCTTCATGATATATTTTTCTTCGACAGTACTATTTTAGATATAATAATATTTCTTTTTTATCTAAGGAATACATAAATCTCTAATGTATAATTCAATACCTGATGTTAACTTCCAATAATCTATTAAACTAGACCAATCCTCATTTTTAAATTCCAACAACTCATGTTGGTATGCTTCATTGTAAAAATATATTTTAATATACTATTCCTTTGAAATTCCATATTATTCTCTTAACTACATGTAAGTGTATTTATTTAGGAAAATATTGGTATAATGAAACTTGATAAGATACAAACAAAATGTTGGGTCATATCACTATTAAATATAAGAGGATCCCAAATATTTTTTGATGTTATGTCACATTGACATCGTCACCATTATAATCGCTTGATAACATCAATTTATCTTCAAATGTTGTTGTTATTTACCCATTTATTTCATGTATTTTTATCACTTAATTAACATGTTTAGATCGAGAAATAAATGTGAAAATCTTTCCATGAATCACCTATAAAACAATAAATATCATTTTGTTTCCAATCATTGACATTTATAACACTTAACTCAGGAATTCCAAAATTTCTTGATTTAGGCTTCCTCAAATCCTCACAATATCATCTCATCAATGTAAATGAATATCATAACCTTTGATCATTATAACTTCCTAGTACTAATACATCTAATCAGGTTTCCCGAGTTGGTTCACCACAAGGACTCAAGAATCCCTCCCCAAATTCTAGAGGATTCTGACTATAAATGAGGGCATAGGGTGTCTGTGGAAATCATATTCACTCTTATTGGAGTAAATAACTGTGAAAATAAAAAAATACCATCCACAGTAGTAAGTAAATAGAGTTCCGAAGTAGCAAATGAACTTAAATAGTACCATGTTGTAATAATAAATGAAATGTTGGAAAATCCCAAATGACCATATAAAACATACAACACTAGAAACCAACTAGGATGACCATAAATTTAGGAGCATAAAGTGAAACTAAACTAAAAGTATAGGGATATACTGTTAACTTAAATCCAAACTACATACCCGATCTCCAGACACTATCAAACTTCTCCAACTTGATAATAATAATTGACATGAGTAGCTCTGATCAATCATGAAACCATGGTTCTCATCCCTATCCATAATTTATATGTTTTCAATATAAAAAATCATACATAAGGTCTTCATGTTCCACAATGTGCCCATAAAGGGGGGAAAATATATCTCAGAAGGCCAACCCAAATGAAAAATAATAGACATATGTGCAGAATCCTAAAATATGATCCTTAAAATAGTCTATGAGCTATAAATCATGCCACTCAATCCATTTATATCTAGTCTGATTTGTGTGCCCTAGTTCTTAATCCATATGCATCCATGACATCATAACTCAGATAATATCGGTGGGGTGACCTTCAAGAAATCTGAAAATGGAAGTCTCCCCAGATCAATGTACATGTATTGTATTCATTAAAAAAATGCTAAAAAACCCACTCCCAATAAAGTATTGAAATTTAATTAATGTAATGGTGAATCCACCTAACCCTTGGGATCATACTATGTATAATTCACTATAATGTAATCATCCTATAGTGAATCAATGATATAGATCAACAGGTACGACACAATCATCAGTTCATATATATGGTAGATCATAATCATCCCCATTGCTCAGGTGTAATAATCCTTGAGTATTTCTCATTAGTTGACTCCCAAAAAGTACATATGAAAATACTTAATAAATAACATCAAATAAATAGGCTTAGTTTCTAGATCTAAGGGATAACCTTTGGGAATCCCCATTTCATAACACATTACATCAACAAAAATATAAAAAAACTAGAATGAATCTATCAAAAACATCATTACATCAGTAATAAACAAGAGAATGCATAAATAAAATATTGAGGGTGGCCGAAAGCCTAAACCAACCAATATTACAATATCCTCTTGTGATCACATGTTTGGTACGATCTCTATAGTTTTCCTGCTACCATCTCTACCAAAACTCGACATTCTAGTTTTGGGTTGGTCAAACATGGGGGAACCCATTGGGACCCTCAGGATATAAAACTAGAGGGTAATCCTATATAGGATCCTCTAGAGGAGTAAAATTATGTAGAGGCATCCATCTTGGGATCTTCAAAAGGTGTAATATTTAATAGATGCATCTTACATATTATCCTTGAGGTACACATATATTCTAGGGAATACCAAATTTGATCCTCTAAGTCAAGACATAAGAAAATAAATCCCTCTTGATACCCACAAAAATAATAATCTAGCAGAGGAATCCTACAAGAAATCCTTGAAATGATTATATAAGTAGAGGAATCCTACATAGGATCCTTAGAAGAAGTATGTAAGGGAAGTAATATTACATGTAATCTACTATGTCAGCTTAAGTAGACACATTCTACAAGGGATCCTATAGGATAGCTAATCTCATGGTCTACAAGTCCAGAAGGGAATGTCTCACATAGGAGAAGCCCTCGAAGAAAAATCTATGTAATCATCGATCATAGGAGATGGATCATGGTTTGTCTTAGATCAAGGTCTTACTCCAAGATATTCTGAACATAAAACCAATCCATTCCACTCACATGAGATTCCTGAATCCAATTACTGGAGGAATCACCTCTCCATTATATCTTGTTCAACCCAAACCAGATTTTAGGAGTCCTAAAATAATTTCAAAGGTTCTATCATCATGATATATATAAAAAATACACAAAATGGACTACTCATGAATCAAATTATGAGTCTGGATAATTAAAAACTAAAAACCATTCAAAAGGTATAAAGGAAGGAGTACATGGTGTGTATACCCAAGTCCACAATATGTACACTCACATCTCCACCAAGTCATGTACTTCAATCAGACATGGAATGTTATCCCTTTTACACCATGTTTCAGTAACAGAAACAATGGTTAAACTACATGGGGTGTCATACCATATACCTAAAATGTCTTATCCATGAATCATTTCCTATTTTTGTACTTATATATGGAGTGTCTCCCAATACAGGTGTAACCATGTACTCTACAGGGATAAGTGCCCCTATATGAGTTGTCTAGTAGGTGCTTGGCTTTATAGAAAAGCACCAGTACAATTTGTGTACTCTCAATACGTGGTGTTCATATAAAAAAAGTCATATTCCCTGAATGTGAAGAAAAAACAGTGTGAGTCTCTAAACTACACAACATGTGATAGAGATTTCCAAACGAAAAAACCTAGCGAATATCCCAAAACCTTGTTTTCTCAAAAACAAACTATAGATCGACCCTCAGCAGGTCCTTAATAAAAATAAATTGTATTTAAAATTATAAATAGTTAAATCTATGGTAATTTATCTAGAAAACATAAAAAATAAATACCTTGGGTGGAATGAACCAATGTTGTTCCCATTTTCACGATTTGTAGTTATGGCGCGACAATCGGGTGCCTCTCGGGCTCCATGGTGGAACCTCCCTTAATCTCTCTCTCTCTCTCTCTCTCTATATATATATATATATAACCCTCTTATTTTTATCTTTTAGTCAAGTGAAATAGGATGCCTTAAGGGGATGTAAGCAAGAAGTGATGGGAGAAAATGAGAAAAAAATATTAAATAAAAATGAAGAAAAGGAAAAGAAATGAAAAGGTGAAAGGAAAAAAAGGAAATTACCCTAGTCTAGGTAATTAACAATAGTTTATGCCTCACCTACACAAAAAAACCCATTATGAACTCAATGGTGGATACATAGTCTCAATCAAGTACTTCATTAAAAAGATATAGTTGAATGGATGTGTGTGAATAAATTAAAATTTTATATAATAAATATTAATTATTAAATATTTCATGAAAATTAGAATGGTTTTTAATTCCACAACTCATATCCTATTATAAGACTAATAGAGTGGTCAGATTGTTTTTTCAAGTTCACCTGATAGGGTAAAATTTCAACTATAATCATCTTAAATAAAAAAAAATCAAATTTCTGTTAAATCTCATAGCCCATAAAAACATGGTTCCTTGAAATCTACCTAATAGAACCCTTATCATCCCCAAGAAGCCTCTATAGTCAAATACATCCATTCTATTATCACAATAATATGAAAAACAATACTATCTTGACCATCCAATAACTTGTCTCACAACATTAACAAATATTCCATAAAGGAATACATTTAATCGTGATGTATTTAGTACTCCCTACAATAGTAATACCATTATCAACGCCTCAAAAATGAGACCAATCTCAAAGGCCCACCATCATTCCATCACCAAATGCAATGATTGGAGTGGCTAGACCTACTCATCCCAAGCACTAATGTAGAATAATCAAACCATCATCCACACTTACTTCCTAAAAATGGTTTCCATGGAAAAAGTTTAATATCAATTTAAAACCAGTGTCACCACCCTCAAACATCCAAAGGTGAACTCCGCACAATATGGATTACCATATGACACTCTTTGAGGTCGTCATCAATAGGTTCCTTCATCAAATCATATAATATATTTAAAAATAAATGAAGGTCAACATAAAACTGATTCTCTCTCAGTGTACTCTAGAAGATGTTAAGATGTAAGGAATTATCATATCTACTAAGAGTAAAATAATATTCCATCAGTAGGCTTTTATATATCTCTCTGATATAGGCTCACATAAAAAAAGTTATACCAACCTTTAACCAACTCCTTCCACCATGTATCCCGATAAGGTGTTTCTAGGTCCAACTATGGGTTAACCGCCTCACAAAACCTGATTTATTCACTATGTCTCCTCTACCATGGAGGGACATTTACCATATTAATCATAACTCTTAGGAACTATACCATCAGAATGTACTTAAAACTAGAATTCCTCATATCTTACATGGACACTCACTAATTTAATGATTTAAATGGTAACATGCACAACCTACACGAACCATTATCACCTAAATCATGCAATCATGAGCTATCCATTACAGGGCCAAGATGACCATGCTAATCATCATATCGGTATCACTAATCTAGAAGGTCCATTAGAACTTTCCTTCAAAATAGAGAACCCCTCTTTCACCATGATTTATTCCACAATGAACCCTCACACGGTGTCATATCTAAAATCAAAGCATCAACTGCACAACTAATGGTCGATAGGGAAAGGCATCCGAACAGTCATGTCTATAAAATTCAGTCCCAAAACATAAACACCTAATACGTTTTCTCAAAAATAGATGGTATAAACCTAAATATATATTAAAACCCATATTACCTACCATGAATCTATCTCAAATGAGCGTATAACCATGCTCAATTCCTAAAAAGGAATCCATAAACCTAGGAAACCTCTCATATAGGATTACATTAATCAAACTAAATGCGATCCTATTAGAGTCTTACTCAAAACCAATGGTCTCTAGGAATCCCTCATAGCCCTACAAATCATGTATCAAAATAGGGTATCTAGGTCCAACCACTTATCCCAAAATTCAAACCTATCTATAAGGTAACATCTCATAGGGAGACATCCACACACCCATATCTTCACAAGCAATATAATGAACCTTTTAACCCCCACTAATGGAGGTAAAGATAACATCAATTTATGGGGGTAAAAAAATATCCAGCATCATCCTACTTGGGCCCTGATCCTCTTTGAGCACCCTCATAAGGTAATTCCACTAGTGTATCATTCTATGAGCATCGAAAGGATAATAAACTAACACTCACTGGGAATCCACATATGTTAATACCCCCTTGAGTTCAATTACACTATAAGTGTGTAGGTATATATCGTAATAGTACATTATGAACCATCTTGATCACCATAAATGAAGGCTTCAACTGCTAAGGTTGACCTATGAGGTACAACAATACTCACAAAGTTTGAATAAGTATAATTCTATTCTATAATTTTTCGTAAAACATTATATTGGCTGTTAATAACACATTATATAAGTAAACATTGGAAAAAACCCTTTAAGGGGTCCAACACATGGGAATCATGTGACTTATTGACCTACTATGGTCACTGTATCTCATGTGCATGAAGAATGATTCATCAGCCTCAATATCAAACATCTCAACATAGATCCACATTAACTTCCATAAGACCGAAATATTTTTAAAATTCATCCCAATTGAGTAGAATTTTACCATAAACCTATATGAGAAAATACTATTTAGGTTATTTGTGGAACATTAAACAATTAACCTATATCTTTAGTAACAATCACACACTATCAAGTCTATAACATGTGGATCCTACATGTCAAATATGATGCATGAGACTCCACTTTCCCTTTCCATCCAAGAGTGAAAATCAATCATTGGTATCTCACTAATGTGTTGACAGCTACAAATTTTAGTAAATCATAAACTCCACACAACATGTGGATCTCTAAAAGTGAAAATCATATACAAATGTAACATTTCCTATCAACAACATAAATCACATATCCCTAGAAACAATCACTTCTTACAATAATAAGTGTTCTCAATGCACCAGTATCATATCCATTACAGGCTCCAACACATCCCTAATACTCATATCTTCCATATCCCAAATAATAAAACAACAGGAAAAGAAATCCTTCGTAACCACTTTGTAATGTCTCAGCATTGATTCCACTACTATAGTTCCCAAATCCAATTCAACATAAGGACTAAATGACCCCCATATATTCTAGAGGCTTCTGAATAGATGTTTGGGAATATGGTGTCTCTATGGGGTGACTGCACCCTCTTATTGGAGTAAACAATAGTGTAAATAACAAGATATCATCCATTATTGTAAATATACATAGTGAATAAGAAGTAAATAAAATAAAATAAAATAATGATTTATAAATTAATGAAATGTTGTAAAATCCAAAAATTTTATATTATACATAAAACATTGATCACCCACTGGGTTGACCAAACATGCATGGGTACATAAAAGAAACCAAAATAATAGTATATGGGGATACTACAAGATCTTTTTGAGACGATAATACCAATATACAAACATTGTTTAATTGATCTAACCTAATAATAATATTCCACACAAGTAGACCCACTAAATCATAAAACCCTAGGCCTCATCCCTACACATCATGTATCTGGGATCAACCAGAAATGTAAACATAAGGTTTGATAACACATTGGGGTGCACATACAATTGGTGAGAAATGAATCTATGATATCTACCCCCAATGGTAAACCTATAAACTTTCTCCATGATTTAATGCTTGTGAATTATTCTCATCCTAGATGGGACACAACTAGAGTGAAAATAAAGGCATCAAGTATCATAAATGATGTAATTCCATAGCCGATCATTGGGTTTATGATCCAGATCATCTAGAAAAGTTCCATCACATATTTAAATATATATGTATATATATCCTCATATACATATATATATATTTATATATTTATTTATTTATGTATATATTTATATTATTTAGGTGGTAAAAACATGTTTAAGAAAAAGTCAACAGCTGATCCTTGGGCCCGTAATCCCGATCGTCTTGGCATCCTATGAAAAATGCACTAATAAGAATGTTATACCACCCAATCTATGTATAATTAATTTAATCTTGATTATATAATCCCGATTGAAAATACCAACTTTGTATAGCATCATAAATGTCTCTGGGAAAGCTATGTCACAATTCAGGGATACATGTCCTAGATTTGGGTTCACCTGTACTCACCTCCAATCAATATGATGAAGGATTATGGGTAATAAGTGGTCTATGAGTTGGATTCCATTCCGTTGAAGCCATGTAATAATATTCTGATTCGAAATCCTTAGGTCTCGGTCCGTAGGCTATCATGGAATCACAAATTTGAAAAGCCTAAGGGGATGATCCATAAGTGATCTGAAAATGGAATGCTCTTTGAATTCAAGTAGATACTCCACATCCATTAAAAAATAGTATGAAATACCATTCCTAGTTAAGCCTAATGAGTTTAGTAATTTAATGGCGTGTCCACCCAAGCCTATTGATGGTCATATGAAATTCTTGGGAGATCATAATTATCCTTGAGTGAATCCGCGATGTGAAGATCCATGTCAAATACCATTGTCAAGTCATTGATCGAGGAGTGATTAATTATCCCCATCACTCTAGAGACCATATTCATACTTTGGGTATATATCATAACCTGGATCCCATGAATTACATATTGAAATCCTCAATGAAAAGAATAAAATAAAAGGGATCAAAATCCTGATCTTAGATAAAACCTCTAATGATACCCATCTCATAATGCATAAAATAAAGAACAATAGACAGAAATCAAAGAATATTCACTTGAAAATATCACTGCATCAGTAGTAAAAGGTGAATACGTAAAAAAGAGTGAGGGTGGTTGAACACCTAAACACACCAATATGGCCCCAACCTCTCATGATCACATGTTAGATACAAGTTCTATGGTGACACCCACTACCATCTATTCCCAAACTAGATATTCTAGATGAGTGTTGATTATAAACTAGGACACCCTATGGGTCCCTCATGTTATAACACTATAGAGGAATATTACTCAGGATCCTCTAAAGTAGTAAAAGAAAGTAGAGGCATCCTTCTTGGGATCATCGAAAAGTTTAAGAGTTAACAAGAATTATCCTATAAAGGATCTGTTAGTTCCATAGATAAGAGAATTCATCCCCATATGGATCAACTTAGTCAACACATAAGAAATGGAATCCCTATTAGGATCCTTAATAAAAGTAATATGGTAGGGTAATCCTACACGGGATCCTCCAAAAGAGTTGTTAGGTGTAGTAATCCTATACAATATCCTTAGAATGAGTAAGGGAAGGAATCCTACATGGAATCCTCTAATCCTACTTAATCATAGGTATCCTACATGGGATTCTAAGGTAGAACTAATCTCATGGCCTCTAGGGATATAATATAACGTCTCATAATGGATATTTCATCAAAGGAAAAGTTATATAAGCATCATTCATATGAGATCTATCATAGACCATATCTTATTATGGTCTCACTGTAGGTTTTTCTGAATGCACAATCATTCCACCAAACTCTCATGAGATTCTTGAATCCAATTACTTGAGGAAGAACCTCTCCGTTATTTATCATTCTCCCAAAACCACCTTTTAGAAGTCCTCAAAATATCCAATGGGTCCCACCATCGCTATCTATGTGGTAAAATTTCTATAACGGACCACTCATGAATCTAATTTTGACGTTGAGTCATAAAGCACTACAAACCCCCTCAAAGGGTATATAAGAAGAAGTGAACAATGTGTGTACCCTAGTACACGATATGTAATCTTGAATCTCCACCTAGTCATGTGCATCAATCTGACAAGGCTTCTAAGCTCATGTAAATGGAAAGTAAATCATGTAAAATTCATGTATCCTAAATGGGGTACCTACTTGTGTACCTCACATGGCGTAGTGAAGAATCATTCTCTTGTTCTGGACTCATAAATGGGGTGTAGGCCACTCAGGTTCTGGACTTGTACTTTAAACAACCAAGTTCCCCTACTTGGGCTATCTAGCCGGGTGATATGCTACATGGCCAAGCACTTGTTTATGGAGTGTACTCCCAAAACATGTCACGTACTTCGGAAAATTCAACTTCAACAAATCTGAAGAGTACACAAGATGTTTTCTTAATCTACACATTGGGTGATTGAGATTTCCAAATGGGAAACCCTTAAAAATTGCATGAAAGGAAATGATTTACATAAAATCTATAGTTTAACCCTCATAGGATCCATAGAAACCATAAATGGTATTTAAAACTAAAAATTGGTTAATATATGATGATTTTTAGAAAAATATTAAAAAAAACCTACCTTTGGGTAGAATCCTCCAAATATTTTCCCATTTCTATGATCATTAGCTACTTCACGATGATACAGATCCTCCTGAGATTCATGGGAACACCTCTCTTCTTCCCCTCTCTCCCTCTCTCTCTCTCTCCATCTCTATTTTTTTCTCCCAATCAAGTGAAATAGGAGGCCCTAAGGGGGTGTATGCGAGAAGACAAGGGAGAAAAGTGGAAAAGAAAAAGAAAAAAAGTTAGAAATGGAAAATAATAGAAAAACAAAATCGAAAAGGGACTAGACCATGACACCCAACATGATTTTATTCCTCGATTAGGAGAAATCATTTGTTATAGAATCAAAGGCCAATACAGAGTCCCAATTTCACTCTCCGTTAAAAATATATATCCAAATATACATGTACAAATAAATTAACATTTAATTTATTAAATATTAAATATTAATTGAAAATTTGAATGGTTTGGAATTCCAAAAAACACTTATACTATGGTAAACACCATATTCTGGGACTGATGAAGGGGTCAGAAAAGTTATCCATGTTCTTATACTAGTAATAAATAACCATTTTACACCTTACAAACATCTTAATGATAATTTTTTTTTTCAATTTCACAATCCATAAAAACATGGGTCCTTAATATCATCTTCATTATATACATAAAAGTTTTTATCAACTCCTCTATACTAGAATCTAATATTTATCAATTATTGACCCATCTGAGAATACCAATCTCTTGGTTATTACATATTCCTATAATTCATCATCTTCAACTAGAAAACTCTTATTGATATTCATGAATAATAAACCCATCTAGTTTTTCGATGTTCACATAAAATTCAAGTAATTCATTAGGTAATATTGATTTTACATCAATTTTGAAAACTTTGAATCTATTTTAAACCAGTATGTCCAAGAGTAACCAAATCATCTCTAACCAATCCATGAAAGAAAACATCTCATCCTTATCAATTCATTTAATTTGGGGATAACATTTAAAAAAAATAAGGTTTTTTAAAATCACATTTCATTGTTCATTGAGTTTGTTATGGAAAACCGATTTTAATTTGATGAAATTTTTATCTTTTTGCCTCAAAAAATATCCCAATTGTGATTCTTACTGAATTAGTTAGGATCTTCACGCATCACTATGGCCTAACACTCATACATCACAATTAATTTAATACAATCTTGATTTACTAATGATAATATTAAACTTCATTTTATATTCTTCATGAATTCAATTTTCCTTGGAGTTTTTTGGTCACCTATAATATTTTCTACATTTATTTCATCCCTAATTCTTCTCTTCCATGTAGTGGATAAACATTCCTCAACTTGTACATCATTTGTGTATTCTTAATAATCATCGCTATCCCCTAATTCTTTACTTTAGATGAACAATTTTATATCACTTATGTAATGACCCAACCAAAATAACCAAACGATCCCATGTTGGTTCTCAAAAAGAACATAGGTTCACCTCAAGGTCACCATGGTCTAGTGTAATCTCAAAGGGATTAATGAAATAAATATAGTAGATTATTTTCTCTATTTAAGACTTAAGAAAAAATAAATAAGGAGTTTTGTTGAAATTTCAACATGATACATGGAGAAATGATACATAAGAGACCAAAATATAGGTATTGACAAATAGAACACATATTCATCATGTTACTTGGGAAAAAGATGATGTGACTATATGAACATTCATATAAATCAACCCATGGTCTAAACCATCCATAATTTCTATAAAATGTTCAAAATTACACAAAATCAAAGTTATACAAATAAGGCTAGTCAATCATTGCCTAAATAAAAAATTGAATTTTTTATGTTAGTGTTCGGTCATAGAGAACACCAAGGATAACCAGATTATATCCACTCCCCATGTTGACCAAAAACTAAAAAAGGGTCCAACCTAACTACACACACCACATGTGATGTTCACCCATTTTTTGGTACCCTCAACCCTCATGCACAGTATCATTGCATTTAAATTGGTCATGAAAAACAAGGTATATACTGATTTTAAAGGAACACATTTAGGGTGTCATTTTAATATACCCCACGGGAGTTACCACCCAAACATATCCATAAAATCATAAAATCAAGTGTGTAATAAATTAGCACAATGTAAATAGGTAGTAAAAATTAATAAGCATATTGTAAATATAGAATCTAATTATAAAAGTAAACATTTTTTTCTATCAATCATGTGAGAAAATATCATACCATAAAAACTAATATTAATTTTTAATAGATTCAACCAAACCTGCTTCAACCCCTGATAAATTCCATGTACGGTAACTATCCACCATAAGGTAGTTGTCCGTTATAGAGATATTTGGATTGGTAAATTGAACTAAAGTCCAAGGATATATGTTATATTCAATTAATGGATTCAAGGTATAAACATTTTAAGGATTTTAGAGTATGCCCTTTTTGGTTCTTGGGTGACTTTGAGGTTGTTTTGGTGTTTTTATAGGGTCTTATTTCAAGGCGTAGGCTATAGAAATAATTTAATCCATAAATCCTTGATTTGTGATATAAATTTTATGCTAACCAAAAAATGTATAAATGAATTACGGTCAAAATTGATTTATGCTGTAAAGATTAAACTTACACTGTAAACTCATCGATCATGATTTTTTATCCAAGATGACGCATTTCCAATGCACATGAAACATGATGAATATATGTTATAGACCCTTGATTTACAACAAAAATGCCTCATTCCCAGTGGTTTTAATTTTGTATCACACATAATTTCTCTAGATAATATATAGGTGCTCCTCCCAAAAACCTTAGGCATCCTCTAGTGTGGAGTGTGTTATTTATCACCTTCAAGATTTCTTGTGTTGGCATTTGATACCCAATGGGTTCCCTGAATTTTTTTCTCCTTCTCTTCACTTACACTCATTATAAGTGGTATGATCTCATATTACTGATTTAATCAAAGTTTGATCATGATGTTTCTGATCTAGGTTTTCCTTTTTGATCTCTTTTTGATTTGATAACTGATTAATGTTAGGTGGTTATATATGATTTCCCCAAAAATTGAAACCTCTAATTGATTGATTTATTTAAATTGATTATTTAATAAATAGTATTTTAAATGATTTATGGATGATTTTGAAAAGGGCATGAAGATTATGAAAAAACCCAATTTCAATGAAATTGAAATTTTTATCTGGATTTGAGAAAATGGATGGCCTGGTTTTAAATTTTTTTTTGATGAAATAATTTGAAATATCTTAAATTGAATGATAATTTTATAAAGACTTAATTAATGAAAACAAAGTATTGGGTTTTCTAATGATAAAGAAATATTGAAAAATAAAAGTGTGAAATGTTTTTTGAAATAAATTGAAATGATTTATTTGGACAAGATTGATTGATTGATTGATAAAATTGCCCATGATCCTAGTTAGTTAGTTGGTAATTAGGAAAATCATGCTAGGATCTAACCCTCTAGAAGTATATTGATGATGAGAACACATACATATGCATACTATGAAATGATTTCTTTATACAATAGAGAGTTTAGTATCAATGACCTAATCCATGGAACATGTGCACACATTGATCCCAGATCACTAATGAGTTTTGTGAGGATCATATTACCAAAAACTAATGTAACACATGGAATGCTCCATTATTCTATGATATAACTAATTTGATGATTACATTCCATTAATTTATAGATCAATTTTATTCATTACAACTATTTTATATAAATTTTATATATATAATTTTCATTTAATCATTTTTTGATATATCTTCCATATCTTTTTATTATGATAACATGTTTTGTTTAAAATAATTTAATTCCATTCCATGCATTTTTTTAAAAGTAATAGAATATGTTGTTTAATTGTTATGAAAATAATTATGTCAAACTTAGTGAGACCCTATTGGATTTATATCTCACACCCTACCATATATTTAGACTGAAAATGATAATTTTATTAAAGAAAAGGTAAACCCACCCTTCATGTTTAGAAAAGAAAAAAAGGAATAGGGGTTGGGGGGTCTAAAATAGTGAAACCTAAGAGCATCGTGTCTAATAATATACACACCTTCCTCTGGTAAGTATCCTACACTTGAGTAAAAATAAATAAGAGAATCTTGAAGATCCTAAAATTTCCTAGTTATTATAATTGTATCACTGGGAGGGGAGGGGGTGAATCAGTGATATATTTTCACTTTTATGTTTCCTTAGTTAAGAAACAACCTTTTCCTCATATTAAAAGTTTCTTTCCATGCTGAAAAAAATTCAAACACACATCCATAGGAACAAAAACATTTATAAGGTTCACTATTCAATAATAATAGTTATGTCCTTAGTATGGTTTGGAAATGATCCAATTCCACAAAATCCAATATAAAATAGTCCTTTTGTGGAATCCAATGAGTATTATATGCCCTTACAATCATGTAGCACTACGTAAACAATCAAATAGTGTGTGTGATTCATCTAGCATAAATTCTGTAATAAAATGTTTTTGTAACTAAACATGTTACGACTCTTGTATATTAACTTTCAGAAATACATTATTTCAAAATAATTTGTCACTTTTCTACCCAGAAGCTGGTGAGAACTTCATTGAAATTTTTATTAAACTCAGTCTAATTTCCCAGTCTAATTCTCCAAGTTTGATTGCTCAATATAAAAAATATATATCTATTTCAGAATATGATTGAGACAATACCTACCACTTTCTTCTTCAGACTGGAAAACCAAATATGATTTTCCCCGATACGATTAACTATCCCGATATTGTAACCAACTGAATATTATAATCAAATGAATATTATGATCATCTGAATACAATGAAATATTGACTCTTCTCCATTCACTCATGTAAAACTTGAATCATTCAATAAGAATATCCAAAAAACCACTTATTCTCTCTATAATTTCTTAATATCTCTCCATCCTCTCATTATTTTCATGAATAGTATATATTTCCAAGAGTACACGGTACTTTCATTTATATACTTTCCACAAAAATGGTTTGGGTGGGATTCCTGAAATTTTTTCCTCTCAACAATTTTACTGTAATCATAAATTTCTTTTTAATTTTGGTGAATTTTTACTACATCAAAATTATAAACTCTTCTCATCTATTCTCGATCATTCTCAGATACTCTAAATACATCATCTTTCTTCTGAATTTCTTCACAAATATAAATCTGATTCTAATTCCACTTTATGATTGACATTACTATCTACCTAATTACAATGAAAGAAAATGTAAAATAATAGATTCTACCTCTCATTTTCCCTTGACCTACGTGAATGAAAAACATATTAATTTGACTACTTTTAAATGGTTGAATACATATTGGATTTAACACTAAAATTATTCTCCATACATATCACCACATACTTTTAATTATCTTTTCATTCATCGGTCCCAAAAAATTCTTCATATGATGATTATGATTGTATACCAAGTCTGATGGAACGATATTAGCATCTTCAACTTTAGTAACTTCATTCTCATCTTAATATGATACCAATGATTTTTCCTTCTCAAACATTATATCTTTATTAATACGATTAAATATTGAATATGATGGACTGGTATCAGTAGCTTCTTTCTTTTCATCGTTACGATCATCCTTCTCAACCTTTAAACAAATATCCAACTGGTAAACTTATTACGATGATCTTGAAAACTTCATCTCCACCAAATTTCATCATTCACAAACATCATCTTGTATCATGACATCCTTCATGACTTTTATTACATTCAATATCATATTTAGAATCATCTTACATAAAATGAAAATAATTGTGACTTCCTAATAAAAATATTCCATTCCCTTTCAACCTGAATATGAATAAAATGATTATGATCAAATTGAATACAATTTCTATCAAATTTTCTACCCATTTATTGTAATAGTCTTGCATAATAGTTTTTATAGAATACTTTTGGTTTATGAAAACTTCCAATATTAGAAAATAATTATCACATTTCTATCTAATTCAAGGAAACTCTGATATAGAACATCATTACGATCTTATCTTCCATTCCAGAACTGAGGTTAATCTAATGAACCCTTTGATTCCAAAAATATATTCCCATTACGATGAACTTTTATAACCATTTTGAGTCCTATTTTCTTAAATAATATAGTCAATTTGATTTCGAAAAACATTTACAAGGTGAATTGATTTATCCTCTTTGAAAACAAAAGAAAACCCACATGAAAAACAGACTTCGTAAAAATTTCAAAAAAATTTCTCCAACCAACAAAGTCCCTACAATCTCCCCTTTTGATTTTGTTGTCAACCAAGATTCATAAATCACTGTCCTTTGAAGAATCAATATATGGATTAATTGTCCAAAATTATAAGGCTATGTGAGATAACTCATTTTATGAAACAAGAATCATTGATAGAAAAAACAATATTGTCCAAAAGTAGTGACTATGAAAACCTCTTTCAGTATTATTACTCATCCTTTCTTCCTTAGATCTTAAACCTTTTCTTCTTCATCCTTTCAAATGTCTTGTAAGGAATATTTTTCCTACAAACACTCTAAAAAATAGTTAGAACAATTCACACACTTAAATTTCTGAATTCAAAGCTTAAACACAACTATCCTTTTTACATGCTTCCATAAGGATATATTTATAAAACCGTTTTCCCCATTGACAACACTATCCAATGGTGAGGTAAGAGAGGGAAAAACACATACCTAAAACTTTATGAGAAATAGGTTAAACACCCATGTTCAACATCAATTTAAAAAAAGGTTCCTTCTGTAAATTTTTATTGAAAATTTCAGAAACTTGTTCTAATGTAGGAACAAACTCCAGCTTCAATAAAATTTTCTCCACATACTCTTTGATGAAATGATATTTTATATCAACTTGTTTTGAAAGTGAAATCTGTACCACATTCCTGGTGCAATTTATTTAAATTTCATTATCACAGCCCGGGAGAAAGGGTAACTTCACATCAACAAGTAAATCTTCTAACTAGGTCTTCATCTAGATAAGTTGTGTAGAAGATTTAGTAGAAGCAACATACTCAACTTCAACCATACTAAGAGTTACTAAATTATATTTCCTTTCATGCCAACCAATACAACTTTTTCTTAGAAAGAAAACCCTACCATATTTGGATCTTATATCATCAACATTTCCTTACCCATAAACATTTGAATACCCAAAAAAATCAATTCTTTATGACTTGTCATACATGATTTCAAAAATTATTGTGCCTCTGATGTATCTGATAATTATTTTTCCAGTAAGTAAATATGATTCATTAGGATGACTGTAAAATATTTCAGATAAGGTAACAATATGAACAGTGTCGGGTCTTGAAGAAATTAATTATAAAAACATTCCAATCATCTTTTGAAACTCTTTCTGATCAACTTCCTTACCTTATCCATATTTACTCAACCTAATTCCCACTAATATTAGTGTGTAAGTTTTTTTTAAAATTTTTCATACCAAACTTTTTATTAAGTTACTTAGCATAATTTTATTGAGAAATAAAAATGTGTTTCTGATTTTCTAAAATTTATAACCTAAGAAAGTGTTTCAATTATCCTAGTATAGACATCTCAAACAAATTTTTCATTTCTTCATTAAATATTTCACAAGATCATTCATCATTCCCAACAAAGATAATGTCATCATCAAAAACAATTACAATGAGATAAAACTTCTTTCTTTTTTCGATGTAAATATTTATATAAACTCTTCCTTTTTTAAAACTCTTATTGCTTAAGAAAGTATCAAATTTTAAATACCATGACCTTGAAGAATGTTTCATACCATACAAGGATTTCTTTAATCTACATACATAAATTTTTTCTTTCCCAATAACAAATCCATAGGTTTGTTCAATTTAAACCTACTTATCATGATCCCTATACATAAATGTGGACTCAACAACCATTTAAAAAAAATTAACTTCATTGTGAAACAATAGTAAGAAATTTTTTTATTTTCTATAACATTTTAATAGGAGTAAAAGTTTCATCAAGGGAAAAAACTTCAATTTGACTTTATCCTTTTCATATTAATCTTTCCTTATTTCTTATCACTTCACCTTCTTCATCCAACTTTTTACGGAAAACCCACTTTGTACCAATAACATTTTTTTATCTGGATTAGGTAAATGTTCCCACGTATAATTCATTTATATTAGAACCATCTCTTTATTCATGGCCTAAACCAATTTTGAATACTCAAAAAATTCATTCAAATCATTCGTCACAAATTTTGAATTTGAAGAATTAAATGAAATTTTTATTCTTATTTGAGCCTTTTGATTTTGATCGTGAATAATGTTCTGATCCACCACATGATTCTTCATCCAAGGATGAGATTTTTGTGTATATTCCTCATCAATGGAAATATCTGAGTCTAATTATCCTTCTAGAGTTTGATTACAATTATTTGTATCCTTATCAAAATTGTTAAGAAACGTTTCCTTATCCTGGTCAAATTACTTATCTTCATGATTTAGTTTATCATTCTTAGTCTTTTCAATAACGTTCACATCACAAAAATCAACAATTATTCCAATTATTTTTTTGGGACATCTATATCCTCTTCCATAAAGATCAAATCTAAGAAAAATTCAATCTTCCCATTTATACACAAAATATCCAAGGTTCCCACCTTTCTTATTTATAATGCATGGACTCTCGAAAACTCTTAAGTGATTAAAACATGAATTTTTATTATAAACTATTTCATATGGAGGAATATTTTAAATTGGCATCTATAAACACCATTCTTGAATATATAATTAAGTAATCATGGATTTCCTCTAATAGTAATGAGATAGACCATTTTCATGTAACATAGTTCTCCCCATTTCCACCAAACATATATTCTTCCTTTTAACAACCCCATTTTTTTAGGTGTGTATGGGGAACTATACTCATTTTCGATTCCATGATTCTCAATATAACATCCAAATTATTCATTCATATAGTCACCACCATTTTATATTCTCAACTTATTCACAGAATACTCATATTCCGTCTCATCATTCCTCCTGAAACTATAAACATTTATAGAGGATTTTAAATATGTTTCATATACATAACACTTGTAATACAAGTAAAATAATAAATTAGTGTGAAAAAATAAATATCTCCATTTGTTGATTTTTTTTCATTGGAAAAAAAATTAAGAATGCATAAGTTATAGGTGTTGTTTTGAAAAAAATCTCAACTTTGTTATGCGTTGAGTTTTTAATTTTTCCCTTATAGAAAATAGTGAAACACCAATCTCTTCTTCTTGGAAAATCAGGAATATCTCAAACACTATCTTGCTTTGATAATATGCTAATGTTTCTATGAAACATGTGTCCCAGCCTTTTATTCCTCAGCTAATTCTCTTCCACCATACCCAAATTACAATATTTTTTTATTTCACTAACTTGAATCAAGTTTCATTTTGTATGTCGTCGTCTTGTAACTATATTACCATCTTAATCACTTTTAAAAAAACCGATTTTTTTAGAAAATAACTTTTTTACCCTCATAAAAAAGTTATGAAACCCTTAGAAAGTTGTGTTACAGTCCATTAACATATAAATAATTCTTGGATTTCAAATTTTATTCCCCAATGATAGAGTATCTAACACCTTTGATTATCAGGGATTCATCATCAACAAATTTCACTCTTCCCTCTTTGAAGTCTTTAACATTCTTCAAAAACATTAAATATCCTATCATATGAGAAGAACGAACACTATAAAAATAAAGTTCCATAATCCTTTTGTATATTTGAGAGTGGTTTCTATAAGAAGAGATTTTTATTTCTTCATCTCTAGCTTTTGAGAATATTTAAAAAATATTTTTTTGTGCTGGTAAAAAAACAAGGCAACCTTTTTCAAGATTTTAAGGTTGTTCCCAACTTTCACAAAAATTTTCCAAGGGTTGGAACCTATTCTAATCATTTACTCCAAATATCTTAGGATTTTTCAAAACAACCTTCTCTTACTTCTTCCTTTGAGGTGATTGACCCTCCCTCAAACTTTGACTATAGTAATTTGTGGAATGGAAGAAATATTGTTGGTTGAACAAACACATATCTTCAATGTTTATGAATCCACCATAATATTAGATGTAAAAATAAAAATATTATTTTCCTCCAAAACATCCATATTGACCTGAGTTATGAACATATTTCTCAGCAGCCTTCTTATCTATATTATCTGAACATTATTTACAACCAACCATTCTTTTATCAATAAAATTATTCTTTTTTATTTTAAATCTTATCTGAGCCAAAAGTAATAGAAACTTATTCCTATTCATAATGTTTAGAAAATTTTCTGGACTTAGTATTCTTAGAGAATATTGAATTTCCAACGTTGCTAGTATTTTTCACATACATAACATTCACAGATTTATTCTTTTCAAAAATAATTCCATAATTATTCTTAACAATTGAAAGAAAATTTTCTTGATCCTTATTTAGTTTCTCCTTATGATAACTTTAAAAAAATTCATATATATAATTTTTAAAACTTTTATCCCTCTGCTCAAATTTACAATGTTTTTTGGTGGTCTTGTCATATCTCTTCTTATTTTTCCTTCATCTTGACTTCCATATGTTCATTATAATTATTTTCTTCTTCAAGAGACATTTTCAAACCATCAATCTATTTCACAAGCTTAAATTTATCATGAGGAAAACATTCTTGTTTATTTATTGAGAAACATTAATTTTTCAACTTCTTAATTTCTTTCTCTTTCCTTCCAATCATTTTCAGGAATTATTTTAATTATTATTATAGATGATTTTCTAATTGAGTTTATTATACTTTTATTGAACTACTAAATTCTTATATCTTCATTATTAACTATTTCAATGAAAGTAAAATCACCAACATACATTTTAGATTTTCTAGATTCACCATTATTATCATCTTCTTCTTAATATTTAGATAAGAAAATTCTTCTTTTGTATTTTAAGAACTTTTTATCTTTCCCTCTTGTAAAAGATTTATCTTTATCACCCCGTTTCATCCAAGATCTTTTTGGTATTCCTTCTTCTTCATAACTATCCTATTATTTATTTCATTAAGGATAATTAACATCAAAGTGCCCAAGGAAACCACATTCAAATAATTTCAAGGGAAGCTTCCCTTTGTATTTACATGTACCTATTCTCATATTTTTAGAAAAAAAGGATAGAATATCATCAATATTTTTACATAACTAATTTTTGGAATCAAAATCACAATATTATTCTTCAATAAGAATATTCGTTAAATTCTATTTCATATAAGCCTTGAAATAAATTTCTCTATCAACATTCTTTTTATTTTCATAGATTTATCCCTTCTCATTTAATAAGTTATGAGAGTGCTATATAAATCATGTAGAGTTAATTTTTCAGGATCCCTAACTTAAAATAATGAAAAATATTCCTAAAACTTATCAGGAAGCATTTTTAATATCCTTTCACCAAATGTAGAATATTCTAAATTTTCACCAAGACATATGATAGTACTAAAAATGTCTTTTGTTCTAGTATATAAGTCCCCAGCAGATTCATACTCACCCATTTTAATATCTTCATACTTCAACCTCCAGATTTGTAAAAAAAAATTTCACTTCTGTATTTCTTTCATTTATGTTTTTCAAATTTTCCCATATCTTATTGGTTGTGGCCACACCATTCACTCTTAGAAATTCACTTTCAGAGAGTGATGATAGTAAATAATTCTTGGCCTTCCATTATCCTCAAGATTCTTCTTATCAACAGATGTATAAGGATCTTTTTCACCAATAGGAGGATATCCATCTTTTGAAACTTCAAGAACATCATAACCAATAGACATAAGATAAAGAAAAATTGTATACTTATAGATGTTATAGTTCTTACCATAAAAAACTAAAATAACATTATTGTTCACACAATTCAGATTCTCTATCACCTTCTCATAAAAAATCATAATATATAAAATGGATTGAACCATCATCTTTGATACCAATTGAAATTTCATAGTTAGGATAATTGTATCAATGAGAGGGGGATGGGTGATTCAATGATATCATTTCTCTTTTATGTTTCCTTGATTAAGACACAACCTTCACCTATTACTAAAAATTTATTTTTCTAATGAAAAAAATTATAAAACACATCCATAAGAACATAAGAATTTACAAGCTGTGCTATTCAATAAGAATATCTATGTCCTTGGTATGGTTTGGAAATGATCCAATACCACACAATCTACAAGAATTAAATCCTTTTGTGTGGAATACAACAAGTAGGATATGATCTTACAATCATGTAGTAGTATGTAAACAATTCATTAGTGTGTGGTATCTTTCTAACAAAAATAATGTAATACAAATTTTTTTAGAAAACGTATTACATTGATTCTTTATAAAAATTTAAAAATTTATTATTTAAAAAATGTTCTTCACTTTATTGTTTAAAAGATGGTATGAACTTCCTAGGCATTGTTATAAAATGACATCTAATATCCCAATCTGATTCTCCAAGTCTGATTGCTCAATATGAAAAATATATATCCCTACCAGAATACAATTCATATAATTCTGAGCACATTCTTATTCAGTTCAGAAAACCCAATATGATTTCCTAGATCAGATTATCTATCCCAATACGATAACCATCAATATACAATAATTAGTTTAATAGGATGATCAAATGAATACATTGTGATCCTATCTCATCTCCTTTAATTTTTTAACGGAATGAATTCTTCAAAAAGATAATCCATAAACCACTTTTTCTCTCTATAATTTCTTTAGTGCTCTTCCTTTGATCCTCCTTTTCATGAACAATACACATGTTAGAGAGTAAAATGTACTTTCCTTTTTATACTCTACCTAAAAAAGGTTTAGTCAGGATTCCTAAAATTTTCCCCGCTCAACCAAATTACCCAAATCATACATTTTTTTGAAAGTTTGGGTGCATCATGACTTTATCAACGTTTCTCAACTCTTCTCGCCTCTTCTCGATCCTTCTCGAATATTCTAAAAACATCAAATACCTTATGAATTTCTTCAAAACCATTATTCTAATTTGTATTCTCTATTCATATTTTCATTACGATCTTCCTCATTACAATGTAATAAAATGTAAAATAATAGATTCTTGTTCTTCTTTTCCCTTGACCCTTATGAATGAAAAACACAATAACATAACAAATTTTAAATGGTTAACAACATTTCTAATTAATCTATGAAATTATTCTTCATATTGGTCACCAAATAATTTTCTTTTTTTTCATTCATCATTCCCTTAAAATTATTCCTCTAATAATTAAGATGACATACTGATTCCGATGGAACAATATTGGAAATTTCAATTTTAGAAGCTTCATTTTATTTTGAATAAGATACCAATGAATTTTCTTGCTTAGAAAATTATTCCTTTGATGAATACGATTCCATAATAAATATGATGGACTAGTGTCATCAACTAATACTCTAGAAGCTTCTTTCTTTTCTTCACTACGATCATCCTTTTCATTCTTTAAAAAAATCTTCATCTAGAATACTTATCCTGATTATCTTGAAAACTTCACCTTCACACACATTCTTCTTTCACAAACTTCATCTTGTATCATGACTTCTTGCAGGACTATGATTACATTGATGATCATCTTCGACATCATCTAAAATATAATGGAAAGAATTGTGACTTCCCAATCAAAAAAATTCTTTCCTTCTTATCCTGAATAGGATTGACATGATTATGATCACACCGAATAAATATCTTTCTTGTATCAAGCTTGTATCAAAAGTCTTATAGAATAATTATGATTTATGAGAACTCCAAGATTAGTAAAGCATCGTAAAATTTCTATCGAAGTTAGGAAAACTCTGATGTAGAAGCTCATTACGATCATCTCTTATATTTCAGACCCAAGGTAATTCCGATGAACCCCTTCATCTAGAAAAATATTAACATTATGATGAACATTCTTAACCGTTGTGATTCTGATTTTCTTGAATACAATGGTCATTTCAAATTTCAAAAACCTTTACAATGTGAATTAATTTATCCACTTTTTCAATAAAATACAACACACTTTCAAAACAAAATTCATCAAAACGTCCAAAAACCTTGTTGAAACAACTTGGTACCAATAGATCTTTCATAGCAATACACTTGGCCACTATATTTCCCTTACTCTCTATGTGAGTAAATTCAATGAAGTTTAGAAATAAGCCTCATACACTTAAGAATCAGATAGGGGAAGATCCATGGAGTGGGGATACATCCATGTAAAAAGATTTAGAGTACTATGGAATTAGAATCTAGAAATGTGATCTTGGTATTGTTGAGCGAACAAAGCTCCAGACTAGTCAACATGGCATTGGATTTTCTTTGTATAGATTCACCAAAACCATATATATCCAAGAACATGATGACAACAAAACCCTTAACATCACAGATGAAACCACTGCCCTAAATTTCATGCATTTTTCTTGATCCATCAGCATTTAGCATGAAACTTGAAATAGGGGGAGGCTAATGAATCCATAGGGTTGGAGAAGGTGAAGGAGAAGCATTTGATGGTCTACTAACATTTTTAGTAAACTGGGAGAGGGATAATATTCCTAGTATTTTAGTGTCCACACCAGATCGAGTAACATATTATTAATTATAAAAATAATATCTATGATAAAGTTTTCATACCCTTAAATATACCCTTTTCCTCACTATAAAAATTTACTTGAACCGTTTAGAATTAATGAGCACTCACACATTGTTCCCTTTAATGTTGTTCATCGAGCTAGGGAACCATTGAATAAAAAAGATGTTATGATAGATCTATGGATCATAAACACCAGTGAAAAAACCAATGTCATTCCACACTTTTGATTCCTAATGAATCTAAAAAACATGTGGTGTGAGGAATCAACATTAGGCTCTCCACAATAGGGGAACTTTGAGACAAGTTGTATACCCTTACATGGAATGTTTCCATCCATTTTAACTTCATGGTTATTCACCCTCCAAAAAATAAAATTTATCTTAATAGGGAATTATTTTCTCCAAAGGGTATAACCTCATGTTTCCATCTTGATTGAAGGATGGAACACCTTAAAAAATTACTTAACAAAGAACAGACCTGATGATGATCTAGTGAAAATACATATATCATGCTCCAAAGACAGATCAATGAGATCGAAGGTGGCACATTGATCTTTGTCAAATATGACTTGAATGAACCTCATATACCTACTCACTTCCTTAAAGGATAAATCTGGTATAGGATATCCTAGAAATCCATCTTTACTACCATACCTGTTACGCATCCAAAATTTGACATCACCTCAACCAATTATCCATCGTGCATTCTGTTCTAGGGGGTTAGTTGGTAAAGATCATTCCATAGTGGTGATGGTGTTCTCCTCAATATACCCTAATCTACACCATATTTTTAAATGATTAACTTACCCCATATAGTTATATTTTCAATAGACTCCCATGAAAGTTTCATATGGATGGAATGCACTATAATTGAAGAACTATTGATGTTGAACCCACCCTCCCTCACCGGACTAACAAGACTTTCCCAAAAAGGCTATTGATATTTCCCCTTGGAATGGGCATCCCAGATAAATGAATAAATATTGTTTTCAATTCTCGAAATTATATCATTTTGATACTTAATAATCGAGAGAGAATGTATGAGGATAGAATAGGGAACATGGTTGACCAAGGTGATTATCACTCCAGAATATAAGAAATTATTTTTCCAACTAGTGATTTATCTAGTGAACATATTTATACATGTAGGATTCTAGGTGCTAGTTGCCAACCTGTGGAGACTGGGAACACCCTTTGAGCCCATTCAGTGTCATCTCAGGTATCAAGGTACCATGATATCTAGCCAAGTTTGTGACAAAGTGTCATCAAATTTTTATGTTTTTCATCATACATTCATTTTAGTATATAGTTGGGTTTTCCTAGTAGAAAAAATGTATAATTAATGGTAATCAAGAGGTAGTTCTGACCAAGTTCTTAGCTAGCTCCCTATCGAACGAGCCTTAAGTCACTATGGGTGTTTGGGAAAGGTTCCATGAGGAATTTTACAAACTTTTTTCTAGTTTTTTTCTTATGATATAAGTATGTTAAAAATAAAATCATGAATTATAATTCATGAAATTAATATTCATGTTTCTTTTGTTTTAGTTGATGATTTTTGTTTCTTTGCTGATGATTTTGGTATTTTTTGTGGATGTTGTGCAACATCATGCCTCCAAGAATTTTTTTGAATAGGAAATAGAAGTAAGATTCTGGTGAACCATGTCAGGAGAACCATATGTTTGACTGACATCTTTTTGAGGTAGTGTTTTGTGTTTTCCAATATTTGGGATGGGTACCCACACTTATCCCTATTTAGCCTCTAGTATTAGTTCCTCGAATTGATGAATCTAGGGATAATTCTCAAGATTTTCTTTATCATAAACCACCAGAATTATTGGCTTAGGGTTGATCAATAAGAGGATAATTATTAGTTGAAATATATTTAGATTATTTTTTAATTCATATAATTTATAGAATTTATAATGTTGAAATGTGTTTACTTTCTGCTGGGGGGACCTATTAGGAGATGGTGTGATCTGATTTTGTTACTGAACATGTATAAGGACTTAAAATTGAAAGACTTTGGAGTCCTTTTCACTAAGCAGTTTAATCCTGATTTTATGGTATTAGCGAATTATATATAGTTCTTTATCCTCCAGTGGGGGGATAGGTTCGTGAAACAGTATGTGAACTGTTTTTCTAAGATTGTTCAGCTTTCAACAAAGGTTGTGACTATTAGTAAGGTGAAGGAAAAAATATTTAAGGTGGGTATTCATTTTTATATCAGATAATAGGTTTTCTTACTGAAGAAATATTCTTTTTGATGCGTTGGATAGATTGTTGATGGTTGATCTTGACCTTACTCGAAATTCAGGGTTGACCGGAGTTCATTTTTCTCCAAGTGACAATTCTGTGAGTTCTTTTAATGGAAAGAAGAATTGTGATGAGTCCCATGGTGTTTCAATATAGTAGGAATTTTCCAGACCTCCAAAAGTTCTTGGATGATCCCCTTTGACTAGATTTGTATATAGAAAGTTTAGTAATTTGAGATGGAATTGCATTGAGGAACCCAAGATCTATAATTCATGTGTTTTCTTAGGCCACCTATAGTAGTTCTGTCATTTTATTTCTACTCAAAATAATATAACAGTCTCATATTCACCAAAAAATACTATAGTGAAATCATATTATTCAAAAAATAAGGGGTTTCAGCCAAATGCATTCATAATAAAGCTTCTTCATGCAGTATAAGAGTCTCCCAATGAAGTTGATGTGGGTCTACTAACTATGATATGTACCATCATTTTCGCTTCATCATTAGTGACAAATTTATTTAATATTGGTTCATTAGACTATTTTATATAAAACATTGTTGTGAATTTTCTGAATTTTCCTATAGGTAATTTTTCTTATGTGATGGATTTTACAACTCCCTTTAGAAATAAGAGAGAGTATGTTCTTTGTTGTCCTGCTTGTGTTTTATCTTTATAAATTATTGAGATTATCTGTAATTTTCTGGTTTTGAAAATGAATCCACTTGACATTGTTTTTGACATGGATTGATTGATTTTTTATAAGTCTTGGATTGACTATTACTTTCTTTGGGTCTCCTAAACTTCACTTGATGGGGTGTTCTTGGTATTTTGGGGAGCAAGAGACCTAATGTAAAGTAGATTCATACCATAATTTACAGAGTTGGGTAGGGTAATATTAGTACTTTCTTTTGACCAAGAGTGGAAATATTTGATAGATGGTCTCCCACAAGTTTTCATTGAGTTTTCTAATGCTTTTTCTTCTAGTTTATCTTGATTCCCTATGGTAATAGAGATAATGTTTTCTATTGATCTGGTACCTATTACTAAGTTAGTGTCTATTACTTCTTACCTTATAGAAAAAGTGAATCTAAAAGAGTTTAAATCTTCATTTTATGTTCTATTAGATAATGGTTTCCTAGGTTTGAGTGTTTCACCTTGGGAGGAAACTATTCTATTTTCCAATAATTTTTTTGGGATGCTTTACCTTTGAGGTTATTCTCAAAAAATCAATCTATTTATGGTGAAGAATAATTATCTCTTACCAAGAATTGATGATCTTTTTGACCAGCTGAAAGTGGTGAAGTGGTTCTCAAACATTGATCTTAAATATGGTTATCACTAGTTGAGAATAAAATAATCTGACATTTAAAATATATCTTTCTGAAGTAGGTATATCCATTTAGAGTTTCTTTTTATTCCATATGGTCTAACAAATTCTTCTATAGTTTTTACAGCTTTGATGAATATGATATTTCATGAGTTCCTTGACTTGTTCATGGTGGTATTTTTGGACGAAATCCTTATTTACTCTCAGAACTAGGAGGAACATGTGATTCATTTGAGAGTAGTTAGGGAAACCATGAGAAATCATCGAATTTACATGAAGATTTCAATATGTAATTTCTTTAGTTTGGAAGTGAAGTTATTGAAGCACATTATAGTGACCCCTCCTTTTCTTACATTACTATTACTTCATTATAAAGATAAAAAACATAATATAATTACACCATGAGGATCCATAGGTTTATTGTATTGGGAAATCTAAGACCAAAAATAACATTTAAAACATTAAACAAAAGCATTTATTTAATTCTATCTTCTCTAGATTCTTATTGAAACATGGCCTCTCCTTAGTACATGTAGTCACCTAAGGATATACATCAAAAAGGGGTGATCTAAAATCCCAGTAAGAGGGTAGATAAGAATAATATATCTTGTGGTGAGCATAATTATAACATCATCATAAAAATAATTAGAGGAAACTTTAATAAAATACTTTAAATATGGAAATGCATAAAATATGAAAAATCATGTATTAGTGGTTAACTACCACATATAGTTGTGAAAAAAGATATCATCTTTTTCACAGATCATTTCAATTTAACTCATAAGATTAATCATTTTACCCAATGCATTGGAGCTCTATATTATTTCGGGAGCACCCGTCACATCATAACATTATCATTATCATGCATGCCACATATATCAAAAATGAACATAAATAACCCATGTAAAAGAATGGGTTTCATATCATAAGAACACATTCATAAAAATTTGTGTCCCAAAATAAATAGGGAATATCATTCTTGACATACAACCATTAACCATGATTGAAGAGTAAAACAATAATCAAGAAGTAAAAAAGGGTGTGTTTATTTGATGGAAGAGTTCTTTTGGGAAACATTAGGTTTTTCATAAAATAAATTAGATAAAATTTATATCCTAGAAAAGGCAATATAATGATGAAAAAATTAATTTTATAGGGTAACCATAACCAAAAATGGAGTGAAAGAGGGATAACCCGAAAAAAGAAAGTTGGGTTCGAGAATTTCCCATTACCTTGTATCTGAACACTTTATTTACATTAAGGTCCTGTATAACTACATTAAAGTCATTAATTAACAATTCCATAACATTATAGACCTTAATATGTTTCATTATAGTTTCATTAAGTTTTTTTATGTTCCTTTGGATGAGTTATATAGTTTAAAACACTGTTTTAGAATGTTTATTTTTATGGATTTTTTGAACGATTCAATTGTATTCATGAATGGAAGTTCGTGTAGAACATGGATTACCTTCCAGAAGTGATATTTTATGTTATTAAAGATAATACATAATTTTAAATGATCTTATAATTAGTTATATTATATATCATGTGGATGAATAAATAGATTATAATTAAATGGTGATTGTTTAGGTAAATTTGGGTGGTTTTTCAACCACAACAAACTTGTTTTCTTTAATCATATAGTAATATGTAAATAAGTTAGATCAAGAACATTAAATAAGATATAATACATATAACATATTCTGGACCAACCATAAAAATGGTTTCATGACCAAATCTGAAGGTATTAAAGGAAATTGGAATCATGTTTGAAGGTGATAATTTAACACCTCTCAAACATTTTTTTCCATTCTAAAATAAAGAGAAGAGGATAAGGGGGTTGGATGATAAAATATCCCATTAGTATCATAACATTCCAATATATTTATGATACTAGAGTTACCATACCATGTGAATGAGGTTAGGTGGGAAGAGTGAAAGCGCGGACGATTGTCGCATATCGACCGTTCAAGGTTCCGATGCTCTGCTAATGTGTATAACAGCACTCGGGTCGAATCCTCAGTAGTGATAATTTTTAATAGTCTATTGTTTTTAATTGTTTGTATTTTGATTGGGGGTTTGTTTTTAGAGCATATAAAATAATTTATGGATGATTTTTGATTTAAAAAATTGATAAATATTAGAGTGAGTTCATTATTTGGGAGTTAAGCTTGTGATATCCTTGAGCTTTACTTTATATTTCATTTAAATTAACACCCACTTCAGAAGATAATGTTGGTTGGATTTCCTAAGTGTTAAGGATTTAATACAGGCCTTAAATTTAATTGGGGTTCTAATATAAATCATATCTTGTTGATCAAAGTGTATTTATGGTTCCAATAATCCATGAAAACAACACGTTAAACATAACAAGTCATTAATCTACGACATGTTAAGTCCAACATACACAATGTTAATTTGAAGAATATTAATCGATAAAATAATCTCAATTACTTAACATCACTAAATTTTGACTCACCCCAATAATAGATTTACTGAGCCAGTGATATTAATAGTAATATGGTTTATTATATTTGTGATGATGAATTACTAAGAGAATAAATATAAAGGGATAAGAAAGGAGTTGTGCATAGAACACACACACACAAATGATGATGAGAAATAAAAATAGAATTTTGATTGAATGAGGAAGAAAAATAAGGGAAGGGGTTTCAAATTTATTTCAAATATTTTAGTAGCTTTAATATTTAATAATAGAGGGTGGATAATTAAAATAGAATATGAAGAAGAAACATGCACTAAAACAGAATTAAAAAACAACACTTATGAGATTACAAATGAAGAAAAGCACAAAGGTAAATGAAATCTAAGAGAGGAGGAAGGGTATCTCAATTAAAATCTTGAGTATGGAAGGTCCTACAATGTCTTTGGAAAATATTTGGTTGGGGAAATGTGTGCTCATCTCTTCTGAAATTCCAACACTTTTGAAAGGAGAGGAGGAGATGTATTTATAGCCCAAGGTGGTGGACTGTTTGCATTCCAAAACTACCCCTCCACATGGCTCAATGATTTGGACATCCAGATTCTGACTCTAGAGATATATCCTTCTTAAAAGTTTTATATAATGATTTTGGATGACTACTCTAAAAATTTGGAGGCATTTAGACTTATGTAGAGAAAGTTATTGTCATTTTATTAAACAATGTTAATCTGTCCATTTCAATCCATACTTTTTAGAAGGCCACAATGTTAATGGGTTTGTCAATAAGAATATGCCTTAAAATCAGAAACCTTTCATCAACAAATTAGGATACCTATGGATCCTCTTTCACACTAAAAAATATCAGCTTGATTGGATTATTACATCATGGGATATGCCATGAATTGTGTCTGGATTTTAATTCCTATCCAGAATGGTGGACTAGACTTCAAAGCCTCAGTTGGGCACCTTGTTCGTGTAGTTGGGCCTTAAAATTTTTATCTATGATGATTTTGGATTATCATGAACATATGGTGGAGTTTCATATAATTTGGTCATTATGATTTAGACCAGTAACTCAATCATCATGGATGGTCTAGTTTTTTCACATATTTTTGGGGTCTTCT
This sequence comes from Viscum album, assembly GCA_963277665.1. Taxonomy (NCBI): domain Eukaryota; kingdom Viridiplantae; phylum Streptophyta; class Magnoliopsida; order Santalales; family Viscaceae; genus Viscum; species Viscum album. The sequence goes on along the minus strand of OY728142.1, from coordinate 684,844,323 downwards.
TGTGCGGACTATATGACCCTCCAAATGGAAGATTTGGCCAAATGTTCCTTCTAATGAAATGTTTTAATTTGATTAAGGAATGCTCAAAAACAATAATCACACAATTTTTATTAGTAGGGTGATATTTATAAATAAGAAAGTAAAATGACTCAATTGGACTACTTCTAAAAATGCTCAAAAATTATATTTGGTATTAAAACATTAATATTTCACACAAATTATGCAAATTTCATATAAAATAATTAAAGGGAGTATATAAAAATTAATTAAAATATTTATAACATCAAATCCCCCATACTTAGTCTAGTTAATGTCCTCATGTGCAACAAATATAAAAACATAACAAAATAATTTTCACTCACCAACAAATATTAAAATTTTGTTTTCCCCAATCAGGGGAGGTTTAGACAATTTAACTCATCCATATTGAATTACACCACAATTTCATATATAAAAAATGTTTCAAAAACACTTTATTTGTGCATGTTGAAATTTATAAATGGAAATGGATGGCACAGAAAACTTACGCCTCTAAAGATGATAAAATTAATTTATAGAGCTTCACTCATTCACCAACCCAAAGTGAAAATCATAGAGTTTGTAAGAGATCTCAGATTCCATTACCTATCCCAAAGTGCACAAGAATAAAGAGGTCTTTTTATGGGGTTTTTCTATGGATATGGGATGGTAGGAAGATGATATCCAATAGATAGGAAAAGGGGGATAAAACACCAACATGGAAAAAGAAATGCACATTTTTTTAAATGATACTTGAAAGGAAATGGAAACACATATTTATGAGGGAATGAAAATGTGAAATAAGAAACAAAAGATGAAGGGAATTTTAAGTGGATTATAAGATGAAATATTTACAAACCATGAAACTTCTCCCAATGGCATAAGTGTTCAATTTATTTTTCATTTTTTGAAAGTTGAACTTGAAATAGATCTCACACTCGTCTCCAAACCCATGATTATTCTCCTCATGACACTAATTGTAATAGTTATAACAAGATCAAATGTTGAGGAAGAGTGATATTTTACCCACCCAAGACAAAATCCATTCTTTTTTTATTTTTTTTATTTTTTTGAACACTTGTCAATAACATTTACAAAATTACATAAATGAAAGTACATTACATTCCCCAATACTCACTGAATGAAAACCTCTCCCCCACACTGAAATGGATGCTTGAACTTAAGCATATGATAACATGGTGAAATCAACAAAGGGTACCCAAAATAAAATCCATTCCCCGGCACTTAAATTTCAATAAATTATGCAATGACAATACATGTTGATATTGGGTGTGAAAAGGTATTGGGCTTGTAATGTGGCTATCAATAAAAGGTTTCTATAGGCTCTAAGGGGCTATAAAAAGGAGTATTAATGTAAGGGAAATGAGAGGCTGTTTGGATATTGTGATTCTCATGTGGTTCAGAAAATTCCTCTATCATATTAATGCACACTAAAGTAAGAAATTCAGCTCAAAGGTCTACAAACCCAAGACTCACAAATGGCGGTGAAAAACACACATTTTCAAAAGATGACCATAGGTGGCCTTGGAATGAAATAAAATGGTGTTCCTCACAGGTGGAGAAAATCAGTTTCCAAATCAGAAACTGAGCATTCAATTTTTTTTGGGGGTTTGACATAATGTTCTTTATCCAAATATATGATGAAAACACAATATTTTTTAGATGAAACCATGTCTTTTGACTCCCCAATATGGTTGGACAAAATTTCAAAAATAGATGGTGAGTAAGTATGAATCATTTGGTTTTTGTAATGATTTTTTTTTTTATTTTTAGGTTGTTTTTTTAGTTATTTATAAAGACGCACCCACACAAAAGGGAAAGAGTAAATAAAAAAGTTTGATGAGGAAAGTTGTAAAAAGTGAGAATGAGGGAGGAATAAGAGAGAGAGAGAGAGAGAGAGGGAGAGAAGGAGTTAAAGGGAAAGAGGTGCCCCTTATTTTGTATTTGGTGGGTTTCCATCTCCATCCAGTGGGGGTTCAACTTCCGAAGTTGGTGATCCGATAGAAGTCGATGTGATTCCAGGATTGTGTGTCCTCTTATGGTGATGCTTTAACTGATTTTGATTAACTATGAATGTCCTTTCTGAAGATGGGTCTTGGAATTTCACTACACCAAATGGGTAAACATTAGTAATAACAAAAGGACCTTCCCAATGAGAATTAATCTTACATAGGTGAAGCCGAAGTTGAGAATTGAAGAGCATTACCATTTCACCTTCATGAAATACTTTTATCAGGATGTGTTTATCATGGAGTGCCTTGTATTTTTCGTTGTAGAGATTATAATTCTAATAAGAATCAAGTCGAAGATTCTCCAGTTCAGCCAATTGCAACAATCTTTCTTCACCAGGATTTTCACAATCAATGTTATAGGTTTTCACATGCCAAAAAGACTTATGTTGGATTTCAACTGGTAAATGACATGATTTGACAAATACTATCATAAATGGAGACATCCCAATGGGTTTTTTATTATAAGTTTGATAATCCCAAAGTTCTTCACCAAGTCTTTCAGGCCCGTCATTTCTGGTGGGTTTTACAATTCTCTTAAGAACTCTCTTCACTTCTCTATTAGAAAGTTCAACCATGATATTTTTTTGGGGTGATATGAAATTGATGTTTTATGTAAAACACTATTATTTTTGAAAAAATATTACACGGTTCTATTAAAAAAATGGGTTCCTAAGTAACTTATCATGGCACGTGGTTTTCCAAATTTATGGAATATGTGTGTCTTTAAGAACTCACTAACAGTATGTGAAACAACCTTTCTAGTGGGTTTGGCCTCAACCCACCTAAAAACATAATCAACCATCAAGAGAATGTATGAGAATACAATGGAAGGGGGTAATGGTCCCATTAAATCGATTCCCCAAACATTGAAGATCTCATAGAAAATTAAAGACTTTTGGGGCATTTCATTTCTCTTTGAAATTTTGAAAAAGTTTTGTCCAGTGGGGAATGATTAAAAGAAATCATGTGAGTCCTTGAAGGGTGAAGACCAGAAGAATCTATAGTCTTTGACCTTTTGGGAGGTCTGTTGTGGTCCAAAGTGGCCACCACCAGGCATTGAGTGACATAATTCCATGATGGAAGAATGTTCATTTTTAGCAACACATCTCCTAATTACTATGTCTTTCCCACTTTTCCAAAGTTTATTTTCATCCCAAAAATAGTATTTTGAATCACTTTTCAACTGCATTTTTTGTTATTTTAAATAATTTCTAGGAAAAACACCATAAAACAAGTAATTTACAATTAGGACATTCCATGGAATTTTTGGAGTAAGAGATGAATGGTGCTCAGTTGGAAATTCTGGATCAATTATTTCAGAATGAAAAGAATTAGAAATTCTACTCAGGTGATCAGCCACATGGTTTTCTTTTTTTGGTCTATCTTTGATTTCAAGGTCAAACTTTTGTGCAATTAGGATCCATATTATTATCCTCATTTTGGAATCAATTTTCTTGATTAAGAACATTATAGAAGAATAGTCTGTGAAGATGATGATTTTCGCACCTAAGATATAGGGCATGAATTTATCTATGGAAAAAACGACTGCTAAAAGTTCATTTTCAGTGACAGTGTAGTGATATTGAGTTTCATCCAATTTTTTTAGGCATAATAGATGGCATGAGAAATTTTTCACTTCTTTGGCCCATAAATGCCCCAATGGCTCTATCAGAAGCATCACACATCCACTCAAAGGGTAAGGACCAATCCGTGGGTTGGATTATCATAGAAAATGTAAGAGAAGTTTTGATATCAATGAAGGATATATTGAAAACCTAGTCAAAATAGAAAGTGACATCATTTTTGAGCAACTGAGTGAGTGGGAGGGAAATCCTACTGATGTTATGGATGAATCACCGATAGAAATCAGCATGACCAAAAAATGAATGAATGGATCAAACATAAGTGGGTTTAGGAAGTGATTGGATCACTTCAATTTTCGAAGGATCAAATCCAATACCCTCTTTTGAAATTATGTTCCCTAGAAAAATTCCATTTGTAGCTATGATATGAAATTTTTAAAAATTTAACACATGGTTACACTTGACATGCTTTTGAAGGACTGAAGAGAGTAAATTCAAGCAAGATTCAAATGACTCACCATAAATGTTAAAGTCATCCAAGAAGACTTCCAGGCGGGGTTCAATGAATTTAGAAATGATACAAATAATACACCTCTAGAATGCTACAAAATAACTTAAAAGGCCAAAAGGCATTCTTTTATATACATATGTTCCAAAGGGGCATGTGAAAGTAGTCTTTGTTTGGTCCTAAGCTATGATTGGGATTTTTAAGTAACCCGTGTATCCATCAAGAAAGCAATAATGTGATTTTCTGGCTAATATTTCTAGCATTTGTTCAAGGAGTGTAAGCTGGTAGTGATTTTTCCGTGTTCCAAGATTGAATTTTCAGTAATCAATGCACACATGCCATTGGTTCTTCACTCGAGTTGTGACTACCTCTCCATGTTCATTTGTGACAAAAGTTATCCCACCTTTCTTAGGTATAACCTGAATTGGACTAACCCATTCACTATCGAAAATTGGGTAGATAATACCATCTCAAAGAAGCTTGGTGATATCTTCCCTAATTACTACAAGTATGAGTGGATTGAGTCTTCTTTGTGGTTGTCTAATTGATTTGGATAATGCCTCAAGATGGATGTGATGCATTCAAAGAGTAGGGTTTATTTATGGTATGTCATCTAGGGTCCAACCTAAGGACTTTTTGTTTTCCTATAACACCTGAACAAATTTGGACTACTCAGTTTCGGTAAGTGAAGTGGAGATAATGACAGGATAAGAGTGACCATAGAAAAGGAATGCATATTTTAGGTGTTTAGGAAGAGATTTCAGATCAATCTCATCTTTAATTTTTTTTCAAACAACTCAAGAATAGAGGAAGTCACTTGAATTGCTTCAAATTCATTTTACTTAATACTTTCCAAGGTGGAGCAGCAGAAATTAGAATTGTAGTGGGATTCAAGATATTTTTCAAGTTCCTCTAGATTGATGGAGTCTATGAATTAGAGGTCCACATCAACATCAAAAATTATAACATGGTTAATCATTGTACAGATTTCACAAGATCCTATCTCTTCAAAAAAGGATGAACATGATGGAATGGGGTTCAATTAACTCTATTAAGTTTCCTCAAAAGCTTGGATTGAGAATGCAGATAGGTCCTTAGATGGGTATCGCATGGCTTGGAAAATGTTGAACTTGACCAGTTGGTCACCAAATTCCATGGATAAGATGCCTGAATAGACATCAATATTGGTTCTATTAGTCATGAGTAATGGTCTTCCGAGAATTATGGGAGATCGAGAATAGGTCGTCTCGCCTTCCATGTCAGGGACATAGAAATCGGCTGGGAAGATAAGATCATTAACCCTAACAAGGACAACCTCAATTATACTCTCAAGACTAGATGTTCTTTAATTGGCCAATTCAATGACAACACCCATTGGATGTAAGGGACCTAGACTAAGGTTGGAGAATATGGATTTGGGCATGACATTAATTGAGGCTCTTAGGTCTATGAGTTCATCATCAAAGTTGGAACTTCCAATTTGGCACGGAACTGTAATGGTCCCTAGATATTTACACTTTATGTGAATAGATTGTTGGGTGGAAACATTTTCGAAGGTCCAAAGTTGCCTCTTATGGGTTCACAATTCCTTAAGAAACTTGGCATACTTAGGGATTTGTTTTATGGAATCTAAGAGGGTTATGTTTACTTCAGTATGTCTAAACATGTCAATCATTTCAAGATCGGGTTCAAATGACTTATATGTCGTAGAAACATCTTGAGAAAAAAAAAATATATTCCTAAGTGGAATAGAAGGAGGTGAGGGAATGGCTTCAGGTTCCTTTTCATATTTCTTTTTCTTTTCTTTTTATTGGTCTAAATTCAAAGGAGGGTTGGAGTACTTATCATGAGGCATATAAATTTTCTTTCCCAATATAAGTTCAATTTCATTTACATTATCATTTGCGATGGGTAATGGTTGAGCTGGGAGTTGGGAATAATTGGATGGTTTCTTCTGACAAAGGTGGGATGCAAGTTGACCGATTTGGGTTTCAATGTTTTTAAGGTTGGAATGAGTGAAAGAGGTAAGATATTTCAATGCACATTCCCATGGTTTCTTGGAAGAATAGGCTTGTCCCGGATTGGGATTTCCTTGATTATGGTTCTGTGGGAAGCGATTGTATTGGTTTGGGAATTGGGAAGGTTCACTAGGATAGTGGAAGCCTAGAGAAGTAGGCGGATGATTTCTACATTGGTGTTGAGGAACAAAAGGATATGGTTGTTGGAAGTTACCAACACCTTGACCATATTTAAATTGGTTTGGGTTTTGAGGATGGAGTTGAGTGGGATGAGTACGAGATTACCATACATCATGCCTTGGTTAAAGGAAGAAGAGAAGGGCTCATAGTGAGGTTGGTTGAAGTTTCTATCAAACTGACCTGATAGTTGAGGGTTGGTGTTCTACTGAGCATAGGCTGCATTGATCTCCATTAGTCCAGATGAATCAGAGGGATCATCTTAAATTTGTTGACATGTGTCAGTTGGATGAAATGAGGAGTTGCAGATTCCATAATTCATGATAAGTATATGGAATAAGATTGTGGAGAAGATGAGTTTGGGGCTTTAGATGCCACAACTATTTGTTGTACAATACATGTAAGTTCACTCATCCACTATGTCATCTTGTTCGGCTCTATGGATTGATTCTCTTGGACTTTTTTGACTTGAGAATGTGCTTGAGTATGGAATTGTTGTGTGTTTCCAACCATGTTACTTATGATATCTCTTGTAGCTGCATGAGTTTTATCAACAAGAGAACCGCCACTTGCAGCATCAATGAGGGTTCCCTCCATAGAAAATAAACCCTCATAGAATTATTGGATCAAGAGTTGGTCAGGGATTTAGTGGTGTGGGAAGGTTTTCACAAGATTTTTGAACATCTCCCAGTACTAATGGAGTGATTCATTTAGGAACTGACGGATACCACTTATTTCCTTTCGGATAAAAGCTATATGAGAAGCAGGAAATAAATTTTCTAAGAAAAGTCACTTCATGTCATTCCATGTGGTTATGAAACCAGGAGGGAGGTAGTAGAGAAATGACCTGACAGAGTCATCTTGGGAGAAAGGGAATGCTCGTAGTTTGATTTGTTCCTCAGAAACCCCTTGAGGCTTCATTGTAGAGAACACCACGTGGAACTCTTTAAGGTGTAGATTTAGATCCTCACCGGCTAGCATGTGGAAATGAGGTAGAAGATGAATCAAACCTAATTTGAGTTTGAAGTAAACCTATATGTTTGGATATTGAATACCAAGAGGTTGGTAATTCATATAAGTGGTAGCAAGTTCTTTTAAGTGTTTTTCCCAATTATTGTCCATATCTAATTCAATTGGTTGTACAAGGACATGTTCTTGAATTATTTGATTATCCCTAATGTTCCTCCTATGTTAGAAAAGTGTTTTCTAAATTTCAGGGTCAAAAAAAATCCGAGGGATTGTTTGGGAGGCTATGGGGCATTCAAGTAGATTTTGGAAGAAAGAGGAAGATGGGTTTTTCTTTGTGTTTTTTATTTCTGTTTATGATTTTTATGGGAAGGTAGGTTTTTATTTGTGTTTTTTTATTTTTTTAAATTTAGGTTTTTAGGTTTTTTACAATAAAAAAAACTAACGACTACTTAATAGAACCATCCCTAGAAATGATTCCATTTGAAAGCATGGCCAATTTTCGCCTATCGACCATTCAAGGTTCCGATGCTCTGCTAATGTGTATAGAATCACTTGGGTCGAACCCTCAACGATGATACTTTTTAATAGTCAATTGTTTTTAGTTGATTGTATTTTGATTGGGGTTTGTTTTCAGAGAATATGAAATAATTTATGGATGATGTTTGATTTAACAAATTGATAAAGATTGGGGTAAGTTCATTATTATGGAGTTAAGTTGGTGATATCATTGAGCTTTGCTTTATATTTCATTTAAATCAACACCCACTTCACATGATAACATTGAATGAAATTCCTAAGTGTTAAGGATTAATATAAGACTTAACATAAAATATTATTCTAATATAAATCATATATTGTTTATGGTAGTTTACTTATGGTTCTAATAATCAATGAAAATCACACATTAAACATAACAAGTCATTAATCCATAACATGTTAAGTTCAACATACACAATGTTAATATGAAGAATATTGATCGAGAAAATACTCTCAATCACATAACATTCCAACATTAAGCCTCACAAAAATAATAGATTTACTCAGAAATTGATATTAATAGTAATATGGTTTATTATATTAATGATTATGAAATAATAAGAGAAGAAGAAGAAAGGGATCAAAAAGGAGTTGTGCGTCGAACATACACACACAAACGATGATGAAAATTAAAAATAGAACTTCAATTGAATGAGGAAGCAAAATAAGGGAAGGGGTTTCAACATGATTTCAAATATTTGAAGAGAATTAATATTTATGAATAAATGGGGGATGATTAAAACAGAATATGATGAAGAAACTTTCAAAAAAATAGAATTACAAAAACAAAGCTTATGAGATTACAAATGAAGAAAAGCACGAAGGTAAATGAAATAAAAGAGAAGAGGAAGGTTATATCAAGTGAAAAATTGAGTATGGAAGGTCCTCCCAAGAATTTTTAAAAGCTTTGTTCGTGCCAATTTGTGCTCCTCTCTTCTGAAATGCCAACCCTTTTGAAAGGAGAGGAGGGGATGTATTTATGGCCCAAGGTGGTGGACTTTTTTAATTCCAAAAATACTCCTCCACTTGTCACAAATATTTGGACATCCAGACAGATGAATCTTGTGATATATCCTTCTTCAAAGTTGTATATAATAATGTTTTCAGACTAATATCAACATTTTGAGTCATTTGGACTAATGGAGAAAAATTAATGGTCGTTTGATTAAACAAGGTTAATGTGTCCATTTCAATCCATAGGTTTTAGAAGGACACAATTTGAATGGGTTTATCAATAGGAATATTCCTTAAAATAGGAACACTTTATTCAACAACATCAGTCACATATATCTCCTATTTCAGACTGAAAAATCTCAGCTTGATTGGATGATTACAACACGAGCTATGTCATAAATAGTGTCCTGATTTTAATTCCCAGACAGAATGGTGGACTAGATTTCAAATCCTTAGTTGGGCCACTTTTTAGAATAGTTGGCCCTTTAAATTTTTATAAGTGATGATTTTGGATAATAAAGAACATATGGTGGAGTTTCATAAAATTTGGGCTTCTTTATTTAGACTATTAACTAAATCATCATGGATTTTCCAGTTTCTTCAAAGATTCATTGGGTCTTCTTGTGTGGACTATATGACACTACAAATGGACGATTTGGACAAATGTACCTTATAATGAAATGTTTTAATTTCTGTAAGGAATACTACAAAAAAGGAATCACGGAATTTGGATCTATTGGGAGATATTTGTAAAAAAATAGTAAACTGACTTCATTGGATTACATCTAAAAAAGCAGAAAAATTATATTTAGTATTAAAACATTAATATTTCAGAAAAATTATGCACACTTCATATAAAATCAGTAAAGGGAGTATATAATAAGTCATGAAAATATTATTAACATATGATAGATTAAGAATATAACTTGAAATTGAATGAAAATTAAAAGGAAATATGGGAGAGAAATTACCCCTAGAATCCTCCTCTTGAGATCCTCCTTTAGGGACCTAGGTTATGTCTTTTTATGAGACCAAAAGCTCTTGGGTAGGGGGGAGGGGCTAGGGAAAATTCATGGGAAGATTTTAGATAAAGATTGAAGCTTGAGAGGTGTGATGAAATGAGGGTGTGAAGGGTGGTATTTATAGTAGAGGGGAGAGGGGATTTCTCAATATTATATTCATTAATTTATTATTTCTCTACAAGACAAGGAATAATGCGTCTTCTTTGACCAATAATAGTAATTGTATCATGTGAATCCAAAACAATTGGCCTTACATCAGCAGAACATCATACATGGCTCTATAATTAGTGTATTTAGCTCATTTTGTGAATTATGGTATTTTACTATTTATAAAATATTCAAGTATTTCAAACAAATCCCAAAAATTCACCATACCCTTTTTTAACATGTAGAATCCAAAAATGAGGTCCATTTTTCGATTTTTTTTCTAAATATGATTAATTTAATTTTTTATTAAAATCATAATTTATTTGGAAAATACAATTTTTAAAACATTTGTTTACTTATTACAAAACATATGCACATCATGCTTTCACTTAAATCCTACATATATACTAACATATGTGAGGATACAATTAATAAGGGTGTATGAATATTCATGAGGGTAGGTTAATATTCACCACAAATTATGTTTGTTCTATTAGACTCCAAAAATCACCCTGAATGCAACCATGTAAGTCAGATTTTCAAAATTCAAAATACAGAAGTGGAAAATTTATGTTTAGTGGTTACATGGTATTTAGTATAATTATATGTCATTGTGCATCATAATGTGATTATTCTATAAGGAATAATTATAATAAGGTAATTACATTGATAAAACCTTGGGTCATTACATTCTTCCTCCTTATGATATTTTTCCCTCGAAATTTCGTTTTTCATAAACAGGTGATGGTACTTCTCCTTAATCGCCTCTTCTGGTTCGCAAGTAACTTCTTCAAACTTATGGTTCCTCCACAACACTTTTACAAGGTGGGTTGTCTTTTTACATAGAACCTTATCTCTCTCATCTATAATCTCTACTAGATTCTCCTCACAAGAGAGATAATCTTCCATCTGCACCACCACTAAGTTCAGTACATGTGAGGGATCAGGTATGTACTTCCTCAAGAGTGATATGTGAAACACATTATGGATTGGATCTATATTTGATGGAAGTTAAAGATGATAAGCCATGAATCCTATGCATTAATGGATCTCAAAGGGTCCAATGTACCTTGGGCTTAACTTCCCTTTCATTCCAAACCACATGACTGTCTTCCATGGTGATATTCGAAAGAAGACTTTATCTCCAAAGTCGAACTCCAATTCCCTTCAACTATTGTCAGCATAACTCTTTTGCTGACTCTAAGAATCGTTGATGTGTTTCTGGATGACTTGAACATTCTCTATAATATCCTGCCCAAGATTGGGTCGAAGTAGTTTTCTTTCCCAAACATCATCCCAAAAGGATGGAGTTCTACATCACCTTCCATACAAAGCTTCATATGGAGCCATCTGAATACTCGAGTTCAAGATATTTTTGTATCATAACTCAACCAATGAGATATGTTGATCCCATCCACCTTGGAATTCTAAATAGCAATCTCTTTATCATATCTTCAGGAATTTTAATAGTCCTTTTAGATTGGCCATTAGTTTTGGGGTGATAGGTCGTGCTAAAATTTAATTCAGTACTCAAAGCATATTGAAGGCTCCTCTAGAATTTAGACTTGAACCTTGGATTAGGGTCAGAGAAAATCGAGAGTGGAATTCCATACAGTCTCAAAACTTCCTACACATATATATTTTCATGTTTTTAAAGAGGGAGGTCTTTTTGAATAGCAATAAAATGGGTAGTCTTGGTGAGTCGGTCAACCATAACCCATATTGCATTATTTTCTTTCGATGTCTTCAGGAGACTCGTGACAAAGTCTATAGTAACACTCTCCCATTTCCACATGGGTATAGGCAATATCTACATAAACCCTTTGTACTTTTTTTGCTCTGCTTTAACTTTCTAACATACCATGCACCTTGAGATATATTCTGTAATCTCCTTTTTCATGTTATCCCACCAGAAGTGTTCACAGAGATCACAATACATCTTGGTGCCACCAGGATGAATAGAGAAAGTTGAGATATGTACATTTTTCAATAAATCCATCTTTATCCTTGCTGATGAAGGCACACTAAGATGAATTCCAAACCAAATCACACCTTCATCATCAATATGGAGCTCCTATAACATCCCTTCATTTATTGCATTCACCCTCTTTTGTAACTCCAGATAACCCCTTTATGCCTCCTTAATCTTCACTTGGATAAATTTTTGCACAATAATTTGTGAAAGGTAAGATGTATCTCATTCCCTTATGAATTCAAAATTCATCCTTTGAATTTCCAAGAAGATAGGGTCTTTTTAAATCCACAATATGGATAGAGTAATAAGTTCTTTTCTACTAAGAGAATCAGCTACCTTGTTTGCCTTTCCATGATGATAGTGAATAGATAAATCGTAATCTTTGATTAGCTCTAACCATCTTATTTGATCCATGTTGAGCTCCTTTTATGTGAATATATACATTAGGCCTTTTTGGTCAGTGTATACGTCACACTTCTCACCATAAATGTAGTTCCATCATATTTTCAAGGAAAAATTCATGGCTACCAGCTCTAGATCATGCGTCGGGTAGTTCTTATCATGGATCTTCAACTTTCATGACGCATAGGCTAAAACATTATCATTTTTCATGAGTACCAAAACCAAGACTTTCATTGAAGCATTGCTGTATATCACAAACCATTCACCACTTCAGTAATGTGAGTAAAAGTGCAGTGATTATCCTTCTTTTTAGCTCCATGAAGCTTCCCTCACATTCTTCTGTCCATACATACTTTACCACTTTCCTTGTTAACTTAGTTAGCGGGCTTGAAAATCATGATAAATTTATCACAAAATGTCAGTAGTACCCATCTAGTCTAAGAAAACTACGGATTTCTGTGACAGTAAAGGGCCTGGGCCATTCCTCAATCACCTTTTTTTAGGGGTCCAAAAAAATTCTCTCACTTGTGATCACATATCCCAAGAATGTGACTTGCTTCATCCAAAATTTACACTTTATGAACTTGGTGTAAAACTTATCCATTCTCAATGTCACCAGAAAAATGTATTAGATTTTCTTCATGTTCCACCTTACTCTAGGATTATATGATAATACATCAATAAACACTACCACAAATTTTTCAAGGTAATGTCTAAAGACTCTATTCATCAAATCCATGAAAATTTTATTGGAATTAGTAATTCCAAAGGGCATCACTAGAAACTCATAGTGCCCATACCTTGTACGGAAGGCAGTCTTCTGAATATCTTCCTTCTTCACCTTTAGCTGATGATATCCTGAATGAAGATCCACCTTTGAGAAGTATTGAACTAATCTTAACTAATCAAACAATTCATCAATCCTTAGAAGAAGATACTTGTTCTTTATGGTGATCTTCTTGAGTTACCAATAATCGATACACAGTATCATTGTTCCATCCTTCTTCTTCAAAAAGAGCACTGGTGAAACCCAAGGCGATGCAATAGGGAGTATGAACCCTTAGTCCAAATGCTCTTGAATCTGCTTATTTAACTCCTCTAGTTCGATATGAGCCATCCAATAGGGATACATTTAGATAGGAGTAGATCTGGGTATGAGTTATATTGATAACTCTACCTCATGATCCGGGGGAATTTCGGGTAACTCTTCATAAAATACATCATCGTATTCCCTCAAAATGGGAATTTCCTCAAGGTTGGAACATTCCTTTGACTCAACCATTTGGGAGAGGTATGCATATTCAAAAAGAATCAACACCCAAACCGTTAAAGGATTTTTCAAAGAAGAAACCCGGTCTTCCTTGAATTTTTGGAGGATCATGGGATGGTTCTAAATAAAAAAATATATTTCCTTTTCTTGATAGTTGATACATGCTCAATATAATGAGAGAAAATCCATTCTCATTATAGCATCGAATTCTACCAAGAGAAGTATTACGAGGTTCACTGGAAGAATCTTCCCATATACACCAACAAGAGGAGAGTAAAACACCTGGGTTGCAATTATTGCACCACTTGGTGTTTTTACAGATATCTCTACATTAAGGTTTTGGGTCATCGATTCTATAGTTCTTCAAAACATACAAGATATAAAGGAATGCGTAGAACCAGAATCAAATATTACTTTTTCCATTCTTGAGTGAATATGAAGTATACCTTGTATGACTTTATTATCTTTCTATAATTCCACAGTAGATATGGCTTAATCCTTCCATTGTTCCTTTGGATTTGGTTGCTGCTGATGCTGATTACCCTCTAGGACTCGAGGTTTAGTGTACTAGATTGTATAGTTCCCTTTCTCCCTACAGTTGTAGCATTAAACCATGTGTGTTTCTCTCCTTTATTCTACTACATTATCCTTCCTTCCAATGTCTTTTCAACACTCTTCAGCATGGTGTCATTATTTCCCACATATTAAGCATTTCTCCATCCCTTTGAGGCAGTTCCCATGATGCAACTTCCCACATTTTTGGCATGTGGGTCTTTGGGTTTTCTTCCCACATTTATCATTAGATCCTTTGGCTCAAAACTCTATCTTTTGTTTATTATCACCATAGCCATGGGACCATTCTTCAAAATCCATCTCCACATTGAGAGCTCATCGAACAACTTCTTGATAACTCCCAAAATCTCAATTTGTAAGATCCTTTCGAAGGTGAGGTTTTAATTCACTAAAGAATCTATCTATTTTTCTATCATTGTTGATAAAAAAACAAAAGTGTACCTTGCAAGCCTTGTGAAATTCACTTCGTAGGCTGTGATAGATTATCCTTTTTATTTCTTGATCTTTAGGAATTATCTCTCATTATTCATACGAAGAGTTCATAGGAAATACTTATTAAGAAACATTATCTTAAATTCTTGCAACTCCATATCATCAATTTCCTCCCTTGGCTTGGTGTTGTTAATCAAATCCCAACATTGATCGGCCTCTCCATTTAGACAATAAATGGCTAGAGTAACATTCTCTATCTTAGAAAAATGGAGAATAGAAAAGATCTTCTCTATAGAGTTGACCCACTGTACCACAACTAGTGGATCAAGAAGATTCACCAAACGTCGATGGTAGTTGGAATATAAATAATTTGATATCCACTTGAATCCTATTTGGTGAAGGAGAATGTTCTCCAATATTCTGTTTATTTTTCATATTCTGATATAGTTGGGTAAGAATCTCCATAATGTTTTGAACTCCACCTCATAAATCATTGGGTATGTCATTCGGGAAATCGTTGCATTGGCCCTCGCACGAGTTTTTGGCTTAGTTCCTCCTAGTTCCTACAATTTTCTAAAATAGAAAAGGTTAGAACAAAACATAATTCAACAAGTCATGAATAGATAACTTAATAATTTTTAAATATTACACTAAAATAATGACTTGTGGGATCCCTATGTAAATTTTCTTATGTGCATATTTGTACTTAGTCTCATACTTGAGGTATTATATAGGGTTTACTAATCCTAATTCCCAAATTAAATAAACCTCCCTCTGATACCAACTATAGTGACCCCTACTTTTCTTAAATTACTACTACATCATTATAAAGATAAACAAAATGATAATAATACACCACGAGGATCTAGAGGTTTAGTGTCTTAGGAAAACTAGGACCAAACATAACATTTACAACATTAAACATAAAAATTTATTTAATTCCTCCTTCTCTAGCTTCTTATTGGCACATGACCTTTCCTTAGTACATATAGTCACCTGAGGATATACATCAAAAAGGGGTGAGCTAAAGTCATAGAAAGAGGGTAGATAAGAAAAATATAGCATGGGGTGAGCATAATCATAACATCATCATAAAAATCATGAGAGGAAACTTTAATAAATGACTTGAAATGTGGAAATGCATAAAAAATGAAACATCATGTCATAATGGTTAACTACCACACATAATTGTGACCAAAGATAAAATCTTGTTCACAGATAATTTTAATTTAACTCATGAAATTCCTCACTTTACCCAATTCATTATAGCGCTGTATAATTCTGAGCACACCTGTCACATTCAAACATTCATATTGCGCTATATAATTTCGGGCGCACCCGCCACATCATAACATTGTCATTATCATGCATGCCACATATTTCAAAAATGAACATAACTAACCGATTGAACAGAATTGGTTTCATCTCATAAGAAAACATTCATAAACATTGGGTTACCAAAAGAAATATGTAATTTCATTCTTGATATAAAACCATTAACCATGAGTGGAGAGTAAAACAATAACCAAAAACTAAAAAGGGTGTGTTTATTTGACAGAAGAGTTGTTTTGGAAGACATTAGGTTTTTCATAAAATCAATTAGGTAAAATTTATATCCTATAAAAGGTAAGATAATGATGAAAAAATTAATTATATTGAGTAACCATAACCAAAAATGGAGTGAAAGAGGGATAACCCGAAGAAAGAATGTTGGGTTTGAGAATTTCCCCTTACCTTGTATCTGAACACTTTCTTTGATTTAAGGTCCTATATAACCACATTAGAATTATTAATAAACAATTAAATAACATTTTTTACCTGAATATGGTTCATTATAGTTTCATTAAGTTATTCAATGTTCCTTAGGATGAGTTATATAGTTTAAAACATTGTTTGGAATGTTCATTTTTATGGTTTTTTGAACGATTCACTTGTATTCATGAATGGGTGTTCATGTAGAACATGGATAAATATACACAACTGAAATTTCATGTTATTAAAGATATTACAAAAATTTTAATGATCTTATAATGAGTTATATTATATACCATGTGGATGAATAATTAGATAATAATTAAACGATGATTGTTTGGGTTAATTTGGGAGGTTTTTCAACAACAATGAACTTGATTTGTTTAATAATTTATTAATATGTACAAAAGTTAGATCCATAACATGAAATAAGTTATAATACATATAACATATTTGGGTATATCCATAAAAATGGTTTCATGACCTGATCTAAAGTCGGTTAAGAAAATTGTAATCATGTCGTTCTTGAAGGTGATAATTTAACACCTCACGAAAAACGTTTTCCTTTCTAAAATAAAGAGAAGTGGAGAAGGGGGTTGGATGATATAATATCACATTAGTATCATAACATTACAATATATTTATGATACTATAGTTACCATACCATGTGGATTAGGTTAGGTGGGAAGATATTATGAATAGTACTTGAAATTGAAAAGAAATTAAAGGAATAGAGGGAGAGAAATTACCTCTAGAATCCTCCTTTTGAGATCCTCTTTAACGGACCAAGTCTTGGTCTTTTGATTAGACCAAAATCTCTTGTACATGAGGGAGGGTCTAGGGAAGATTCTTGGGCAGAGTATAGACAAGGCTTGAAGCTTCAGAGTTTTGGGGAAATGAGGGTGTGATGGGTGGTATTTATAGTGGAGGAGAGATGGGATTTCTCAATATTATATTCATTAATTTATTATTTATCCACAAGACAAGGAATAATGATTATTCCATGACCAAGAATAGTAATTTTATCATGTAAATCAGAACCAATTTGTCTCACATCATAATAACATCATACATGACTGTATAATTAGTGTACATAGCTTATTTTGTAAATTATGGTGTTTTACTATTCATAAAAAAATCAAGTATTTCAGAAAATTCCCAAATAATTACACTGACAATTTTTCAATGTGTAGAATCCAAAATTGAAGTCCATTTTTCAAGGACTAAGTTTACTATAAATGTTTTTGTATATATCGGCATCGTACACAAAAACTTGATGAGACCACCATAAACCAAGGTAACAACTGCCATCGTTGACCTATGATTGACAACAATCGTCACACAACTTTTCCTTAATGATTTCAGACATATCATGAGTACGTGGATTGGTTATGTAAATTTCATTACAAGATAAGTGGGAATACACCCTATAGATCGTTACTAACACTTTAAATCACAAATCCAAAGTAACAACACCCTACAAGGGGTCTATTAATGAGAACCTTGTGCACTATAAATTTACTAGGGTCACTGCACCTCATGTTCAGGAGGAATAATTCATTAGTATCACCATCAAATGTCTCACCATAGATCTATATAACCTTCCATTAGAAGGAAATATTGGTACAATTCATCCTAATTGAGTAGAATTTCATGAAAAACCTATATGGGAAAACACAATTTTGGTTGTCATTGACACTTTAATAAATTTACCTCTATCTTAAATAATGATCACACACTAGAAGGCCTCTAGAATGTAGACCCTACGTGAAAAATATGATACATGATATGCCTCTTTGCTTTACTAAAAAAGAATTAAAATCAATCACGATTCTTTCAACAATAGGTTGAGATACATAAATATTTAAAAAATCATAAAATACACACAACAGGTGTATTACTGGTAGTGAAAGACATATAAAACTATAATATCACATGTTATGAAAAGAAATCACATATCCTTGGAAACCATGAATTTTTCTCAAAATATGTGTTCTCGATGCACGAGTCTGATATCAATCAAATGTTCTAACACATTAATAATACTCCTATCTACCATATCACAAATAGTAAAGTAATCAGAAAGGAATGGATCTGATACCACATTATAAAGTCCCAGCATGGATTCCACTAAAATGGTTCCCCAATAAAATTTTGGTAAAAGGCCTCAAGAATGCCTCTGCATATTCCAAATGCATCTAAATAGTTGTGGGGGTCTAAGGTGTGTATTTGGGTAGGCTATTCCCTCATATAAGAGTAAGTAAAAAATCATACATAATTAATCTTCATCCATAGTAGTAAATAATCAGAGTACATAATAAATAAAGAAACTGAAATGGAAGCATGTTGTATTCATAAATGAAATTCAATAAAATCTAGAATGCCCATGTTATAAATAAAACACCAATCTCCCATTGGGATGATCGCATATACATGAGTAAATAATATAAATTGAAATAAAATTATAGGGAACTAATTTATACTTAGAGCCAAACTACGTACCGAATCTCTACATACATGTCTAATCCATCTTACTTTATCAATCCAAAAACTCAACCCATAATGTGCCTAAAATCTAGTGAACGTATTCTTAGATAATCCATTTTAATGGTATCCCTATAAGGGTGTGAGTACAAAACATAGTAGGGCACCACCAACATGGTCCTGTATATAGCTAGTAATTTAATTGTATGTGTATGTGAGCAAATCATCAGGATAACAGTAACAGTAATAAGTAAATGTTGAAAATATAAAGAGATAATTTCATAAAAAAAATTCCATAAAAAGTTCACGGTCAATAAAAATACTCATCCTAGAGAACACACAATTGGTAAAGATAAATAGAGTAAATCATAGTCAATTCTTGGGTTTGTGATCCTGATTGATGATACTTACTTCATCAAATACCAAAAATGTTTATGAACACATGTCATCAGGTATATATATAAGTGTGTATGTATATATATACTAATTATATACACATATATAGACACACACATATATATATAGTACTATCCAATACCTAAGGCATGGAATAGTGGAATCTATTCATAACCTCATAAGGGTCTCATAAATTTAATAATGGAAAATAACCCTAGAATTCAATCATGGATATGGATTCCATGCCTAAATACATAATCAAGGGGTGTGAAACGTCATTTCAAACAATCCAATAATGATTTTAAACACCATGTTCATCATCCTAGACCAATTGGGTGTGAAGCATCATATCCAATGACCCTAACTAGGGTTTCTCCGGAACCAAGGTAATAACTCTTGGCCCATTCAATAAATGGGTCAACAAACCACTCCTAGAAAAATCTTGTGATTATAGTAATGGCGTGTCCACCTGATCATTGGTAGCATCCTAGATATCACTCAAGGAGATCATAATCATCCCGGAGAGTAATCTAAATATCAATATCTCAATGGAAGTACACCCACCTGACAATATCATTTTTTTGAAATTCATTTCCACTAATCTCATAAAAAAGATGAGGAGCATCATGTCCAACATCGGATCCAATAAGGCTCTTATGTCGAACACCAAGAAGTACATATGAGAATCCCAATAAATAGGAAGGCTCCATATTCAAATCCTAGGAATTATTCTTTAGAATTCAAAAAGAAGAATCCTCACAATCAGATCCTTGGAATTACATCTTGACATCCCAATAATGTTACCATAAAACATGTAGACTCAGTAGCCAGATCCCAGTTAGTACCTCTGGGCATCACCAAAAAATATATTCAAATAAAAGGATTAATAGTCGGATCCTAGGAAGTATATGTGGGAATCCAAAACATATCACATCAAGCACCATGGGATGTGTACTAGTAAGCACCTCTATCATTATAGTTATATCAACAACAACCAAGTGAATTCATAAATAAAAGAGTGGCAGTTTCTCAATGCCTAAACACACTATAACTTCCAAAACCTCTTGGTATTAAAATTTTGGTATTGGTTCTATAGTTACACCTGCTACCATCTCTACCCAAACTTGTAATATACTAGCTTAGGGTCAGTCACACATTCAGGCAACAACTAGGCCCCCTACAACAAAATATAGGAGAGGTATCCTACTTGGGTTTTTTAGGATCCATAGATAAATAGAGGTATCTCTCATGGGTCCTATAAAGGCATAAAAAAAATGAGGCATCCTATATAATACTCTAAGGTTATATTGTAAACTATGTAATGGAATAGGGGATCCACTATCGCAATCATCATCTCAAATTGAGGTATGAAGCCATCAAACATGGGTTGTTAGTGACCTCTGGAATTCATTCATCTTAACCAACTAAACTTATTTAGTTTAATAGTTCATTGGAAAAATTATAAAAGGATTAATCAACCTTTATGGAGTTCCCAATAATTCACACATTACCGTAAACATGCATAAATACCATATGTTAGGTATGTTAGGCCTCCTACCTTTATGAATCATTCCAATTATTTTTCCAAGGGCTCATAGTAGCTTCCAAATCCCCTCCAAGCTCAATGGGACATATGAGGTCCTATCTAGAAATAAAATCATTTAAATTAATTAATTGTAACTAATATAATTAATTAATTATACTTAACAGGTTATAACAAAATGAAAAAAACTATAAAGGCATAAAGATCGAAACCTCACTGGTTAATCATTTCACACCGGAATGGAGACCAAAAATTCTTCAGCAACCCACGACACATCTTCATCCTTGAATCAAGTATAATCTCTAAGAAATTATAGCAAAATGATAACTAAAATTTTATTTTAAAGTTTTAAAGATATATAAATTCACAAAAGAGATGTACCTCAATGATCCAACATGCAGAAAAGTGCCAAAAACCTCTTAGGTCATCCTCTTACTTTGAATAGTTATATCCCTATCAATGGTATCTGATCTCACCATGTTCCAGTGGAACTGGAAAAAACATCCCTAAGTGGTGAATTCAAGATTAGAGGAAGAATAAAAAGAACTTGATGGAGGCTAACGAAGTTGGAGGCTTCCCTCGAGACTTCCCATGCATATGATAATGTTCAGTACTGATCAAGAATGAGGAAAAGGTCCCATGGAAAAAGGTAGAAGGAGGTGGGAACACATGGGGAATCTCCTAGGTAAAATTATGGAGAAATATTGTTAAATCCTGTAGGGGTTGGAGGGGAAGAAATGGTAATTTTTTACCTTTTAATGAAGCGCGTGATTAGGATATATGGTCTATAAAACCATGAACCAACTATATGATACTACCTCCCCCATACACATCCACCTAAAATGGTTACAATAGATGGTTAGTCAGAAAATGTGTCAACCATGCAACATGTCTATAGAAAACTGAAAACCCTCACATGGCATTCTCTAGAATGTTTCATGGTTTCCTCATACAGTGTGCCTATGAAAACAAGGATGCGTAGTTTTGTGGTACAGTTAATACTAACTATGCACCAACCATGCGGCCTACAAAATATTTTCCTAAAACTTGTTTTTTTAGGCCATGAACCCTCGAGACAGCCCCAAAACCTCTAAACCATCATTTGATCCTCATTCCACATCAAAGAAAATCATTTTTAGGCATTCCAATATTCATAATATCGTTCTGAATCTCAGATAAAAATTTGACATGTTTAGAAAATTGAAAACTAAATTTACTTGTAAAAATTTCTAACTTGGAAAAACCTAGGATGTTATAGTATGTTCTATTTCAAAGTGAAAAATTAAATGTAAAAGGTAAGAAGTAAGTAATACATACATTAACACATTGAACTTTCCCTTTATGGACTCCATATAATTGAAGGACTTAGGATAACTTATAGTGACTAGAGTGTTTATGAAATTAAAGGAATTTATAGTATAGGAAAATTGGGAATACATTCAAGGGTATTTCTATGGGAAATTAGAGCAATGAAGTGGTCGAAGTGATCCACAATTATAAGTGAAAAAAAATTATCCTGTGTGTGTACCCTGTACTTTTCAATGATATCATGACATTATTAAAGAGTAAAAGACTTCATAATTTCTAAATAATAGAATGTGAGGTGAACTTGGGTATATAAAACTTCAAAAAAATGTTTCTATGCATGTTTTAAATATATTGGAATACATTTACTCTTATATTTTTACTTTTACCTTTTTTTACTATGGTAACTAGTCTTTACCCAAATAAGTTATGTTTTGCTAAAAATATACAATAACTTATGTTACCAAATTTTTGTGGGATTAACCCAAAGTTAGTCTCAATTTAATCTAATTTATATTTTTAAATACAAGAAAATTAATTTTTAAATTAAAGCGTTATATTTATTTAAATACTATTTTGTAGATAATAATAATATTTTCACAATTATCTGTTATTATTATTATTTAGACTAGATTACTGATTGAATTAATGATATTATATTTTAATATAGTTTTAAATATTACATGAAACTCATTTTTTAAAATATTTTAATTTATTTGATTAGACAAAAGTTTATCAATATTAATAAATAATTACTTAGGAAAAAACATTTTATGTCTTTGTCAAGGTCATTAACATTAATCTTAATAATCATAAGTTTTTTCCAAAAAAATGAACTTTAACCTATTAAATAATATTATAATTATTTTTTAAAATATGAAATCCATTTTTTGGATTTAATATCTATAAGTGATGAAAACTGATTTTTAATATATGATAGTAAATATGTTTTCTAGAGTAAAATATTACTAAAATTTCCAAAATAATGAACATGGGTTTTAAAAATATTAAATATTAATTTTAAATTATTTATTTTACTTATATATACTATATATAATTAGGATTCAAAAATATTTAATTCATTCTTATATTATGATAATGTCATAAAAGTGGAGGTTTTATAAAAATCCGTATTTTTTTACTATTAAGCTAAAAACCAATGTTCTCAAAATGAATCCAAAATTCTCACCCTAATATAATTTTGACATTATAAATACAAAAATTAAATTAATTTTATCTAATTAATATTTTTTATTTATAAATTAATTTTTAAAATATTAAATATAAATAAAAATATTTTTTTCTTTAAAATATTTTTTCATTAAAATCAAATCTGGAAAATGTGTAAAATACACGTGATAAATAAAATATTGCATTAATAAATCCCTAATTATGTTATACTAATTTATAGTTACATATCCCTTGAAAATCATTAAGAAATATCTAATAATATGATATGCTCTGGTGGTAGTCAAGGGTGGTGATTCCACTTGCATAGATCCCATGGAACCTTTTATGATCTTGAATTTCTCCCATATACGATTTCTATCATAGTGTAATTGTTTGTTTTTACCATGGGGTTGATCTACAGGAAACCCTAGTCAATAAATCTCATTCCTACTCCCAGATAAATGAGATTCATATGGTATACTTTCACTATCCATTACCATTCATTTCTTTTTATTCATAGATTACATAATATGGTTCCATTTATACTCATTAATTTAATTCTTATTTGGTGATAGAAAGATTTTATTTTAAAATATCAAAGTTTTTTTATTTTGTTTTAGTTTATAGAATAAGATATTAACATAATATCTACTTAAGGAAAATAAATAGTTATGCTTCAGGTTGTTACGGTGTGTACTCATCCACTTCATCTTCCCTTAGGAGGTTTCCAATCTTCTCTAAGAAAAGTGCGTGTGTGTGTGTGTGTGTGTGTTTGTGTGTGTTTGTGTTTGTGTGTTTATATATAAAAATAATGATATACCTATACCAAACCCTCCTCCCATTGGGTTTATCTTATGAATTAGGGGAACTGTATCACATATACATGTAATATTAGGTATATCTAGTACACTAGTCTCAATACGGAATCTCAAAAATGAGGTTTGAGTTCCCTCATTTAAAATAAATATAATTAAAAGTCAATATATTATCAATATCTTCAAAAAATACTCTAAACATCAGAATTTTGTTAGAATCATAACAAGAAAGGGTGATCATATATCTACCCAATTAAAGATCTTACTAACATGCATCATGGAATCAAACACAAGAATAAACTATATTAAATACATAATTTATCTAATCATAGAAACTAAATATGTAATAAAATAAATGCCCATAAAAGGAATCCCATAACAATGTATTATCTATTTTCAACATCTATTTCAACTAAAAATATGGTCTTATTATAATGAAAATCTATTCCAAGAACATAGGGGATATTTTTTAGTGTAATAATGAAAATGAAACACCTAATAATATCATACACAATAAATTACAAAGACACATCCTATAAACACATTATGAAGTTATGAGCCAATAATAAAAATTCCAGGTTACTTATAATATGGATTATTTATTATCAATGTTCACGGTCATAACCAAAGAAGACCAATAAAGGCATAATACTCAAAGATCCATCAAGGGTTAACCAATTATCATCTTATAACTAAGAAAAAAAATTTATTAAAGTTTTTCAACATAAAAATAATTACTTTTTCATCCATAACACTATCATTCCCTTGTAATTTCAACACTTTGATATTATGGGAGAACTATAAGAGTTTTCTCTCCCTAGCTTGTAAAAATTCAAGGCCATATCCGAGAAGAATCCTAGTATTCCACACTCAAAAAATAAAGAAGACCTATTTTTGGAAAAAATAGATTTAATTCCTTGAAATAAATAGAAAATATAAATTTGGACACTATAGAAATAGTCCCACATTTAGATCAGTTATTACAACATATTGCTTCCACCACAAGTATAAACGATTAAAATAGGGTCTTGATTTCACAACCCTATAAGAATGTGAGGTTAATAAATGTATGAAACTATTGTAAACATAGTATAAAATCAAAGGGGAATAAACAAACAACCTTATATTTGAAAATTATAGACTCTCATATCCACAAAACAATGAATTTAGATGAATAATAACTATTATGTTGAAATATATTAAAAATAAGTGGTTAAAAAGATCCCAATGGTGGATAAAGATGGTAAATGATGGGAGTATCCTTTGTTTGGGATTTTTAGAAGTTAAATTTTGGGATAAAATAAAAAAACCATAAAATAAAAAACCATTTATAGGCATATTAGGTACCTATCTTTTCCACCAGGTACCTGGTAGTCTTGTAGTGTCTCTACAACAATTATAGTACCACAAGGTACTTAGTGTCTACCCATGGGGTTCCTATTAATTCTAAATTACTCGTTACATTCTTTTTTACTCTTCTTCCATTCTCTAAACTCTTCCCATTTACCCCCAAATTTAAAATACACTAAAAGAAGAATTATGGAAAAAATTAGGATATAATTATAACCCAAAAAGATTATAATTTTTACAACCCCACCACCATTCGATATCTCTTCATTGAAAATATTTAGTTATCTTCTTAATGGAACAGTGGAATGATACATACTTATATGATTCAGTCATTTTTTTCACTGATTAAAATGGGTTTTTCCATAAAGGAAATATCCACCTCCAAGTCTATATCATTAAGCTAAAAAACATGAGTATATATGATCACATATATTCATTTCTAAAATACATGAAAGCATAGTTTATTATATTGAAATGAAGAGGAAAATAAAACTTGTAATCTAACTCATTGTTATAATAAAAAATATCAAAGGGTTTAGTAAATTAGTTTTTATCTTTTCCGTGATTTTCCATTCAATCATGACCTAATAAAGGGAATACCTAGAGAAAACATTATCACATACCCAAAATTGAAATGTCTATCATCAGTAGTCAGAAAAAGACTTTTGTATATTTTTCATAGTCATCATCCTCTTATAGATTAACTCCACCTATTAATAAGTGTTCTAAATTGTATTAGGACCAATAAATGATTATTCTCCAATATTCATCAAGGTCAATGAGTTATTTATATTTACCCTATATAAATTGTTTAATCTATTCACCCATTGAATTTCTTTTCTACCTTAGTTTGTTCTGTAATAAAAATTTGTTATAATTTTTTAAGTTCTTACTCTTATTAAGAAAGTAAATTAAACATTAGTTTTAGAATTTTTTTGAAGTTAAGAAAATTAAAAATAAATATATAAATTTTGATTTAATAAATCAAGAAAAAATGGCTAGATAACTAGAATAAGTGATAGAATAAGTTTCCAAAGATATTTTTTCAGAATAAGATTCAGAAGAGAAAGAAGAAAAAGAAGAAAAAAAGAGTTCTGAAGAAACATCTTATTTTTCTAATCACTCAAATAAGGATGTAGATCTGGTTGATTCATAGAAATAATATAATTTTGAGAAATATTATGAAAATAAATAATCCCAAACAAAATTTTCCAAAAAAATTTGAGTCCCATAAAAATATAGATGTGATGGAAGTTTCAAAAGTTGAAAAAAGAAAAAATAAAGAGAAAGAGAGGGTAGTTATTTGACCATCTAGGATATGAGTTTATGATGTCTCATTTGATTCAATATATTCACAACCTACTCACACCAATCAACAAATGGAGTTGACATTCACCTACTTTAGTGACTCTTTGAAGAAATTGGTTGATTCTAGTCTATACATTGAGAATATTGAATCAAATTAAAAAAACATTCATAATATGGTACCTATGTTTGATAAATTAGAATATCTAAACCAATTAGATAAGACAGTTGTACATAATGAAGCATAGTTTAAGGATTTCAAATTTGTATCAAGATTTTAACAAAGACTAAAAAAATCACTATATCGTTGAAAGATACACAGATATATTTATGATTTCAGGATGAATAAATTTATTTGGTAAAGAATACTTAACTAGAAATTTCTAATTCATTTCTAAAGTTTTCTTCTAAAGTAAATATGAAGTCTGAAATTTTTTATCAGTTCAAGTGTCTATTATAATCTTAAGATCAAGAAATTGAATAACTAAATAAAAAGATATTATTTCTTGATGAAGATGTTCTATAGTTGAAGGTCAAGAGCATTGAGAATTGGTGTCTAAAATATGATGTTAAGTAGTTTAAATAAAATAATATAGATAACAAATTCCTTAGACAAGAAGTTGAAAGTATTAAGCAATAAGATCAACTATTTTTTATTATTGAGGAAAGACAATAAAATCTGGAGGATGTAGATTGAGAAGTCTAGAAAAACCAGTAGGAGTCCAAAAAATGAAATCCAATGTGAAAAAAACATAAAAAGAATGAATTATATAAGTTTTTTTCTCTGGACTCTTGATGATTTTAATATTATAACTTTTTTTAACGAATGAATGCTTGAATTTTCTTCTATTTTAAAATTTCATTTTATTTCTTTAAAATTCTTGTTAGATGATGGTTATTTATTTTTTTGGATGAATGTTTAACATTAATAAATTGTTTCAAAGATTTGTTTTTACTATCATTTCAAGTAATTTCTGCCTCCTATTTTCCATTTTGATAATTGAAAAGGGGGATAAAATATTCAAATGGGAGAAATTATGTTTTGGTGGATAATTATTTAAATAATTTATTAAGTAAGAAGTTAATTCGGGGATAATGTACTTCTTATTAAGAAAATTTCTTTTAAATATATCTTATATCTTTATTCTAAACATATTTTTAACTATAAAGTAGTAATAAAGAAAGGGGGATAGAAACATAAAGAGATATGTGTTTCCAAACATTTAAAGGTACTGTAAGTATTCCAAGGTTATTAGTTGTATCTTTAACTATTGTGTTTTGGGATTTTTAAATAGGTCAGATTATGGAGTCAAAAGTTTACTTTCTAACCATTATTTAATTACTTTTGAAAGAAAAACACATTCATAAAAAAAATATTTTTTATCGAAATTATATTATCCATGTTTTTAAAATGTTTCTAAGGGAAAAATTATTCTAACAACTATTGAAATATAACCTAACTAAATGAATATAAAATTTCAATAAAAGCTAAAGAGACTATACTAACAAAATATAGTCCATTATAATGAATAATTCCTAGTCCATTAGACTGATATAAGTCCATTCCATCAGATTAAACTAATATTAGTATATCGTTATGTTGAAAAATAGCCCATCGGTAATATTGAAACTAGCCAAAAAATGTGACAAAATTAAGTTTATCGATATAAACATGATTAGTCTACCATAGTGACTAAGTTTAATCAATTAGAATAAAATGTTTTATTCCATCATAATAATAAGTTTATAATCAGAGTCAACATTATTTCTACTTGTCATAATACATTTTAATATCATTTTAATGGTTCTACTGGAATGACATCAGATGAAGATATAATTTGTTGAGTTTTCAAGAGAGGAAAATACAAGGTCGTTGCAACCAACTCCTAGAATAATAAAAATATGACTATTTGAGGGATGCATATAAATAGGAGTACATTATTTGGGTGGTAATTTTTTTTGTAAACTCATTCGGTCTATGGATTTCCCTACTAAAAACACTCATTATGATTTTATTTGTAGTATTTTAGAAAGATTTATATTTTAAGGATTTTGTGATATGATTTAAAAAATCATTAGAACATCTTTTTAAATTGTATTTATTGTTTGATCAAGGTTATTATCAAGGGATTTGGGGGATAAGAAGATGTATTGATCCAATCAATAAGATCGAGGGATTTCATGGGTAGAAAGATAGAACTGATTTCGATATTTGTGATAGAGGGATTTCTGTTGAAAAAAGAAAGACCTAATAGTTTGGTTTAAATTAGGGATACCTTATGTCAAAGTTATTATCATCCATTACACTATGGTTAAAGTGTATTCATTCATTTAAAATGATTCTCTTAGTTTACTATAGAACATTTTAATGTTATAATTTCTTTTTTTACAAGTTGTTTTAATTCTATTGTGAAGCTATAAAGGAATGTTTTTTAACTAAGATTTTCTATACTTAAAATTACCATATTTTTTGGAGTCTTTTACAATTTAATCTAACCATCAAATTAAATCTCAGTCATATATATGTAATAAAGAGGTTTGGGTTTTAATTAGTTAAATGTTTTTTAATACTATTTACCCCTCCTATAGCCATTATTACTCTTATTATCCAAAAATTTGTATAAGTGTGGGTTTTAATTATTTAATTTTTGAATTTTTACTTATTTCATCCACTAAACGTTTCTAAATATTTTACAAAATCTTTTTTTAAATTTCCTATTACAATAACGTTTAAATTATAGAAAGATTTTTTTTTCAATAAGATAGAAGTTTTTAACATTGGTACCCTCAAAAATGTGATTCTTTGTGGACCTACAATAATTGATGGTGTTGTTTATGAATATTAAAGTGATGGGATTAAGATGTTTATTATGAATACTAGTGTTGAATTTTTTTCAATTTTTATTGGTAATTACAAGATTCCTGTGAAAGATGTTTCTACTTTTACTAAACTCAAGAAGAAATAATACCAGTTCAATTACAGAGTAAGGAATACTCTATTATATTCAATGACAGGTAAAATATATAGTTATCTTTAATATTGAGAATCCTCTAATAGTATTTGGAAGAAATTATAAGTTACA
This sequence comes from Viscum album, assembly GCA_963277665.1. Lineage (NCBI taxonomy): Eukaryota > Viridiplantae > Streptophyta > Magnoliopsida > Santalales > Viscaceae > Viscum > Viscum album. The sequence goes on along the minus strand of OY728142.1, from coordinate 684,814,502 downwards.
AATTTTGTAATTTCAAAATTTGTTGAAATTATAAGATCTCTACTTCATGTAGATTATCAAGATTTCAATTTTCTATAAAGTGAAACTTTTTCAATAATACAACATTGATTCAAGAACATTTTAAAGAGTTTAAAAACACTTGGAGGAAAATATATTATATATGATATCTTAGTTAAAAAAATTTAGAAATCATTCCTTGATAATGGGAGACTAAGAGAACTACTTTAAATGATATGAGAAGAATTACACATATGAATTTGGATGATTTATTTGGAACCATTATGAAATATAATGGATGATTAAAAAGAGATAAAGAAATGATGAAAAATAATAATGGAGGACTTTATTTTTCTAAACCAAGTAATGTTTCTAATAAATTTCATTCTTGTGGTAAATTATCAAAGTCTTCTAATTAGAATAAAGTTAAAGTAGAATAAAACAATAGTTCTTGGGAATAATCTGGAAATGAAATAGCTATTCTTGAAATAACGATAAATAATATAGTTGTAAATAAAGTTTTCCTAAATATAATATAATTCACAAGAAAAGAAGTGACAATAATTATTCTTAAAATGTTATATTCTATGAATGTAAGAAAAATGGTTGCATCAGATCAGACCGTTTGAAGTTAAAACAAAAAAATAATAAAAAAATGAATTCTTAAAGGAATTATAAATGTACTAAAAGCACAAAAATAAGTAAAGTTTCAAATATGTATATATGTGGAGTTCTAGTAGTGGAGATTTTTCTCTAGATAATTCATCATATAATTGAAGTAATTTTAAAACTAATATTGGATTCTATGATGAGATTCAGAAGATCAATAACTTCTTCATGGAAATGGTAAATACTGAGTCTCTAACTAATATTACTGTAAATTAAAAATATACTGATAGTACTGATAATAATAGTTCCATATATTTTGATGAGGAATCTACTTCATTATAATAGAATAAAACTTTACCATGTTTTGAATATTTTTCCAGATTTTAAAAACTATTAGAAAGAGAGAATAGTAAAATTTATTTAAAAAACCTAATATACTTCCAGGAAAACTTGAAAAATAAAATTCAAATATTAATACTCTTCCTACATGGATATTAGATATTTCCAAAGATATAGATAAAACTAATTTTGAGAAAAATTTCTCTTTAAAAATCCAGATAAGTCCAATTTTGAGAAACCTTTTTTGTCAAATGATTTAGAATAACTTAGTTTGAATACTAGTTCTATTGAGGATAAGAATTTTGTTGTAAAACTAAACATGAAATTTTATACTAAAAAATATTAATTTCTAGAAGTTTTCCACCAGTATGGAAAACATTAACAAGATATATAATAAAATATACCTCATAGATATATATTGGTAATGGGATATTCTAATAGAGAACATCTTTTTCAAAATAATTAATTTCTTCCAAAAATTACTCCATCTTGCATGAATTTTAAATGTAGAGGTAACTAGAAAAATAAATGTTATTTAAATAATGTTTAATCCTTAGGTTTTTATAAATAACATATTTATAAAGAATAAAACTTTTATCAAAAGAGAAATTTTGGTAAAATATAGAACCATATAATTTTACATTCTAATAATTCTTGACTAAAGAAATTGTGCGTTCAGAAATAGTAATCTTTTTTATTTTTGGATAAAAATAAATGTACCAACAAAAAAATCTGGTACATGTATAGGAGTTTCTATAGATATATGACTATAAATAAAGATTTATTTAATAATATTATAATAATTAAAGGTGGAAAATTTTCTTTTGGTGACAATGCTAATAGAGAACTCATCAAAATAGGTAACATTGTTCTTCTTTGTAAATCCTTAATTTCAAATTTTTATGTAGGACATAACAAAAACCATATTATCATAATTCAATTATGTGATGAAGTATATATTGTGAACATAAATAATTAAAAATTTATTGTTCATAGTTAATAATATGAATTTATTCTTCATTCAAATTAGTGTGAGAATGTTTACACAATCAACATAGAAGACATTAGGAGCCAAGATCTACCCTTACTTAGTGTAATAGAAGATAAATTTTGGCTATTGAATATAATATGGACACACTATAGTGTTTTAATTTATCTAAACTACCTAAAAAGGACTAGTTAAGGATATATCAGAACTTATGTCTGATACTTCAAAATTTTGTGATCCTCCTCAATTCAAAAAAAATATAAGTAATGTTGTAAAGAAATTAGTGAAGTATCAAATTCTAATTCTTTACAGTTAGTCAAAATTCACTTTTTTGGTTATAGAAAAACTAGATTTATTGAATGATAATACTATGTATATGTTTTAGTTTATGATTACACTATATACACATGTGTCTATTTTCTAAAAAAAAGTTTGAAGCCTTTTTGTCTTTTAAAACTTTTTTCCCTGAGTTAAAATTGGGAAAAATTTGAACTTGATGATTTTTTGTATTTATCATGTTTGGGACTTTTTATATTCATATTTTGAATTTTTCTTAGTAAATAGAGTATTATACATAAATTTTCAACACATAGAACTCTACAATAAACTAGTGTAGTTAAAATATAAAAAACAATTATTTGGAATATTACTAGAACTATGATGAGTGAATACTCCATTTCTAAACATTTTTGTACTAATGTAATTATTACATATTGTTATACTATAAATGAAAATTTGATAGTACCATTTATTAATTAAACTCCTTATGTGATTTATAATGAAAGGAAACCAAAATATTCTTACTTCCATGTTTTGGATAAAAATTATTCATTTTGAATACTAAAGATAATTTACATAAGTTTGAACCAAAATATGACTATAGAATATTTTTAGAACATTCTACAAATATTAATTAAAATATTGTTTTTAATTAAAATATAGGTACTATTAATGAAACAGTACATGACAAGTTTGATGAAACCGATCTGTTGGTTTTCAAACAACCTCAAACTACATCTTCATAAGTTATTTCAAAAAATGATTTTTAACCTATGTGGGAATGTTCTTCTCATGAGAGAGAAACCAAATAATGTGTTTCTAATGATCCACATCAAGATTAATTTCAACATAATGTTGAATAATAGAATTTTGTAAACCTATGGAATCAATTATTTCCTATTAATCATCCCATTGATAACATCATTGGTGATGTTGATAAACCAGTTAGAACAAGAAGATATTTAAGAAATGAAATTGACCAGTTTTCATTTTTATCACAATTAAAACCTAAAATATCTGGTGAATATTTATGCGATGAAGATTTGATAAACACAATTCAGGATTAACTAAATGAATTCAAAAGGAATAAAGTTTGGACCCTAGTTGAGATACCTAAATATACTACTATAATTGGATTAAAGTGGGTTTTTAGAATTAGTGTGATGATAATTAAATAAAATTCATATACGAAGCTTGACTTTTTGCTAATGGATATAATCAATAATATGGAATACATTATGAAGAAACATATGCTCTAATTTCTAGACCTAAATCTATTAGTATAATTCTATCATATACATCATTTCTTAATTTAAAAATATATCAAATGTAAGTGAAGTGTGAATACATTAATGGATAACATTAGGAGGAAGTTTTTTTAGAACTTCCCCTAGTTTTGAAAATAAAAAAAAAACTCTATAAAAAGTTTTTAAACTTACTAATGAACTTTACAGACATCAAGAATCCCCCAGCACTAGGTATAATAGATTAACTGGATTTTTGTTATAAAAAAACATTGTTAAGGGATCTGTAAATCCAAAAAATATATAAAATTTTCTTCTAAAAACATCATCGTTGTTCAAATTTGTGTTTATGGAATTTTATTTTGTTCAACTCAAAAAATATTTAACAGATTCCTTTTCAAATCACATGAAGTATGAGTTTGAAATAATCATGATGGGAGAATCTACTTATTTTATAGAATTTCAAATTTCACACAAACCAAAAAGATATTTTATATCTCAACATAATTATATAAAATATATTATTAAAAAAATTATATGATAATAGTAAAAATATTTGTACTCATATCAAAACCTCAAATACTTTAGATGTTGATGAAGCTAGAAAACTAGCCGATCGATATATCTTTAGAGGAATTATAGGTAGTTTACTATACTTAAAATCTAGTCATATAAATTGGATGTTTATTGTATGATTGTGTCAAAGATATTAGGAAAATAAAAAAAATTCCCATGTAAAATATTTTAATAAAATTGTTACCATAAGGTAACTATAGATTTGGGATTTTTTACACTTATAAAAATTATTTTAAATTATTTTTTTTATAAGATAACTTTTGTGTATGTAAAATGTATAGAAAAAGAACCTCCATAACTTTTCATTTATTATGAGATACTTGTGTTCCTTTGTCTTGTATGAAACAACACTAAGAATCACTTTCCACTATTGAATATGAACATTTTTTAGTTGGAAGTTCTTGTGCTCAAGTGTTGTGGATATAGTACACACTCACTAACTATGGGATTAGTTTTATTAAAAATAAAATATTATTTTATAACACAAGTATATTTTCGTTAAGTAAAAACACATAGTATCACTCACAAGAAAATAATATAGATGTAAGAAAAAATTTCCTTTAAGATCACACATAAAAAGAGTATATCATTTTTTTCAATTCATCATAATGTAGTAAAAAACATGTATATATTTTTACTAAACCCTTTCGTTCTGATATATTTGAATATAATAAACAAAATCTAGGAATGGTTAGTACAAATTGGTCATTCATATCTACTTCATGTATAAAAATATCCTTATATTAATGAAATCCTTTTCAAAGGGGGGGGGGGGGTTCATATGTTTTTTTTATAAAAACTATAGTTTTTCAAAACAACATTAGTTTTCCAAAAAAAATCAGATTTACTAAATATTAACTTTCTAAAAAAATTGAATTTACTAAAAAATTATTTTTTAACAATTTTCTAAATTTCTAAAAAAATTGTTTTTTGAATTTTATTAAAAATTATATCATTAGAAATTTTTTGGATTCACTAAATCTTTGGTTTTCAAAAAACTTTTATTTTTCTAAAATTTTAGTATTTATAAAAAGTATTGTTTTTCAAATATTCTGATATTCTAAAACCAATAATAACCGTTTACTAGAATGTTTTTTCCTAGAAATTAATATCTTCACTGCGAAAGGTAATATCTAATCTTCAATATTTACTATTTTTTAATATATTATGTTTTTCATTACATTTTTTTTATATTTTTTATATTTTAAAAACATAAAAATTTTAAAAAAATTAATGTTTTAAATTTCCAAACAATTTCTTAGTCTCATAAGGCTTTTTAATAAAACCATTAAGAGTTAAAAAAGTTATTTATTTTTTTTGTGGATAATTATCAATAGTCAGATCATATTTTTAATTCAATATGATTCATTAGATCTAATGAATTTGAACTGTCGCACCAAGCCTATAAATAGAAGAGTGGTTCACTGCACCCTACATCAGTTTGCAAGATGGTTGAGGACTCTCAGACCTAAAATTCTGGTTCATTATGATTTTTTATAGTTTTTCTAATTAATTTCTCCCTCATATAATATATTTCCTTAGTGATTTTATGTTTTAGTAAGATTTTCACTATGGAAGACATATCTAATAGAGAAGTTTTCAAGGAAATACTGATAAAGAAAAAATAGTATGATAAGAAAAATTCATTTCTCAAAGAAATAATTAAATTTAAATCTTGGGAGAATGTGTTTGGATAGAATTAAGATTTTAATCTTTACTACCCGACTATTGTTAAGGAATAATATTATAATATTAAATTCAATGTAGAAGATAATTTGGATATGATTACTTTCAATTTGATTGATCAATACTACAATTTAAACATTCAACAAGTATCAAAACTTACAGAGGCTCCTTTGGATGGGGAATCTCATCTTATGACTCATAACCTTTTATAAAAGTTATGATATTTTGAAAAATTTAAGGCCAAATCATCCATGTTTTATTCATTTAAAAAGGTAAAAAAATTTACCATTTTATTATGGATTTAAGAGTTGTTTCATTAGAGATACAGGGTTACCTGATAAAGAAGATGGGTGACTGATATATGTTGAATTTTCTTAAATTTTTGTTGTATATTATATAATGAACATGAGAAAGATAAATCTCACTGATTATATTTTCTTATTTGTTTAAGATGACAAGAAAATTCAAATGAAATTAATGATTATTCAATTCCCATGCTTTATCAATAAGTTTTTGATAATTTTTATGATTTTCATGAACATTAATAATTAGGTCATGCAAATGAGGGAAAATATTTCTTTGATTAATTAGAAAACTATCTCGAGGATAAAACTAGTTTTTTATTTGAAATTGAATAAGTATTTAGATAAATAAAATAAGGGTTCATATGATGTTGAAGTTTTTCAATTAATGGAAAAATTAAATGGGAAGTGGAAAGATTATTATTTTCCACCTAGACTATGAAAGAATGTTAAAACTATTCCTGATGATTTTTTTCAACAAATGATGAAAAATAAGGCACAGAACAAACTAGGAGATCTAGAATTTTGATTTGAAAAGTAATGAGCCTTATCTTTAAAGAAATAACTGATGAATCTCAGAAATGATAGGAAAAGAAAATAAAATAAAAGATTCATTTTTATGAGGCAATAATTGTTGAGAATATAATTAAGGTAATTGATAAATCTTATAGATAATTTTGGAAAAACTAATGAGGAATTTCATAGAGTTATTTCTATTTATCATCTATTAATTTTTCAACCTATTCTCCCATCTGAATTTTTCCTTTCTTAGTCCATTATAAAATAAGAACCTATTAGAATTTCTCAATTTCCTGTTGTTAAAGATAAAGAAAAATAAATTGTAGTTTTAGAAGAAGTTTTTTATGTAAAGAAAATTCAGAATAAATATAGAAAAGTTTATTTGAGAATTCATGAAAAATTTTATACACAAATAGTTTAAGAGAAGGAAGAGGTATCCGAAGAAAATTATTCCATGGAAGAGTCAGAGGAAGAGAAATAATAATAAGAATAGCGTTTTAATGAAAAATCTTCTTTTTCTACTCATTAGGAGAAGGCAGAAAATATGGTTGTTTTTTATAAAGAAGGGAGTTTTGAAAAATATTTTTAAAATAATCAATCATAGACTAAACTTTTATACAAATTTGAGTCTGATAAAAATATAGTTGTGGTGGATGTTTCAGAAGTAGTAAAATGTAAATAATAATAGAAGTATAAGGTAGTTATTCGAACTTCTAGGAAACTAGTTTTCATATCTGATTTGATTCAATAGATTTACAACCCACTCATTTCAATCAATGAATGGATTTGAGGATCACCTATTTTAGTGAGTCTTTGAAGAAGTTGTTGGATTTCATTCCATACATTCTGAATATTGAATCCCATTGAAAACACATTCACTAGAGGTTACTTGTGTTAGAGAAATCACAATCTCTGAAAAATTTTGCACAAGACTTTGCACATAACAAATAAGAGTTTAAGGATTTAAAATTTTATTGAATATATGAATGATGAAGAGTTAAAAAAAGAATCATATAGTTGAAAGATACATATATATATATTTAAGTGTTCAAGATTGACAAATTGATTTTGTTAATAATACTTTCGTATAAATTCTTGATTCCATTCAGGAGTTTTATTCTAAAGTAGATGTGAATTTAGAACTTGTTGAGCAGTTCAAGTTTCATTTAGAATCTCAGGATGAATAAATTTAAAAATTGGATAAGAATTACTTATTACTTGAAGAATAAGTTCAAAAGCCGAAGGATGAGAATATTGAGAACGAGATTCTAATAGACGACGTTAAGAAGTTGAAATAAGATAACACAAGAAAAAAATTCCATAGATAAGAAGTTCAAAGTCTAAAGTAAGAAGTATGAATATTACAATTTATTGAGGAAGAAATAGCAAAACTAAAGGCAATAGATTGAGATGTTGAGAATAACCATGTGGAGTTCATAAAAATTAATGTATTTTTGAAGAAAATTTAAAATAAACCACAATTTAGTTTTTTCTCTAAACTCTTGACATTTTTAGTATTCAAACATTTTTTGAATGAATGAAATCATTAATGTTCTTCCATATTTATAATTCATTGAATTTTTTCTAGTTTTTTTTGGATGAATGTTGTTACTTTTTTTGATGAATGATTAAATTCCATAAATTATTTCAATGAATTGTTATTACTTACATTTAAGGTACTCATAAGCTCCTATTTTTCTATTTTAAAATAAAAAAGGGAGATAAAATATTCAAAGGGGAGAAATTATCTTTTAGAGAATAATTATTAAAAGAAGTCATTAAGGAAGAAGTTATTTCTGAGATAATAACTTTCTTAGGGGAAGATTTATGTTAAATATATCTTATCTTTTTCTTCCAAACACAATTTGTTTAACTGTAAAGGATTCATAAAGAAAAGGGGTGATAGAAAGATAATGAGATGTGTATTTCTAAACATTTAGACAGACTATAATTATTTCAAATTTTATTATTTTTATCTATAATTATTATGTTTTGTGATTTTCAAAAGGGGGGATATTGTTTAGTCTAAAGTTTAATTTCTACACTTCCTTTCCTTAATTTTAAAAATCAAAACACATTATTAAAAAATATTATTTAATAACATTATATTTTCTATGTTTTTTGTATGTTTTTGTAGAAAACAACTTATTCTACTGAATATAGAAATATATCCAAACAAAACAAATATAAACTATTGATTTAATTACAATCTAGTGGACCATCTAAAGTCTCTTCCATAAGATTAACTAATGTCTACTTCATTAGACTGATATAATTCTAGTCCATCAGATTAACCTAAGATTAGTCTATAAGTATGATGAAAACTAGTCCATCGGTATGACTGAAACTATTTTATAAGTGTGTAAAAATAATCTATACCAGTATAACAACATTCAGTCTTCCAGACTTATTAACTTTGATCCATCAGAATAACATCGTATTATCTAATTGAGATATAAAATTTATAATCTGATATATTATTAGTTATACTTTTTGGAATAAATTTTAGCAAAATTTTATTGGTGATATTGGAAAGACATCAGATGAAGATATAATTTTTGGAGTTGTCAATAGAAGAACATACAAGTTCTTTGGAACAAACTCCGAGAATCATAAAAATATGTCCTTTGGATGTATTCTATAAATAAAAGTGAATTCAACGAGTTGGGAATGGATTATTTTGTGAACTCAATTGATATAATTATTTCCCAGACTTAACCAGTCATTTTTATTTCATTTTTGATCTTTTATAGAGTTTCATATTCTATGTATTCCATGTGAATAATTATAAAATCCCTAGAAAATATTTTTAAAATATATTTTTTGTCCGGTTGAGGTAACAATTGATGGATTCTGGAGATAAGAAGATGGATATATATGATCTAGATTATTGAAGACTTATAAGGATATGAAGACAGAGCTTATTTAGATCATTATGATTGAGGGATTTCTGCTGATGAAAGATAGGACAAATAGTTTGGTTCAAACTGTGGATACCTTAAGTCAATGATATTGACTTCCTTTTCACTAAGGCTAAATTGTATTCATTCTTTTATAATGTTTATGGTACTTTACTAAATATCTTGGTAAAGTTTCAATTTAATTGTTTTTAGAAGTTGTTTTAATTACACTATTCATTTATAAAACAAAGTTTTTTAACTAAAATTTTCTATACTTTGATTTACCGTATGTATTTTGAGTTCATTGAAAATTAATATAATCACCGGATTCAATCTTTTTTTGATAACTAAAATAAATATGTTTGGGTTCTAATTAGTTAAATGTTTTTAACTACAATTCTCCCACCCCCCTCTTATAGCCATTATAACTCTTACAATCCAACAATGGATATAGCTCACCAGTTAGTCTTTGATGCTCTAAATTGACTCATTGACAGATAATACATCATGAAAAAAATCTATAAATATCTCATTTCATTTCTAGACACCAAAAATTTTTATGCACATCCTGATACATCTTTAAAAATTTTGAGTGAACAAACCAATGTGAGGTGAGATATTCCCTTTTAAGTTCCTCCTAAATAATGGTGATAACCACCAATATTTCATAAATATAGAGGAAGGAGTTATAATCATGAGAATATCCCTATAGCCTCTCCACTCTATTGATTCTCTCTCAAAGTATGATTCAATTATGAATGGAGGTCTAATAATTCTTAAATCATTCTAAAACTAATGATTTAAGATCAGTATAGTAAAAATATATCTCATATTTTTTTATTGATATTCATATGGATATAAGATATAACATAGATGATCCTACACTCATCTTTAGCTTCTCATTCCTTTTGAAGATGTGACTTCCTATAAAGGGTGTAAGTTAACACATTCCCCTTTCATAGAGCATAGATAAGTAAAAAATTAAATGATAGAAAATACTTCACCCCTGTATACTACCTCAAATCTAGATCATTCTAAGAAAAATATATACTTGACGATCTAATGATCATTATAGAAGACAAATCGATCACCAAATAAGTATTACATCTTTAACATTATATTATGCACAACATTTTATAGATCTAAATCATGGTTTTGATCATTCTTCATGTGTGGTTAGAATTACCTAAAACCATAGGTCACCATACGATAGTCTGATAGAAAAATGCATCTAAGTTCCAACAAATAGGCATCATAATATACCTTGAAATAATTACCTAAATCAATAAATTTTAAAAAGTCATTTTCATCTGCCTCTTTTTAAACTTCTGAAAATCCATATCACGCTGCTATGACAAAAAAATCTCCCCTTCATTAGAGTGTTTATATGAAAAGCTATTAAGAAAATATCCTTAATAAAGAAAAAAACAATTCAAAATTAACTCTAAACCTTAAAAGTATGTTAATTATAATTGCTTAACTAGTGTCTTTATTAAAGATATTTCATTAATAGTTGTTCATATAAACACTCTATTGAAGGAGATATTTTATTTTTCATAGAAATGTGATATGGATTTTTAGAAGTTTCAAAAGATTGAGATAAAAACACCTTTCTAAATCAAGGATTAAAGATACAAGGATCCAAAACACATTTAATTGTACTACTCGAATGACATTGGATGAATATATAATTTATTGAGTTTTCAAGTGAAGAACATCCAAGGTTGTTGTAACCAACTCCAAGAATAATGGAAATATGACTATTGGAGGGATGCCTATATATAAGAGTACATTCAAGGAGCTGGATGGTAATGTTTTTGTGAACTAATTATATTTATATATTTCTCTACTAAAACCACTCATTATGATTTTCTTTGTAATCTTTTAGTGATTTTTCGATTCTATGGATTTTGTGTGATGAATTGAAAAATAATTAGAACATCTTTTTCAATTATATTTGTTGTCTTATTAAGGTTATGATTGAGCTATTTGGGGATAGGAATATAGATGGATCCGATCACGAATATCGAGGGATTTCATGGGTAGGCAAATAAAACTCCTTCCAATATTTGTGATGAAGTGCTTTCTGCTAAAAAAAGATAAACCTGATAGTTTGTCTTAAATTAGGGATACCTTAAGTCAAGGTTATTGTCTTCCATTACACTATGGTTAAATTTTATTCATTATTTTATATCGTTTCTCTTAGTTTACTAAAGAACTTTTTAATGTTATAATTTTTTTTACAAGTTGTTTAAATTCTATTGTGCATGTATAAAGGAATGTTTTTTTTAAATAAACTTTTCTATACATAAATTTACCATATTCATTTAGAGTATTTTAAAATTTAATCTAACCATCTAATTAAATATTAGTCATATAAATATAATAAACAGGATTGGGTTTTAATTATTTAAATGTTTTTACTACTATTCACCCCTTCATATATCCATTATTACTCTTATGATACAACAATCGGTATAATTATGGGTTTTACATCTTTAATTTTTGTGTTTTCACTTATTTTATCCACTAAAAGTTTCTAAATCTTTTATATACTATTTTTTAATTCTTATTACACTAACGTTTAAATTGTAGAAAGATTTTTTTCTATGAGATGGATGTTTTAAATGTTGGTAACCTCGAAAATGTGATTCGTAAAAGACTATGAATCTTTGATGGTGCGATTTAATAATATTGGAGAGATAGGATTGCGATTTTTTTATGAATACAAGTTTTGATAATTTTTTTATTTTGATTGGTAACTATAAGATTCCTAAGAAAGGTGTTCCTACTTTTACTAAACTCGATAAGAAATAATATCAGTTCAATTATAGAGTAAGGAATACTCTATTATGTTCTATTAAAAGTAAAATTTATAGTTATCTTTCATCTTGAAAAACCTATAATAATATTTGGAAGAAATTAGATGTTACACATTTGGGAACATCAAAATTGATTGAAATTATAAGAGCTCTACTTCATGTACATTATCAAGAATTCAATTTTCTATAAAGTGAAACTTTTTCAATAATACATCAAAGATTAATAACCATTGTAAGTAGTTTAAAATCACATGGAGGTAAATATATTATAAATGATATGTTAGTTAAAAATTAATAGAAATCATGCACGGATAATGGGATACAAAAAGAAATACTTTAGATGATTGAAAATAATTACACATATGAATTTGGATGATTGATTTTGAACCATTATGAAATATGATGGAGGATTAAAAAGACATTAAGAATGATGAAAATGAAAAATGGAGGATTTAATTTTGATAAAACATGTAATTCTTCTAATAAATTTCATTCTGAAGGTAAATTATCAAAGTCCTCTATTTAAAATAAAGTTAATGTTGAATCAAATAGTAGTTCTAGAGAATAATCTGGAAACGAATTAGCTAGTATTTTAATGAGGATAAGTAATATAGTTGGAAAGAAGTATTTCCAAGATGGATATAACATAATTCATAAGAAAATAAGTGATAATAATTATTCTTCAACAGTTATATGCTATAAATGTAATAAGGATGGTTGTATCAGATCAGACAATTCAAATTTGAAAAGAAAATATAATAAAGAAATTAATTCCAAAAGGAATTATAAATGTAATATATTTAAAAAAATAAGAAAATTTTCAAATCAGAAGATACGTGGAGTTATAATAGTTGATATTTTTATTTAGATAATTAATCAGATAGTGGATGTAATTTTAAAAATAATATCGAATTCTATGATGAGATTCGGAAGATGAATAATTACTTCCTAGAAATGTTAACTATTATGTATCAAAATAATCTTACTATAAATTCAAAATATATTGATAGTGTTGATAATTATAGTTCCACATCTTTTGATGAGGAATATACTTCATCATAAGAGAATAAAACATTACCATGTTTTGAAGAGATATCTAGATTTTCAAAACTATTATAAAGAGAGAATTGTAAAATTTATTTAAAAACATAATATTTTTCAAGTAAAACATGAAAAATAAAATTCAAATATTCTTATTCTTACTATAGAGGTATAAAATCTTTAAAAAGAGCTAGATAAAACTAATTTTGGGGAAAATTATCTCTTAAAAAATCTAGATAAGTCTTATTTTGGGAAAACTAGTTTGAAAAATGATTTAGAATAACATAGTATGAATACTACTTCTACTGAAGATAAAAATTTATTTGTAAAACTAAACATGGAAATTTATAGTCAAAAAATACTTTCTCAAAGTTTACCACTAGTAAGGAAAATAATGATAAGATGTATAATCAAATAATAACTCATAAATATGTATCTAATATGGGTTATTCTAATAGAGAATATGCTTTTCAAAATAATTAATTTCTTCTGAAAAGTACTCCATTTTTCATGAATTTTCACAGTGGAGGTAACTAAAAAAATAAATTTTATTTGATTAGAGTTTAATCCTTAGGTTTTCGTAAATAATATTTTTATAAATAATAAAAATTTTATCAACATAGAAATGTTGGAAAAATATAGAACCCTATAATTTTACTTTCTAATAATTTCATACTGATGAAATTATGGGTTCAAAAATAATAATTTTTTTCTATTTTTGGATAAAAATAAATGCACCAACAACAACATCTAGTACATGTATAGGAGTTTCCATAGACATATAACTGTAAATAAAGATTCTCCAAGAATATTATAATAATTAAAGGTGGAAAATTTTCCTTGGGTGACAATGCTCATAGAGAACTCATCTAAATATGTAACATTATTCTTCTTGGTAAATCCTTAATTTCAAATGTTTTATTTTTTCTAGGACTTAAAAATACCATATTACGTAATTCAATTATGTGATTAAGGATATATTCTGAATTTTAAGAATGATAATTTTATTGTTCATAATTCATAATATGAATTTATTATTTAATCTAATCGGTGTGAGAATGTTTAAAAACTCAACAAAGAATACATTAGGAGCGAATATCTAACTTTACTTAGTGTGATTGAAGATAAATCATGGTTATTGAATTGAATATTTCCACTCTATAGTGTTATTAATTTATCTAACCTACCTAAAAAAGAACTTGTTAAAGATCTATTGAAACTGAAGTTTGATACATCAAAATTTTGTGATTTTTATCAATTAAAAAATCATCATAATTAATGTTGTAAAGCAATTAGTGAAGTCTCAAATTATAATACTTTACAGTTGGTGAAAATTTACTTGTTTGGTTATAAAAAAACTGGATGTATTGAAGGAAAATAATATGTATATGTTTGAGTATATGATTATAGTAGATACACATTTGTCTATTTTATAACAAATAATTATGAAGAAATTTTGTGTTTTAAAACATTTTTCCTGAGTTAAAATTGATAAAAATATTTACTTGATAATTTTTTTAGTGACCATGTTGAAGAATTTATACATTATTATTTTGAAATTTTTGCCGTAAAAAAGTTATTATAAATAACTTTTCCACAATAAGAACTCCATAATAAAATGGTTTTGTTAAAAGAAAAAACACAATTACATGGAAGATTACTAGAACCATGATGAGTGAATACTCAGTTTCTAAAAATTTTTGTACTAAAGTCATTAGTACTTTCTGTTATACTATAAATCAAATTTTGATAAGACCATTTATTAATTAAACTCCTTATGTGCTTCGAATGGAAGGAAACCAAAATATTCTTACTTCAATATTTTGGTTTCTAATTATTAATTTTGAATACTAAAGATAATTTGTATAAGTTTGAACCAAAATATGATTATGGAATATTTTTAGGACATTCTAAAAATAGTAATTCATATATTTTTTTAATAAAAATATAGCTACTATTAAGGAAACAGTACATGAAAAATTTGATAAAAATGATCCTTTTTTTTCGAACTACCTCAAACTACATCTTCATAAGTTATTTCAAAAAATGATTTTTAACCTATTTTGGAATGTTATTATCATGAGAGAGAAAATAAATAATGTGTTTCTAACAATCTACCTCAAGAATAATTTTAGCATATTTTTGAAGAATATAATTTTGTAAACCTAAGTAATCTGTTATTCCCTAGTAATCATCCCAATGATAACATCATTGGTGATGTTGATAAACAAGTTATAACTAGAACTAATTTAAGAAATGAAATTGACCTTTTTCATTTTTATCACAATTTAAACCTAAAACATCTGATTGATATTTAAGTGATTAATATTGGACAAACACAATTCAAGATGAACTCAATGAATTCAAAAGGAATAAAGTTTGGACTCTAGTTAAATACCAAAATATACTACTATAATTGGATTAAAATCAGTTTTTTAAAATATGTGTGATGAAAATGGAATAACATTCAGAAATAATGATTGACTTGTTTCTAATGGTATAATCAACAACATGTAATAGATTATGAAGAAACATATTCTATAATTTCTAGACCTAAATCTATTTGTATACTTCTATCATATTCATCATTTCTTAATTTCAAAATATATCAAATGTAAGTGAATTGTGAAACCCTAAATGGATAACATTAGGAGGAAGTTTTTGTTGAACTTCCTTGGATTTTGAAAATAAAAAAAGTCTAGAACAAGTTTTTAAACTTACTAAGGCACTTTACAGACTTAAACAATCCTCTTGCGCCCGGTATAATAGGTTAACTAGATTTTTCTTATAAAAAACTTCGTTAAGGGAGCTTTAAATCCAAAACAAATTATTAAATATGCTTTTAAAAACATCACCATTGTTCAAATTTTTGTCAATGACATTATATTTATTTCAACTCTAAAATATTTAATAGATTCATTTTTGAATCTTATGAAGTCTAAGTCTGAAATAAGCACGATGGGAGAATTTACTTATTTTATAGGATTTAAAATTTCACAAAACCCCAAAGGATATTTTATATATCAACATAAGTATATAGAATATATTATTAAGAAACTTTTATATGATAATACTAAAATTATTAGTACTCCTATCAGAACCTCAAATACTATAGATATTGATGAATCTATAAAACTAGTCTATCGGGATATCTTTAGAGGAATTATAGGTAGTTTACTATACTTAACAACTAGTCGTATGAATTGTATGTTTATTATATGATTGTGCCAAAGATATCAAGAAAATAAACAATTTTTCCCACATTAAATCTGTAAATAAAATTGTTACCATAAGGTAACTATAGATTTAGGATTTTTTTACTCTTCTAGAAATGATTTTGAATTATTTTTTTATAAGATAACTTTGGTTTATTTAAAATGGATAGAAAAAGAACCTCCAAAATATGTCATTTATTATGAGAACCTTTTGTGCCTTTGTCTTATATGAGGCAACACTCAGAATAACTTTCCACTACTGAAGATGAAAATGTTTCAGTTAGAAGTTATTGTGCTCAAGTGTTGTGGATATAGAACACACTAACTAACTATAGGATGTGTTTTAGTAAAAATAAAATATTATTTTATAACAAAAGTATAATTTCATTACTTATAAACACATAGTATCAATTGAAATAAAATAATATAGATATAAGACACCATTTCCATTTGGATCACACATAAAATGGATATATCATTTTTCAATTCATCAGAATGCATGAAAAACTTGTATATATTTTTATTAAACCCTTTAGTTCTGATATATTTGAATATATTAAATAAAATCTAAGATTAGATAATTCTATGTTCTCATTCATATCCACTTCATTTATAAAAATATCCTTACATTAATGAACTCCTTTTCAAATGGGGGTACATAAATTTTTTTATAAAAACTATAGTTTTTTAAAAAAACATTAGTTTTCCAAAAAGTTTCAGATTTACTAAATATTACCTTTCTAAACAAAATTGGATTTACTAAATTTTTTTTTATAATTTCATACTTTTTCTTTTAACTTTACTAAAATTTAAGTCATTCAAAAAAATTTGGATTCACTAAATCTTTGGTTTTTGAAAAACTTTTTTTCTCTAAAATTTTAGTATTTCAAAAAACTCATGTTTTTAAAATATTCAACTATTCTAAAAATAATAATAATAGTTTACTAGAATGAATTTTTCATAAAAATTCATATCATTACTCAGAAAGGTAATATCTCATCTTTAATATTTACTATTTTCTCATCTATTATTTTTTTGTTTATATTTTGTTATATTTTTTATATTTTAAAAACATCAAAATTTCAAAAAAATAATTTTTTAAATTTCCAGAAAATTTAATTGTCCCATAAGGTTTTTTAATTAAACCATTTTGATGTTAAAAATATATTTAAATATTTTGTGGAAAATTAATAATAGTCGGATCATTTTTGAAAATCAATCTGATTCATTGGATCTAATAGATTCAAATTATCACACCAAACCTATAAATAGATAACTCATTCGCCACATCCCCATCCATTTTCAAGATGGTTGAGGACTCTCAGACCTTAAATTTTGGTTCATTATGATTGGTTATGGTTTTTCTAATTCAATTATTCCTTTTAGAATATGTTTCCTTAGTTAGTTTACATTTTAGCAAGATGTTGACTATGAAAGAATTATCTAACAGAGAAGTTTTTAAGAAAAGACTGATAAAGAAAAAATGGAATGATAAGACAAATTCCTTTCTCTAAGAAATAATTAAATTTCAATATTGGGAGAATATGGGTGGATAGAAAGAAAATTTTGATCTTCACTACCCTAATACTGTTAATTAATAATATTATACTATTAAATTCAAGGTAAAAGATAATTTGGATATGATTACTTTCATTGTTTTTGATTAATACTACAATTTAAACATTCAATACGTATCATAACTTATTGAGTTTCCTTTGGATGTATAATATCATCTTATGACTCATAAAATTCCATAAAAGTTATGAATTTTTAAAAAATTTAAGGCCAAATCATCATTATTTTATTAATCTGAAAAGGTATGAAAATTTTACCATTTGAATATAGATTTAAGAGTTGTTTCATTATGGATATAAGGTTACCTCATAGAGAGGATGGGTGACTGCTATATGTTGAATTTTCTTGAAATATTTGTTGTAGATTATATAATGAACATGAGAAAGATAAATCTCATTGAGTATGATTTATTATTGGTTGAAACTCTCTAGAAAAGTCAAATGAAATTAATGATTCTTCAATTACCATGATTTACCAATAAGTTGTTGATAAGTTTTATGATCTTCATGAACATTAAAATTCAGGTCACTTCAATGAAGGAAAATATTTTTTGATTAATGAGGAAAATATATCGAAGATGAAACTAGTTTTTGTTTTGAAATTGAAGAAGTATTTGGATAAATCATACAAGGAGGCATCTGATGCTGACATTGTTCAACTATTAGAAAAAGTAATAGATAAGTGGAATGATTATTATTTTCCACCTAGACTGTGAAAGAATGTTTAAACTATTCCTATTGTTGTTTTTCAATAAATGATGAAAAATAAGGCATAGAAAAAACCAGATGATCTGGAATTTGGACTCGATATTGAAAGATAATTATCTTTAAAGAAAAAATCGATGAATCTATGAAATCATAGGAAAAGAAAATAAAACAAAAGATTCATTTTTACAAGTCTATAATTGTTGAGAATATAATTAAGGGCATTGATAAATCTTATGGAGAATTCTAAAAAACAGAAGAGAAATTTGAAAGAGTTATTTCTATTTCTCCTCTATTTATTGTTCAACCTATTCTCTCATAGAAATTTTTTCCTTTCTTAGTCCATTGTAAAAAAAGAACCTATTATAATTTTTTAATTTCCTATTATTATAGAGAAACGAAAATAAATAGTATATTTAGATAAAAAAAATTAAGTTATAAAAAGTCCGAATAAATATAGAAAAGTTTATTCAAGAAGTCATGAAAAATTTCCTACACAAATAGATTAAGAGAAGGAAGAGGTATCCAAAGGGAATTATTCCAAGGAAGAGTCAGAGGAAGAATAAGAATAATGAAAATAGTGTTCCAATGAAACATCTTCATTTTCTACTCATTTAGAGAAAGAGAAATATATGGTTGTTTCTGATAAAGAAAAGAGTTTTGAAAAATCTTTTGAAAATCAATAATCATCAACTAAATTTATTTACAAATTTGAGTCTGATAAAAATATAGTTGTGGTGGAAGTTTTAGAATTTTAAAAATAGAAATAAGAATAGATGTATAAGGTAGTTTTTTTTACCTTCTGGGAAACTAGTTTTCAATGTCTCATTTGATTCAATGGATTGATAACTGACTCATTTAAATCACTTAATGGATTCGATGCTCAACTATTTCAATGGGTCTTTGAATAAGTTGGTGGATTCCATTCCATACATTCTGAATATTTAATCCCATTGAAAACACATTCATAAGAGGTTACTTGTGTTAGAGGAATCATAATCTATAAATAAATTAGCTAAGTCTATTATACATAATAAATAAGAGTTTATGGATTTAAAATTTTATTCAATATATGAATGATGAAGAGTTAAAAAATCTTTATATGGTTGAAAGATACATAGAGATATTTAAGTTTTCAAGATGAACTAATTGATTTGGTTAAGAATGCTTCCCTAGAAATTCTTGTTTCATTTCAAGAGTTTTCTTCTAATGTAGATGTGAATTTTAAACTTATTGAGCAATTCAAGTTTCATTTAGAATATCAAGATGAATAAATTTAATAATTGAATAAAAATAACTTATTACCTGTAGAATATTTTTGAAATCAAAAGGAAGAGAATATTGCGAACTGGTTTCTAATAGAATACGTTATGATGTTTAAATTAGAAAATACAAAGAAAAAATTCCTTAGATAATAAGTTCAATGTCTAAAGTATGAATTTTGAATATTAAAATTTATTGAGGAAAACATTCAAAGGTGGAGGAAATGGATCGAGATTTTTAGAATAACCATGAGGAGTTCATAAAAATTAATGTATTTCTTATGAAAATTTAAAAAAATTGTTTTTTTCTCTAAAGTCTTGAAATTTGTATTATTCAAACTTTATGTTCAATGAATTAAAGCTTTAATGTTATTCTATATTTATAATTTATTGAATTTTTTCTTGATTTGGTTGGATGAATATTGTTAATTTTTTTAATTAATGATTAAATTTCATAAATTGTTTCAATGAATTGTTATTACTGACATTTAAGGTACTTTCTACCTCCTATTTTTCTATTTTAAAATCAAAAATGGGGATAAAATACTCAAAGGGGAGAAATTATATTTTAGAGGATAATAATTTAGTGAAGTTATTAAGGTAGAAGTTATTTCTAGGAGAATAACTTTCATAGGGGGATTTATTTTAAATATATCTTATCTCTTTCTTCCAAACATTGTTTGTTTAACAATAAAGGAGTCATAAAGAAAGGGGTGATAGAAAGATAATGAGATATGTATTTTTAAATGTTTAAAGGGATTATAATTTTTTCAAAGTTATTATTTATATATATAATTATTATGTTTTGTGATTTTCAAAAAGTGGGATATTGTTGAGTCTAAAGTTTAATTTCTACCCTTTCATTCATTTTTTTTGAAAAGCACAATACATTATTAAAAAATATTATTTAATAACTTTATATTTTCCATGTTTTTTGCATGTTTTTGTAGAAAACAACTTATTCTACATAATCTAGTAATAAATCCCAACAAAACAAATATAAAATTTAGATTTAATAAAAATCTACTAGACTGACTAAAGTATATTCCATCTTACTATCTACTGTCTACTTCATCAGATTGATAGAAGTCCAGTCCATCAGATTAACTGAAGATTATTCTATTAGTATAATGAGAAATAGTCCACCGGTATGAATGAAACTATTTTACCATTGTGAAAAAAACAAAAATATTAGTATAACAACGTTTAGTCTACTGGAGTTATTAACTTTGAACCATCAGAATAACATATTTTAATTTAATTAAGATAAAAAGTTTATAATTTTATCTATTATTATTGATAGTTGTTGGAATAAATTTTAACTAAATTGTAATGGTGATATCAAAAATACATCAAATGAAGATGTAATTTTATGAGTTTTCAATAGAATAACATACAAGTTCATTGCAACAAACTCTAATAATCATAGAAATATGGCCATAGAAGGTATTTTATAAATAAAAGTGAATTTAATGATATGGTTGTAGATTCTTTTGTGAACTCAATTGATCTAATTATTTCTCATCCTTAACCAGTCATTTATATTTGATTTGTAATATTTTGGGGAGTTTTTTATTCTAAGTATTCCATGTGAATAAATATAAAATCCTTAGAAAATATTTTTAATATATATTTTGTGTCTGATTGAGGTTATAATTGATGGATTATGGGGAAAAGAAGATGGATATATCTGATCTGGATGATTGAGGGCTCACAAGGATAAGAAGACAGACCTTATTCAGATCGTTATGATTGTTGAATTTCTGCTGAAGAAAGATGGGCCTAATAGATTGGTTCCAACTATGGATACATTAAGTCAATGCTATTTACTTTATTTTCACTAATGTTAAATTGTATTCATTATTTTATAATGTTTATAGTACTCTACTAAAGAACTTGTTAATGTTTCAATTTAATTTTTTAAGAAGTTTTTTTAATTATACTATTCATTTCTAAAGGAAAGTGTTTTCAACTGAAAATTTTCTATACTTTTATTTACCATATGTATTTTGATTTCATTGAAAATTAATATAATAACTGGATGAAATCTATATATGATAACTATAATAAATATTTTTGGGTCTTAATTAATTATAATAAAATAACTACAATTCTCCCACCCACTCTTGTAGCCATTATAACGCTTATAATCCAACAATGGATATAACTCACCAGCAAGTTTTTGATGCTCTAAATTGCCTCATTGACTTGTAATAAAACATGAAAAATCTAACTATCTCTCCTTTCATTGCTAGAAACCAAAAGTTCTTATTCACATCATGAAACATATTAAAAATTTTTGAGTGAACAAACCAATGCGAGGAGTGATACTCCCTTGTAAGTTCCTCCTAAATAATGGTGATAACCACCAATATTTCATAATCATAGAAAAAGGAGTTATAATCTTGAGTCCATCCCTCTAGGTTCTCCCCACTATTTAGAATCTATCAAATTTTGATACAATTATGATTGGAGATCTAAAAAATTTAAATCATTCCACTACTAATGATTTATGATCAGTAGAGTACAAATATATCTCATATTTTTTAGAGATATTCATATGAATATAATCTAGTACATGCATGATCCTCCAATCATATTTAGCTTCTCTGTTATTTTGAAGATGATACTTCCAATAAAGGGTGTATGTTACCACATTTCCCTTTTATAGAGCATAGATAAGTAAAAAAAATAAAAAGATAGAAAATACTCCACCCATGGATGCTATCTTAAATTTAGATCATTCTAAGAAAAAGATATACTTGAGGATCTTATGATCATTATATTAAGAAAAACCGCTCTCCAAATAAGTATTACATCCTGAAAATTATATCATGCATAATATTTTATATCTCTAAATCATGTTTTTGATCATTCTCCTTGTGTGGTTAGAATTACCAAAAACCATAGGTCACCATATGATAGTCCGATAGAAACACACATCCAAGAGACACACAATAGGCATCATAATATTCCTTGAAATAATTCCCTAAATCAAGAAAATTTCAAGAAAGGTGTTTTCATCAGCCTATTTTTAAACTTTTGAAAATCCATACAACACAACTATGACAAACAAATATCCCATTTATTAAGTGTTTTCATGGTTTTTATTATGTCCCTTATTTTTTTTACTAAAAGTAATATAAAATTTAAATTACATATTTGGATTTATACCGGCCATATCATTCATCGTATTGATATATGTTTAATTTCTACACATCACAAATGACTCATGGATCATTGTTCTAAAGTATCAAACATCCCGAATGGGTTTTCTCAGTTTTTCAATATGACAATTATGTTTTTTAACTAAAATATCATTTCAAACCAGAAACACACATTTTGTGTCATAATGGTCGCATTGTGCGTTGGTTTGAGGTGAGACTACTTTATAAAAATTACACAGGAATTACAAAATACTATCCGAAATTATAAAGAAAATCGTATGGTGTTTTCATGGTTCTAGTGAGTGAAATGTTTTGAGCAAAAATTTTAATTTCAAAATGATAATGGACACCTTTAGTCTTATAGGTTGTACCATACATTGGATTGAGGTACGGTTGATTCCAACACATTACAAATGAATCATGGATCATTTTCTTAAAGAATCAAAACAATCTGAATGGGTTTGATCAGTTTTCAGTATTTCACTTATTCTTTTTACTAAAATTAATGAGAATTTTTAAAAAAAAATTATTTATAGAGTTCACATCATTAATTGGTTTCTGGTGTGTTTTATTCCTGTATATCACAAATGACTCATGGATCGTTTTTCTAAGGTATCATAACCATCCAATTGTGTTTTCTCAGTTTTCAATATGTCAGTTTTTTTACTAAAATATCATTTCAAATGGATAATACATTTTTTGAGTCATAACGGTCACATAATGCATATATTTGATGTTATAATACTTAATACACGTCACACATGACTTAAGAATCATTTTCCTAAATTATGCAGGCAATTGGAAAGTGTTTGATTGGTTTTTAGTGAGTGACACATTTTGAGATAAAATGTAAATTTTAAAATGATAACAGACACTTCTTGTCATACCGGTCAAATCGTGCATCATATTGAGGTGTGGTTGATTCCATCATGTCAAAAAATGACCCATGTATCATTTTCCTAAAGTATAAAAACAATCAGAATGTGTTTTCTTGGTTTTCAGTATGTTAGTTGTTCTTTTTACTTAATTTAATGTTAATTTTAAATAAAAAGACATTTTTGGATTTATACCAGTCACATCATGCATTGTATTGAGGTGAGGATGATTCCTACACATCATAAATGACTCATAGATCGTTTTTCTAAATTATCAAAATAATCTGAATGCGTTTGCTCAATTTTTTGTACCCCAGTTGTATTTTTTTTACTAAAATTAATGTCAATTTTAAATAAAAAGAGACACTTTGAGTCATACCAGTCGCACCGTACCTCGGATTTAGGATAGGTTGATTCTTACATGTCAAAAATTACTTATAGCTCATTTTCAAAAAGTATCAAATCAATCTGAATGCATTTTCTCAGTTTTTAGTATGCCAGTTGTGTTTTTTTACAAAAATATCATTTTAAACTAGAAACATGCATTTTGAGTCATATTGATCACATCGTGGATCTGTTTGACATTGTAATTCTTTGTACACATCAAAAATAACTTATTAATTGTTGTCCTAAATTTTGAAGACAATCAGATAAAGTTTTCTTGGTTTCTAGTGGGTGACGTGTTTTGAGCTAAAATAATATTTTTAAACTGATAACAGACACTTTTAGTCATATCAGCCAAACTATTCGTCGGATTGGGGTGTTTTTGATTCCTACATGTAAAAATGACTGATGGGACGTGTTCCTAAAGTATAAAAACAATCTTAATGCGTTTTATCAGTTTTCAGTATGTCCCATCTTCTTTTTTCTAAATTTATTGTTAATTGATTATAAAAATACACACTTAAGGTCATAATGGTCACACCCTCTATTGAATTTAGGTGTGGGTGATTCCTACACATAAAAAATGACTTATGGATCATGGTAATAAAGTATCAAAATAATCCTAATTCATTTTCTCATTTTTTATTATGTAACTTGTTCTTTTTACTAAAAAGACTGAAAATTTAAAATAAAAATAGACACTTTGAGTCATACCAGTCACATATTCATGATAATTCTATAGACTCTTCCATTAGGTATGTTTCCCATTATTTTCTAAACAAATATCTCTCATCTTGTGAATAGTATTCTTTTCGACAATCATGGTAGTACTAAAAAATATAAATACATAAAGGATTAATAAATATTTTACATGAAATAGTAATTATCTTTGAAAATAACTCTTCTAAGATGTTGGTTTGTTTATGGAGTATGATATTTTTCATAAATTTAAAAACATAATAACCACAGTATTTTTTTTAACACCACTAAAACATAAATCGCCTTTAGTGGCGGTATTTTAGGGGCTGTTTATTAAAAACCGCCGCTAACCCCCCCCCCCCCCCGTTTTACAGTGCCGACACTTCCCCCCACCACCCGACCCCGACCCCCCTTCTCCCCCTGACCCCTGCAATCCCGCCATCTCCCCCCAACTTTGGAAAGCCCCAAACCCTAGATCGGTTCCCCACCC
The DNA here is from genome assembly GCA_963277665.1 of Viscum album. NCBI lineage: Eukaryota > Viridiplantae > Streptophyta > Magnoliopsida > Santalales > Viscaceae > Viscum > Viscum album. The sequence goes on along the minus strand of OY728142.1, from coordinate 684,788,829 downwards.
ATGTCGCAGGTGACCTCGCTGCCCATAAGCACACCCTACCACCCATTAATTCACCTCGTCGCCCATCGCCTCCGACCCCCTGAAGCTCTAGCTCAGCTCCCAGGTATGGTTTCAAAAAATTTCTATGTTTCTCCATGAAAGTGCATTGGAGAAATGATGAAATTTATTTTAAATTATTCATAATTGATCCATGTAATTGTTTACTGTTTTTCTCACCTCAATTTGATAAGTCATGGGCATCCAATGAGAATATGCATTATATATATATATATATGAAATCCTACTACGGATTTTGGGATTTCTAGAGGGTCACTCCATATAGAAACATATAACTTACATGATAAATTATGTTAGTGTAATAGATTATAATTCCTAGGATGGTTATAAGTCAAGACTATTTAATTGGGGATATTGATAATTTTATGTTATTTAGTGACGGACTAGGGTTCATGGAGTCAGTTCAGATCATGGTAATTGATACCTAGTGAGTTCCCCAAGATGGGATGTTTATTTTTAGTAAATTTTAGGGTATCTAATTTTGTGCATTATTTGTATCCTCTTGTTGAAAATTCTGAGAAACCAATGAGTGTCTAATATTATTTTATGTTATGTTCTAGATACAATGGTGCAAGATATTTATTGTATTTTCCATTGATTTCACCTTTGGTTTATTTTCAAAATACATTATATAATGGTTTGTAAATTGAGTTATTAAATTAAAATCATATTGGTTTTTGTATAAATGGTATTTTTTTAATGTGTTATCAAAAGTGGGGTGATATGAAGACTGGGATTTTTAACCATAATTTTAAAGGAACCCTTTCTCATGTTTCATGATGTATAATGAACGTGAGTTTTCCAACCCATGTTTTAAATTAGAAATGATGGGTGTTGTATAATCATGAAATGAATTATGAAACGGTTTATTTTTTACACGGAGGACAAAGATCTATATTAATATTTTAGTTCAAACTAGAAAATATTAAATGTTTTTTAAAAGAAATTTCTATGATTCCATAGGGAGATACCACATGGCATGTTTATGTCACACCATACATACACATCTAGATGTATGTAGATATTAGGTTTCTCTTTTTGGTTCATAGTTAATTTTTTATTCATTGATTCTTAGTCTGTACCATTAATGGATGAGTGGTATATATTTAGTGGATAGGGTTCATTAGTGGTGATTCAGGAGCTATTCGGGTTCCATTTATTTTTTCCCTTGGTATGTTGTATTGGCCATTTTTCCTTGGTGTAAGTTCTAATTCAATTATATTTAACTCATTTTTATTTTTTTGGACCAATTATTGTTTAATAATTATCAATTTATTATTCACTTATTTTATTTAGGATTTTCTCATTTGAATGGAATTCCAATTCGTGGAATTGTAATTATTATTTTTTAATATATTCAACATTTTTTTATTATTACCATATAAGGGTTATACCATTCTCAGGTTCATGGTCTTGATACCCTTGAGTTTGTTTATATCCTATAGGTATCGAGAATTCCCTTTATCCCTTATGGAAAATTGGTTTGGGTAACATAACAACTCATCCAGGGTAGGTTCATTAAAAATGGTATCAGAACATTGGTTTACAAAAAGGGACCCAAGTTCTAAATGAAATATATTTTTATATGGGTGCATTAGGGTTTTATTGATTTAGTTTTATTGTTAGAAATCTATAAGTAGTTTATTAGAGAGTTCTTGATCACAACCCATTATGATGGAACTTCAGCCACTATGGGTTGTCGAGATTTGAATATTGAATTTGAAAATTCATATTGATTACTAGTTATGGTGTATAGATCCTAATTTTAATTTTATTGGGTTTCACAGGGGTTTCCTTGGATTTATGGTGAGAATGGAAATGGGATAAATGGAATCAGTTTTGTGTACACAACGTAATAAATGAGGTAGTGACTTAACTCAAGCTCTTAGATATGTTTTAAAAATTAATGCATGCATAACTTCCATCCCATCAAACCATGTGGTCGGTTCTGGCATAAATTTTCATCCCATTTGGACTTTTTACTTAGACCCCTTCATTATAGGGTCATTGGAATCATTTCATAAAAAATGGAAATGATTTGATGTGGTCCTTGTGATTATTGAGGGGGATTGGATTTTGATTGGATTTATTGTGTTCCTTTTTTATGTGTTATTTTTTTGATATTACGGTTTTTCAAAAAGGTTTATACAATGAAATATGTATTTAGATTGAAATGATAAATCCATAATTTTTTATAATATATGTGTTTTTATTATGAATTCAATTTGGAATTGGATTATTTCATTATGAAATATAAAATATATATAAGTTTTAAGACTGGTCAGTGATTTATTTATAAAGTATATTTGACCCTTTAGGACTATACATCTAAAAATGGTCAATTTAGAAGTGAAAAAGTGTTGTTTATATTTATTTTAAAAGGGGTGATGTTTGAAATAAATAAATTCTATTAAAAAGATAAATTTTTTTGTTCACATCAATAAAGTTAGTAGTTCTGAAAAATATCTATGTATTATTTTTTTACAATTTATAGGAGTTTAAATGATTGTGGTTTTTTTCAATTTCTAATAGTGGATTTAAGAAGTTGAATTTATTTTTTAGGTAAAATTGAATGTTTCTTAATTTTCAAAATTATTTTGGGAACTTAATTTTTTTTACTATTATTAAAAGGTATCTTTCCTTTAGAATTATTTGGGACTCCTCTATATGGGTGTGTTGAATTTTTAAAGGAAGGTTTACAAAAAAATCTAGTTTGATGGGGTGTGTATTGATTTTCTCCACAATTTACTTGGGTACTATTGATTTTTTATACAAGACCATGCTAGGTTCTGGTTTTGTGTTATTTAATGTATGCCACATCTAATGGTCCCATGTAAAGGATTTGTATTAATATCCTTGGATTTCCTTATATTATTCTTTGATATTTGAAAAATGATAAATGGAGTGTAAATCATTAATTTTTTTCCTTTAAATGTTGTATTATGTTTTTATATGACTGTTTTTTTTTTGTATATTTTCCCAATATAAATTTGTTGGTTTGGTGAATTGATGAGGTGTGATCTTTTTGGATTTTGTGGTGATGGAATTTTTTGGGGAATTTGGGATCAATTGGTTTATGTATATTATGGAATTGAGGTGGATTGGTTTTTATGTGTTCAATGACTAATCTTTTAGTTACTCTTTCATGAGATATGGTAGTTGGGATTTTCAAGACTCGCTATATTATGTTTTCATAATCTTACACTATCGTATATGTTTGGTCATTTTAGATTACATGTACTTCTATCATGACATGTGATCAATTCTCATGAATCCTTCAAGGTCATTTTCTAATTCACATAGCCCACATGATCTCTTACTAGTAACACCCTAAAAAGAGTTTACAAATGGATGCTTCAAATTTCCCTTTCTACATTCAACAATAAAATCCAATTCAAACCATGTATTCTAATAAATTTCCATTGTCATAGTAATATTTCACTACCATGCCAAGATAGTCCACACTATGGCCAAGAGAAACAAAGAAGACAACCCAGCCGCTATATATCAAAGAAGACATGGATTTTATATATCCTTGTTATTCCACTACCCACCAATGGTTAAAATAATACATTGTATACTAACCTATTTACATAGATGCTAAAAGGAAAACATCACAGGGCCAACTATAATTTCTCTCTAACAGAGGTCCAAATTATGATTCAACCCCATTGATGTTCCATGATCCACCCCAAATCTGAAAAAATTAATCACATGTAGGGTTACAACATGTTTCTACCCATAACACTTCACCATGATGCCCCACATGTTCTAAAATTCTCAACCCCGGACCATACCCAACTCTTTGAATCGTAATTCTAGGCCACTAATATAAGGTAAGAGTTTGTTTCCATTTAATATTCCTAGCGTCAATTCAATTAAGATATGATCTATCAAGACCTTACTATAGTGATATCAAAGTAATGGCATAATTAGTTTGTCCTTCTGTTTTTGTGGAGCATGACATACAAAAAACTATAAGGATGGGATCCTTGTTCTCATATTTTTTATGGATATTTTTAATTTTCATGATTTGGTTTTCTAGTGGGTGATTTACCATATGTATTTATATTGGAAAACATAATGTAACATATTTATATATTTTTTCAACTAGTATATGTGAATCACTTTCCCTATTTAGTAGTAACTATGTGATTTAATTTTTTTTAATATTGTGTAGGCACATTGTGATATACATGGATAATAGATGGATCACATTATTGAGGAACACACCTCAATATGTTAATGTTATGAAGGAGTTTTTAGATTTGGCAATTTCCAATCAATCCGTTGATGGGAGAATAAGTTGTCCATGTCCTAAATATAAATTTAGAATATGGTTGATTAGAGATGAAGTTTATGGACATTTAATACTGAATCAATTCTCTGGTCAATATTTGTGTTGGATTTGGCATGGAGAATCGAATGTTATAGAGGGGATGATCAGTGATGTTAATCCACATAATGAGATCACAACTTCATCGAAAATGGAAAATTAAATGAAAAACCTCATAAATTATGCATTCGACACTGAAAGACACCACTATCAATATTAAAACATAACAGAAAAACCAAATGAGGGTGCAACAAATTTCAACGTGATAGGTGATGTTTTTAAGATTATAACACAACCAGGTCAATATTATAACATATCATTGGATCCTACTCTTGATTCTATGGAGAAAAATGTAAGAGAAAAATTCACTAAGGAAAATATGTTTCATGATTTAGTTGACGATGGAAATCAAGAGTTGTATAGTGGATGTTTGAAATATTCAAAGATTTATTTTCTATTGAAGTTGTACCATATCAAATGTCTATGTGGGATTACAAATAAGGCAATGTCCATGATATAGGAATTGTTGTGTGATGCATTTCATGAAGAAAAAATCCCCGAGTATTTTTATGATATGAAAAAAGTTGTTAACAGGTTTGGTCTGAATTATATAAAGATACATGCGTGTCCCAATGATTGTATGCTTTATTGGTGAGAGGATTCAAGTAGAAATAATTGAAAAAATGTTCTTCTTCTAGATGGCAGTCAATTGGTGATATTGGAAGTCTGAATCAACATAATTTCTTGAAGAATAAGAAAAGGAACACACCTGCAAATGTTTTACGTTACTTTCCTTTAAATCCATGATTGAAAAGATTTTTCATGTCATCGAAAACTGCTGAACACATGAAGTGGCATTCTATAGATAATAATGATGATCAGTTAATGAGACATCCACGATATTCACAATCGTGGAAGAAATTTGATTCATTATATCCAGATTTCTCAGCTAATCCTAAGAATGTTCGATTGGGATTGGCTGTTGATAGATTCAACCCATTTGGGACATTGAGTACCAGTATAGCATTTGGCCAGTTGTTTTGATTCCTTACAATCTCCCCCCATATATGTGTATGTAACAAACATCTTTTATCATTTTTATGATTATTCCTGAAAATAAAATTCCTAGAAATGATATTGATGTATACTTGCAGCCTTTGATTGAAAAATTACATGAGTTATCCAGCAACGGTGTTGAGACATTTGTTGCTTCTTCTAAAACAATATTCAAAACGCATTCTTCTTTAATGTGGACCATTAGTGACTTCCATGGGCTTGGGAATTTATCTGATTGGAACATTTACACAGGTTTGGATTGTCCTATTTGTAACTTTGATTTTGAGCCTAAATAGATACCTCATAGTAGAAAATAGTGCTTCTTGTGCCATCAAATATTTCTCGATGCATCTCATAGATTTCGGCTGAACAGATCAAAATTTAACAGTTTCCTTTATCGTAGACCACCACAAAATTTGTTAACTGGTTTTTAAATATTGACACAACTTGAAAATGTTGATACAGAATTTGAGAAGGTTCATCATTTGAAGGATAGTAGAAAACAGGTTCGAAGTTCATCATCAAGTGAAATCAGAACGCAACAATTGAATAAAAAATGTATATTTTTCAAAATTCTGTATTGGGAATTTAATTTTTTGAGGCATAATCTTGATGTGATGCATATTGAGAAGAATGTTTATGAAAATTTGATTTTCACATTGCTTAATGAGCATGGAAAGTCAAAGGATCATCTCAATGCTCGCAAAGACTTACATGTAATGAACATAAAACATGATCTCTAGCCATATGATAATGAAAAGTATGCTCCAACAATTTTTTCAATGAAAAATAGAGATAAAGATACATTCTGTCGATTTTTAAAGAATGTGAAGGTATCCGATGGGTATTCTAGTAACATCTTGAGGTGTGTTGACTTGATGAATTGTAAGTTATGTGGATTGAAAAGTCACGATTCACATATTCAGTTACAACAGTTACTACCGTTGGCATTGCATACATTATTACCTAAAAACGTTACTACTAATGTACTCTAATTCTTCACATTTTTTAGAAAACTATGTGAGAAGTATCTACATCCATTTCAGCTTGACAACCTCTAGGTGAGGCTTGTATTTACCCTCTCTGTAATAGATAAGATCTTTCCTCCATTGTTTTTTTACTCTCATGATGCATTTAACTGTGAATTTTGTTGAAGAAGCTAAATTAGGAGGCCCCGTTCATTATCGATGGATGTATCCAATTGAGAGGTACTTTATTTATATGTTTTTCAGTTACGTAAACAATTTTTGGCACTTAATTAAACTCATAATTATGTTTATTTTATTTCACATATATCTTGGGAATTTGAAATCATGTGTGAGAAATAAAGCTAAACCAGAAGGCTCAATTGTTGAAGGCTATTTGGCTGAGGAGTGTCTTACCTATTGTTCTAGGTACTTGGATGATATTGAGACAAGATTTAATTGATTTGTATGTGTTGACGATACATCAACTCAATCTCAAATACATCAGAAATCAAAAATATTTCCTGCTATTGGCCGATCAGTTGGGAGGACCTCAAATGTGACACTAACAGAATTGGAATTATTAGAGGAACATAGATATCTTCTTCTAAATAGTGAAATTACAGATCTATTTATTGAAGATTTGAGGATACAAACAAAGAGAATAATGAGAGGTTGAACATGAAATGATAAATATATAATGAAATATCTTAATAAAGAGCTTGTAGAATGGTTTGAACGATGTGTAAGTTCATAAATTTTGTAATAAATATGAATATTAGTTTGACACATATAATTTTTAAATCTAATAAAGTACATTTCTTTTTTTTAGATCATGAAAAATGATACTCGAGCAGTGTTGTCAGAATATTTGAAGTTTCTTGCTCAAGGTCCTATAAAACAAGTTAGAAAGTTCGACGCTTACAACATGAATGGCTTTAGATTCCGTACCGTCGATCGAGAAGAGGGTTTGAACATAGAGAATAGTGGTATATTTACATTTTCAGAAGTGGTATAATATGGAAATATGACTGATATTGTTTAATTAAACTACCATGGGAAATTTTCAGTTGTTTTATTCAAATTCTATTAGGTTGATATTATCAGAGGTGTTAAAAGAGATTCCTTACAATTTACTTCTGTGAACTTCTCTCGCTTGATAGATGTTGGTGATCCTGAATTGCATGATCCATATATCCTATCATCGCAATAAAAAATGGTATATTGTGTGAATAATATTGTGGATGAAGGGTGGAGTGTAGTTTCTCATGTAATACAAAGATATTTGTATGATATGGGTGATGAAGTAGAATATTTGACCTCTGAAATTGAATCTCATCAACAAAAAGAAGCATAATTACTTTTCCATCATGATATTGAAAATATTAGTCTAGCAAGGAAGAATGAAGTGGATGAAGTAATGGAGCAGGAAAACAACATGATTGAAGGGGAAAATGAATGTATGTACGGTTATTTATTCATTCAGAAACAACTTATTTTATTTGTGCAGTAAATTAATATCATTGTTAAATATTTTTTGTTTGTTAGTACTAGGAATCTATTATAATTTTTAATTTTTTTGGATTTTTTTTTGAAATATAGTTTTTGAACTTAATTTTTTTTTTGATTAAATGACAGGAATTCCAAGGAGGAAGCGATACACTATTTCATCCACTACTGCGACAGATTACAATCCATTTGTCTCCCACCCTACGACATCTAAGCCATCATCTGCCTGTCCCCCTGCACTATCTCCCCCTTCACCATCTCTCACACCCTTTGTGAGCATCCCTTTAGAATTTGAGTCATCGACTCCCCCTTTAGCAGCCTCAGTAGTGGTGCGGCGGCATGCCACTTCTAGTTCATCATGGGCATACTGGAGGGTCACTGTTATAGTTAGAATTTTTAATAAAAATAAATTTATTGCACTTTTTTAATACCAATTTTTTGTTCATTAAAGATGAAATAAATTCAACTATGGAGAAAAATATAAAAAATTCAGATGTGCGGATTATGAATGGACAGAAGATAGTTGTCCCATTTGATTCATATGGGGTCCCTACAGATGGTGCCACAAGATTACATGGCTAAATTCTAGGCCAGCTCGTATCGGAGCCCATTTCCCTTCCCATTTCTTATGATGATTGGATACATATAACTCCATGTTGGAAAAATGATGTTTTTGAATCCCAAATAGAGGTAATTTTAATACATTATTGGGTAATCGAATGTCATGTTTTTAATATGTTCAAAATGAATTTCTGTATACAGATGTATTTCCACTTTACAGTTGCTGATGTGATAGCACGAAAGTGGAAGTTGAAAAATCTAGTTAAGAAATGTAAATACATTAAGTGGAGATTATGGAGTGATGTCAACGATACTTTATTGAACTTACAAAAAATGTATGAGAAGCTACCCAATGGGGTACCCAAAGAACAGTGGAAAGTTTTTGTTGACAGACATCTTGATGAGAAGAAGATGATATTAAAATATATATAATTATATTAAACTCATTTTAAATTTATAAATGTATATGAAGAATATGTGACATTCAATACATTACTATGAAATTTCATTTTATTTATTTCAGGATCTCTCAAGAAAGAATGCATCAAGCCGAGCTAAGCAAGTTATCCCTTACACTACGGGGTCAAAAATATTTTCTAGAAGCCGATCGACTCTGGTAATCTTTTCATTAGTTTAAATTTTTATAAGAAAATATTATATGTTTAACAAATTAAATTGTCGATTTATCTTTGTTTAATGCAGTCACATATTTTAGGTCACGAAGTATCCCGAACAGAAGTGTGGTTGGATGTTACAAAAAATCTGATGGAAGTTTTGTTAATGAGCCTGCCAAATAAGTTGGGGTATGAACTCATTTTTTCAATAAAATAACTTATTATCAGTTTTTACTATTTCAATACATATTATTATTTGATTTATAGGTAAAAATTAAAGAACTGTGGGAGTCTAATCCTGGGAAATCCTACTCAGTCTCTGAAGATGAACCGATTGCTAAAGTCATTGGTAAGGAACATCCTGGTAGAGTGCGCGAGATGGGTTTGGGACTCATACCATCTAAGGTATTTTTTAGGACATCGAGGATTGCAGTTGCATATACTCCTACTTGTAGTCATTCCATACCCATAGATTCTCAGAGAGAGATTGTTTCCCTACAAAACACAATTCAAGACCAGGGGGCATATATTTCCGCTTTGCAGAAAGTGTTGACTCATATATATCAGCATATGAGCAGATATGCCCCTGGTGGTATTTCATGGACTGGTGGTGAGCAGGTAAATCACAAAAATTTAAAATCATTTAGTTAGAAAAAATTTATTGGTTTTAAGTTTAAATATAAATATGAAACACTATTTAAGTTTCAATATAATGTTCTTAAATGTGGTAGCAGGAAGTGGAGATGGAGGTTGAGAGGGTGACGATATGTGTTAATCATCAGAATGTGATTAGTAGTATTTTTGATATGTTGGAAAAATATTGTAACAGCCGGTTTGTATATGTATCCTGTGTGGCACATAGTTTCCACACAAAATTTTCATGACCTTACATTTTCTTGATTTCTCGTGTTTCTTTTTATGTGTTTTATTGATTTCTGATGATTCCTTTAATGTCGTGATTTCTCGAGTGTGGTATGCACCATATATGTCAACTCTTTATTGTGATGATTCATTTTTTATGATTCATAATTTCTAAATTAATTTTTCCCTTATAATAACTTATCCAACATTTTCTAGCCCAATGCATTTACCACTACATTTCCATTTCTAACATTTAAAAATATTAAACATCAAAATATTCTACATTCCCTTGTATTCATGAAACTCTTGGTCTTTTCTACTTTCCTTGAGACCCATTTCTCTCCATTATCCCTTATTTGAATATGAGATTCTAGCACATCGTCAATGAATGAATACTCTCAATTTGTAAATTATGCGCTAACAATTATTTTTTCCCTTATTCCATGACACATATATTTCAAGGTAAATGATTCATGATCATCTCTAACTGTGTTCTAACCATTCCCCACTTAGTATCCTTCTTCAAACAAGCCACATGTTTTTTTTGGGAGAACCATATGGTTTCTCATGACCATGTTCCTATCATGAAACCATTTAGAGGCCCCTATAAATATTAAAACCCAAAAACGAAAAACCTAAGAATTCACCCAATAAAAATAATATCTCATAAACAATTAAAGAAGGGTAGAATGTAAGGCTTGAGGCCCATGGAAAACTTCTAGTCGTTATAATCTCCCTTTCCGAGGATTTATCATCCTTGAGTAATGCCACTAAATTCCACACCCAAAATACTAGGGCTATTGAGCTCGGTAATCATGTTATCACTTGTAAGAATCTTCATGTGTACATCCATGCTCCCATATGACTCTAACAAGTAACATAGGATTTCTTCAAAACATTTTCTCACTACAGTCCAAGATTCACACCGAGTGCTCCACAAATGTTGGGTAAGGATCCAATTGAAATTCTTCATAGTTTATCACATAATTTTGATCGAGAATGTACTACTGAATATAAGGGACATGTAAAACATCACACATTTCTTGATATTGTGGAGGAAATTCCAAATATAATTCCAATATCATGACACTGTTGATAATTCTGAATAGCCCCATGTTGATGCTCCATTCCGTCACAGATTCTAATGAATGAAAAGAGAAATACCTTAAACAAAAATTGATTCATCCTTTGAAGAAACATCAAAAATCGACAAAGGCATGAATAGGGATTTCTTTAAGCATGGGTCGTGCAAGTTCCAAGATGGTCATGTAGGTATACCTGTGCGCCACATATTGGGAACACGGGTGATGTACGCTCCCTATTTGATTTTCTACCGAGGTCTTCATCAGCCTATAAATACCCCTTGTGGGCCCCCCATTTCAGGGATGGAAAAATTTAAAAATTCATATTTGAGCTCCAAGTGCCCTAGTCTCTTCTTGAAGTCTTCCGAACACTTCTAAGGTAATTTCTTACCTATAAGGGAAGGTTTAAAAATGGGGAACAAGGCCTAAGTATTGAAATTCACCAACACTTGCGCACCTAAGTGTCTAAACCCTTAAGGAAAATGGTCACACCTACGCACCACCTTATACATTCAACAGAACATGTGCACCACTCATTTTGATGTCTTTAGGGATAATAATAAGGGCTTGAGCCAAGCCACTCCCAAGTATTACCCTATGCGTTGACCGGCGTGCACGTACACTTGCGTTGCGCAAGTAAACTTGCATGGCCAGGACCTGTGCGCCCCACCAGGACTAGCGTGGCTTCCTCTTTTTGGGTGCCCCTCCTGCCTATTCAACTCATTTCTTTAAATCCATCTCTCCTCTTCATGATTTAGTCTTCAAAACCCTATTCAAAGCCATTTTTTTCTCGGTTCCTTTGTTGGATTCTTATTTGAAAGGAATTCCATGGAACATCTCTTAAAACCTAGTGATTTACATATATTTATGTTAGTAAGGTTATATGTAACACCCCGAGATTTTATGAAAAATATTCTTTTTAATTTCATTAATGTCTTGTGTTGTACACTACACAAAAAAGGATCTTGCACAACACGCATCCCTGACTTGGCTTTCATTACAGGCAATAAAGACCTTCCTTGATAGCGTGTGTAGTACGCAATACCGAGTTTCACTAAACGAGAGATTATTATAATATTATTACGAACTAGCCGTTATGAATAGTAATACCCACTTTTTGAAATTTTATAAATTTTATCTTTCAAAATGAACATTATTTTTGGATTTGGAATATCAAAATTAGCTTAGGGTGAAATTTTGGTACTTTTCGGATAACTTTCATATTCTGATGAATAGTGAAAATTACTAAATTTTAATTAAAAACAACTTTTTAATAGAAATAATTAACAATGATAAATTATTAATTTTATTGGTTTTAAAGTATATTTAGAATATATTTTTACCATTTAATACAATTTTTTTCATTGGATGTAATTTCGCATTTAAACCAGACATAAACAAGTGTCAATCTTTTGATAGTTATTATCTCTTAAAAACACGCTATTTGTTTTGACGACGAGAATTAATTTTTACATTAATTAATGAAACTGATATGTTTTGAATTTGTTAAAATAGACATCATTTTTGAATTCATAATATAAAATATAGCTTAGGCCTAATTTTTGATATTTTTCTGGAAACTTTCATTTTTTGATAAATAGTGAAACCACTAAGTGGTAGTTAAAAAACTGAATTTTTCATAAAACATAATTTTACCGCTTCTGTGAGTGGAATTTCGAAAACCAAGAGACGCGGCTAATATAAAGGACTAAAATGTGGTTCAATAAGATGAAAATATTTTTTGGTGAATAGTAACTTTTTACTTTTATTTACCACCTTTAAAAGTAAATAGGATAATTAAGGGTAAAAATGATATTATTATTACCCTAACACATGTCCTAATTCTATTTGTTAAGTGTAATTCGACCAAAAAAAACCTTATTAATAACATATGACCATTTAGGCCCACTTGGATTAGATTAGGACATTTAATATTAATTTATTTAAAGAAGGGTTAAAATAGTTAAAATCAAAGTTTTATAAGTAAATAATTTTTAATATAGGTTTATACATAAGATAAATTCGACTATAAATACTCATTAGAAATATAAAAATATTTTATACATAATGGTATTTTATTTATAATTTGTAGACATTAAATAATTTAATTTATTTATGACACAAAGATGATGCAGTAATTATCTTATTAATGAAATATTGACATAATTGATGTTATAAATACCCAAATAAATGTAATTTGAGACTTTTTATGAATTCCAGTAATTTTATAGGTTAATATGACATGTTATTATTGATTTAGTTAACTTTTTTCGAACTAATCATTCTGTTATGATTTTCACAAACACCAATTACCAAATAGTGTCAAAATTGACATAAAATAGTTTTTAAAAAAAATATTATATTATTAATTTTTATTTTATTCCTAAAAATCTAAGGTTCGGAAAATTGACTTAGATAATGTCATATATATTAATAATAAACAACTTGGGGTTCTTTTGGATTGTTATAGTAAGTTTATTGACCTTATAGTGTAACAAAACAAGAAGACACGGTAAAAGTAAAATTATTTATATTAAGGTTAAATCTAAATGATAAGGTTAAAATTGAAACCTAAACTTGTCTAAATTCTATTGGATGAGAGTCTTTCGACCCATACCCACCTTATATTATAAATAACTCAATTTGGAGCTATTAAAAACCAAATATGACTTTATAATAAAATAATATTTTTAGTTTTCCCAAAGGTACCCCTCTCCTCCCTTATAAAAGGGCACCTCCTCCCTCTCTTCATCACACCACTTTAAGCCTTCAATCTCTGCCAAACCCTGCCAAATTATCTTCTCCACTTATATAGAAACATCCTAGAGGTTATGGTCTTCTTCAAATACCAATTTTAGTGCCCTAAGAGGAGGTCTCAAAGAGGCGCTTCAAAGAAGAGGTAATGTCCGTTACTGATTCTTTCAACTTTATTTCTTCTTCCACTTCTTCTTCTTTAGTTGTTTCATTATGAAGTAATAACATCCGTATCACTCATATACTTATATGTTATTATAAGTATGAAACAGCCCTATTTCACCATCTATCCATCCTACGGAAAACGAAATCACCGCGTGTGCGTACCTACGGAATACCATCTCCACGCCGTGGTGTAATCTATTTTCCACCACCACCTTACTTGGATGGGTATAATGGTGTAAATAATGACTATATATGATTATTGTAAAGTGATATTGATTATTAAATAGTATACATACACTCCAATACAATTCCATGATCATGGGAATGATATCATCGCTTATGTGTACGTACAGACTACCATCTCCACGAACGCGATGAGATTCATTTTCCATGATTAACCATTCAAGAATGATTATAAATTATATATAATGAATAATAATGAAATATATTACATAATAATTCTACTGTATTTATGTATATATATATATATATATGTATGTCATCTATTTAATTTCATTCAATTCAACAAGGAAATGAAAATAGCGTTCATGCGTACGTACGACCTACCGTCTCCATGAACGGTGTATTTCATTCCTTTTATCGATCTATAATATATATCTATATGATGAATATATATTATATATAAATAATTTTTTACATTCTGGAATTATGTAAATCAGGATATAAGTAATAATATCCAGAACGACAAGTCGAAACACATACGTAAATGAAATGATTTTACCCAAAACGCTGCTTTTACATTGAATTTACAAAAGAATTGGTAATATAAAGTCATAAGTGAAACATATATGATATTATAACAATGAATATGATTATTTAATAAGTCAATGACATTATTTAAATCATTATACAGGAGGTTAGGATCCATACGATGCATATCGGACCTAAGGTAACGAATAATTATTCCAATCTCATTCTTATTTGAGATTATTTATTTGTAAGTATTTACTGGGGTTATTGGTCTCATCCATGTCCATTTTTCCTAAAAATGGTTTCATGTATGTTTAATGTCCTTTTAACCATTTTTGACTTTTACTACATGGTATGTATGGAATCTTTCTTTTACGAGGTACTTTTTGACTTTTCTAGAAAAAGTAAGAGAAGACTTTTTTTTATCTTATACGACACGAATGGATTTTTACAGTTTTATAAAGCCTTATTTTCATGAATCTTCCTCCAAAATATTTCATGACTATTTTAAACAAAATCCTTTTCTTTTAAAATTTCATTCGATTTTGTGAAAAGATATTTATTTTGAACAAGAAAGGATATTTTCCTCAAGAATTCATTTCTAGTGTTTTATCAAAACCATTTTTCATCTAAGATGACATTATTTCATATGTGTATGATTCAAGTATCATGTCTCTATGATTTACATGGTTTCACTTTTCTTATTATGAAATGATATCCATTTATTTTATATGGATTATGTGATTATGGGATGATGTTTATGAAACCCATTTTATTTATTGGGTTATGTATGTTTATTTTGTGGCACAAGTAAGAATGATTTCATTATGAGAGGGGTGGGACCTATATATCCCTCCAATGCATTGGGTAAATATTTATATCTCATGAGATAGACATGGCTGGAATGGTAAGTTAATCTGGTTCAGTGTTATAGGACTGGAACGAGGAGTGAACTCGATTCAGAAAGGGACTTTGTCAACTAAGATGGTCATGGAAGCAATGCCTTGGCTACTATGGAAATCATATCATGTGCTTAATGGTTGACACAATTACATGTTTTATTCCCATGATATTTTATCATTATTGATGTTACATTATGATCTATGCCTTACGTACTTCCATGTTTTATGTCATTGCTCATGTTTTTGATGTTTAAACATTATGTTCATGTTTTTAATTTCAAATGTATATGATTTGTTTTATTTTATCCATGTTTACCCTTACTGAGCATTTGAGGTCACCCTTTTTATGTTTTCTTTTCCCCAGGATATAAGGAAAGGTTTTAGGTAAGAAAAAAAAGGGAAGATCTTTATGGGGGATGTTGAGGATCTTTCACCAAGATTAGAAAATTATGTTCCATGTTTCCAAAGGCACTAAACTATTACGGTACTTTGGTGTCTGTTTTTGCGATGTAATAAGTATTCCGCAAAAGTAATGTAATGTCCATGTACGTCAAGATTCGTGTCTCTATAGTTGGTATCAAAGGAATGGTTTAGTCAACCTTTGGAAACTAGGATGCAAAAACATTAGTGAGACCCCTAGAGATATTTCTAAGGTATGTCTAGGGATGTCCCTAAGGACAAGTATACATATAGGATATAGTCCTAGAACTATGATAATTATCTTAGAGTTTAACCTAAGATGTTAGATATTTAGGGTACTCCCCCTTTACTATGTTGTTTTCCCTAGCATGATTTTTGCCTCCCACAGTATTCTTTTTGGGTTTTAGAAAATGGCTGGAAATAGGAAGATTCACGATAATGGAGGATATGACGGACAATGGAATGATATTTTCATGAGAAACCAAATGAAACGGGATTTGGAAGTCCAAACATCGTTATTATGCCTAATCAGAAATATCATAATATGATCAATAATCTCAACTTTGGTAAGTTTCCCAACTCAGATAAAAAGAGAAAGATTGAGTTTCATGATGATCATAGAGAAAAGAATGTTCAATTTCCCTCATGTAAATCATGTGGGAAGAGGCATCGGGGAGATTGTTTCAAAGTAACTGGAAGATTATTTGGGTGTGGAAAAGAAGGACACAAAGCCAATAAGTGAAAAGGAAAAGGTTCATTTAACACCATAGACAAGGATAATGGTATTGCTACGACATCAACAATGGTTAAATGTTTTAAATGTGGAATGTACGGGAATTATGGAAACCAATTCCCTAAGGTAATGTCTCATGAAGAGAATCTGTATGGTCGTATGGATAATATTTATGTTGATGATAATGAAGAGACTACAAATGATATGTGAGATGAAAGAATTATTGAAGCTCGGTCAATGGTTTAAGAAGGTAGTGGATTGATTACATGTTTATCAAGTGTAATGTTGTATAAGTAATCTCATAGTACTATGGAATAAAGAGACATCTAATGATTGTTACACTTTTGTCTTTCATTATGTTTTGAAAGTGTGTGATGAATGGTACCAGTATTTTTGGAAAGTAGATGATATGCGCATAATGAAGGGATAAGGAGAAAATTAAATGTTTGATAGTATTCCTTAGCTCATGACTGATATAATGATAAGTTTATATCATGGTTTGGGTATATAGAATTTTTGGATTTTGGTATGTGGAAAGAGTAAACTTTTGACAACATTCATGTTTTCACTAAGGTTTAATGGGTATTCATTTTTCAAGAGAATACATGATTAAGGTATTCACATGATTGGAATGTGACCAACAAGATAATGGGGGATAAATGATGGTTGGTTGATGACATTTCAAGTAATCGTTTTCTTTATACTATGAGCTTGGAACGAAGTATTTTAGATAAAGATTGTAATGGATTATGTTGGACATAAGATAGTATTATTTAAGGATATATTTTTTTTTGATATTATTGATGGGATGTTATAGTAATGTAGTTTTAGAAAAAGGAAAACCTGCAGGACGGGCGACAACCCATCGCGTCGGACAAAGCTGTGGGAATTAAACCCACAACTGAAGTGCGATTGGCCTTTATCGCCTACCACTGGCCTACAGGAAGACCCTGTTTAGTAGAAACTAGTTTTATTATATTAAGAAATGTGATATATGAAGTATAAGTCCATTTTAGGAACCATATATGATTAATCTCACTATATATCGACTTATGTATATTTAATAACTTTTGCTAACCTTTTGTTTGAGATAGATGGAATGACCCGTCATTCTATCCCATGATCTGCTAACACTTCACGAATAACAAATTCAACCTCATTTCTTTAAGAGATGAAGTGTAAATTGTTCAAGGAACGAACAACAATGAGATTGTACCAAAATAAAGTAAGTATTTATTCTAATTCAAATTCTTCAACTTTAGGGAAATGATCTTGAAAACCAAAAATGTTGTCCTAGTGCCCTTATATCCGAAAACTCAGATGGTACCCTAGATCATCACAAATTTATGGCTTTGTGATTGTTGGATTTTTCATAGCCATGTTCTCTACCACTCCCCATCAGAACTTGATGGTTAGATTTTTCTTCCATATCCATATTTTAACCTATGTTCTCCTACGTGAAAACCCAGTGATGAGTTAATTTGGGTAACCGTTAGGTTTTATACTTTAGTTTTTAAAGCCATGTTTTGGTATTCCTTTTTACGATGTGGGTTTTTATTAAAGAAACATTCGAGTAGTAAACCATTTATAACCCCGACGAATTTCAAGGGCGAAATTCATTTTAAAGGGGGTAGAATGTAACACCCTGAGATTTTATAAAAAATATTATTTTTAATTTCATTAATGTCTTGTGTTGTACGCTACACCAAAAGGAGCTTGCACAACATGCATCCCTGACTTGGCTTGCATTACGCGCAATAAAGACCTTCCTCGATAGCGTGTGTAGTACACAATACCGAGTTTCACTAAACGATAGATTATTATAATATTATTATGAACTAGCGGTTATGAATAGTAATACCCACTATTTGAAATTTTATAAATTTTTTCATTAAAAATGGAATTCATTTTTGGATTTGGAATATCGAAATTAGCTTATGGTGAAATTTTGGTACTTTTCGGATAACTTTCATATTCTGATGAATAGGAAAAATTACTAAATTTTAATTAAAAACAAATTTTTTAATCGAAATAATTAATAGTGATAAATTATTAATTTGAGTTGTTTTAAAGTATATTTAGAATATATTTTTACCATTTAATACAATGTTGTTCATTGGATGTAATTTCACATTTAAACCAGACATAAACTAGTGTCAATCTTTTGATAGTTATTATCTCTTAAAAACACGCTATTTGTTTTGACGACGAGAATTAATTTTTAAATTAATTAATGCAACTGATATTTTTTTAATTTGGTAAAATAGACATCATTTTTTAATTCATAATATCAAATATAGTTTAGGCCTAATTTTTTGTATTTTTCTGGAAACTTTCATTTTTTGATGAATAGTGAAACCACTAAGTGGTAGTTAAAAAACTGAATTTTTCATAAAACTTAATTTTACCGCTTATGTGAGTGGAATTTCGAAAATTCGAGAGACACAGTTAATATCAGGGACTAAAATGTGGTTCAATGAGATGAAAATATTTTTTGGGGAATAGTAACTTTTTACTTTTATTTACCACGGTTAAAAGTAAATAGGATAATTAATGGTAAAAATGATATTATTATTACCCTAACACATGTCCTAATTCTATTGGATATGTGTAATTCGACCACAAAAAACCTTAGGAATAAAATATGGCCATTTAGGTCCACATGGATTAGATTAGGACATTTAATATTAATTTATTTAAAGAAGGGTTAAAATAGTTAAAATCAAAGTTTAATAAGGAAAACATTTTTAATATAGGGTTATACATAAGATAAATTCGACTATAAAAAATCATTAGAAATATAAAACTATCTCATACATAATGGTATTTTATTTATAATTTTTAGACATTAAATAATTTAATTTATTTATGACACAAATATGATGCAGTAATTATCTTATTAATGAAATATTGACATAATTGATGATATAAATACCCAAATAAATGTAATTTGAGACTTTTTATGATTTAAAATAATTTTATAGGTTAATATGACATGTTATTACTGATTTAGGTAACGTTTTTCGAACTAATAATGCTGTTATGATTTTCACGAAAATCAATTACCAAATAGTGTCAAAATTGACATAAAATAGTTTTTTTTTAAATATTATATTATTAATTTTTTTTTATTACTAAAAATCTAAGGTTCGTCCAAATGACTTAGATAATGTTATATGTATTAATAATAAACAACCTGGGGTTCGTTTGGCTTTTTATAGTACGTTTATTAACCTTATAGTGTTAGAAAACAAGAAGACATGGTAAAAGTAAAATTATTTAACTTAAAGTTAAATCTAAATGATAAGGTTAAAAGAGAAACCTAAACATGTCTAAATTATATTGGATTATATTATTTCGACCCATACCCACCTTAGCTTTGAAATAACTCAATTTGGAGCTATTAAAACCCGAATATGACTTTATAATAAAATAATATTTTTGGTTTTTCCAAAGGTGCCCCTCTCCTCCCTTATAAAAGGGCACCTCCTCCCGCTCTTCCTCACACCACTTTGAGCCTTCAAGCTCGGCCAACCCCTACCAAATTCTTTTCTCCACTTCCATAGAAACATCCTAGAGGTTCTGGTCTTCTTTAAAGTCCAATTTTAGTGCCCTAAGAGGAGGTCTCAAAGAGGCGCTTCAAAGAAGAGGTAATGTCCGTTACCGATTCTTTCAACTTTATTTCTTCTTCCACTTCTTCTTCATTAGTTGTTTCATTATGAAGTAATAACATCATTATCACTCATATACTGATATGTTATTATATGTATGAAACAACTCTATTTCACCATCTATCCATCCTATGGAAAACAAAATCACCGCACGTGCGTGCGTACGGAATACCGTCTCCACGCCGTGGTGTAATCTATTTTCCACCACCACCTTACTTTGATGGGTATAATGGTGTAGATAATGACTATATATGATTATTTTAAAGTGATATTGATTTTGAAATATCATACATACACTCCAATACAATTCCATGATCATGGGAATGATATCATCGCTCGTGCGTACGTACGGACTACCGTCTCCACGAACGCGATGAGATTCATTTTCCATGATTAACCATTCAAGAATGATTATAAAGTATATATAATGAATAATAATTAAATATATGACATAATAATTCTACGGTATTTATTTATATATATATGTATGTCATCTATTTAATTTCATTCAATTCAACAAGGGAACAAAAACAACGTTCATGCGTACATACGGCCTACCGTCTCCATGAACGGTGTATTTCATTCATTTTATCGATCTATAATATATATTTATATGATGAATATATATTATATATAAATCATGTTTTACATTCTGGAATTATGTAAATCAGGATATAAGTAATAATATCAAGAACGGAAATTCGAAACACATACAATAAATGAAATGATTTTAACCAAAACGATGCTTTTACATTGAATTTACAAAAGAACGGGTAATATAAAGTCATAAGTGAAACATATATGATATCATAACAATAAATATGATTATGTAATAAGTAAATGACATTATTTAAATCATTATACCGGAGTTTCGGATCCATACGAATCATATCGGACCTAAGGTAAGGGATAATTATTCCAATCTCATTCTTATCCGAGATTGTTTATTCGTAAGTATTTACTGGGGTTATTTTTCTCATTCATGTCCATGTTTCCTAAAAATGGTTTCATGAATATTTAATGTACTTTTTACCCATTTTTGACTTTTACTACCTAGTATTTATGGAATCTTTCTTTTACGAGGTACTTTTTGACTCTTTTGGAAAAAGTACAAGAAGAATGTTTTTTTTAACTTATACGACACGAACAGATTTGTACGGTTTTATAAAGCCTTATTTTCATGAAGCTTCCTCCAAAATATTTCATTACTATTTTCAACAAAATCATTTTATTTTAAAATTGGATGACATTTTCTGAAAAGAGAATGATTTTGAAGAAGAAAGGAAATTTTTATCAAGAATTCATTTCAAGTGTTTTATCAAAAGCATTTTTCATCTAAGATGACATTATTTCATATGTGTATGTTTCATGTATCATGTCTCTATGATTTACATGGTTTCACTTTTCTTATTATGAAATGATATCCATTTATTTTATATGGATTGTGTGATGATGGGATGCTGTTTATGAAACCTATTTTATTTATTGGGTTATGTATGTTTATTTTGTGGCACAAGTAAGAATGATTTCATTATGAGATGGGTGGGACCTATATATCCCTCCAATGAATTGGGTAAAGATTTATAACTCATGAGATAAACATGGATGGAACGGTATGTTAATCCGGTTCAGTGTTACAGGACTGGAACGAGGAGTGAACTCGATTCGGAAATGGACTTTGTCCACTAAGATGGTCTTGGCAGCAATGGCTTGGCTACTATAGAAATCATATCATGTGCTTAATGGTTTCCACAATTACATGTTTTATTCCCATGCAATTTTATGATGATTGATGTTCCTTTATGATCTATTCCTTATGTGCTTCCATGTTTTATGTCATTGATCAAGCTTTTGATGTTTAAACATTATGTTCATGTTTTTAAGTTCAAATGTATATGATTTGTTTTATTTTATCCATGCTTACCCTTACTGAGCATTTGAGCTCACCCATTTTATGTTTTATTTTCCCCAGGATATAAGGAAAGGTTTTAGCACTACTGGAAAAATGGCCTATACCCACGGTTCAAAACCGTGGGTATAGCCCCCAAAACTGTGGGTATAGCCTATACCCACGGTTTTGGGAACCGTGGGCTGGAATGCCGTCGGTATAGGTCCCCAGCCTATACCCACGGTTTTGGAAAACCGCGGGTATAGGTGTCCTGCCACCGTGTCACCGAAACTTAGACAATTTCCACGGTTTCAACGACCTATACCCACGGTTTCAAAACCGTGGGTATAGGTCCTAAAAAAATGCAGGCGCCGAGTTTCGATCCCGCAACCTCTTCGCTGTAAACACCGCGTCTAACCACTACCCTAACTTCACATATATGTATATATATATATTTAGTTAAATATAGTTATAAAAACCGTGGGTATAGAGGGAAGAACCGTGGGTATAGGGTTCCCGCCAAAAAAAAATTCCTTCCCGCGGGAAAAAAAATTTCCCGCGCACACAAAATTGAGCTATACCCACGGTTTTTCATAACCGTGGGTATAGGTATTTTATCCCAGACCTATCCCCATGGTTTTCCCCAAAACCGTGGGGATAGACCCCCCCTATACCCACGGTTTTGGGAAACCGTGGGTATATGTGACTTTTCAGGACCTATCCCCACGGTTTTGGTGAAAACCGTGGGGATAGGTACATTTTCCAGTAGTGTAGGTAAGAAAAAAAGGGAAGATATTTATGGGAGATGTTGAGGATATTTCACCAAGATTAGAAGATTATGTTCCAAGTTTCCAAAGGCACTAAACTATTACGGTCCTTTGGTGTCTATTTTTGTTATGTAATAAGTATTCCACAAAAGTAATGTAATGTCCATGTACGTCAAGCTTCGGGTCTCTACATTATAGATTTCATTAATTCAACCTCATCCTTTAAGATGAGAGAATCATTAACCTGGGCCTCCTTTTCAGGAGTAAGCCCCAGTATAAGTCCCCTAACCTGGGCCTCCTTTTCAAAAGTAAGTCCCAATAGAAGTCCCCTAACCTGGGCCTCCTTTTCAGGAGTAATCCCTAATCTCAAGTTCCCTTAATATGGGCATCCTCATTTGGAGTAAGCCCCAAGTTCCCAAATCTGGGACACCTTTTTTGGAAGTAATCCCCAGTCATAATTTTCTTTAACTTCGGACACCTTCTCAGGAGTAAATCCCAAGTTTCAAGTTCCCTTAACCTGGGCCTCCTTTTCAGGAGTAAGCCCCAGTCTCAAATTCTCTTAATCTGGACCTCCTTTTCAGGAGTAAGTTCCAGTCTTAATTTCTTTTGATTTGGGCTTCCCTCTTAGGAGTAAAACCCAATCACAAGTCCCCTGTAATTTGGGAATCCTTCTCAAGAGTAATCCCTAAGTTAAGTATCTAAATCTCCATAAATCACATATACCTTTATGGACCTTATTCCCGGGTTTCTTCCCTAAATTAAATCTCAATCCACATCTATCTGGGTAGTCATACATACATAAGACCCATATTATTTCTTATGATTGCACCTTTCATGGAACGATCGTCAGGATTTACTAATACCTCTTGTTTCTCACACCGAGCATGACTCACGTGAGCTTAGAGTGTAAAATTAATTATGACATCCCTCTTTGAAAAGTCATACATACATAGGCCCCATATTATTTCTTATGATTTCACCTTTCGTGGCACAATCGTCAGGATTTACTAATACCTCTTGTTTCTCACACCGAGCATGACTCACGTGAGTTTAGAGTTTAAAATTAATTATGACATCTTTATTTGTGACATCAATCATGCATAAACCTCATACTTCTTTACTCGAACTATATGGGTTCTAATTCCTTTTCTAAACAAGGATACATAGGTAGCCCATCTGCAGGTACAATCCCAACTCTGAAATAATCCATGTCCTTCTGAACGACAATAAACATCAAGTG
The DNA here is from genome assembly GCA_963277665.1 of Viscum album. Taxonomy (NCBI): domain Eukaryota; kingdom Viridiplantae; phylum Streptophyta; class Magnoliopsida; order Santalales; family Viscaceae; genus Viscum; species Viscum album. Next base: position 684,764,537 of record OY728142.1, on the reverse strand, counting down.
CCCCGCTGAGTGGCTTTAAAATCAATATGGTTATCATAATGAGTAAGAGATATTTATACAATGTATTGAAGGATACCATTGACTAAGAATATCTAAAAAATACATATGATTCTCTATCGATGAAGAACCTCAAATACATATAAAATATTCTCTAAATATCATACATATTAATCATTGATTGTCAGATCTAAAGGAAATTTCATTTTCATACTTGGTAATTTAATAAGGATTCACGAACATAACTCAAATTTTTAAAGAGAGTCCCGGAGTAGACAATAATTCCCCCCCAAAAGGTGTGAGGAGTCCGACCTCCCATCCTCTCGACCAATGAAAATTCTTAATCCTCATCGGTTCAAAACTAATGAGCACTTACCTTTGGAAAGTATGTCCAAATGGATATAGAATCATTGGATGTTTCCGGTTCTACGAACAAACCCATTATAAACCAATTGGAATGTTTGAACCTTAAACAAATGAGGCCATCCCCATTTCCAGAGGAAACAAAAAATGGTGAACCCGACATGAATCCTTAACCAAGTTAAAATGATGTTTTACTTATTTGTTAGGCCCCTATTTAAACTCAATGAGAGGGCCAACAAAACAATCAATAACATATGTGCTCATCCAAAAGATGTTGTGAACGAAATTATCTTGATTGTGTCTGTTATATCAAACATGCACTCTTTTCCAAGATCTTCTATGTTACAGAAATGGATTCTCTAAAATTCACACCTGTGAATACCTCTGCTGTGAATAACTCTGCTGCTACTCCTACTGGATCTTCATCTGCTCTAAGGACGACATCACCTACTCAGCATCTTCAACGCTAGGAATCAAATGCAATAGTTATGGAATATAATCAAAATGATACCATTCCGACTCTGGAGGCCGCTCAATAAGACCTACAAGTAAATAATTCGCCCTGGTTGTCCGGACAGCGATGACCAGCGATCAAGAAGCAGGTGTTTCCAACCACCGTCTCCAACCATTTTAGGTCGTTATACCCAGAAATCAATCACCAGTCCCTCCCATATTATGAGGAGGTGAATGAGAAGGTCACTCAAGGCCTTAATTTAAGGAGACATGAATCCTTAGTGAGGGCTCCCATCAACAATTGCTGCCAGAATCGTGCGGAAGTGCGCCCTCAACATGATGAGGTTATCGCATTTAGGGGTTCAGCTCAAGTTCCTCAGACCCGAGTCTGCAAGACGAACCGCTAGAAGCGATTTCTAGTCAATAGGGAGCAGGTTCTTACTTTCGCCCCCACCAGAGAATTCCATCAAGACAACTTGATGGAAAGCAACGAGTGTACACATACACCCATCTGTCCTCATGTTACTGCCCAGAAGACTCGTCTGGCAGCAACACGCCAATCCCACCAGGCAATTCCTGGGGAGTATTATAGGCAGGAATATACACTTGTTTATAATTCATCAGTTAGTCACCAGGATTATCTGACTACAACCAAAGATGGTTTCCAATCTGATATGGTGGCAACTGAAAAACAGGAACATACACCTGTTTACAATCAACAATTCTTTCAGCAGTCTTGTCTGCCAGTATTGAAGGAAAATCATCAACCATACTTGACAAGGAATACACAACAGTCATATACACTTGCCAATATTCATCAAGCCTTCCAACAGTCTCATTTACAAGCATCCAGAGAAGTCAATCAGAAAGCTCTGATGACAAATTTGGAGTAGACTCAACTCTCTGCCCCCACACATGAATACTGTCGAAATTCACTGACAGGAAAAAGACGATAGGAGCAAGAATACACACCTACTCCAAGCACAGAATGGACGTATATTCCCATTCTGGCAGCTGAAGTCACCAAGAACATTCTAATATTGGTGAAAGAGTAGAAGAAAATCCCTTCTCATATTATGGATGCATGTAAGAATATTATAATAGCTTCAGCAAACATCACAGGGAATGAAATGAAACTCTGTCCCTATTAGTGGAGTGACACATCAACAAATCACTTCGTAATACATAAACACCTCTGTTCCAGTCCAAGAGGGTTGTGGGGAATACTCCCCCATGTCATACGAACTACCGAGTCAGGCACATACACCTAATTTGAATGGAGATAATCAGCCTAACCTGACTATTTCTCCTGAGCATGCACATACACCTGCCCATAAAAACAACTTTCATCAACAAGTGGTTCCAAAAGTGAGTAAGAAGGCATCTAAGAAGATGACACGTCCATAACAGTCATGAAATCAAGGGCCAATCCGCAACAAGGCCTTTCTCGATGCTGGAGTTCTTGAATCCCTCAGCCAATTATCTATTGGAACTCAGGATTCTACTCTGTCATTTATCAATAGTTGGAACATTAATTCCGAAGGTCTTCATCAGAAAATTTCCTCATGAAGTCTTGATTCATGACTGTTCTGTTGATCTTGAATTATCATCTTCATATAAGAGACACAAGAACCCTCTATGTGGCCAGAAGATCAAGGAGCAAAAGGTTTCATCTTTTTATGTAACCTACTATGGTGGTCCTCCCCATGATGATGAATTTAGTTGCAAACGTCCTCTCCGCAGTAGTAATTCACGTTTGCTGGAAAATTCTCCAATGGAAAATACAGTGATGAGAAAGACCTCTTATCTTGAGGCACTTGAAAATGTGAATCCAGTCATGTCTGATGCTTTAGCACTAGCAGGTGAAATACTTTCTCAATCAGAAGATAGCCCGGGGTATAGGTCATTCTCTGAACCACCCCTGGGTCATTCATCTTCTATTTTTCATAAATGAATTATCTACCAATCTTATTGAATATGATGAAGCAACAAGGAAGCACCAGCTCTTGTCTAATTAGGTAGAAGAATCTTCATTGAATGATAAAGAGGAAGTTCTGAATATGAGAAAACAACTGGAGAAAGGTGACGTGCCAGTCATATTTTGGCCTTTGGCTGACTCTCATTATGACATTCCAGAGATGTTGACGGAAGATTGTATTCAAGATATTTGTATCAACATGTGGAAAATTCATTTTCAATTTAAAAAGAAAATATTATCTTATGATGAGTATGAAAATCATGTCAAGATAATAGAAGGGTTACAATGCCAAATTGATTTGGCCTCTCTGTCAGTTAATCGATATCTGAAGGCTGAAAAGCATCAGAGAGCCCTTCAGCATTCATGCCTTGGCACACTAAAAAGATTGCTTCAGTTAATTTCCAATTCCCCATCTGGTATTCAAATCAGGGGATGGGGTGTTCATGGAGCACTGAATTTCACTATACTCTCCAGTCAACAAAGCCCACAAAAAATGGTCTCATGAAATGTTATTTCCCATGGATGGCTACAACCAATTGGCTTTGTTTGTAATCAAAGGATTTCTTAGGAACAAGACTCACCTAGTTCTTCCCAAAATCATGCATACAGAGAACAAGTTGTCAAATTAATTTTTCATTAGGCAAATGAGAATATCGAAAAGGATTCTCGTTTAGAGCGAGCACATCATCAGGTGACAAAAGTGTCAGAAATCATACATCCTTCATTTGAGCTAGGTGATTTGAGTGGATGTAGGTTGATGCATCCAGCAAATTTCTGAACTAAAGTCTGTAAGATCAGGAGATATTTTGATAAAGTCTTAGATGTAGTAGCTCAAGAACTACCCCAACTTGCCAGACTGAGGACTCTTTTAACCCAACCCTCAGAATCAACAAATAGGATTTGAGAAGTTGAGCAGAAATAGTAGGAACAGCCCCAGTCCACAAGATTGGGGACTTTTTCAAATCCTCAATCTCTTCCTCAGAGAAAGTCAATCTTCTCTCAATTAGGGAAGAATCCACAAGATGAACGAAGAGCCGAATTATCAGGAGACTCCCTCCAAATTAAGGTACGTCAAGAAGTTCCGGAGGGATCAACTCAATAGAAGTAAATGTCTCATCAAGGACCTGAGAGAAGACAGTATCGTAGAAATGCCGATAGAAGGGATGCAATGCGTTATGCATAAATTAATGTCATCAATGTCATTGTTTCTAATCCTCAAGAACATGAGGCTAACTCAGAGGGATCATATGAAGAGGTTCCTACTCAAGAAGTTGTACACACAGACACAAATGAAGAAAGTGTGCGTACACGAAATCAAATTTTTACCCAGAATCTAAATATTACTTCGAATAACCAACTTCCTCCTCTCTGAAAGGCATCAAACAAGGGGAAAGGAAAGAATAAGGTTACATAACCTTCCTCTGGAGAAGGACAATCACTCTAACAAGAGAAAATATTTTCACAACAGGATGAAGAAATGAAGGAATTAAAGAGGCTGAATGCAGAACTACTTCAAGGTAGTCTTCCGCCTAAGCATGCTGGAATCAGGCAGCCAAGGGAATTTTTTGCAGCTACTGAGATGGATCAAGAATATACTCCTTTACTAGTACAACCTCACAGGTCTAATCCTATGGGTCATGTGCAACAACAATCGGCAGTGTTACCATCAATTTCCGTACTAGCCACCACATCTGTCCAAGCTCCAGCTATTGCACCTGCTCAGGTCCAAGCTGAACCGGATGTTTCTCAACAGTTAATGACTATTGTTGGGTCATTAACAACTTGTTTGGAATCTATGGGGGGAAAATGTGCAAAAATTAAACTAGAAAAGAGAGATTACCCTGAATGGTTTGATGAAATTAATCCCCCATCAAATTTTTCAAGTAACACATTCCCAATCTTTAATGGTTAGGGAGACCCAGATCAACACTTAACACATTTTGTTTCTCGTTGTGATCCTATTATGGTAACCCCTCAGCAATAGGAATCAGTTAAGATTAGTTGTTTTGTATAGTCATTACAAGGGCCTGCTTTTGTTTAGTATACAAGCTTTTAATCCCGGTCAATTACCAGATGGGGGGATCTCCGCAAAAGATTCCTTCTTTAATTAAGCTCAATGTTTCCAAAGAAAACAGTTTTTTATCTTACAAATTGTATGCAAAGGGAGAATAAAAGGGTTTCAGATTTCATTTCTCACTGGAAGGTATTAACATATTCCCTAAGCATAGAACTCCCTCAAGAAGAATTGTTTCCAATCTATGTGGAAAATTTGCGTGATGAATTACGCACACCGTTGATCCCTATGAAATACACAGGAGGGTTTCGAGACCTTACTTCAATCGCTCAATAGATTGAAGACTCTATTTCGATGACTAAGGATAAAACTCGTGTAATTCCATCAGTTCCAGGAAAGAGAATTGGTAGAGCAAAGACTGCTACAGTTACGCTTAAACAATCACATGTACCTGCTTCTACTTCAAAACCTTCATCCTATCGAAGGGGTCCACCTTTTGAGCATCAAAAACAGAGGTCGTTTCGTCAAGATGATCAAAGAGATCAAAGATAGAAGCAATTTGAGGAGTTAAAGAGAACAGTCTATTCTTTCCGAAATGAACAAGTTCCTGATTACTTCATTTCAGCTCTAGAAAATAATTTGGTTCAATTTCCAAGGCCCAAAATGCTGAAAAAGGAAGGAGATGAAGACCATCCCAATTATTTCAAATCTCATCAGATGTTGGGGCATCCCATTCAGGAGTTTTTTGTCTTCAAAGACCTCCTGAAAAAAATGATGGACTTGGTACAAGTCAAATTAAAATTTTATTTAGCTCAGGTAGCATGTGTTACTGCTACAGATCCAGAGGAAGAAGACGAGTGGCAAGAAGTCAAAAACACAAATGCGCAGAAATATGATGATTGGATGGTCAGAAAAATGATCAACCGAACTCATTCCATTTTATGAACACAATTGAAGAAACCAATGGTGCCTTCTAATATAAATGCCACAACAAAAACTCCTTCATCAAAAGAAAAATCCTCAAAGAAACGACACAATTCAAATAAAGAGGAACAGTTTAAAGAAGATGAGATTGTGTCAATGCCAAAGTTGTCTTTGACTCTGGCAGATTTTATGCCATCTACCTTGATGCCACGTACACCATCCTACCAAACGGCATAGCCTAAATTGGCTAATCAGACAGAGTCTTCATCAGATGAAGAGTCGATTTTTGGTTCTATTAACATGATTCACTTAATAGATCCTTATGCCAGTCACAGTTTCAGACATAATGAACCTGAGTTCCTTGTATCAAACAGAGTAATTAGAGGGAGTTCCAGAGGTATGGGATACAGGGGAAGATGTGGATATCCTAGAAGCCACTATTCCAATTCTACCCCTACTAAAACTGTGTATGCAGTAGAAACTAGTGGAAGATCCCTTCAGCAAGATCAACAAGAACAAGAAAATTCATCCAACATGACATTATACTATAACGTCCAACATGACATTAAACTGTAACATCCTAGCTATGTCATGCTAAACTGTACAACACCCTTACGTCCAACATGAAATTAAACTGTAAATGTCCCTTTGTACGTCCCACATGACGTTAAACTGTACATCTTCTCGTACAACGTGACATTAAACTATAATGTCAAACATGACATTAAACTGTATCGTCCTAGCTATATGATGCTAAACTGTGCAACACCCTTATACATCCAACATGACGTTAAACTGTAAATGTCCCTTTGTACGTCCTACATGACGTTAAAATGTACATCTTCTCATCCAAAATGACGTTAAACTGTGTTTTCCTTGATGCAAGGCTTTAAAGTGCACAATCCCTTATACGTCCCACTTGACATTAAACTATTTTATCCTTGCTACATGATTCCAAACTGTACAGAAGTCCCTTACGTCCAGCAAGATGTTAAACTACAAAACCATCGTCCTAGCTATGTGACGTTAAACTGTGCATCTCTTCATCCCACATGTCATTAAACTGTGAAAATCCCTTAATAAATCCTAGCTACATGATACTAAACTGTACAACCCTCCATCTTCTGACATGAGGTTAAACTGTATTGTCCCCTTTTCGTCCAGCATGACGTTAAACTGGGTTGTCCTTACTGCATGACATTAAACTGTACAGTCCCCAAAGTCCTTACAGCAAGACTTTAAACTGCATAATCTTCTCTTTTCTCCTAGCTATATGACATTAAAATATACAGTCCCCTCTTTTGTCCTTACTGCATGACATTAAACTGCATAGTCCCCCATTGTCTAACCTGACATTAAACTGTGCATTGTTAGGGTTGTTGCTACCTCTTTTTTCTCACACCGGGTATGAATCACGTGATCTTAGAGTAAAATTCAGTCATAAAACCATCTCTAGGCCGCTAAACATGCGTAAGTCCCAACACCATTTTTTTAGATCATTGTCCTCAAGAACAACTTGATCACCAATTCATTCTTCAATTGAACTACGCTGACTTTGATCCCTTCCTTATAGGTTGGGTACGTAGGCAACCTCCCGAGGTTCAAGCCCAAAACAAATCTCTTCACATCGGTTCACCTCCATCTCATAGGATGTTGATTCATGAAATCTCCCCCAAAACCAATATTTTTTACATTGGTTCACCATCGTCCTTGATATATGATGTTAAACTATTCACACTTTTTTCTTGTATGATAATAAACTACAGCATTCTTTGACACCCTCACCTGAGAGGGAATCATTATTTACATTGATCTCCAATTATGTTATATTCCAAAGAATAAGTGTATACATGGAAATGCATGAACCTTAATCTTGGGTCAAACCATCATTGCACTAAAGTCCCCTTTCACCCTTCATATGTAAGAACCAAATCTGTACATAGGGTATTTCAATAACTACATGCGGCTTGATTCCCATTCTTATGGGATACATAGGAACGTTCGATCATCCCTCAAATACAGCCCCAAGTCTTTGGGCCTAACCCCAAATTCCACTTTGAGTCCCTTGGCTGAAAATTCCCCTTGTGAAAACATGAATGTGGTATGAAAACCCTGGTCTTCATTCACATCAGGTTTAGAACAAACACATAATGGGTATTCCTTATAATGGCCTAAATTCTATGATCCTAAACTATGATCTCCTATACTCTCGTCCCACATGACGTTAAACTGTAATTCAAGAACTACGTATGGATTGATTCACATCCTTATGGGATATGTAGTGACGTCCAACACCTCAATTCATGACCCAGCCACAACAGGATTATGGTTATCATTGGTCTGTGTATCTCTACATGCATTGAATAATGCCCATTTTGATGTGTCATACTCTTAACCTTAAATATTTCCAGATCTCCATAACTCTTTTCTTGACTTCTGGTCACAAAATTTCTGATACCTGAGAGTTCCTTTGCCTGACTATGCAGCATGTTCCCTTAGGCGGCCTTGCATAAATAGTCTACATAACAAACTTGTCAGCCAAAATATGCTATTATTTGACTACGCAGCCAATTCCCTTAGGTGGCCCTTCATAATCAACCCCCTAACGGGTTTGTTAAATAGTGGTAACTTCATTTTTGGGAATAAAACCTCTTTTTTCCTTATTTGTTTTAACGACAGTATATAGGGATCCTCAAAAATAGCCAACCTTAACATATTTTCCCCGTACTCTTTTTCATGATCTAAAAGTATTTAAGTCTATGGTTTATATTTCCCTTCCATGTGTTTGGGTTAGACCTTCGTAGGAGTGAAATTCATCCAATTATTTGACAATCATGATTGGAAATATCCTCTCCATGTTCAAGTACCTCTCCCCATACAGCGAACTCTATGCTTTGGAAAATTTGAATCTCCATAAACTTCCACCGTCTTTTTAGCAGTAGAAAATTAAAATTTCTGAGAGTTATTTTTCCTGACTATGCAGCACGTTCCCTTAGGCAGCTTTGCATAAGTAGTCTACATAACGGGCTTGTCAGCCAAAAGATGCTATTATTTGACTATGCATCCAATGACCTTAAGTGGCCCTACATAATTCAACCCCCTAATGGGTTTGTTAAATAGTGGTAACTTAATTCTTGGGAAATACTTCTTCTAATGACTCTTATTCCTTTTTTCATATCATTCCATAGATTTGAAATTTATTAAGTCATAGTTTACATTTTCCCCCATACCTGAGTGTGGTAATATGTTTTCAGATAAATTGTTACATAATTGAGTAAATTTTAATCCATTCATTCAAAGCTATTTCGACCTTAAACATTAGACTTTCTATGTCTGACATGCATGACTTTAAACATCCCAAAAAAGACAAGGGAACTCTGAACAAAAGTCAAGTCCCAGCTCACTAAACATACATTTCATATGATTTAGGTAATATTGAGCAATTAAAATATTCAAATATTGTATGGTTATTTTTATAATCCTAGTAAAAATCAAACTATGCTTACTAGGACCATTGGATTGGGTAAAAATTTAAAGCAGGTAGTAAGAAAATGCAGGCACAAAAGATTGAAAATGAAAGTATTCTTCATTGATGCACAAGAGTTAGAAGGAAATCCATAGACTGGAGTCTCTTCTCTTTTTCAAGGATTAAAAAAGGATTTCAACATAACTCTTCATTTGATTTACGGAATCTCGAGCTTCATCAGCAGCCACCTGGAATTCATTCATTCAACTGGATACAATAATAGATGTAGTGATTCCAGCTCTTCTAGGAACAATTGTAAAAGAATGTTCTAGAGTGTGGTTTGAGAAAATTTACTGCTGATTAAATAGTGACTCTGTTTTTGTCCAAGAGACATGGAAAATGGATACATGGATTTGAGAATGGAGCATTGGAAGCGGCTCACCCTTGCACGTCGTTACATGTGCGCTCAGACGTGCGCGTCATTCTTCCTTGGTTTTCTCCTTTACCACTCAGTCAAATCCTCCTTCCTTTTGGATCCAACTTTGAGGGGGGACTTTTTTTATGCTCTTTTATGTCACAGATTCTAACGAATGAAAAGGGAAATACCTTAAACACAAAGTGATTCATCCTTTGAAGAAACATCAAAAATCAAAAAAGGCATGAACATAGATTTCTTTAAGCTAGGGCCGCGAAAGTTCAAAGATGGTCGTGCAGGTATACCTGCACGCCACATATAGGGTGCACATGTGACCTGCACGCCCTATTTGATTTTCACCCAAGGACTTCAGTAGCCTATAAATACCCCTTGTGTCCCCCCCATTTCGGGGATGTAAAAAATTCCAAAAGTCAGATTTGAGCTTCCGACACCCTAGTCTCTTCTTGAAGTCTTTCGAACACTTCTAAGTTAATTTCTTACCTAGAATGGAAGATCTAAAGAGGGGGAACAAGGCCTATGTGTTGAAATTTACCAGCACTTGCGCGCCTAAGGGTCTAAACCCTTAAAGAAAATGGTCACACCTGCGCGCCACATTATCCCTTCAACAGAACCTATGCACCATTCATTTGGAAGTCTTTAGGGATAATACTAAGGGCTTGAGCCAAGCATCATCCAAGTATTACCCTATGAGTTGACCGGCGTGCAAGTCCACCTGTGTTTTGCAAGTACACTTTCTTGACCAGGACCTGCACGCCCCACTAGTACTTGTGCACCAACCTCTTTTAGGGTGCCTCTACTGCCTATTCAACTCATTTCTTCAAATCCATCTCTCCTATTCATGATTTAGCCTTCAAAACCCTATTCAAAGCCATTTTTTTCATTGTTCCTCTATTGTATTCCTTATATTAAAGGAATTCAGTATAACATCTCTTAAAACCTAGTGATTTACATATCTTTATGTCACTAAGGTTAGGGATATCATTCATTCATCCTCATCCTTTAATATGAGAGGATCTTTAACTTGGGCCTCCTTTTTAGGAGTAAGCCCAAGTAGAAGTCCCCTAACCTGGTCCTCCTTTTGAAGAGTAAGCCCCAGTATAAGTCCCCTAACCTGGGCCTCCTTTTCCGGAGTAAGCCTCAATCTCAAGTTCCCTTAATATGGTAATCCTCATTAGGAGTAAGCCCTATGTTCCCAAATCTGGGCCTCATTTTTGGGAGTAAGACCCAGTCATAATTTTCATTAACTTAGGCCTCTTTCTCAGGAGTAAATCCCAAGTTCCATGTTCCCTTAACCTAAGCCTCCTTTTCAGGAGTAAGCCCCAGTCTCAAATTCTCTTAACCTAGGCCTCCTTTTCAGGAGTAAGTCCCAGTCTTAATTTCTTTTGATTTGGGCTTCCCTCTTAAGAGTAAAACCCAATCATAAGTCCCCTCTAATTTTGGAATCCTTATCAAGAGTAATACCTAAGTTAAGTATCTAAATCTCCATAAAGCACATATACCTATATGGACCTTGTTCTCAAGTTTCTTCCCTGAAGTAAATCCCAATACTCATCTATCTGGGCAGTCATACATACATAATCCCCATATTATTTTTTATGATTGCACCTTTCGTGGCACAATTGTCAGGCTTTACTAATACCTCTTGTTTCTCACACCGAGCATGACTCACGTGAGCTTAGAGTGTAAAAGTTATTATGACATCTTTCTTTAGGATGTAATACATACATAAGCCCCATATTATTTCTTATTATTGCACCTTTTGTGGCACAATCATCAGGCTTTGCTAATACCTCTTGTTTCTCACACCGAGAATGACTCTCGTGAGCTTAGAGTATAAAAGTAATTATGACATCTTTATTTGGGCCATCAATCATGGATAAACCTCATAAATCTTTACTCGAACTACATGGGTTATGATTCCTTTTCTAAACAAGGATACTTAGGTAGTCCATCTTCAGGTATGATCCCAACTCTGAAATAATCCATGTCCTTCTGAATGACAATAAACTTCAAGTTCCCCGCTTAGTGTCTTTAAAACCAGTATGGTTATCATAATGACCAAAAGATCTTTATACAATGTATTGAAGGATACCATTGACTAAGAATCTCTAACAAATACATATGATTCTCTATCGATGAAGAACCTCAAATACATATAAAAGATTCTCTAAATATCATTCATATTAATAATTGATTGTCATATCTAAAGGAAAGCTCATTTTCATACTTGGTAATTTAATAAGGATTCACAAACATAACTCAATTCTATAAAGAGAGTCTCGGAGTAGAAAATAATTCCCCCCAAAAAGGTGTGATGAGTCCAACCTCCCTCCCTCTCGACACATGAAAATTCTTAAGCCTCATTGGTTCAAAACCAATGAGCACCTACCTATGGAAAGTAGGTCCAAAAGGATATAGAATCATTGGATGTTTCAGGTTCTACAAACAAACCCATTAGAAACTGATTGGAATGTTTGAACCTTAAACAAACGAGGTCATCCCCTTTTCCAGAGGAAACACCCCATAAACTTCGGTGATGGAATCCTTTTATTCTGCAATCATTGATTCTTTAATTGAATAATCTCCCATAATAAAACTCAAACTCCCATAATGAATTCCATGTGTTGCCTCCTAACATTGTCTTATGATCACTATTTTAAATGAGAAGTGATTAAATGCTCCGTGATATAGTACAATCTCACAAATTCCTCTAAAATCACAAATGAACCATAGTTACTACCTCCCATCCTAATGCTAACATATTAGTGATTTAAACATCCAACCATAAAGGGCTGTAAAATGTGTCATTTGAATTTAATTTTGTCTTTATTTTTATGTCAACTCAACCAAGGATTAGATATCATCCCATGTTACCCAAAAGTAGAATATGATGAAAATAATTATGCATTGTAATTTTGGTTATAATTGTTTTCCAAAATAATAAAATCTAGATTTTTTTACTACTATGTTGATATGAATGGTTATCTCAGGGTTGGAACTGGTATAGATGGAATAAGTTGAACCTAGGCTTGGCATTGTTTTCATGAAATGTGGCATACATGCTTGTTTATAATTTTGTTTAAAGGTCTAATGGAAATGTGATAGGTTTATATGCATTCTTTTACCCACTGAACAATGCATTTGGTTGTTCTTAGTTAAGAATCTATTTTCATATTGACTGAAGTATGTATTCTGTTGGTCTTTTGGTAGTCTTGGAATGGTTTTTTTCAAAGCACGGGTATAGGGGCTACAAAAACTATTTTTTTTTTCTCAATCTGTTTTTACGGTGGTTTTAACCACTACTAACAGTTGTTATTTTTTTATTAGCAGCAGTTTTAACCACCGCTACGGTCTTAATTTTAGTGGTGGTTCTAACTACCACTACAGTGTCCCATCATCCACACTTTTTTTCGTGGTGGTTATAATGTTTTTCATGGCAGTTTTAACCGCCACTAAAAAAAGTAATCCCCTGCCTAGAAAAACCACCTCCAAAAACATTATAACCTCTGCAAAAATTCACCAACTATTATGGTTCCTATAAACCACAGCTAAATAGCTTTAATTTCCACCAATAGTTTTCCGACACACAATTTAGTGGCAGTTTTTGGAAACTACCACGGAAGCATATAGCGGCGGTTTAAACCACCACCATTCCTGAAAATAACCACTGCAAAATTGAAATTCTTTGTAGTGCACTGCAGAAACATTGAGAAAATAAGTAATTTTTTATAAGTGTTTGGATAGAGAATTCTTAATAAAAGATACCCTAATTTGTATCCAGTCATAGTACTTGTGATGTTTTTTTTCCTTTTCCCTAGGACTCATTCCATTATGTAGATGATATTCATGCACCACCCTATCATAACATAGTCCTCTTTAAAATATAATATAAATTATATTACTAGATTTTTAGTTCTAAAATGTTGGATGTAGTGCATTACAAATTGGGAGAATCCATCATTTGTGGTCAGTTTTTTGGATATCCATGAATTGAATCCAAGAAATAAATCATTAGAGTATCCAAATTGATTGTAATGAGCATCCAATGCTACCTAAAAACACAAAAACAAATAAGTAATGAAAGAACCTAAAATATATTGGATATTATTAAATTGTACAGTTTTACCCCCGCATCATTGGTATTAAGAAGAAACTATCATCCGTAATTTTATTGTTAAATGATTTGAGAAGGCCTTCCACTATTTCAACTTCTTTTTCTGATTCTATAGGTATCTGTTCTATAGAGGAGATGTGAGGACTAACGAGTCCAAATTTTCTTTCATGGGGAAATCCCATTAATTATTTTTCATATACATGTCTTCGCAAAATATGAAATCTATTTAGTCATAATTATCATAGTATATCAGGTTTTGTAAAAACAAATCATGAAAACATACCTCATGAATACATTTACAACTGAGCTGCCTATCAAATCATGCTATAGTATTTCACTGACATTGTCAACACTAATTAAATCTATATATTCATCGTTGTACATATTTACATCAAAAATAATTGTTTGAACCCCACCATCTTCAACTTCATATTCATAAGAGACTATAAGGATAATAAAAGCGAATATAGAAAGAGCAGGTTTAATGTGATTTCAGTAGGTAATTTTAATCTATTGGTTGATCTTTGATATGGGTTTCATTCATTCTTTATTTTTACCCACTTCCCTATGTCCATTTTTAAATGTTAAAGGTTTATCTTGAAAAATAAATTGGAAATGAATACCTGCTTATCGACATGTTTTTTTACAAGTTGTGACAGTCATGTGATGAATGTTTCAAGATCTTGTTCGACCTTATGAATATATTCATCATCAATTGAAACAAGAATCATGGTTCTCAGCTCTTGGACTATGTTAATCAACACTTTGGTATGACCTATTGAAAGTGGTCTATTTTGTAGCATGATGTTATGGATATTGAACATCATAGCCCTCGCTACAAGGTGATGGTTGGGTGTTGATAGATATAAATAATAGCCATGTTCACCCTGTACAATATTAGTACATGAATGGTATCAGTGCCTATCTGATTCAAAATCCACAAAAAATAATTATTAGAACATTGATTACCTCAGCTAAGTAAGGTTTTTGAGGGGAATGGATCACCTCAAAGCTAGTGGGGGTGGGGTGGGATCTTCACGAATTGGTTGTTCTTGAGTTTTTTATTCTCATTGCCACCCACCCCTATATCATATTTTTAATGAACTATATCTACAATTCCCAATGTTTTTCAAGGATAGATTTTCTTTCTCTTTTCATTTTTATTTCTTCACTTTGATCCAACTCTTTTTTTTCTTATCAAAAAATGTATGGGGTGTCACCCCAAAACATGAACCTCTGACGCAACCATAATTTTCTGGCTACTTCAAGGCCACTGAAAGTATGTCCACATCTCTTTTGGGTGTTGGTAATTCCTGTTACTATGTCAGATAAGAAAATATAGGAAAGCAATTAATCATTTTTATTTAATATCTACGTAAATAAACAAAAATATTTATTATGTCATACTTACACATGATTCCCACAATTTTTGTGTGTTTTCATCTATTAGTATACCATATTTATTTATACACACCCCCTTCCATAGAACATGGCATGGGATGAATGAGACATTGGATTTTGAGTCATCAATATGCATCTAAACAGAGGAACATAGTTATGGTGTTGTCTTATGTCACAGAAAAGTATTACGATAGATTTAAAATATGTACTATTTTTTCAATTGAAGTGTAACCTATTCTTACTTCACAGTAGGGGTATGTTGTTTTTTCTACTCGTTCCTTATTTTCAGCACTCATTTGATGTTTCATAAATAAAAAACTATTAATCATAGTGATGAATACACGTATCTTAGAACAACGTATTACCAAACACAATGTACCTGAAAGTACTACTCCACACAGTGGCTAGTAAACACATCCCACTCTACTTGGGTTATCAAGTGTTCATAAATAGGAGGTGGGTGCAGTTTTATTTTATGTTCAACATCCTTAAGATAAAATTTCATTAAAATTGTGTGAAATATTCTCTAAATCCTTCCAAAAAACCATTAATATGTATTCCTTGTGTGATTCATCCACTATGACTACACTCTATAAAAGATGATGAAGATTAATTCAATGTTTCCTTGTTTTATTTTTTAGTAAATTAATGAAATGATATCATAATGTTACTATAATATCTCCCCAAATCAGTGTCTTAATCCAAGTGACAACATGGTGCCACAATTTTACATCAATTGGAAAGCGTTTTCGAGTGACGATTCTAATGTAACTACTAAACATGGCCTTGTTGGGGTTAACATGTTGGCCCTGCTTATTCCATCTGACATTTTATTTGATGCCTTTTTCTTTTTTCCTTAATAATTTTTACTAACATCGTCAAACTAAGACACTCCTGTTTTTCTACTCTCCTAGGGTTTCATTTAATACCATTTCCTTAGTTTCAAAAACATCAATATGTTCCACTAGAGAACTAGCATTGGAATGTTCA
Organism: Viscum album; assembly: GCA_963277665.1. Taxonomy (NCBI): domain Eukaryota; kingdom Viridiplantae; phylum Streptophyta; class Magnoliopsida; order Santalales; family Viscaceae; genus Viscum; species Viscum album. Next base: position 684,748,401 of record OY728142.1, on the reverse strand, counting down.
GATGGTCGTTGTACCTCTGCATTGGGAGAAGTAGAAGCAACTGGTTGAGAAACCTATTGGTCCTCTACACTGTCAGTAGCAGCAGGTTGAGAGACATGGTGTGCCTCAAGATTGGGAGAATCATCATGTCCATAAGTTATTATCTACAGAATTGGTTTAACATTTAATCTAGATTACATAAAATCAGTAGTGAACATATAATAGCATAAGGTAACAAGATTTATATTAAAAAAAGATAACCTGATTATTGAACTCTCTTTTTTTAAAGATGAAGGGATTTGACCCATCTATCGACTATCAAAATCCCTTCATTGTGGTATCCTCTGACATAAAAAATGATTCCTACTTTGGGACCACTGCGAAATGATTGTGACGTCGCAAAGAAAGGGTCATCCTCTGTTGAATTTTCATCTAACCCTTCAGTGGTTTTTGTGGATAACAGTACAATTGACCATTTTCGGTTTGTGGGATCTTAAACATAAAATAGTTTTAATTCCTATGATTCCATTATAAATGGTTCATCTTTGTAACCTTCCATACTAAAATAAACTTTCATTAATCCCAACTCATCTATTTTAATAGCACTCCTATTATCAACCCACTTGCATTGAAAAATTGGCACTTGGAAGATTGTATAATCCAACTCCCGTATTTGTTTGATGATGCCAAAGTATGACATATTCGCATAAATTAGATTTCTATCATTATCTCCGAAAAAATGCATCGTCTTAGCCACAAGTGTAACTCTACTATTCTACATGGTACTGTCTTCATAATGTTCATTAGTGTAGAATGTATAACTCTTAATTACAAAAGCATTATAAGATAATACCTACACACTTGGTCCTCTGACTAGCCATCGAAGTCATTCTAAAATTGAGTCCAGATTTTCTTCTAACTTTTTAAATATATGGTCTCGAAGACATCCTATAAACTATTCATTATGTGTATTTGATTTCCATTTTTCAGACCTTGATGGATTTCAAATGCTTAAGAATTTCTTTTTGGTTTTTGACATCTAGGTCAACCTCCAAACTGTTATAATATTAATTATGAAAACCTCTCTTCTAGAAATTCTTTCACTCACAAGTCACCCATTGTGATGAGATTTTGGTAGACCAATGCTTTCCACACTTGATAGTTATTCTGTACAAAATTCAATGGCTTCCTCAACAATATATCGCTCCGCAATACAACCCTCTAGCCGACATCGATTTTTGATATACCCTTTCAAAATATTCATATATCGTTCAATGGGGTACATCCATCTTTATAATACAAGACTAAATAGTTGAATCTATCTCACTAATTGAACCATAAAATGAACCATCATATCCAAGAATGTTGGCAGGAATAAAATTTCCAATTCACATAATATGACAACAATTTCTCTTTCCATACTCAGTAATTTCACAGGGTCTATAATTTTGTTGTATATATATTTCTAGAAGAAACATAGCTTCATTAACATATGACTAAAATTCTTGGAAAAAATGCAACGTAAATCTATATGAATTAGATCATGCATGAAAACGCGGCATTCATGTGATTTCAGACCCTTTAACATTAAATTGGTCATTGAGACGATGTTCTTGATATTTGATGAATATCCGTCTGGAACCTTTATGTCATTAAAGAAGCTTCAAAACTAATATATCTTCTTTGTGGACAGAGTGTAAGTAATTGGAGGATGAAATGTTTGTTTTTCACCCTTCACTGGTTCCAACTCTTCTCGTATTCCCATGTCAACCATGTTCAACCTAGCTTAAATTCCATCATTTTTTTCTGGGTGCATTTAACAATGTCTCGATGACACTGTCACATATATTTTTTTTCAACATGCATAATATCAAGAATGTTTCTGATGTACAGACAATTCCAGTATGGTAATTCAAAAAAACTGATCTCTTCTTCCAACTTTTTTTCTTTAGGTTTTTCAAAAATAGTTTACAAAAAGTAGTGTCCACATCTTTTAATTTCTCAAAAATTTGATCAATAGTTAGTGGAGACGGTGGTGTAAATTCTTCTAAACTTCCATCGAATGATGTCTTCCAATACCATTACTTATATCGTTGGGGTAGAAATCTGTAATGTTCTAGAAACAGGGTTTTTTATGAATGTTTCAACCTAATTGACAATGTACCTTGTTTGCAGACATGATACCCATGAATTCTTTTAATGCTATATCCTAACAGTTTCCCATAAGAAGGAAATTAATTAATCTTATCATAAAACATAGATATAAACATGAAATATTCATTTCTATAAACATCATACAAAGTAACACCTGAATACCACAATAATTTTAAATCCTAGATCAATAGATCCAAATAAACATCAATATCATTACTCGGTTGTTTCAGTCCTGATATGCGAATACATAGCATGATGTGTTTTCATTTCATGCATAACCACAGTGGCGAGTTATAATTTACTAACATAACCATCCATGTACTGTGAGTTTTTTTATGAAACCCAAAAGGATTCACTCCATCTGTAGATAATGAGGATTAAGGTTTCTCGAATCATTTCCAAAATCAGGATACTCATGATCAATTCTATTCCACGTAGGAGAGTATGTCGGGTGATGTAGTTTCTCAAATTTATTTATTCTTTATGCATTCCACATTAATTTCCCTATGGTATCCTCACTTCTATATAGGCGCATAAACCTTAGAATGACTGGAGAGTACCATTCAACTTTTGTTGGACTAAATTCATCCTTCTTGTATCGAGAAGCACCACACTCTTGGCATTATCTAAGTTATTTGTGGTCCTTGTGAAATAGTATATAGTCATTCGGAAAAGAATGTACTCATTCAGAGATCATACCATCGAATGTAGCATTCTTTTAGTGTCTTATGCTTAGCTCGCGAGCTTAATATCTTATGGGATCATGTCATTCAAGAGAGAAAGTAATTCTATAAAACTGGCGTCACTCCATCCATTACCTACTTTCAAATTTTATAGCTTCAGTATGGCTGACAATGCTATATATTTAGTGCAACCATAATACAAAGGCATATTTACACTACTCTTTAACTGCTCAAACAATTTTAGTAAATCACGATGTTTATCTTCAACTGTCTTTGTCATTCCATCAATACGATCTTCATCATCATTGACATATGTAATCACATCCTTGATTTAGTATTCTTCATTTTTTACAATTGTAATCATATCATATGATCCATAGAATGCGTTTTTATCCTAGCGACTAGCGACATTCGCTTTTTCCCCATTTTATTCCTACATTTATAACATAAATCTATTCTGTGATAGGTTAAGTGTTCTTTCAACTCCAATGGACTAACTTATATTGAATAACAATAGCGTAAACAAAGAAAAATAATTTGTGAAGGGTTATATGCATGATATTTTTCATACTTGATGAATTTCATAAATACATCTTCATACAATCTTGTCAAAATATTGGAACCCATCCAGTCATTATTCATATCCATAATATTTGATTCAATGATATTAGTATTTAACAAAATAAATACAAAAAATATTGATATAATGTAATTGTTTTCAAAATTCTATAAAAATCTAAACAAAAAGGATTATGAAAAATCCATAGTTTAAATGTCCTTAGAAACTATTTAAAAAATCACACTTGAAATTCCCTTAAAAATCAACTATTTATTTAAATTACTCTTTAAAATAACATTCCATTTTTAAAGTAAATCAATTAGTTCCAAACACTCTTTCACAAAACCACAATTACTTTTTTAAATAATTCAAGAAAACTTCATAACCCAACAATCTTAATCATTTAAAATGAGAGACATCCCTCTAAAAAACATTTCAAAACACTTGAATCAGTTTAAAAGATCAACTTAGTAATTTTCCCAAAGACAAAGATCCCAATAGAGACACTTTATAAAAGATACATATAGAACACCTTGATTCATCCCAAATCAATCAGTGTTTCATGATTTCATCACATTATTCCAAATGTTGTTGTAATAATAATATTTTATAAAATAATTTGATATTGTGATCCCCACCATTGGAAATCCCTTATTCACGCCTTCATTGTCTAGTTATATCAATTACCCTTCACCACAACACTAGAGTCCCAACAAATATGTTCCATATTCAGTGACCACACTCGTAACCATGAAAAACTCATGTTCCAACTTAAAATAAATAATTAATTATCAAAATGATCCTTATATCACAACAAATAAATTGGTTGTACACCATAAGAACAATTTTTATGTCTCTCACATGAATTACTGGGTAAGTGAGCCAGAGTTGAAAGACCCCTGACCATTTATTAAAAGAAAGAAAAAGTACAGTAGAGAAAGAAAAGGATGTGAGCGAACATCTTGCCCACACCGAACCATCAGAACCCACAGAAATGAGACAATTACATATCATAATATTAAAATCCTTCACCACCTCTATAATCATGAGTTTCCACTATAGTAGCTGATTCCCACTCTGAATTCGTTTCATATTGCTTCAAAAGATTGAGGTACTTCGCTCTTAGCTTCAATTGTTCCAATGATAAACCCACATTCTTGGATTTTCCTTGACCTTTTTTAGAAATAGTAATATCCCCTCTCTCACTCTTTGTTGAAGACCTGGTGTCTATTGGATTTGGGAGGTAAGAATAATATTTCCTTGGTTTTGGCCTTTGTGGCACAGTCCTCCTTCCATCATTGTCAGACATCTTGCATCAACTACCTTGAACAATGTCACTATAAAACGGCCTGACAAAGTTTCTATTTTATTTTTCAATGTCAGAAAAACTTCCCCCATTTTCCATTACTTTCCACAGATGGAGATTTATTGGCACCGTCCCTCAGATCTTGTTGCTTATTAAGATCAATCGGTGCAAGAACATGATTAATCACCACATTTCCAAGACCATCATGCAGCTCTATATCATGCTCTTTCATACCAATTCCCACTTGATTACTGGGATCAATCTACATAACATCAACCAATTGATGTACCACATCCACCACAGGAACCTCCTCATGTTCTAAGCAAGAAATCTGATTGACTTCCCTACTATGATTTTGCACTCCACCGTTTTCATGATCCTCACTGTTGAACAGCCTATTCTGTCGAATCCCCAAGCTCAAATTAGAGAAATCGAAAACATTCTCCATCTCAGACATCTTCCAAAGCCCATTTTCACTCATCAATCGATCAAAAACATGCTTCACTGTTGGGTTTTCAGACACCTAGAACTCCTTCACTCCACAACCACTCGCGGGCTCCTCTGTTGGGTCCCCCTGCCACCGCTCCTGCATCCCCACTGGACCCGAAGGTTCAGCAACCACTACAACGCTATTTGAATCCCCTCCCATACATATGTCCACCTTGCTACCCTCCATCGCCAGATGACCCGGACTAGAGACCACACAACCCTCAAGACCCTCCAGTGGGATTCGACTCAGCTTCCCGTGACGGCAGACCAACTCCAAATAACCAAACCAAAAACAGTTCGTGCAGTACTACATCTAGGAATCAAACACAACTTCATGCCTCCAACAAAACTCCTCACCATCAGTGATCCAGACGCAGTTCACCGGAGGCCTCACAGCATCAACCTCGACACAAATGCGTGGACAAATTAGATGAATCACAGCCTCGGTACGATGATCAACACACAAGAACCGCCCAACCATATTCCCAAATGCACACAAAATGGAAGGGTTCTGAAAGGAAAGGGGTAAGCTAGAAAATCATACCCATGTCGCAATCGTTGAAGGGTTACACCTCATGTGAAACTCGAATCTCAATCGGAAAAGGTAGATTGGGGTTCCACTACATCATCTAGTTGCCCTAGACTAGGCAATGATCAAGTTTTCTTCCAAACTAAATCAGACCATAAAGTGCTTTCGGTCGATCAAACCAACAACCGTATGTTAACACAAATTCGAATCAGCATTTATGAACTGATCAAACACAATCGCCGATGGATGATTGAGCTGAAAACGGGCCACCAGGGTGAGACAACACAGATCTGAGGCATTATTGAGCTCCGCCGGAAGCAGAGGCGAAATGTGTGCCTCCAAAACAGACATGGGACCTTCGGGGAAATCCGAATTCTCGGGAAGGGAGGAGGGAAAGTTCACAATTATGGAGAGTTCCTAACCTTCTCAAGTGAGGTAGGATGTGAAGCTCCCTCCTCCGATGCAAACGGGGGAGCAGGCTCTGTCGACATGTCGCTAGAGCATCACCGCAAGAGAGAAGCGAGAGCATCTCTCTCCTCCATCCTCTTCTCACATTAATTATTATTGGTTCCTTCCTTTATAAATATACCTAAGAAAATCTATAATCATGAACCCATTACATAATAAAAAATTACTCACGTTTCATTCCTTTCACATAAAGAATTTCCCTATGTCACTCATCACTAGAAGAAACTATGTTGCTTTCCCAAGTATTTTAAGTACATCACGTCTCAAGTGAAAATAAAAAAATAACTATGGTACTAAACTAATAGATGGTATGATTTTATATAGTCTATTTTCTAAAATCATAAAAAATAATTATAAATAACATTACAAAGATGAGTCAATCTAAAATTCTTAACTTGACTCATATCAGTAACCTATAGAATCAAAGTGAAGATAGTATAATTATAAGTCTCAAGAGAATTCTTACCTCTCCAAAACACATTCATGAGTTTAACAACATCAAGTCACAAAAATTCTAGAACCTTTTAATGAAAATTTCATAAAGAAAATCTAGGTTTCGTACCTCTTATGGATGCGTCAACCTAAATATCACGAAAAATTCATGACATTGAATATCAATAGTTAATAATTCCTTCATATAATTTGTTAAAGTTGAAATAAAATAATAATGTATATATTTTAATATATAATTATGCTAAGAAGAAAATATGATTTGATAATCACTGGAATTATATCATTTTCCCCTATGAGGAGATTCATTATAAAGTTTTTGCAGGTGGAAAGATTCCTTACATGTGTTGTTATGGTTATTTGAATATGGTGTCCAAAAATTCTCCCATATAGCATTGGATGGGTAGTTCTAACAAAATATATGTTTCCATTATAACTCAATTTAGCAACTTATTAAACAACATATAGATTTCTTATTTTATACTCATTTAACAACTCATGTTGGGTTTTCTATACTAACAACATCTAGATTTATTATTTTCTACTAATTCATCAGTTTCATCTTAATTAAACTTTAACTTAAACTTGGTGTATGAGACTTCATCAACTCATGTAGGGTTTTCTCCACTAACTCGGCACTAAGAAAAGACAATGTCATATTGCATGTGATCTAGATCTGTGAAAATAACATTCCATAAAGTTCTTTATCATATGATCTTAAATTTTACTCAATAAAATTAAATTTTAACTAATTTGACCGACGTAGAATATGTTTAATCTTAGATGACCTTTACAATTATTATAGAGGTACATTGGATATGTCATGACATCCCAACCACCAATATTAGACCCATTCAATTACTTCATATGATTCATACCCCCTACCCCATAATATAGTAACCTCATCCATATCTAGTCTTGAAATCATAGACACTAAACATGGATAAAATATATTTAATTAAAAATACATTCCAATTCAAAAAACATGAGTCATGATTTGCACTGTTCTCATTCCTTGTTCGAAGGTGTGAGAGCACTCATAGATCTTGAGGCCCATTTTGGTAGTAACATCATACCCTTCATAATTGGTCTGTGAACAATGTACATAAACTCTATGCACCCCTTCATGAGTTTGTTTATGGAAATATAGTTCACTACTCATTCATGCTGATTTATCACCTTGCACTTACCATTAAATAAACTACCTCACCTTTTCAATAACAAGAACTTTAACCATAATCTATGTGAATGTCTCTTAAATGATTTCTACACTAGTATTGGCATATCCAATCATGACATGTTTACCTAAACAACTTTAATATGTAGATCAACACAACTTTTTTTTATAAAATTTGGATGAAATTAAATACCAACCTCATTTTGGTCAATGTTGTTTGATTGTAAACATCAGTTTCATTAGTCCAGCTTGTATGAACTCAAACTCGAAAAGGAACGATACATGGTACTCACCCTATTGAAAACATTCAAAGGTAATCATATGAAAAATTAAAGTCCCCACCCTCTAGGTATACACATATCCTAGTTCTAAATCTATCATTATAGAAATAAAGGGATTTTGGCCAGAAATTGATGGAATTTGAAGGTTCATTTTGAATGGATAACTTCCCAAATATTCCCAAATTCCGGTTGATTACAAATGATGGCTAATTTTATATCTAGTGTTTGGCATCCCATATATGTTAGGTCAGTTGTATTTAGGGTTATCACCACTCTTAACATCTAATAAAAAGAAGCAGATGTTTTATCCCACAAGATTTAATTGTGATGCTCTCATGATTATTGGAGAAGTGGTGGCACTATCATTAATAATAGAAATCAAAATTAAATTGTTGTAACATGTCCATTAAATGTAAAAAGCGATGAAAAAAACATGTGTTGTGGGGATCTCAAAGCTAATATTAATAAATAAAAATCATCATTGGAATCTCATTAGATCCTAGGATGTGAAAATATTAGACATATACTAATAGAATCAACAACCCAAGGGTTCCCATCTATACCAACACCATCAGCAAGAAGATAAGGCTATCACATACCTAACACTATAGGTGAAGAAACATTGGAATTACATCACCAACTGTATGGGAAAATCAATAAGGGAATCTTGTTCAGTCACCTCCAATACCCTCTAAAGAAATTTCCACCAATAACATCATTCAAGCATCAAATAATAGCAATCAATGCACATCCTATAAAATGAAAATATCCTATAGAAAACACTATCCCATGTGTTTCATAGTAAGTGTGATAAAATTATATTTTTTTTCATAAAGTGACAGAATACCCTTCCAGTGGCAGTAGTAGGGTTTGGTAATGGTGGAGTCAAGGTAGGCAGTAGCGGCAGCGGCAACAGCAGTGGCAGCAGCAACGGTGGTGGAGTGGTTCACAGTGAAGGTGGGGTTCACAGTAGAGGAACGGTGGATGAGGGTTCGAGGTGGAGCTGGATTCACGGAAGAGGAGTGATGGAGGATAGGTGAATGAGGGTTCATGGTAGAGGTGGATTCATGAAAGAGGAGGTGTTTGCAACAACGAAATAGGTAGTGGTAGAGCTGGGGTCGGGGCAGAGCAGAGGTCAACGGCGTAGTGGTCAGCTTCTATGAGAGATTGAGGGGTGCGAGAACAAAGGATAATGTTATGGTTTTTTTTATAAAATCTGTTGAACATTTTATCAGAACTTGCTAAAAAGAAATGATAAAGGTATGTTTTATCCACACTAAAATAGAAAACACTAATAAAATAGACCTTTATCAGTGCTTTTTTAGCACTCATAAAGATAGGCATTTATCATTGCTAAAGAAGCACAGATAAAAGTTGTCTTAATCTATGTTAAATTTATAGCACTGATAAATGTCTATCTTTATCAGCACTAAGAAGAACTGATAAAGATATTATGTTAAAATTTTATTTATATTAATATATATATTTATAAAATTACATATATGATAAATATATATTTATTTATAAAATTATATTCTAAATAATTATCAAATTATAATAAAAATTATTATTATATTTATAAACATAGAATATATATAATAAATATATTAATTATATATATTTATAAGATTATAGATATATACAACTATATTTCTTCTAATTTTATAATTATTTATATGAATATATATTTATTTATAATTTTATGAATTTATATTTATTTAAAATTATAATTACAAATGAACATGTATTTATTTATTTAAATAATTATAAAATTATAAAAAATTAATATTTATAATATTTATAATTTTATTAATATATATATTTAATATATTTATTATAATTTTATAATTATTTAAATATATTTGTATTTATTTATAACTATAAATATAAATATTTTTATTTTTTACCAATATTTCTATATATTTATAAATAAATTTATTTAATTATATATAACATTATATATGAAAATAATAAATATATTTTATATGAATTAATAATTATTTCAATAAATATATATTTATATATATTTATAACTATAAATAAATATATATTTATTTGTGATTAAAATTTTAAAATAAATAAATATTTATTTATAGTTGAAATTATAAATTCATATATATATTTATTTATTTAAATAATTATAAAATTTTAAAAATATATATATTTATTATTTTTAAATATATATAAATATATTTATTATAATTATTTAATTATTAAATATATCTACATTTATTTAGAATTATATGTATAACTATTAGTATTTAATTATAAATATTTGTATATAAATATATAAATATATATATATATATATTTAATATATTTATTATAATTTTTTAATTATTTAAATAAATTAATATTCATTTAGGAATTTTAATTATAACCATTTGTATTTATTTAAAAATATTTGTATATATTTATAAATATATTTATTTAATTATATTATAACTTTATAAGTAGTATAATAAATATATTTATTATAATTTTATAATTATTTACATATATATAAATATTTATAGTTATAATTATAACTATAAATAAATATATTTATAAATATATGTAAATAATTATAAACATATATATATAAAATTATAATATATGTATTTATTATAATTTTATAATCATTCAAATATATATATATGTAGTTGTAATTATAAATAAAAATAATAATATTTAAAAAGTATTTATATGTAATTAAAATTTAATAATTATAAATATAATATGCATATTTATTATTTAAATGTATTTAATGTAATTTTAAAAGTACTTTGGAGAACATAATAGTATATATGGGTAACATGAATTAATCATATACCTAGTAAATATACATAATAAAAAAAAGAGTCATCAATGGACAACATGAATAATAAGAAATGGTGTAATGTATAAATGAACATTATGAAACATAACATATGCATGCATGATCAATATATTTATTGGTCAAATTTATTGGAAACCTATATATATTTAATAATTAATATAAATATAAATATTAAAAAAGTATTTATATATATTAATTATAAATAAAATAAATATATTATATATAAAAATAAAATAAAAAAAATAAATGTAATAAATATAATAATCTAATAAATCCAAAAAATCCAAAAAAATCTAAAAAATCGAATTAACTAATCTAATAAATCTAATAAATATTAATCCAATAAATCTAATACATTTAATAAATCTGTTAAATATATTTATTATTTAATGAAATTTATTATAATCTTATAATAATTTAAATATATATATATATATTCAATTATAATATTATAGTAGTTTTTTAAAAGATTATATGTATTTTTTTGAATTATTAAAAAATATATATTAATCATAAAAATGAATTTTTAGTTAATGTATACAAATAATTTTTTTTAAATATAAATATAATAATTTTATATAAATTATTATTAAAAACTTTTATCAATGCTAAACATAGCACTAAAAAATGTATCCTTTATCAGTGCTATGAAAAGCACTGATAAAGGTGTTCCCTTTATCAGCCCTTTTCATAGCGCTCATAAAGGATACATGTATCAGTTCTTTTAGCTAGCGCTAATAATGGACCACCCTTTATCAGTGATTTCTGCTTGGCATTGATAAAAGGAGTCACTTCCCTTGCCCCGTTTTGTGGTAGTGAATTGAAAAAGAGGCCTAGTTAAAGGGGGTATTACCAAATCAACTTCATTCTAGTGTATCATTGATGATGAAGCTCATGTGGTGATAGTGTGTTCTTCCTTGGAGGAACTACATAGGATCTTCTTGGAGATCGTGGAGTGGTTGGGTGTTAAAAAGGTTTGGCCTAAGAGATTCTTGGCTAGATTTTCTGAGTGATTTGGGAATCTATGATCTAGAATGGTGGGATATTTAATTCATGTTGTAGATTAGGATGGTCAGGGTGCTTCTCAGTGTAGCAGTGAGGAATATGAGGGGTGACATAGAGTGACTTCGTTTAGGTTGAAATGGTTTCACGAAATGGAGAATAATCTTCTAAGGCTATCATAAGTCATGATGATGGATTCAAGTGTCCAGTGAACATGAGCATATATAAAATCACAAATTATCAGTCAATAATATAACATGATAGATAAAAATTTTAAATTCATTTTCATTCATATCAAAAATGAAAATTCAATCATGATATAATTTATTGAAATTCATCTTTCGTAAGAATATTAATCCATTTCAACTCATCATGTTTAGAATTAAATCAATTGTAATTTTAGTATTCTCTTATAATAAACTTCAAAATGGATTAAAATCCCTAAATTAATCAAGATTTTATTTATTTAATAAAAACACCAAAATATGAAAATGTGATTAATTCATGTGTTTTAATAAGGTATTTTATAGTTTAAAAGTGAATTGAAGATAAAATTTTCAATAAAATATCATTTTACTAGTAAAACTATAAAACCTATTAAATTATCCATAACTTCTTCACTATTAAAATTTCTTCAAATTAGATGGATAATTAGGTAAATTGTGTCAGATGTGACCTCATTGGAAGCATCATATCTTTGATCCACCAAAACTATGGGAGATATAACTCCCACCTTAACTAACCTACATAGATCTGCCATGATTCACGTATTCCTTGCATCACATTCATCAACTAGTAATACCAGTAGCTCTCAAGCTCCTATGAGAACTAGTTTTTTATGAATTACCTTCTTAACTACCTCAAGTAATATTGAGAGGCTAAACATCGCCACTTGTGTCCAAAATGGTTCCATCAATCCCATATCTAAACATCTGCATTTTATCACCTTATCCCGGCTAATATCTATAGAATAGAATAGTAGATTAATGAATTTAGCATTGTAATCTATCATAGATTTCATCCCCTATTTTATATCCACAACCTCTATCAATTTTCAATCAAGAAATAGTATCTTTTTATAATTACTCAAAGATAAATTATTCAAACCCCTTCTAGTTAAGTCCATGATCATTTTTCTCCTCAACTATCAAATACCACCATCGATGAACTTCTCCTTCCAATATAAAAGTGTCCATACAAACATCATGTAACTCTGGTGATGAAATACTCTCAAATATACAATTAATATGTTAAACACACTACTCAAATTTATGAGGGTAAAATTCACTCTAAATGTTACAGTGGGGATGAACCTAAAATTATTGCATAAGATCGGTAGTTGAGAGTTCTCAATATAGTTCTTCCTCTCATACTACTTAATGTTTCGAATTTAAACCCTCAAGAACATGTGAATCGGCGGGTTGCCTATTAAGTTAATAATGCTTGGTATCTCCCTCTTATTGATCAAATATGGGTCAATGTGGTGGTATAATCTATATTAATGAATACAATCCTATCAAATTCTCTTATGAGATATGAAAAATTTAGAATTTATCTCTACATGGTACAAAAAAAATCATAACCCCATACCCTCTCTTTGTCATATTTATTTACAAATGATTTCATGTTATAAAATTATATTTAATTATAACAAAATAAATTAAATGATTTATACTAACATACTCACCACTAATAAATAAGTATGAAAACACTATTTATTTATTACTGAGGTTTCAGTTAGTATAAACTTCCAAATGATTAAAACAATAAAGTAATAAATCATACTCTAGCACACAATATGTCATTTCATCCAACTTGTGTTTACATACACATGTCTACCCATGCTTCTGGGAACATAGAAAAGAAAACCTAAATTAATGATGATGTCAATATCAAACTAGTACAACCCTTAGTATCTCAGAATTACACCATAATTTGATAACTAGGAATATTTATGGGGTAATTCCTAAGCCCTGATAGTCGTATCCCTTAACTAGTCATGGTCTTATACCCATGATACCTTCATTGCTATGATACCATTTTGTAATGATTGAACCTGGATACTTAAATAGACTCTATATAGTTCACCACTACACTATAGGCACACCTCCCAATTTATAAATGATGGTATATACACTAAGGGATAAATGATATAAGTGTGAGAGATAATATTCCATATTATATGATGAATAAAAGAATAAATAAATCAGAACACTAGATAAAATTTGGCATGATCAATGAGGACATCGGGACTGGGATACCAAATCATAGGCATTCGTTAATGGAATAACTATTTAATTATTTATGTATAAAAAATATATAGTATCTATATAAACCTTAATTTACACAAAACCATTTTTCAAAACATCCATAATGTAGCACCCCAACTCGGTTTTCCACTAGAACAGTGCTTTCGGATGGTTGACCATAAGGCATTAGGTGCACCTCCTGGTATGCCAAAGGCTTATGACTAGTATTAAGGGTATTAGAGTTGGTAGTGGGGAGACTATACCCTCTATTGGTGATAAAAATAATGTTCTATAGATTAATATTGCAAAAAAATACAATAGAATAATGGAGAGAAACTATATTAAACATAGAGGAAGTATAATATAAGTGAAAATTAAAATGTTTCAAACATACTATTTGTACACACATATACCATAAAAGGTATTAAAAAAATTTCAGTCAAGCTTTTGGATGGATGACCATATTAGTACATACATATATAAAGTAAGGTAATACATAAATGATTCTACAAATTTTGTATAAGAACCAACTCTTCCCTTTCCATCCATCATATGCAAAAGATACCACTCGATGACTATGGTACAACTCCCAAGATTGGTCCCTTAACTAATGAAAAATACATAAAGTCTACATTCATCCCAAGGGGCCCGTGTAGGGTATGATAATAATCTCAGTAGTCCACCACCAATGTGTTCCTGTCTTATATCCATAATAATATAGGTGCATTTGAAATGTAATATGAAGGTAGACCATGTACATTTAATAAATAACCGACTTCTCTCATGTTCAGTAGCCACAAGGAATAAATCACCTACTTTTTCCATTACAGATATATGTCTGAACACATGCCCCCAATTATATTTATAGAATATAGAACATGTCTACATGTATATAATTTTAGTGGAATGGATCCATGGAATAATCCAAAGGCATCACCTAGAAAATAGAAACCCATGTGAACCCTCAGGTTCCACCTATAATCATGTCACATAGAACCTCGTTCCAACCATCAAATACCTAGCATCTATATGACACACCAAAATAATAAGATCCTGGTCCCATAGACCTTCTCTCAAAGGGTCATCGTCAGCTCAATATCTTGTTGTCCTAAGGCGCAGTGATATATGTCCTCTAATAAATAGTAACCATTGGATCAATAGTTTTCATCCCAAGGAACGGTGTTATCAATCCTCCCAAAGTCTTGGCATTTCGGCCTCATGTATCACGGAAAGCCTCAACCCCCAATCGATGGCATCACCATTATCAACTTATGGTCCATCACCATACATGTGGCTTGATATATTGATCACCCCCAAATGCATCTAATTGTAAACACCATCACATAATCATCAATATCTACAGGGGACTCTACCCACAACGAGTGGTCACCACCACCTCATCAAAATCATATCGGTGTTCATATGACTCCAAAGGTGCATCGGGAAACAATTGGTGAGTGTAAATCGCTAAAAAACATAATCCAAATCATCTTGTGCCTCATACCCCAATAACTATGTCACTAAACTATGATGTTAAACACCATATCAAGTCCCAAGAGTCATTACCTCAACCTAAAGATCACATCACCTCAATCTGAAGACCATGTCACCCACCGTGGTGATCAGCATTAACCCATGTTTCTTGGGCCAATCCCAACATGATGAACTATGTATCCTCTATCCAGGTGATCAATATCAGCTCAATCCTCAAGCCATGGCCATCACATTCCCATGGAACTCATTCATTAAATATGATAATCCGTTTAATTTAAAGCACACACCCATCCCAAACTATCCAAGATATTCCATGCCCCTTACCCATCTTATCCATTTGTAGTGGTACAAGAGCACGCCCATCGGAATCTAAAATGATCATTTAGATAATTAAATAAACATGAATTTAATTAATATAGTTCTTTCTTTAAAAACCCACAATTCATATATTAATTCACCCCTGAAACACTCACAAAATCAAGGAGAAATCTAGGAACCACCTACCTTATACTAATATGATATCTCTCATCTAATATCGGTCTCTAACTCAAGTTGAATATAAAGAAAACAATATTTTATAACAACATACTAAAAATAGGAAAAATATCTCCCATGGATTTAGCATTCTGTATGAATAAATAAAAGAAGAAAATGCGATATCAAACTAAATGTTTTACCAAGTAGAATGTGTATCCACCAATGGATAAAAGATCAAAGCTTCGATGAAGGATATGGATTGTAGCCTAGGTGGTAGAGAAAATGGTGGATCCCCCAATGCACACAATAGACCAAAGAATAAAATAGGAGGAATAGAAAATAAAGGATAAAGGGGTGTTTTTGAATTTTCACTTAAATAAATAATCTAAATGATTTGTTTAGATACTTTGGAAAATTGTGCACCAATAATGAGGTTTCTCTATATTAACACCACCTTTTCATGGTTTGGGGGTAAGTTTTTTGAAACCATGTGCAAGTCAAACTAAATCAATCTTTTAAAAACTATAGAGTCTCACATAACCATGTACCCCTACCCACGGGATTTTCCAAACCATTTCCAGTACTATAGTTAAGCCACACTGTTTTTACTAGGAGGCTGTATGGTTTTAACAAACAATTTTCCAATGTCTGTGCCTTCCCGAAACTGGGTTTCTGAGGTCCAAACCTCTTAAAATCCATTTGAACCCTTAAGGACTTTCAAATCCAGAAAACCATATAAAAAAGTACTTGAGTGAATAAAACTCTAAGAATTAGGTTCTAAAGATCAAAAAGAATGTTTTCCCACTCACCAAACACAAAAAATAAAATTTACCCAGAAAAAAGCGCATTCAAAAACCATCGAAGATACACACAAGTACATAAAAAGTGTTAAACCATCCATTGGGACAAGTCTGTGCATGAACGGGAAAGCATAGTCGAACAACCATGCGAAGGTGGAGAGCTGATTTCACGATGAAGATGCTGGGGAGGAGCAGTTCCAAGTAGTTAATCTAGGTTGTATGTAATGTTTAAAGCCTACACGAATTGAATTCCTCTAAGGTCTATGGGACATGTAATACTTATGCCTACGGGCCTTATAAGGGTTCCACCTCACCCCTTGAAATGATGATTATAAAAAATCAATAAAAAATGAAGGTCTTATGGCCATTAGATGGAGGTAAAGAATGAAAGTTACATATGAGTGGAATCTCATAGAGAAGATATAGGATAACCCCATTATACCCACTCTCCATATCCTACTAAAACTCCAAACGGTCATCTGGGATCTACATACCACCTAAAATTTACCATCATTGTCAAAACCCCTCATCCCTTATGTGTAGATGCCTTTTCATTAATTAGGTCACATAAAACAAGTTCCACATTCATTATCAAGAAACATGAATATGGTGTTAGTATAATATACCCTGTGAAATTCACCTCCTTACCTTAGCAAGTATATAAGAAAATTAAGTGTGAAATAAATTAGTATAATGTAGGTTGGAGTTAAGCAGTCTATAAGTAGTCTACGTAATTAGGAGATAAATATAATAGTAGAGATGGTTTTCAATCAAAAGTGTGAGTAGATAACATATTTAATATAATATAATTATTTTTAACGAAACTAGAAAAAACATATTTTATACACACTCAAATAAAAATTAGGTCACTGATCCACCATATGGGACCTTTCCATTACAACAACCCACACTAGTGTGTGTCGATGTGTAATGTCCCAGACCTCTCCGGCCCATTCCTTTGTCAAAAGAAGGTCAAGAAGTGTTCTGGAGAGTAAAATGGACTTTTCCCACACTATCCATAATTTTGAAACTACACGCCATGTAGTTTGAGTACACGTCGTATACCCCCTTTCCAGGTACACCCCGTGTCGTAGGCCGTGTCCACGCCATGTGAAGAAAATGAGTACATGCCGTGTAGTATAACTACACGCCCTGTACCACCTTTCCGGGTATACCCCATGTTGAAGGCCTTGTCCTTACTGTGTGGAATAATGGGTACACGCCGTGTGTCCAAACTACTTGTCGTGTAGTCCCTCCCCGCGTATGTGTTACCCTTAAACCGTGTGTTGACCACTCAATGGCCGCAGAGCCGTGTTGGAAGCCGCGTGGAGACCATGTAAAATAACCGAGTACATGATGTGTACCATAAAGTACACGCCGTTTACTTTTCATTTTCTCACCTATAAAAGGAGGAGTCCCCTCCTCCTTTTCAATTCACTCCTCTCCTCCCCTTTCCTCTGAGCAGAGCTCTCCCAAGAGACTCGAAGGCTCCTTTTCTTCCATAACTTCTTTGTTCGAGCTCCGATTTACGATCCGTCAGTGGCCACGGGATCATAACGACGAGGCGGAACTTCCGAGCCTGTATCCGTTGTCTTTCCTTCAGCCTTTACTTTCCGACTTCCACCCGATGAGGTTTTTCCGGGACCCGACAAAAGTGACGGACGTCGACAGACGTCTTCTAAGGTTGATCTGGGGGAGCGTTGCGATCAGAACCTGTTGAGGTAGGGATCTTACCTCCGTCTCTCTAATTTGTGCATTATGTGGGGTGGGTGTTCTCTTGTTTATGTGAAACACTTTTGAACCGGTTTAATAAAGATAATAACTGGCTTATATAATGGGGTTGGGAAGTTGTGATTGCTCTTACTTTATATCCTGTGATATTATGTTGTGAATTGAATGAGATTCTACCTACTAAAAATCACGGTCTTTGGGGGCCTTTGCTTATGCAATTAAATTATTCCCTCTCCTTCTGGATTTTTCTTATGGATGGAAACTTTGTGGAATGTGAAAGTTGGTTAATCACGTAAAGTTTGCTGTTTAAAATCTGGAACCCTTGTGTGACCACCCCGGTTAAACAAAATGGAATAATGAACATGTGGGAGTTGGCTTGGTTACGTGGCATGTGATGGGGGTGTTTTGTGGGTTGGTGTGGTTTGGATGAGCAGTGGGGCCGCGGTTGACTTGGCTGTGGGTTGGTGTGAATGTTGTGTTGGTAACGGGCAGCGGGGATACGATAAATGGTATTAAAGGGATAATGATGTACGGTGCCGTAGTGGTTATAGTGGATGGCAGTGGGGCTGCAGGGATGGGTTGGAATGTGAACGGACTATGGGTTGTGAATAATAATAAAAGTGGAAGAGTTAATGAATGGT
The DNA here is from genome assembly GCA_963277665.1 of Viscum album. Lineage (NCBI taxonomy): Eukaryota > Viridiplantae > Streptophyta > Magnoliopsida > Santalales > Viscaceae > Viscum > Viscum album. The sequence goes on along the minus strand of OY728142.1, from coordinate 684,729,114 downwards.
GGGGTGTGGTAACAGAACGAGATTATTAATCAATGGGGTTGGTCGGTTGATAAGAAGGGCTCGGTCATGTTGCTTGTGTTTTCCTAACTTGTTTTGTGGATGGCAGAGATATGTTTTACGAACGATCTATGTGGTCGGTTGTGGATAGTTTCCCAGTAGTTAAGGAACTAAATAAACTAATTATGTTGAGACATGAAAACCTAAATGGGGTTGGGGTTGTTTGTTGTATGCATACTTCATAGTAGCAGTGCCGATGCACGTGCTCAGTTTCTCTGTTTAGAAGCCATAGGTTGGGCTGTGTGGTTGGTATATATATATCTATATCTTTTGTGTTTTATCGCACCCCAACCATGTTGAGAACATAGTGTCGAACACTCCCATTTCATGGGAGAGGGTGTTTTTCCTTAGTTAATAGCTCCTTCCTGCTCCTTCTCCCCTAGGCTGTGATGGCTTGAGGCGACCTTACACCTAAGACTCTTTGGGTAGGTTTCGATTGGGGTGGTTTTAGCGCAAGACTCTTCGGACAGGTTCTACTGTCTCCCAAGAATCTTTGGGATGAGGCCCAGGTGTGTGCGGGCGGGATACGTGGTTGTGAGGCCCAGGTGTGTGCGGGCGGGATACGTGGTTGTGAGGCCCAGGTGTGTGCGGGCGGGGAGAGTGTGGCAACGTCAGGACGTTTTCCGTTAGGAAGAGTAGATAACTAAATGGAAATGGTGCGGGGTACCCAATACTATTGTTCTTATATACTACTACTACCTGTTTTGATTGTGTTTTGGTGAGTGTGGCTGGTGAGGTTGGGTGGATAGAATTACTTGCTAGGTTTCTTCTGTTGTTCTCGCGGGACATTAGGATATCTCCCCACTTGTGCATGAGAGCTTTAGGTTTCCCTACTGAGTATAATTTTATGCTCACCCTACGTTTACTTTCAGGTATCCAGGAGGACTACCAGGGCCATGCGGGGCCCTACATGCAGAAAGTTGGAGTTTTTGATGTTTCTATACTTTTGTTTTCTTTTGGTATTGTACTTTGAGCTTTCTTGTACATGTACCTTATTATAAAATTGTTTTAACATGCATGTGGGCTTGGTTAGGGTTTATTTCTATACACTTTTTCTTTTCCTTTTTGGTGGTTGACTTGTTTAATTTCCCGATCCTAAATAAATAAAAAGGGTAATGCCTCCCATATTTGTGAAAACTGATACCCTTGGTGCTAGTCGCCACCCTGGGGCCTACTGGAGGAGGGACTCGGGGGTCATTATCTCCCTTTCACCATTTCCAGCTCAGGAGGGGCATCTTTGGTGGGAGTGGGTTGTGACAGAATGGTATCAGAGGTGATGGTTGAGAGATAGGATGAAGTCTGGAGGTAGGCACGGTGAGGATTTCATGGGATGGTAGGGAAACAATGTTAGTCAATCGTGGTGCGTGACATAGACCAGGGAAGACCGGCTAGGACACGGGATTTTAGGGCCCCCCATGATCCGATGCAAGGAATCTGAGCCTACCGAACGACCATGTGAGACTACATTGATTGCAGGTTAGAGACCCTAGGGAAGGTACATGCATCGTCATGATTTTGTTTTATTTGATTTGGGTGTTCTGGGAAAGAAATTGAAAGAAAATGATAAAAACATGAGCTTTTCCTTACTACTTGGGCTTAGGTGATCCTTGTTTACCATATAGATATGGCACCTCGACGTCGTTCCCGGGTAGCTCAGACGGCCGAGGCCCAGCAGATTCAGGCGGTCGATCAGTTGAGGATTGACTGAGAGGAGGAAGATAGTCAGTGGCAGAAGACTCTCCGTTCTTTTCAACGGCAGAACCTCAAGAAGTACGAGGGTAGTACTTCGGATATGGAGATGGAGGGGTGGATTGAGGAGCAAGGGATCACTTTTACCTTGATCCGTGCTCCGAGGGAGTACTGGGTTCCACTAACAGTCAGTTAGTTGAGAGGTGCAACGCGACAGTGGTGGGCACTCTATCTCGGAGAGAGGATAGAGGCAGAGGTTCCATGGGTTGACTTTGAGAAGGAATTTTGAGAGGAATTCCTTTCTTCCATGATCAAGGAGGAAAAGCGGCAGGAGTTACTCTCCCTTCAGCAGGGGAGTATGTCAGTACGAGAGTTGGGGATCAAGTTCAAGGATATCTTTCACTTTGCTCCGGATCACTTTTCGGATGAGGAGTCTCGAGCGAGACGTTTGGAGGAGGCGCTTCGTCCTTCGCTCCAGTATGCTGTCACCCCCTTCACCCTTCCGATGTACTTGGCTGTACAGAAGAAGGGAGAGGTTGTAGAGAGGATGCACTCGCTGGGAGGTGCACCCCGAGAGGGGATCCAGCCAGGCTCGTCGAAGGGGATGGCAGTCAGCAGCAAGTCTCCTGCGACGGGACCTTCCAGGTTCAGGCCAGTGGGGAGCAGGCCCCAGCAGTTCCAGTTCAGATCTTTGGGTCCGCATCCCTTTTTCACAAAACCAGGACTGAGGTGTTTTTCTTGTGGGGGTTTTGGGCACGTTCAGAGTCTGTGCCTGACCCATTCTCAGTACGGTGGAGGTGGGTTGGTTCAGCACCCACCTCAGCAGCACCAGTTGTCGGTGAGGCCCTTCTAGCAGCAGCAGGACCATGCTCCTCCGAGGGAAGACTTTGCGAGAGGAGGCCGACCTCAGGGTTCCCCTCAGGGACCTCGACCAGGGCATGGTTGGGGAGGTGGAAGACATCAGAGAGGTAGAGGAGTTGGGCGTGGACAGTTTCACGCAGCAGAGTTGATAGCTCAGGTAGGACCAGAGGTGGTGCGAGGTACGATTTGTTTGTTCAGCACTCTTGTTTCTGCTTTGTTCGATTCGAGAGCTTCACACTCCTTTATTGCACCTAGTCTAGCCCATGATTTGGGAATAGAAGTAGAGATACTTTCCGTACCACTGGTGATGAGTACACCAATTGGAGGTCATAACAACGTATCTTATGTTTTCCAGGGATGTGGACTGACGTTGGGACCACATCGATCTAGTGGGGACCTTCTTCTGTTATAGATGCAGCCATATGATGTCATCTTAGGCATCGAATGGTTGTTTTCTGTTAGTGCCGTTATCGACTGCTTCTGGAGAAGAGTCGTGTTCTCCGACGTAGATAGGCAGCGCGTATCTTTTGTTGGCGAGAGGAGCTATCAGGTGGGAAGCCGGCATGTAGAGCCTCTCCTTTCCTTGTTAGGTGGGCTATCAGTGGTTCTAGCTGATAGAGATATGATGGATGTCCAGGAATTTGTTCGGGAGTTCCTCGATGTTTTTCCTGAGGAGGTTGTGAATCTACCCCCCCCCCCTGACGTGAAGTTGTGTTCGGGATAGATTTACAGCATGGTGCCTGTCCGATTTCGATGGCCCCTTATCGGATGGCACCTTTGGAGTTGCGGGAGTTACGGATTCAGATTGATGATCTGATGGATAAGGGTTTTGTTCGACCCAGCGTATCGCCATGGGGTGCTCCAGTTTTGTTCGTGAAGAAGGAAGATGGTGGTCTCAGGCTATGCATAGACTACCGAAGGTTGAACCAGGTAACAGTCAAGAACTGTTACCCCCTTCCAAGGATAGATGATCTCTTCGACCAACTGAGAGGAGCAGGTTGGTTTTCCAAGATTAATCTACGATCTGGATATCATCAGCTGAGGGTAAAGGACAGTGACATCTCAAAGACGGATTTCAGGTGCACGTATGGGCACTTAGAGTTTGTGGTGATGCCGTTTGGAGTTACAAATGCACCAGATGTGTTCATGGGACTTATGAACATTGTCTTCCGAGAGTTTCTGGACAGGTTCGTCGATGTGTTTATTGATGACATCCTGATCTACTCAAGGTCAGAGGAGGAGCACGTTGAGCATCTCAGGGCGGTCTTGGAAGACCTTCGACACCACCATCTTTATGGGAAATTGTTGAAGTGTAAGTTCTTGAAATAAGAAGTACACTTCCTTGGGAACGTGGTGTCTCAGCATGGAGTGTCGGTGGACCCATCGAAGGTGGAGGCAGTTTTTTCTTGGGCAGCACCCAAGAGCATGGCAGAAGTTCATAGTTTCTTGGGGTTAGCAGGTTACTACCGGAGGTTCGTTTCGGACTTCTCTAAAGTTGATACTCCATTGACAGCTTTGACGAGGAAGAACCAGGTCTTCCTATAGAGCGATCAGTGCCAGAAGGCTTTCGGCTACCTGTAGGAGAAGTTGGTCAGTGCTCCCGTACTCAGGTTTCCAGAGGAAGGGTTGTTGTATGAGGTGTTTTGTGATGCTTCTGGCCTTGGTCTGGGGTGCGTGCTGATGCAGAAGAATGGAGTGATCTGTTATGGTCTAGGCAGTTACGCCCTCACGAGCGTAACTATGCCACCCATGACCTAGAGCTTGCAGCAGTAGTGTTCGCACTGAAGTTGTGGCGACATTACCTCTTTGGGGAGCGCTTTGTGGTCTTCTCAGATCATAAGAGCCTGCGTTATATCTTCTTCTAGAGTGACCTGAACTTACGGCAGTGGAGATGGGTCAAGTTTCTCGAAGACTATGACTTTGATATCTCTTACACTGAAGGTAAGGGAAACATTGTGGTTGATGCCCTGAGCAAGAAGTCGCATAAGGAAGTGGTTCGGGAGTCCACTGATGCTTGGAAGGCGATGGGAGAGTTGGATGCCTTGCACTTGGATGCCAGGGTAGAAGGTTTTAGAGGCTGTTTGTTTCAGATGATGGTGCGGTCCTCCTTGTTGCAGCAGGTGGAAGAGTCCCAGTGGGGGGACTCCGAGGCGGAAGTGTTGTGAGATCGTGTCGATCAGGGGGACGCTCCAGAGGGATGGTCAGAGGACAGCCGACATCGGATTCTTTTCCATGGAAGGTTGTTTGTCCCGGAGGAAATGTGTGAGGGAGTTCTCTATGAGTTCCATAGCTCCGCCTTGGCGGTACATCCAGGAGTTTTGAAAATGTATCGAGGCCTGAGGGAATAGTTTTGGTGGCCCGGGGTGAAACATGAAGTGGCAGAGTTTGTGGCTAAATGCCTAGTGTGTCAGCAAGTGAAGGTTGAATATCGTGTTCCAAGTGGGTTGTTTCACCCTTTAGATGTCCCTGAATGGAAGTGGTATGACATCTCAATGGACTTCGTTACAGGACTACCCAGAGCTCAGGGTGGTTATGATGCTATCTGGGTAGTGGTGGATCGACTGACGAAATCAGCTCACTTCTTATCAATTAAGGAGTCAGGCCTGGTGAGTACCTTAGCATAGAGGTACGTAGACGAGGTTGTGTGGTTTCCTGGAGTCCCAAAGACTATCATCTCAGATCGGGATACTCGGTTTACCTCACGAGTCTAGAGGGGGCTACAACATGGTTTTGATACCCAGCTATGCCTTAGCACAACTTTCCACCACCAGACTGATGGGCAGACAGAGCAGACTATCCAGACATTGGAGGACATGCTGCGAGCAAGTGTTCTGGATTTCAGAGGATCATGGGTACGACACTTGCCTTTAGTAGAGTTTTCCTACAACAAAATCTTCCACCCTACTATTGGCATGGTACCGTTTGAGGCTTTATATGGAAGACCATGTCGTTCAACCATTTGCTGGGCAGAGGATAGTGAGACAGGTGCTCTTGGGCTAGAAGTAGTGCAGAGCACCACAGAGAAAGTCCAGCTTGTACGTGAGAGGATGAAAGCAGATTAGGACCGACAGAAGTCTTATGCTGATCATCGGAGGAGGCCCTTGGAGTTCGAGGTGGGAGATCATGTGTTCTTGAAGGTTTCCCCCCGACGGAGGCAGCACAGGTTTGGGAAAGGGAACAAGCTCTCACCTAGGTTTATTGGACCTTTTGAGGTGCTGAGGAGAGTTGGCGAGGGGGCATATCAGCTGGCCCTGCCACCTCAGTTGGAGAAGGTTCATGACGTCTTCCACGTCTCCTAGCTTCGTCGGTACTTACATGACGACTCTCATGTTATAGACTGGGGAGAGTTAGATATGGGAGACGACGAGACCTTCGAAGAACGACCAGTCATAATCAAGGATCGTAAAGAGAAGGTGCTACGTGGATGAACCATTCCATTGGTTCATGTGTTGTGGAGGCATGGCGGCCTCGAGGAGAGCACTTGGGAGCAGGAGACCCAGATGCACGCTTAGTACCCTGAGTTGTTTTCACTTGTGTTTTTCCTTGTTCTTCTGAGCTTTGTTTTTGTACTCTATACCTTTGATATATGGAATGCTTGGCTTGTCGGTTGTGAGACCTTTTGTTTCCTTGTTCCCTGGTAATGTGTAACATGTCTGGATGTGTGGGGGAAGGGAAAAACCTAACCCTTAATCGAGACGCATTAATGAGGATGCGATTGAACCCATGCGGGCGAGTCAGTGCCGCCAAAAGTGGATAATATCTCAATATAAGAGAAGGAATTTCCCAAAACCACATGTTCGGGTAGTGTGTTGGTTGTGTGGTGTTGGGGGGTAGTACAAGTTTAAAAATCCTAATGTATGAAAGTGGGAAGACCCAATTATTAATCGAGAAGCATTAATGAGGATGCGATTAAACCTGTGCAGGCGAGTCAGTGCCGCCTAAAGCAGATAATATCTCGACATAGGAGAAGTAATTCTTAACGCATATGATTAGGGTTGTTGGTTGGGTTCCTGTTATAACAATAACCCTAAGAGGTATCTTGTTGGGTTTCCTCTGGGTTGGTTTTTGAATTCTCAGGGACGAGAATGTTTTAAGAGGTACCTGATGTAATGGCTCGGACCTCTCTGGCCCATTCCTTTGTCAAAAGAAGGTCAAGAAGTGTTCTAGAGAGTAAGATGGACTTTTCCCACAATTTCCAGAATTTTGAAACTACATTCCTTTTAGTTTGAGTACACGCTGTGTACCCCCTTTCTGGGTATACCCCGTGTCGCAGGCTGTGTCCTCACCATGTGAAGAAAATGAGTACACGCCGTGTAGTGTAACTACACGTCGTGTACCACCTTGCTGGTTATACCTCGTATTGAAGGCCGTGTCCTTTTTGTGTGGAATAATGGGTACACGCCGTGTGTCCAAACTACACGCCGTGTAGTCCCTCCCCGAGTGTGCGTTACCCTCAAACCGTGTGATGACCAGTCAACGGCCGCAGAGCCGTGTTGGAAGCCGCGTAGAGACCGTGTAAAATAACCGAGTACACGTCATGTACCATAAAGTACACGCCGTGTACTTCTCCTTTTCTCGCCTATAAAAGGAGGGGTCCCCTCCTCCTATTCAATTCACTCCTCTCCTCCCCTTTCCTCTGAGCAGAGCTCTCCCAAGAGACTTGAAGGCTTCTTTTCTTCCATAACTTCTTCATCTGAGCTCCGATTTACGACCCGTCAGCGGCCACGGGATCGTAACAACGAGGCGGAACTTTCGAGATTGGATCTGTTGTCTTTCCTTCTGCCTTTCCTTTCTGAATTCCACCCGATGAGGTTTTTTCGGGACCCGACAGAAGTGATGGACGCCGACAGACGTCTTCTAAGGTTGATCCGGGGGAGCTTTGCGATCAGAACCTGTTGAGGTAGGGATCTTACCTTCGTCTCTCTAATTTGTGCATCATGCGGGGTGGGTGTTCTCTTGGTTATGTGAAACACTTTTGAACCGGTTTAATAAAGATAATGGTTGTCTTATATAACGAGGTTGGGAAGTTGTGATTGCTGTTACTTTATATCCTGTGATATTATGTTGTGAATTGAATGAGATTCTACCGACTAAAAATCACGGTCGTTGGGGGCCTTTGCTTACGAAATTAAATGTTTCCCTCTCCTTCTGGATTTTTCTTATAGATGGAAAATTTGTGGAATGTGGAAGTTGGTTAATCAAGTAAAGTTGGCTGTTTAAAATCTGGAACCCTTGTGTGATCACCTCGGTTAAACAAAATGGAATAATGAACATGTGGGTGTTGGCTTGGTTACGTGGCATGTGACGGGGGTGTTTTGTGAGTTGTTGTGGTTTGGGTGAGCAGCGAGGTTGTGGTTGACTTGGTTGTGGGTTAGTGTGAATGTTGTGTTGGTAACGGGCAGTGGGGCTGCGATAAATGGTATTAAAGGGATAATGATGTACGGTGCGGTAGTGGTTATGGTGGATGGCAGCGGGGCTGCAAGGATGGGTTGGAATGTGAACGGACTATGGGTTGTGAATAATAATAAAAGCGAAAGAGTTAATGAATGGTGGGGAGTGGTAACGGAATGAGATTATTAATCAATGGGATTGGTTGGTTGATATGAAGGGATTGTTTGTGTTACTTGTGTTTTCCTAACTTGTTTTGTGGATGGCAGGGGTATGTTTTATGAACGCTTGTTGTGGTTGGTTGTGGATAGTTTCCTAGTAGATAAGGAACTAATTAAACTAATTCTACTGAAACGTGAAAACCTTCATGGGGTTGGGGTTGTTTTTTGTATGCATACTTCGTAGTAGCAGTGCCGATGCACGTGCTCAGTTTCTCTGTTTAGAAGCCATAGGTTGGGCTGTGTGGTTGGTATATATATATTTGTATCTTTTTTGTTTTATCGCACCCCACCCATGTTGAGCACTTAGTGTCAAACACTCCCACTTCATGGGAGAGGGTGTTTTTCATTAGTTACTAGCTCTTTCTTGCTCCTTCTCCCCTAGATGGTGATGGGTTGAGGCGAAATTACACCTAAGACTCTTCGGGTAGGTTTCGATTGGGGTGGTTTTAGCCCAAGACTCTTCGGGCAGGTTCTACTGTCTCCCAAGAATCTTCGGGATAAGGACCAGGTGTTTTCAGGTGGGATACATGGTTGTGAGGCCCCGGTGTGTTCGGGCGGGATACGTGGTTGTGAGGACCAGGTGTGTGCGGGTGGGATACGTGGTTGTGAGGCCCAGGTGTGTGCGGGCGGGATATGTGGTTGTGAGGCCCAGGTGTGTGCGGGCGAGGAGAGTGTGGCAGTGTCAGGATGTTTTCCGTTAGGTAGAGTAGCTAACTAAAGGAAAATGGTGCAGGGTACCCAATACTATTGTTCTTATATACTACTAATACCTGTTGTGATTATGTTTTGGTGAGTGTGGCTGGTGAGGTTGGGTGGATAGAATTCCTTGCTAGGTTTCTTCTGTTGTTCTCACGGGACATTAGGATGTCTCCCCACTTGTTCATGAGAGCTTTAGGTTTCCCTACTAAGTATACTTGTATGCTCACCCTACGTTTACTTTCAGGTTTCCAGGAGGACTACCAGGGCTGTGCGGGACCCTACTAGTCGGACAGTTCGATTTGTTGCTGTTGATATACTTTTGTTTTCTTTTGGTATTGTACTTTGAGCTTTCTTGTACTTGTACCCTGTTATAAAATTGTTTAAACATGCATGTGGGCTTGGTTTGGGTTCATTTCCATACACTTGTTCTTTTCCTTTTTGGTGGTTGACTTGTATTATTTCTTGATCCTAAATAAATAAAAAGGGTAATGCCTCCCATATTTGTGATAACTCATACCCTTGGTGCTAGTCGCCACCCCGGGGCCCACTGGAGGTGGGACTCGGGGGGTCATTATCTCCCTTTCACCATTGTTAGCTCAGGAGGGGCATCTTTGGTGGGAGGGGGTCGTGACACGATTGAGACAAAGAAAAATAGGTTCTAATGGGGGTGTAACTTTGGTCATTTTTAATTATTGAATTTGATAAGTAATTATAATTCATGGGAATGTATCATATGGTTAAAAGGATGTTATGAGATATATATTTAGAAGAAAAAGTATAAAAGTAGTTTTCTAGGTGTCATGTGAATGAGTTGGAAATGGTGGTTACATAATCAAGCCATCATATCCTTAGTGGAGGCCATTGGAATTCCAATGTATATGGAAGTGGCCATTATCCACCACACAATAAAGTTTATGGCTGGCCAATGGGTCCAAAATGGGCCATAAAAATTCTAGTGAACCCATCAGAGTTCCAGTGGGGTTTTCTACTCCCCACATTATGTTGGGGTAGTTTTTTTTAATTTCGGGGAAAGGTTCTATTTTAAAAAACCCATATGAGTTTTGGGTGGTTGTATAATTTAAATGAAACAGATTTAAAAATTTCATTATTCCCCTGTTCCTATCATATTATTCTAATTATTTGTGTATCTTAGAGTGAGTTTATAACATTATTTGAAGTAGTTTCTATCTCCATTGGTTCCTCCTATACTTTCCAATTCCCCCCATTAATTCTTATAGCTTAATTTAATGATTTTAGATAATGTTTTACTGAACCACGATGAAATAATACTTCCATGATGGGGAGTTTATATATGGGTGAAAGATGAGTCCATGGGAGTATAGTTTCACATGGTTGTGATTCATTTCACTACCAATAAGTCACTTCCCATTTTTATTTTTGTTTTTCGTTAATTTAGGTAGAAATCGATTAATGAACCAGTTTATTTTGATGCACTTTTGATTTCAGTGGACTCTTAATTTCCCTTATATTTTATAGGAATCCATTGGATGAGGTATTGATTTAATTATGATGTCAAATGAGTGGTACATAGATTACTCCTAATTGGATAATTATGGTTTGATTATGTTAATTAATTATAATCTTTTATAAATTAATTAAAGGGATTATCTGAGGAAGTTAGGGACTCATGGATTCCATTAGTACCCAATATGGTATTATTCAAGATTATCCAAGTACAGGGAATGATTTTTTTAAAGGTTGGGGTCGAAGACTCGTTTTATGATTAAAGAAAAGACCTATTTTTGTCCGGGTAGAGGTCCTTGATAGGTTTCCATTAGCCTCCTTTGACCCGTAATATGTGTTCATACCCTAGGGATTGTTTTGTATTAGCTTTTTAGTGAAATTATATGTTCTTATATATACACTTTTTCATGTTTTTCATATGTAGGGGGTTAATGAACTCTTCCATGAATAAAATGGTTTCTAGGAGACCATAACTTGAGGGAGATACAGGGAGGGGTTCAGTATATGTGGTTCAATCTGGTCTTTATTATGACAGGTGTTAGATGAGAGGGTAAAACTTACTATAAATTGACATCTTTATGTATCTTTATATATGTATACCTTCAGGGGTTGTGATAAAGGTGTCTATATACTTTGAGTTTTTACCAATATAGAAAATTTACACCCTTCCCATTAGGACTATGATAATTACATACATGAGGCCACATCTCCAATGGTCTTCATATCACTCTGAGAGAGATTGAGATGTTATTATATTGAGATCAATATACATATGGGTTACGTTCCCCATTTTTCTTTATATCATTATGTAAGGATCAATATTACTATGTATTGAGATCATTATAGATGGTTGATATCTTCACATTGGTCTTATGTTATGTTTAGCATAGATCAAGATTTCATTGGTTTGAGATCATATCAGTAGGGTTCACATTTCCTATCATCACTATAAAAAAATGTGCATTTAGTGATGGTTATTTAAAAGGAGTTACTCAAAACTACCTTTAAATTAAATTTTTCTATTAATTGGTAGGGGTTATGTCAAAACCCACTCTAATAGAAAATAATTATATAGATGGGGTTAAAACCCCCTATAATACGAGAGATTAACAGTGGTTATTAACCACTAATAATTTCATCTTTTATAAGGGGTTTAAACCTCCATTTTTTAAAAAAATAATTAATATTTTAGTGGAATATATGACAAATCCGCCGCTAATTTCTTATATTAGAGGGGGTTTTAACGACCTCTAATTTTTTTAATTTTTTATTAATATCAAATTTTAAAATATATTTGTGTGTCTATTATATAAATACATTTTAAAAATGTATTTAAATGGATTGTAAATATATTATATAATGGAATTATATAAATACATTTAGTAAATACTTATATATATATAATGTAAGTATATAGAAACAATTATATAAATATATATATTGTATTATATTACATATATAAATTATATAGTTATATTATGTATATATAATATTATATTAGCTTATATTATATAAAATTATATTATAATAAATTATATTGTATTAAATTAAATTAAATTATATTATATTATATTATACTAATTCTATTATTAAATATATAAATACATTATATATATATAAATAATTATATAAATAAATATAAATAAATAAACATCTGCGTGTGTGTGAATGTATGTATAAATATATAAGTATAACTATATCTATATAAACATGATGTGTGTTTGATATAAATGTTTTGATAAATATATGAATAAGTATATTTATATAAACATTTGTATTCCTGTGTAAGAATACATAATAAAACTGTATTTATAAATATTTTTCAATTTTATATTATAAATATATATATATATATATACAAATTTATATTATGATATAAATAAGTAAATATATTAAATATACATTTCTATACATAATATAACTATATATCTCAACAAAATCAAATATACGTGTATATATATATATATATATATTTATATATATATAAATATATGTAAAGTTCTATATTTATTTGAATATTATATTATATGTATATATATAACAATATACATAAAATTTTAAATGTATGCATATATATATAATATATATATGTGTATAATATATTTGGATTGTATATAAATAATATATATAGATATATTTCTATTTTCGAAGAATATATATATAATTATAAGAATATATAAATATTTATATTTGTAGTGATTAGTATAATATAATATAAATTTGTATTTTAATGTTATATATTAAATAATATATATATATTTGCATGTATATATATATTAATAGTATATTTGTATCATATATAAATATATAATATATACATATATATATATATAAAATTTTAATAAATAATATATATATATATTAGTATATTATATTTGAATTTTATAATATGTATTTTTATAATATATATGATCATAACATATATTTTTACATTATATATTTAAATTTGGGTAATATATTTGTATTGTATCTAATAAAAATGTATATAATATAAATATATACATTATATAAATATGAATGGATTAATGTATAATATATTCTATAATTTATAAATATATCCCATATTTATATTTGTGTAAGCATTAATATAATTGTATGTAATATATAAATATACTTGAATATAAAATAAATTTATACATAATATAAATATGAATGCATTAATGTGTATAAATGTATAATATATATATATATATAATTCTATATTTTATAATATACCATATTTATATTAGTGTATACTTTAATATAATGTATTTAACATATAAAATAAAAATATATAACATAAATGTGTACATAATGTATCTATAAATACATTAATGTATATATAAATGTTCATACAGGGAAATAGATTTAAATCCATTTAAATTTAAAAAGTAAATTTTTTTCTTTAAGACATATTAATATATATAAATATAAACATTTGCAGGTTATAACTAGAAAATCCATTTGGTGTAGTGGTTGTGGGCGCGATGGTATGACCTGGGAACCCCATGTTCAAAACTAAGTCACAAATGATTTTTCCTGGGCCCTCATGTGGGCAGTGGGTGGAGGGGCGCACAAGGAACATGGGGAACATGGTGGTTAGGGGGAACACATGAGGTCAGGGGAAACTGGGGATAAGGGATTCTTGATGGTCAGTGACGTTATGTTTTTTTAACAAGGGTGGTTGAAAAATCTCCCCTAAAATGGTAAAATTAGGTGTGATATTCCAACCACCCCTAAAATGGTTTTAATAAAACTGCCCCTAAAATGTTGTAAAAAAATTGTTTAACGCTTCCATCCGCCTAAAAAAATCAATATTAAATATTTATTGGGTTTTTAAACCACACTATAAATAATCGCATCTAGTTTTCTCCTATCATACCAACGTCTTGTGTAAACTTCCTCTAACAACATAAGGTGGAAACTTTAGTAGTTGTTTCTCATAACCACCACTAATATGTTTATAGAGGATCATAACCACCTTTAATGTATGATTTTTTTGTAGTGTTGTGTATCACATGCAGTGGTCGAGTCACCTTTGGGTTGAGATACTATAGGCATGTGAGTGTACTTACCCACTAGAATTATGAATATTTTATAACATGTTCATACAGAAAATTAACTTTTTTATTATCAAAACATGTTTAAGGGATAGTGAGAAACCACATAGGTTCACTCAGGAAGAAATACATCATATGATAAAAAAATAATTAAAAAAGAGATCGATCATATTAGAAACATTCTCCCTAAATAATTTCTAGGATATAATGTTTACCTATATTTCTGGGACGTCCTTTACAAGGTCATCAAATTGGTTAGCAATATTCTCCCAAGTTTTAATGTAATTTTCTTTATTTTTATTCCCTTCATTGAATACCATTATTTTGATAAGGTATTTCTTTTCAATCCCTGAACTCTACTCATGATTAGTATATAGAAGAATTGTCCTTCCCATCATCCTATTAACCTCTTCTAGTGTAGCATTGATCAAAAGAAACTCCTCAACCATTTCTTCCTCTGAGTGGATAAGTAGCTCTATTGAATTCCCATTAATGACATCCTTCACACCTGTCTCCCACTGCTGACTTGTCATGCCTCCCTTAACCTTAACATCCATGCCCTAACCAAAGTCAAGATCTGTTACTTCATTGTTCCCCTACATATCATCAATACTAGAAATCACACAATCCATATCCTTTGGATTTATTTTTTTAATTGACCTAGTCTTTATTGGTTTTGGTAGATACTAGTAGTCCATTCACCCGTTTATTTTATTTCCTATAGTTAAAATGAAACTCTCTGATTCCCATTTTATCTTCTTCCCCGTATTCTTCCCCGGGTTTTACAATCCTTTTTTATGCCTTCCTATTGTAGTTTCCTCTTAGAATTAACATAAAATTTCCTCATCAGACTCTTCCCTATATATTCCCTACCCTTCAATGTCGTTCTCCACCTATGGGGGACCTCCCTAGTCTTGCAACAATCCCTTTGTATCCAATCATTTAAAATGGTTACTAATTTTTATGATCTCTTGGTTCGGCCTTTGACTTGGCCTATTGGTTTCAGTCCTTTGACCCCCAGATCAATTAGATTATCCTACTATGAAAATTCCTAAACAATATCATAAATTCTCCCCTCAAATGTGTCCATAAGCACAACCTCATGATCATGATCACTGCTTGGTTTCACTACCTTGGTATGACCTTGAGGATATCTCCCGATTCTCAAGGACTCAGCCTCATGAACCCCCACACCCCCTATGTTGTATGTATTTCCATACTATGCTTATAATCCTTGAGAGGTTTCATGGTAAATGCATAGGATCTTGGTTCTAACTGAGAAGCAACACCCTCCCCCATAGTTCCAACTATCTCCAAATAGGCCGGTGCATGTGAATTGGGTTCACCCATATTAGACCTTTTTCATTTGAAAATGTGATAAATATTCAGATTAAGCTCCTTGGATCTTGCATTTTTCTTAAACAGGGCACCCAACAGTTGATTTCCCTCACCTTTCTGGACCACTGCTAGATCATTTGACATCTATAGAGAACTCATCTTTTGTATTGTATACTTGGGGAACCCATGATTGTATTTACGGACTCATTTTCATGTTGAGGTGACATGGCCCGTACGCCTAAAAGAAAGATAGAAATCCATCTATGATTCAAAGACCACTTATTTTTTACATCTAAATTCTTCTCTAACCGTGATCCATATCCACTCCACCAGTGGATTAGAGGCATGTACTTCAACATAAATATGAGGGAAAATGGTGTGGAAAACCACATTTCTTATGCTTTCTGAATAAAGACACTGATTAACTAGGATTCCATGAAAATTCATGATAGAGGTTTTTTGAAAAGGTAATGGTATTTAGTATAAACTTACCAATATCACCATGGAGGGAGAATCCCACTTCATAAACAAATAATAGGACCATTTAATGAGGTTTAAATGGATTCTATTAAATCTGAACAGTGCTCTAGACAAAAAAATATTGAAATCCTCTCATGAATCAAAGTGAATCATAATATGTTGTTTATCAAACAGAATGACTTATGTGAGATCCTATAATCCCCATGAGTTATATAAGAATCTATCAAATGAATCCACTGATGAATTTGAGACCTGAATATATCCACCAGTGTCAGGTATAAAAATTCTTGTGGCTTCTAATAAATCAGAGATAGAAAGTGGGAGTTTAAGTGAGTCAATGTAACGATCTGTAACCTCTGGATTAATGAAAATCTCCAGAAATGATGGAAGTAAATATAGGCATGAGAATATAGGGAAAGATCATGTCTTATCTTCTATATAACATATAGATCATTCTCCCCCATCCTCCCCTCTGGGAGGAGAATGGGGGAGGAACCTCGGACATCTTCTAGAGTTTTTCACATGCGTGCATTGTAATATCATTAGAGACACTCCAGAACTAGATGAGGAAAGTGTAGTCACTCACTGAGAAGATAGTAAAAAACTTGGGGACATCACATTTATTATTTTATCATTTGATTATTACTACTAGTATATCACTCATTCATGAACTTTTGAATCCTATAATTTTTTAGGAACAACATTTGTGGTATCCTATTGAGTTTTACTCACAACCTGTATGGGTATCTTATAGCATGTATATAATTTTTGTTTTAAAAGCATGTTATGTGATTCCCCAAGTACAAGTTGATGATATATGATGGTTTATTTGTGCTACGATGACATATATAAAGAAATATCGAGTATAGTGGTTGGGTATCCATGTATTTTATTTCAATTTATCATATACTATTTATGGTTGGTCAATTGGTGATTTGGTAGTTTTTATATGACTGCATGACCTATGTGAGTTACATTTTGTTATAGTATAACTATATTATTGATTTACGGTCTTATTCCAATTGTAAATCTATATTCTACACTCTTATGTTACATTTATTAAAGAAATTATTTTTTGGAATATTATTATTTATAATGGTGATAGAGGGTATAGTCTCATAAAATGATTTATCATACCCTCACAGTCAGTCAATAGACTTTAGCATACAAGGATAAACTCCTGAGGTCATGTGGCTCCCTCTAACTATGAGCTATTAGGGCCTTCCAGGTCAGGGATATTGCAAAGTGGTATTTGATCCTTATTTTCATTTACTTACAATTTTTGATATGGTATATAGTGATATTTTTGTTCAAACATGGAATAGAGGCTATTCTAGTGCTTGTACAACACCTACATGAAAAAATTCCAACTTTCTAGATAGTTGGGATAGGGTTTCTTAGTTTTTTATGTTTTAGTTGAGATTTTTTTGCTAATGTTGATATTTTGTTTTATTGATTTATGATTTTACTCTTAGACCAAGGTGTAATGAGGCATGCATTATTTTATCATATTCATCACATGGGTTTCACATCAAATTCCTATGCTTATAATTGATTGATGATAGGGTGATGAGGAGTGTCACATTTGTTTAAAGTTGAAATGAAAATTTATATAATGTTGTCCTAAATAAGTTATTTAGGGAAAACTAATTAATATACCATAGATATTGGATCTTATTTTATATCTGATTATTAGATATGTGGATCTATGTGTATTCGATACCTATCCTAAGAGTGGGTAGGTTAGGATATAGTTATGCTATATTTATATGAGACCCTCATGCCATAGGGAAAGTATAAAGTATTAGGATGTATTTTTTATTACTCATTTTCCTCATTTTATTTAGAATATGATTGGACACATTACATAGTGTAGTTTCATTAATAAGTTTATAGATGTGATGGTGATCCATGATGGGGTAGTCTAGTATGTGGGTAACCAATGAGGACTGGAACCCTATATTGGGTTGTTTAGTATGGGAATGGAGGTGATTGATATTGATAAAGGCTAGAAATATGGTGATGAAA
The DNA here is from genome assembly GCA_963277665.1 of Viscum album. Lineage (NCBI taxonomy): Eukaryota > Viridiplantae > Streptophyta > Magnoliopsida > Santalales > Viscaceae > Viscum > Viscum album. Next base: position 684,711,329 of record OY728142.1, on the reverse strand, counting down.
CATGAGTTTCTTTAGATGTCTGCGACTAAATCATGACAGATACTTTATGGGATTCAAAATTTATTAGATATAGCCAATAGATTAGGTTTAAGAGACTAGTGATTATTTTTTTTATTAAATATCTTAGTGATATTAATTTTTTCCATGTGGTAGAGTGCCTAACTTATTTATACCAGGGATATATTGTGAAGATGTTATAGTAGCCCAAGAGTGAGGAGTGAGCCTAGGAATGTATATTCCTTCTAGATAGTAAGAATGGATAGATTATTTGTTTGGTATAAATGACACATGAGTGATCTATTATCATGTATTAGTTTAGGAATGAGTTATTCTATGAGCTATGTGTGTGTCAATACCTTCGTGATACTACATGTGATGATAATAAAGAACCCAATATAATTATTAAAGTGCTGAAGATGTTTTTTTCAACCATATATGAGAGATTATTTTTTAGGATTTTTTAATGATGGATTTTCTATTTCCAAATTTTTGATTCCATAGAATGTGAGTTAAGGTCACCTGATTCCTTATTTGAAATATTCACGTGTTTCAAAAATTAGAATTTACGTCCATGGAATATATGTGAAACTTTGGGTGTTTAGTTTCTGATTAAGATACTAGTATCTAAAAGTTAATAAACTTTAATACTAGAAATTATGATTCATTGTTGATGGTTTCTGGTTGATTGTATGTTTAATGAATTTTGTAGTTATCAAGTTTGTTAGAGTATTCTAAAATTTAAAAAACGAAATTATATTAAATTTTTATATAGGATATATTTCATGCATGGGAATTTATTATGTTATAAGAAATATAAAAGAATTTCCATATCTCTAAATGTGTAAGAGTGACTCAGATGTAAGAATTTAGCAAGGTTATGGATCAAACTGAGATACATAAGAATAAATATTTCTTATGTAAAATTCAATTGGGATAAATATAGAAGTTAATAAGTTTTCTAAAATTGAGATGTTAGATATTATAGAAGTTAAAGTACACCATGGTGAGTAGTGGATGTTGAGCTCCAACAAAACTAAAATATGGGTTCAATAATAATGATGTATAGTACAAACTATCTGATGTTTTTGGAAGATAAGTCATATGATGCTACAAAATTATTTAGTGTGACAAACATTATGGTGATTTTTGGATTATTTGTGTTTGAAGATTAGTTAAATAAAAAAATTGCCGAACTGTAAAAGGAAAATAATTTGAAGAAAGATTATGAGTGTAAACAGTTGGTGGAGTTAAAATCATGATTAATGGAATTTAATAAGGTTGATACTAAGAAAAAAAAGTTGAAGAAGTTGATAATTATGATAACATAGGTAGATGTAAATCAAAAGTGTTAGTGTAATTAAAAGCTCATATAAATTTCAAAGGACTTAATAAGTACAAGTCAAGACCATATCATTCAGTTATATGAAGGAAACAATTTTATATATTCATATTAACAGAGTATATATGTTGGGTTCTGATTGAAATATGTTTAAACATAATAAATGTTCTAATTCTAGGAGATTAGAAGTAGTGGATAGAAAGAACTAAGGAAGTTCGTATATTAAAACTCTCTTGTGATCAAAAGATGAGAAGTGGAATCTAATTTGATATGTATTTTAATATTAAATTATGTACTTGATAAAAAGTTAATATGACTAAAATTTGTGTTCATAAAAATAAAATAAGATGAGATGTCATAATCCAGAGTTTGAATAGTGTGTTGGAGCAACTTAAAAATAACATTAGAAGATTAAAATGAGTGACTGATTTACTTATAAGTGATTATACAATAAAAAAATATATTTTAAATACATTTTAGTGGTATTAAATGTTCATTTTTGATCTTATGGGCCTGAGTTAGTGCATTTTCATTATGAACATCCATTCTCATCATTTATGCACTTCATTCCTAATATACACCAATTTAGACCCAATGAGTCATCTGATTATAAGGAATGTAATTATCAATATTTTAATTTTATATTTTGGGAACTATATCTACCCTTAAATTTGAACATTTTTCATTCAGGGATCAATGGATGATTCATAAACAATGATGGAGATATTTGGAGATGAATGGAAGCAATTCTAGAGAAGGAAGATTTGACACCATACCACTTATGAGACTGTGGGTCCCAACATACAGGCCCGATGAATCCCAAATTTTGTGGGATGCTAGAATCCATGTATAGTGACAAATAACTCTTCATGATACAATGCTAATTCGGCCTCCATGGTGTCCATTTAGGAGGACCAAGTTAGAGATAAAATTCTGGTCCAGATTCTGTGGCCCAAAACAACAGCCCACTAATTTGATCATATCTCGGAATCCAAAACTCCAAATGGGCCCAAATATTACATGCGGTTAGAAGACATCCGGAGCTCCATTTTCTTCTTCTATGTAGCACTCTGATTGGGCCATATATAAGGTCTTACAAATGAGTCTGTTCGGTGAAGGAAAGCTTGCTGCCACCTCGGGTCATGGGTGGAAAAATCAACGCACCCTTACTTTCCACCCACCTATGGCCTACCACAATTAATTGAGGAGACATGGACTGTTGGAGGCTCGACCCAAGGTCTCAAAAATTCCTATTTAAGGTAGTGGTGTTGGATTATTGAAGAATCTTAGATGCTTTGTTCAATTGTAATGTTATGCTGCAATTTTGTTGTCTCAAATTTGTCTTTCACATATAAGTTGTTCAATTCACTTTAGTTTCTTAATAAAAGTTCTTCTTCTACTCTTATTCTATTTTCCTTCATATCAATTTGATACCGTTGGATCAAGGTGTGAATTTATTCACACCAAACCTTGTGAAATTATTCACAAAACGGTGGAGTGATCATTTTATTTTTGTTGTTTTCGTTACTTCTCCATTTCCTCCCTCATGAGTCTACTTTCCGCTTCCATTGAAACCATGGGATCAATGGAGGGTGAACCCACTTATGGGTTGATCCAAGGGAGTAGAAATGGGCTGCATTGGATGTTATTTATCACCTTATTAATGTATAATCACTTCTTTAATTGAGATTTTTATTTGATGTTTTTTAAACTCCATCGTCCTTGTTGAATTTAAGGCCACACACTTCAATTGATAATACGAACCTTTACCTTGAAGTCCTAAAAACTTTGATCCTTCAAGTGTATAGGTGATTAGTATTAAAGGGTTTAGGCATTAAACCAGTAAGTGATGATGTTGTTTTATCTCCTTAAATGAACCCATCTAAAATATAAGAATTTGAAATCATTAAAAAGGAAATACGTCCAATCCACCCCGATCGATAACCTAGGATCAACTCATTATTTTAAATTGAATTCACTTAATTCTATTAGAGTTCCTTTAAAACCATCTAAAATCAACCCAAGTTGGCCACTTCATAGCCAAAAAAAGTCCTTAGAACGTGGTTCTCTATAGGCTACTTCTTAGGTATCTGTGGATTTGACAACCCAAGCTAGACTACAAGGAACGGTCTACCTTCATATCTTAGGTAAATATGAGCGAGAATCAATAAGATTCTAAGGATATGCGTCCTAAATGATTGAATTAATATGTTTTCAGGGTCAGACCTAAAATAATAGTCAAATTGAATTTACAAAATTTATAGAACTATAGGTTATCAAGGATTTTAAATCACTTTTTTTGAAGTCAAAGTAATTGTTATTATGTTGAGATAGAATTCCAAGAAAAAAAATTCATGAAGTGTGAGTCATGATTCTGACCAATATCTTTGGAAGCCTAAAAGATTATTAAGAATGGTATTTTTGGGATATTTTGATGAAGTCATACTCTGATATCTTTATAGGCACTGAAGTTGGTTGACTGGTATTTGAGGAAGGTGGAAGATACAAATCTTATAGATCTTATTTATCTAATAAATTTTTTATATATGTTTTTGAAGTTCATTCATCACTCACTAATTTGAGATTAATAGCATAGAGGGCCTAGTTTTTATATTCTAGAATATTTTAGAGGTCGAAGAAGAATAGTTATGATTCTAAATAATTTCATTAAAACGTAGGAAGTGTCTGAGTTCTGAAAGATTACTGATTTGAGAAGACCTGAATATGAAGTGGAAAAAAATAAAGTATTATATAGTTATGTTTTGGAAATAAATATTATGAGAAGAGTATTATTTTGAATATTCATAAGGCTTAAAAGAATATCAGTTTTAGTTGTTGAGGAAACTAGGAGTAAAAGTAATCTTACACTCTTTGTTTAATGGTAACATTATAAATTTGGGGGAACTAGTATAATCACTTGTTAGTAGGAATTATTATTGTGAAACACTATTGGGAAAAGGATGATACGTTCCCATACCACTTGTAATCATTGATTGGTTTTAGTTAAATAACTATGTCTCTTACTGGACCCAAACACAAAAAATATGTAGTCACCAATAATGGGGAGAAACATATAAATATCTTATATGCGTTTTATTTAATTTTATTTAAATTTCATTCATGTAAGGTTAAGAAATATAGTTAGAGATGAATGAGTCTTTAATAATTCAGTGGTTCATCACATTCTTCATCGCAGTAATTGGAATCATTAAAATATATTTTACCTCTAAAATAGCCATAATTTGATGGATATGGAAAATATAAATTTAATAAAAATTTGTTGTATTTCTACATTAGATGAAAATATTATCATGGCTGGAATAATATTATGATATTTTATCTTCTTCCACTTGTCCTAGAAGTTTTAGATGCTAATACCATGAGATTTAAATTTATGAATAAATATTATCCTTTCAATTTTACTAATAATATAAACTTGGAGGTTTATAGAAATTCTTGGAATACACTTCTTCTATCCTTATTATATAAGGTATATATAAATTTGATGGGTATAAAAACTGCTACGTAGACTTGGGATAAACATTAAATCATTTTTAAATTTAAATTGAATGTAAATGAAGCAATGTTAAAGATATGGAGAATTAAATTTGATTATATATGGATGACTAATTAATAGATTATTGATTATTACTTTACAAAAATAAATGAGACAGGTAATATCATTAGTGGATTTAGTGTTACATTCGAATATTCAAATATCATTAATATATTTATAAGAAACTTCCCTAACATGTATGATTCTAATATTTCTATCTTAAAATATAGAGATGATTTATCTCTTGATGAATTATATGACATACTTGTTGCTTGTGAGATGAGGAAATATTAGATATCTAAAAATAAGATTAAGGAAGAATTATTGTTTGAATCTATGAGAAATATTATAATATGAGATGAGGATGATATATATTTTAGTGAATCCAAATATGGATAAGATAAGGATGATTAGTATAAGTGGATTATGTCTCTTATCACATGTAACATCTAAAAAGTAAGAGTTGGGTAAAAACATAAAATCCAATTGAAATTTCATAAGTGTGGTAGAATCATACACATTACACTAAATATCCCAAGGAATAAAATTTTTGAGAAAAAGTATGATGAGAATGAAAAATCTCTCAATGTAAGAAATGGGGTAAAAGTTAAAAGGAATATAAAATATAAACTGAAGGTAAGAAAGGGTTCATAAAAAACAAAATAAGAAGTATGTTGATCAAATACAGGGAAAACCGGTCCTTTAAAAGAATTACCTATGAAGAAATGGTTGCTAAAAAGTTTAGAACCTTGATGTATCATATTGAAAAATATGAAGAATATTTATGTAGTGAAGAATATAAATGTGCTTCAATTTCATAGAATATATGTTGAAATAAAAACATAAGGCGTGAATTGATAAAAACACTAAAATCATAAAAGAGGACAATTTTTTTGGTAATATGAATATTGATCCAATAATTTCATTACATTATAATAAATTTTTATGCTCTTAAACACAAACCTTAGTTTTACTAATGAAGTTACTTTATATTAATTTCAAGATTATATTTATTGGTATAATTATTTTGTTTTCTCTAGAATTTTGGAAGTAATTCAGATAAAGTTATTTTTTAGAAGTATTCTCTATGTTTTAATGTAATTATAGAATCATTTTTCATACCATTTGTTTAAGGTGAACATTAGATATAGGAACTTAACTTTCGGTATGAAATTCTACTTTTGTAAGCTTATGTTCTGACTAAATGTTAGGATTAGTAACCAAACATTTATGAAGAACCCTATATTTGAGTATCTGACATGTAGTTAATTAACATAGCATTTGGATTCAATGGTAAATTGTAAACCTTAATATTCTATATTCTATATATAGATCAATTTTTATGTTGAATTGGTTGTATTCTAGATTTTAATTATTGATATTTTCTAAGGTTTCAGCATTAGTTTCACTAGATTAAATATCTCATTAAAATACATATTAAAACTGATTCAAATACTCTAAAACAATTTATTAACTCATTCCAATTTCTATGGGAAATTCCAATTTTTAGTGGGTGTTTTAAATTAAAATTTTAAATGTAATAAATTCTTGAAATATTTTGATTTATCTGGTGACATTTAAAAATCCTCATGACAAGTTTTTAATCATGTTTATTATTTATTCTAAAATTGATTATCTGACTAAATAGATTGATATCTAAGAGTTGAATTATTTTGAACACCCCTCTAATTCTCTAAAGTTTCTCAAGATGAATATCAATATCAATTTTTCAGGGATTCTAGAGTAATTTTCATATTGTTTCTACTGCTATTTCTATATAACGTTGAAGTTATTTTTAGGAATTCACTTTGGAAACATGCATGATTCAATCTACTACCATATATCTATAATTCTTCTAAGAAGTTAATTTTTTTCTTCTGTGATTTATGAATATATTCTATAGAAACCCAATGTTTATTTAGAAGTATTGTGTTGTAAATTTATTCTTATATTCCTATAATTATCTCCTCTTGTATCATTTTAAAGGAATCTATGAGATGGATATATTTTAAAAATCATGTTCTCTTATATATTGGATTTCCATCTTATCATACTATGTTTTGGATCAACAGATTTTTTATAAAATAAATATAAGGAATTATAAAATCCTTATGGTAAGGTTTCAATTCCCAAAACATAGTTATAGAGGTCCCCAATAAAAGAACCTCTTTGGTTAAAATCATTAATCTAATGGAGAGAGCATTGGTGGAGATTACTATGTGATATTTGTGACCTAAAACACTATAAAAATTATTCTGTTATTTTATTCTTTATTTTTTGATTCTTTATATACTTGAATGAAAGAGAACTACATCACTTTCCAAATCACGTAGGGGTTAATTTTAAAATTTTCAAGTCTTTTTAAATGGACCAAATTCACCCCCTCTTGTGTTTTCATGTTAATTATGACCAACAATTTGTATCAAAGAGTGAATTTTTAATAATCAGGATAAGATTTATAAATATTGATCTAAATGTATATATAAATAAATATTTCTATGGTTGATATCAAATAAACAATGTTAATTATTATAGAACCAATTTCAATGGAAAATAATTATTGTTTCTAGAAATACCATATGATTATATATTTGAATAATATTGGTTTCAATATTTTTTTAGAAAGGTAGTAAATCCTTATGAAATTCCAATGAAATTTCTAGAAAAATGGTATGCTACTAAAGAAATTGGATATTATGGTAATTCAATATCTATGAAATAAATAATTTGTAGACTTGGTCTTGATAAATTCAATCAGGTTTCTCAAAGTTCTACCTCATATGATTTGAGGAAAACAATTGAATTTACCTATGAAGTAATTGATGATACCATAAAATTATGGTACAACATTGTTAAATTAAAATTTAATACTCTTAGAATGTATTATGATGAAATAATTACTCACCTAAATGGATAATTGACTAAGATATTCATTTGTGTTTTTTCTATAGGAACTCTATTTCCTCACCCAGTTCAAGAATTGAATGTTCTTAAAGTTTCACTCTCATGGTGGAATGGAATCTCTACAATAATTAAAAAATACACATCAATTAAAATTCTAAAAATTAAGGAATTAATCACTAATCTAATTAATTATGAAGCTGAAATGAAATCTAAAGAATAATATCACATAATAATCCATGAGGGGGAATATTTCTCTAAAGTTTTATATTCAAAAAGTATAAAATAATATAAAATGAAATTTTATATCCCCAAATAATTTAATTTATTCATATTATAGAATATAAATTTCTTATATAACATGAATATTAAATAAATACTATAATAATAAGATAATATTCCAGAATTATTTCAATTATTTCAACCAAAATAGTCCTCGATTGAAATAAGTTTGGTGTTATGAGTGAAAAATGGGTAATTTCATACCTAATTACCCACAACTAAAATAGAAATAACGAAAAATAGAAGAAAAAAATAAAATAAGTTCCAATTGATATATTATTATGAATGTAGAATAAAATAGACTATAAAAATATATAGAGTATTTTAGAATAATTTGGTAGTTCTTCATGTTCTAATTTAGAAAACAAGAAATTAAATCTGAAACTTAAAATAAAATTTTTGGCTATGAAATAAGAGGTATAATTCTACTACCCATATGGTTTTAATTATTAAAGCTCCACAAAGGTTAAATTTGATGAAATTTTTTCAAAGAGAAATATGAATCCCTAGTGAAAAATCATAAGTCCATAGAGATTATTCATAATTTTTTCTGAAGTGAACAATTTTATATTTTAAAATAACAACAATAATTTAAAGAAAAATTAAGATATTATGCTTCAATAAGAACTATAAATGAAACTAAAATTATAGATTTGTAGGATGAAATAGAATCCTTTATTTGTGGTTATAGAAAATTAACTATGGGACAAGTATCATTAAACAATATTCTTGTAAAAAATGTTAACTGAAATAAATGAAATGGTATTGGTAGTAATAGGAAAATTCTATGTTATATAAAAATGACTTGTTTCATAGTTTAAGGAACAACATAATGTCTATGGATACTTGATTTTTTTTATAGAATTAAAGAAAATTATGCTAATAAATCTTCTTTGAGGAATCCCCATATTTTTGGTGTGAAGGATTTTTCTCATTCTAGAAATTTCATAAAATTTAATTCTATAAATTCTATAAATATTATAAGAATAAGGTTTATTATATCTTCACTCGCTGACCTTGTTTAAATTTAGAACATTTTGGTACAAAAACAATATTATTTTTGATGTTTTTGTATGAAAAAATCTATAGTGAAAAAAGTGAAATATGGAACATTGGTAATGGTTGTTCAATACACATGAGTAGATAATTTTTATATTTCATTGAACTAAAAAAATATATTCATGCTTAGTTACTTTTGGATAAATTTCTAAAGGAAGGATTATTGGAGTTAGATTGGTTAGATAACCCAAAATAATCCTTATAAATATAGTTTTCAACATTAAAGGGATAAAGAGCAATATTATAATCATTTATCAACTCTAGAATGATGGCCCTTCAGTTGATTTTTCTATCAATACTTGTTCTATTGTCAAAGACAAACTGCCTGTGTTTAGAGAATATTGAGCTGTAAAAGATTACACTTTGGACTTTAGTCTATTGTGTTAATAGAATGTGAATTATTTAATTGCTATAATAAATGACTATGGTATGTGGCATGGAATAATTAGACATATTATTATATTTTACTTATCTAAATTATCTAAGAATAATTTATTTTCATATCTTCCCAGTTCTAAGATTAATTTAAATGGACACTCTAATGCAAATAAAATAGGTAAGAATCATAATTCATCTTTTATAATTTATTTAAAAGGTTGTAACATTTAAACCTTTAAAACTTATCTATATGGATTTTTTGGACCTTCTAGAGTTGAAATATTATCTGTAAGATTATTAGTTTGTGTTTTAGTTGATGGTTTTTCTATATTCACTCGATTTTATTGTTTAAAAGTTTAAATTGGATATTTCTTCTTTTAATGATTTTTTACAAAGTGATTCAAAATGAAAGATATTTCAATATAATTTCAATATGAAGTGATCATGGAGGATAGTTTGAGAATCATGAATTCAATTATTTTTTCTCAATCATTTGTATTGAACATACTTTCTCTTCTCCAAGAACACCTAAATACAAATGAATTATATAAAGAACAAATATGACTATTAAATAATTTTAAATAATTATATTTAATGAATATAGTCTTCCTACCTATTTTTGGGTATAATATGTTAAAAATTATTTCCATTTCATGAATATATTTTTAATAAATCCTCTTCTGAAAAATAAAAATTATGAGTTATGAAATAACAAAATACCTAAAGTTGGATCCCTTAATGTTTTTGGATGGAAGGTGAATATATTAAACACTAATAAAACCTATATATACTTTGATCCAAAGGAATAGGGTTTAATAATTCTTAGATATTCTACTACCTCTAAGTCTTATAGAGTGCTTCAAAAAAAGTCAAGGATAGATGAAGAATCTGTTCATGTGATGTTTAATGAAGGTGATCCTTTTTATCACAATAAAATTCAAATTTAAGAAGTTATTGATTCTATAAATAATGTGCGACTTGACTCTTCTAAATATATTTTTTGACAAAAAATTAGAATATGATAATAATAAATATAGTTGTCAAGAAGATTAAACCATGGAACCCGACAGTGTCTTTCCAAGAAAACATAAAACATTAAAGGTCCTACCTTTAGAGACTATTATAAGAGAAATATATATAATATTTGGGACAATAATAAGTATAGTAAACCTATCCAAATTATCAACCTTACTATCCCAGTTTGAACTTAATCTATAAAAGAATCCTTAGAATATTAATGTTCAATGATAGCTATAAAGTAAGAACTAAACCAATTTAATGTAAATGAGTTTTGGGAACTAGTTTATAGGCCCTAAAACAATCCATCAATAGGAATCAAGTGGTTCTTTATAAAAAAAAGGATAATCAATGTATAATTACTTTGAATGTATTGGATGGTTGTTAAGGTTACAATCAATAGGAATTTATAGATTATGAAGAAACCTTCAGATAAATAGTTATGCTTTAATACATTATAATATTGTTATCCTATAGATCTCAAATGAATTTTAAATTAAACCATATGGGTGTCAGATCAACATTTTTAAATGGTAATTTAGTGGAGGAATTATATGTTGAGAAACCTCAAGGTTTTGAAAACCTTCATCTACCAAATTATTTTCTAAGATTATTAAAGCTCTTTATTAACTTAAAAAAGAACCAATATATTGGTATGAAATATTGAGTTCATTTATTTTGAAAAAATATATTTTAATAGGGTTTTAATATCCAAATATGTTTAGAAAAAAAATATTTTTATAACATATTTATAGTTAAAATCTATATAGATCTTGCCATTTTTTGGTCAACTAATCAAAAGTTTCATAATGATTAATCAAAAATTTTGAAAAAGTAATTTTAAATGAGTATGACGGGAGAATTTAATTTCTTTCTTATATTTAAAATTTATCAAAAATAATTTGGAATTTTTTTAATCAAATAAAATATATTATTAATTTACTAAAACAGTTTGAACTTAAAAACTACAAGTCTTATGTAACTCCCATGTGTACTAATATAAAAAATTATTTGGATGGAGCTAGAAAAATATTCGAAACAATGTTATACAAAGGTATGATTGGTAGTTTGATATATCTTACTACTAGGAGATCATGCATCATTTTTGATGTCTTTCTTTCTATAATATTCTATTCAAACAAAAAGGAATCACATATTACTACTTTTAAAATATTTTTTAGGTATTTAAAAGAAGCTATTTTGTATATCTACTTTATCCAAAAGATTTCGGTTTTTATTAATTTCATATTCATATATTAATTTTTTAGGGTGTAGAATAGATAGAAGAATCACCCCAGGTACCTGTCGCTTTTTAAAAAAGTCCTTGGTTTCATAGCCTAGTAAAAATTAACATTTTATTGCATTATCCATAGCTAAAGAATAATATATATCTACTAATAGTTGTTGTGAATGGGTGTTGTGGATGAAACGCACACTTCAAGGATTTGGAATTAAATTCAATCATAATACTATTTTATGTGAAATAAATAGTGATATTAATATTTTGAGGAATCCTATGATTCACTCTAGGACAAATATTGTTGATCATAGACATAATTTTCTAATATATCATGTCTTAAAAGGGGATATATCTTTAGAATTTATAAATATTCAGTATAAAATTTCTGATATTTTCACTAAACCACTTCCTATGACTTGTTTTGATTTTATAAGGGGGGGGGGGTTTAGGTTTATTTAATTTTAAGTAACACCTTAAATTATCACTTATATAAATTATTAATTTTATTTTATATGTTCTTTATTTTAAAATTATTATTTATTTCTTTTATTTATTTTCTTTAGAAAGTAGTTATGTTTAAAATTATAATTTATGTGTTTTATTTTATTGAATCTTTATTTTCAATTTTGAAAATCCAATACGAATACACTATAAATTTGGCTCAAGAAACTAAAATGATTCCTGAAACCATTAGATTAAAACAATTATCTCTCCTGCCTTTGAATGTTTACCCCTTCAATCTCTAAATCTATCTATCTCTCTCAAAACCTAAATTTCAAACCTCAAACCTTCTATTTTTTATAGAAAAACCCAAGAGAAATAATGGAGATGATCTCAGTAGAACATAGTGGTCAAGATATTCGAGTTTTGAAAGAAAAGTGTCACAAGGGAATGTTTTAAATTTTGAAATGATTTTTAACATGAATCCATTGTTAAGGAATATATGAAGTGTCTAATATTTGGAGTATAAGTTTTATTGATTAAATAAAAATTGTGTCTTGGATAAAGTGGAAAATATTTCTATGAGCTAGTGTAAATCATTTTTTTTTTGAAATGGATGGCGTTGTCTCATTGAAGGTAAATGATAAGGAATTTTCTTTATCAATAGTGTATTTGGATTAGATTTTTCATTACCCCCATGAAGTATTTCTTCACTTAGTTTGAAGATATATTATATAAAGTGTTCACAGGTTAGAGGGTATTAATTATTTTATTTTTGGAAATTCTTAAATCTGAAATTTTTAAGTGAAATAATTAGAGGAAAAATAGAAAGACTTGGTTAATTTCATTCAGATGTCTATAGTTCCAAGGCTAGTTAAGGTTGAGAAAATCATCTTCATATACATGTATGTTATGTTTTTTATGATGAGTGACATCAAAATAAATTTCAATAGGTTTATGATTAGGTATATGAATCATTTTTTATATGAAAATGTGATAATTTCCTTATATTGGTTGTTATTCTGCTTTAAAATATAGGTATGATATAGTCCATTTAAACTGGAATGAGGTGTTATCATAGAAACATCATTTCTGCCTATACGATTAGGAAATTTTGATTTTTCTAGAGCATAAGAAGGGTAAAATGATGCAATATGGTGTGGAGGATGAAGAAATATAAGGGCATAATTCTTATAGAGAGCCTAGGACCTTGAAGTCTATTGGTTCTTCTTGGTCTGGTGGTGAAGAAATTGGCGAATCTCGAGCTGATGGAACTAGAATACTTCATGAATCTGTAGTTTTGGAATATAAATCTTTTGGTGATTCCAATATTCTAATCAATTCTAATAGAAATAATATAGTGAAAGAGAATATACCTGCTAGTATAGGGGTATTTGTTTAATTTCTAATCACTTTTCAAGAACCTTTATCTAAATACAATAGTGTTTTACTTATTTAGAGGCCTTGGAGAAGCGAAGAACTTGATGAAAATGTATTTATTTAAATGGTTAGATAATTGGATCAACATTTTTTTGTAGAAAGAGTTTATGAAGGTTATGTTTTAGTTCTTTATGAGAAATTTATAAGTAAGAAGTTGTTGATGTTTTTTCAATAGAAATAAATGTTCAATCTTTTCATTTGAGGAACATCTTATAGAGGAGGCATGTCATTGTGAGCATGTAATTACTCTTAAAGTCGATAAAATAAATAATATGATCAGGGATCAAAAATATTAATTTTATTAAGGTTCCTTGGATGTGATATAATAATAATATAGTGAGTCTATAGATTTATTTGGGGAGTCATATTCTTTATTAGGTGAAAATCTAAAAGTTCAATCACTTGAAATTGATTGAATCTGGTGAGACTTCTATGAGGCTTGATAAAATTTAATAACGTACCAATGAATTTAATTTTATGTAGTATACTAATTCCTTTTTTTGGAATGGTTTCTAATTTCAATCAATTAAAAGATGAAGAAGTTAAGTTACAAGAAGATCTTGATTATTCTCAAAAGACTTTCGATGAATTGAAAAATTATTCTGTTTCCATAATGGATTTTGAATCACTCCAATCTCAGTATCATATTATGAAGTAATTATAAATTTCAATGATATATTTTTACTCTTTTAAAAGGAACATGGATGATCATATAAAATATATCATAAGTGAGGTTGTGTCTATGTCGGATTTTGGTAACTTGAAACAGTTTTCATCAAAAAAATTGGAACATGTAAAAGGAATTTCATGCAATAAAATGGCTTATAATTATATATGAAAATTAGCTATATATGTGTTAAGACGGTTGGATATTATTTAGGATGATGTATCTTCCATAGATGAATGATTTCAAATATTACAATGTTATTGTGTGCCCTTTCACACTTTAATTGAAAATCCAAAAAATTAACCACTGCAAATCCTGGTGTTCATTTTTTAGTTGACCAACTGGGTGGAATTATAGGGAACTATGTTTAGTCTTATGACACTATTAATAATTTTTTTAAAGTGAACCTAGAGGATATGATAAAGATGTTCTAGGAGTCAAGGTTGTTAATGAAGGAATGGTTGGACCAATAAATCAAAATTTCAAGCTATTAATAGAGGATTTAAAGGCTACACATCATACTGTACGTGATTCCCTTACCAAAAAATCTCATTCAGATGAGACTAAACCATTATCTCATCCTATACCTTATACTATTAATAATGCTGATTCAATTTTTTTTTAATATGGGATGATTAAAATAAAAAAATTATATGGTTTATATTCTTTTATTTATTCTCTATTTATTATTAACTATTATTTTTTGTTTCACAGCCTATTCATTTTTAATATGGTTTTATTTTTATCCTATAATAATATTCAATTATTTTTTTTTTGGGACATTTAACATGTTTTATTCCATTTATACACTTTATGTATGATTTTACAAATTGGTAGAGAAATCTGGATAAACACAATATACTCTTATTTATTAAATCTCTGTTTGATGGATTATTAATTAAAACCAATATTTTTATGTTTATATTTATATGGGTTTTTAACCCTAAAAAATGGGTAGATTTTTTGTCATAAAAATGTTGATCCAAAAATTTCATTAATTTCTTATTAATTTTGATGCTCACAAAAACCTCAATTATTATACTAATCGAGTTACTTTTATTGAATTTTATGATTATAATTATTAGGTTAATTAAATTTTTTTCTCTTAATCTCTGAAAGTAATTTAGCTAAAGTTTTATTTTCTACATATTCTAGTTGTTTTAAAAGATATCTAAAACTAATGTTCATATCACTACATTTAAGTTGAATGTTAGGTTTGGGAACCTAACTTTTGATAAGGAATGAAACTTTTGGAACATTTTGTTTGAACTAAATGTTAGAATTGGAAACCCAACTTTTGGGAAGAACCATATATTTGAGTACCTAGAATATGTTAGTTAACCCAAATTTTCATATCAAAAATATGTTTTAAACCATACTTTTGTACATTCGATACCTAGATTAATCCCTAAGTTGAATTATTCATTTACAAGATTTGAATTTTGTATTTTTCTTTGAGTTTTCAACAATGAAATTTTTAGATTACATATCTCATTAAATATATTTTAAGACTCCTTTAAAGTATCTTTTGAAATTTATTAATTCATTAATATTTCTAAAAGAAGTTACAATTTTTAGTGTGTGTTTTAAATTTAAATTTCAAATTCACTGAATTCTTTAATGATCACAATTTATCCTGTGAGATTAGTTGATCTTCTTGAATAAGTATAAATTAGGTTTATTATTTATTATCAAAGGAATTATGTGACTGAATGTATTGATATATTAGAGTAATTTTTTTTGAACACCCCTATACTTATCTATGGTTTTTCCAACTGAATCTCTGTATCAATTCATTGGGGCTTCCTGAGATCTTTTCTTAATGTTTCTACTGATATTGTATCTATTTGAAAATATTTTACTACAGATTATTAAATTTATTTTCAGGACTAAAATTTTAAGACATACATGTGTTAATATATTTCTTATTATCAGTCCTAATACTAATATGTTTAATTTTTTCTACTGTTATTTCTAAATATATTATACAATAACAAATAGATTATTCATAAGGATTATTATTTAAAGTCATTCTTCTATTATTCTAATGATCTATTCTTTTTTCATCTATGGAGGAAACTATGATTTGATTCTATTTTCAACAATCATCTTCAATTTTCAATTTTATTATTAGACTCTCAAACTAATATTTGGTTTGATATGCTCCTTGTAAAAGAACCATAAGGTCCTATAATAGCCTTGTTCTAAGGATTTAGCATCTAGCACTCAGTTGTAAAGGTATCCAGTAAAATATGTATTTAGTGAAAATCATCAAACTCATGGAGAGAGCATTGGTGGTGCGAAATAGGTGGTATTTTTCCCTAAACCACTATAAAAATAGATGTTTTATTTTAATCTATAATTTCCAATACTATATCTTCTTGATGAAAGTTGAACTGAATTACTTTGAAAATCATATACGGGGTTAATTTTAAATTATTCATGGGTTTTTAAAAGGAAAAAATTAATCCCCCCTACTATTGTGTCTTTATGTTTATTCCATCCAATAATATTTTTTTATTAAAGTGGACTAGAAAAAGGGTGATATAATAGATGAGATTTTTAAAAATAATATTCTTCTATTGAGAAAATCAAAAACTCAAGTTAAATGCTGTTGAGGAAGATAACATGATGAAAGATATTTATGAAAAAATAATTGTAAAATAAGAAGAGTGGAGTAAGACATAATCAGGTTGTCTTGAAAGTGATAATAATTTGGAAAATATGGTTGAATATTTTATAAATTTTGTAGAAATTAAATATGAATCATCTCTATCCATTGAGAATGTTATCCCAAACTGTCATATGAAATCCAATCCTTCTAAACTTGTAAGTAAATATATTTTTACTAGTATTATTGGTTAAAAAAATAAAATCGCATGAGAATGTGTTGAGATAATGTGTTTGGAATCTTCTTCTGCACCAAAGGAAGTTATGAGTTACTTTTTAAGAAATATGTCCCCATGTACAAGGAAAAAATGAAGATGAGAATTCGACATGACATCAATAATATTTTTCTAAACCAAAGTAATTTCAATATTTTATATCTAAATTACAACATTATTTATGGTTTTGTGTAATATTTGAGAATAAATTATAAACCTACTGGTATAACATGTCACTCCCTTGGAGTAGGCATGAATTAAGCAGGGGAAATGATGAAGAACAAGTAATTAAATTTAAAAAAATGATGAGATTTTTTTAGAAATAAAAATATGAGATATAAATTTTTTAAAGTATCTCTACTCAGAATAGAGTTAAATCTAGAATATAAATTTGTAGATGTTATGACCAATATGGTCACTATACTTAAGAATTTATGAATACTCTTACATGGTATTTTCTTTATTCTGAAAAAATAAAGTGAGTTGAGAAGATGAATGAAGATAATTCTATTTATGTTGAAGTCTCTATGAAAACTTCTAGGAAAGGTAAGTCATGGATACATTATAGAGGATTTACCTTGGATATGATATGTGATATGAAAATTTTAAGAAACATTGAAAAACATTATGGACGATTAGTTACATTTGGGAATGATGTTTCCTTGAATAGCAGAGGAACCGATATGGCTGTTATTGAAGCTCAAAAACCCAAATATAAGGATGTTCTATTAGTTGAAGAGATGAAACACAACTTACTGAATGTGATATAACTTTTTGATGATATGAATGAATTTAATTTCAACAAAAGAACTTATATCATCATGTTCTCCAAATTTGTAATAATCATCTATATGGGATAAAGATTATTCCAAATCATCAATCCAAGTAATTTATGTTATCTGAGTGTTAAAGATAAAAATAAATAATTAAACTGAATAATGATCCATATTGATCAAATAAATTTGGGTAAAATATCAAAGGAATATGTTATGATATTCATACCCTAAATAAAATGGAAATACATATTATCTATGAAACATGTCAAAATGGGTAGATATTACATGGAAGTATCAATAGAGTAGAGATTCAATCCACCAAACCTCTTGAAATTATAAAATATGATTTGTGAAGAATGATGAGGGACTAGTTTAAAAAATGTGATATTTAATTTATCATATTAATTGATGATTTAAACTAGAATACTAATGTTATTTTCATGACATATAAATCTGAAACTGTAAAGATGTTCAAAATATTAGGAAGAGATATTGAGAATGATATGGGAGTACATATTTCTGATGTTGAGTTTAGGTAATGGGAACAAGTTCCCTAGTGACTCTTATGGATCATATTTGGTTAAATAAGGGATTAAGAATCAATATAGTTCAATTTACACTTCCAAATATAATAAATTTTTAGAATGTAAGAATAGAATTTTGGATGAAAAAGAAATAACCATTATTTTTTAATACAAATAATAAAATTCTTCTAGACAGAGACTGTGGGTAGAAGAGTACATATTCATAAAAAATGTTTATTGATACCAGAATAAAATATGACTCATTATGAGATGTAGTATAATGAGAAACAATAAAATAAAATACCCAATGTTTTTAGAGTCCTTTAAAAATTAAGATAAAAAATATTGAACAAAAAGAAGATTGATGAAAAAGCGGAATAAGTTGTATTCAAGGGATATTCATCTAACATAAGAAGTTATAGTTGTGGGAAGAAAATATCCACAAGCTAGTTGATTCATATGATATAAAATCCATTATAAATAAAATCAACCTAATAAAAGCACATAAATGATATTATGAATATTTAATGAAAGATAACATGAAATGTTATAAGAAAGTTAATGAAATTGAAGATCTTTATGAATAAAATTTGGTTAATACTTACTCTGATCAATATAATGATTATTTATGTACATTTTGATCCAAATATGTTTCTATCACACATACATGTACATAAATATTTTAGACGAAATTTCTATTGGATGATTTGAAGTTGAATATTGATCCAAATTGAAAATCACTTTTATTAATAAGAGTGTTATTAATCTCTCCAAAAACCCAGTTCAATACTCTATATAAAAACAAATTGATATAGAATATCATTTCATCAAGGAAATTTTTATTAATAGAGATGTAAAGTTGGAGTATATATCAAAAAATATTAAATTTCAAATATTTTAACCAAAGTTATTCAAATTTTTTTAAGTAATTGAGGATGAAAATTCATGATCGGGCACCCCCAATCACTTAAATAAGTTATGGGGGTTACCCCACTTTACTTTTAAATCTATTATTAAAGGGAGATATGTATAAATTTCTATAATTTTTTTTGAATATGAATCTATTTTTATTTAATAAAGGGGGAAAATTCTATAAGTTTATTGACGTGTTGAAAAAAAAAAATCATGGCCATAAAATTTCTTATCACCAAGGGATGGAATTATAAAAAAATGATTTTTCCAACATTATGGATTCATGAAACTTATATTTGAGAATGGTTTGGTTTTGGAGAAAATTTCAAAGTATATGTAATGAGATTTTTTAGTGTTTATAAGATATTTCATGAGGTTGGAAATAAATATTAATGGTGATATTGAAGAATGCAATGTAATTTCTGTTGTGGTGAATATATGTTATAATTGTTTCAACCTTATATAAGAGAATGGTTTTGGGATATTTTGAAATATAAAGATTTTATTTTTGGAAGTATAATTACATAGTATTAGAGTTGATGTAGTGTTATTATATATCTAAAAGATATAATGGTTTTATAAATAAAAAGTTACATCCATGAAAGATAAGTACTACTTCAGCTACTGAGTTGCTGATGAAGATACTAGAGTTCAGGAGATTGTATATTCCAGAATTGAAACTTTTAAGCGGATTCTGAAGGTGTAAAGTTATCTAGATATTTCTTTAATCTTTTAGTTAACAGGTTTTTTGGATTATGAAGAAATTTTAAATGGAAATAATCATTTATTGGTATATAAGATATTTGGTATGCGTAAGAATTTATCAAGAGTTTCTCAAGGATTAAGTGTTGGAAGGTTCCTGAATATGTATGAGTGACTCAGAATAAATAAATTTGAAAAGGTGTAGAGTACGCTGAGAAAACTATGAATAAGTATTTATTATTTTAATTTCAATATAAATAAATTTAAGAGTGTGGTAGCTTTATGAATTTGTGATGTCTAGTATTTTTGATGTTATACTACCAGAAGTAGAGTGGAAGATACTAAATTGAAAAAAAATAAGAAGATGAGGTAGATAAGATATATGTGAAGACCAAACTATATGATGTTTTTAGAATACAATTTAGATTATGTTTTTCCATTATTTACATTAACAAACATCATAGTGAATTTATAATCATGTGTGATTCAATCTATGATGAATTAACAAATAAAATGGGGAATTATAAAAGATAAATGAATTGGAAGACAGGTCATGAGTGTGACTAGTTAAAAAAATTAAAAGTTATAGAAATTAAATTTAAGTAAGATAATAATAATAATAGATAATTAAATTAGTTATTAATGTTAATAAATTTGGCTAATGTAAACCCAAATTTTGTGTTTGATTCAAGTTCTATTTCTAATTTGGATACTGAAGAAGTTCAGAAGCATAAGTAAAGACTAAAATATTCACATAAATGAGTGAATAACTCTGATATATTTAGAGAAACAGAGTATAGATGTTTAGTTATGACTATAATATGATTTAAGATGATACAATACCCAATAATAGAATATATTAAATTAATAAGAGAAAAAACTAAATAATTTTAAATGTGATGAAGGTTAGGTGATCAATAGTAGAGAATTGAAAGTTATGTTGACTGAAATATAAATTTTAGAAGATAAATATTTGAATTTGTAGTCAATCAAAAGGTAATATGGTTAGAAGATAAGATAATTAGGGGTTGATAATATGAGACAATAGAATACAACATTTGAATTATATGTTAGAGAAATAAAACAAGGACCCAAAAATATCAAGAGTGATATATTTAATTCAAATATAAAAAGTCTACATGGTATGGATTATTGATTTGTTTTAGTGGTGAAGGAAGAAACAAAATAACAGGTGGATAAAAGATGTTTAATTTAGAGAATAATAACATGCTATTGATTTTATATAACATTTATTTATAGTCAAATTAATTTTTAGGATGTTGAGTTGGACATAAAAGATAAAAAATTCCTGAGGTTGAAGTCATGATTCTAGCCTAGATTTTTTGAAGCCTCAAAGATAATTGATGTCAATATTTATAGTAGACCATGAAAAAGTCTTATTAAATTATATTTAGAGGCATTCAAGGTAGTTTACTAAGAGTTGTAGAAGGTGGAAGATATGAATCTTGGATGCCAGATTTACCATATCAAGGTTGGTTATATAAAATTGGAATTTTTTCAAATAACATTGATAGTGATTTGAGGGTATTAATGTATATATACAAATATATATTTTCTAAAATATTTGAGAGTTTGAAGAATAATAGGAATAATTGTAAATAATTTTATATCATTATAGGAAACATCAAATTTCTACAATGTTTATGTCTATAAAATACTGAAATATGATGTTTTGGAAGTTGAAATTATGGATAGTTATGTTCTGAAAATCGATATTATTAATATAATAAGATTTTTATTATTCAGTAGGATCAGAGGAATATTAGTTTTAGTTTTTTATTAAATCAAAAGTAAAAGTGATATTACTCACTTTGTCTAGTGGTAACACTACAAACTATTGGGAAGTATTATAATCACTTTTATGGAGAAATTAGTGTTCATTAATACTATTGGGTAAAGGATAACACCTTCATATACCCTGTATAATCATTGATTAATTTTAGTAGAAAATAAATGTATCAAACTAGACCAGAACATAGAAAGGACATAGTCACTCACACTGGGGGTGAACCTTAAAAAAAACATTTGTTTCTTGCATTTAATTTTATTTCCATTGCATATATGTAAGGGTGAGAAGTAAATTATAATAGGATTGAGACTCTAAAATGTTAAGAAGGTTAGTTTTAGTTTAAATTAAATTATAAAATAGTACCACTATTTAAATCCTCATTCAAAGTTGCACATCACGTTCCTATGAAGTTTTGTTCTGAAATACATGTTTGGGATGCATGGTTAGACAATTAGAAATAAGATCATAGGGTTGGTGGGGTAGGATTTAGAGTTTTGTAATTAAATTTATACTCCTAGATTTCACAAGGGTCTTCACCTACTTGGAATTTCATTTTAGCTTATAATTGAATTCATGTTTACTATTATAGATATGTTTTGATGACTCCTACCTTGTAATTGACTGGGAGGATGGTATTTTCTACTAAGTATATTAAATATCCCAATTAAGAGTTCTTTATGTTGTCAATGGATCAATATGTGTTTGATTATGGAATATGGTGTTGTTTCTTAGAGGATAGTTATGGATTCATGATATTGCATTAGATTTCATGCTTGATCATCCATTTAAGTCCATAAGTTACAGAATTTTCCTCCATATTGACTAGAAAAGAACATTTTTTACAATAATAATGAAGTGAATAACAAAAAATCATATTGGAGAATTCAATGAAAAAATATACTGTTTTTGGATGAATAATGTTTAAAGAATTCCATGAATTATTTTATTAATTCATGAAGACATTTGAGAATAGTTGAAGAAAAAAAATTCTAAGAAGGTTGCCTTGGCAAGATTAACATATTAATATTTTCTAACTGATTTCCAAAAAACTGGCTAACCATGGCCATCCATGGGAACCATCTCACTATAGAGAGGATCTAGTTCAACCACACCTATACATCTATGGTTGAAAAGGTGTGATATATTGTTTGATCATGGGAAGGTAGAGGTATGTATAATATATTGAGGGTGCGTGCATGGTGGAGTTCACTGGTGGGGGGATTTTGTGAGTGTAATTGGGAGTTGACCTCACTTCCATGGCTGAGAGGTTGATATAGCATTGAGTGTTATCAAGCATAGGATTACTAAACTGAGGTTTTATGTGGTATGTAAACATTAATATGGTTCTTTTATTCTATTATTAAAACATATAGAAAGAAAGAGGTGGTGTTGTGTGTCTTGTCTTCTACATTTAGCCTTAGTGGGTTCTACATGTTTAGTTACTGTATGGTTTTTTAATTGACTTTATGAAGTGAAGTGATCAACCACTAGCACTGATCATGGTATATGGATAAACTACATATAAAAGTGTTACATATACCATGAAGTTGCGAATCTAATATGCATGTTTGAATCTACCACATGATGACTGACCGACAGTATAATGAGGATATGTCATGAAGAAGTGATCGAATATATGCCTATCTCTGATCGACTACATGAAGGCTTGGGAAACTGAAATGTTTGTATGGTAGGAAAACCTACTGCATGAATAAAGATAAACCTACCATGACCTACAAAAACCACCCAACATACCACAAGAAGTAAAATAACTAATGTGGGACTTCTAAGCTATCATATGAAAAACATTTATAAAAAATATGCACAATCATGGTAGATAGAACTATCACATCAATAACTTGAACCTACCATAGATGATGAATCTACCACGTGAAGAAGACATGATCTTCCATGAGATGAACCAAACACATGAATCTCAAACCTTCCACATGAATTTTCTTTCATGGAATCTATAAAAATAATATCTAAAGTGAAGTTTGATTGCATGTTGTGAGAGTGTATGTATGATACATAAGATATCATGATATATAAAATAAATACATGCATGTAGTTTCACATTCATTCATGTAAATCAATTGTTGAAAGGTATGAAACACCATCTAGGTTGGAATAAAGATCGGTCTAGTTAATTTTATATAGTTATTACACACACAATATATATAAATTTAATTAAAATATCACACAACTTTGAAATCAAGGTAGTTTGAGGCGATTAAGACCAAAATAATATTCTCTTAAAATGATTATACAACCATTGGTAAATGACCTAATGCTATAGTAAATAACAATATTTTTCTCCTGAGTTCCTTAAGAATCCAAAAAAGTCTGCATCTTTATTTCCCTCATACCATATATACTTAAATTCCACATGATCATTCAAAAGAGTTTTTCAAGAACCGAACTGATGGATAATGGACCAATGAGAAACAATATGTCATGTAAAGGATCTATTCACCATAGAGGAGTCCAAATCAATCTCATGAATATTAATTTTATAATTCATGTATATGATAATACCAAAAAAGAGGTCTTTTTCAATGGAAATACGAGAGAAACCAGGGCCATAAAAATAACTAAAATAAATAATAATAATAGAACCACATATGCCTCGGACCAGCCCACCACCTCTCATTATACCCATCTCACAATACCCACTTGTATTAAGCTTTCAAAAACAAACTGGCCAGATCCATCACACACAATGACAACATCTGATGGAGAGATCCTAATGAGACTTAGACCACTTCATGAGAGACCTAAGAATAAGGGATCATTCCTTACACATTATACAATCACCAAGCTACGAAATAAGGAACCAAAAATTCGTCTTCAAATATAGAAAAGTGAAATGGAGATAATTAAATCACATATTATTGTGAGCCTCTCAAATAACCCATCAACCCACTACTAGAAATACATGATGCGTGAAAGAATTAGCAACCCCACTACCACCATGAAACCACTGGTCCAAGAAATCATGAAAATAAGACTAGTGAATATTGATATATAGCATCAATTCGAGCATTTTCCATATAAAAATATCCCACTCACTTATAAAAATGAGATTTAAAATAGTTTCATCTTTGGATGATGTGCAATAGTTGAATTTTGATTCTAACTGTGTGCCTTTCTTTTTCACCTCTCCATCAATGGGAATGGTGTGGTTAAAAATACACCAAATGAGGAGATCTAACATAATAGGAATACATTTTCACCACTCTCTCATAGACTAATAACCTACATGGTGATGTGAATGAAAACTGTTACATAATTTCACCATCCTGTAATAACCTTACATAGAGGGAGTGAATATATATCTGTAAACCTCATAGAAACAATCATCCTTAAAGAAATCTTCATGATTATTCCTAAGAACCACCTAGATGATCCTTGTAAATACACTATCCACTTAGAGAGAACAGTATGGAATAATAAATCTAGGAAAAAAGAAAATGCTCCCAACCCAATTACCTTTATAGAAGCTAAACACACTCATCCTAACAATCCATCTCATCTAGTCATAACAGATTGAAAAATGGTAAAGCATTCAACTCTATAAGTATGAATTATTCCTTTGGGTGTGAGATTAAGTATCATATCGATAATGATATTTGTCTCTCATGACTCTATCCCAAAGAGTATGGCCCTCTAAGATCTCTCTAGAAAGATTAATCTAAAGTTAGAATAATGATTCCTCTATATTCCTTATATTAATTCCCTAATTATCAATTGGTTTGGCCAACATATCTTTCCTTATCCAATGAAACCTCCATTCACTATGAGAATACAAGGTAAATGAATTCATAACTCTTTAAATACACTTAAAAACTGATTCGAGGCCAAAATAATAGACATAAAATGAATGGGAATAAAAGAAAGAACATTTTTCGTGGGATTAATCCTTCCACCAAAGGATAGAAAACTTCTCTTCCAATCTAAAACCTAGTTCTCGATTTGATTCACTATCTCCTTAAAATATAGTTCTTACATGTCACAACTAAATTAATCAAATCATGCATTAGTATAAAAGATCCCATGATGAATCAATGAAGCATGAATCTTGAGGCCACATATGTATATGATTAATATGGTTCAAATAAATAATATAAGGGAAAATAATGAGATTTTGACCTCAAATATGTTGCATGAAAAATAAAATTACACAAATATTTTGATAATTTAAAAGAGTTTTTACAAATTATTTAATGCTAAATATTAATGTTAGTTTTAAATATAAATATTTGGATACTGAGCCTCTAGGAAATTTTATTGGAGATAATTACCCTGATTTTATTGAATTTTTGATGAGAATAAAAACTAGAAAAATATCCGTTATAATTTAACACAAAGATCCATATACTAAAAATATTTTTGGATATTTCAAATTGTGAAAATGAAAAACATTATTTATTATATTTATTATTACAAATATAACTAATAAATGTTGGTGATGAAGAAAATTTTCTATAATTGAGAGAAATTTTGTATATTGGAAGATCGTTCTAAGATAGTGATACGTAAATTATTGTGGAGTAAAGTTGAGCTGAATTCAAGAGTTTTTAAAGGATATACACTGGATTATTCAAGTAATGTAAAAATAATACAGATGGAACCCAATCAAGAAAGAGTTTCAAGACCACCAGATTTGGTCTAGTAATTTTTAAAGATCTTAATGGTGTACACAAGAAAGCTAAACCCTATAGGATCATGGAGGGGGGTCATCTGAAAAAGAATATTTTTCTACTATTGGATCAACACCAAGAAGAAAAAGATTGTAATATGGGCATATAACCAGTTTATGAAGGGGATCTTGGCTTGTGTGTATAACTAGTCAAATAGAAGAAAGAATGGTGGGGAGTATAATCAGCCTAGTCTAAAAAGATAGTGGTTGTTGTATAGAAAAAATATCAACTAGATGATTGACTATTAGGTTGTATGACCATTTTTTTCTAATTCATTGTTATTGAAGACAATATTATAATAGATAATCCATATTGGGGAATATAGCCATCATGGAAAAGAGTAGGTATTGGTACCAAACCTTTTAAATATCATGTGATATGATCCATCTTATTATTAATGTATATTAGGTAATGTTGAGATTTTATATTGAGTGGATGAAGAACTTTAATTAGTTCAAGATTTTGAGTTCAAAGGGGAATAATTCATAAAATGAGTCTACCATTCATTCAATTCCCCCCCCCCCTTAGTGCAACCTACCCAGAAATTGGGCTCTACAAGTTCTATTAAAGGGATTTACCCTATAGAGATTCAAAGTTTCTACCTATTTGTTTTTAATATCCTTAATGAAGTGAATATTTCAGTAATTTTTTGATCTACCTAAGATAATGAATAAGGAAGATACTCATAATGTTAAAAATCTAGATATTTCTACTAGGACGCAAGATAATATGATGAAAAGAGAGGTAATGAAGATAGAGAAAAATCTAAAATTAGAGGGAGAGACACCACTAAATCAATGTAATTAGAGTGGCATAAGTTTTCGTAATTTTATTTATTATTATTTTTATAATTAATCTTGTTCAATCTATGATGATTATACATTAATTAATGATTTTTATTTTAAAATTAAAAATCATATGATGATTTTTTCCAATGAAGTGGTTGTTGACGCTCTTTTCTGTCACATAGTCTAATGACTGAAAAGGTAAATACCTAAACACAAAGTGATTCATCCTTTGAAGAAACATCAAAAATTGACAAAGGCATGAACAAGGATTTGCTTCAGC
The DNA here is from genome assembly GCA_963277665.1 of Viscum album. Lineage (NCBI taxonomy): Eukaryota > Viridiplantae > Streptophyta > Magnoliopsida > Santalales > Viscaceae > Viscum > Viscum album. The sequence continues at coordinate 684,683,629 of OY728142.1, read as the reverse complement.
ATGGGCCAAAAAAGTTCCAAGAAGGTTGCGCAGGGTACCTGCGCACCACATATTGGGCGTGCTGGTGACCTGCGCACCCTATATGATTTTTGCCCAAGGTCTTTAGCAGCCTATAAATACCCCTTGTGGGCCCCCTATTTCGAGGACGAAAAAAACCATAAACTTATATTTCATCTCTCGATGCCCTAGTCTCTTATTGAATTCTTCCAAACAATTATAAGGTAATTTATTACCTAGAATGGAAGATCTAAAGAGGGGGAACAAGGCCTAAGTGTTGATATTCACCAACACTTGCACGCCTAAGTGTCTAACCCTAAAGAGAAATGGTCACACTTACGTGCCACCTTATTCCTTCAACAAAACCTGCATGACACCAATTTATAAACCATTGGGGAGAATACTAAGGGCTTGAGCCAAGTCTCGTCCAAGTATTACCCTATGGGTTGACCGTCACGTTGGTACCTATGTGTCGTGCTAGTATACCTGTGCGACCAGGACCTGTGCGCCCAAACAGGACTTGTGCGACAAAACCAGACCTGTGCGCCTACCTCTTTTTGGGTGCACCTCCTACCTATTTCAGCTCTTTTCTTCAAATCCACATATCATCTTCAAGATTCAGCCTTCAGAATCCTCTTCAAATCCATTTATGGCATGATTAATGGGTTGGATTCCTTATCTGAAAGGAATTATGTGGAACATCTCCCAAAACCTAGTGATTTACAAATCTTGATATCACTAAGATGAGAGATTTCATTCATTCAACCTCGTCCTTTAAAATGAGAAGTTACCAAATATAGGAATCCTTCTTAGTGGTAAGCCCCAAATCCCTTAACCTATGCATCCTTTTTAGGATTAAGCCCCAGTCCATGTTCTCTTAACCTGGGCATCCTTCTTAGGAGTAAGCCCCAATCCAAGATATTTAATCTAGGCATCCTCCTTAGGAATAATCCCCAGTCATAATTCCCTTTAACCTGGGCCTCCTTCTCAGGAATAAACCCCAGTTCTCAATTCCCTTAATTTGGGTCTCCTTTTTAGGAGTATACCCTAGTCATAATTTCTCTTAACCAGTCCTAATTTATTTTGATTTGGACTTCCTTATCAAGAATAAAACCCAATCATAAGTTCCCTCTAATTTGGGCACCCTTATCAGGATTAAGTTCTCAGTTAAGTATGCAAATCTCCATAAAGCACATATACCTTTATGGACCTTATTCATGGGTTTCTTCCCTGAAATAAAACCTAATCTTCATCTATCTGTGCAGTAATACATACATAAGCCCCACATCATTTCTTATGATAGCATCTTTCACGACACAATTGTCAGGTTTTACCAATACCTCTTGTTTCTCACACTGAGCATGACTCACGTGAGCTTAGAGCATAAAAGTAATTATGACATCTTTATTTGAGCCATAAATCATACATAAACCTCATACTTCCTTTCTCAAACTACGTGGGTACTGATTCCTTTTTCTAAACAAAGGATACATAGGTAGCCCACCTACGGGTACGATCCCAACTCTGAAATAATCCATGTCCTTCTGAATGACAGTAAACTTCAAGTGCCCTGATGAGTAGCTTCAAAACCAGTATGGTTATCATAATGACCAAGAGATTTCTATATAATGTGTTGAAGGATACCATTGACGAAGAATATCTAACAAATATAGATGATTCTCTATCAATGAAGAACCTTGAATACATATAAAAGATTCTCTAAATCTCCTACATACTAATCATTGATTGTTAAATCTAAAGGAAAGCTCATTTTCATACTTGGTAATTTAATAAGTATTCAAGAACATAACTCAAATCTATACAGAGAGTCCCGGAGTAGATAATAATTCCCCTCAAAAAGGTGTGATGAGTCTGACCTCCCATCCTCTCGACCAATGAAAATTCTTAAGCCTCATCGGTTTACAACTAATTAGCACCTACCTTTGGAAAGTAGGTCCAAATGGATATAGAATCATTGGATGTTTCAGGTTCTATGAATAAACCCGTTATAAACTGATTGGATTGTTTGAACCTTAAACTAATGAGTTCATCCCCAATTCTAGCGCAAAACAAAAAATGCTGAACCTGACATGAATCCTTAACCATGTTAAAATGATGTTTTACTTATTTGTTAGGCCCCTATTTAAACTCAATGAGAGGGGCAACAAAACAATCAATAACATATGTTCTTATCCAAAAGATGTAGTGGACGAACTTATCTTGATTATGTCTATTTTATCAAACTGGCACTTTTTTCCAAGATCTTCTGTGTTACAGAAATGGATTCTCTTATGTTCACACCTATGAATAACTCTGCTGTGAATACCTCTACTGATGCTCTTACTAGATCTTCGTCCGCTCTGAGGACGACATCACCTACTCAGCATCTTCAACGCTGGGTATCAAATACACTTGTTAAGGAATACCGTCAACATGGTACCATTCCGGCTCTGGAGGCCGCTCGACAAGCCCTCCAAGTCAATAATTCACCCTGGTTTTCCGGACTGCGATGACCAAAGATCAATAAGCAGGTGGTTCCAACAACCGTTTCCAACCATTTCGGGTCGTTATCCCCGGAATGCAATCACCAGTCCATCCCATATTATGCGTAGGTGAATGAGAAGGTCACATATGGACTTAATTCAAGGATACAAGAGTCCTTCCTGAGGGCTCCCATCGACAATCGACACCAGACTCGTGCGGCAGTGCGCCCTCAACATGATGAGGGTATCACCATTAGGGGTTCAGCACAGGTTCCTTAGACCCAAGTTCGCAAGATGAACCAACAAAGGCGACGACCGGTAAATAGTGAGCAGGTTCTTATCTCTGCCATTTCCAGAGAATTCCACCAACCTAACATGGTGGAAAGAAATGAGCGGGCACACACACCCGTCGGTTTTAATTCCGTTGTATACCAGACTCATCTAGCAGCAACACGCCATTCCCGCCAGGAAATTCCGGCGGAGTACTATAGATAGGAACATACAACTGTTTATAAAACATCAACTAGTCAGTAGGCTCGTCTGACTACATACAATGAAGCCCTCTAACCCAATGTGTTGAAAACTGGTAAACATGCACATACACCTGCTTACACTCATCAATCCTGCCAGCAGCCTCATCTACTAGTATTGAAGGAAGTTCATCAACCATATTCGGCGGAGTGCAATCAGTATGCGCATAAACTTTCTAGTATTGATAAAGCCTACCAACAGTCTCGTTTGGTAGCACCCGGAGAAGTCAATTGGAAAGCCCCAATGACAAACAGGAGGCAGACTCAACTCTCTGCCCCCACACATGAGTACTGTCAGAATCTACTGATAAGAAAAAGAGGACAGGAGAAGGCACACACACCTACTCCAAACACAGAATGGACGTATATCCCCGTTCCAGCAGCTTAAGTCACCAAGAATATTTTTGTCAATGGTGAAAGACAAGAAGAAAATCCATGCTCATATTCTGGATGCCTGTCAGAATATTATAACAGCTTCAGCAGTATCACAGGGAAAGAACTGCAAATTTGTCCCTACCAGTGGAGTGATACATCAACATATCACTCCGGAACAGATTCAAACCTCTGTTCTATTCTAAGAGGGTTTTGGGTTATACTCCCCCATGTCATACAGACAACCAAGTCAGGCACATACACTTGATTTGAGTAGAGATAATCGGCCTAACTTGACTATTTCTCCTGAGAAGGCACATACACCTACCCATAATAACCACTTTCGTCAAAAAGTGGTTCCCAAAGTGAGTAAGAAGGTGTCTTAGAAGAAGTCTAGTCAATCACAATCAAGAAATAAAGATCCAATCTGTAATAAGGCCTTGCTCGATACTGATGTTCTTGATGCCCTCAAACAATTATCTGTTGGAATTCAAGATTCTACTCTCTCATTTCCCAATAGTGGGAATATTAATTCTGAAGGTCTTCATCAGACACTTCCTCATGAAGTCTTTCATCATGATAGTTTGGTCGATCTCAAAGTATCATCATCAGATGAGAGCCACAAGAACCCTCTGTGTGGCCAGAAGATCATGGAGCAAAAGGTTTCATCTTTTTCTGTAACCCACCATGGTGGTCCTCCCCATGATGATGATGAATTTAGCTACGAAAGTCCTCTACGCGGTAGTAATTCACATTTCCTGGAAAATTCTCCAATGGACAATGTAGTGAAGAGAAGGCCCTCTTATCTTGAGGCACTTACAAATGTGAAGCCAGTCATGTCTGATGCTTTACCTTTAGTAGGTGAAATACTTTCTCAATCAGAAGATAGCCCGGGGTGTAGTTCATTCTCCGAACCACCCCTGGGTCATTCAACTTCTAGTTTGATTAATTAATTATCTACCAATATTGTTGTATCCAATGAAGCAACAAGGAAGCACCAGCTCTGGTCTAATAATGTAGAAAAATCTTCATCAAATGATAAAGAGGAAGTACTGAATATGATAAGAAAAATAGCTAAAGGTGAAGTTCCAGTCATGTTTTGGCCTTTGGCTAACTCTCATTATGACATTCTAGAGATGTTGGCATAAGATTGTATTCAAGATATTCGTCTCAACATGTGGAACACTCTTTTTCAATTGAAAAATAAAATATTATCTTATGATGAATATGAAAATCATGTCAAGATAATAGAAGGGTTAAAACGCCAAATTGATTTGGCCTCTCTCTCAGTTTCTCGATATCCGAAGGCTGAAAAGCAGAAGAGAGCCCTTTAGCGTTCATGACTTGAAGCACTAAAAATATTGCGTTAGTTAATTGCCAATGCCCCATCTGGTATTCATATCATAGGATGGGGTGTTCATGGAGCATTGTATTTCACTTTACTCCCCAGTCAACAAATCCCATTGAAAATGGTCTCATGCAATGTTATTTCCCATGGTCGGCCACAACCAATTGTCTTTGTTTGTAATCAAAGGATTTCTCAGGAACATGCCTCAACTAGTTCTTCCCAAAGTCATGCATACAGAGAAAAAGTTGTCGAATTACTTTTGCATCAGGAAAATGAGAATATCTAACAGGCCTCTCTTTTAGAGCGAGCACATCATCAGGTGACAGAAGTGTCATAAATCATCCAGCGTTCATTTGAGCCAGGTAATTTGAGTGGATGTAGTTTGAAGCATCCATCCAATTTCAGAACTAAAGTCCACAGGATCAGGAGATATTTTATGAAAGTCTCATATATAGAAGCTCAAGAACCACCCCATCTTGCCAGACTGGGGACACTTTTAACCCAACCCTCAGAATCAACATATAGGATTCGAGGAGTTGAGAAGAAACAACATGAACAGCCCTAGTCCACCGGACTGGGTACTTTTTCAAATCCTCAATCTCTTCCTCAGAGAATGTAAGTATTTTCTCAATTGGGGAAGAATCCAAAAGAGGAACACAGAGTTGAATTATCAAGAAATTCCCCCAAAATTATGGTTTGTTAAGATGTTCTTGAGGGTTCAAATCGACAAAAGGCAATGTCTCATCAAGGACATGGAAAAAGACAGTTTCATAGAAATGTCGATAGAATGGATGCAATGCGTTATGCATCAATTAATGTCATCAATGCCACTTTTTCTGATCCCACAGATGAATCTCATCTAGAGGGATCATATGAAGAGGTTCCTGCTCAAGAATTTGTAAACACCAACACAAATGAAGAAGGTGTGCGTACACAAAACCAAAGGCTTACCCAGAATCTAGGTATTCTTTCAAGTAACCAACATCCCCCTCTCCGAAAGGTTTCCAACAAGAGGAAAGGAAAGAATCATGTTGCATTCCACCCTCCCTCTGGAGAAGGCCAATCACTCTCACTAGAGAAAAGATTTGCACAACAAGAGGAAGAGATGAATGAATTGAGGAGGTTAAATGTAGAACTACTTCAAGGTAGTCTTCCTCATAAGCGTGCTGGAGTTAGTCAGCCAAGGGAATATTTTGCAGCTACTGAGATGGATCAAGAATATCCTCCTTTATCAGTACACCCTCACAGGTCTAATCCTGTGGGTCAGGTGCAACAACAACTGGTGGTGTTATCATCAATTGTAGTACCAGCCACCACATCTGTCCAAACTCGAATTATTGCACCTACTCTGGTCCAAGATCAACCAGATGTTTCTCGAAATTTAATAACTACTATTGAGTCATTAATAGCTCAGTTGGAAGATATGGAGGAAAAACGTACTCAAATTCAACCAGAAAAGAGATCTTACCCTAAATGGGTTGATGCAATTCCTCCCCCATCAAATTTTTCAAGTAACACATTCCCAATATTTAATGGTTCGGGAGACCCAGAGAAACACTTAACACATTTTGTTTCTCATGGTGATCCTATGATGGGAACCCCTCAGCAATAGGAAGCAGTTAAGATTAGGTGTTTTGTACAGTCATTACACGGGCCTGCTTTTGTTTGGTATACTAGCTTGCAATCTTGGTCAATTACTGGGTGGGAGGATCTCCGCCAAAGATTCCTTCTTTAATTCAGTTCAGCGTTGCCAAAGTCAAAAGTTTTTGATCTTACAAATTGTAAGAAAAGGGAGAATGAAAGGGTTTTAGATTTCATTGCTCGCTGGAAGGGATTAACATATTCCTTAAGCTTAGCACTCCCTCAAGAAAAATTGTTGCCAATATGTGTGGAAAATTTGCGTGATGAATTACGCACACTGTTGATCCCTGTGAAATATACAGGAGGGTTTCGAGACCTTACTTCAATCACTTAGCAGATTGAAGACTCTCTTAAGAAGACTAAGGATAAAACTCGTGTAATTCCATTAGCTCCAAGAAAGAGAATGGGTAGAGCAGAGATTGCTACAGTTACGCTTAAACAAGCACCTATACTTGCTTCCACTTCAAAACCTTCATCTTTCTGAAGGGCTCCACCTCTTGAGCATCAAAAACAGAGGTCGTTTCATCAAGATGATCAATGATATCAAAGACAGAAACAATTTGAGCACTTGAAAATCAAAGTTTATTCTTCATGAAATGAACAAGTTCCTGGTTACTTCATTTCGGCTCTGGAAAATAATTTGGTTCAATTTCCAAGGCCCAAAAGGCCGAACAAGGAAGGAGATGAATATTGTCCCAACTATTTCCCATTTCATCAAATGTTAGGGAATCCCATTCATGAGTGTTTTTTCTTCAAAGACCTACTACAAAAAATGTTGGACTCAAGCCAAGTCAAATTAAAAGGTTTTTCAGCTCAGGTTGCATGTGTTAATGATACAGATCCATAGGAGGAAGGAGAGTGGTAGGAAGTAAAAAACAATGATGATTGGATGGTCAAAAAAATAATCAACCGAACTCATGCCATTTTGCGAACGCAATTGAAGAAACTAATTGTGTCTTCTGCTATGAATTCCATAGAAAAACCCTCTTCATCAGAGGGAAAAATCCTCAAGGAAATGGAATAATTCCAAGAAAGAGGAGAAGTCAGAAGAATATGAGATCATGTCAAATCCCAAGTTGTCTTTGACTCTAGAAGATTTTATGCCATATACTTCAAATCCACGAGCACCATCCTACCAAACGGCATAGCCCAAACTGGCTAATCAGGCAGAGTCTTCATCAGATGAAGAGTTGATCTTTGATTCTGTTACCATGATTCACTTAATAGATCCTTATTCCAGTCATAGTTTCGATCCTGATTAGCCTGAATTCACTTTATCAAACAGAGGGATTAGAGGGAGTTCCAGAGGTCTGGGATACAGAGGAAGACGTGGATATACCAGAAGCCACTATTCCAATTATACCCCTGCTAGAACTGTGTATGCAGCAGAAACTTGTGGAGGATCCCTTCAACGAGCTCAAAAAGAACAAGGATGTTCTTTAATGCATGGTAGATTCAGTCTTGGCACAATTATTCTGGATGATCGGTTGGAGGTTACACCTTCATCCTCTCAGCAAGTAAATAGACCTAGTCAGTCTAATCTTCCAAAGCCATGAGTATTTCCAACTCCTACTCCGATACAAGAAGCATCTACTTCCAAAGCATCAACTTCTAAGGAACCTGTAAAACTACATGTTCCTGTTGGGAAATTCAGACCTTTGGATCAAAAATATGATGTCTTGAAACATTTGGCCCAAGTACCAACCAAGTTATCAATTCTGGATGCTTTAAATATATCAAAGGATATTTGGGAGGCACTCATCGAGGATTTGTTAAGTCCTAAGGAATTCGAAACAGAAATTGTTGTGGATGAAGTCTACCATGTAGAGAATAATCCTGCAGAATTACATGCAGTGATATCTTTCACTGATGAAGATGAATATGATGTTATGCATGGACATATTAGTCCTTTGTATTTATCTGGAAAGGTCAATGATGTAGACATCTGAAGATCTTTCATTGATAATGGTTCATGAGCCAACTTTATCCCCATTCGTACACTTCATCGATTGGACCTCACCGAATCTGACTTATCTCTTTCTACTTTGATGTTGCATGGATATGATAAAAATGAACAAGAACCTCTGGGCGAGATCACACTCAGAACCCAGTTTAGAGATCTTGTATCCAATTTAGATTTCATGGTTCTTCAACATGACACAGCTTTCAACATTTTTTTGGAAGACCTTGGCTACATCAACATGCGACTATCCCTTCATCATACCATCAATGTCTCAAATATTGTTTTAATGGTCAAATTGGGACATTTTATGGTGATAAACCTATATTAAAAAACATGTGAATATCAATACATTGAGGTGGAATTCTATCACATGGAGGGTAAGGAGAAATCCACAACAAGGGAGGTTACCAAAGTTAGTTCTCCGTATGGTTTGGAAAAGATTCCAGTAAACCCATTCATACATGTGAGTACAGATTATGTGTTGCCTATCCGTCAAATTGATAGGATAGACCCAAATCCAAATACTCTTAAAGAAACTTCCATAATGTCAATTACGGTAATCAATCTAGACCGAATGGGAGAAATTGATGATTCACCAGGCAATGATGAAAGCTCAATTGGAGATGTCTTCATTTCATCCACTAAAATCCAGCAAGTCTATACTTTTCCAACTAGGCCAGAAGAAGTTATAGTAATGTCAGAGGAGAACGATGATGTTGATTCTCAATCCATCATCTCCTCTTTATTACCCAAGGAAGACCATTCATCATCAATAGGATCATAAATGGAAGCCTCTTCTTCAAGATGTTAAAATTTTAACATCTCTCTTGATCCTAGAAATTCTATTTCATCATCTAATATGCAAGTAGAAACAGAAGAAATAACACATGTTGAAGAAGAAGAGGAAGATCTTAGGGATGCTCCTCCAGCTTTTGAAGAGGGTATCTCTACCACTATGGATTAACTCAAAGGAATAAATCTGGGTAGAAAGAAGATCAATGCCCCACTTTAATTAGTGTGACCATGACTCTTGAAGAGCAAGAAATGTATATTTCATTTTTGAATCAAAATTGAGATATATTTTCTTGGAACTATACAGAAATTCTTGGGCTTGATCCTGATGTTGCTACTCATCGTTTGGGTTTTCTAGAAGAACATAGAGGATTTAAGCAAGACGAAATAAGAACACACCAAACTTATGCTTCCAAAATTGATGCTGAAGTGGATAAGCTTATCAAAGATAACTTCGTCAGAGAATTTCAATATGCTAAGTGGTTTGCTAATATTGTCCCATTGAAAAAGAATAATGGACAAATTAGAGTTTTAATTGATTTCAGACATCTTAATCGACATTGTCCCAAGGATGATTTACTAGTTTCGATCACAGAGCTCTTAATTGATGAAACAGCTGGCTATGAAGCACTTTCCTTCATGGATGGATATTCCAGGTATAATCAAATCTAAATGGATTCAGAAGATGAAGAATCTACAGCCTTCAGAGCCCCTCGGGGTGTGTTTTTCTATCGGGTAATGCCTTTTTTCCTAAAGAATGCAGGCACAACATATCAACGTGCCATGCACCGTATATTCAAAACCTTTTTAGGGAGGTTTGTTGAATGTTATGTGGAATATTTGGTGGTTAAATACAGACGACATTCTAATCACTTGTATGATTTGGAAATCATATTCCACAAACTTTGACAACACAATTTGAAGATCAACCCCTTAAAATGTGCTTTTGGGGTAACCTCGGGAAAATTTCTCGGCTTTGTTGTACGCCATCGTGGTATCGATGTCGATCCTGAGAAGAAAAAGTCAATACATGGAATGCCACCTCCTCTAAATTTGAATGAATTGAGAGGAATTCAAGGAAACTTGGCCTATATTCGGTGTTTCATCGCCAATTTAGCAGGAAAATGTTTACCCTTCAACAAATTGATGAAGAAGGGAGTCACTTAACAGTGGACTAAAGAATGTCAAGAAGAATTCAATATTCTCAAGAAATATCTCTTGATTCCACCAGTATTAATGCCACCTATTAAAGGAAGGAAACTTATAATTAATGTGATAGCTTTAGAGTGATCATTTGGTGCCTTCCTTATCCAGAAGAATGATTTTGGGAATGAAAACATCCTTTATTATCTCAGTCGGACTATGCTTGAAGTAGAGACTCGATATTCAAGTATTGAAAAGTGTTTCCTAGCATTAATCTTTGCAGTTCAGAAATTGAGACTCTGCCTGCAACATCACGATATCCTATTGGTATCTCGTAATAACCCGCTCAAATTCATGCTTAGTCATCCAATGCTTACAGGACATCTGGCAAGGTGGGAAGTTATTTTGCAGCAATTTGATATCCAGTATGTGTCTCAAAAGGCAATAAAGGGCCAAGATCTGGCTGATTTCCAAGATGAACACCCTTCAATAGAAGATACATCTTTAGATATTGAACTTCCTGATGAGGAAGTCGTTTCTATTCAACATAATATTCAAACATGGGAAATGTACTTTGATGGTGCTTCCAGAAGTCCAATAGGGAGAAAATGGAAGATCCTAAATTCAACAATGTTGGGTTAGGAATTGTACTCATTTCTCCAAAAAAGGCAGTACTAACTTATTACTTCTTATTGTGGGAAGGCGGTACAAATAATGAAGTAGAATACCAAGCTCTCATCACAGGATTGGAGTTGGCACTTCAGGCACAAGTGAATCACTTATAGGTGAAAGGTGATTCAGACCTGGTAATCAAACAAGTTAATGGGGATTATGCCATCAGAAAATAAGAGTTAATCCCTTTTTATGATTACGCCAGAGATTTAATGGAGGAATTTACTTTGGAACCGACATTTTCTTATGTCTCATGATCACAAAATGTCCAAGCTGATGCACTGGCTAATATAGCCATAACATTAGCAGATCCAAATCAGGATGAGACAATCATCAGTATTTCCCACTGTCGTACAATTTCACCTTATGTTCAAATCAGAACAGAGGAAATTAATGAAATTAGTCCCATTCCTGAACCATACGGTCATACTACAGGATGGATGACACCTATCAGGGAATACCTTTGAAGTGTAACACTTCTACCTAATAGATCCGGGAAAGAACAAGTCCAGCGATGTGTGGTCAATTTTACTCATTATGATAGCCCAGATCACCTTGATAAAATTCTCTACAAAAGAAGTTTTTATGGACTTCTCTTCAGATGCATTGATGGTGAAGAGAAAATGGCTATCATGAAAGAAGTACATGCAGGAGTCTGTGGTGCCCACCAGTCTGGACATAGACTATCTGATCAAATTCTATGGCTTGGATAATTTTGGCCTTCAATGATACAATATTGTGTTGATTTCATGAAGAAGTGTCATTCTTTCCAAGTATGTTCCAAATTCATTCATCAACCCCCAGAGTTTCTTCATACAGATAAATACTCGTGGCCATTTTCCACATGAGGAATGGATGTGGTGGGACCGTACCCTTCATCTACAACTTATCAGTTTAAGTATATTCTTACTGCTACTGACTTCTTTTCCAAATGGGAAGAGGCAATACCTCTCAAAAAAGTTAGTTCTAAATGCATTGTAGGATTCATCAAGTCTAACATCATTTCTAGATTTGGTGTCCCTCATACCATATTGTCGGACAATGGCACAAACTTTTGTTCATCCGAGGTAAAGAAGTTGTATCAAGAATACAACATCAAATCAAATCATTAATCTTGGTATCATGCAGTGGGAAACGGCCAAATAGAAGCCTTCAACAAGACTCTTTCAAACATACTGCAAAATATGGTGGATAAAGATAAAAAATCATGGCCTGATAAACTCTTTCATGCTTTATGGGCTTATCGGGCCACCAACCGTACTGCAACGTGATCAACTCCATATTCATTTGTATATGGAACAGAAGCAGTCTTGCCTATTGAGGTTCAATTACCCTCACTCAGAGTATCCATTTGTGATCAATCATCTACAGATGAACAATTTCAAAAGTTATTGGATGAATTGGATTCATTAGATGCAAAAATGTTGTGCCCCTTGCACCATTTTTAAGTCTATCATAGTTGAATAGCACGATCTTTCAACCAAAAAGATCATCTTTGTTTATTCATTCAGGGAGAACTGGTATTGGTTCTCAGAACTCCAATGATACCAGGAATGAAACCTCCCAAGCTTGAGCCAATGTGGGAAGGACCTTACTCAATACATATGGTCTACTCCAATGGAGCTTATTCTTTAATCTCAATGGATGGAGAACTCATCACTACTCCAACCAATGCCATATTTCTAAAGAAGTATTTTTTATAACACAAATACATCATTACAGTCTATGGATATGACCTTAAACTATCTGCGCCATCGTCCAACATGACGTTAAAATGTGCCATCATCTAACATGATGTTAAACTGTGTTTTCCTTACTGCAAGACATTAAACTGCACAGTCCCTTATATGTCCAACATGACGTTAAACTGTGAGGTCCTAGCTACATGATGCTAAACTGTACAGAAGTCCCTTACATCCAGCAAGACGTTAAAATGCATAACCATCGTCCAACATGACGTTGAACTATGAAAAAGTCCCTAATACGTCCAACATGACATTAAACTATCTCCCCATTGTCCTCACTACAAAACATTAAACTGCATAGTCATACGTCATAGCCACATGATGCCAAACTGTACATCTCTCCATCATCCAACATGACATTAAACTGTATTGTCCATTTTCTTCCAACATGATGACAAAATATGTTGTCCTTACTGCATGACATTAAACTGCACAGTCCCCAATGTCCTTACTGCAAGACTTTAAACTATATAATCTTCTCTTTCGTCCTAGCTATATGACATTAAACTATACAGCCCCATCTAAGTCCTTACTGGACGACATTAAACTACATAGTCCCTTCTTTGTCCAGCATGCCATTAAACTGTGCATCGTTAGGGTTGTTTCAACATCTTGTTTCTCACACTTAGTATGACTCACATGAGCTTAGATTAAACTTCAACCATAACACCTTCTATGGGCCTCTAACCATGCGTAAGTCCCAACACTTTATTTTTAGATAATTGTCCTCAAAAACAACTTGATCACCAATTCATTCTTTAATTGAACTATGCGGACTTTGATCATTGCCTTCTGGGCTGGGTACGTAGGCAACCTCCCGAGGTTCAAGACCAAAACCAATCTCTTCACATCGGTTAACCTCCATCTCATACGATTTTTATTCGTGAAGCCACCCCCAGAATCAATATCTTGACATTGGTTCACCTTTGCCCTTTCTATATGACGTTAAAATGTAAAACACTTTTATCCTGTATGACAATAAACTACAACATTCTTTGACACCCTCTCCTGAGAAGGAATCATTATTTACATTGATCTCCAATCATGTTATATTATAAAGACTACGTGCATACATGGCAATGTCTAAACCTTTTATCTTGGGTTAAACCATCATTGCACTAAAGTCCCCTTTCACCCTTCATATGTATGAACCAAATCTGTACATAGGGTATTTCAAGAACTACGTGCGGCTTGATTCCCATCCTTATGGGATATGTAGAAATGTTTGAGCATCCCTCGAATCCAGCCCCAAGTCTTTGGGCCTAACCCCAAATTTCACTTTCAGTACCTTGGCTGAAATGTCCCCCTATGAAAACATGAGTATAACGACCCATACTTTACATACATTTTTAATACTTCAAAATTGAAGCACACTTATTACAACATATATCAAAACCACAAAGGACCGTATAGGTATAGTGTCTTTAGAAACTGGGAAACATAAACAACTGGTTCATAAATCTTCTACAGTGTCTCCCATTTATTTCATCATATCTAGGATCCCTTTTAGCATATTCTACTTAATATCCATCTTCCTGACCTGGGGAAAAGAAAACATACAAAAAAGGGTGATCTCAAATGCTCAGCAAGGGCAAATAAAGGAAATAAAAATCATATCATAACTTCTTGAAAATCATAACCTGCAAAAGAGATCATAATATCTTAACATGGAATAAATCATAAAAGTGAAAATGAGATCCCCATAATCATAACATAAAACTTGAAACTTTGTGTCATGCACACATAATCATGGAAAAACATTTCTTGTCAGTCATGACTCATTTCCAAGACTATCTTAGCGGACAAAGTCCATTTCTGAACCGAGTTCACTCCTCGTTTCAGTCCTGTATCACTGAACTGAAATAACCTTCTGTTCCAGCCATGTCTATATCATGAGATATAAATCTTTACCCAATGCATTGGAGGGAGATATAGGTCCCACCCATCATATAATGAATCCTTTCTTATGTGTGCCACAAAATCATAAATCATACATCATTGCATAACCCATGAAATAAAAATGGGAATCTTAAACATCGTGACATCATAAAACATTTCATATAAGATAAAGGAATTCATAAAAATAATTCCATCACAACATAATCAAATCAATTTAATAATAGGGATAAAAATAGAACCCTTTATTATCTTATATGGAAAATAATTTTGATAAAACACTTTAACTCCATTCTTGAGGAAAATATCCTTTCTTCTTCAAAAACACTTTTCCTTTCTTAACATGTCATAAAATTATAAACTAAAAGAAGTTGATTAAAAATAAACTTGAAAACTTGTAAAGGAAGCTTCTTGGAATTAATGTTTTAAAAATCCATTCATGCCGTATAAGTTAAAAAAACATTCTTCTCGTACTTTTGTCGGAAAAGTCAAAAAGTACCTCGTACGAAAAACGACAAAAGATTCCTTTCATATCCTTTACTAAAAACTCACCAAAGGGTAAAATTGGATTTAAACAATTTTATTTGGATGGAAATAATATTACATATTGAGGAAACATGGATGTGGATGATAAAATACACCCCAGTAAATGCCAAAGTATAAACAATCTCAGATAAAAATGAGATTGTGGTATTTCCCTTACCTTAGGTCCGATTTGCTTTGTACATGTCTGAAGATCCTTTATAATGGTTTAAATAATGTTATTGACTTATTACAGAATCATACATATTGATATGATATCATATATGGTCATATTCTTAGCTTCTTATTAGTAATATTTCATTGTTACTTGTTACTCGGGTCTTTATTGCCTTTTGTTCTTATGCGTGTTTTGCCGAATAAATTCTTATTCTTATTTTAAGGTTATAGATACCTTACATCCAGAATGGTATTAGTGTAACATATATCATATTTATTCATTCAATTCATTTATATAATTACTATGTAATGATGATCATGTAGAACGAGTCATATCACATCGTGGAGACGGTATTCCGTACGTACGCACGAGCGATGATATTGTTCCCATGATCATTGAATTGTATATAAGTGTATTTATACTATTTCAGTATCAATATAACTTTATAATAATCATATATAGTTAATCATTACACCATTATACCCATCCTTGTAAGGTGATGGTGGAAAATAGATTACACCACGGCGTGGAGACGGTATTCCGTACGTACGCACGCGCGGTGATTTCATTTTTCCGTAGGATGGATAGAAGGTGAATTAGGGTTGTTTCATATTTATAATAACATATCAGTATGTAAGTAATACTGATGTTATTACTTTATCATGAAACAACTAAAGAATAAGAAGTTGAAAAAGAAAGAAATTGAAAAGATCGGTAATGGATACTACCTCTTCTTTGAAACGCCTCTTTGAATCCTCCACTTAGGGAACTAAGATTGGTCTTTGAAGAAGACAAGGACCTCTAGGATTATTCTAGGGAAGTGGAGAAGGGATTGTTTCAGGGGTTTTCCGAGCTTGAGTGCTCAAATTGGTGTGAGGAGGAGGGGGAGGAGGTGCCCTTTTATAAGGGAGGAGAGGGGCACCTTAGGAATATCTCAAAATATTATTTTATATTAAAGTCATATTCGGTTGATAATGGTTCCAAAGGGTCTTATTTTTAAGGTAAAGTGGGGATGGGTCGAAATCCTATCAACCAATTGGATTTAGACAAGTTTAGGTTATTATTTTAACCTTATCAATTAGATTTAACTCTAAGTTAAATAATTTAACTTTTACCGTGACTTTTTGTTTTCTTACACTATATAGTTAATACACTTACTATAACATGCCAAAAGAACCCCAAGTTGTTTATTATTAATATATATATCCTTATATAAGTCATTTGGCCAAATCATATATTTTTAGGAATAAAATAACAATTAATAATATAATATTTGATTTAAAAACTATTTTCTGTCAATTTTGACACTATTTGATATATGATTTTTGTGAAAGTCATAACAGAATTATATGTTCAAACCAAGTTGATTAAATCAACACTAATATATCATAGTAACCTATAAAATTAGTGTAATTCATAAAAAGTCTCAAATTAAATTTATTTGAGCATTTCTAACATCAATTATGTTAACATTTCCTTAAAAGGGTAATTACTGCATCATCGTTGAGTCATAAATAAATTAATTTATTTAAAGTGAAAAAATTATAAATAAAATATCATTATGTAGGAAATATTTTTATATTTCTAATTAATATTTATAGTCTAATTTATCTTATGTATAACCCCATATTAAAAATGGTTTAGTTATTAAACTTTGATTTTAACTATTTTAACTATTCATTAAATAAAATAATATTAAATGTCATAATCTAATCCAAGTGGACCTAAATGGTCATATTATATTAATAAGGTTGTTTTGGTCGAATTACACTTATCCAATAGAATTAGGACATGTGTTAGGGTAATAGTAATATCAAATTCACCCTTAGTTACCCTATTTACTATTAACTGCGATAAAAAAGTAAAAAGTTATTATTCACCAAAAAATTATTTTTATCTCATTGAACCACATTTTACTTACTGATAAAAACCGTGTCTGTCGGATTTTCAAAATTCCATTCACAGAAGCGGTAAAATTACATTTTATGCAAAATTCAGTTTTTAACCTACCACTTAGTGGTTTCACTATTCACCAAAAATTGAAATTTTTCAGAAAAATACCAAAATTTCACCCTAGGCTAATTTCGGTTTTTCGAATCCAAAAATGAAGTCCATTTTGAAAAATAAAATTTATAAAATTTCAAAAAGTGGTTATTACTATTCATAACGGCTAGTTTTAATAATATTTTAATAGCATATCGTTGTTTAGTGAAACTCGGTATTGCGTACAACGCAAGCTATCGAGGAAGGTCGCGATTGCGTGTAAAGTAATCCAAGCTAGTGTGTAGTGAAAGATTCCTTTGATGATATATATATAACATAAAAAAAAAATATTACTCATAAAAATCTCAGGTGTTACATTCTACCCCCCTTAAAAAGAATTTCGCCCTCGAAATTCGTCACTTTGTAACAAACAGATGAGGATACTTATCCCTCATCATATCCTCAAGCTCCCATGTAGCTTCGTCAAGTTGGTGGTTCCTCCATAAAACTTTTACCAATCGAGTGGTCTTGTTTCGTAGGACTTTTTCGCTACGATCCAGAATCTCTATCGGTTGTTCTTCATAAGAAAGATCTTTTTTCAGCGGTACAACTTCTGAGCTGAGTACATGTGAAGGATCAGGTATGTACTTTCTTAGGAGAGATACATGGAACACATCGTGAACTTGAGAGAGATTCGGTGGAAGCGCCAATTGGTAAGCTACCTTTCCAAAATGATCCAGTATTTCGAAAGGACCGATATATCTAGGGCTCAACTTCCCCTTCTTTCCAAATCTCATAACTCTCTTCCAGGGAGATATTCATAAGAACACTTTATCACCCACTTCAAACTCTAGGTCTTTTCTTCAGTTGTCGGTATAAATTTTCTGTCAACTCTGAGCTGCTCTTATGTGTTTTTGAATAGATCTGACCTTTTCTGCCATTTCATCAACGAGATCAGGTCCTAATAGCTTTCTTTCCCCAACTTCATCCCAGCAAGTTGGAGTCCTACATTTCTTTCCATAGAGAGCTTCATAAGGAGCCATCTGAATACTAGATTGAAAGCAATTATTATAAGAAAATTCCACCAAAGGTAGGTGTTGATCCCAACCTCCTTTGAAATCCATAGAGCAAGCTCTCAACATATCTTCTAGGGTTTGAATTGTTCTCTCAGACTGACCGTCTGTCTGAGGATGATAAGCAGTGCTGAAACTCAACTATGTATCCAGAGTATGCTGAAGACTTCGCCAGAACTTTGATGTAAATCTCGGATCCCGATCAGATATAATAGAAAGTGGTACTCCATGCAATCTTACCACTTCCTTTACATATATTCTGGCAAGCTGATCTAGATAGAAATCCTCTATAATAGCAATGAAGTGTGCAGACTTTGTAAGACGATCAAATATGACCCAGATAGCATTATTGCCTTTGGATGTTTTAGGAAGTCCTGGGACAAAGTCCATAGTGATGTTTTCCCATTTCCATTCGGGTATGGGTAATGGTTGTAACATCCCCTTAGACTTCTGTCTCTCAGCTTTAAATTGTTGACAAACCAAGCATCGAGAGACATATTCAGCAACATCTCTTTTTATGCTATCCCACCAGAAATACTCTTTCAGGTCCCTATACATCTTCGTGCTTCCAGGATGAATAGAGAATGATGAACAATGAGCCTCATCCAGCAGCTCCTTCCTTAACTCGGGGATGGGAGGAACACAAACCCGATTCCTGAACTTTATTATCCCATCACAATCAAGGTTGAACTCAGGAACATTTCTCACCTTCTTTTGTAACTCGACATCTTCTTTCTGTGCCTCTTTAATCTTCACATGTATAGATGGTTGAACATTCATTTGAGAAAGATAAGATTTTTCTCCTTCCATTATAATTCCTAGATCCATCCTTTGTAAATCCATAAATATTGGATCTTTTGTGATCCTCATCATGGATAAACTGGCATGGTCTTGTCAACTTAATGCATCTTCCACCTTGTTTGCTTTCCCAGGGTGGTAATGGATTGAGCAGTCATAATCCTTAATCAGCTCCAACCATCTTCTTTGACGCATATTCTGCTCCTTTTGTGTGAAAATATACTTTAAACTTTTATGATCAGTATAAATATCACAACTTTCACCATAAAGGTAATGCCTCCAAATCTTTAATGCAAAGATTACC
Source organism: Viscum album (assembly GCA_963277665.1). Lineage (NCBI taxonomy): Eukaryota > Viridiplantae > Streptophyta > Magnoliopsida > Santalales > Viscaceae > Viscum > Viscum album. The sequence continues at coordinate 684,664,189 of OY728142.1, read as the reverse complement.
GCAGCTAACTCCAAATCATGTGTTGGGTAATTTTTCTCATGGATTTTCAACTGTCATGAGGCATAAGCTATCACCATATCATTTTCAATAAGAACACACCCCAATCCCTTCTTGGATGCATCACTGTAGATCACAAACCTTTCTCCACTACAAGGCAGTGTGAGCACAGGTGCACTGGATAACCTTCTTTTCAACTCCTTGAAATTCTCTTCACATTCCTCTATCCAAAAAAACTTAACTCCTTTCCGAGTCAACTTGGTGAGTGGGTTAGATAATCGTGAAAAATCTTTTACAAAACGTCGATAATATCCAGCCAAACCTAGAAAACTTCGGATCTCAGTTACTGTTGTTGGTCTCGACCATCTTTTGATAACCTCTGTTTTTGCTGGATCCACAGATATCCCCTCTTTTGAGATTATGTGACCCAAAAATGCAACTTTTTTAAGCCAAAATTCACACTTGGTAAATTTGGCATAAAGCTTCTCCTTTCTCAGGGTCTTCAATAGAATTATCAAGTGATCTTTATGCTCTTCCTTTCTCTTTGAATAGACAAGAATATCGTCTATAAAGACTACCAAAAATTGATCAAGATAGTCTCTAAAGACTCTATTCATTAGATCCATGAAGATAGCAGGGGCATTAGTAAGACCAAATGGCATCACTATAAATTCATAGTGTCCATACCTTGAACGAAAAGTCATCTTTGGTATATCCTCCCTTTTGACCCTTAATTGATGATACCCTGAACGAAGATCAATCTTGGAAAAGTATTGAGCTCCGCGTAGTTGGTCAAATAAGTCATCAATGTGTGGGAGAGGATATTTGTTCTGGATAGTGATCTTGTTAAGTTCTCGATAATCAATGCAGAGTCTCATTGATCTATCTTTCTTCTTAACAAATAGAACAGGTACTCCCCAAGGTGACGCACTAGGGCGTATGAATCCCTTATCAAGATTCTCTTGGAGTTGCTTATTCAATTCCTGCAACTCAATTGGGGCCATTCTATAAGGTGTCTTTGAAATAGGCAAAGCACCCGGTACGAGTTCTATTGAAAACTAAACTTCACGATTTGGTGGAAGACCCGGTAATTCCTCCGGAAAGACATCATCAATCTTTCGTACGATGGGCATATTCTTAATCTCGAGTTTCTCACCAACCATTTGAGATAAATAACCTTCATTTAGTGGAATCAATACCCATAAAATGGAAGAAATTTCCACTGGAAGGTTATGTTCATCCTTGCATTGATAGACGATCATAGATTGATCTGGAATATGAAATGTGACTTCCCTTCTTTGGAAATTGATATGAGCTCTGTATAAAGAAAGCCAATCCATGCCAAGAATCACATCGAATTCCACTAAAGGAAGGATCACAAGATTTGCAGGAAGCACTTTCCCACAAACGTCAATTGGAGAAGAATTATAAACTTTTGATGCGATTGGTATGCCATTAGGTGTTGTCACAGCTAACTCAACATCTAATTGTTGAGGTAATATGGTGATACCCTTAGAAAATTCTTCAGAAATAAAAGAGTGGGTGGATCCAGAATCAAATAAAACATTTGCTACTTTAGAGTGGATGGTAAGTGTACCTTTCACCACTTCGTTATCGTACTCCACATCGCTGATAGAAATTGCATGTGGCTTTCCTTTGTCTTTAGCCTTAAGAGTTTGTTGACGTCGACCATCATCATCAACCCTTGGATTTGGGCATTGATTGGCATAATGCCCCATTTCCTTGCACTTGAAACATTGAAGTGTAGTAGGTTCATTCTGTGTATCCCTTCCTTTGTTTTCATCATTAGACATCTTCTTCCCATTATCGCGGCATTCAAATGCCCGATGACCTTCCTTTCCACATTTGAAACATTTACATGTCCCTTTAAGACAACTCCCTCCATGTTTCTTTCCACACATTGAGCATAAGGGAAAGCTCATCTTCTTTTCAGTGTGCTCTTTAGATTTTCCTTTGAATTCCATTTTCCTCTTCTTATCAAACCCATATGACTGATGGGTTACTCCAATCTCTATCTCGACTTTGAGAGCACATCGAATGATTTCCTCGTAGCTATTGAAGTCCCTTATGGCTAACGCCCTTCGAAGACTTGGTTTTAATACACTAAAGAATCGATCGATCTTACTCTCAGGTTGGATAATAATACCAGAAGCGTACCTTGCAAGTCTTGTAAAATTTTCTTCATAGGTACCAACAGATTCATCATCCCTTTGCTTCAGTTCAAGAAACTCTTTCTCCATCTTTGTTCGGAGAATACGAGGGAAGTACTTATTGAAAAATAAGTTCTTGAACTTGTCCCATTCCATGGAATCAATTTCATCCCTTTTCCTCGTATTCTTAATAAGATTCCACCATTGATCAGCATCTCCTTCCAAACGATTCACTGCTAGGATGACTTTATCATGTTCAGAACATTGAAGAACTGAAAATATCTTTTCAGTAGTACTAATCCATTGTTCAGCAACTAATGGATCAGTAGACCCGCTGAAAGAAGGTGGACACTGCCTCATGAAGGATTCAACAGAATGTTGCTCCTTCCTTTGCTCTTTTGGAAGTCCTGCATGATTCATAGCTTGAGAAAGTTGTGTGAGCATGGCTACAAGATTCTCCATTCCATCTCCCATATCATTTGGTTGCTCAGGAGGACAATCATTGCATTGCCCACTGCATTCCGCATTAACATGGTTCCTTCGGGTTCCAGCCATTGACTAAAACCAAGAAGAATAGTGTGATCAACACTAATTATAATAGGAAAACCATATAATTCAAGAAATTTTCATGCTTAAGGTCTTATCCTAGGTTATTCATGCCCATTTCTAAAACACTAAGATTGTGTTCTATGCTTAGACTTATCCTTAGGGTTCTTACTAAGGCTTTCACATCCTAGTTTCCAAAGGTTGACTATACCTTTCCTCTGATACCAACTATAACGACCCATACTTTACATACATTGTTAATACTTCAAAATTGAAGAACACTTATTACAATATATAACAAAACCACAAAGGACCGTATAGGTATAGTGTCTTTAGAAACTGGGAAACATAAACAACTGGTTCAAAAATCTTCTACAGTGTCTCCCATTTATTTTATCATATCTAGGGTCCCTTTTAGCATATTCTACTTAATATCCATTTTCCTGACCTGGGGAAAAGAAAACATACAAAAAAGGGTGAGCTCAAATGCTCAGCAAGGGCAAATAAAGGAAACAAAAATCATATCATATCTTCTTGAAAATCATAACCTGCAAAAGAGATCATAATATCTTAACATGGAATAAATCATAGAAGTGAAAATGAGATCCCCATAATCATAACATAAAACTTGAATCTTTGTGGCATTCACACATAATCATGGAAAATCATTTCTTGTTAGTCATGACTCATTGCCAAGACTATCTTAGCGGACAAAGTCCATTTCTGAACCGAGTTCACTCCTCGTTTCAGTCCTGTATCACTGAACCGAAATAACCTTCCATTCCAGCCATGTCTATCTCATGAGATATAAATCTTTACCCAATGCATTGGAGGGAGATATAGGTCCCACCCATCTTATAATGAATCCTTTCTTATATGTGCCACAAAATCATAAATCATAAATCATTGCATAACCCATGAAATAAAAATGGGAATCTTAAACATCGTGACATCATAAACATTTCATATAAGATAAAGGAATTCATAAAAATAATTCCATCACAACATAATCTAATCAATTTAATAATAGGGATAAAAACAGAACCCTTTATTATCTTAGATGGAAAATAATTTTGATAAAACACTTGAACTCCATTCTTGAGGAAAATATCCATTCTTCTTCAAAAACACTTTTCCTTTCATAACATATCATAAAATTATAAACTAAAAGAAGTTGATTAAAAATAAACTTGAAAAATTGTAAAGGAAGCTTCTTGGAATTAATGTTTTAAAAATCCATTCATGCCGTATAAGTTAAAAAAAACATTCTTCTCGTACTTTTGTCGGAAAAGTCAAAAAGTACCTCGTATAAAAAACGACAAAAGATTCCTTTCATATCCTTTACTAAAAACTCACCGAAGGGTAAAATTGGATTTAAACAATTGTAGGTGGACGGAAATAATATTACATATTGAGGAAATATGGATGTGGATGATAAATTACACCCCAGTAAATGCCAAAGTATAAACAATCTCGGATAAAAATGAGATTGTGATATTTCCCTTACCTTAGGTTCGATTTGCTTTGTACGTGTCTGAAGCTCCTATATAATGGTTTAAATAATGTTATTGACTTATTCCAGAATCATACATATTGATATGTTATCATATATGGTCATATTCTTAGCTTCTTATTAATAATATTTCATTGTTACTTGTTACTCGGGTCTTTATTGCCTTTTGTTCTTATGCGTGTTTTGCCGAATAAATTCTTATTATTATTTTAAGGTTATAGATACCTTATATCCAGAATGGTATTAGTATAAAATATATCATATTTATTCATTCAATTCATTTATATAATTACTATGTAATGATGATCATGTAGAACGAGTCGCATCACATCGTGGAGACAGTATTCCGTACGTATGCACGAGCGATGCTATTATTCCCATGATCGTTGAATTGTATTTAAGTGTATTTATACTATTTCAGTATCAATATCACTTTATAATAATCATATATAGTTACTCATTACACCATTATACCCATCCTTGTAAGGTGATGGTGGAAAATAGATTACACTACGGCGTGGAGACGGTATTCCGTACGTACGCACGCACGGTGATTTCATTTTTCTGTAGGATGGATAGATGGTGAATTAGGGTTGTTTCATATTTATAATAACATATCAGTATGTAATTAATATTGATGTTATTACTTTATCATGAAACAACTAAAGAAGAAGAAGTTTAAGAAGAAAGAAATTGAAATGATCGGTAATGGATATTACCTCTTCTTTGAAACGCCTCTTTGAATCCTCCACTTAGGGAACTAAGATTGGTCTTTGAAGAAGACCATGACCTATAGGATTATTCTAGGGAAGTGGAGAATGGATTTTGGCAGGGTTTGGCCGAGATTGAGTGCTCAAATTGGTGTGAGGAGGAGGGGGAGGAGGTGCCCTTTTATAAGGGAGGAGAGGGGCACCTTAGGAATATCTCAAAATATTATTTTATATTAAAGTCAAAATCGGTTTATAATGGTTCCAAAGGGTCTTATTTCGAAGGTAAAGTGGGGATGGGTCTAAATCCTATAAACAAATAGGATTTATACAAGTTTAGGTTATTATTTTAACCTTATCAATTAGATTTAACTCTAAGTTAAATAATTTAACTTTTACCGTGACTTTTTGTTTTCTTACACTATATAGTTAATACACTTACTATAACATGCCAAACGAACCCCAAGTTGTTTATTATTAATATATATATCCTTATCTAAGTCATTTGGCCGAATCATAGATTTATAGGAATAAAATAACAATTAATAATATAATATTTGATTTAAAAACTATTTTGTGTCAATTTTGACACTATTTGATATATGATTTTTGTGAAAGTCATAACAGAATTATATGTTCGAACCAAGTTGATTAAATCAACACTAATATATCATAGTAACCTATAAAATTAGTGTAATTCATAAAAAGTCTCAAATTACATTTATTTGAGCATTTATAACATCAATTATGTTAACATTTCCTTAAAAGGGTAATTACTGCATCATCGTTGAGTCATAAATAAATTAATTTATTTAAAGTCTAAAAATTATAAATAAAATATCATTATGTAGGAAATCTTTTTAGATTTCTAATGAATATTTATAGTCTAATTTATCTTATTTATAACCCCATATTAAAAATGTTTTAGTTATTAAACTTTGATTTTAACTATTTTAACTATTCATTAAATAAAATAATATTAAATGTCATAATCTAATCCAAGTGGACCTCAATGGTCATATTATATTCATAAGGTTGTTTTTGGTCGAATTACACTTATCCAATAGAATTAGGACATGTGTTAGGGTAATAGTAATATCATATTCACCCGTAGTTACCCTATTTACTATTAACCGCGGTAAAAAAGTAAAAAGTTACTATTCACCAAAAAATTATTTTTATCTCATTGAACCACATTTTACTTACTGATATAAACCGTGTCTGTCTTATTTTCGAAATTCCATTCACAGAAGCGGTAAAATTAAATTTTATGCAAAATTCAGTTTTTAACCTACCACTTAGTCGTTTCACTATTCACCAAAAATTGAAAGTTTTCAAAAAAATACCAAAATTTCACCCTAGGCTAATTTCGGTATTCTGAATCTAAAAATGAAGTCCATTTTGAAAAATAAAATTTATAAAATTTCAAAATGTGGTTATTACTATTCATAACGGCTAGTTTTAATAATATTTTAATAGCATATCATTGTTTAGTGAAACTCAGTATTACGTACAACGCAAGCTATCGAGGAAGGTCGCGATTGCGTGTAAAGTAAGCCAAGTTAGTGTGTAGTGAAAGATTCCTTTGATGATATATATATAACATAAAAGCAAAATATTACTCATTAAAATCTCGGGTGTTACAATAAGTTTGGTATGAAAACCCTGGTTTTCATTCACATCAGGTTTATAAAACACACACGGTGTATTCATTATTATGGTCTAAGCTCTATGACCCTAAACTAAGATCTTATATACTCTCGTCCCACATGATGTTAAACTTTATTTCAAGAACTACATTTGACTTTATTCTCAATCTAATGAGATATGTAGTGAATTCCAACATCTCAATTCAGGACCCAACCAAAACATGATTATGGTTAGAATTGGTCTAGGTATCTCCTTCATGCATTAGAAAATACTCATTTTCATGTGTCATAATCATAACCTTAAATACTTCCAGATCTCCATAACCCTTTTCTTGACTTCTGGTTACAAAATGTTTGATACTCGGGAATTCATTTATTTGACTATGTAGCACGTGCCCTTAGGCGGCCTTGCATAAGTAGTCTACATAACGGACCTGTCATCCAAAAGATGCTACTATTTGACTATATAGCCAATGCTCTTAGGTGTCCCTATATAATTCAACCCCCTAATGGGTTTTTCAGATAATGGTAACTTCATTGTTGGGATGAAAACCCCTTTTTTCCTTAGTTGTCTTAACGACAATATGTAGGGATCCGCAAAAATAGCCATCCTTAAAATATTTGTCCCATACTCTTTTTCATGATTTGAAAGAATTAAAGTTTATGGTTTATATTTCATTTCCCTATGTTTGGGTCTGGCCTTCGTAGGAGTGACATTTATCTAGTTCTTAGACAATATTGATTGGAAATATCTTATCCATATTTAAGTACCTATCTCCATACAGGAAACTCTATTCTTTGGAAAATTTTAATCTCCATAAACATCCATTGGATTTTTAGTAGTAGAAAAGTAAATTTCTGAGAGTTCTTTTTCCTGACTATACAGCACGTACCCTTAGGCGGCCTTGCATAAGTAGTCTACATAACAGACCTGTCAGCCAAAAGATGCTATTATTTGACTATGCAGTAATTTCCCTTAACTGACCCTGAATAATTCAACCTCCTAACGGGTTTGTTAAATAGTGGTAACTTCATTCCTGGGAAATAATTCATCTAATACCTTTTATCCCTATTTCGTATCATTCCTCAGATTCAAAAATTCTTAAGTCATAGTTTACATATTTTCTTTCATACTTGAATATGGTAATATGTTTTCAGATAAATTATCAAGGAATTGAGTTAATTTTAATCCATTCGGTCAAAGATATTTCAACCTTAAACATTATCCTTTTTTATATCTGACGTGCATGACTTTAAACTACCCACAAAAGATATGGGAACTCTGAAAAACGTCAAGTCACAACTCACTAAACATACATTTCATATGATTTAGGTAATATTGTGCAATTAAAAAGATTCAAGGTTTGTAGGGTTGTTTTTTATAATCCTAATAAAAATCAAACTCTGCTTACTAGGCTAATTGGCTTAGGTAAAAATTTAAAGAAGGCGGAAAAAGAAAATGCAGGCACAAATGATTGAAGATGAAATTATTCTTCATTGATGCACAAGAGTTAGAAGGACATACACAGACTCGAGTCTCTTCTCTTTTTTTGAGAATTACAAAAGGATGTCATCATAACTCTTCACTTGATTCACTGCATCATGAGCTTCATCAGTAGCCCCTTGAAGCTCATGCACTCGACAAGCTTCACTCTTTTCAGCTTGATGGAGTGATTTCTTGGATTCTGCAATGGATTTCATACCATTCATTTGAACTCCTTCCATTGAATTATTAAGCTGATCAAGTTCCCTAGTAACAGAATTTTACTATTGCTGAAGGTGCATCTCCTGGATGACTTTCTCTTTGATCTTATGCTTCAGCTCCTTTAACTTGGAAGCATGATCAGCCTCATCTTGGGAAACCGCAGCCTCAAATTCACTGACATTGGTCAATAGCCTCACCCTGGTCAAATCTTGATGGTACTTTTCCTCCTGCTCCCTTCTTAAGATGACTTGTTTCACCGCAGCATGGATCTCATGATATCCAAAACCGCCAAGTCCCAACATGACCAACAGGTATAACAATGGGAGGATCTTCAATGACAGCTCTTTAAGAGGAACTTCAGATATGATCTTCCATATGTTCTTCCATGCCTTGCATCATGAAAATTGGAGCTCCTTTTTTACCTCTGGGTCTGACTCAACATCACTGTCACAGGGGGGAATATAATCCGGGATTAATGCGCTTAGGGAAGTGCCATGTTTTGTTCCTTCCCCCCTGACCTGTGTTACATCACTTTCTATTCCCGTTGGGGCCGAGGATGAGGCTTCACCTCCAGATCTAACCACTAAAATTGATGGTCCTACATAATCAATTAAAATATTTGTTTAGTTTTAAAGTATAATAAAAGTTGATTGGATGTCTTTAAAGTTAATTACAGTCGCAAATATTGGTATCCCTTACCCAACGGTTGATCAACAACATGAGAAGGATCCTCCCCGTCTTTCCTAGCTTCAACAGGATTTTCAGGATGAATTTAAGAAGCTCTATTGGGTTAATCTCCACTTGAGCTAATGTCTCTGCAATAGTAGGGTTGTCTATACCCCCTTCAGGCATTGGCAGTTCAACATATTTCTTAGATGGAACTACATATTTTTACCAATCTTGGTCAGAGATGTAATAAGAAATTATATTAACAGGATGAAGGATAACACTCATGTCCAAAATCCTCTAAATTACATGGTAATTTAACTTGATCTAAAATATATTCAAAAGATGTGCCAAGTTTCATCATTTCATCTAATGATATCTCGGATTCCTGGTTAGTCTCACCTGTAAGAGCATTTGATACATCTTCTTGTTGACCCTCATTCTGCGGCCTCAGACCCCAGACAGCTTCTTTGGATAATATTGTAGCATCAGTTGTAGTGACCGCTAAATGTTCTAGTGCCAAGGTTAAACCTGAAGTATCACAGAATGAAATTTAGTTGATGTTTTCATTCAACATCTTATGAAGCATTGTTAAATTACCAGAAGAAGGCTCTACTCTCCTTGCAGTCGCAGCATAAGTGGTACTGGTAACAGACGTTGGTTCCTCTTCGGGAGCATCCAAGCCAGCATGAACTTGTGATTGTTCACCAGCACCCTCCTTTGTTCTTAGAGGAGGGTCAGTCCTCTCCCTCAAAGCGAAAACTGAATAAGCCCCTGCAATCCCAAAAATTATGATAAATCATTTCATGGGTTAACACTCATGACTATCTGAATGACTTACCACTACTAATGAAGCGTTGAGCTGTGGACTTCTTCCTTTGATATATTTGTTTCTTCGGCTTTTTGAGAGTGATGACATCATCATCTCCAAATAAAAGAATTGGAGAATTAAATGCCATGTTTAACTCCTCATCCATGGCCTGCTGTCTTGGAGATATCTCGCCCAGCTCGTGAGGAGATTCATTAGCCCTGATGGAAGTACCACCAGGGCTATACTGTGGTGAAGAAGCCTTTGTAGCTCCTTTCTTTGCAAGCTGCAGGATGAATAGTGTCATTTCCATGATTAAAAAATCTTTAATTGGAATCATGTTACAAAGAAAATAAGGAAATAAACTTACATCTTTAGGAGACATGTAATCGTGCCACTCCTCATCTTCAGAAGCACCAGTCCCGTCAGTGGTGCCACGATTTATCATTTCCTTCACCCGCTTGGTGACAAGAATGGAATCAACGGTGGAATATATGAGCATCTACAGCTCTCTAATTTAAGACTTCACTTCATCGAGGGTATCCTCAAAATGGATATCGGTGGAGGCTGAAAGATTCCCTATTCCAAGGACGTGTAGCCCCTCGCATAGATCCAGCCAGGCAGTTTCTGCATCACAATATAGACTCCACCATGTCTGGACACCCTCTGGTCATAGATATTCAACGTGTGTACCAGAAGGTTGTGAGGAGGGTCCTAAAATCATAGAATTCAGCTTCTTCCCAGCTCCTGCAACTACAGATAAAGGATAAAAAATAAGACTTGTTGCTTTATAAAGTAATGGTGATTAAATTTCTCCAATGAAGTAACTCACTTGGAGTCGATGGGGTGGGTCTCTTGATTCTGACAAGAGGATTATATCTGGAACAAGGCCGTTTTTTCTGCATGTTGTGTCTCATCGTCCCCATCTTGGGAATCTGGCGAGTCAACCCTAGGTGGGGAACCTGGTGAATCGGCTCCAGGTGGGGAAGAGTCACCTTACAGATGAGGGGTTTCTTTCTTTATAGTTATTTTCTTTTTTCCCACCTGATAAACCGGATGATTCAGTACCCCTTCAGGGTATGATTCTATTCAGTTCTTGGCATACCATGTAGTCAAGTTACTCACCGCTTTAGCAACTGGTAGATCAAACACTACCCCGGTTATCTCCACAGATGTCAACAACCATAGTTTTCGAGCAACCATCAGATGCTACTCTGACCTGACATGCATAGGATGGGATACAACAGTCTGCTGCAGACACTTGTATTGGATTGAAAATTTATATAGAGCATAGGCCTCACATATAATCTCTCCATCAATCCCAGTGGCCAGTACACCATCTTTCCAAGCCAGCATGTACGACCTCAATTCCAGTCCAACCGTTCCATCATCAACAAACTTCCTGGTTGGTGGGTTTCCATAAGGAAACAAATTTAATTCCTTGAACATGATCAGCCTCACCTTCATATCATAGATGTTGAGAGCTAACAGAGAAACTCTAGAAAATGCCTGCAATGATGGCCTGAAATAACTTCCAAGAACTTGTACTCCGTTTTGTACGGAATTTTTCCTGAAATGAGTGGCGATCCATTCCCGAAAAACTTGGAATGGTCCCACTATTCTCAAAATATACTTACCCATAAATACATGGAGTAATCTCCTGTGAATCTTCGCCAAAATGGGGGTGGCCAACCCAACCATTTTCTTCTCAGCCAACTTAGCTACCACAACGAAGGTCCCTATCCTGACGCCTCCCTTTGAATCCCTAACTAGAAGATGATAAACACTGAGCCACAAGGATAAGAAGCCCGCCAGATGGGTCTTTTTGGGATTCATTGATTCACTTTGTACCCTCACATATCAAATTCTCCTACTTCTAGAGTCAGCCAGAATGTGCCAGAAACACCCCTCTTCTCTGTTCTGGGGCAGGTAGTAGGATGAGTACAGGTGGTCCCCTTCACCCTCCTTGTTGGTCAGAAACATATCCATCCACTCCTCTGGATGAATATCCTTTCTAGAATGCGTTTTAGAGGTCTTTGAGTTCTTGACCTTGTGGAAAATTTTCAATAATTCCTGAGCCAAAGCCGGAGTCTTCTCCGAGTCATTCAAAGTATCCTTGGGAGGGATGAATTAATCATACATATCTCCCAAAATTGGATCCCCCGAGATCTTGTAGAAATCTCAAAAACTGATGCCTACTTCTCCATCATTCAAATGGAAAGAATTGGTTTCTAGGATCCAGCGGCTGATTAGCCCCAGCGCAAACTCATCATTCCTGTAGACATATGTCTGCCCAGCCCAGATGGGTTCATATATTGCAGCTCCTTTCAGATCCTCGACAAACTCTATACAGGTTTATTGCACCCAATATTCCCACATCCATGTTGGCTTCACATCTCCTCTAGGATGGAAGTCCCAAATCTTCTTCCAGCCTTTGGATTGATCCATCTGAGAATTTTGAAAAATTGAGGGATAATAATGGGGTTGTAGGTCAGGATTGTGAGGTTTCAGATCTGGGGCACAAGGGATATGATGCATTATGTAGGCCTTCTCCACTATTCCAGTATTAAAAAATGCTCCTCCACTTGATATATTTTCTGAATCAAAATTGGTGTAATTCTGAAACCAAGAATGTGGGAGATAGTTATTTGCCTATGGAATATTGACTTCTTGTAGATGACCATGCCCATATATAGGCAAGTAGATGCTCTGTGGAAAATTACTATGATACTTCTTCAAGTACTTTTCCTGATCTGGGAGAGTGAAATCATAGATATCATAGTAATCATGGCCAACAACATTCATCATGTCATCAATCTGCTTGCTAGCCAGTTCATCAGTCATTCCAATTCTTCTAGGAGCCATTGAATCTGCACAAAGGTCAAATAACTACCTCTTAAGTGAGTTGATTTTTCATAAAATTTGGGAAGAAAAGTGAAAAAATTGATAAGGGATTAAGGCACACAATTACAATATTTGGCGCGCAATTGTAACTATCTCGCATAGGTTTTTGGCACACAGGTATCACCATGCAGGTGAAAATACATCTACAGCAGCGAGACACGAACATATGCAATGAAACCACGGAAAATCAGCCACCTGTGTGGTGAGAGATCGAACTATTCAAATCTGGGTGCTTTGCACGAGAATGGATACATATTTATAGGCCAGGTCGCACCCCTGTGAGCCGAAGCCTATGCGCCTCTCACCTGCGTTCCACTATCTGCGCACTCAAAACCTACACGCCGCCCTTCCTTGGTTTTCTTACTTACCTCAAAGTCACATCCTCATTCCTTTCGGATCCAACTCTGAGGGGGGGACTTTTTTTTATGATCCTTTCCATCACAGAGTCTGACAACTGAAAAGGGAAATACCTAAACACAAAGAGATTCATCCTTTGAAGAAATATCAAAAATTGACAAAGGCATAAACAAGGATTTGCTTCAGTATAGGCTGCGCAGGTTCCAAGAAGTTTTCACAGGGTACCTGTGTGCCACATATTGGGATAACAAGAGACCTGCGCTCCCTATCATATTTTCTTCCAAGGTCTTCAGCAGCCTATAAATACCCCTTGTGGGCCCCCCATTTCGAGGACGAAAAAAACCAGAAACTCAGATTTCAGCTCTCGGCACCCTATTCTCTTCTTGAAGTCTTCCGAACACTTATAAAGTAATTTCTTACCTATAATGGAATATATAAAGAGGCGGAACAAGGCCTGTAACGCCCCGTCCCCAGCTACCCAGAGCCGGTGCATTACTTCGTAACATTGGCATGATCACAAAAGATCAAGTCTCGAAAGACCGATTAGTTTAGTAGCCTTGGAAACACTAGATACATTCATAAGTCTTTCATTACATCAAAATTAAACAAACTACAAAAAAACATGGTCTTCATATTCCACACTCATATCTTCACTGATTATTCTTGCAAGTCAGTCATAAAATACTTCTTCACAACCTGGAAAATTTTTAAACATTGAAAGGGGTGAGCTCAGATGCTCAGTAAGGATAACAATAATGCGGAAGCTTTCATAAATAAACATTAACATTTAAGGCAATGTATAACTAAAACAAAATCCTTTTAAACATGAACTTCAACATAATATGGAAAAAGTAAAATGAAATAATGCCATTTACTTCTTCACATGGATATTCTACTGGTCGAATAATCACATGCAATATCAATAACCACTTTCATAACGATGGAATGCATAATGCCAGACTATCATAACCACGTGGTCAAGGCCTCGTGCCAAGACCACAAATAAGATTTTGTCAAGGCCTTGTGCCAAGACACTAGTTTGTCTCATGAGACCTGCCGATGCATCGAGGAGCTATAGCGGGCTCCACCCGTCACTTATTAAGTCCAATGCATTCCTCATATGAATAGGTTTAAACATATCATAAACCATAACATAATCATATCACATAAAACATGCATAAAGGAAACATAACATTTCCACATTTCAATCACAAGATATCAATATAACACATTGATATAGTAAAAATTCTTTCAAAACCATTTTCAATACCAAAATAAAAGAATGTTAAAACTTTGTATTTATTTTTCATTAAAAAAAAGTGATGGATTGTAAAGGAAGCCGAAACTCAAATAATGGTCACGGCGGCGGAGAAGTCATTGTCGCCGCATAAGTACGGAAAGAAAAACATTCCCTTTTGTCGTTTAGCAAAACGCTTCGTATAAAAAGATTCCTTTTGTACAAACGTAAAAGTCAAAGGGGTTTATACACCGTATAAATGAAAATTGTGTATAAAACCAAATATGCCTCAATGAAAGGAGATTGAGACGAAGTACTTTAAAAGATAATTTTTAAATAAAATATATATATTATGTGTATTCACTATAGGTACACATAAAGAATGTAAAAATACAAGATAGGACATAATAATATCATGACATAATTTGAAAGTAGGAGATTAACCCAAAGAATGGAAGTTGGGTTAAGAAGTTCCCTTACAAAGAGAATTTTTAAAATAAAATAGATCTATTATGTGTATTCACTACAAGTACACATAAATAATGTACAAATACAGGATATGACATAATAATATCATGACATAATTTGAATGTAGGAGATTAACCCAAAGAATGGAAATTGGGTTAAGAAGTTCCCTTACCTCGTGTCTGACTTGACTCAACCGTTCTTTAACCTCCTGAATAATAAACTAGAGTTAATATATACCTTATTAAGAACCATTTTCAACTTCATTATCCTTATTATATCACTTATTACAATGATATGAACATTATGTAATTATTTAAGTTAATAATGTTCATTTTGTCGGTATTTGGTTCTTAAGTCAAAAATAGGCTTCTTACACTTACATGTTGTTAATTTGGTCAAAGGTTCATTATATCCAGAATGGTATTCATGATGTAGATATCATATATGTCATATATATCCAGTACATACATTCATTTATAATATTACATCACATTTAGAGGTAAGAAATGAAATGCACCGTTCATGGAGACGGTAAGCCGTACGTACGCATGAACGCTACTTCCATTTCTATTTCATATTTTCTGGAATGGAATCATAATGATATGAGAGTATATTATAATTACAGTATAATAACATATATAATATCATTAACTTTATCCTTCACACATCCCACATATGGTATTAACGAATCAAATCACTTTCAGGGGGCGGTAGTCCGCGCTTCCTAAAATGAAGATATCGTGTTTTACCCATAATGGAAACCATAAAGGTATGCCCAAAATGAAAAAAACAGAAGCTTAAGGAAAACATAAACATATTATATATCATATATAAAAATAGTGACATCATAATGGCCACCTTTGAAGGTGTTAAATGAGTGTTGAACAATCATCGTTTCGGGAGGCAGAATTTCTCCATCCACGGAAACCTTATGTTCTTTAACCATTTGATGTAGTTGTGTGGAAGTGTAGCTCAAATAAATCTTATAACAACATCCTAGTATATTTAAGATACTGGTGTTGTTACAAAAGAAGTAAATAAAAAGAGTTTAGGGGGTTGGAGAAGCAAAATAAAACAAAAGAACATGAGAGAATGAATTACCTTAAAAAGTGTAACTCCTTTTGAGTTGAGCCTAAAGGCTTCCTTTGAAAGGATTCTGCCCAAAGGGAATCCTCTAGGATGAGGAGAGGGATGTGGAGAGAGCAAATGGGCAGGGGTTGGCCGAGCCAATGGCTTGAAGAGTGTGTGAAATGAGGTAGAGGTGGGGGGCCTTTTATAAGAGGAGAGGAGGGGCACTTTTGGAAAGTAAAGGAACATTACATTATTTGAAAATGTGTTTCGGTTTTAAAAGGTCCCACATTGATAGAATTCGTGGATAAGGTGATAAGGCATCGAAATACACTCATCCAATTGGTTTTGGCCATGTGTAGTTCATAGATTTTATATTACCTTTCCATTTTATTTAAATCGTCAAATAATGATGTCATCGCTGCATCATTATTATGTCATAAATAATTAAATTTATTTAATGTCTAAAAATTATAAAAAAAAAATACTATGATATAGGAAATCTTTTTATCTTTCCAATGACTATTTATAATCAAAATTTGGACTTGTGTAACCCTACTTAAAAATTGTTTTAGTAAAACACTTTATGTTAGTGTCATTTTCACTTTAACATTAAATAAAAAGTAATTTATGTTATTTCCCAACAAAAGTGGATCCATGGGGTCCCCAAGTTAGGCCATGGCTTGTCTTGGTCGGCCATGACACAACCAATGAGGTTGGGACATGTGTCTAGGTCATTTAATATTATTAAAGTATTATTTATACCTTAAACTACCCTAATTACCACTAATCGCGATTAAGAACTTAATAAGTTACTATTCACCAAAAAATTATTTTTATCCCATTGAACCACATTTTACTTCTTAATGAAAACCATGTATGTCGGATTTTTGAAAATCAAATCACAGAAGTGGTAATATTTCATTTAAACGAAAAATCAGTTATTTAACAACCACTTAGTGGTCTCACTATTCATCAAAAATTGAAGTTTTTCAGAATAAGGCCAAAATTTCACCCTAAGCTATAATTGATATTCCGAATTCAAAAATGATGTCTATTTTACAAAATTCCAAACATATTAGTTGCATTAATTAATTTTATAATTAATTCCCGCTGTCACAACAAATAGCGTGTTTTTTAGAAACAATTTATATCAAAAGATTGGCAATTGTTTATGTCCAATTTCAATGTTAAATTAATTCTAATGACCACCATTGGATAAAATGGTAAAAATATATTCTAATTATACTTTAAAACCACCAAATATTATAATTTATCACTATAAATTATTTTTATTAAAAAAGTTGTTTTAAGTATTTTTCACTATTCATAAAAATTTTGAAGTTCTCAGAAAATTACAAAAAATTCAACATAGGCTAATTTCAATATTAGGAATACAAAAATGAAGTCCATTTTGAAATATAAAATCTCTATAATTTTAAAAAGTGGTTATTACTATTCATAACGGCTACTTTGATTTGTCGCGATGTTTTAGAACTCGAAGTTGCGTACAATGCAAGCTATTGCATTATTGAATGAGAAGCGTATCGTGGAAGCTCGGGGTGTTACATTCTCCCCTCCTTCAATAAATTGCGTCCTCGCAATTTGAAATTTTTCTTGGAAAATAAAAGGTTGAAAATAGAAAATACCTTTGTGGAAAACCCACATCGGAAATAAGGTTAATAGAATTTAGTCTTAATAAGAGGGAAATGGAAATAAGAAAGTCACCACCAAATCATGATCTCGATAAGGAGAACATTGGTGGCAATTAGAGACATATAATTTGAGGAAAAACGTAAATATTTGTAGGGATTGATTGAGGTCATCAATCACAATCAACTGTCAAATTGAGGGCCTCAAAGCCTTCAATCTATGTTGATTTAAAATATCATCAGTTCAACAAAACATAAGTTATTAGGATAACACATTTTTTTTTGTTTTAATATCCCTTTACTAAAGTTTAAGAATTAATTTATTCATTGAATAAGAGATAGGTATATATATATATATGTGTTTGACATTAGAGTTTCAACCTTCAACTCATCTTTCACTCAAAAGATAATAGAACTCAAAAATATTATACTTATCCTAATTGTATAAGGTTCCAAATGTTAACACATACCATTTAGATTAGTAAAATTATTTTGTAATAACCGGGGACTTCCTGTAGGCTAGTGGTAGGAAATAAAGGCCTGTCGCACTATGATTGTGGGTTCGATTCCTGCGGCTTTGTCCGACGCGACGGGTTATGCCCCACCCTGCAGGTTGTCCTTTTCCTAAAACTATAGTATCATAATATTCCAAAAATAATCTTCATAAATTTTTTAACCTTAAACAATACTATCCATGGTTCAACTTAATCCATTCCAACCTTAATAGTTATCCAAAATACATCTGTCCAACTCACAGTCCAAATTTTATAAGGAAGGTAAACATAATGAAGATCCTTTATCCCACGTAACAACATGTGAGCACCTTCATCATGTATTCTTTTTAAACATACTGAATTACCATGATCCCTTATTCCTTATAGAATACTAGATATACTCCTTCTATCCAAAAATGTATACAAAACATCAATCAGTTTCAAGGAAGTTAAGTATATCCAATATAATTTATCCAAATCAATCACGTCTTATTCCAAAATCACAATCTCAGTATCAAAACCATATTATGGTTTATCTTTCTCTCAACCATATATTTTCCAAAAATTTAACCTACTGTGGAGTCACTTTTCTTGGTTCCACACAATCTCAAGTCCTTGATGAAATAGTACTGCAGTACAATCCTTATATACTCCATAATTATTATAACCAGTACATCATTGATACAACACTCAAATTAAAAAAAATCTTTAATAACAACATAAGAACTCTAATCATTACTCCTCATCTGTGGTAGTATCATAACTTGATTATTATCCAATAACATCATTTGGGGCATGCTCTGATGATTTGGACATTGGTTTGCGTAGTGTCCCCAATCCTTGCAGAAGAAGCATTGTACATTTGAAACCATTTTCTTACCCTTGCAGTCACGCACTTTGTGTCCTTTTTCTCTACACTTATAACAAACTCCCATTCCCTTTAGGCAAGTTCCATGATGTTTCTTCCCACAATTACCACATATTGGAAAATTCTTCTTTCCCCTCATCCCTTTATCCATCATTCTCTCTTCCATCCCTTTCATCTCTTGCTTCGCTTCAAAGCCATAGGACTCAGAGAATTCTTTACTTATCCTATTAACACATGATACTATTTCTTCATATGTTGATAACACATGGGAGACTATTTCCCTTCGAAATGTTGGCTTAATACCGTGAAAGATACTATCCTTCTTACTCTTTGGATCATACGTACCGCTGGAGTTCACATTCCTTCTACTGGGCGCCATTTCTATACAACGGCATAAACTAGGTTAGTTTATGAATCAAAATACATAATTCCATACTTGTAAAACACTTTACATAAATTGAACTATTTATGGATATAATCCATAATCATAAAAAGAAATGTTTTCTTTGAGGAAGTATGTACTCATAACCCTTCATAGTGGTTTGTAAGTAAAATGAGAATTATCCTAAGCATATCCCCCGGGAGTGTCGTAACCAAGAGTGCAGCAAGGCCCGTTTTCGTGCACCAGTTCCTGTTCGAGTCTAGCTCAAAGCGGTGTTTTCGGGTTTTACCCCTAGGTACATCTGTGCCAGAGCCGCCTCTACCTGCTCGTATCCAGACAGGGATGTATTGCTCGGAAAAGTCATAACATCTATATAATACCAAAATTCTAGGAAGTTCTTTTATACTAATCCTCAGAGTTCATCTTAGGTCTACGTGCTCTAATCAGAGTTTATCTAAATCTAGCTTCCAAGGTTAGTACTAAACTGCCTCTGATACCAACTGTAACGCCCCGTCCCCAGCTACCCAGAGCCGGTGCATTACTTCGTAACATTGGCATGATCACAAAAGATCAAGTCTCGAAAGACCGATTAGTTTAGTAGCCTTGGAAACACTAGATACATTCATAAGTCTTTCATTACATCAAAATTAAACAAACTACAAAAAAACATGGTCTTCATATTCCACACTCATATCTTCACTGATTATTCTTGCAAGTCAGTCATAAAATACTTCTTCACAACCTGGAAAATTTTTAAACATTGAAAGGGGTGAGCTCAGATGCTCAGTAAGGATAACAATAATGCGGAAGCTTTCATAAATAAACATTAACATTTAAGGCAATGTATAACTAAAACAAAATCCTTTTAAACATGAACTTCAACATAATATGGCAAAAGTAAAATGAAATAATGCCATTTACTTCTTCACATGGATATTCTACTGGTCGAATAATCACATGCAATATCAATAACCACTTTCATAACGATGGAATGCATAATGCCAGACTATCATAACCACGTGGTCAAGGCCTCGTGCCAAGACCACAAATAAGATTTTGTCAAGGCCTTGTGCCAAGACACTAGTTTGTCTCATGAGACCTGCCGATGCATCGAGGAGCTATAGCGGGCTCCACCCGTCACTTATTAAGTCCAATGCATTCCTCATATGAATAGGTTTAAACATATCATAAACCATAACATAATCATATCACATAAAACATGCATAAAGGAAACATAACATTTCCACATTTCAATCACAAGATATCAATACAACACATTGATATAGTAAAAATTCTTTCAAAACCATTTTCAATACCAAAATAAAAGAATGTTAAAACTTTGTATTTATTTTTCATTAAAAAAAAGTGATGGATTGTAAAGGAAGCCGAAACTCAAATAATGGTCACGGCGGCGGAGAAGTCATTGTCGCCGCATAAGTACGGAAAGAAAAACATTCCCTTTTGTCGTTTAGCAAAACGCTTCGTATAAAAAGATTCCTTTTGTACAAACGTAAAAGTCAAAGGGGTTTATACACCGTATAAATGAAAATTGTGTATAAAACCAAATATGCCTCAATGAAAGGAGATTGAGACGAAGTACTTTAAAAGATAATTTTTAAATAAAATATATATATTATGTGTATTCACTATAGGTACACATAAAGAATGTAAAAATACAAGATAGGACATAATAATATCATGACATAATTTGAAAGTAGGAGATTAACCCAAAGAATGGAAGTTGGGTTAAGAAGTTCCCTTACAAAGAGCATTTTTAAAATAAAATAGATCTATTATGTGTATTCACTACAAGTACACATAAATAATGTACAAATACAGGATATGACATAATAATATCATGACATAATTTGAAAGTAGGAGATTAACCCAAAGAATGGAAATTGGGTTAAGAAGTTCCCTTACCTCGTGTCTGACTTGACTCAACCGTTCTTTAACCTCCTGAATAATAAACTAGAGTTAATATATACCTTATTAAGAACCATTTTCAACTTCATTATCCTTATTATATCACTTATTACAATGATATGAACATTATGTAATTATTTAAGTTAATAATGTTCATTTTGTCGGTATTTGGTTCTTAAGTCAAAAATAGGCTTCTTACACTTACATGTTGTTAATTTGGTCAAAGGTTCATTATATCCAGAATGGTATTCATGATGTAGATATCATATATGTCATATATATCCAGTACATACATTCATTTATAATATTACATCACATTTAGAGGTAAGAAATGAAATGCACCGTTCATGGAGACGGTAAGCCGTACGTACGCATGAACGCTACTTCCATTTCTATTTCATATTTTCTGGAATGGAATCATAATGATATGAGAGTATATTATAATTCCAGTATAATAACATATATAATATCATTAACTTTATCCTTCACACATCCCACATATGGTATTAACGAATCAAATCACTTTCAGGGGGCGGTAGTCCGCGCTTCCTAAAATGAAGATATCGTGTTTTACCCATAATGGAAACCATAAAGGTATGCCCAAAATGAAAAAAACAGAAGCTTAAGGAAAACATAAACATATTATATATCATATATAAAAATAGTGACATCATAATGGCCACCTTTTAAGGTGTTAAATGAGTGTTGAACAATCATCGTTTCGGGAGGCAGAATTTCGCCATCCACGGAAACCTTATGTTCTTTAACCATTTGATGTAGTTGTGTGGAAGTGTAGCTCAAATAAATCTTATAACAACATCCTAGTATATTTAAGATACTGGTGTTGTTACAAAAGAAGTAAATAAAAAGAGTTTAGGGGGTTGGAGAAGCAAAATAAAACAAAAGAACATGAGAGAATGAATTACCTTAAAAAGTGTAACTCCTTTTGAGTTGAGCCTAAAGGCTTCCTTTGAAAGGATTCTGCCCAAAGGGAATCCTCTAGGATGAGGAGAGGGATGTGGAGAGAGCAAATGGGCAGGGGTTGGCCGAGCCAATGGCTTGAAGAGTGTGTGAAATGAGGTAGAGGTGGGGGCCTTTTATAAGAGGAGAGGAGGGGCACTTTTGGAAAGTAAAGGAACATTACATTATTTGAAAATGTGTTTCGGTTTTAAAAGGTCCCACATTGATAGAATTCGTGGATAAGGTGATAAGGCATCGAAATCCACTCATCCAATTGGTTTTGGCCATGTGTAGTTCATAGATTTTATATTACCTTTCCATTTTATTTAAATCGTCAAATAATGATGTCATCGCTGCATCATTATTATGTCATAAATAATTAAATTTATTTAATGTCTAAAAATTATAAAAAAAAATACTATGATATAGGAAATCTTTTTATCTTTCCAATGACTATTTATAATCAAAATTTGGACTTGTGTAACCCTACTTAAAAATTGTTTTAGTAAAACACTTTATGTTAGTGTCATTTTCACTTTAACATTAAATAAAAAGTAATTTATGTTATTTCCCAACAAAAGTGGATCCATGGGGTCCCCAAGTTAGGCCATGGCTTGTCTTGGTCGGCCATGACACAACCAATGAGGTTGGGACATGTGTCTAGGTCATTTAATATTATTAAAGTATTATTTATACCTTAAACTACCCTAATTACCACTAATCGCGATTAAGAACTTAATAAGTTACTATTCACCAAAAAATTATTTTTATCCCATTGAACCACATTTTACTTCTTAATGACAACCATGTATGTCGGATTTTTGAAAATCAAATCACAGAAGTGGTAATATTTCATTTAAACGAAAAATCAGTTATTTAACAACCACTTAGTGGTTTCACTATTCATCAAAAATTGAAGTTTTTCAGAATAAGGCCAAAATTTCACCCTAAGCTATAATTGATATTCCGAATTCAAAAATGATGTCTATTTTACAAAATTCCAAACATATTAGTTGCATTAATTAATTTTATAATTAATTCCCGCTGTCACAACAAATAGCGTGTTTTTTAGAAACAATTTATATCAAAAGATTGGCAATTGTTTATGTCCAATTTCAATGTTAAATTAATTCTAATGACCACCATTGGATAAAATGGTAAAAATATATTCTAATTATACTTTAAAACCACCAAATATTATAATTTATCACTATAAATTATTTTTATTAAAAAAGTTGTTTTAAGTATTTTTCACTATTCATAAAAATTTTGAAGTTCTCAGAAAATTACAAAAAATTCAACATAGGCTAATTTCAATATTAGGAATACAAAAATGAAGTCCATTTTGAAATATAAAATCTCTATAATTTTAAAAAGTGTTTATTACTATTCATAACGGCTACTTTGATTTGTCGCGATGTTTTAGAACTCGAAGTTGCGTACAATGCAAGCTATTGCATTATTGAATGAGAAGCGTATCGTGGAAGCTCGGGGTGTTACAAGGCCGAAGTGTTGAAATTCACCAACACCTGCACGCCTAAGTGTCTAACCCTTAAGGGAAATGGTCACACTTGCGTGCCGCCTTATTCCTTCAACAGAACCTACGCGGCACCCTTTTATAAACCTTTAGGTATAATACTAAGGGCTTGTGCCAAGTCTCACCCATGTATTACCCTATGGTTTGACCATCGCAAATGTACCTATGTGTCACTCAGGTATACCTGTTTGCCCAAACAGGACCTACACACCAAAACAGGACATGTGTGCCTACCTCTTTTTGGGTGTCACTCCTTCCTATTTCAGCTCTTTTTTCAAATCCACATATCCTCTTCAAGATTCAGCCTTCAGAATCCTCTTCAAATACATTTATGAAATGATTCCTTGGTTGGCTTACTTATCTGAAAGGAATTCTGTGGAACATATCTCAAAACCTAGAAACTTTCATATCTTCATATCACTGTGATGAGAGATTTCGTTCATTCAATCTCATCCTTTAAAATGAGAAGTTCCAAAATATGGGCATCCTTCTTAAGAGTAAGCCCCAAGTACCCTATTATTGGGCATCCTTCTTAGGAGTAAGCCCCAAGTCCCTTAACATGGGACTCCTTTTCAGTGGTAAGCCCCAGTCCAAGTTCTCTTAACCTGGGCTTCCTTCTTAGGTGTAAGCCCCAATCCAATATATTTAATCTGGGCATCCTTCTTAGGAATAATACCCAGTCATAATTCCCTTTAACCTGGGCCTCCTTCTCAGAAATATGCCCCAGTTCTCAAGTCCCTTAACCTGGGCCTCCTTTTCAAGAGTTATCCCCAGTGATAATTTCTCTTAACGAGTCTTAATTTCTTTTTATTTGGACTTCCTTCTCAAGAATAAAACCCCATCATAAGTCCCCTCTAATTTGGGAACCCTTCTCAGGATTAAGTCCTAAGTTAAGTATCCAAATCTCCATAAAGCACATATACCTTTATGGTCCATGTTCCTGGGTTTCTTTTTTGAAGTAAAACCTAATCTCCATCTATCTGGGCAGTCATACATACATAATCCCCACATCATTTCTTATGATTTCATATTTCATGGCACAATTGTCAGGTTTTACAAATACCTCTTGTTTCTCACACCGAGCATGACTCACATGAGCTTAGAGCATAAAAGTAATTATGACATCTTTATTTAAGCTATCAATCATACATAAACCTCATATTTACTTACTAAAACTACTTGGGTTCTGATTCTTTTTTCTAAATAAAGGATACTTAGGTAGCCCATCTCCGGATACGATCCCAACTCTGAAATAATCGATGTCCTTCTGAATGAAAATAATCTTTAAGTGCCCCACTAAGTGGCTTCAAAACCAGTATGGTTATCATAATGACCAAGAGATTTATATATAATGTGTTGAAGGATACCATTGACTAAGAATCTTTAAAAAATACAGATTATTATCTATCAATGAAGAACCTCGAATACATATAAAGGATTCTATAAATCTCCTACATACTAATCATTGATTGTTAAATATAATGTAAAGCTCATTTTTATACATGGTAATATAATAAGGATTCACGAACACAACTCAAATCTATAAAGAGAGTTGAGGAGTAGACAATAATTCCCCTAAAAAAGGTTTGATGAGTCCGACCCCCTATCCTCTCGACCAATGCAAATTCTTAAGCCTCATCAGTTCACATCTAATGAGCACCTACATTTTGAAAGTAGGTCCAAATGGATATAGAATCATTGGATGTTTCCGGTTCTACGAATAAACCCGTTAGAAACCAATTGGAATGTTTGAACCTTAAACCAATGAGTTCATCCCCATTTCCAGTGTGAAATAGTGATAAATTAGACTACTGATACTTTCAAGGGACTTCTTATTGATAATGAATTTATACGATAAAATTTTGAACAATTTGAGATTTTCCTATGTATGAAACATATATTGTTAATTATTCTCACAAACCATGTAAAATATAAGGAGAAATAAATATCTCCTTGTAAATATAGATGTTCCAAATATGAAGAAGAATTGAAATTTTATTTTTGTGAGAAATATTTCTCTAATATTATATTTTTTGAAACATTCCATGAACTCTAAAATTAATAAAAAATATATATGAATGTCAAAAATTCTAAATTCAATATTAATACAAAATAAACTAAAGAGTTGTACAATTATTTCCAAGAATTAAGAAAATGTTGTAAAGAACAAATAGAAAAGGAAAAGGAGTATTGAGAAGATGGCGTATGATATGTTAAGGATGGGAAGAACTACCTCAACATGAAGAGCCTTGAGATTTATATAAGGGTTTGAAGTCCAGAATCTACAAAAGCTATAAAATTATAGGTTATTAATATAAAATATGTTTCCACAAATATTTCCATTAAGAACCATAGCTCCATGTGGTCCCAAATCCATAGTAAGAAGAGAATGAGATATTCCCCTAATCTAGTGGAATCATTATTTAAGAAGAAGGTACCCCATAACCTAAACATATTTTATGAAAAAATGGTGTTTCATTTGTTGGTATAGGTTTTATAAAAAATTATGGGAAAATATGGATTTTGAAAAATACTATAAATAACACAAGATCATCAATAGTGGATGTGATAATGTTTCTGAATATTTTTTCCCTAAATATTTTCCAAAATAATGGTGGTTCCACTCACAAATTGCAAGGTACTCAGCATGTAAAATCTCTATAAGTTTCAAAAGAAAATAAGAGACTAAGATCCATACTGTTGGTGTTTTTTGAACTTTAATCACAAATTCTTAGAATATTGACATAAAATATCAATAAAATAAAATAAAAGGCCATAAGAATGTAGTAACAAGGATAAAAAAAGGAAAAAAACTATATAAAAGAAAAAATTAATTATTCATTGAGGAGTATACATAAGTGAAAAATTATACAAAATACTCCCAAGAAGTTATAGAATAAATAATAAGGGGATGTAATCATACCTGATAAAATAATAGAGGTGAATCTAATTGTTGGAAACATAAACATTGAATGTAACTTGTGTGAATGGTGTAATATGTCTGAAAATACAACCATGAATTGCTTGACATGTATTCCAATATTGTTGGTTCTTTTTAAGAATAAAATAAAATCACTTAAAACATAATGTACTCAAATGAATATAGTGGGAATGAATGTTTCACATAAATGAGAGGTTGAAATTGGATGGAAATAATGGACTAGATTAAAAAAACTCTCATTCATAGATTGAACTCTGAAAAACATATAGGTTCCTTCATATTCCATTATCATTGTTGTTTATTTGTGATATCATGTAGAGAATTAAAGAAGAACTTTTTAGTATTATATCCTCTAGGGAAAAAATCTGATGAGTTATCATGGAGTACTTTTAGAGATAATTCTCTATAATGAATAAAAAATTTAGTGCTTCCCTTTAGAATGATAAATAGTGAGAATAATCTATGATTAATTTATAAGATATGGGAATCTACAAATTCTTTAAAACTGCACTAAATTGGTGAAATTGGGATGATAATCACACACTCAACCATTGTATTTGTTTATATCAAGCATGTTTACAAAGGGGAGTTTATTGATGATAGTATTAGACTCAAGGGGAGTTACATGACTTGTACATTAACAATTTTAATAGTTTTTGGAGATGGTCATAAGTTACATGTTTCTATTTTATATAGTCCCAAAATAGAAATTTTTTTATCATGGAAGTGTATAGATATCATAGACAACTGTGGTTATATCTCTCCTAGTTTCTAAACATTCCAATCCCTTATAGACTTATATATTACCAATGAAATGATCTTTTCTAAGATAACCAAGTGGTATCATACATCTATAAAATCTGGAAAGGGGGAAGAGGCTATGAGTAATTTAATAGGTAGAAGATAAGCTATAAAAATACTTACATTGACCATTTAATTTATCGTTATTAATTCGGATAAGAAATAATCTATATATTGAATTTTATAAGTATAGTTATTGTTAATAAATTTAAAAAGGGGGATTAAAGATCCCATGTAAGAGTTATATTTATTTTAAATGGATCAACACATGTTTGATGAACCATTGAGGATATAATGATGGGAGGAATGTTACATATTCTTGATATGAAATTAGATGTCATGCTTGACAATCCATTTAAGACCATAATATAATGAATTTATTTCCACATTGAATGGAAAAATAAATTATTTACAACAATGAAGAAGTTAATAATATTGAAAAGTTGTTGAAAATACCATAAATAAATATATTTGTTTTTCAGGAAGAATATTGAGAAAAGTCTATGCATTATTTTATAATTTCATGAATATATTTTAGAATATTTAACGACAAAAAGAATATTTTGAGATGGATTCCTTGGTAGATTTCACATAGTATTTTGTTTCGAATTGAATTTCAAATATTAGAAAAATATAGTCAGTTGTGGGAACCATCTCACTACATGGAGGAAGTAGTTCAACCACACCAATCTAGCCATGGTGACAATGGTGTGACTAATTTCCTTTGAATGGGCTAGATGGAATGTATATAGGGATCAGACAAGAGGTTGAGGGTTCATGCAAGGAAACATGCACTAATGATAGAAGTGTGTGAGAATATCATGGAGTCAACCCACATTCCTTGGATAATAGGATGAGAGAGAATCATGTATTGTTAAGTGTTGGATTACCAAACTAGTTTTTAATGAAGTATGCTCACTTAAACGGGGTGTTATTCCTCTATGTTTAAAACATATAGAGAGAATAATCTGTTGTTTCATGTCATGCATTCTACCTTTATCTTTCCTGACTTTTGCATGTTGGTTTTATTTACAGTCATTGAATCGGCCTTATGTTGTAAGTTGATTTACTATAAGCACTTAGCATAGTGAATCTACCACAAATACTGTATGAATGATACCATAATTATATGAATAGAACTTTCATGAGTGAATCTACCACATGATGAGTGGTTGACCTCACAATGGGTACCTTTCATGAAGAATTGATCTACCACTCACCTAAATCTGATTGACCAAAAAATTATTTGAGCTACAATGATGTCTACATGGTTGGAAAACCTACTTCATGATGAAATATAAACCTACCATGAGCTATAAGAAATGTCTGATTTATTGCAATAAGGATAATACCTACCACAAGCTATTGTGAGCCTTATAATAAACCACATTAAAAACTGTTATTGACCAAATCAATAAGAATCGTAGATGGATCTACCATAAAACAAATTAACCTAAAATAAGTGATTAGTCTGCTGTATATATAAGGAATGACCTACCATGAGATGAACCTACCACGTGATTTTCAAACCTACCGTATGAAGTGTTTTTCATGGCCATTGAAAAATATATTATCCAAATTGATGTTTCAATGAATGTTTTGAGAGAGTATGTATGATAAATAAGATGTTATGATGTATTAAATCAATAAATGGATACATTTTATCTTTCAAGCTTATGAATCAGGTGATAAAAGGATTGTCACGTCATCAAAGTTAGAATTGAGACCAAACTAGTTGAATCGATATTGTTTTTCATGTCACGAATATGCCATCAAGTTAGGATATCATGTATGATATCTCATGATAAATCATCCATGAAAGAAAATTAAGGTAATATGAGACTATGCTACATACAAGTTAAATAAATAATATTTAGGAAAATAATTAGATTCCAGGATAGAATGTTCTGTATGAATATTGAATATGGATTGAAGCTTTCAGGTATTTAAATGAGTTTTTACAAGATATGTAAAACTAAAAATTCAAATTATTTTCAAATATAGAATATTTATAGACTATGTATCTATGGGATTTAACTCGAGATAATGGCTCAGATTTTATTGAGGTTTTTAGGAGAATTAAAAATAGAGAAATATCCTTTAGATTTTAATATGAATATCACCTGCCAACCAATATTTGAGAAGAATTCACATTATGAATATGGGTAACATTATTTATTATATTATTATTGTGAATATAAATGGAAAATATATGTGATTAAGAAACGTTTTGACAAATGAGAGATATCTTGTATATTGGAAGATCATTCTAAGATACTAAAATATCAATTATTAAGGAGAAAAGTTTGTCTAAATCTATGATTCCTTTAAGGAGAAACCCCAATATATTTTAAGAAGTGGAGGATAATTCATATTACACTAATTCTAGGATTTTAAATACTATAATATATATTCTATATTCTGTTGAATATATTGTATTTGTTTATAGGAAATCATAATCTCATAGGCTCATGGACGAGGATCATTGAAATAATAATATCTTTATTCTACTAGAACAACACTAAGAAGAAAAGGCTTGTAACTAGGGAATTCATCTAGTCACTGAAGAGTCTCATGGATTGAGTGTATAACAAATCATAGAATAGAAGGAAGGTTGTGGAGTAAAACTAACCTAGGTAGGATACTTGGTAGCTAGGGTATAAAGTAAGTATTGAATACTGGGGAGTATAACCTTTTTCTACCAAATTCAATGTAATTGATGATAATATTATAGTGGACAATCCATGTTGGGGTGTCTAACAAACATAAAAATGGGTATCTATTAATACTAAACATTTTAAATATAATGTTTTGTTATCTCTCTCTCTTATTATTACTATATATGAGGTAAATATAAGAGTTTAATCTAGTGTATTGAGAAATTTAATTGGATTGATAGGTTGAGTTCAAAAGCGATGATTTCATGAAAAAGAGTATACCACTAATTCATCCCCTGCCATCAGTGGTACCTATTTGGTATTTCGGATCAACATGTTTGGAATTCACAATGGATATGGCCTAATATTGAAATTAGGATAGTTATTTTAGTGTGGATTTAGGTGTTTCTTCCTTGTATGGAAGGTTGTATATGTCAATGGATAGATTTTGGGATCTTTATAATTTAATGAGTGTATGTATGTGGGACACATGACTTCTGGTGTTATGTCATGATTACATTTTTTTTGAAAGGTAATTACATTTTAACTCTTCATAGTATGTGGTTATATAGATTAGGGGAATGTACCTAGTCCCACAAGACCTATATGGGGCGTGGGACCTTGATAGGCAGTTGTTTTTTAATATCAATCTATGAATATTTTATTTGTCCATACCATTATGAGTATGGAAATATGAATCCAAAATGATTTAGTGGGTTATAAAACTTGGGTTTTTATTATTTATGATATGATTAGGGAATGTGTGGGACACATCTGTTTTCATTGTAAGTTAGACCCATACATTATATTGTGCATTTTCTAGAGTAATGGTTTATCGAGAGAAGATCGGGAGTGATTGACTGGTAAGAACCAGTGCATTGGTATATGAAAATTTTGTGAGATGATGTCTTTTTAGTTTGATGATGAAATGAATGAATTTTCATTATAATCATCTATAAGATAAAAGTATCATCTCATATGATAAATGAGGTAAGAATTTGTTAAGGAATATTTGATGTAGTATGAATATTGTTGGTTGTGGTGTGAGGAAAATGATTTGAGTGGCTCCGTTTGATTACTGGTGATTCAACTATGTATGTGGGAAGTTAGAAACCCATGTGATTTTTAAACCTCTTTCATAACCTAATGGAGTTAGTAGTGGTTTTGAATGTGATATTCACATGAAACAATAGATAGGTTGTAACATACCAATACTTGTTTTTAGGTACTCCATGAACCTTTTTTGATCTCCTTTTGGTTGGGTATTGTTTCAAGATGTTTTGGGTGTAATTTTAGTGAATTTTTGAATTTATTCGGGTTATGAACAGTTTGCACATGGTTAGGTAAAACCATGATGTTTTGCTTAGAAAACCATACACCCTGTTGAGATCCATTGGAAGGGTTCTCGTTGTTAGGTCACACACAGTATCCAAAAGTGCGGCCTCGCTTCCAAACTATAAACCCCATGTATATTGGGAAATTATTGGTATGAACATAGTTATATTATGCATGGATCTAAACTATTCACCCTAAACAGAGTACTAATTAGATTTCATGGTTTGTCTTACAGTGTGGCCCTCTCCAGGAAACCATGCACACTATTTTTAATTGAACCAAAAATTAATTTAAAATTCACAAACCACATATTTAAATTTCATAATACTCTCATTCATTCCTAAATAATTTTTTTCATCCTTGGATTATTATAAGATGTGAAATTGACTCCTCCAAACCCTTTATTTGGAAATTTAAAGTAGATTTGATCTCAAATGATATCCTCTGAGTAAGTGAATCCTTTTTCTTATGTTTTCTTTCAGTCTCTCATTCTCTCCAACCAAGATTTTGACATATCATCATGATATTTATGGATCCAAACTCATTTAGATTAGATGTTGATTATATTTTCAATCCCAATATAATATTTTCCTTCCATTTTCACTGGAATTACCATTGTGGGTTTTTATCATTGGATTTCCATGATTAAAGGTATGTGGTTCCATTTGATATTTTTCATGTAATTTAAACATCAAATTTAATGATTTTTTTGAAATAACATTAAATTGATTTATAAAACCCTAATTTTATATGATTTAAATTGAAATTTAAATGACTCGAAATTGATGAAAACACCCAAATTTCATTGGAATTGAAATTATGGGATGAATTTTGAGAAAGTGTGGTTGATTTTGAAAATATGATTTGATAAAATATTTGAAGAAATGATTTGATATATTTTTTGGAAAATGTATGGTATTTAAATAATTAAAACCAATGATTAGTTATGTATTTAAATGTAATTAAATGATAAAAACCCCTAGTTTTTTATTTGTGATTGAATTGGAATATTGAAGTTAAAAATTTTGGAAAATGGATTTTAATTTTAACATATTTAAAATGATATAATTTTCTATTTATTTATTGATTGATTTAGTATATGAAATCCTAGTTAGTTAGTTGGTTATTCAGGACAATAACTCTATAATCTTGATCCCTTATAAATGGTTGATAATGAAAAATTTAACAATAACCTATTTTGGAATGTTTATCCCCAATGGAGTGTTGATGAGTCCTATTCTGCCAGAACCTGAGGGATGTCTTCCCTAATGTTTTTCTGTGATCACTAATTTGAGATGTGTGAGGATGCTTTATCTATAAACTAATGTTCATTAGGGAAGATTAATATGATTCTTGTTGTGTATGATTTGATTATATATTAAATTTTCTATAAAATTTTTTTACTCATGTCAAACGATTTATATAAATTCTTTCATATAACAATTTTATTTAAGACTTATTTGAAATGTTTTCTATATATTAAAATAAAGTCATTTTTTTATTTTGAAATATTAAAATTATATTTTTATCCATCCCAAATGTTTTTAAAATGAAAAAAGGTTTTTTAATTATTATGGAATCTATTGTGGAACACTTGGTGAGACCCTTTTGGGATTTATAGCTCAAACACTACCATTATCATCTAGAGTTTATAGATTTTCTTATGCAAATTCCGAGAAAAGAAAAATTTCCACTTGGTGGTGGTGGATTTTATTCATCCTTGGGACCGTGGAGTGATAGTGGTGACCAATGGAGCTAAGGTCCAATTTATTCATAGGTTTTTGGTACCTTCATGGTTTTTTATGGTAGTTTTGTGTTGATTCTCCATTGATTTGATTATCTATCTTCTTGGGTATTGTTTTACATGTTTACCACCTAGTATATTCTCTTTTAAAATTGTTCATATATTAACATGTATATTGTTTATATTTCACTGTATTCTTGAGAAAAAACATTCCCTAATTATTCTTGTATGATTCTAAGTGCTATTCACCAACCTATAAAGATTGGGAACGCCATTCAGACCATGTCAAAACCAAATCTGGTATCAGGGTACCAGGGAATCTGGGATGCTTCATAATTTTTTTATCAAATAATGGTTCAGAATATTTTCTTAAAGTCATTATGAGATCTGGATTGTCATAGAACATATGAGTTTAGATTTATGGGCCTTCGGAGGTAGTTATGAGTGAGTTCCTAGATATCTCTTATCATAACAATCCTAAAGTCACCATGAGTGATGGAGAGAAGAGTATTTGATGAGTATTTTAATATATTTTTATTCTTCTCCCTGTTTTATTTAAGTGTTCATAAAATACAAAACTATTGAATTTTGTATTATTGAATTGAAACTTATGTACTCTCATCTGATTTGTTGATTTGAGTGTCTTGGTTAATGTTTTTATTATTTTTTGTTGATGGTGTGTAACGTCATACCACCAAGAAGACATTTAAACCAACCCGAGGAGGTATATTTTGATGAACCATGACAACTAAACCATTCAGTTGACTAGAATCTCATAGAAATAGTGGAGTATGATGTCCACACTTTGGGACAAGCAACTACTCCCATTCCCTTTCAGGATACAGACATTAAACCTTGAAGTTATGAATCTTGAGATCACGTGAAATATTTTCTTCTCCAGAATCCGCCATCTTTCTATGTCTCAAATCACTCCTAAGACTCTAAGGATTGGTTGAAAGAAATCGATCAAAATTTTGGGTTCATAGAAACTCCTGATGTAATTAAATTTAAGTGTGTTAGCTTCAAGATTGATGGGTCTATAAGGAGGTGACTGGATTCAATGTTGGCGGAGAAGAAGAATTAAGGATTGAAGTGGAAGGAATTTAATTTTAATTTTAATAATCAATTCTATATAGATTTCATGGCTTTATATAATTTTATGGAGTTTCTTAATATCCATAAAAGTGAAAATATTGTGAATTAGTATGAAAACTTCATTTTTAATCTAGTGTAGTTTTCTCCTTATATTGTGAGTAATGGTATGATGAAGGCATTAAGATTTTTGATAGGAATTCAATCTGATATTTGATCACAATATTTCATTATAAAGATAGTTTTTTATGCGAATTTACTGGATAGAGAACTGATGGATGAGGTTGACCTAGCTAGTAAGTTAGGGTTGATGGTAGTTTCTTTTTCTCCTTGTAGAAGTTCAGTGAGTTCCATTATAGGAAAAAGGAAACATGATGAGTCTCATGGTGGATCTCGATAGTAGGGTTCTTCTAGACCTCTTGTAGTGCCTGGTTGAGGTCGTTTGACTTACTACTAGTGTTGAAAGGATGGACATTCGAAACATGTCTTCACCAAGGGACCCAAAAAATTTAGTTCTAACAGATGTTCGAGAAACCTATAGAAGTAATTTTTTACCATTTATACACCAAATAGTGGAATGAGATCATAATCACATAAAATTACTATGATGAAATCAGATTCTTCAAGAACAAAGGGGTTCCAACCACACACATTTGAAATTAATATTATTCACTCAATGGAAGAGTCTCCAGATGAATTTGATATGGGTTTAGTGACCATTAGAGGTAACATCACTATAGATTCAGCCTTAGTGTCTACTGTGTTTGATACTAGAGGATCTCACTCATTCTTATTGACTTTTTTTGAGTTTCTAACCCTTCCTATAGATCTTTTATCTTATGTTGTGAATGTTACTACGCCACTCAAAAAGAATAGTGATAAGGGTCTTTATTTTCCTCTATGAGTTTTCCCTCTATCAGAAATAAAGCATACTTGAATAATTCTAGTTCTCGATATAAAACCTCTTGATTAAATTCTCAAGATAGATTGGCTCATTACTAATATTCATGAATTAAATGTTATCTTCAGAGGGTTTCCTTTTCTAATCACTATGTGGTGTGAATTTAATTTCAAGGAGAATGGGACTCAAGATTGAGTCAATTTAGACTTTATTATCAAGATTTGGATATTAATATCATTTTTTTCTTTGGATCAAGAGTGGGATTCTTTGAATGATGATATCACTCCAATTTTTTGTTGATTTTCCTGAAGTGTTTCCTTCTAACTTCTCTATTTTTTCTTCATAATTGTGGTATATTTTTCTATTGATTTAGTTCCTGGTACTCAAATAGTGTCTATTAATTCTTACCACAGGGAATAAAATGGAATTAAAGAGTTAAATACTAAATTGTATAATCTCTTAGAGAAAGGATTGTGTGTCTCATTTGGTGGTTCATGTTATATTTTAAAAGAAAAATTATTGAATGCTTTGCCTCTGTATTGATTACCAGAAACCCAAAAATTTATGGTGAAGAACTAGTATATATTACCATGAATTGATGATATATTTAACTAGTTGAATGGATCCAAGTGGTTATTGAAGATGGATATTCAATCAGGTAATCACTAGTTGAGAATAAAAGAAGCTAAAATTCATAAAACCCATTTTGTGAGAAGGTATAGCCATTAGGAGAACATTTTAATTCCATTTGTTCTAACCAGTTCTACTACAGTCTTCATGGATTTGATGAACAGTATCTTCCATGAGTATCTTGATACATTCATGATGGTCTTCCTGGATGAATTCTTGGTTTACTATTAGTATGAGGAGTATATGTGCTTCATCTGAGAGAAGTTATAGAAATCTTGAGAAATCACTGACTCTATACCAAGATACAAAAAGGTTATTTCAATATTTGGGAAGTGATGTCCTTGGGGCATGTGGTCCGGAAACGTAGTATTTTAGTTGATCTTGAGAAGGTGAATATTGTTATGAAATGAGAGAAAACATGGAATGTTTTCAGGATTTATAGCTTCTTGGGTTTAGTGGGGTATTATCATCAGTTTGTAAATTATTTCTCAATGTCAGATTCTTTGATGATTTCTCACACATGAAAGGGGATGAAGTTCACTTGGAATAATAAATTTTAGAGTTCTTTTTTTATTTAAATTTTTTTTGACTTATGTGCTATTGTTGATTCTTCTAGAGGTTGGGTAGGTCAATGTGGTCTTTTCTAACACATTAGCTTCAGGTTTGGGTTGTGTTTTTTTATAGGTTCATCATGTCTAAAAGAATTATCCAACCCATGATCTCAAACTCATATCCATGATGAATTCTCTCAAATTCTAGTGGAATTACCATTTTGAAGTAATTTTTACTGTTTATTAGGATTACAAAATCCTATGTCATATCTTCTCTCAAAAATATTTTAATCTCATTTAGTGCTGTTGATGGAGTGACGCCAGTCATTTGATTTTGAAATTGTATGTACCTCATCCAAGGGAAATGTCATTACTAATTATTTGAGAAGGAAATTTCTAATCCATGCCATGAAAGAATCATCAAAAGAGTGGAATTTTTTGGATCTCTTTATTCAGTTTCACTTTAGAGTCTAGGAGGATGAGTCTGAGATTATTTTGACCATTGTTCAGTTGACCTCCTCTCTTCTTGAGATGATTATTCAGGATCAGCAGCATGATGACATGTTCTATGTAATTAGAGACTCTCATTATGATGGGGAGGTCATCACTGAGTGTTCATTCTCCATAGAGGGTATTGTAGGTTTCCCGAAGTGGTACGTTACGGCGAGGAAGGATATCATGGGAGACTATCATGGTTCTCATTCATAAGTAAACCTAGGTACCATGAATAAGTTCTATGATATTTAGAAGTTATTCTATTGTCCAATTATGAGATTCAACATTGCTTAACTTTTTTGTCTCTACTATACTGACCAACAGGTTAGGGTTGAGAACCAGAAACATTCAAGTTCTCCACAGTCCCTTCCAGTGATGAATTGGAAGTCAGACATAATTTCTATTGAATTAATTATTGGGTTTCCATGTACCCCTTAAAATAATAACATGATATGGTTCATGATCGATCAACTGACAAAATCGGATCACATTATATGTATCAATTATATTACCAAATTTGAGGACTTAGTACATCTCTAGGTGAAGGAGATCCTCTGGTTTCATGGGGTTTTTTCTACTATATTCTCTGATATATATCACTATTTTACTTCTCACTTTTGGGGAGGCCTCCATGAGGAACTAAGATCTCAGGTAAGTTTGATTATGACATGCCATCTATAGATGGATGACAAGATAGAAAGAGCTATACTGATTATCAAAGATAGGATTTGTGCATGCATTCTTGATTTTGGTGGAGCTTTGGACATCCATTTGGGACTGGTTGAATTTTATTAAAATAATAGTTAGATGTTTGTAATTCGAATGGCTCCCTCTAAGGGTTTGTATGGACACCTAGGTAAATCTTCATTGTGTTGGTTGGAGATTGAGAATGTTCTTTGGATAAACAATGTTCATTTTACAAAATGAAGGAAAAGACTCAATTGATTCATTAGATAATATTTGAGACACTGATCTGATAAAAATATTATGTTGATTTTCCCCAATGACCATTGGATTTTTCAGTAGGATATTCGGTGTTCTTTAGAGTTTCACCTTGGTTGGGTCATCAAATTCTTTGGAGGCAAGGGAAACTCTCTCTTATCTTTATGGGTCCTTTTGATATTATTAAGAAGTTAGAAAAATGATCTTACTAGTTAGAACATCCAACACATTTTATTTTGATCCATGATGAGTTCCATGTATCAAAACATCATAATTTTCTCTTTGGGCCTTATCACATCCTGATTTTCAAATATGTTGATATTGAGAATGATTTTTTTATAAAACCCCAAGATTTTCATAGTACGTTATCTCATTAAAGTAATTCAATAGCTTGTGCTACACACAACACCAAGTTTGAGTGCACCACAACTTATCACACTAACCGTTCAAAAAGCACTTATGAATAATATTAACTGAATTTTAAATATTATATACTCTATATAATTTTAACATTCATATTATGTGTTTATTAGACATAATATAAGAAAAAAATCATTTTTTCAGAGAAAAGAAGTATTTTTTTTAAATGCAATTTTACCGCCTATTAATGGTGAACCCTTTTTAAAACCAATATTTGACACTTTTATATATTAAATTTAATGAAATTAAATTTTTATTTATAAGTGGGACATAAAAATTTAGTTTAGATAAATTTTTGGTACTTTTCTAACAACTTTTATATTTTGATGAATAGTGAAAAATACTATGTTTTAATTGAAAACAACTTTTTTTAATAAAAATAATTTATATTGATAAATTATAAATTTGAATGGTTTGGAAGTATATTTAGATTATATTTTTATCATTTAATACAATTTGGTCATTATAAGTAATTTTACTTTTAAATTTGACATAAACACATGCCAATCATTTGATAGTTTTTACTTTTCAAAAACCTGCTATGTTGTTTTGACAATAGGAATTAATTTTAAATTAATAAATTAAACTTATATGTTTTTAATTTGGTAAAATATACTTCATTTTTGAATTCAGAATATCAAAATTATCTTAAGGTAAATTTTTGGTATATTTTTGAAAACATTCAATTTTTGATTGATAGTGAAAAACACTAAGTTATTATATAAAAGTGACTTTTTATTTAAATAATTAGTTATTTTATATTATTTTATTTTAGGAAAAAATATATATAATAAATATATATTTTCAACTTATTTTATTGGAGTCATTTTATAATAAGTTTATATATAAAAATATTAATCGATCATTTTATCGCATTTTACCCACCTTGTAGGAGCATTTGCGGACTTGTATAATACTTAATTTTACCGATTTTGTGAGTTGAATTTTAAAAACCTGAGAGAAAAAGTTAATATCAGTAAGTAAAATGTGGTTCAAAAAGATTAAATATTTTTTTTGAATAGTATCTTTTGACTCTTATTTAACACGGTTAAAAGTAAATAGGGTAATTAAGGGTAAAAATGATATCATAATTACCCTAAAACGTGTCCGAATTCTATCGGATAAGTATAATTCGACCAAAACTTCCTTAGGAATAATATATGATACACTTTGGTCCACTAGGATTATATTAGGAAATTTATTATTATTTTATTTAAAGAATAGTTAAAAGAGTTAAATTCAATGTTCAATAACTAAACCATTTTTCATTTAGGGTTATACAAAATATAAATTAGACTATAAATATTCATTAGAAAGCTAATAAAATTCCTACATAATGATATTTTAATTATAATTTTTCAACATTAAACAATTTGATTTATTTATGACACAGTGATGATGTGGTAATGACCTTAATAATGAAATATTAAAATAATTGATATTATAAATATCTAAATAAATGTATTTTGAAACTTTTGATGAATTAAAATAATTTTATAGGTTAATAGGACATGTTGGGATTGAAAATGTGAATTTAGTTCTAAGTAATAATGTATTAAGAACTTTAAAAAAATCATTTATTAAATAATGTCAAAATTAACATAATTGAGTTTTTAAAACAAATTCTAGATTATTGGTTTATATAATATTCCTAAAAAAATAAGTTTCATGAAAATGGCCTTAATAACATTATATATGTCATTAATGAACCTATTGGGGTTCTTTTTTATGTTTATTGTATTTTTATTAACCATATAATATAAAAATACAAAGAGACATGATAAATATCAAACTATTTAACTAAGAGTTAAATCTAAAATATATGGTTAATATGATGACCTAAACTTATCTAAAACCTACTGGATGGGGGGTTTTCTACCCATACACATACTATCCTTTAGATAATTCATTTTTGAGACATTATAAACCGAAATTGATTTTATAATAAAATAATATTTCAAGCTTTCCCTAAAGTGACCCTCACCTCTCTTATAAAAGAGAAATCCCCCTTATCTTAATTTCACAACTCCAAAGCCTTTTGGCACTGCAAGAACCTTCCCAAATATCCTCACAACTTTCCTCCTTTTATCCTAGAGTCCTTCCTTTGGTCCTAAAGCTAACCTAAGGAGCCCTTTTTATCAAATCAAAACGAAGAACCCGAAGAAGAAGTAAATATTCCATCACCTATTTCAAGATCTTTTCTTCTTCTACTTCATATTTCTAAGTTGTTTCCATTATAAAAAAATAACTCCAGTATATTATATATACTATGATGTTATTATAAAAATGGTACAGCCATATTCCTTATTCTATCCATCCTATAAATGACAAAGTCTCCATATGTGTGTACGTACGGATTACCCAATCCACGTCGTGGTGTAGTTTGTTATTCAAACACTTCATTATTTGGATGGGTATAATAATGAGTACAAAATATGTAAATAATAAATATAAAATGTTAATTATTTGGTATATATGATATACCATCCAATTACATACTATTTCACCATCAATATATTGATATTTTCGCTCGTGCATACGTGCAGATTACCGTCTCCACGAAGCGATGAGATTCATTCCCTTGTTCACTATTCAACAATGATTATAAAAATATATATTATTAATAAGTATTTAATAAATTAAATAATAATTATATGGGAGATATATATATATATTTATTTATTTATATGTATGTACTTACATATATCTTATTCACTTACTTCCGTTCAATATGATATG
Organism: Viscum album; assembly: GCA_963277665.1. Lineage (NCBI taxonomy): Eukaryota > Viridiplantae > Streptophyta > Magnoliopsida > Santalales > Viscaceae > Viscum > Viscum album. The sequence continues at coordinate 684,623,326 of OY728142.1, read as the reverse complement.
AAAACGAAAACAATGTTTATGCGTACGTACGACCTACCGTCTCTATAAACGGTGCCTCCCGTTTCATATATCTATCTTTTATAAATATTTATAATCTAAATATATATGATATATAAATCATGTTTTATATTCTTAATGTATATAAATCATGATCTAAATGATATGATCAAGAATAACAAGTTAAAACACGCACGATAAAGAAAAAGATTATTACACAAAATGTTAATTTAACATGGAACTCAATATTAAATGGGTATTATAAAGTCATTAATGAATCATGTATGATATAATAAATATGAATACGGTTCTGTTACAATTTAATAACATAATTTGTTCATTATACAAGAGTATAAACTTACCCTCAACCAAAGGAAAGTGCAAGGTAAGGGTTAATTTCACAATCTCTTTATTATCCGGGGTTTTTTTACGTAAGTATCTACTGGGACATATTTATTATCCATGTCCATGTTTCATGAAAGAGTTTTAAAAGGGGTTATTTTAAAGGACCATTTTTACTAATACATCATTTTAAATGTTTTAAATATTTATTCTTCTAAATCATTCTCATTAATGTCCATGTTTTCAAAGTGGTTTTTAAGGGTTTATTTATATGGACATGAAGGTTGTTGAAATGTTAATTACTTTCAAAAGTTTCAAGGTGGTATGGGATCCTTTGATTAAAAAATGTCTTTAAATGTATTCCTTTCTAAATTATATTACTTTTAAATGTGTTTATGAAAAAGGGATATTTCCCTCAATGATTTTTACAAATAATTTTCATCTATATAAACATCCCTTGATGGATTTTAAACATGTTTGAACTTGATTTATTATGATAGAAATCTACCATATTTTAATGAAGGGTTTGTGATATGTTTGACTGTGGGTGTATTTTTTTATACCTTTTATGGTTTATGGATAACGTATTGACATTTCCTATACTAGTTTTAATACGAATGTTTATGTTATGTTTAAACCTTTTCAGATGAGGAATGCATTGGACTTAGTAAGTGACAGGTGGAGCTCGCTATAGCTCCGTGATAAACTAGTGTCTTGGAACAAGGCCTGGAAAAAATCTTATTTGTACTCTTAGCACAAGGCCTTGACTATGTGGTTATAAAATCTGGCATTATGCATTCCATTATTATGAAAGTGGCTATTGATATTTCATGTGATTATTCTACTAGTATAATATCCATGCGAATAAGTAAATGGAATTATTTGATTTTATCTTTTCCATATTATGTTGAAGTTTAAGTTTAAAAGTTTTTTGTTTTAGTATAACACATTTCCTTAAATTTTTATGCTTATTTATGAAAGTTTCTGCTATAGTGTTATCCTTACTCAGCATCTGAGCTCACCCCTTTCTATGTTTTATTTTTCCCAGGATGTTACGAAGTATTTTATTATTGATAAGAAGGGTTAAGATAAGGGATTAATGGCGTTATCAAAGGATCATTTATGTTGTGTTTTATTTTCTAATGTGTAATGTAATGTTCATGTATGTAATCTATTTTCCAAGACGGCTAAACTAATTAGTCTTTCGGGACTTGATTCCTTATAATCATGCCAATGTATTAAAATAATGCACCGACTCCCATAACTAGGCTCAGGGCATTATAGTTGGTATCAGAGGAAGTTTAGAAATAACCTTGGAAACTAGATTTAGAAAAACTCTGATTATAGAACACTACCCTAAGTTAGAATTTTAGGATTAGTATAGAAGAACTTTATAGAATTTTGGTACCGTAGAGATTTTGTGATCATTCCATGAAATACAGCCCTGTCTGGATACGATATGGTAGATGCATCTCTAGAAAAGATGTACCTAGGGGTAAAACCCAAAAACACCACTTTGAGATAGACTCGAACGAGAACTGGTGAACAAAAATGGGCCTTGCTGCACTCTTGGTTACAACACTCCTGGGGGATATGCTTAGGATAATTCTCATTTTCTTTACAATCCAATATGATGGGTTTATAAGTATATACCTCCACAAAGAAAACTTTTTTAGGATTATGGATTATATCCATGATCTTTTCAATTTATGTTAACTATTTTAGAAGTTTGGAATTGTGCATTGCAATTCACAAACTAACCTAGTGTATGCCATTATTTAGAAATGGCGCCCAGTAGATAGAATGAGACATCCAGCAATACACAAGATCCCAAGAATAAGAAGGATCATATTTTTAATAGTGTTAATCCAACATTTAGAAAATAAATAGTCTCCCATGTGTTATCATCATGTGAATAAATAGTACCATGTGTTAATAAGATAAGTAAATAATTTTCTGAGTCCTATGGATTTGAAGGGAAGCCATAGAAGAAAACGATGGTAGAGAGAAATATGGATAAAGGGAATAAGGGAAATAAAGAATTTTTCCATATGTGATAACTATAGAAAAAACCACCTTAGTAATTTTTTGAAAGGAATGGGAGTTTGTTATAAGTATAGAGAAAAAGGACACCAAGTACGTTATTTCAAGGGTGAGAAAAAGGTTTCAAATGTACAATGCTTCATCTGAAAGGAGTTGGGACACTACGTGAATCAATGTCCAAATCATCATAGTATACCCCAAATGCTGCTATTGGATAATAATCATGTTATGATACTACTGAATATGAAGAGGAATGATTAAGAGTTCTTATGTTGTTATTACAGTATAGTGTCATTAGAGTATTTTATTAACGATGTACAAGTTATAAGAATTATATAGTGTATAAGGATTGTATTACATTATTATTTCATTAAGGACTTGAGATTAGTGGAACCAATAAAAGTGACTCAATGAAAAGTTAAAATTATTGGAAAATACATGGTTGAAGGAAAGAAAAAACATTAATATGGTCCTGATACTAAGGTATTGATTTTCGAATAAGAGATGATTGATATTGATAAATTATATTGGATATTTTTGACATCCTTGGAACTGGTTAATGGTTTTTTTATTCCATAATTGTTGGAGTTTAAAAACATTTTTTTATAAAAGGAGAATATCCAGTATTATATAAGGAATAAGGGAGCATGAATGTAATCAATATGGTTATATGATAATTCAGGCTGTTACCGTGTTTTAAAAGAATACATGATGAAAGTAGTCACATCTTATTACGTGGAAAAAAGAATCTTCATTGTGTTTACCTTCCATATAATTTTTTCACTGTGAGTTTGGACAGAAGTATTTTGGATAAGTATATAGGTTGGAATCGATTAGGTTTTACATTGGATACTATTGTTAAGGTTAAATAATTTCTTTATATTATTTTTTTATTTTCATAAAAAGACTTCCCGGAGGTTGGATGACAACCTGTCGCGTCCATCAATGTCACGATACTTGAACCCGCAACCGAAGGGTGACAAGGGTGCATCACCTACCACTATCCTACGTGATGTCCTACTTTGTATAATGTAGTTCTTTTAAATATTCTAACAAATTAATTATAAATTCATTATTTTCGGAAGCCTATACGATTAGGATAAATAGAATATTTTTTAATTCTATTATCTTTTGGTGTGAAAGATCAGTTTGTGGTAGAAATTAGTTGAAGGATGAAACTCTACTTTTCAATTATATATATATATATCCTCTTATTATATGAATAAATTAATTCTTAAAAATTAAGGAAGGGATATTAAAACCAAAAATATTTTACCCTAATACCATAGGTTTTGTTTAACTAATGATATTTTACATCATCTTAAATTGATGGCTTTGAGGCCCTCAATTTTACACTTGTTTGTGATTGATGACCTCAATCACTCCCTATAAATATTTACGTTTTCCTCCAATTATGTGTCTCTAATTTCAACCAATTTTCTTCTAATCGAGATCATAATTTGGTGGTGAATGTTTCATTTCCCTTTCCCTCTTAATAAGAATAAATTTTATTAACCCAATTTCCGATGTGGGTTTCCTACAAAGGTAATTTTCTATTTTTAACCATTTATTTTCGAATTTTTTTTCAAATTGTAAGGATGAAATTTATTGAAGGAGGGGATAATGTATCTCCCCAAGATTTCATAGTACGTTATCTCATTAAAGTAATTAAATATCTTGCGCTACACGCAACAACGAGTTCGAGCGCACCACAACTTACCACACTAACCGTTCAAAAAGCGATTATAAATAGTATTAACTAAATTTTGAATCTTATATACTCTATATAATTTTTATATTCATATTATGTGTTTCTTAGACATAATATAAGAACATATTCATTTTTTCAGATAAAAGAAGTATTTTTTAAAAAATGTAATTTTACCACCTTTTAATGGAGAACCCTTTTTAAAACCAATATTTGACACTTTTATATATTAAATTTAATGAAATTAAATTTTTATTTAGAAGTGGGACATAAAATTTAGTTTAGATAAATTTTTGGTACTTTTCTAATAACTTTCACATTTTGATGAATAGTGAAAAAATACTATGTTTTAATTGAAAACAAAATTTTTTAATCGAAATATTTTATAGTCATAAATTATGAATTTTAATGGTTTGGATGTATAATTAGATTATATTATTATCATTTAATACAGCGTAGGTCATTATAAGTAATTTCACATTTAAATTTGACATAAACACATGTCAATCTTTTGATAGTTTTTACTTTTTAAAAATCCACTTTTTGGTTTTGACAACAGAAATTAATTTTAAATTAATAAATGAAACTTATATTTTTTTAATTTGGTAAAATATACTTCATTTTATAATTCATAATATCAAAATTATCATAGGGTAAATTTTTGGTATTTTTCTGAAAACTTTCAATTTTTGATGAATAGTGAAAAACACTACGTTATTATATAAAACCGACATTTTATTTAAATAATTAGTTATTTGATTTTATTTCATTTTAGGTCAAAATAGTTACATAATACCTATATATGTTCAAATTAATTCATTGGAGTCATTTTATAATAAGTTTATATATATATAATTTTTTCGAACATTTTACCATCTTTTACCCACCTTCTAGGAGCATTTGCAAATTTCTATAAAACTTAATTTTACCAATTTTGTGAGTTGAATTTCAAAAATTCGAGAGTCACAGTTAATATCAGTAAGTAAAATTTGGTTCAATAAGAAGAAAATAATTTTTGTGAATGGTAACTTTTGACTTTTATTTACCACGGTTAAAAGTAAATAGGGTAATTAAGGATAAAAATGATACCATAATTACCCGAAAACATGTCCTAATTCTATTGGATAATTATTATTCGACCCAAAACAAACTTTGGAATAAAATATGATCCTATTTGGTCCACTTGGATTAGATTAAGGCATATATTATTATTTTATTTAAAGAATATTTAAAAGGGTTAAATTAAATGTTTAATAACTAAAATTTTTTAATATAGGGTTATACAAATTATAAATTAGACTATGAATATTCATTAAAAAGATAAAAATATTTCCTATGTAATTATATTTTATTTATAATTTATAGACATTAAATAATTTAATTTATTTATGACACAGTGATGACGCAGTAATTACCTTAATAATGAAATATTAAAATAATTGATATTATAAATATCCAAATAAATGTAATTTGAGACTTTTGATGACATAAACTAATTTTATAGGTCAATATGACTTGTTAGGATTGATCATATCAATTTATTTTGATGTAATAAAGTTTTTAGGACTTTACGAAAAAATCATTTATTAAATAATGTTAAAATTGACATAATTGAGATTTTTAAAAAAAATACTATATTATTGGTCGATATAAAATTACTAAAAATATATGGTTCGGCCAAAGGGCCTTAATAATATTATATATGTCATTAACGGACCTATTTGGGTTCTATTGTAAGTTTATAGTAATCTTATTAACCATATAATATAAAAATACAAAGAGACATGGTAAATGTCAAACTATTTAACTAAGAGTTAAATCTAAATGATAAGGTTAATATGATGACCTAAACCTATCTAAAATCTATTGGTTGAAAGTTTTTTCAGCCCGTAACCACATTATCCTTTAAATAATTTATTTTTTAGCCATTGGAAACTGAAAAGTATTTTATTATAAAATAATATTTCAATATTTTCCTAAAGTGACCCTCACCTCTCTTATAAAAGGGAACTTCTCCTTCTCTTAATTTCACACCTCCAAATCCTTTTGGCTCGTCCAAATCCTACCAAAATATCCTCCCAACCTTCCTCCCTTCATCCTAGAGGCCATTCTCTGGTCAGAAATCCAACTTATGAAGCCCTTTTTATCAAATTAAAAGGAATAACCCGAAGAAGAGGTAAATATTTCATCACCTCTTTCAAGTTCTTTTCTTCTTCCACTTCCTATTTATTTGTTGTTTCCATTTTAAAATAATAACTCCAGTATCTTCTATATAATGTGATTTTTTATAAAAATTTTACAAACATATTCATTATTCTATCCACCCTATAAATCAAAAAAGTCACCATACGTGCGTACGTACGGATTACCGTCTCCACACTGTGGTGTAGTTTGTTATTCAAACACTTCATCATTTGGATCGGTATAATAATGAGTATAACTGATAAAAATAATAAATATAACATGTTAATTATTATTAATATATGATATAACATCCAATTACATATGATTTTTCCATCAATATAATGATATTGTCGCTCGTGTGTACTTATGGATTACCGTCTTCATGAAGCGATGGGATTCATTCCCACGTTAATCATTCAATGATGATTATAAAAATATATATTATTAACAAGTATGTAATATATGAAATAATAATTCTATTGAAGATATATATATATATATATATATCTGTATTTACTTACATATATCTTATACACTTACTTCCGTTCAATACGATATGAAAATGGGAACATTGTTTATGCGTACGTACGGCCTTCCGTCTCCATAAACGGTGCCTTACATTTCATATATATATCTATTATAAATATTTATAATCTAAATATATATTATATATAAATCAAGGTTTATATTTTGAAAATATTTAAATCATGATCTAAATGATATGATCAAGAATAACAAGTTAAAACACATACGATAAAGAAAGCGATTATTACACAAAATGTTAATTTAACATGGAAATCATTATTAAATGGGTAGTATAAAGTCATAAATTAATCTTTTATGATATAATAAATATGAATATGGTTCTGGTATAATTTAATAATATACTATGGTCATTATCCAGGAGGATAAACGTACACTCGACCAAAGGAAAGTGCAAGGTGAGAGTTAATTTCACAATCCTTTTATTATCCGAGGTTGTTTTTACGTAAGTATCTACTGGGACATATTTATTATCCTTGTACATGTTTAAGGAAAGAGTTTTCAAAGGGATTATTTTAAAAGACTTTTTTACTAAAACATCATTTTAAATGTTTTAAATATTTATTCTTCCAAATCATTCTCATTAATATGCACGTTTTCAAAATGGGTTTTAAGGATTTATTTATATAGACATTAATGTTTTTAAAATGTTAATTACTTCAAAAAGTTTTAAAGTGGTATGGGTAAATTTGATTCAAAATTGTCTTTAAATGTTTTCCTTTCTAAATTGTTTTACTTTTAAATATTTTTTATGAAAAGGGATATTTCCTCCAAATATTTTTATAAATCATTTTCATCTATATCAACATCCCTTGATGAATTTTAAACTTGTTTGAAGTTGATTTATTATGATACAAATCTTCCATATTATATTGATGTTTTTGTGATATGTTTGACTATGGATGTGTTATTTTTATACCATTCATGGTTTATGGATAAAGTATTGACATTTCATATGCTAGTTTTCATACGAATGTTTATGTTATGTTTAAACCTTTTCATATGAGGAATGCATTGGACTTAGTTAGTGACGGGTGGAGCCCAATATAGCTCCTCAATGCATCGGTAGGTCTCATGAGACAAACTAGTGTCTTGGAACAAGGCCTTGACAAAATCTTATTTGTAGTCTTGGCACAGGGCCTTGACTCTATGGTAATGAAGTCTGGCATTATGCATTCCATCATTATGAAAGTGGATATTGATATTGCATGTGATTATTCGACTAGTAGAATATCCATGCGAATAAGTAAATTGAATTATTTGATTTTATCTTTTCCATATTATTCTAAAGTTTATGTTTAAAAGGATTTTTTTATTCTAATACATTGCATTAAATGTTTATTTTTATATATGAAAGTTTTCGCTATATTGTTATCCTTACTGATCATCTAAGCTCACCACTTTCTATGTTTTATTTTTTCTAGGATGTGAAGAAGTATTTTATGATTGATTAGAAGGGTTAAGAAAAGGCATTAATGGTGTTATAAAATTATCATTTATGTTGTGTTTTATTTTCAAATGTGTAATGTAATGTTCATGTATGTAATTTATTTTCCAAGATTGCTAAAATGATCGGTGTTTCGGGACTTAATTCTTTGTAATCATTCCAATGTTTTAAAATAATACACCAACTCCCATAACTAGGGTCAGGGCATTACAATTTTTGACTGGGTATCCATTCAAGATTGTTTATTCTGAGAGTAAGGTACTTCGTGGGATGATGATACCTTTGTTCCACATGCTATAGAATAATTTTTATGATTATTAGGAGACTTAAGAGTTTTTTAGAACTGATAAGAGAGTAGTGGTCTCATCTATTTGATATATAAAATTCTTAACATGGTTTATGGGTACCAAAAGATTTATTGTGTGGAGGTTGTAACAACCCATTAACTATTTTCAGGTATTTCTTTACCCTTGTTTTGAACTCTTTTTGGTTAGTTCTTATTTTGATAATTTTTATGTGAAATTTAGATAATATTAGAAGTTTTTCATGTTGTACATGTTTGGAATATTTTTAGGGAAAACCATGTGGTTTTACCTAGAAGATCATGCACGATTTTGAGATCCCTTGAAGGGGGTGCACTGTTTGTCCAACCATGCAACCATCCATCAAAACTATGCACCACATGGACATTGGGGAATTCATGTTTTCTGCAATATTAGTTTAACCATGTGTCCGAACCATGCACCCCAAATGGAGGACTAGTAGGGGCAACTGGTTAGGGAGCATGGTTTTTTAACCGTATGGACCTCCCAAGAAACCATGTGCATCATTTTTTGGCTCCTAAATTCAATTTAAAATTCATGAACCCCCTATTTAAGTCTTATATTCCTTCTATTTAACCCTAAATTGATTTTTTAATCATTGGAGTCTCTAAATAGGGGAAATTGACTCCTACAAACCATTTCCTTATGATATTGAAGTGGTCATGATCTTGATTGATCTCCTCTAAGTGGAACTCCTCTCTGGTGTTTTCTTCTATTATCTCCTTCTATCCTCCTTTAGGTTTGATAGATCATCTTGTAATTGATGGATCTAAACTCTGTTTGTATAGATCTTGTTTCTATATTCTATCGATAAATATTCTGTACTTCGAATCATTATTTTATTTCCTATTGTGGGTGTTGGTCATTTGATATCCATGATGAACGGTTTGTGGATCCATTTGAGATTTTCCGTATAATTGTATCCTTGAATTGATTGATTTATTTGAAATATATTTTTATTTATTATAAAAACCTGATTTTATATAATTTTAAATTGGAATATAAATATCATATATTTGAGAAAACCCCCCAAATTTCAAAGGAATTGAAATTGTGTGATGAGTTTTGAGAAAGTTGGATTTATTTTGGAAAAGTGATTTGATAAGATATTTAATGAAATGGTATGAGATTTTTTCAATGAAAATAAACTAAATTAAATTTATTAAAACCTATGATTTGTTTTCTGATGAAAATCCATGAAATGAGGAAAACCCCATGTTTTGGATTTGAAATTGAATTGGCATATTGAATTAGAGAATTTGGGAAATATAATTATAATTTGAATTGATTTGAGATGAGACGATTTTCCCATTATTTATTGATTGATTGAGAACATGAGAGCCTGGGTTGTTAAGTTATTTGGGAAAATAACACTAGGATATTGATCCCCTAGTAATGGATTGACAATGATAACTATAAAAAACTATGTTCAACATGATTGTCTCTAATTAGATGTAGATGATCTCTGTTTGGCTTGACCCTGAGGGAAATGTGCACACTTTTTTTGTGATCACTAATTTAAGAAGTGGGAAGATCTTATACCTAGAAAATAATATACTTCAAGGAATATGACCATGGTGGTTATAATGTATTATTTGATTATGTCACGAACTGTCCCAATGGGGCCCATGTTGTGACTCCCCAAGCCCTCCTTCAATAGGCCAGGGGCTAGTGACTAGCACTGAGTAGCCATATCACAAAACATGGGAGGCATTTCCTATATACCTATATGCACACACACATCCCCAATCACACAAAATGATAAAATTTAAAAACCAACTAATAATCCATTTTATGGACACAACTATATTCCATAACCATAGTATGAAAAAATGTGATGTAAAGTAAACTATGTAAAATAAAATCTGACCGCAATAAGTCTGTAACATGAGTCCAACCTGTAAGAAAAATGTATTGTTGTTATTGTTTGAAAGCTGCAGGAACACACCTCAGTCTGTCAGGTCACACTAAGAACTGGCTAGTCCTGGTTCACCTAGGACTCCATCAAAAGGTCGATCATCTGCAAAATATATGATACATGTGGGAAAATCTCATGCAGTGGTGAGTGTAACAATACTTAATGGGACACCCCGAAACCACAAAGCAATTTGAAAAAACAAAGATACAATTAGCTCAATATTGGTATATGTTTATAACACATATAACAAGAATATCCAGATATACTCAACCAAGACACATAGTCTAGTGGTATGTCACAACCACTATATACCAGCCCTAGGAATTAAGCTTAATGATTCCACAAAGCACTCATCTGGGAGAACACACTCCTGAGTTATATAACAATGATGACGTCCGTCTAAGAGGTACTGCTCGTCAGTTCATTCCATGAGAAACATATGCTAATTGATCTAAAGAGAAATACAGTACAATAGATGAGGATCACATCTATAGAAATGGGGTGATACTAATAACTCAACATGGATTAACCCACTAATTAGAGGATCTGTGCCCGCATTGTGTTGGTTACGTTGATACCAAGAAGTCCACTTAGGGAATAATGAATGGAATATAAGATCCTGCTCTAGGGATCTCGTGGGATTCCAACAACTCTATCTATGAATTAATACTGAATGAATCATAGTCCTATGAGTAGGAAACGATTCTTACAAACCATTAAGGTAAATAGAATGGGGATACACCCTCACAAAACTTGTCAAAGATACAGATGACAAGTGGATCAAGCCATTTAAGAAGGGGTACACGACATTTAGTTGGGTCACACGTCGTGTCCCTTGACCTTAGGTACTTCCCGTGTACAACAATCCATGTCATTCCAACCATGTCATGTTGAATAGGGGTACACGGTGTGTATAAGGGATTGCATGTCATGTCCTTGAATCCAGGGTCTGCCCATGTACTCCGTCCGTGTTCCAGTACATGGAATTATCCCGCGTTTCTCTTCCCATGTACCAGTACATGAAGTAGTCCATGTAACTAGTCTAGGCCCAACCATGTGGGGGGTACACACTGTGTAGTAAACCCATATACCCCACCTCGTGCCATTGTACTTCCCATGTACACACTGATTCATTCAACTAGGGACTGCATGCTATGTAGTCAAGGACTACACACTATGTGTATCGGGTTTTCCCGAAACCCATATTTTTTCTCTCACTCACGTCATCAATCAATTGGATTCTATCCTGGTGATCTGTTTTCCTTGAAACCCCAAATCTAGGCTCTTCTAGTCACTCTAACACTGAAGTTATGGGATTTGGGCCTTCATTCGGTTCAAAAAATGCAATCATAGGCATTATTTGTTCTCACTAAAGAATGTTGATTTGACACCCACTATTGTTCAATCTTCCACTGCACCCATCGACTCATAATATTTGATTCGTCTCAATTCCAGATATAAGGTTTTAGATCATTTCTCCAATAATCAAAGGTTCAATGATTGATTGTTCACAAAGGGGTTCCAAGATGGGGAAGAATGAAGAGTGCATGAAGAACTATGAATTGGGGGATAAAATCACAATCAAATCGAGAGGGAAGAACATTAATATGTGTTCATGTTGATCTTGGTTATTCACCATTAGAATGGTAAAAAATCTGAAAAAATCTTAAGAATAAACTCCTGATAAATCCTACAAATTAATCCCATCTAGTAAATATGATTTAACTGCGGGCTAATCTGTTTGTGGATTAGTCTATGTTCATTATAGTAATCACGAATAGGGAAAAGAAATCAAAATAATGCATCCTTCCTCGATTCAAATCACTTTATGGTGAATAATGGTCGTCGCATCCCTGCCTTTTTTGAGATATATCATGATCACCATTTTTCAATTTCCAATTTAGAGTTCTTTCATCACTTGCTTAAGAGAATTTTCTAGATCTCTCTCTCAATAGTCTCTAAAGGATTTTCTGGTAATGAGACTAACCCGAGATCTCTGAAAAGGGGTTTATTTATAGATATACCCATCTTTTCATCCTTTCATCGATGAAATAAAATAAATTTTTTTAATTTATTTACTCATTTATGCACCCATGATAAATTTTTATAATCTACCCACCCTAACCAATGTTAGGTTGCACCTAGGGTAATGTTGATATTCTAAACTCAATTGTTCTCTATGATTTCGGATCTTGGAACCCATTTAAAAGATATTCAACTTTTTTAGGAAAACCACCCATGTGGTCTATTTAATATTTTAATATTTTTCAAAAAAAATATGGGCACACATGGCCTCAAAATCATAGTTGTATTAGTGCTTGGTCTCGAAATAAATCTATATAATATTTAAAAACAATACATAGAAAATATGTGTCATTACATTCTCCCCACATCAGAGATTTACATCCATGGAAATCCAAAAAAAGGCTACTAAAAAAGATGAGGTTACTGAGCACGAATCAGAGCCTCCCTCTCCAAAGTGCTCTCAGGGAGATTCTTGCGCTGCTACCAGACATGTACCAAGGGAATCAATCACCCATGAAAGATTCACTCATGTCAATCCTCAATCTCAACGTGGTAATCATCCAAATTCACTCCATACTAGATGTCCAACTCACCGAAGTCGATGACATGTGATGGGTCATGCACATACCTCCTCAGCTGCAACACATGGAAGATGTTGTGTACCTGGTCTAACTGCATGGGTACATCTAAGAGGTACACCTCCTCACCAACTCTACGCATTATCTGAAAAGGGATGATGAACATCAAATTTAACTTGTCACTCTGACTAAATCTATTTAACCTGCATTGAGGTGAGATACATAGGAACACATGGTATCCTTCCTCTAACTCCAAATGCCTCTATCTCCCATCAGCATAAGTCTTCTGATAGCTCTGTGTAGTCTTCATCCTCTCTTGAATAATCCCCACCTTCTCTATAGTATCACATACCAACTCTGGGACAATGAGTGCTGACTCTCTTGGGTATGTCAAATAAAGTTGTGACCTATAGGGTTTCCCATACAATTCCTTGAATGGTACCATACTAATGGTGGAATGTTAGTTTTTGTTGGGTAAACACTCATGTAGTTATATGTGATCCTCCGAACTATAGCCAATGTCGTACATGAAATCCCGCCTCATATCCTCCCAAACCAGAATGATCTACTCCATTTGGTCATCTGTATGTTGGTGAAACACTAACATCAAATGCAACCAGGTCCCAAACACCTCATTTCAATCCCTTCCACAACCAGGATGTAAAGTGAGAATTATGATCTGAAACAACCATCGATGGAACACCATGGAGTCAAACTATCTCTTGAATGTTGATATAAGGACCCAACCTTAAAACATTACATAATCTTGAATTAAATGAATAATTCACATTGAGTATCTTTTCAGGTTTAGATTTTTTGAGAATTAGGACATAACTATTACATTTCAATGATTAAAAAGTAGACACATCTACTCAGTTTCCATTTTTTTACAAAATAAAAAATCTTGAACAAAAGGTTCATGTCTAATTCCATGTTTTAGACATCATGACATTTCCTCGATCCCATCCTTGACCCTATTCCACTTTATGTCCTGTGAAAAACATTTCAAAAACATGGGATCATCATAAAAAGCTCATTAAGGGATACAAAAAGAAAGAAAACATTAGTTCATCAATATATACATAACATAATATTTTTAACATGCCTTAGTAAATCATAAGATTTGTGAAAAACACATAGAAATCATAAGACAAAAAGGTAACTTGAGGCATTCATAACATTCTTATGTAGGGATTAACCCTCATGGCTACGTTTAGAATACCCATCACGGTATATTTGCTAAATATTTTTAGAGAAACCTTAGTGTTTAAATCATTTGCGTTACCCAATGCATTGGAGAGCTATCTCGGGCTCACACTCCCTTATTTTATCATGGAACCACCTGACTTCATAAACAATTCCTAAGAACCATAACATAATCTTATCACATAAAACATGCATAAAGGAAACATAACATTTCCACATTTCAATCACAATATATCAATACAACAAATTGATATAATCAAAACATTATCAAAACCATTTTAAATAAGAAAATAAATTAAAATTAAAACATGGTATTTATTTTTCATTTAAAAAAAGTTATGGCTTATAGAGGAAGCCGAAACTCAAATAATGGTCACAGTGGCGGAGAATTCGTTGTCGCCGCATACGTAAGAAAAAAACATTCCTTTTGTCGTTTAGTAAAATGATTCATGTAAAAAGATTCATTTTGAATGAAATTAAAATTCAAAAGGGTTTTATACACCATATAAAACAAAGTTGTGTAGAAATCAAAAGATTCCTTAATGAAAGGAGATTGAGACGAAGTCCTGTACAAAGACGATATCCTTAGATTAAGGATAAATCAATTACATGTTTATCTGTGAAAAATATAAATACACTCAATATAAGTGGATATTAAGTGTAAAACAATCAGAGTTCATCCACACATATTCATAGTATGACATAATCAAGAAGTATAGGTTTAACCCACTGAATTGAAATTGGGTTAAGAAGTTCCCTTACAGAAATTCGACAGCCTAGAGGCGTCACTTTAGAATTAAGAAAATGAGTTGGTGAGAGATAAAAATGGTATCTAATCACATGGATATAAAATTTACAGCAATAAGGATATATTAGAACATATCCCAACATTAAGAAGATTTAAATTAATATACCTAACAAAAGAAATCTTTTTAAAAGAGGAGGGTGAAAGGTTCCCTTACCGATTTGGGTAACTTTGAAAACGTACACCCCATGAAAGAATGATTATACAATGTCGATGTAAATACACATAAACGATAGTATATTACACAAAGATTATAATAATGGGAAGTACATACACCAATCAAAATATATAGTGACAAATATATTATGAATCTCATGGGAATAAATAGTGAGATAAAAAACAGCCCTTACCTCATTTTAATCAATCAAGTCGTATGACCAAAAGATAATAAGAACCAAATTAATCACATAATACCATTAATATAAATATAATAATGATACTATATATCAAATGGAAGTACAAAATGCACCACATGCAATAAATAATAGTCGAACAATGGAAATCTCATGGAATTAAATGTGACATAAGAAATCCCCTTACAAAAATTCGACAGCCTAACGATGCCACTTTAAACTTAAAAAAATGGATTGAAGAGATCAAATAGGGTCTCTCATCATATGAACATAAAAATTACAGTAAGATGAACATAAAATAACATCCCCCAACATAAGAATTAGGATCTTAAAAGAAGTGACATAAAAGAGAGTACTTAAAAAGAAAGAGAGAGGTATGATCCCTTACCCCGAGTCCGACTTGTATCGTTCGTTCTTTATATTACTAAATAGTAAACTTAGGTCAATTTATAATTTATTAATAACTTACTTTAGAGTTTATTATTCAATTCATATCACATATCATCATGTTATAGTAATTATTTAATTAGGTGAGGTCATATCAGACGTTTTTGTCGATGTTCGGTGCAAGAGTCAAAAATAAACAAGTTTGAAGAGAATTGTCCATGTTGTTATAATTACATCATCAAAAGAAAGGTATTTATGATTATAATATCATATATATCAATTATATACTAATTTTATACAATTCCATAACATTTTAAGATAAAAAATGAAATGCACCGTTCATGGAGACAGTAGGTCGTACGTACGCATGAACACTACTTTCATTTCTTTATCATATTAATGTAATTAGAATTAAATGAGGGATATATATATATTATAATTACAGTATAATATATATGTTATATAGGTAACATAATTTCATTAATTTCATTCTTCATAAATTCAATGTATTGCATGAACGAGTCACATCACTTGACGGGGCGGTAGTCCACACTTCCTCAAATGAAATTATCGCAATTACACGACATGAAAAGCATAATGATATGATTTAAACATAAAATACAGAAGCATATAAAAAACATAAATACCATATATATATCATATATAAATATAGGTACATATTAATGGCCACCATGAAAGGTGTTAGGAGAAGATTTAACAATCATCGTTTCGTGAGGCAGTAATTCGCCACCCACAGAAACAGTGTGTTACTTAACCATTAGACGGGTGTGTGTGTAAGTGTAAATATAATCCTTCTCATAAAAACATAATACTATATTGAGGATACTGGTGATGTTATGGAATCAAATAATTAGAATATTAGGGGGAGTGAAGAAGGAAAATATAACAAATTATTTTGAGATAAGGTGTTACCTCAAAATCGGGTAACTTCTTTTGATTTGAGGCAGAGGCTTCCTTGGAAAGACTTATACCCAAAGTGAGGCTTCTAGAAGTAATATAGGGATTTGGATAGATAATATGATAATTGGTTGGACGATCCAAGAGATTTATAGGTGTGGGTAAGGGGGTAGAGGTGGGGGCCTTTTATAAGAGGGAGGAGGGTCACTTTTGGAAAGTATTGAAATGTTACTTTATTATAAAATGGTTTTCGGAATTTAAAGGCCCCGAAATGATATAGTTCAAGGATAAGGTGATAAGGGTTATAAATACACCCATCCAATAGGTTTTTGACAAGTTTAAGTCTTATATTTCACCTTATCTTTTCATTTTATTTAAATCGCTCATTAATGAGGTAATCACTACATCATCATGGTGTCATAAATAAATAAATTTATTTAATGTCTAAAAATTATAAAAAAATTACCATGATGTAGGAAATCATTTTATATTTCTAATTAATATTTATACTAAAAATGATAACTTATATAACCCCATGTAAAAATTGTTTTAGTAAAACAATACATGTTTGTGACATTTTTATTTTTACTTTAAATAAAAAGGTATTAATGTCATTATCCTACCCAAGTGGGTCCATGGGGTCCCCAAATTGACCCATGGATTTTCTTGGCCGGCCATGACTCATCCAATAAGGTTAGGATATGTGTCAAGGTAATTTCATATTATTATAACATTATTTTTACCTTAAATTACCCTAATTACCTCTAATCGCGGTTAATAAAACTCAAAAGTTACTATTCACCAAAAATTATTTTCATCCCATTGAACCACATTTTACTTACTAATGAAAACCATGTTTGTCAGATTTTTGAAATTCAATTCACAGAAGTAGTAAAATTTCATTTAAACGAAAAATCAGTTTTTAACTACCACATAGTGGTTTCACTATTCATCAAAAATTGATGTTTTTCAGAAAAATACAAAAAACTCACCCTAAGCTATACTTGATATACCAAATTCAAAAATGATGTCCATTTTACCAAATTAAAAACAAAGAAGTCCCATTAATTAATTTTATAATTAATTCCCGCTGTCAAAACAAATAACGTGTTTTTAAGAAATAATATCTATCAAAATATTGACACTTGTTTATGTCCAATTTGAAAGTGAAATCAATTACAATGACCACCATTGAATTAAGTGGTAAAAATATATTTTAATAAAACTTTAAACCCAATTAAAAATATAATCTAACCATATAAATAAATTATATTAAATGGATGTTTTGAATTAAAATACAGCATTTTTCACTATTCATTAAAAATATGAAATTTATCAGAAAAATAACAAAAATTTACAAAAAGTAAATTTTGATGTCCCGATTCTAAAGAAGGATTTTATTTTTTCAAATATAACATATAAAATTGACAAAAAGTATATTTAAAAAAGGGTTCATCATCAAAAGGCGGTTAATCGACCTTTTAAATAATATTAGAATATTTATGCTTAAAATTGGATTCATTCGCATTTTAAGCCTCTATCATTTATTGGGTAATTGATAAATACTTAACAAATATATATAATCATTTTGTAGTCATTTCTCTTAATTCCTGCCATTACAACGGGTAGGCATTAACTACCATTTAAAATAATATTATTATATTATTAGTGTGCAACATAAGATTTCAAAGAAACTCATTGTTGTGTATTGGGTATGCCATCGAACGTAGCATTCAATTTAAAGTAATATTAACATTTTATTCACAAATATTAATAAATATGAAAATGTCATATTATTTTTTTCAGGAGATGTTACATCCTTCCCCCCTTCTGGGAATTGCGTCCTTACAATTTTAAAATTAGGCTTGAGATCTTCATTGAGAGTCCCACATCAGAATAAGAGTCAGTAAAACTATCACTTTAAAAGAAATAAAGAGAAGTACAAAGGTCACCCGAGATAACCCATACTAGGATTCCATGAAATAAAACATGGATATGGAAGGGAAAACAAAGAGTCATGTTCTGATGGAGAGTGATAGAAAACATTATTAGGAGAAAGTTAACCACAAGAAAATCAAAAACTTATGATGTGTGTAAACGGTCTTTGATTACCCAGTAGGAAACGTAAACCAACAACCATTTTTTTTACGTTCCTTCTCATAATTTTGAGGAATTAATTTACTACATAGAATAAAAACATAAGGAAATATACTTACCTTCAATTAGAGTTTCATCCTTTAATAATTTTCTACCAAAACTAATCTTTTCTCCAAACGATGAGAATTCAAAAAGACTTGGTCACATCAAAAGCACAGGAATCATCTTCTAGAGAATCACATAATCCACAAAGGGTGAACTATATATTTCACTTGTATTTAGACATCAAAAAAACCAAAAATGTTAGTAAAAGATCATATAATCCCCAAAAGGATAATCCTTTATAAAAATAAATACTACTCTGAATGTCCAAAATTCAACAAAAAGAACCCAAGGTTCAAGAAAGACCATTAAATAAACAGTTATCCAAAAAATTCTTCAAAGTAATCCAAACTGAGATTGAATCCCAAATCTCTGAAGGATTTAATCACATAGTCTCCCAAGGTAAATCTTAACATTTATCTCTGAATAACATCATTTACTCTTAAAGTCTCATATTGAACAGTAATTAACCTAATCACATATCCTCCACGATAGGTTAATAATTTCCATAGATAACCCAAAATCAACTTATTCCTAATTAATAAGATCATATAACAAAAAATAATTAGTCATACTAACCATGTACTTTACGTAGTCCAGTGGTAGGTGATAAATACCAGTCGTACTTTGGTTGTGGGTTCGATTCCTGCAGCTTCGTCTGGCGTGACGGGATGTCACACGATTTGAGTGTTGTCCCTTTTCAAAAACTACATAATTTTATAACATTCACAAGAAGAGATAAATTCATCAAAAATAACCATAACATATTTTAACCTCAAAGGTTACCTGATAAATTTCGTTTTGCGTCCCAAAATGTATTAACTGGTAATTGCCTCAAAATCAAGGATCATATAAATGAAAATGGATCTTTATAACTATATCCACAAAAGAAAAGATAATTATTCCTTGAATAAAATTTTTATATATCAAACATCAGGGCTACACATAATATAAAAATTCTTCTAATGTAATCTCATCATTAAAAGAGCCTTAATACTCTTAAGAATTTCACCCTCCTAAAATCTACCATAACTCTTGAATCCCTTATATGTTGACTTCTTACTCATTAAACGTTCTTCATGATCCATTAACCATTCCTTTCCAACTTATTCTGAAATACTTCATTCCTAAAAACAAAGTCATGAATCATATCCTAATATTCAATAATAGGAAAACATATGTTAAGAAATAATTCATACCTTTCATTGGTCATTGTCAGTTTCTTCATCCTCAATCGGAATGGCATTAGGTATTGGTAAAAAAATATTTGTATGATCCTGGAGATCCCATTCCCAAAACGTCTTCGTAGGAAATGTGGTTTCATAATGACCATGAAAACCAAATTAAAAATATTCAATTGACCCTTCAAGAATATCTTCTTTCCCTTTCTTAGAGTCAACTAGATGCTTCTTTTTTTTCATGGAAGGTTCTTGCTTTATGACCTTAATTTCCATATCTATAGCATCTTTCTATCCCTTTGAAACATTTTCCTTTGTGTTTCTTTCAACTTATTTGACACATTGGTTTTTGAACACACTTACCTTTATGATTATTACCTGAACTTCTGTAGGGATTTGTTTCTCGTATATATGATGGCTTCTAAAAATCACTAAGGTTCAGGTGGTCAATCATGACTCCAGATAGTCGGTTGAGAATAACCACAAGAGTTCTCATTGCAGCTCCCATATCATTCAGTTTCCCGTTAAGAAAACCATCACAGTTTTCTTCACATCCATTGTTACTTTGGTGCCTGTTAGATCCATCCATTTACTAAAAACAAAAAGGTCAGTATGAGTATATCAGTAAAATCATCATATAATATCTTATGAAGAGGGTAAATACTAAGATATACTTATTCATGTTATCTTAAACTCATTCACTTTATAAAAATAACTACGACTCTTTCTAAAATCCTAACCATTATGGTAATTTCACTTCTACTTAAAGAATACCCTAAGCTCTAAAGTTATCTAAACCGACCTTTGATACCAACTATAAGGACCCGCCCTAAAAACATTACATAATCTTGAATTAAATTAATAATTCACATTGAGGATCTTTTTAGGTTTAGAATTTTAGAGAATTAGGACTTAACTATTACATCTCAATGATTACAAAGTAGACACATCTACTCAGTTTCTATTTTTTTCACAAAATAAAAACACATGAAAAAAATAGTCATGTCTAGTTCCATGTTTTAGACATCATGACATTTCCTTCATCCCATCCATGACTCTATTCCACTTTATGTCCTGTGAAAAACATTTCATAAACTTGGGATGAACATAAAAAGATCAAAAAGGGATACACAAAGAAAGAAAACATTAGATCATCAATATATACATAACATAATCCTTTTAACATACCTCATGAAATCATATGATTTGTGAAATACATATAGAAATCATAATACATAAAGGTAACTTGAGGCATTCATATCATTCTTACGTAGGGAGTAACCCTCATGGTTACGTTTGGAATACTCAGCACAGTATATTCTCTAAATATCTTCGGAGAAACCTAAGATTTTAACTCCTTCACATTACCCAATAAATTGGAGAGATATCATGGGATCACCCACCCTTATTTTATCATGGAACCACCCAACTTCATAAAAAATGCCCAAGAACCATAACATAATCGTATCACATAAAACATGCATAAAGGAAACATAACATTTCCACATTTCAATCACAAGATATCAATACCACACATTGATATGATCAAAACATTATCAAAACCATTTTCAATACCAAAATAAAAGAAAATTAAAAAATGGTATTTATTTTTCATTTAAAAAATGCTATAACTTGTAGAGGAAGCCGAAACTCAAATAATAGTCACAGCGGCGGAGAAGTTGTTGTCGCCACATATGTTACACAAAAACATTCCTTTTTTCATTTAGTAAAATGCTTCGTGTAAAAATATTCCTTTTGAATGAAATTAAAAGTCAAAAGGGGTTTATACACCATATAAAACAAAGTCGTGTATAAGTCAAAAAATGCCTTAATGAATGGAGATTGAGACGAAGTCCCGTACAAAGACGGTATCCTTAAATTAAGGATAAATCAACTACATGATTATGTGTGAAAAATATAAGTACACCCAATATTAGTGGATATTAAGTGTAAAAAAATCAGAGGTCATACTCACATATTCATAGTATGACATAATCAAGAAGTAGAGGTTTAACCCAAATAATTGAAATTGGGTTAAGAAGTTTCCTTACAGAAATTCGACAGCCTAGCAACGTCACTTTAAAATTCAGAAAATGAGTTGATGAGAGATAAAAAGGGTATCTAATCACTTGGACAGAAAATTTACAGCAATAATGATATATAATAACATATCCCAACATTAAGAATATGTAAATTAAAAGACCTAACAAAATAAGTCTTTTAAAAAAGAGGAGGGTGAAAGTTCCCTTACCGATTTGGGTAACTTTCGAAATGTACACCCCATGAAAGAAGGATTATACAATGTTGATGTAAATACCCATAAAAAAAATTATATTACACAAGGAGTAGAATAATGGGTAGTAAATATACCACTCAAAAGAGACAGTGACAAATATAGGATGAATCTCATGGAAATAAATAGTGAGATAAAAAAACCTCTTACCTTGTTGTAATCAATCAATTCGTATGAAAAAAAGATAATAAGAACCAAATGAATCACATAATACCATGAACATAAATAGAATAATGATAATATATATCAAATTTAAGTACAAAATACACCACAAGTTATAAATAATTGGTGAATAATGGAAATATCATGGAATTAAAAGTGAGATAAGACATCCACTTATGAAAATTCGTCAGCCTAACTGCGCCACATAAAACATCAAAAAATGGATTGATGAGATCAAAAAGGGTCTATCGTCACATGAAAATAAAAATTATAGTAAGAGGAACAAAAAATAACATCTCCCAACATAAGAAAGAGGTGCTTAAAATAAGTGACATAAAAGAGAGTATTTAAAAAGAAAGAGAGAGGTATGATCCCTTACCTCGAGTCTGACTTGTCTCGTTCATTATTTATATTCCTGAATAATAAACTTAGGTAAATTTATAATTTCTTAATAACTTCCTTTAAAGTTTATTATTCAATTAATATCTCATATTATCATGTTATAATAATTAGGTAATTATGTGAGGTCATATCAGACGTTTTTGTCAATGTTCGGTGCAAGAGTAAAAAATAAACATCTTTGAAGATAATTGTCCATGTAGTTATAATTTCATCATCTCTAGAATGGTATTAATGATTTAAATATCATATATATCCATTATATATTAATTTTATACTATTCCATAACATTTGGAGATAAAAAAATGAAATGCACCGTTCATGGAGACGGTAAGTCGTACGTACGCATGAACGCTACTTTCATTTCATTGTCATATTAATGGAATTAAAACTAAATGAGAGATATATATATATATATTATAATTATAGTATAATATATATGTTATATAGTTAAAATAAGTTCATTAATTTAATTCTTTATACATTCCATGTATTGCATGAACGAGTCGCATCACTTGAGGGGGTGGTAGTCCACACTTCCTCAAATTAAATTATCGCAATTACACGACATGAAAAGAATAATGATATGATTTAAACATAAAATAAAGAAGCATATAGAAAACATAAATACCATATATATCATATATAAATATAGTTACATATTAATGGCCACCATGAATGGTGTTAGGAGAAGATTGAACAATCATCGTTTCGTGAGGCAGTAATTCGCCACCCATAGAAACAATACGTTCCTTAACCATTAGACGGTTTTGTGTGTAATTCTAAATAAAATCCTCCTCATAAAGAAATACCATAAAATTTAGGATACTGGTGTTGTTATGGAATCAAAGAATATGAATATTATGGGGAGTGAAGAAGGAAAATACAACGAAGCATTTTGAGAGAAGGCGTTACCTCTAAATCGGGTAACTTCTTTTGATTTGAGGCAAAGGCTTCCTTGAAAATACTTCTGCCCAAAGTGAGGCTTATAGGAGTAATATATGGATGTGGAGAGATAATATGAGTAGAGTTTTGATGAGAAAAGGTCTTGAGATGTGTGGGTAAGGGGGTAGAGGTGGGGACCTTTTATAAGAGGGAGGAGGGTCACTTTTGGAAAATCTTGAAATTTTACTTTATTATAAAATGGTTTTTGGATTTTAAAGGCCCCACAATGATATATTTAGAGTATAAGGTGATAAGGGTTATAAATCAACCCATCTAATAGGTTTTGGACAAGTGTAAGTATTATATTTTACCTTATCTTTTCATTTTATTTAAATCATTCATTAATGAGGTAATCACTGCATCATCATGGTGTCATAAATAAATTTATTTATTTAATGTCTAAAAATTATAAAAAAATTACCATGATGTAGGAAATTTTTTATACTTCTAATGAATATTTATAGTCAAAAATATAACATATATTACCCCATGTAAAAATTGTTTTAGTAAAACAATACATGTTCGTGACATTTTTATTTTTACTTTAAATAAAAAGGTATTAATGTCATTATCCTACCCAAGTGGCTCCATGGGGTCCCCTAATTGACCCATGGATTATCTTGATCTGCCTTGACTCATCCAATAAGGTTAGTACATCTGTTAAGGTAATTTCATATTATTATAACATTATTTTTACCTTAAATTACCCTAATTACCTCTAATCGCGGTTAATAAAACTCAAAAGTTACTATTCACCAAAAATTATTTTCATCCCATGGAACCAAATTTTACTTAATAATGACAACCATATATGTCGGATTTTTGAAATTCAATTCACAGAAGTGGTAAAATTTCATTTAAACAAAAAATCAGTTTTTTGACAACCACTTAGTGGTTTTACTATTCATCAAAAATTGATGCTTTTCGGAAAAATGCCAAAAATTCACCCTAAGCTATACATGATATTCCAAATTCTAAAATGATGTCCATTTTACCAAATTCAAAACATATATGTTTCATTAATTAATTTTATAATTAATTCCCGCTATCAAAACAAATAACGTTCTTTTAAGGAACAATATCTATCAAAAGATTGACACTTGTTTATGTCCAATTTCAAAGTGAAATTAATTATAATTACCACCATTGGATTAAGTGGTAAAAATATATTTTAATTACACTTTAAACTCAGTCAAAAAGATAATCTAAACATATAAATAAATTAGATTAAAAGGATGTTTTGAATTAAAATACATCATTTTTCACTATTCATTAAAAATGAACTTTTTCGAAAAAAATAAGAAAAATTTACACAAATTAAATTTTGATGTCCCAATTATAAAGAAGGATTTTATTTTTTCAAATATAACATATATAATTGAAAAAAGTATATTTTAATAAAGGTTCGTCATGAAAAGGTGGTTAATCGACCTTTTGAAGAATATTAGAAAATTAATGCTTAAAATTGGATTCATTCACATTTTAAACCTCTATCATTTATTGTGTATTTGTTAAAATATTTAACAAACATATATAATCATTTTGTAGTTAGTTCTGTTCATTCCCTCCATTACAACTTCTAGGCATTAACTACCAATTTAAATAATATTATTATATTATTAGTGTGCAACGTAAGATTTCAAAGAAACTCATTGTTGCGTATTGGGTACGCCATCGAACATAGCATTACCTTCAAAGTAATATTAAAATTTCATTCACAAATATTAATAAATATGAAAATGTCATATTATTTATTTACCTAAGATGTTACAGTAGAGGCATCCCAATATCCCTTCTGAACACTGCTCTCAGATAGCTAGGAAGTGTGACAACTTTGTGAGTTGGTTAAAGATCACCTAGATGGAATCGTGTTCCCTAGATGTACATGGTAATCCCATAATGAAGTCCATAGATATCCCATCCCACTTTCATTTTTCACCTCAAGGGTTTGAACTAAATCCGCTAGAACCTAGAGCCCAGACTTCACTTTCTAACAAGTAAGGAATCGAGAAAAAAACTCATAAAATCCTTTATTCATCCCTGGCCACCAAAAATGATACCGAATGTCCTGGTAAAACTTTTCTATACCTGGATGTACCACCAAATGGGATGTTTGAAACTCTATTAAAATCACCTCCCTCAACATCATAAGTTCTATTGTGTATTATATGAAAAGCACGAAGTGAACCCCTACTTTTGAATATCCATCAGGATGATTCCCTTTAGAAAACTAAGCATGTAGGGTCTCACAGTCAGTATCCTCAAGATGTTCCTCCCTGGCTTGCTGTAAGATTGAATGGGTAACAACCATTGAATTGAGGTAATCTACTCTATCCCCATTTACTAAGTATAACTGTAATGAGGCCAACTACCCCGATTCCTTTTTCAGAAACTGTGAACTAGATCTCATGGTGAGAAAATCTTCTACCACATTCCTCTTCCCAGGAGTATAGAAAATCTTGAATTCATAATCCTAGAAGCAATCTAGACATTTCCTCTTTCTCCAGTTATGATCTTTCTAAGAGAATATATTCTTGAGAAGTTTATGATTGGGTAGATGATAAACCTCTCTACCATCTCACAGTTTCACCACATATTCTATATGAATACTACCATTGCTAACTTAAGAACTTGGTTCACGTAGGTCTTTTCACGTGGTCTCAACTGACATGAACCATAGGAAATACACTCTTGCCACTACATCAGGACACAACCAAGATTGTTTCCAGATGCATCACATATTACCACGTACTTGACCCCTTCCTATAGAAATATCATGATTGGATCACCTATTAAACTACGCCTCATCTCCTAACAGAATTGACCTAAGGACAACCGTTGAGGAAAATCAAGCCCCTCTCAGCTAATCAAAGGGAGGTTATAAATCCTCAGTATTCAATAGATGTTCTTCATAGTATCCTAGTTCAAGCACTAGTAGTCCAATAATAACCTCAATATCCCATATTCTCTTTTTGGAAAACAAAACCGGAACTGCCTAGGGTGAAAGACCGGATATCATTAATCCCTTCCTCTGAAAGTCCTCTAACTACTCCCTCAGCTCTCAAAGCTCTGCAGGAGATATCTGATATGCGGGTACAAATATCAGTGTCATCTCATGGTGTAAATCAATGCAGAAGTCCATCTCTAATAATTGAGGTAAACCTAGAACATATTCAGGAAAGACATACTAATGCTCCACCATCTCTAAAAGAAACTAGAAACTCATAACATCCACTGCACTAAGGGTAAGGCTATCCAACAGATGAGTAATCAGTTTCACCCTCTTATGCATGAGTTCATCCTGTGATGCTAGGGTTTCCTTTTCAATGACAAAGAAAAAACTCATTCCATCACTGTGGACACACTGCTCTCTTAACCTAAAAGAGTCAATATGGGAATGGACTGTAGATAACCAATATATACCATGAATGATTCCTTAAGGCCTTGATTCCACCACCAACAGATTCCAACTGAACCTCTCACCTCCAAGGGTCAGGTCACACTATCAATATAGGTGTGTGATCCTTGATTCTTCTCCAGTAGGTGACTCCAAGAATAAGATTCATGCCAATGGTTCAACTGGAATCTTTAGGTCCTATATAAGAAACGTGTAGATAATGTAATGAATAGAGTATGTGTCCATCAGTACAGAAGCTAAATTAGAAAAGACACATATCATAACTCTAATCATTCATAGAGCCTCTGGTTCATATGCCTCGACCACATGCATTTTCCCCCTCCAATGTCCTATATGTTCTTGAGCCTGGTGTGGACCACCTTGGGGTGGTGGTGGTAACATGTTGAAACATTGATCACCTCCTACAACTCTCCCAACTCATCTTCCATGCATTCCACCCTATAAGTCTACCTGCTCCTGTCATTGTCTCTGCCTCAGTGGTATATCCACAATTTTCCAATCATCGGTATGGTGGGTCGTAAAATATCAAATAAGATGTCCCCTTCCCTCACATTTGTAGAACTTCCTCTCTTTAGGATTACTAGACCCACCATGTGAGACCTGGATAGTAGATCCTATGTCCTGGTACCTCCTCCTGGAATGTCTCTCGCATCCAGGTCCATGAGACTGACGCCAGCTCCCTACATTCATGGTCTATGATCCTTCTTGCCCACTGCTGACTTTCAACAGCTGTATCTTCTTAGTGAATAAGCTTAAATCCACCAAATCCCACTCAATTAACCCAGTATAAGTAGGAATTTTCATAGGGATAAAATTGTCTTAGATGAATCTACATAGACCTCATTCAAAGGTATGAGCCCTGAAGTATTGATCCCGAACCATATCCATCATGTACCTAGAATGTTTTTTAAACCTTGATGAATAATAATATATTTTCATGCTTACATGCTAATTCTGGAGAATCTCCTAAATGTGCCCGTCCCTTAGTGTAACTGGTGATAACTCCTCTCTAAAGAGTCACTTGAACTCTATCCATAAAAGAGTTTCCTCATCATGAGTCTGGGTAACCAAAATCCACCATCATTCTATTAATCTGTAAATAAGGCTTTCCTCCAAGACCACCATATGATCTAATAGTGTCTTGAACAGATAGAAAAATCAGGTCATCGCCTCAAGACAATCCTTATCAATTTGTGGGTGGGGCTTACCTTGAAACCCGATGGATATCTGCCACTAAAACTTATGGAGAGCACTTAGCCTATGATTCTCATATGCTGGTACTGTGGGTACCACCTACTTCTCTATAGGTGGTAGTATGGATAGTGCACCACCTGGAGGTAACATCATGAAAACTAGTCCCTATATCAGAGCCCCATCACTGAGGGGGTCATCCTTGTGATCAAGCTACTGAATACTGGATGGTATATGTCACAGAGGCATCCTAAAAGAAACAATATGTACCATAGTCAAGGAGTATATCTAAAGAGACGAATAAACAAGGACATGGAAACCACCACCCATTTCTATATGATGCATGTACCATTATTTTCCCTACAACTAGTGTTCTCATGCACTGAAATAACTTTATTTGAGTCCTGGTTTATGGATATTTCATCCACCGCACTAACACTAGAGTCCCTATCTCAAAAGCATAACTCTAAACACTTAACATTGTTACCCCAAACCGATCTCATAGGCTCCCAGTCTTAAAGTAGAACCGAATCGCTATGATACCACTCTTTCACAACCTGTCCTAGTGGGTCCCATTTGAGAACTCCCCAAGTCTACCTCTAATTAGACATGGGATAATGACTAGCATCGAGTAGTCATATCATTAACATGGGAGGCATAGCCTATGTACCTATATGCACACAAACATATCTAAGCACAAAAAATGATAAATTTTATAAAAAACTAAGATACCAATGCATGAAAAAACTATATTCCCCAACTAGAGTATGATAGAAAGAAATGCAAAGAAAATAGGGCCAAATACAATCCTACCATAAGATGTTTGAAACATGAGTCCAAACTATTAGAAAAAAGGTACTGGTTTTGCTGTATGTAAGATTCAAGAATGCACCTTAGTATGTCTGGTATCTTTCAACACTGTCTGGTCATGTTCTTTCTAAGACTCCATCAAAAGGTCAATCATCTGCACAAGACATGACAAGTGAAGGAAAACCATGTGCATGGGTGATATAAAAATACTCAGTAGGACACCGCGAAACCACAAAGAAATATGATAAAAAAAATATTTAGTCATATCTACACAAGTATATGTCTATAGCACATATAATAATAATATCCAGATATAATTAACCTAGACACATTGTATAGAGGTATGTCACAACCATTCTATACTAGCACTAGGAATTTATCATAAAGATCCTACAAAGAACTCATCTTGGAGAACACACTCTTGAGACCGATGAAACTGATGATGTCCATATGAGAGGTAATAATCATCGAGTCTTGCAATGAGAAAGATATACAGATAGATATGAAGAGATATACGATGCAATAGATGAGAATATCATCCTGGGCCACGGGGTGATACCAGCAACTCAACCTAGATTAACATGCTAAGTAGAGGATCAATTCCAACATAGTGTTGGTCACATCGATACCTTGATCTCCACCTAGGGAATGAATAAATGAATAGAGGATCCGGTTCCAAGCCTCTTGGGGGATTCCAATAACTCTATCTATGAATTCCAGTTGAAGGGATCATATTCCTATTAGTAGGAAACTATTCATTCTAAACTCCAAAGAAATATAGAATGGGATACACTATAACATAACATGTCCAAGATATAGAGGACAAGTGGCTAAATCCATTAAAGAAGGGGTACACAATGTTTAGTATCATCCCGCACCATATCCATTGACCCCGGGTACTTCCGATGTACAATGGACCATGGCATTCTAAACATGTCTTGTAGAAGAGGGGTACACAGTTTGTAGAAGGGATTACATGCCATGTACTTGCATCTGGTGAATTCCCAGGTACTTTGTCCATGTGATAGTACACAGTGTTAGACCTTGTGTCTCTGCCCGTGTACCAATACATGGGGTAGTCAATATAATCAGTCCAATCTAGGCTGTGGGGGTGGATGTACAAGCTAGGTAGGCAAACCATGTACTCCACCCTGTGTCTATGTACTTCCCATTTACACACCGAGTCATTCGATAGGGTACTACAGGCCGTGTAGTTAGTGAATACACATCGTCTGGATCAGGTTTTCTGGAAACCTATCTTCTTTCTTCTGCTAACATCGTCTATCTCTCATATTCTATTTTGTTGATTCATTCACCTTGAAACTCTATATCTAATATTGTTCGGTCACTCTAACATAGAATCTATGGGATTTAGAACTTCAATTTACTTAGAAAACAAAATTGTAGGCATTATTCATTGTTAACGAAGAACACAGATTCGGGGCCCACCATCATTTGATCCACCTCTACACAAACTTTTTCACATTCATTGACTTATCCTGATGCCGAATCTATGATTTAATATCAGTGTGCTAGGAGTCGATGGTGAATGATTGATTGCTCACAAAGGGTTTCAAAGCTGGGGAAGAACGAAGAAAACATTAAGAACGGTGAATCATGGGAGAAAAGAACAATCAAATCAAGAGGAAAGAACCTCAATCGATGTTTGTGTTGATCCTGTTTCTTGACCATTATAATGGTAACAAATCCAAACAAATCTCAAGAATCAACTCCTGATAAATCCAATAATATAATCATATCCCACAAATATGATTGATCCGTGAGATAATTTTTTCATGGATTAGTATTTGTTTGTCATATGAATCAAGAACGGTGAAAGGAAATAAAAATAACGAATCCTACCAAGATTAGGATCTCTCGTTGACAAAGATCAGTCATTTTGTTGCTACTATTGGAAATATCTTTCATGATTGGTGTTCTTCAATCATCAATTCGAAGTTCTGATGTTACATGCTCAATATAATTATCCATATATCTCTCTCTCTATGGTATCTAGAAGATTCTACGGTTATGAGACTAATCCTCGATACCTTAAAAGTGTTTTATTTAAATTTAATCTCATCACTACATCGATGAAATAAAATAAGTCTTCCTAATTTATTTTATTCATTTAACCATCTGTGACAACATTCCACAATTGACCCACACCGACCAATTCTTGGTCACACCTAGGGTAAAGATGTTGTTCTGAACTCAACAATTCCCTCATATTTCTGATCCAGGAACCTATTTATAAGTTATTCCACTTTTTTAGAAAAACTAAATATGTGATCAATTTAATATTTCATATTTTTTAAACATTTGTTCCAGGAAAAACAGGCCTCGAAATCACACATCGTCTTACTGCCCAGTCTCAAAATCAATCAACATAATATTTAAAATAATAAATGGAATATTTGTGTAATTAAATATTACATAATCTATTTTATATAAAAACATTTTTACTCTTATAGAATTATTTATAGAAATGATTTCATATAAAATGTTTATTTAATCCATGTTTAAAATGTTTTCCATATGTTGAAAAAAATAATGTTTTGTTTTAAAATATGAAAATGATATACTTTTCAAGACCTAATTTTTTAAATTTAAATAATTATTTTTTTATTGTTATGGAATCTACTATGAAACACTTGGTGAGACCCTATTGGGATTTATATATCACACCCTATGTTTTCATTTGGGGTGTTTTTATATTTTTTTATTCCATGTCTAATAAAAGGGAAAGTTCTACTTGGAGGCGGTGGATGTTATTGATCTTTTGGATCATAGAGTAATTAAGGTGACAAGTGGAGTGGAGTTACACTTATTACACAGGGTTACAGGACCTTCATGGTTTGTTGATAGCAGTTTGGGTTAATGTTTCATTTAGTTGTTTATCTATATTATTGGTTTCTATTTTACCTATTTGACTTAGGATACTTTCTCTTTCATGAGTGTTGACATACCAACTTTTATCTAGTCTGTATTAAACTATATTTTAAAAAATCATTCTATCATTAATATTTTATGATATCAGGTGCTAGTTTCTAACCTATAGGGACAAGGAATTCCATGCAGGCCATGTTGGAGTCAGCTTGGGTATTAGGGTATCAAGGCATCTTGGATGGTTCAGAATAGATATCGTTGTTTTTTGGATATTTTCATTGAGACTCAATATAAAGTGATGAATTTTTAGTTTTTTATAGTGTTTTTTTTGTGAAGCACCATGATGTAATTGACACTGAAGTGAGACTCATGGGATGGGTCTTCCAAGAAATAATAGGATTGGTCTCATGATTATTATAATTTTTTTTATTATGTAATTTACGTAATTTATTATTTATTGAATGATTGGGAAGGAAATTATATTTTGGGGAGCACACCAATAGGATGTTTCATGTCTTGACACTTGTTTAGTGGTGAGTGTCATGAGTTTTATCTATGATAAATATGGATAACCTATACATGTAGTGGTAGTGGTTTCATGATTCTTCTTGGGTAAAAGTTGGATACAACTATGTGGTTGTGTGGCACTAGAGTTCGGTGATAATTTTTTTAATGGATGCGGTCAGCTCATTCACCAAATAATTAGTAGCAATTCTATAGCTTGATCAAAGAAAGGACCGGGAATATGAATATTAATACTCATGGGAATTATAATAATCCCTAAAATGGTGTGAGGTTTCAAGAGTTAGATTGAGTCTTGGTGTGAGGCTGTAAAATTGAGGTTTGGGGGTCTTAGAGGTTCTTAAATGTATTATTTAGTTGGTGATAATGTGTTATTGACCAAGGATGTCAACCATCAAATTATGAAGTCATAAGATTTTTGAATTAATTATTGTTACCATGAGTGGGGTATCATCATGCGTTTGGTGAAATTATTTGATATTGAGTTGTGTGATTCAACGTGTTTTTGTAATACAGTCAGTGCATTAGGGTATTAGATAGCATGTTTTTCATGTGATTGAGTGTGATGAATAATATGTTGATGGATCCACATCATTCAGGATATGATTGATGTGTGTGATGGAATGGGGAATAGGGTGTCTAGTGTTGGGTAGTTTTTCTAGTTCGAGTGTGGTATTTTAATGGCCATAACTAGTGGGTGGTTGGGAATATGGGAGTGCATCCAATTTCGATAACCAATGTGGAACACAATATTTTCATATGGAGATTTATTGAGGATGAGAATTGTCATGACAGGGAGGCTGTAAAGACCCACATTGGGTTATGTCAGTGGATCCAGAGAAAAGTCAAGTTCCTATGGGTTTAAAACTTGGTTCATTTTGGATTTTTTATTTTTATCATCAATTTCCATTCATGGATGAAATTTAAAGGTTTTAAAGTACATTTTTAAATATATTTTAGATATTAAAACCCCTAATGTGGGTTTTTGGGTGTTAGGTGTATAGGGTGGAAATTGGTCATAGTAGAAGCACGCAACTAAAACCCTAATGGAAGCCACTAGAGTTCTAGTGGCTAAGAAAGTTGTCATTGGTAACCCCTTTGTAAGGATAGTGGGTTGCAAGTGAGACCCTGGTGGGTTTTTCTACTCCCCACATTTTGTTGGTGGAACTTAATAATTTTTTTAGAATGTTTTATTTTAAAATACCTAATGAATTTTAGGTGGTTATAGTGGAAAAAAGGAGGGTCAACTTTACTTACTTCCCCTCTACCAATACTTTTTCCCCATGGGTTTGGGTATCTTAGAGCAAGTTTCCTTTATTTTTTGAGGTAGTTTCTCACCATTATGGTTCCTTCTCTCCTTAACCCTAATCCAATGCTGATTCTAATAACTTAGGATATGAATTTGAGATATAATTTCATCAAATCATGGTGAAATCATCTCACAATGATATGTATTTTGTATGTGGGTGTAATAGGAGGCTAAGGGAGGATGGTGATACATGGTCATGTGTTATTTCACTCTTGGTAAGTCACTACCATATCTTTTGGGTTTTATTAATTTGGGTTGAAATTGAATGAATAAACAATACTTTTTAATAAAAAATTATATTTTTGAGGACATAAGGATTCTATTAGACCGTATCACAGCCTATTGGATAATATTTTGACATCATTACATCATCTAATAGGTTTTCTCTCAATTATACATATAAGGATAATTATGGATTAATTAATAAAATTAATTGTAATTATTTAATAATTAATATAAGTATATTGTTTGATAGAGTTAGGACATTAGGAATATGTTTTAGGGTTGATATGGGCTTGGTAAATCTTATTTTAAGGATTATATATAATTCTTTATGGGAAACATCGTAATTTAGGTAGGCGGTGCAAAAACATTATTGTCAATTTATATGAGTTTTCCTATGATGTTTGATGTGTGGATGCATCAATTATGTACGATTAACCTAAAATATATCTGAATTGTTTCCTTTGGCACCATATGAGTTGGGTAAGAATGTATAGGTCCATAATGAACCCTCTATCTGTAGTGTTTGATACCAAGGAAATTGATGGCCCTGAGCTAGAATTAAAATGTGAGGAACCTTATGCTCAGAACAAAATGAGTTTTTCTATTCAGTTATGTTATGATATAGAGGATTTTGATAGGATCCTATTCACTTTATTTAACATATGATATATGTTAATACCCTATATATTGGTTATTCTTAGTTTCTTTATGATGTTATGGGTTATTATATAAGAACACTGTCTTGTTTGGGATGTGTAAGTGGTGAGTGATATACTCTATGAATTAAATGATTTCTAGGGGACCATGGCTTGAGTGAGTTATATAGAGGGTATTAGTATGTCGTTACTAACGTGATATTGATTATGTGAGATTTTTTATTATATTCCATGATTTTTATTAAATTTATATATATATATTGTTTTAATATGGTAATACTCTAAGGAGTTGTGATAAAGAGGTCGAGATTCCTTAAGTTGAGACCGATATTGGCAGGGGCCACCATTCCACTTTATCATTACATTGTTAAGTTTAGGTCATTATTCCATAGGGATGAAAACATTTTTACCTAGGGCCACCTCATCCATGGTATTTATATCATTCTGATCTAGATTGCGATGCTTTTAGCTGAGACCATTATAGATATAGTCTAAATTTCTCCTATGAACTTTTATCATTATATAGTGACCAAGATACTTATGGATATATTTCATTATATTGAAAGGTCATTTTACCATTGTTAATATGTTATATTAATCTATGATTAAGATTTGTTATGGCTAAGATCGTATCAGAATGATACACCTTTCCCCTTTTCCTTATATCACATACAATGGTCGAGATGTATCTGGGATAAGATTCTACAATAATGAGTGTGTACTACCCCATAGGCCATATTATTATTTTTTGATAGTTTTGGAGACATATTTAAAATATAATAGGTATGTATGGTTTCTCCTTTGGTGTCTAGTTGAACAATCAGGGGCGTGAAATTTATTCTTTTATCATCTTTTTTATTATTACTATCATACCACTAATGTATGAACTTGTATATACAATATTTGTTTATGATCAAATTAATTTGTGTCCTTATAAGTCACACTCACACATTATATGGGAAACCTGATGTGCATTAAGACCTTATGTTTAGAATATAGTTTGGGTGATGTCAGGAGTATAGGTTTATGAGTTGGGAGGGATTAGTAGGGTTTTAGAGACAAGTATGAGGAAATGTCAAGGATAATGGTTAGAACTCTATGTATATAGTTTTAAAATTATCCTATGACTTTTTGTTAGATTTTTTGGTGATATAGTATCTATTTTTTTGTTTTATAAACTCAATGAGTTTTATTTAGTAACAACATTGTTATGTTATTTATTTGTGGTTTTCTTTATACTATAAATTCATAGTATGCACTCAATTGTTACATCCATTATTGGTGTTTTATTGTTGGTTATTATAATATATTATGATATGATATGTCATAGTCTCCCCACATGATTTTTCAAACCCTTGATACTGGTTTAAAGCCTTTCAAATACGGGGATGCATTTTTGAGGTCATATGGAACCCTCTGAATCAATGCAGTTTGAGCTAATCTGGTAGGGATATTGCATCCATCAAAGATTAACTTCAGAACCAATCCTCTGTAGGATAAATCATATGTGTGTGTGTGTGTATTTGTTTATTTTTGTGTGGGTATCTCTATGTGTCTTTAATCATCCTCCCTAGGAGGCCACTCCCTACCCATATAGAGGAACAACATGTTCACATCAGATTCATCCTCTCCTAGAAGTCTAATCAACTTCTCATAGGAAGGAACATGTTTATATATATCAATAATAATAAACATATACATAAACCTACTATATACTATGCCTCCCTCATCATAGAGAAGAATTATATCTTATATACATATAATATGGTGTGTTTATAGTAGACTAGTCTCAAGTTGGAACATGCAAAAAAAATTTAGTACCTACATATGTAATATATGGAAACACAATGTTACGCATTTTAAATGTTAATAATGAAGCCACTAAACATCATGATTTTTTTATT
Organism: Viscum album; assembly: GCA_963277665.1. Lineage (NCBI taxonomy): Eukaryota > Viridiplantae > Streptophyta > Magnoliopsida > Santalales > Viscaceae > Viscum > Viscum album. The sequence continues at coordinate 684,586,449 of OY728142.1, read as the reverse complement.
TTTAAAACATGAAAGTGTGATCATATAGATACCAGATAAAATTTCTAACCCAAAATTATCAAAAAAATCAAACTCAAGCAAAAAACATGTAAAATACATCAATTATCTAATCTAAATATCTCAACATATTTGGCAGGTCAGGAACCAAGGATGTATGACTTAGTTTAATAGATCCAAAAAATGATTAATAATACCATAGGAAATGAGGTATAATGAAATAGATCATAAATAAGTTATAAAATAATAATAAACATGCAAGAGTACTCATAACATAGATTTTTTGTTACTAGTAATCATGTCCTTAACAAAATAAGTGAATTAAAGGAGTAATTATCTAAGAGACAACAAGGGATAAATAAATTTTAGATTATTCTTTAAAAAGTAATTTTTAATAAAAGTTAGATTAATAGAAAAAAATACTAAGCTAACACTCACTCTACCAAATTCCCCTACATTTTCAACACCACAATTGAATGAGAGAATGAGAAGAGGTAACCCCCCTTAGCCTATGTATATATGAATCCATGTACCTTTTGAAGGTTCATATAACACCTCTAACCAATCTATAAGACCTATTTTATTCCAAAAGATAAATTTTATGCATTGATATAATTTTAAAATATGAATCCAACCAATATAGAAGTATCCACGCATTAAAATCAATGATTAAGACCTCTGACTATCACTGATAAAAAGAACGATCAGAAAAGGATCATGATTTCAAAACCATAGAAGAAGGTGAAGTTTACAGATATATGAAACTATTGTAAATGTAGTTTAATATCAAAGGATAATAGAATCTGTACCTTATATTTGATAATGACAAACTCTTACAGTCAAATAGTAATAAATTAAAATGAATAATAATGCTTAGGTTGAAGGATATTTGAGGTAAGTTGTATATAATCTCCCAAGGATAGATAGGTAAGGTAAATGGGAGGATAATGATATATTATGTATTTTTAAAAATTATATTTATTGGTGAAATGATAAAAGTACCACAACATAAAGAAACAAATTACAGGTTCACCAGGTGCCTGGTCAAGGTCTATCTGGTAACTGGTTTCTTGGTAGGGTCTCTACAGCTAATAGAGTTCCACCAGGTAATAAGGACCTACCCACCAGTTACTCACTAATACTCATGCACTTGGTCCCCTTCTCTTTTCTTCTTCCTCCCCTATCTTAATATGTCCCATTTTTCCCAAACATCAAAATACACCAAAAAATGAATTAATGGACAAAAATAAAAGAGAATTAAAACCTGAAAAGATTAGGTTCTTTACAACTTTTCATTGTTATTTTTTCACTGAATGGTGAAAATTATACTCATTTGATAAAATTTTGATGTCATAAAATTCAACCATATTTACAATAATTTTTAAAAAATAATTTATAGGTTTTTTCTTAGTTGATTAGCTATTAAATTCATCTTCTTCTCCATATGATTTGAACTTCAAGTAGTTCATCTCTTTAGTGCTTAATTTTTGAGATTATAAAGTAATTCAATGTTTAATTATTCCCAAGACACTTATCATATGAATTATTTTATTCAACTAAACAATAAAATATTTTTTTATTATATAGCAAAATTTTAATATTGATTCGTTCCAAATTTTATTAGGAAGTTATTTCTCAATGAAAATCGTTTGAGTCATGTAGTTAATAAATTAATTTATCCTATAAACTGAACTATTTTGTTAGGGAGTCCTAATCTCAAAATTTTGGTTCCATCTACCTTTTTTCTCAAGATAATCCTATACATGGATATTGTTAAACTTTATTACATTTTCGGTCTAAAGTTTTAGAATAATCTACCCAAGTATATTTTAATTAGTCCTCCAATAATATGTAATGAAATTAAACACCTTGGACTTGTGAGTTATCACCCTAAACCATGTCATCCTACTATAATATTCAATTAAAATTATAGTATATTTTACTTTATTAATTTATTTGTGTGGTATCATCCCACATACATCAATGTGAAGCAATTAAACTAGTCCCTTAAAGTTCTTATCCTTTGCAGTGTAAATCTTCTAAATGATCGTCCCCAATTATAATGTATCATATGTGTGTGTATGATCACTTATGATATTGGGGATATTGTAAGCTCTTTCATTATTCATCAAATCTTCCAAGGATTTTTTTTCAAATATGGCTAAGACATTTTTTTCGACAACTTGTTATCACCATCCTTGGATAGGAAACAAATATTTTTTTCTCCACTAAGGAGGTATATATCACCTTTCATGTTTTTTTCTTGCATCATTATTGCACCATCACTTCTATATATTATATAAGTATTCTTGTTGAAATATATTTCATGCCCTAAGTTACACAATTTACTTACACTAAGTAGATTATAACCATGGCCTTTAACAACCAAGATAATTATTCACCTCATGTCCCTGCCTCTAAATTCTAATATCCAAAATCTATTAATATTGAATCCTTAATCATTTATAAATCTTATCAAACCATCTTTTTAATTCTTGATTCAAATGATAATATTAACTTTTTCTGTCATTTGGGAAGTTCAATCACTATTAAGAATCCTTACTCAGTCATTATCAATCACATTCAAAGAAGTGTCTTTAAAAAGAACCTTCTCAACCATTTTATTTTTGATCTATTTACAATTATTCACCTTCATTGGTGAGGAGTATACATGTCACCCCTAAAAATTTCATGAAAATAAATATCTTATAAGGATACAAAATTATTTTATATTTTATCATTCTTGATAAATCCTACAATTTTTTTTATATTCTACATTAGAATACCTTTTCAATATTCCTCCATATTTTTGCAGATAAATATATGGTTTTATACCTATAACCATCACATAAAAAGTAGTATCCATCCAAAATATACCATATATGTGAATTTCTATATGTCTATCTTCATTTCTATTATGCCTTGAAGTGTCATTTATCTAAGGAACACACATATTGAGTATGAATCGTCTTTATATAACAATACTACATAATTTATTATGTATTTTATGTCTCTTTAATGATTATCGTATATTTCATTGGCTATTTTAAGTATCGCCCAAATAAATCTTCCAATGTGGAGTGGGTGATTATGGATTAGAATCAACCACGATTACCTTTCTCTTTCAATCAAGCCCTAGCTCAACGTTTTATTTAAGATATGAATTTTATTGTTGAAGATAATCTTCCAAATTGTTCGTTGGATATTCATAATTTTCTCTCACCTTCGTTGTAGCCTATACAATCTAACTTCCAAATTTTATACCGAGAGGTAAGAACCTATAATGATCTTCAAATTTTTTTTATAAGAAAATGATTTATCCTTTGAGATACTCAATTAATTTGACTAGATTTTTCACTATTCTAGTAAAACAGTTGATAATATGAGCATGTTCCTCAATTTCGAGCTTGGTATCAACCACTTTATCTATGTTTTATGGATCTAAAGATTTTATTTTTTAAATTTTATACTTTTACACAGTTTACTCCACTTATTACTACAATATATAGAGTTTGTAATCATAAAATAATCCATTACCCTTCTTCTATTTATTCTCTACAAGCATCAATTTCTTCAAGATCGGTCTCCAAATCCACTTTTGTAACATCTCAACCTATCTCACCTCTAAGATGGTGGTTGGATCGATGGGTCACATGACCTCAGGAGCGTCTCCCAGTACACCAGAGGCTTCCAAATAGCAGTGTGGGTCTTGAAAGATGATAGTGGGGAGAATATACCCTATTATCATAGTTTCATAGCGGTATAATAGAGTATAAATAAAAGACAATAGTGCAATCAACAAATAAATAATTGATAAAATAGAAGAAGACATTATTTAACAATTTTATGGAAGTTTCCAATGCCAAATTATACAACAGATGAATGCATGTCATGGTTATGGTATATAACTTAGTAAACAATACAAAATGCTTGATAACACGATGCAATAATAAATAAAGACAGAAAATCCCCATGGGTGATCTCCATGATCATCTTGAGCTCCATCTCACTCCCTTTCTCCAAAAACCCTGATAAAAATAGAACAACATAAGAAATAAATCATGGTCTACAGTTCTGTGAAAAAGAAAGGTCTACTTAGGTACCCTAGTGCAATGGTGGCCCAAGTAGGGTATGAGATAAAAATATCAATAGGCCGATACGACCAGTGTCTAGCACAAACTAGACAATGAAATATAAGTAAACAGTGTGAAGGTATAACTAAGTAATAATAGAATTGAATAAATAAACTACAACCCATCTAAGTTCCTAAGGGAAATCTGACTGAGATACCTAATTCAGCTCGTAGTCAGAAATAAGAATCTGAACATGAAATATATATATAATGTATAAATAAACTATTTAACCCATTATTTGATATTATTTATTTAACCATAGAAATCCCCAGGTTCCCCTGGACAGCCGTATCTCAATACTTGTCTTGGTCGTGCTGGAGTCTGACCATTTCTCATATTCAATTCAAAAATCATAACCTCATGCCATCTTTCATTAAATATTTAATTCAATTCAGGTACGACCAATTGGAGCCATAATCCAATGTCAATTAATCGATGTAGAAGGTCATGTCTAGCACCCTCATGAGTATATGGAGCATCGGTCCTTGTCTCACAACCCATGGGTATTTAGAGCTTCAGTCCCTATCCTATAAAAGAATATTTTCATGCATGTTGGGTCTTGAATTCCATGTCTAGCACCCTGTGAGTATTTGGAGTATCAGTCCTTGTCTCACAACCTGTTTATCAATCACAGATATATGTATATCATGGGTGTAGAGTGTCATGTCTTTCACCCCAAGATCTCATCCATTAATTAATTCATAATATTAACTAATCAAGACTGTTAATTAATTAAGTAACTAATTAACAACATTTTATTCACTACAACCTAAACAAATAGTGAAAAACATCAATTCCATTAGTTAACGAAACAATTAACTAATAATTACTATAACATTAATTAATTCAACCATTAATTAATCTCATCAATTTTTGTGGTCAATTTAACAATTTAACATTCTAAAGGCAACCGTATCAATATAATATAATTAATTCAAAAAATAATTATCTTAAGGCAACCATCCCAATATCACGTAATTAATTCACAAATTAATTACCTCACATTACCTCTAAATTAAAATCTCATAATTAATCTCCCAATTAATTTTCAATATAACAATCTCATGACACATAATTAATTCATAATTAATTATCCCAAATTAACAAATTAAATATCTCATAATTAATATTCTAATTAATTATAATCTCAAAGGAAATAGTTAATTAAAAATTAATTATCTCAACTTAATTAATTTAATATCTCATAAACAATATTCTGATTAATTATCATCTAAAAGAACATAATTAATTCATAATTAATTATCTCAACTTAAACAATTTAATATCTCATAAATAATCCCCTGATAATTATTATCTCAAAGAATATAATTAATTCATAATTAATTAACTCATATTAACCAATTTAATATATCATAATTAATTCCCTGATAATTATTATCTCAAAGCACATAATTAATTCATAATTAATTATCTCATCTTAACCAATTTAGTATCCCATAATTAATCTTACGATTAATTATCATCTCAAAGAACTTATTTAATTCATAATTAATTATCTCAACATATACAATTTAATATCTCACAATTAATCTACCAATTATTATTATCTAAATTATAATTTTAATGCACATAATTAATTTACAATTAATTACCACAACTTATCCCTCCTAACACTCATAATTACCACTTAACCTAAGTGTGTCAACATGTAAGGGAGGTAATAGAAAAACACATGTCTGCAAGATAAATGAACATATCAATATAAACATTATGTTTTTTGCGTGAAAGAAACACACCTCCATTGGAGGGGTTTTATTACAAAAATGTGATTTTGTAATCTAACAAATCATTTTATACCAATAAAAAATTTTCTCCAATATTGCATTCAACATAATCAAAAGTAGTAGATTAACAGAAAACTATATTTTTCCAAATAAAATCAATGTTGAGGACCCTACCTCAAGGAATTGGTCCGGAAAATTATTTCTAACTCAAAATGCAACACGCTTATTCACACACTTCAACAATATTGCGCGCGCGTATTAGGAATTGGTTGCATCACCCTACAATGATAACTAGCACCCAAAATTAGTGTGACGAGGACCATTTCACTTCCAATTAATTCACCACAACTCAAAAAAAACCATAATAATCTACTTTAAAGGGTGAGAAACCAATTACCGATTTTATAACCTTACTCGTAAAATGAAGGTTGTGAACCAATTTAAGCTGAACCACCACACCTTTAGAGAAATTTTTTGATATACAACCTAATGGGTCCCGATAAATCTTCTACACCACCTAGGATAGAAAGAAACAAGAAATAAAGGTTAATCCCAAACCAAGGGTTTCGGCCCAACAGAACCTGGGAGAAGGAGAGATGAGACGGATGATGCAAAGAAAAAAAACATGCTGGGAAGGACATACCTTGATGAGATAGAAAACATACGTGAAGACACTAGGAGGAGATAGCCGTAGGAAGAGGGAGTTGGAGAGGAGGGTGGTGCGCCACCCATGAGTGCTTCACCATGGGTGTTTCACCATGGGTGCATCGTGCCCCCTGTAGGAGGAGGGAGAGGTGCGCCTCCCTCTTCTATTTTCCCTTAAATAAATTAAAATTCTAATTTAAAATATAAGAATTAATATAATAATAATAATTATAATAATAACAATCGTATTATTATTATTACCCTTTAATATTATACCTCTTTGATAAACTCTAAACTATCATTTGCACATTATTTAATTCAATTCTACCCAACTGAATTTAATTAAATGAATTATCCAACTCATGATATTTAATTAAATTCCCTCAACATTCAATTTAATTAAATCTAAACCCCTTTTGGTATCAATTAATTAAAATTTTCTTAACCTCGAATTTATTTAAATAAAACCCCCATTTCACATCATTTAATTAAATTCCATTTAACTCAATTAAATTAAATAAAACTCTCCATCTCACATAATTTAATTAAATTTCTCAACTTCAATTTAATTAAATAAAACCAAAATAATAATAACCATTAATATTATTGTCATTTAATAAAATTCTTCTTGGATAAAACCAAAAACTCCCCATTTAAAAATCATTTTATTAAATTCTTCTCAAAAAATTTATTAAATAAAACTCCCACTTCACACCATTTAATTAAATTTCACTTTACTTAATTTAATTAATTAAAATTCTCTATCTCACCTCATTTAATTAAATTCATAAACCTCAATTTGATTTAATTAAACTATCATAATAATAACCATTATTATTATTATCATTTAATAAAACAATTCTTTGATAAAACCCAAAACACTTAAATTACACATCATTTAATTAAATTATTCTCCAATGACATTAATTAAATAAATTCTCCAACACATCGTTATTTAATTAAATTCTATCAGTAAAATTTAATTAAATAAAACCCTAATTTTTTTCTAATAATTATATTCATCTTAACCTTGAATTTAATTAGATAAAACCTAAAATCCATATTTAACGTTTAATTTAATTAAATTCCTTTCCAACTAAATTTAGATACATAAAATTTTCAACTCATTATTATTTAATTAAATTCTCTCAACATAATTTAATTAAAAAAATCCCAACACCTCATTAATCATCATTTAATTAAATTCGTTCCAACAGAATTTAATTAAATAATTTTTCCAATTCTGGTTATTTAATTAAATTCTCTAAACACAATTTAATTAAATTAAAAACTAAAATTCGTAAAAATTATTTAGTTAAATTCTATGAACATTAAGTTAATTAATTAATAAACCCCCATTTCACAATGACTAATAAAATTATTTTTTAACCTTGAATTTAATTAAATAAAACCCTTATTTCTCAATAGTTAATTAAATTCTTATTTTCCCTGAATTTAATTAAATAAAACCCCAAATCCTCATTTACACGTCATTTAAATTTTATAATTTAATATTTACCTTATTTGATAACCCACAACTCCTTATTTACCATTCATTTAATTAAATTCCTCTCATCTCAATTTAATTAAATAAAGACTCCAACTCATCATCATTTAAAATAAATTTATATCGTTTCATATCAATTTAATAAAATAACTTCTATATATCAACATTATTTAATTAAATTCTCTCAACTATAATTTTATTAAAATAAACCCCTGATATATCATTTAATTAAATTACTTTCAACCATGAATTTATTTAAATTAATTTAACCAAAAACCGAAAACTGTGTAGACTGTATGGTTTGACTTGCTTGGTCTGACAGACTGTGCACAAACCGTGCATCCGCAACTATACATCTTCTTTATTATGGATGGCTGACCCACATAGTTTTTACTAACCACGCACAACCCATGCAAACGTCACTGCCTGGTCCGGTTCTCCTAAACCCCATCCTACCATCTGGGAAACTCCTCAAGACTTTACCCAAGCCCGTTACCAACACTTTAAAAGAACCCAACTCACAAAACTTCTTTCTGAATACTATTTTTAAAACCTAACCATGTAGTAAATGAAAAATTAAAAAACATTCATATTTTTTCCCGGTCCAAAAACATAGAACATTACAACATTGAGGTCAACTCTCCCCTCAATAGTAACATCTCTTCCATCATTGTTATCTTTCATTTTTTGTTTGTTTATGAAAGGTGTAAGTAATTATTTATTAAACAATTTTTAGTCTTTAGTCTCGTCCAATTTCTATTAATCTAATATAAAATATTCTTTTGGATTCTATTTCTTCTTTCTAAATAATATATTTTTCATACTCTTCTTTCCTTTGAAATGCTTAGATGATTTCTTTATTAAAGATTTATCTTATTTTCACCTTATAACTAATTGGGAAATCTTTTAGTGAGGAATCTAGACTTTCCACACTAAAATAATGAAACAAAATGTTTTTTTATGAACTTTCCTTTCAAATTTTTTTTATTTGAGGAAAGGAATGACCTTAATTCATCAACTTGATTTTCTTCAGGATCATCCACTACTATGATCTTACTCAACACCTTGAATACCAATTCCTGATATTTCTATTTTTCTATACAATCATTTTCATTATTCCTCATCTCATGTAAAATTCTATTTCTATGAATATTATTCAATGTAACCTCTTTTGGATTTTATCCATGATCATTGAAATTATCATGTTGAATTGAGGTGGAAATCTACTATGAATTCTCAAAAGTTTCTTCACATCATCGAGGGTTTCACTATGTTTAGGCATTTCCCCCTTAATCAAAATAATTTGATCTAATAATGCCTCCCTATATAAATTTGGATTCATCCTCAAGTCCTCACACTTGTCCCATTGAACTAGAAATTTAACTTCACATGCTTTCATTTCACCTTCATAGATGTTGCTCAATTTTTCCCTCATAGAGTGTGAAGATTTACATGATATCACCTTTATGTATATAGTTTCATATTAATATCCCCTTATAGCATGGATTCAATTGGCATAGGTATCCATATATTTATGGAATCTTTATGATAAATTTATGCTTTCCTTATTGATTGAGATTCCATGTATGGTGGTAGATACTTCAATAATTGGAAACTGTTTCCTTAAAATATTATAATCCATTTGTGATTAGAAAAAAAATTTAGGCTATAGGGCCTTCGGGCCATAGGGCCTTCGGGCTATAGGGCCTTTGGTCCATAGGGCTTTCGGACCACAGAAAAGACAAAATAAGTGCATACCACATGAGAACAGGCCCAGATGAGGATTCAGAGCAAAAATAGTAACCAACAAATAAAAGATAACCAGATTGGAAGAATCATAGGGTATGGAAACTGTCATCGAGACTATGCATCATGCATCTCTGCACGGGTAAATTCTTGTTGATCAGCCATGTGAGGTGGGGAGCTAGGCGCCTTTAAGATACAGATGCTGGGGAGAGACTGTTTTAAGTGTGTCAAAGTGTTGGGACTTTGAGGTCAGGTATTGAGTCGTGTGTGTGATTTATTTTATGGGCTTATGGGTAATGTAAGGGTTCCCCTTAAATACTTAAAAGAGGGATTATCCAAAAAAATAAAAAGGTCTTCAGGCTATTCAGGCCCAGAGGGGGTGAATTAGGGTATGCCTATTTCAAATGGCCCTTCCCTAATGTATTTTTCTATGGTTATTATGAAGAATCCTCTATCACTAATAATGAAATATAAATGTGATAAATAATAAAGGAGTGACACAAATTATTTTTAATTAGTTCACTCATAATGGGCTATCTATAATGAGCATACAATGGCAGGGTACCGATATACCAAATTATAGGATGTTGCTTCATGTTGGTTATAATTAAGAGTAGTATGACTGGACTCTAGGTTCAAAACCCAGACAAAGATAGAGAATTAATTTATATCCTCAGTTATAATTAACACACTACTTCTACATGTGTTTTCTTGACCAACCATTAACTAAGAATAAAAATTACACTATTGATGGTGTATCAATATGATCCTACTTCATAAACATGATTAATCTCCATAAAATTTAAAGATGGAACACATAGAATACCTCATAATATATTATTTAATTATCTAGTAATATCTTTAATCCCATCACTCAATTCATCTAATAATCCAAGATATTATTCTTCCTTTTATAAAGGAATATATTTTAATTATTTAAATAGAATCACCATGTTTCCATAGTTTATGATCTTTAATTTAACATAATTATGATTAAAAAATTCATCTAAAAATTTCCTCTGAATACAAGCCCAACTAAACCAATTTATATTTCTTAATACCTCCTAAAAGATATAAATTTTAAAATAGAGGTATTGAATAAAATTCATTCCACCACAACTTGTGTGGTTATCACTACACTCATTTTTAGGTTGGTTATAATTTGACCCATGAAAATTCAGCCTTGAAATATCCAAATACCGATGAAACTCAAACATTTTATCTTAAATATGAATATATAAACATCATATAATTACTTTTACCAAAGAATTTACATCTTCCAAGAAAAATATAAGGTGAAACACTCCACTCCATGGATTACTACATATTTCTGAAGAATTATAGAATACTCAATAAGAAAAATTATTTAACCAACACCATATCAAAATCTAGCTACTCATTTCCATTAATTACATATGAGAATAAAATTATTCATAATACACCCATATCATGATTCTATATTTCTTATAGGAATTATTTCAAGCTACTATGATGATAAAAATACCCATTTTATGTTAAACAAACCATTCAACTTGGACTTATTCTCCACGATATCCACCGTGATCATAAAAAAAGGTTTACGCATCATTTTTTCTTCACACAACACCCACTGGTATAGAGAAATTGGTTTTTTTTTACCAATTTACATAATATTTTTTTCAACCTGATGCATTATCTTCCATGGAATAACAAAATCCAGCTCCCTAGTTTCAGAAATATTTATAAACCACCAAGGCCACTTTTATCACACCTCGGTGTCACTTTATTTATTATTTTATTTATTGAATTTTTTTTGTTAAATTGGATAATTCTTAATTTGAAATTATATAAATTTAGAATTTTTTTAGTTTCACATTCATCGCAAGGATAATAGAATCCATATGGTTTAATCTTATATTCTATATTTTCAATTATGTAAAAGTTTAATAGTTATTATAACCATGTATCTTAATCATACATGGCCAGGGGTAACTATATTATCCAATGTGGTTTAATATTACATGTGATATTTTCATATCAATGGTGGTGTGAAATTGGAATATGGTTAGAAATAACTGTGTCGATTAATCACACATAGAGTGTCGTCCCAGTGGTTATTTCAAATTTTATGTATGGTTAGAAGTAGCCATGAAGTCTAATTATGTGTGGTGAACCGCTCATATCTAGAATACCCATTATTTACCCCTTAATTCCATATTTATACTCTTATTTGAACCTTCTAGATCGTGACCATCATCCTCCTATATCCCTATCCTTTTTTCTTCAATTTCATAGTATTTCATAACCCAAAATCCAAAGCCTCCTCGAATAGGCAATTCCATTCTCCTTTCATGGACATATTCACTCTTATACTCCGATTTTATTATCTTCATAGTGCCATAGTGGATAAGGTTACATGTTTATTCAAATTTATTTCATTTTTTTAGATTTATGGTTATTTAATGTTTCTCTGAATGTTTATTTGGTTCTTTTTTATTGGAATAAAACCATTTCAAATGGAATCAACGATTTAAGATAGGTTTATCTGTGTATATTCTTTCAAATTTAAATCAATGAGTACTTCCTTGTTTGTAATCCATGTTTTGAATCTTTTAATAATTATATTATGTATATCAAATTATTCATTTTATGATTATCTTAATTATCCCTTAATTTTAATTTAGATAAATGGGATTTCTTATTTTTTTTAATACATTAAACTAGTTTTCATAAAAATGATTCACACTTGGTGTTTTTTAAAATTTCAACCTATTTTTTAATGATTAAATAAGGTTTTATTTTATAAAAATTATTTATTGTGATTTATAAATAAGTAAAATTATATTTTATTAAGATTTATCATATGATAATTCTATGTTTGGCTACTTTATAAAGTAGTTTCTGTTAGTAAATGATACTTTATTAGTTTTTGTTTCAATGGAGAGGGCTATTTTTAATATATTTTAAATTTTTGTATTTTAGTAAATTAATTATATTTCCAAAATATTATGCTTCATGAATATATATTCAAATGAATTTATATTTTTATGATCTTAAAATAAGCATCTTAATTTTTTTATTTAACTGTTAAAGTGATATTTATGATACATGAAATTTATGAATTTATCTTGGTTAAAGGATTACAATATTATATGATTAATTTTGATAAAGGGGATACTTTTTTGCAGGGTTACTAGGGGTGAGGGAATTTTTTGTTTAAATTTTATTTTTTTATATTACCATGTATTATTCTTATTTATTTATCAACACAATTTTTATGTCATGGAAAGCTTTAGGTAACTAGAATAGAAATATATATATGATTATTGTACTATTTTATGATTCTACTCTAGCTAGTGGCCCTAAGTTAGGATTGTTGTCTTATTAGGGGAATTTTCATCTAAGTCAGGCCTTGTATGGTAAAACCAATTTTTTAGGTTGTTGAATCAAATTAGGAATAAATTAGATGGATTTTATTTTGTGTTGTACTTTATTTTATATAGATCTCATAGGTGTTCCCATGATGATTTTGATTGTACTACTCACATGATAGTACATTTATGTATATTTCATGTTAGTTTATTATTAATATTGTTGGAATATTCATGTTAATGTTTTTTATCATTGATGTTTTAAATCATGTTGTGGTAAATATTTTGTTTTAATTTTATTAAAAACACAATATAGTTTTCCCTTTTCTTTATATAAAATAATTACATTTAAATGGTAATGATTGTTTCACTTATAAAAACAGTCAATTCTTGTTTAACCTATATACACAAAAATTGATTTCTTCCTAAAATAATTAATACATATCTCTTGTGTTTTATTTATGAAATTTGAAAGGTTTATTATAGTGTGGGTTATTCCCTTTATTTCTTCAATATATGTACTTCCAATGTATATTTTAAAACTTTCTACATTAATCTCAAATGAAACCTTTTCATGTAAATATTTAAGAAATGTTTTATGTTAAGATTTAAAACCATGTTCCTTGGAAAGAATGATTTATTATGATGACTATGTATTACTTGATTGAACTCAAATGAAAAGTTTATTTTCACAGTTGTATTTAAAACATGAAAGGAATGGATTTAATTTTAAAGTTTACGCATACTGTGTGGGGAGGATACATATTGGGAATGTCTTACTCATGCATATCATACATTATAGGATTATTTAGTGTTATTCTTTTGTGTAGTGATTAGTCCCTGGAATTTGGTTCAGGTATGTTATAGTCTTTAACTGATGATCATTCACATAATGTAGGGTGATGGCTATTTAGTCCTTCCCTTTGATTATTTCTTGATTATGTTTTTGGTTAATCTTGTTTATCAAGAAACTTTGGATTCCTTACTCTTGTTTATTTTTATTTTGTAAAATGTATTAAAGTGAAATATTAGTGATGTGTAGTTGTTTTAGTTATATTGATTGGTATTTTGTGGGTTGATAGTGTTTTCTTTACTCTTATGCCTTGTTTTTTTCTATTTATTATTAAACCTATGTATTTTATATGTCCATCTCCCTAACTTATGGAGAGTCCATGGAAAACTTTTGATTGTGATTTCTTATCTTATTGTTTTTATATTAGGTATAATCATCCCCATTGATAAATCTATTGATTTTCCAACACCAGTTTTTATCATGTGGAAATCAGGAATGTTCTTTAGGCCATGTAGTGAGCTGGCCCAGGTGTTGTGTTTGGTTGAGCCTGGTTAGTTCATAGTAAAATGGCATGAGATTCAAGTTTTCATTTCATAAGTAATGGTAGACTAGATATAGTATTGTTTGGGATTAATATTTAGGTATGAGTAAGTGTTTTGAAAACAATTTTCATATTGAAAATTGAGTTTCCAATAGTAGTTAGGATGTGTATTGACATAACCTAACCCATTGTGATCCTTCTTGGGAAAAGGTAAGATATGTATACCACACCATGCCCATATCCATTAGGATATGTTATGGTAACTATATTGTAACATCCCAGATCTAGGGGCCACTCAACGGGTGCCTCGAACCCGGTTGGTCACATGACCTCAAGCATATTTCCCCAAACGCTAGAGGCTTCCGACTAGAAGCGAGGGCCTAGATCTGATAGTTGGGAAACTATGCCCTCATTTTTAAAAGTGTAGCACAACAGAAACATATAAATATACCAAAAGCTGAAGCAGTAAACAATAAAAATCTGAAAGGACAATGGTACTGAAGCAAAAGATAACCAACAGTCATATATATATATATATATATGTTGATGTAATATGTCATATTTATAAGAATAATGTCGAAACAGGATATAATGTAATCAAATACAATACAGCACAAATTACCAAGTATAGCAAAGCAAACTAAAATAGTGCAACAAGAACTCAGCAACATCACAAGCCTAAGCTCGGTCTTATTCTCTCCTAATCCTCTACAAAAATCATGTACCTGTATAGGGACCCTTTCCCTTATTGACACCTATAGCAATATAATCTGTTTGGGCCGAAGACATGACCCAAACATGGTGTGATAAATAAATCCCAGTAGGCAACCACCAAAGGCCCGTGCCCAACTATTAGTGAAAAATGTGCAACAACAGTGTGCAGTAATGTAAAGAAGTAAACTAGGAAGTACTCCAATGTAACTATCCTATCAATTACATTACCATTGTAATAATCATTTAACAATTCCAAGCTTGTTCTTTAGCTTGGAGGTATAATAAATCACCACAGTGAATATTCAAAGTAAACGTTGTCCTCATAAATGAAAATCCTTACCCTTAGGTAAGAAAAATCAAAACCTGCAGGTGACTTCCCTCAAGAATAATGAATATCGCCCTCGAGAATATGAGATGTCGCCCTCAGGAACATAAGCTACTACCCACAGGCATGAGAAAAGTTTACCTCAGGCTAAACGAAACACTTCCCACAGGCTAAACAAAACACTTCCCTCAGGCTAAGCAAGTTACAAGGCGGAGCCCAATGCATAAGCAAGCAATTTAAATAAGTTTCCTCTTAAGAAAACTCAAAACATGTTATCATTACGGCATACCCAATGGTATCCTAGCCAAATGGCTAAACAAGGGAAACACACCCGCGGGGTGGCCCTGGATTAAAGCAACGATCCGAAACAACAGTTCATACTTGTTCATTAGATTATCTATGCTCTATCTTAATAGCTAAGGCCTCAGCCATATGACACCCAAAACATGGGAACATAGCACAACTATACACAAAATCAACTCAAAAGTTGGAAATAAACACTAGACCACCTACCTCGATCTCCTCTGATCGATATACGTGAACGATGCCTCACGAATCAAACAAGAAGGGCATAGATCTTGGATAAACGTTCACCCATTCAAATGTAAATAACTTCCCCTCGGGAAAGTATTGGAAGGAAACACTCAATAAGAGAGAAGAACTCACCCGCATGGTTCAAATGAGATCATTGGAGAAGGAATCAGAGTCCTGATGTGAGGTCTAGAGCTCTTCCAAGATCTGGCCTTCTCTCCCGCAGCTCTCGGGCATTCTAAGCTTCCTCTATTGAAAGAGGAGGCTAATGCCTGTTTTAAGTGAAAAAACAGAACTACACGGTGTGTAAATTCAAGTACACGGCGTGTACTTTCCATTTTTTTTAATTGTTCCTCTGGAGGACACTTTCGGCCGCTTCACTATTCATCAGTTGACTTGATTACATTTCATGTATTTCTTAGTACACGGCGTGTACTACCATTCCACTAGCACCTACTTTCATCGCCTTACTATTGACCTGATGACTGATCACATGGCGTGTATATACCAAGTACACGTTGTGTATTCATTTTTTACACCCTTCATCGCCGACATGCCTACACACCCTGCATACTCATCCCACACGGCTAAAGTACACTGTGTGTGGATAAGTACATAGTGTGTACCAACAAATTTTGGGATTTTCCTCCCATTTTCCTTATTTTCTCAAAAAAAATAATGGAAAACGAAAAGAATAAACTCGTACCTCAAGAATAAGATCCAGGTTCTTACAAACATCCCCCTTAAAGAAATTCGCCCTCGAATTTCCCTTCCAAGGGTGGTGAAGATAAAGCTAAGAACTACTCTGGCCACTGAGCATGTACGTCGGCCTCCCGCTCCCAGGCTTCGTCCTACACTCGGTCATGCTGACATAGTACCTGTACGAGAGGAACTAACCAACCCAAGAGAAACTTTGTGCTCCTATCAACAATACAAATCAGATTCTCCTCAAAGGATGCATCGACCTGATGTTCAACCTCCTCGGGATGAAAAACGTGAGATGAGTCTAAATGATAAAGGCGTAGGTGAGATATGTGGAAGACATCGTGCATGGACCGGTACCTCTGTGGTAACTGCAACCGATAGGAAACTGGCCCAAATCTCTCCAGAATCTCAAACGGCCCCACATACCTCAGTGAAAGTTTACCCTGTTTCTTGATCCGCCTGTGTCCCAACCTCAGAGAAACACAAAAGAAAACCTATTCCCCAACCACCATCTCCAATGGTCATCTATAGGGATCAACATAATATTTCTAATGAGACTATACAGTAGCCATCCACTTTTGTATTAACTGGACCTACTCTGAAGTCTCATGCACGAGTCGTGGTCCCAGTAAAGCTGCCTCACCTACCTACAACCAGCACAAGGTTGATCAGCATGGCCTACAATATAAATCCTTGTAAGGTGACATCTCAATAGTTGACTAAAAACTATTATTGTAGGAAAACTCGACTAGGGGTATGTACTTCTCCCAAGATCCCCCAAATTCCAAGATGCATGCACGCAACATGTCCTCTAGCACCTATATTGTACGATCTAACTGGCCATCAGTCTGAGGGTGGTATGTTGTGCTCAGAAGCACCTATGTACCTAGTGCCCTCTGAAAACTCTACCAGAAATGAGATGTAAAACGGGAATCCCTATCTGAAATGATATAATGAGGGACCCCAAGAAGATGTATTACCTCTCTTATATACAAATTCCCAAGCTCGTCAACACCTAAGGCCTCCCTGGTCGGCAAAATGTGAGCTACCTTCGTAAGTATGTACACAACAACCCACACGACATCATTTCCTTGAGGTGACCTTGGAAAACCTGTCATGAAGTCCATCACGACATCATCCCATTTCCACTCCGAAATGGGTAACTTCTGTAACAGTCCGGCTAGCCTCTGATGCTCCGCCTTCACCTGCTGACAGGTGGAATATAACAAAAAAAACCAAAAACCTCTCTTTTCATACCCATCCACCAATACTGACGTCTCAAGTCACGGTGCATTTTGGTAACTCCGAGATATACTGCCTAAGATGAAGCATGAAACTCCCGCATCAACTCCTCGCGTATATCCCATGGAACCCACACTCTTCCATGGATACGCAGTACCTCATCATCGCCTATCATCCAACTAAGAGGAGGGTCCTCACTTGCCATCAACTCTTGTAGAACTATGACTTCTGAATCTGATAGCTGTCTCATCCTCACTCTATCTAGGAGGGTAGAAGTCACAGCTAAGGATGAAAGTAAGGTTTCACCCTGACTGTCATGCACCTCCAAATGCATCTCAGAGAACAAAGCCATAAGCTACCACTCACCACTAGCCTCTTTCACTGCCTGTATTTGAGTCCTCCTACTCATTGCATCAGCTACTACGTTACCCTTACCAGGTGTATAGGTAAGATCAAAGTCGAAGGATTGAAGGTATTCAAACAACCTTCACTATCTCAAATTCAAGTCATGCTGGGTAAGGATGTATTTCAGAAATTTTTGGTCCATAAACACCGCAAAATGTTCTCCAAAGAGATAATGTCTCCAATAACTTAACGCATGTACAACTGAAGCCAACTCGAGATCATGTGTCGGTTAATTCCTCTCAAGTGGCCTCAACAGCCGAGACCTGTATGCAACTACTCTATTGCCCTATATCAACAATGCTCCCAACCCAATACCTGATGCATCATAATAAATTGTATAGATCTATCCTTGCCCTGGAAGTATCATGACCAGTGCAGATGTAAACCTTCCATTCAACTCCTAAAAGGATGTATCGCAAGCTTCTAACCAAATGAACTTCACACCCTTCTTAGTCAAACCCATCAATGGTGCTGCTAAGGAGGAGAATTCATGTATAAAGCACCGATAGTAACCATTCAGCCCCAAGAAACTCCGTATTTCAAACACGTTCTTAGGATGATCCCAGGAAACTACTGATCTCACTTTTTCTGGGTCTACTACAACTCCTACCATTGAGATAATATGACCCAGGAAGTGTATCTAGTCTATCCAAAAGTGGTATTTTGAGATCTTAGCATATAGATGATGCTCTATCAGTGTACTCAGTACGATCTCCAGATGGGTGGCATGGTCATGTTGAGTGTAAGAGTACACCAAGATATCTTCCACAAAGACTACCACAAAAGAATACAGATATAGATGGAACACACGATTCATCAGAGCCATGAAAACTACTGGCGCGTTTGTGAGTCTGAACAGCATGACCAAGTACTCATATAGAGCATATCTACTCCGAAAAGCTATAGGCGGTATGTTTGATGGTCTAATGCGTAGCTGATGATATCTGGATCTCAAGTCAATCTTTGAGAAAAATCGTGCCTGTCAAAATTGATCAAAAAGTTAATCAATCCTCGGCAAGGGATATCAGTTCTTAACCGTCAACTTGTTCAGCTTCCGATAATCCACGTAGAGTCTGAGGGTACCGTCTTCCTTCTTCGCAAACTGGACAGGTGAACCCCAAGGATAAATACTGGGTCGGATGAAACCCTTTTCCAACAACTCCTCTAACTACCTCTTGAGCTTCTGCAATTCTGGTGTACCCATCCTATAAAGAGGAATGGACATCGGTGCCACTCCTGGCATAAGCTCAATAGAGAAATCCACCTCTCGCTCGGGAGGTAGACCTGAAAATTCATCCGGGAAGAAATCCCTGAAATGATCAACCACTGGAGGGAAAACCTTATGACATGTTCCCTGGTCGTCCAGATATAAACTCACAATCTAGGTTGTCACTCCACCTCACCCACGATGCTCAGGTCTAGCTCGGATCGCTTGGACATCCCATTTTCCCTTGTATAGAATCTCTCTTCCCTCTGGTGATATGAAACTCACTATGTGACAATAGAAATCTACAAAGGATCTAAAGGGTACCAACCAGTCCATTCTGAGAATGACATCATATCTTTTCATCTCTAAGACATAGAGGTACCATAGAATGTGACACCCACGAACCTCTAGGGGGAACTCCTTGCACTGATGCATACTTGTCGTTCTAATCCCCAACGGAGTGTCTAGCATCATAAAATCAGAATAATAAGAAATGCGGAGTCCATGGATCTCCCCAACGGGCACATATATAAAGCTATGTGTTGCACTAGTATCGAAAAGTACTGAAGACAAAACATAAGCAACTAGAATAGTACCTCTGACAGTGGAAGGTTCGGGATCCTACTCCTTTTGGGTCTGTTGCACTGCATATGCCTGCCCAGTTCCGCGGCCCTATAACATAGCCTGGATACCCTGAGCTGACCTTTCCTATTGTCTCTGTGATCCTGGTGTCTGACTACCGTGGACACGGCCACCACCTCGGCCTGAATTCCCTGACATATTCCAATTCCATGATTGGTAAGAAGCTGTTGGCCCTACTCCCGCATGCGGAGTCTTCACAGAACCCTTCTCACTAGTTACTGGTGGAAACACCCTACAAAAAATGATGGAAATGGCCCGTCCTACCGCAAGCTCGACACTCGACTGGGTCACGTGGACACTGAGGTCTCTTGTACCCATCTTTACCACACTGGTAGCACATAACCTCCCCACCTAAAAAATTATTCTGTCTAGTACTACCACCAAGAGGGAAATCCATCTGCCTCTTCCTCCTACCAGTAGAAAGAGTACCAGAAACTGGTGCTGAACCACCCTGGCCTGCACCACTAACTTCCCACAGGTTCCGCTCAGTAATCAGTGTCAGGTTCACAATAGCATGCACTGTAGAAAACTTAAAAACATTCATCAGTGCTCGAATGTCATACCGAAGACCATATTCAAAGCGTCTAGCCCTCAACATCTCGTCACCCACTAGAACAGGTGAAAAATTCTGTAGCTTGGTGAAACGAGAAGAATAATCCATCACTGACAAGGCACCCTACTGCATATGCATGAACTCTCGAGCATGATCTACCCTTAGAGTATCTGGAAAGAAAAATTCATAGTAGACTGCCTTAAAATATTCCCATGCCATGTCTCGGTGATGCTCAGTCTAAGTGGTAACAACCCACCATCTCTTAGAGGAATCACGCATCATGTAAGTAGCGAGCTTGACCCTCCTACCAGGAGGCTTATTCAGATGCTCAAATATAGTCTACAATGAATCCAACAATGACTCTTCAGTCTGTGGTCCGCCATCCCCTGAAAATGTAGGTGGATTCTACTGCTGGAATATTCATGTCAGCCCTGCCATAGATGTGGCAGCCGGTGGTGCTCCCTAGAAGGTCTGCATAAACTGCATGAAACCTTCACGGAACTCCGCATATGCGCCTGCATCCGGTAAAATGGTTGGCGCCGCATCTGGTTCTGCTGGAGGATCCATCGGTATCCCATTTCCAACCACCTCTGGAGAATAATCATTGCCTCTATCTTGGCGAACAACTCTTGGTCATCTTAGTGGCATGACTCTACAAGGTCAAACACATGCATTAGATTATGATCATTAAAGACTAAGAACTGGAAACATAATAAGGGAACAGGGAGTAGAAAACATTCAAGTTTTACAAAACAAGACTACACAGAATGTATAATAACTACACGGCGTTTTCCCTTATGTTTTTCACATGGGAGTGTGCTCCTACCAGAACTAGTCGTGCAACACCCAAAACACATGGAGTGTCATCCACACACACGGCGTGTACTTGAATTTTCTTCCCCTGCCTGAGTCCTTCTACATGGCTAATCTACACGACTCTCTTTAGAATGAGACTACACAACGTGTTTAAGGTCTAAATGGTGTGTACCCTTAGTCCCTTACATGGTCGTGTTCTGATGCCAGATTGGCCGTGTCTCAACCCAAGGTACACGGCGTGTTACACCCCCACACGGCGTGTACACCACCCCATCTTCCCAGCCACACGGGCAAGTCCACACGACCTCTAATCATTCAAAACTACACGGTGTTTCCCATAGGTACACGATCTGTACTAGATGAGCTTCACCAACCTGTGTTGTTCGGGACATGGCCGGATACACGACTCACACAACATGAAATGTTCCAGATAGACACGGTGTGTACAGGAAAGTATAACACTGACCCGTGTTGTTAGTTACATGGCCAGATTCCAAGATTACACCACACGACGTGTTCTGCATTGACACGGCATGTATAAGCTCATATTTCTCCATCCGTGTTGTTAGTTACATGGGCGGACATAGGGTCAACATGTCACAACGTGTACATCCAGTACACGGCATATTCCCTCTAGAGTTTTTTTACCATTCTGTGTTTCTGCCTACACGGCCTATGACATGATTAGAACTACATGGCGTGTTCTTATGGTACATGGCATGTATTTAAATTTTAACTTTATTCCTGAACAGAAGAGTACATGGCATGTGTTTAAAGAAACACACGTCGTGTTGTCTGGGTTTCGGGATAGTACACCTCATAAACTACTCTGGAGCCCCTTTTTCTTTAATTTCAAGCGTTGGTATGCCAAATTCCGATCTATGGGGGGGCATAATCCCCAAGAATCAATGTTTAGCACCTGACCTTTAAAGTTGTAGTACAAAACACAACAAAATGATAGATCATGATCCGCTAAATTGCAGTCCAAGAGAGACCATACTTCAGAGGAACCAAATATTAGCATCCATAAACCCAACCGTAACATGTACCAATACCCTATCAACAGTAGGTGTATCTATAAAGGTACCTATCACAACATTATTCATTTTCTAGCACAACTTCTATCAAAACAGCATGCAATTTCCAATGCACCAATATGGCATGTAAACAATGCATGGCATGTGATTCTAACATGCGCCTAAATGATGCATGAGATTTCATACCCTCATCCCATTAGGTTATGACTAAATATAACCCAAATATAAAAATATAACAGAACACCACAAGTGCGTCACCCAACGGTGAAAATCAGATCAACTATAAAGTGAAAAATCAGAAAAATTGCAACACGGGGTAAATTGGATTTTCCCTGTACATGGGTTAGATACTCCCTGGCATAGCTTATTAACAAGTACATATTCCATTCTATCCCTGGCTATAGGCTCTAAATATTAAGTCAAAGAAAAGAAACCCTCTAATACCACTTTGTAACGTCCCAAATCTGGGTGCCACTCAACAGGTGCCCCGAACCCGGTTGGTCACATTACCTCAAGCACATTTCCCCAAACACCAGAGGCTACTGACTAGCAGCGAGGGCCTAGGTCTGATAGTGGGGAAACTATGCCCTCATTGGTTAAAGTGTAGCTCAACGGAAAGATATAAACATTCCAAAAGGGAAAGCAGTAAACAATACAAAGATGAAAGGACAACGGTACTAAAGCAAAAGATAACCAACAGTCATATATATATATGATGACGCAATATGTCCTATTTCTAAGAAAGAAATTAAAACAGGATACACTAAAATAAAATAAAATATAGTAAAAAGTACCAAGTACATCAAATAAAACTAAAATAGTGCAACAGGAACTCAACAGCATCGCAAGCCTAAGCTCGGTCACATGCTCTCCCACTCCTCTGCAACAATCATGTACCTGTATAGGGACCCTTTCCCTTATCGACACCTGCATCAAAATAATCTATTTGGGACCAAGACATGAACCAAATAGGGTGT
The DNA here is from genome assembly GCA_963277665.1 of Viscum album. NCBI lineage: Eukaryota > Viridiplantae > Streptophyta > Magnoliopsida > Santalales > Viscaceae > Viscum > Viscum album. The sequence goes on along the minus strand of OY728142.1, from coordinate 684,562,838 downwards.
GAGAAATAAATCCCAGTGGGAAACCACCAAAGGCCCGTGCCTAACTATCAGTGAAAATTGTGCAACAACAGTGTGCTGTAATCTAAAGCATTAAACTAAGAAGTACTCAAAAGTAACTATCCTATCAATTACATTACCATTGTAATAATAATTTAACAATTCCAAGCCTGTGATTTAGCTTGGAGGTATAAGAAATCACCATAATGAATATTCAAAGTAAACGTTGTCCTCAGATATGAAAATCCTTACCCTCAGGTACGAAAAATCAAAACTCGCAGGTGACTACCCTTCAACATAACGAATATCGCCCTCAGGCATACGAGATGTTGCCCTCAGGCATGAGAATAGTTTACCTCAGGTTAAACGAAACATATCCCAGAGGCTAAACAAAACACTACCCTCAGGCAAAGAAAATAACCAGGCCGAGCCTAATGGATAAGCAAGCAATTTAAATACGTTTCCTCTCAATAAAACTCAAAACATGTTATCATTATAGCATACCCACGGGTATACTGTATAAATGGCTAAACAAGGGAAATGCACCCACGGGGTGGCCCTAGATCAAAGCAATGATCCCAAACAACAGTTTATACTTGTTCATTAAATTATCTATGCAATTATAGGTATCTTAACAGCTAAGGCCTCAGCCATACAACACCACAAACATGGTAGTGTAGGACAACGGTACACAAAATCAACTCAACAGTTGGAAATAAACACCAGAACACCTACCTCGATCTTCTCTGATCGATATACTTGAACGACACCTCCCGAATCAACCAAGAACGCCATAGATCTGGGATGAACGTTCACCATTTCAAATGTAAATAACTACTCCTTGAGAAATAATTGGAAGGAAACACTCAAGGAGAGAGAATAACACACCCTCGTGGTTCAAACGAGATCATCAGCGAAGGAATTAGAGTCTTGGTATGTGGTCAGGAGCTCTTCCATGATCCGACCCTCTCTCCCATGGCTCTCGGGCGTTCTATGCTTCCTCTATCGAAAGAGGAGGCTACTGCCGGTTTTAAGAGAAAAAACATAACTACATGGTGTGTATGCTCAAGTACACGACATATACTTTCCATTTTTTTACTATTCCTCTGGCTGCCACATTCCACCGATTCACTATTCATCCACCAACTTGATTACACGACGTGTATTTCTTAGTACATGGCATGTACTACCATTCCATTGGAGGCTACTCTCACTGCCTTACTGTTGACCTGTCGACTGATTATACGACGTTTATATACCAAGTACACGGTGTATAGCCAATTTTTACACCCTTCAATGCCGACAGGCCTACACGCCCTGTATAATCATCCCACGCAGCCAAAGTACACGACATGTACCCCCAAATTTTGTGATTTTCCCCCATTTTCATTATTCTCTCAAAAACATTAAAGGAAAAGGAAAAGAAGAAACTTGTACCTCAAGAATAAGAACCAGGTTCTTACATATATCCTTTTAGGAATGTCATATGTAATTTGAGACCTTAGCATAATTCACATATATAGAACATGAATCCACACAAATTACACAACAATGCACAATCGATAAATAAAACTACTATAATATATAATATATATATATATAATACTAAGATAAACAAATGAGAAAACAATACATAATCCATAATGAAAAATGAGCAATATGCATGGCCAAGAACCCAATATAAAAATCCAAACTAAACATATGAGATGGAGAGGTTACCTAAATGAGATAGCTCAAGACATAAATTTTTTCCACTACTATCACGACCTGGTTCCTCTAGCCTTCACCAAAACCACACCCACTAATGCCATCACTGAACATTGTGTCATCTACATAAGACATGACATGTGTGGGAGAATATTCCTATATAGGGGTGAGTATATAACTACCTAGTTGGATTCCATGAAAACCACAAAGGGATAATAAAAAAACAATTCATCTCAAAACAACAAGAAAATAAGGAAATAATAACCCATAAAATCTCATATATTATTTAAATTACAAAAAATGAGACATAGAATAGAGTCTTACTCTTTACAACCTATCTAAAGAAAAATAATAAATCATACCCAAGAATTAGAACTACACAATCCAAGAAATTCCTATCACCTATATTGATATATAATGAAGTAATCATTCCTCGTCAAGAGAATATAATAGACTATGGAGGACCTAACTCGCTTGATACAAGACTCACGCCCCAAGTAGCATAAAACTGATGGGGGAAGACCTACCTCTATCAATAATATGATGATCCTAGACCTCTCTAAGAAGAAAAAAGTGGAAAAGGGAATACCTAATACCATGAATTCTCTGGTATCAATTCATATCACCCATCATCGGACCTACAAAGCCCTTGAGTCTAATATGATCGTATCATATCATGTATCACTTCTGATGGCATAGAAAAACCCTCATATCACTTCTGACACTAAAGATAAGTGTATTATTGTTTCATATTCAGAAAAATTATCAAGATAGACTACCCTAAAATAGAAATAAATTTCCCATTCAAGGAGATATGAAATTCCACTAAGTATGGAAAAGTACATGTCATGTACTAAATGGGTACATGGTGTGTATCCCCTCAAAAGTACTCTGGTTGTTTATTGTCATGCTATATAGCATGTATGAGTACACCTACCTAGAATGTGGTATGATTTTATCTCACACCTATAGAAGTAATTATAGTTAGTTCTTACAAAACAACATAGTGTTTCTTCAGAATGGTACATAAAGGTTGGGATCAAACAAATCACTTAGCATGTACTATTAGGGAGGTTGAGTCATGTACCATTGAGAATATATGTCATGTGGAATTGACACACACAACATGTATGGCCTTATATACACCTTGGTGTGTACTCCCTACAAATTCAATTCTTGTCATTTTAGGGGAACACGACATGGGAACCAAGTTCATATTTTGTGTGATCTTTATATCCCTTGAAACCCTAGACATCATTTTATAAATGATACATGGCATTTGAATCTTGATTAATCACCATGTTATCATGTCTTTGAACCCATAATTTTTAGAGTTATCAAAAATTCCCTAAAATCCTTTTAATTTCTCCTAATCAGACCTTAAACACTATTAGAATCCATGTTCACCATTGTTTCGCCTCCAGTAGTCAATTTATCTCCATTAATCAGAAGAAAAATAGATCGCATTTGATTCTCATGTTACCCTAATTCTGAAAATGTCATTGTATTTTGAGAATCTACATTCCCAACCCTACACATGATCCACAGTCATCTTTCATTAATCTCTCATGACATGAGTACTAATTTTTCATCCAAATCCATTGAACATCTGAATTGAATATAAATAAATCACCAATTAGATAATGATTAATCATATTGTAGGCCTTTGTGATGAATGGTTGAAAAACACATAAGATATGGGTAAAAAAGGATAAATAATCAAAAATAAAATAGATATTTTTTAGTGTGAGGGTATGGGAATTATTTTTTAGGTGAAGATCTTCTAATGGTGATGCATATAAAAGAAGTAATGAAAAGTTTATAAATATCAATCTAAAAAATAAATCAATATAGTTTTCAGATTCATTATTTGGGGAAATAGTTGCATCACAAAATTATATGCATGGAATCACAAAGAATGATTTTGGGTATAAATAACAAATATCTACCACATTTTTAGATCATTTATTGGTGACTATTACATCAACATTGGTTTATTATTAGTGATTCATCTAAGAGAACAATCATCAGATCTTTATGTCATTACTCACTTGAAAACCTCTTCCTCTCTTTCCTTCTCTCAAGATAGTGTTTATAGTGGATAACCCTTGAAAAGGAGTTTATATATAATTAAATAGATCATTTATGGTTTCTAGAGGATAGAATTTCAATCAATTAATTCATTAATTCATTAATTTAACTTAATCTATTATTTCCTTCAGGGATGATGTGATATTTTATGGTCTTATACCTCACTTAGGGTAATCCCTCTACAAAAAACACACCCATGACATCAGTTTCCCTATCTAATCCTCTATTTAGGGGGAAATTGTTTTCCCCATTAATATATGTGTGTGATCTAGAAATAACATATTATTTTTAATAAATTATTTTTGAACCCCCATGACCCCAAAATCGAGAAAACAACTTACCTACCAACCTAAAATATATTACACAAATTATTCTAAAGTTTAAAACAAAAAATAGAGTCATTAAATCTATACCACCTTCATAGTTTTTCAAACTAAAAATCACAACCTAGTAAAAATGTGAGATTACTAATCCTGTATTTTGTTCCTGCACTCTAAGGAGCTCTCCCAAAGGTTACTATGACTCCAAAGGATACACACCAGTGGAATATTCCACACATAAATAGTCATCTCATACCAGGCCTCAATCTCCACCATGAACTACTAATAGGTGGGACTAACTTCAATATCCAACTCACCTCAGTCAATTACCTGTGATAGTTCATGAACATATCTCATTAACTGTGACAGTTAGAAGATTTTTTACAATCTATCAAATTGAAGGGGCACCACCAGGTAGTAAGAAATATCACCCAACCTACACGGTATTTAAAATGGAAAGATTAACCTCAAGGATAACTTTACTATTTGACCAAATCTCTATAAATCGCGTCATTGAAAAACCTTCAAGAAAACATGACCTCACACCTCAAAATTGAAATGCCTTCATTATCAGTTTGTGTAAGAATTATAATGGATCTGGGTGGTCCTCAAATAATCATGGATAACTATCGCTTTATTCTTCATCACTCACACCATCTCTAGCCCCATCATTCATGACTATCATACCTCTCACCAAGACAGGGGTGGCTAGATGTATATTCTGTATAGGGAATCAAAAGGTTTAATTAAAATGGTGGAGTGGTATTTATTGTTTTATGAAAACTCCATTAAAGGAAATTGATCCTACCATCTCTGGAAGAAATATAACACACAAGACCTCAATATATCCTTAATAAATTGAATTATTTATCGATCTTTCCATCATTATAAAGGTTTAATTTTCTAATCATCCAAAACTATGTCTTGATTTCCTTTTAAATGATCCTCAACAATTGGTACATAAATCATTCATCTCAATGAGGAATAATATACAAGGGTATATCATGTATTTTTATGATCTTCTACATGTACATGCTTCCCAATGTAACCACCAAACTCTTCTCTTGAATAATAATGAAGTTGGTCGACTTGGTCAGTTGGTTTATAATCATCCATATAACATTATTACCACTCTTTGGCTATGGGATATTCATCATGAGATCCATTGATATACTATCCCAATTCAACTCTATAACCTTAAGGGGTTGGGCCAAACCTACTAAGAATCGATGATCTATCGTCACATATTGAAAAGTGAGGAACAATGAGATAAACTTGGAAACACTCTATTTCATATCAAACCATCATAATTTATGTTTGAAGTCTTGTAACATCATCACTCCAAGATTTATCACCAAGGGTGAAGTATGAAACTCCCTCAGTAAATCATCAATAATATGATTATCACCACTATCCATCCTTAGAATATGGTAATGTCAGCCCCACCTTCATAATATAAATATAATGTATCTCCTACGAAAATATGATAACAAAAATCCTCATAAGTGATTTCCCATATCCAGGACCCTCTTTCTTTTAAGATAAATGAAGGGGCTACCACCATCAATAAAAGATAACACACCTCTCCATATTATAATAAGTACAACTATAATGGGGCCAACTTATCAAATACCTCCCCAATAAATGATAATGTAACTTCATGCTAAGGGAATCAACCACCATGTTAATCTTTCCTCAAGTATATATAATATCAAAGAAATAGTACTTTAGGAACGTCATTAAACTTATCGGGCTCAGGTTATGATATCTATAAGTAAATTTATACCTGATACTCTTATGTATCATATAGACTACAATCCACTCACCAAGAAGTTATTTCCTCTAAGTCTTTAATGAAAACACTACATCTGTAAACTCTTGATCATGGTTCACAAAGTTATTTTTGTACGCTCTCAACATTCTGTACCCATAAGAAATAATTACTTTCCTATTCATCAGTAGAAAACCAATATAATCTCTAAAAGAATCACATAACACTTAATAATTAACTCTATACTTGAAAAAACTAAGTAAACAATCACTCCCCAACCTCTACTCTAGCTCATTGTGTGACACCCTTAGATTTTTAAAAGAAATAAATAGTGTTCAATAGTGTAAAAGACACAAAAAATGATCTTAGATGATAATATAACACCATAAGAATTTATGATGTATTTATTTTTAAATAAATTTAATCTTTTTTATATCTTGCGATACATGAAACCCTAAATTTTTATGCTCAACAGTGGATTCAACATGTAGCACTGAACTTAAAGGACTCGAGGAATATATTATCATTATAACCAATCTGTTAAGTTCTCAGTTATGGATAGGTATAAAAAATGAAAAATATAAAATTTACACATGTTAATTATTTATCTATATATTATAAATAAAATAATAATTATTTAATATAAAAAAAAGAAATGTTATTCAAAAAAATACATTTTTATAAAACGAGGTTTATTCGTTCTTTTCTCACATAAATTAAAATTAATTTTTACCTATATTAGAAACTTTATTTGGTAAAATTAAATTAATTTTTTTAATAATTAAATTAACATTATCTTATGGTAGAATTTATGGATTTTTTAGACAATATTTATTTTTTAGAGAATAGTGAAAAATGACGATTTTTGTAAAAATGTCCTTTCTTTTCAAAAAAATATATAATTTGAAAGTCCCATTATGGTTTGAATATGATTTAAAGTAACATAACTATAATTGTTTTATATTTAATCCACTTAATTAATTTTTAATCATCTTTATATTATATTTTAGTATAAGTTAATATTTTGGTTTAAAAAATGGGATTTTAACTTTTTTAAAGTGTATAATGTTTTTCCATTTTAATTAAGTCGAATAATTCGTAATGAAAAATGTTTTAAATAAAATTTATATAATATATAAAATCAAATATTAAATTATATTCAAAAAATTATTATTACTAGTCATGGAGTTAATAAAAAATCATTTTTTTCCTGAAAAATACACTTCTTGAAAACACGCTTTTTCGTCGCATTTGTGAGTTTCATTTTAAATTAAAATTTTCCATTTATGAGAATTAAATTTGATAAAATTTATTCCATATTTGGAATAATAATTATTTATATTCCCTAATAATTTCAACTTAAATTTTTACCATAATGAATAATTAAATCAATAAAAGTATTTCACCACAATTAAGGTGAAAACAGGTTTACTAAGCGGTTAAGAGAAATGATAAAGGGTTTAAGTGACCCAAAAACTTGTCTTAATTTTATTATAAAAGTGTTTCTAGAATTTTACATCAATTTATATAAAATATAGATATTTATTTCCACTTTCATATGAAAATGGACTATATAATAAGTTAAGTAAAAAAAGAAAAAAAGAACCTTCCTTGCATTAAATATACATAAAGATTTTAGATAGGGAAAAACAACATATATTTGGTTATAAATACTTATTAAAAATTTAAATTATTTTTTCATGGTAATTTATTTTTTATTGTTATAGATGAAATTATTACTTTAAAAGCTTATGCAATATCAGTGGATTAATTATTTAAATAATAATAAAATTAAAGAAATGATATTACAGGTGTTAAAAGTAATATAATTGAAATTAATTATTTTTTACATGTATTTTTTAGATAAATATATATATTTTATAATTTTTTTATTTATTATATTAAAATTACCTTTTTTCTTGATGTTATTAAGGTCAAAGTAAAGTAATAGTGTCAAAACTAACACTAATGATATTTTATAATATATAATATTTTATTAATTGATTTAAAATTTATAAATATCCTATTTTATTTCAAGTAATTGGTATATGTTTAAATATATAAATAAAGGTCATTTAACAGAACAATGTAACTTTTATAGTAATTATATTGACCCATATATAGAGAAAACATAGTTACCATAGTAAAGGGTAAAATTGGATTTTTTTTCATGCGCTTGTGTTATAACAAATATTATACAAAAAATATGATTTTTATTTTATAATTTGGATTTAATTTTTTGAACTAGTGGGTAAATATTATATAATAAGGCTCGTTTTATTTCAATTCCTAACTGAAAAATTATATACATTAGTAGACTAATTACCTTTGTAAAAAACAAAAGTTGTAACAGTAATAAAATATAGCGATTAAGAAACAATGTGCTTAAAATGTGTGTTTTGGTGTGTGGTGGAAGTTTTTCTTGAAAATATCACCCCAGAAATATTTTATTTTCAATTTTTGGAGGCTTTCAGGTTGAGTGGGAGTCCCCATTATTTAATTTTTTTTCATATTTACAAGTGTGTCACTCACCTCACTTATAATAGACCACCCCTCTCCCCTCATCTCAAATTTATAACTTCAATCCCTTTTGGTTTAGACCAAAACTTACCAAATAACTTCCAAAATTCCATCCTAAAATCATATATGCCTTATTTTGGTCATAAATCCAACCAATGAAGTACTTTTGGGAAAATCAAAAGAAGTTACCCAAAAAAGATGTAACATTCTTCAATGAGTGTTTTTATTTTATTTCTTCCAGACATCATTCAATTATTATTAAAAAATATTATATAATAAACTCAGTATATTATATATTTTGAGATGTTTTTTATATTAATTACCAAAAACTAAATCCACTTTCATTAAACGGGTTATGAAATCATAATTCGTGTGTACGGTGGACTACCGCCTCGTGAATTGATGTCATTCGATCTTCCACTACCACCTCTTACAGTTAGGTATGATGATGGATAAAAAGTATATATATGATATATATAACAAATTAATACCTATATATCCATAATATCAAAAATAAAGTTTTAGCTTTCATTTTTTTAGGGGACACTATAACATTGCTTGTGTGTATAGTGGACTACCGCCTCACGAAGCGATGTGATTCGTTTTTCACCAATGCAATACATGGAAGATATAAATGAAATAATTATTATATTCATGAATTATTTATTATTATTTAATGGTAATATATCATTTTCTTTCTTACACTAAAAAATTATAATGTCATTTTTTGATGTGTGGACTGCCACCTCCACGAAGTGATGTGATCATTTTTTTCATCACTAAATCCCATGGATGATATAAATAAGTATATTTAAAGAAATAATATTATATTAATTATATTATTATCATTATATAAAGATAAAATAATATATACCTTATTTTCTCTAATGATCTTTGAAAAACAGAAACATTACTCATACGTACTTATGACTTACCGTCTCCATGATCTCAACATAGTTAATTTTTCAAACCCATATTTAATTATTGGATTTAAAAATTTTAAAAGAAGTATAAATATGATAATTATTTATTTATTATTATTATATATATTTTAAGTAAATACATCTTTCACCATAGGTAATACTGCAAATCTATTTTGAAATAATAAACGTAACGTCCTTAAAACACCCAATGTGGACATAACTGATTAAGTATTTTAATATGTCTTTATAAAGAAATAAAATAAATGATTTATTTATAAGGTGTTAAACCTATAAAATTTTCTTATTAAATAAAAAAATTTATGATTTCTTATTATACCGGAGATAAAGGACATACAAGGAATTTTTGGACTTAGGGTAATGTATTTTCATCTCACTTTTTACTTTTTGGGGACACATTCCATATTCACCACATATTTATTTTATCTGGTGTATACAATTCCAATTAAACTATTTCATGATTTTTATCCTTAAAATTATTTGGTTTTACATATCCATTTGAGTATCTCTCTTTCATGGGTCTTGCAATTCAAAATTACCAAAGTGGTAAGAGTTTTATGTTACAATCTCACCATTTATTTGGATTATTAATGATTAAGCCTCCAATCTTGAAATCCTATGATATAAATCTCAGTAATTATCATTTATATTCATATAATTTAGTTATTAATTATATTTTAAAGTAATAGTACCAATGTTTCACTCATTATTTCTTAAAACACATGAAATATTTTTAAGAAAAATCATCTTTATTTATCTCTTCGATCGTAAACCCTTTTTCTTCCAAAAAATATATTTTCTAAAAAAAATTTCATAATTTTTTTATCATTGTTAAAATGATTTATTAAATAATTTTTTTCCATTATTGACTTTTTTTAAAAAAAATGAAAGGGATCTTCATGTCATTTTCCAAAAAATATCTGTTTGTATCATATCAAAAATAAGAAAGGAATATTTTTTTTAAAATGTATAGAATGAATAAAATTTTCCACCTTAATGACAATTATTTTATTTGAAGTTTAATTTATAAGTTTTAAAGTTTATTTTTGAAAAAAATTATTTTAAAAAATTCTTAATGTTTATTTCAAAATAGAAATGATAATTTCCACAATAAATGTTTTAAGTGATTTATAAATATTCATTTATATGTTTCCATGTTTGTTTTCAAAGAAAAAAAATTTCACATTATTTTTTTATTTTTTAGTATTTTTAGAAAAGGTGATTTTTCACAATGAAAATTTATTTTAAATAAAAAAATTAATTATATTTTAATGTTATATCCATTCATAAACATTAACAACCCTTGTTGTTACTTATGATCTAATTGGGATATTCTATAATGATACCATCCTTATTCTTTCTCTGTATGGATTTTGATTGTTTCAAAGTTATTATTATGGAACATATTTCTTCTCCATTGGTTAATATTGTTACTAATAGATTCTTATGGAACCTATTTCTTTTCCATGGGTAATCATGTTTCAAAGATATTGTTATAGAACTCATTTTATTTTCTATGGATTAATAATGTCTCAAAGAGATTATCTTACAACCCATTTCTTTTCTATGGGTTAATAAAGTTATGAAATGAATAAATGTTTTTTATCAATTTTATGATAAAATAAAATTTCCTTGTACCTTATTCATGTTTTTTTCTTGGATATTATATAGTATGGTTACACCCTGATAGCACTATATTGAATTGGGTAATAACTTTATTCTCTAGTGAATTTTATTGTAAGTCGACCCTATGTTTATTCTATTCATAAGGGTTATGTAAGGGTTCATTATGTGTTCTATGAAGTTGATTTCCCAATATACCAATAAATTTTATCTATGCATTATAAGGTTTTATAATTTTTCCTTTGGTAAATATTGATACCACATAGCTCGTTATTATTGATGATTATGACTTTTTTTTGTTGTGAAAGATTTATGATAGGTTTTATGATTGATGATTTAGGTATTGACGGGTATAATTTTTTTCTTATTCTCTCATACACTATGATTATGTCATCATACCCTCACACACTTCTTATTCTCACTTAGGACATTCAATTATTAATTATTTTGTGTACCGTTACTAAGAATTTACGTTCACCCTTATTATGTATCCTTTTCTGGAGGTTTTAAATAATGATATTTAATGAATTGTGTTTATAAGGATTTAAAATGGATGATGATGATTATGACTTAATTGAAAATAAAAAAAATATAGGTTAGGTGGAAGAAATATACATTTAATGATATGCGTAATATTTATGTGTGAGTTTTTCTTAATTATCTAAAACTCTAATCCTAAAAGGTTATTGAGAATGCAAGTGAATCCAATTTTTTCCTCTAATATTTTAAATTTTGGATGAAAACAATTGGGTCACCTTATTTTGTATAAAAACTAGAAATGATAATTTTATGATCTCATCACCGGATATGGGATTGTGGTTTTTGAGTTGTTATAGTTGGTATCATAGGAAAGGCTTGCATAACTTTAGATATTAGGTTGTTTTAGTTGAGGTTATATAATAATCTATGGATATCATTTTAGATATATAAGATTAAGGATGACCATAAGATAAAAGTCGTATACCCAAATTTTTAGTTATTAAGTGGTGAGATCTTAAATTGATTTTTTGAAATTTTAGGTTGAGGTATATATAACACTTAGGGATAATGTGAATTATTTTCTGATGAGGAATACCATTACTTCTTAAGAAATAAGTTTAATGGTATTGGTGACCTTTAGGTTTTATCATATCTTTATTATTTTGATAATTATGGGAACACATGTTATAATAACCCAAGATAAAATAGAATAATTTTTTCATATTTATTAATATTCTTGAATTATTATCTAAATTCATTATTCTTAAAATAAATAATTTAATTAAACCAATTTCTTATTTAGTTATATTTAATAGATTAATTCTAAAATTACAGAATTTTAATATAAAAAATAATTTAATTGTTTAGTTCAAAATTTTTAAATTATCTTACTTTGAAGTTTTGAGAATTTTCTGACCAAAATTAAATTTGGGGTGAATAGTAAAAAATACTATTTTTTACAGTATTTTTGTGACATTAAAAAAATAATCATGATGTAAAATTTATGAAACTTACGTAGTGAATAAATTGTGAAATTATAATATAAATATTTTATAAGAAAAAATTCAGAAGATCTAAATTAAAATTTATTTCACGATAAGTATAAAAATCATTGTTACTATTGACATAGTGCATATGCAGCACTGACAAAGTCAAAATTATTTCCTTATATATAATAATTTATCACTAACATTTTCTTAATGAATTATTTATTTATTATTATGTATTATTTATTTTTTTATGATATTTACTAATTTTAGAGTTATATAACTTGAGTCTTATCCAAACGTATGTGAAATTCTCACGCAAGGAAAAAATACAGATTGAAAAATTAAAGATGTTTTCTTGACATGGATATTAGTAAATATACATAATGAATGAATATAAATGATTATATTGAACCGAATTTATTTATTTTTATGGTAATAATTTTTTAAATATTTTATATATGAAGTAATTAACTTTACTGTTTATGCAATACTGATGAAGAGCTCATGCGAGCAAAATAAAAATAAATAAAATGATTTTAGTTAACTTTATATAAACTATTAAATGACGAAAAAACTTATAAAAATATTTTTCATTGGTTATATATCAACCAATTTTTTCCAATAGTCTTATTAATGAGCATTTAAAGCCACATAGATATTATTAAGACCCATTATAATATTTCATTTAAAAAGAAGTCAAGTTGTTTATAATATAGTATTTAATTACTGTAATATTTTAATATATGGTTTTCCATTTTTTTTGAAAATATATAGAAATTTAAAATCTAATACTATTACATTCTTCATGAAATTTTATTTTTAATTTTTATTCTACAAAAGGATATTGTAATGCCTAGCACAATTATGATGTGGTAACTATTAATTTAATAGAAAAATACAATAAATTAAATTAAAATAATTAAAATAATTATAATTTTATATTTTTTAGGTAATTCAAGAATTATATATATGAATGTGATACTTCTAGGATATAATAAAAAATTCTATTTTGAAACTTTTTTTGAGTTTTTAATGTCCTAGGTGTGAATAGTGTTTAATTTGAAAAAAGTTATTTTTTAGGAATAAATATTTTATTAAACTATTCAAAACTAATAAAAATCTTAAAAAAGGACAAAAATGAAAATGTTATATTGAAAATGCAATCTTCTATTACTTTTAGTCCTTTTTGAAGTCTTCCACACTATATTAGATTTATTATATTTTAATATTTTAAATAATTCATAAATTTCCCATCAACTCAATTATAAAAAAGGACGCATTCCTTTGCTCAGTTTCATCACCATAAGCCATGTTGTTTAACTATACTCTAAAAAAATTCCTTTATCCTCAGCCCTTTTCACATTTTAGTATTTTGGGTCTCACAAAAGATCAATTCCAAGAGCCTTAAAGTGGTTCTCTATGAGATAAGTTTTAAGAGGTATATTCTTCCTTGTTCTCTTTTAAATTATTTCTCAATTCTACATTATCCTAAACCCCTATAAAAATATTTATGATAACTCCAGTATAATATATATACTGTGATTTTGTTTTATAAATGGTATATCAGAAATAAAATCTATTATTTTATCCTTCTTTTCTTAAAAACAAAACAGGCATCCATGGTGTGTCAATTCACTACCTTTGTGGATGATGATTTTTCATTTCTCATTACCGTATTCATGGAATGTTTAAAATTAACTAATAATTGTTTAAAATGACCTCAATATAAATATGTTATATCTTATATAGTATTATTTTCTTTTTTAATGATAATTTATAATGAATCGACCTTGAAACATTGAAATGAGTGCACCCAAAACAATGGAAGTAAAAAAATATTATTAATAAATGGGTAGATATATGTTATAAAAATATCATGTAAGGTATTATAAAAATTAATATGGTTCTAAAATTAATTATTAACAAAATATAAACCATTATACATAGGGTTTGAATACATTTTAAAAAATTCAAACCTGAGGTAAAGGACTTTTCTTTATAAAAAATCCTCCTTTAATTTCATTTTTTAAAAAAATAAAAAGAAACGTTTTTTTACACATATAACTTGAGAAACATTCCTGCATTCATGAATCATTATTTTTTAAAAAAAATTCTTTAAAATATTACATGACTATTTTAAAATAATTTTTTCCCTTTGTATGTTCTTAGTATTCATTTAATATGTGATTTTTCAAAAGGAATGATTCTTATGATGAATGTATTATTGTTTAATGATTTTATTACATATCTTGGACATTTTTCATGATGATAGGTGGGTACATGATATACCAACAAAAAATTGGGTTCTTTTATGTTGTATGTTGACTGTAATGGTTATTCCAAGTGTAATTGTGATGGTTACACCATAAGGTAGCAATGAGGGTTATATCATAAGTAAGAGGGTTACACCGTAATATAGCCGTGAGGGTTTCAAATAAAAATGTCGTTGTGAGGGTTATAACATTAAGTAATTAATTCTCCACGTTACCAAAATAGTATATTTATGTTTTCTATGTTTTATGGAAATCTCATGTATTCACAAAGTATATGATACATTAAGGGTGACAAGTATGTCTTTGTGAAAATTATTTCATATGATTATAAAAATTCATTGACTAATGGTTTAACTTGTTCTTTTTATATCCCTTACTGATATGTTTATGCCCATCCCATGTTTTAAAATTATTTCCATAGGTTTTAAGTATGGGCAAGAGAAAAGAATAATCCATGCTGAATGTTGTGATGATTTTTCATAAAAATAATTCTTGTTTCATTAAAAACATTTTTATTAAGGAAAAACTGGATATTTTTTAGTAGTATCCACTATATATGCATGTGGTATTTTCACGTATGAATTATTACCTAATTAACTAAAAATATAAAGAGAAATGATAGTTTGGAATGTAAGAATGTGAATTATAAATGAATTTACTATATTATGAAATGTTTAAGGCCGGGTCAATATAGTTGGTATTAGGGGATGATTTAGAAAAATTTAGGGTTTTGATGGTTTTAATAGAATAAAATAATTGTTTTTTACATTATGAATAGTTTTAAATGAAACTGCATTTGAATATTACCATGTTCCTTTTTCTATGATATTTCTATTCATAATTTCTTTCTGTAAAAGAAACAAGGAAGATGGAGTAGGAAGGCACTGAGAGGATGATATCGTTCTAAATACACAACCTGTAATAGTGGGAATTGGAACTAAGAAGTTTTTGAATATAATGACTTACTTGAGGTAGGCTATAAATAGAGGTGTTATACATGCAAGAGGGCATTTGTAGCTACAAAAAATAACAAAATGATTGTACAAAATTTTATGAGGCATCACCCTCCTTCTTTTAGTGGATCTTCTGATCCAGTGGTGGTTAAAGGGTGGAATAAAGGCATTGAAATTATATTTTATTTCATGGGTTGTTTTTATTACAAAATATTTAGTCTTGATATTTATCATTTTGAAGGAAAATCAGACTAGTGGTGGTCAATGGTCAATAATATCAGGTAAATAAAAGAGACTGATTCCTCAAAATGGGAGGAATTAAGAATATTTTCCTTGAAAAATATTATCCTAAGATGGTTCAAATTATGATGGAAAAGTAGTTCCTTGAATTGAAAAAATAGGAGGAATATTCAGTGGTATTGTATGAATAAAACTTCACTCAATTGGAAAGTAATGATCTAAAATTTATTTAGGATCTTGATAGTAAAATTAATCATTTTTACATTGGATTGAAGCAAAGATATTGAATGGAATTATCCTCTCATGGATTTAAAAGTTATGTGAGACTTTTTTAATGTAATTATTGAGTGAAAATGGAGTTTGAGGATAATTATGTGCACTTTGAGAATAACTATAAGAAAAGGATCCAAATGGCAGAAAATGATTAAAATTTAATCAAAGAAATATGAAGGTAGAAAATATATTTTTTAATTTGTGGAACGTGTGGTAAAGAGAACCTTGGGGAATGTCTTAATAAATCCAAGAATTGTTTTCAATGTGTTAAGATTGGATATATAGTATGAGATAGCAAAGAAAAATATCTCAGTGTTGGTATGTTTAATTATCATGAAAAAACTATATAGTGTTTCAAGTGTGGTGAGATGTGGAATTATTCAAATTCCTACCCAAATAAATATCTAAATTATGTAATGAAACCATATTATACGAATATAAGTTCATTGAAAACCTTTATGGAAACTTCAGCAGATGTTGGGATATCCCACAAAGTCATATCAGGTACATTATTTATTTACTAGGATTTTTCAAATGTTTTGTTTGATATCAGGTCAACACATTCCTTTATTTATGAAGAATTTTATTGAAAATTAGAAATTTCACCTCAATAAATGAAACCATAAATTATTTTAAAAACATTTGGGGGAAATATTAATGAAAAAAAAATTTAAGAATCTTTCTATTTTTTTATGTGGGAAGAAATTTCCTAAAAAACATGTTGTTTTACCCCTAGTAGGGTTTGATGTTATTCTGGTAATGGGTTGGCTATATTTTTACCAAGATAAGATTGAATATAGAGATAAAGAAGTTTTTTTATAAATATTTTATCTTTGTATACAAGAATGATCACCTACCATTGATAACATATTAAGATGATAACAAACTATTAAAAGATGGAAATGAAAATTATCTTAAAGATATTTTTGAAAAAAAGGGAACAGTTTATATTAATGATGTACAAGTGATAAATAAATACCTATATTTTTTTTCGGATTAGTTTCTTGGTGTTATACCTGATTGGGATGTTGAATTTACCATTTAATTAGTTCCTGACACTAATCCAATTTTATAAACCCATTATCGAATAGCTCAAGTGGAACATCTATAATTGAAATATAAGTTAAAACAGTTTCTTTATAATGGTTTCATTTTTCCTAGAAATCACAATGGGGTGCTCCTTTTTTGTTTTTCAAAAAACAAAGATTTTTCCATGAGTCTTTTCATTAATTATAGATCCTTGAGTAAAATTACAATTAAAAATAAGTATCTATTTCCTCATATTGAAGACTTATTTGATCAGCTCCTGGGAGCTTAGTATTTTTCCAAGATTGACTTGAGATCTGGGTTCTATCAGCTAAAGATAAATAAGTATAACATTCCAAAAACAACATTCTATACTATATATGTTCATTATGATTTTTTATTCCCTTTAGTTTGAAAACTTTACCTTTAGTATCATTGATCTTATGAATCGCATATTCCTTTAATATTTGGATAAGTTTTTTGTTTTTTTATTGATGATATTCTTGTGTTTTCAAAAAGTTATGAGGATCATGAAAAAATATAAATATTGTTCTATAAACTCTCCATGAAAATTAGTTATAAATTTTTTTTAACAAATGTGATTTTTGGTTAAAACAGAATTTGTCCTTGGGCACATTATCAATAAATATTTTAGAGTAGTTGATCCTACCAAAACAAAAGTGGTTGATGAATGGAAAAGACCTATTAATTTTAATAATATTCATACTTTTCTTTTATTGGTAGAATATTACCGACAATCTGTTAAAAACATTTTAAGTGTTATCTAGCCCATTAATGAAGTTAACAAGAAAAGGGGTTAAATTTATCTAGATAAAGGATTCTAATGATTATGTTCATGGACTAAAAATAATATTGGTGAATTATAAATTTTTTACCTACCTTTTAGAAATGGGGATTTTGTCATCTATAGAGATTCTTCTTTGAAGGTACATGGTTTAATTCTAATACATAACGACTAGGAAATTTCATATGCTTCAAGAAAACTAAACCCCCATTAGTTAAATTATCCTACACAATATTTGGAAATAGCTTTTGTTTTTTTAACTTTAAAAATTTGGAGACATCATTTATATGGATCCAAGTGTAAAATATATACTTATTATAAAATTTTAAATTATATTTTTACTAAGAAGGATTTGAACATGGGATAGAGAAGGTGGATATAACCATAATTTATTATGATTTCACTATCAATTACCATCCCATAAAATCAAAGAATGTGGTGGATTCTATGAATTGAAAACATCATTCATCATTAGCCATGTTATGAGTAGAACATGGACCTTTGATTAATGATTTGATGAATTTTTATTGGAAGTTGTGGGTGTAGTAAATTATTCTATTATGTTTTAGGGGTTAGTGCGGTATTCTCTATCAGACAAAATTAAACATGCTTAAAAGGAAGACTATGTGTTACAGAAAATAATATAATTGGTTAATAATGGTATGTTTATTGAATTTATATTGACAATGTTTTTTTTTTGAGATTTGGAAAGAGATTATGAGTGCCTTCTTACTCCCAGTTGAAGAATAATTTGTTAAGTGAAGCTCATAGTTAACGATTTTCTGTTCATCTTGGCAGCACTAAGACATAAAGATACCTTCAGAAGTATTACTGGTGGGATAGAATGAAAAGAGGTATTACTGATTTTAACATAAAATGCTTGAAATGTCAACATGTTAAATAATATAAGCAACTATCAAAAGAGACATTTCAACATTTTCTAGTTTTCAATTAGAAATAGCAAAATATATCCATGGATTTCATGGTGGGACTGCCAATGACATCTCAAGGTAACAATGTGTTTTGGGTTATTGTAGATCGACTGACCGAATCAGAAAATTTCATTCCTAATCAAGATAATCTATCTGTTGATCAGAATTATTGACTATATATAAAAAAATTGTAAGGTTACATGGATTTACTCTCACCATTATATAATACCATGATCCCAGGTTCACTTGTATCTTTTGTAAAGGCCTTGAAAAGTTATTGGGAATTGAATTAAATTTCACCACAACCTTTTATCTTCAATATTATAGACAGATTAAGAAAAAATTCAAACATTTGGGGATATTCTTCGATCTTGTTCAATGGATTACTAGGGAAGTTGGGATGATCATCTTTCTTTAGTTTATTTTTCTTATAATATTGTTTTTATTCTAGTATACAGATGGAACCTTTTGAGGAATTATATGCAAAGTGATATCAACATCTAGAATTTTGGGATGAAGATGAGGAAGAGATTTAATGGAACTATAATTATTAGAGGAAGTTTCTGAGAAAGTGAATATGATCCAGCAACATATGAGGGTATCTTAGAGAAGGAAGAAACATTTTTCAAATAACATGAGTAAATACACTTCATTCGAGGTAGGTGATTATGTTTTCCTTAAAATATCTCTAGGTAAAAGTATTATTCTTTTAGGTAAGAAGATATAGGTAAGTCAACGGTTCATTGGACCATTATGAAATCTTTGAGAAAGTTGGACCAATTTCCTACTGATTAGCATTGCTTATGAGTTTATCCCAGGTACATAATGTTTTCCATGTCTCGATATTAAGAAATTATGTGTCAGATTCATCTAATGTTTTGAGACCAAAAGTAGTTAAGTTATTGGATAACCTTCCTCATCAATAGAAACCTATTTATGTTGTTTATCATAGAGAGAAAGTATTGTAGAACATGGTAAATCACTAGGTTAAGGTTTTGTGGAGAAACCACACGGTTAAAGAAGCAACATGGGAATCTGAAAATGATATTAAGGAATAGTATCCCCATTTGTTTAATAAGTGAATAAATGATAAGGAATAATTTTTAAAAAGGATGGTATAATGTAATAACCCAGTTATAAATACAATAATTTGTTTTCATATTTATTAATATTCTTGAATTAATAAAAAATTCATTATTCTTAAAAAAAAATTTAAAACAATTTATTATATGGTTATATTTAAATGATTAATTTTAAAATTATATAATTTTAAAATGGAAACAAATAATTTCATTTTTCAATTCATCAAGCTGATATTATCTTACTTTTAATTTTTTATTAGTTTCTGAAAAAAATTATTATTTTTTGAATTGTAAAAAATATAGTTTTATAGTATTTTTGTGACATTGACAAGACATGATTATGATATAAATTTTATTAATATTATGGAATGAATAAATTATGAAATTATACTATAAATATTTCTAAATAAATAATTTAGATCATTTAAATTAAATTTTAATTAATGATAAGTATATATAAATATTATTGAGTGATAAAAATTATTTGAATGAAAAATTTATTTATTATTATTTATAATTTATATTTTATATGATATTTTATTTTTTTAGAGTTAAATAACTTGAGTCTTATCCAAATTCAAGTGTAATGCTTACACATGGCAAGAAAAGACAAATTGAAAAATTAAAGAAGTTGTCTTGACATGTATACGAGTAAATATACATAATGAACGAAGATAAATGATTATATTAAACCTAATTTTTTTTTTTTATGATAATAATTTAGTTATGAATTTTATATATGAAATAATTAACATTTATTTTTATTCATTGTTGATGTAGTGCTTCTGCAAGGAGAAGAAAAATAAATAAAATTATTTTATTTAAAACTATAACAAATATTAAATAACCCAAAAATATAGATATAACTTTTTGGTTAGTTATATCATTACCATTTATTTCCAAAGGGTATAATTAATGACCATATAAGGCCACATGGATATGATTAAGATCCTTTATAATATTTTATTTTAAAGTAAGTCAAGTTGTTCACACTATAGTTTTTAATTAGTATAATATTTTAATATATGGTTTTCCAAAAGTTATATTTTCAAAAATAAATATTAATTTTAAAGATAATAAAGTTATATTCTTCATTTAATTTTATTTGAAATTTTTAGGAAAAAAATAAATACCTTAAAGGCTTGCACAACGATGAAGAAGTATTTATTTATTTAATGGCAAAATCATATAAATTAGATTAAAAATAATAAAATAAATATAATTTTATATTTTTAATGTAATTCAATAATTCTATAGATTAATGTAATATTAAAAGGTTATAATAGAAAAAATTAATTTGAATATTTTTTTTATGTTTTAAAGTCTTAGTTATGAATAATGTTTAATTTGACAAAAATTAATTTTCATGAATAAAATATTTTATTACATTATTTTAGAATCAAAAAATTATTTAAAAAGGAATGAAATGATAATATTATGTCCATAATTTTATATAGTGTGATTTTTAGGCACTTTTGAAGTCCATAACCCTGTGTTAGACTTATTATTGTAACAACCTGAGATTTTCTGAGAATTATTCTTTTTAATTTCATTGATGTCTTTTGTTGTATGCTACACCAAATTTATCTTGTGCTATACGCAACACCATATTAGCTTGCAGTATACCTAACACTATTCTTGGCTCGTGTTACACACAATTTCAAGTTCATTTTGTAGAAATTATTCTACGCAACATTAAGTATAGATTTTGTTTAATGTATAAATGAAATAAGTTTTTATTATGTCATATGGAATAACAAAGGGATCTTGCACTACACCCAACCCTGACTTGGCTTGCGTTACACGCAATCGCGGCCTTCCTCGATAGCGTGTGTAGTACGCAATAACGGGTTTCACTAAACAATGATATATTGTTATAATATTATTATGGACCAGACATTAAGAATATTATTTACTACATTTTGAAAGTTATAACATTATTATTGATCTTACACATTTTCTAGAATATCGTATGAGAACAAAATAAATTTTTCAAGTAAAATAAGTATTTAAAAAAAACATAGTTTTGTCGCCTTTTGATGGCGCACCCATATTAAATTTAGTTTTTTACAGGTTTATAAGTTTAATTTGACAAAATAAAATTATTATTTGGAATCAGGATATAAAAAATTACTTTGGATAAATTTTTCTGATAACTTTCATATTTTAATGAATAGTAAAAACATGCTATATTTTAATTAAAAACAACTTTTTTCATCGTGATAATTTATATGGATAAATTATAATATTTAATGGTTTTAAAGTATAAATAGAATTTATTTTTTCCATTTAATATAATTTATTTCATTAGAATTGATTTTACATTGAATTCATAGGAGTAATCATTTCAATCTTTTGCAAAGTTTTAACTTTTAAAACTTGTTTTCTTAACAATGAGATTAATTTTAAATTAATTTCTGAATCTTCTGTGATTTGAATTTCAAAAAATTGATTTCATATTTGGTATCAGTAGGTCTAAATTATGTTAATAAGTTACTTTTTATTTTTAGTCATTATGAATAGTAACTACGGTAAATTTTATTTACCATAGTTAAAGGTAAATCGGGTAATTAAGGGTAAATATAATATTATAAAATTACCATAACACTTGTCCTAATATAATTGGATGATTATATTTTACCCTAAAACATAATTGGGTCGAAATGGAATCTAATTTAACCCACTTTTAATTGATTAAGACCATTTATTTATTTTATTTAAAGGAAAGTGAAATGTCTCACTCAAACTTTAATAATTAGATTATTTTTAATATAAGGTTATATAGAATATAAATTAGATTATAAATACTCATTTGAAATCTAAAAAGGTTTTCTTTACCATGGTAATTTATTTTGTAATTTTTAATAAATATTTAATTACTTAAATAGCTTATACATTAATGATGAAGAAATTATTTATTTAATGAAAAATCAATAATATAGTTTTTATTAAAATAACAACACCTATCAAAATAACCATACACTTGACCAAAAAGTATTTGTCGAGTATATATATACCCTAATCATCCAAGGGTCTATTTTTGGACCATTTGGAGCCTTATAAAACTGATTAAGACATTTATATTATTTTATTTTAAATGATGTCAAGGATGTCACCTTCATAATTTAATAAATATAACAATTTAAATGTTGTGATGTTAAGATGATAAGTTCGAGTAAAAATATTATTATGAAAGGTATTATATTTATCTTCATCATAGGAGTTTATTTTTAAATTTTATGCAACAAATAAGTATATTAAGTAATTATACAAAAACGTTGTAGTATTATTTTATTAAGAGATATACCTAATAAATGGTTTTAAAAATATTAAAATAAATAATATATGAACAAATTAATGGGCCCCGTGATTTTTTTTGATGAATATTACATGTTAGGGATCTATTATATATTTTTTTCGAACATATCTTCTATGTGGTATTTATTTAAATTCAAATAATTCATAGTGTCAAAATTGACACTATTGATATTTTATAAAAATAACATATTATTAAATTATTTAAAAATCACCAAAATATTTAAAAACTAAAAATAGAGAATTATATGGTAGAAAAGGTTATAAATTATCCAATTATGGAAAATTTACAACATTTGAGTTTCTATTTATAACAATTTAAAATTTAGAATTTTATTACCATAAATAAAATTAAATTGATTAAATAATGATAAATCAAGTTGATAAGGTTTAAAATAACCCTAAAACATGTATAAATTTTATTGGATGATTATATAACAACCCTATATCATCTCATATAATAATTTAGTCATTTTTGGATGTTTTTAAGTGGGGTTTAATTTTATTATTAATTAATATTGTTATGGTTTCTAAAAGTGCCCCTCTCCTCTCCTATATAAGGGCACCTCCTTCCCTCTCCTCTTCACACACATTTGAGCATTAATGCTTAGAAAAACCCTTCTAATTTTACTTCTACACTTCCATGGAAACCTACTAGAGGTCCTGGTCTTCTTTAAAGTCCAAATTTAGTGCCCTAAGAGGAGGATAAGAGGAGCCGCATCGAAGAAGAGGTAATCTCTTCTACCGATTCTTTCATGTTTCTTTCTTCTTCAACTTCTTATTATATAGTTGTTTAATTATATAGTAATAACATCAGTATAAATAAAATAATTATATGTTATTATAAATATGAAACAACCACATTTCACCTTCTGTCCATCCTATGGAAAATGAATTCACTGCGCGTGCGTACGTACGAAATACTGTCTCCACACCATGGTGTAATCTGTTTTTCCACCACCACCTTACTTGGATGGGTATAATGGTGTAAATAATATCTATATATCGTTATTATAACATCATACTGATTCTGAAATATTATATCATCCTCTCCAATTCCATTCAATAATTATGGGAACGATATAATCACTCATGCGTATGTACGGATTACCGTCTCCACGACGGGATGAGATTCATTCTCCATGATAACCATTCAAGAATGATTATATAGTATATATAATGAATAATAATGAAATATATGACATAATTAAGCTACTGGATTTATGTATACATATATACGTTTCATCTACTTACTTCCATTCATGTTAATAAGTAAAGGAAAACGGTATTCATGCGTACGTACGACCTACCGTCTCCATGAACGGTGTATTTCATTTCATTTATCTCTCTATTATAATTATATATATATATAATGAATATATATTATATATAAATCATTATTTAAATTCTGGAAGTAACTAAATCATGATATAAGTAATAATAATATCAATAACAACAAGTCCAAAAACGTACGATAAATAAAACGATTTTACCCAAAATGCTACTTTAACATGGAATTTACAAAAGAACGGGTAATATAAAGTCATAAGTGAACCATATATGATATAATAAAAATAAATATGATTCTATAATAAGTAAATGACATTATTTAAATCATTATACAGGAGTTTCGGATACGTACAAAGTATATCGTACCTAAGGTAAGGGATAATTTTGCAATCTCATTTTTATCCGAGATTGCTTATACATAAGTATTTACTTGGGTATGTTTTTCATCCATGTACATAAAAAGTTTTTCATAAAGTTTTTAATATTCTTACTTGTATGTTTAAAGTCATGTTTACCCCTATTTTGCTTTTACTTTGTGTTATGGAAGGAATCTTTCTTTTGTTTACCATACGTGGTACTTTTTGACTTTTCTGGAAAAAGTATGAGGAGAATGTTTTTTTAACTTATACAGCATGAACGGATTTGTAATATTTAATAACACCTAATTTTCATGAATATTACTCCAAAATATTTCATTATTATTTTCAATGAAATCCTTTTCTTTTAAAATTTCATTGTATTTTGTGAAAAGAAAATGATTTTGAAGAAGAAAGGATATTTTCCTCAAGAATTTATTTCAAGTGTTTTGTCAAAACTATTTTCCATTTAAGATGACATTATTTAGTATGAGTATGTTTAAAGTATAATGTCTTAATGATTTATATGGTTTCACTTTTGTTATGATGAAATAATATCCATTTGTTTTATATGGATTATTTTATGATGGGATGATGTTTATGAAACCCATTTTATTCTTTGCGTTATGATGAATGATTTATGTTTATGTTGTGTCACACGTAAGAATGATTTCATTATGAGATGGGTGGGACCTATATCTCCCTTCAATGCATTAGGTAAGGATTTATATCTCATTTTATAGACACGGCTGGAATGGTAAGTTAGTCAGGTTCAGTGTTACAGGACTGTAATGAGGAGTGAACTCGATTCAGAAAGGGACTTTGTCCACTAAGATGGTTTTGGCAGCAATGCCTTGGCTACTATAGAAAACATATCATGTGATTAATGGTTTTCCACAATTACATGTTTTATTCCCATGCAATTTTATCATTATTTATGATCCATTATGATCTATTCCCTTCGTACTATCATGTTTCATGTCATTGGTCAAGATTTTGATGTTTAAATATTATGTTCATGTTTTGAAGTTCAAATGTATATGGTTTGTTTTATTTTCTCCATTATTACCCTTACTGAGAATTTGAGATAACCCTTTATATGTTTTATTTTCCACAGGATATAAAGAAAGGTTTTAGGTAAAAAAATAAGATCTCTCTAGGAGATGTTGAAGATGTTTCACCAATATTAGAATATTATATTCCAAGTTTCCAAAGACACTAAACTATTATGGTCCTTTGGTGTCTGTTTCTGTTAAGTATTAGATATTCATAAAAAGTAATGTAATTCATATATACTTCAAGATTTTGGTCTCTAAATTTTATTTTAATATTTTAAATAATTCCTAAATTTCTCATCACCTCAATTAGGAAAAAATGACTTATTATTTCACATTATTTCATCACCATAATCCATGTTTCTAGACTATAATCTACCAAATTACTTTATCCGCATCCATTTTAACATTTTATTTTTTTTAGTCTCATAAACAAACCAATTCCATAATCCTTACTAAGGTTCTTGAGGAGAAAAATTTCAAGAGGTAAATTATTCCTTGTTCTCTTTTAAATATCTCCAACATCTACCTTATCCTCACCCATATCCAATGATTTATGATAAATATAGTATCATATATATATATATATATTTTAATTATATTCTTTTAATGGTATAAAAATCATAAAATCTCTTATTTCTTTCATTTATTCTTAAAAAAGAAATCATCATCCACTGTGTGTCAATTCACCGCCTTTGTGGATGATAAATTTTAAAGTCTCATTACTAAATTAATGGTAGGTTTACAATTCAATATATATTTTTTAAATAGAACTATATATATTTTTTCTCTCTTCCCGAAAATTATTTCTTTTTTCATGAAAATCCCTAATGAACTGACCATGGAACCTTGAAAAGAATGCACCAAAAAACAATGGAAACAACAAAATATTATTAATAAATGGGTAAAAAGAAGTTATAAAAATATCATTTAAGGTATTATTAATATGAATATGGTTCTGAAATAAATTAGTAACACTATATAAACCATTATACTGTAGTTTTAAACACATTTTAAGTAATTATAACCAATGGTAAGGGACTTTTCATTAAAAACAATCCTCTTTTAATTTCAATTTTTTAAACATTCAAAACAAATGTTTTTTAACATATTCATCATGAGAGGATTTCCCAATTTTATGAAACATTGATTCGTTAAAGTTTTATTTGACATATTAAATGGTTATTTTTAATGAAATTTTTTTCCTTTTCATGTGCACAGTATTCCTTTAATATGTTATTTTTCTCATGGAATGATTCTTATGATGAATGTATTTTTATTTAATGATTATGTTATGGTTCTTGGAAATTTTTTATGATGACTAGTGGGTATGTGATATCCCTAAAATTCATTGTGTATGTTTATATTGTAAGTTGATTGTAATAATTATTACAAGTATAACTGTGATGGGTACACCATAAGGTAGTTGTGAGGGTTACATCATAAGGTGGTCATGATGGTTACATTGTAAAGAAGTTGTGTGGGTTGAAAATAATATGGTAGTCATGTGGGTTACAATCTTAAGTAATAATTTACTAAGTTACTTGACAGGTCTATTTATATTTTTTGTGTTTTATGGAAATATCATGTTTTTACAATGTAAGTATATGATAATTTAAGGGTAAGAAGTATATCTTTTTAAAAATATTTCATATTTTTATAAGTATTCATGGAATAACGGTTTCATTTATTCTTTTTATGTAACTTACTAAGATTTTTGTGCTCATCCCAAGTTTAAAATTTATTTCCACAGCGTCTAAGGATAGATAATAGAAAAGAAGAATTCAATTTAAATTTTGTGAATATTTTTCATGAGAAGAATTCATGTTTTATTAAAACATTGTATTATAGAAAAAATGGATATTGTTTTCAGCAGTATCCACTTTGTATGCATGTGGGATTGTCAAGTATAAATTATTATCTAATTCTATAAAACTAAAAATTTAAAATACCTTTGGTAATGTAATAAAGTGAATTCTAAATGAATTTACTATATTATGAAATTTTTAAGGTTCATTCTTTATACATATTGTATAATATAGATGATCATGGGATTGAAAATTGATTTAGTCTCTATATTTTTAAACATGTAAGATTAAATATGTGAGACAACCTTAAAGTATCAAATAATATTTATCATTGAGTTTATTTAGTATATAGGGATATTCATTTATGGAATAATTTAGTTTTGAAACTTTGGAATTACTATTGAACTTTGGAGATTAATGTATTATTTGATCATATTAAGGTTAATAAATTTTAAGAAATATCATTTCTTGTGCTAGAATTTTTTTTGGTTAATTTGTAATGATAGGAACGATAACTAGTTATCCTTTTGAGGATTGTGTGATATGTTATATGTTTATTATATTGCTTTGGGAAAAAAACCCCTTTTGAATACTCATCATTTGGATAAAAATATAACATTGTGGTGGAAGTTTATTGAGGGATGAAACTATACTTTTAAAGTAAGTATATTTCATTGTATTCTTGGTCTATATGTTAACATAAATCCTCAACTCTACTAAAATGATCTTGAAGAAAAATGTTATCGTAGTACCATCATTTCTGATGAACTGGTAGTCTTTTCACTCATCAAGTATTTAGAGTTTTGATGTTCATAAATTTCTTTTAATAATTTCTTTTTCTATGGTCAATGATCTCTATCACTCTCCAAAATTATTTATTCTTTTATACCATGTCCAAATATTCACTTCCAACCTATGTTCTCCTATTTGGAAACCTAGTTTTTGGTATTCTACATAATCATCATTCATCTATTTATTTTTTAACAATAGTATTTTTTATTATCAATTTTTATGATGTGGTTTTCCTAAAAAAATTTACACAAATAACCAACCTTTTATTACCAAGATATATTTCAAATTTTGATTATGAAATTTATTAAAGGTGCGGATGTACCACCCTAAAATATTTCAATGATGAAAATTATGTTTGATAGCATAAATGACATGAAAATGATCTTATATGAGAATTTAATACACCAATAATTTTTGCTATATATTTTTTAAATAAATTTATTCTATTATATATTTTTTGGTACACTTAACCCAAATATTTATATATTGAATAGCATATTCAGCACGCAACACCAAGCTTAAATGACAAATGAAATATATGAACTTTATAACATATCTGTTATATTAGTGGGTATAAATAAGAATAAAAAAGTTAAAAATATATATTTTAGGCATTTTCATTAGTTATCTATATATTAAAATTAAAATAATAATCCCATAAAATTTAAAAAAATTCTGAAAAAAACAATTTTTCAGAAAAAAAATATATCTTTTTAAAGGACGGTTAATTTGCGCTTTGTGATCATAAATTAAAATTATTTTTTTTTACCAATTTTAGATAATTTATTTTATAACATTATTTTTTTTTGAAATCATAATATCAAAATTTTCTTATGGTGAAATTTTGTGATATTTTGAAAAATATTGATTTTTTAGTGAATAGTGTAAATGTCAATTTTTTGTAAAAATGTCATTTATTTTCCAAAAATTATGAGATTTGGAAGTCCAATAATGGTTTCAATATGATTTAAATAAACTTAAGTATTATTTTTGAAAATTTTATATACTTTATTACTTTCAAATCATCTTTATGTGTTATTTTAGGGTTTAAAACGTGTTTTTTGAACCTTTTTTAAAGTGAAAAATGTTTCTCCATTGTAATTAATTAAAATAATGCCAAATTATAATGTTTTTAAATTAAATTTATATATTATATATCAATAAATATTAAATTATATCCAAAAAAGTATTATTACTAGTCATAGAGTTAATACAAAATCATCATTTTCATAAAAAATAAATATAGATTTCTAATGTGATATGGTGCATTAATACTGGTGTGATTGCACCTAATATGTGTCTTACATGAATTTAAACCTATTTTATTTATTATTATGGTTTACCCTAAACCACTTAGTCCAGGACCCCAACTTTTTTCAAGAAAAATACACTGCTATAAAACTCATTTTTAGTTACCTCTACAGGTTTTGTTTTAAATCAAATTTTCCACTTCTAAGAATTGAATTTGGTAAAATGGATTTAATATTTGAAAATAATATAATTTATATTATCCAATAAGGTAAACATAATTTTTAACCACAATGAATAGTGAAATATGTAAAAATTATTTACCATAGGTAAAGTGAAAACAGGTTTACATGGGGTTATACTAAAATGATAAGGGTTCAAATGAGCTAAAAACTTGTATTAATTTTATTCTATATATTTTTTTATAAATTGAACATAATATTCCTGAAAATATTGAGATTTAATACCACTTTCATTATAAAATTACTTATATAATAATTTAAGTAATGAAAAAAGTCAAAAAAGGAACCTTCCTTTCTTTAAAAATCTATAAAGAATAGGGATAACGACAAAGACAAAATCTATTCAGTTATAAATAATTAAATGAAAGTCAATTTATTTTTTTTCATAGTAATTTAATTTTAGTTTTTAGAAATAACATAATTACCTTAAAATCATATCCAACGTCGATACGGTAATTATTTAATTAAAAGGAAATTAAAATAATTCATTTTAAAAATGTTAAAAGTTATATAATTTGAATTAATTATTGAGTTGCTTTAATTATTTTGATAAATATAACATGTACGAGAAGTTTTTATTGATTATATTCAAATTATATTTCTTTTGTGATGTCATTAAGGTCAATGTAGAGGAATAGTATCAAAATGGACACTAATGATATTTTATAATTAAAAAACTTTTATTAAATGATTTAAAATTTATAAAAAACTTATCCTCTTACAAGTTATTAGTATATTTTTAAATATTTCAATCAATATCCATTAATGGGCAAGTTTTACTTTTAAACATATTATACTAACCCTTAAATAGTAAATACATAGTTACCGTGGTAAAGGGTAAAACTAGGTTTTGCGAGTTTCATCCACTTGTGTTTTAACTAATTTTCCACAAAAAAGGATTATATTTTATAACCAGAGTTTAATATTTTCAAACAGTGGGAAAAAATTAATTAATAAATATCAGTTTATTTCTATTATTAAATGATAAATTACAAAGATAAGAAGACTAGTAAATGTAGTAAAAACGAAATTGGTAAAAGTAAGGAAACTTATGGGTTAAGGAAAAACATGTTTAAAACATGTTTTTTTTGTGTGTTGTATGTTTGGATAAAAATATAACCTATAAAAAAATTATTTAACATTTTTTATGCTTTTTTTGTTGAGTTGGGTCCCCATTATTGAATAGTTTCTGGTATTTATGAGTGTGCCACTCTCCTTACTTATAAAAGCCCACCCCTATCCTTTCCTAATAAAACCTTTATACCCTTTTGGTTCAGCCAATAAATATTCAAATAACTTACCAAATTACCTTTTATCATAATATAATCTTTATTTTGGGCATAAATTTAACCAAGGAATTATTTTGGTGTAAACCAAAAGAAGTTACCTGAATAAGAGGTAACGTTCTTTAATGAGCGTTTTTATTCTATTTTCCCCACCTCCTTAAATTAATATTAAACCATTCAAATAAAATAATCTAATTATATTCCATATAATTATATATTTTTATGTTAAATCTATGGCCTAAAACCATCTCCACTTTCATCAAATGGGTTATGAAATCATCATTCATGTGTATGATAGACTACCGCCTCACGAACCGATGATATTCATTCTTCTATTACCACCTCTAAAGGTTGGTTATGATAAAGGATATAAAGGATATATATGATATATATAACATAATTATACCTCTATATTAATTATATAATATATAAATTTTTTTAATTTCCATTCCATAGGGGATATGATAATGTCTCTCAAGTGTACGACGAACTACCTCCTCAGTAAGCGATGTGATTAGTTCTTCACTAACACTTTACATATAATATAATAAGAATAAATTCATGAAATATTTATTATTATGAAAATATAAAGTATAATTTTATTTCTTACACTGAAAAATTGTAATATTGTTCATGGACATTTGGACTACCACCACCAATAAGTGATGTGATTATTTTTTCATCATTAAATAACATGGATGATATATATATATATAAATATATTTAAATAATAATATGATATTTATGATATTATTATATTTATGGTAATATATACTAATTCATATATTCTTTCCATAGTTATCGTTGAAAATTTGACATGTTACTCACGCATGCATACAACCTATCGTCTACATGATCGTAATGTAGTTCATTTTTCATAACCATATTTCTTGATGGTTTTTAAAAATTATAATAGATGAATAAATATAATAATTATTTCATTATTATTATTATTATTATGTTGAAATAATGACCTATTTCACCATAGGAAAGACACCAAATCTATTTTGAAATAATGAACCAAATTTCCTCAAAACACCTGATGTGGAATTAACTGATTAAGTATTTTAATCTGAATTTATAAATAAATAAAATAAATGATTTATGTAAAAGGTTTGAAACCTATATAAGGTTATTAAGAAATCAAATAATTTATTTATTCTTATTATACATGAGTAAAAGTACATACAATTAAAGTCTAGATTCGAAGTAAGGGATTTCTGTCTCACTTTTTACTTCTATGAGAAACATGCCATATTAACCACCTATTTATTTTATGTGATGTATATAATTCCTATGAAATTATTATATTATTTTTTCCAAAAAAAAATTAATGAGATTTAAATATCCATTTTATGTTATCTCTTTCATGGGGATTACAATTCAAGGTTACGAAAGTGGTAAGAGTTTTATGTTTCACTCTCATTATTTATTATAATTATTTATGATTAAACCTCCACTGTTAAAATATTAGAATATTAATCTTAATAACCATCATAAATTTTCTTCTACTATGGTTATTCATGATATTTTCAAGTAAAATAACCAATTTTACACTCTTTAGTACATAAAATAATTGATAATTTTTTAAAGGAACAAATATCTTTATTTATCTCTTCGGTCGAAAAACGTTTTTCTTCCAAAACCATGTTTTCCAAATATGTTCTAAAAACGTTTGTTATAATTATCTAAGTCATTTATTAAAGAAATTTTCACCCATATTTGACTTTTTTACAAAATATTTTGAAAGGAATCTTCATTTCATTTTCCAAATAATACTCATTTTGATTTTATAGAAAATTTTAAAGGAATGTTTGTTTTAACATGAATGAATTGGAAATAAATTTATACAATCATTAATAATATTTTCTTTTTAGATTAATTTATAATTTTTCAAGGTTATTTTAAAAGAAAATGATTTTCATGTATTTTAGAAAAAAAAATAAAAATGAAAAGTATATTTTCCAAAATAAATATTTTAAATGATTTATAAAGTTTCTTTTATATATTTACAATGTTGTTTTCAAAGAATAGTATTTTAATAGTATCTTATAAATTTACACATTAAAAAAGAGATTTTCCAAAATGAAATTTTACTTTCCCTAAAAATGTTCTTAATGGTATTCAAATTCATCAACATCAACAAACCTTTTTGTTACTTATTCTTCAATGGGGATATTTTGTAATGATACCATCCTCATTTATTATATTAATGTAGTATGATTGTTTTAAAGTGATTGTTATGGAACCCAATTGTGTTCTATGGGTTAATCATGTTTCCAAGATATTTTTATAGAACATGTTTCTTTTAAAATTGAAATCATGTTTCAAATAAATTTTTATGGTACCTGTTTCCTTTTCCTTATGTTCATCATGTCTTAAAGATATTTTCTTAGAACCCATTTATTTTAAATTGGTTAATCATGTTATGAAATGAATAATGATTGTTTTTATGAGTTTTAACATAAAATTAATGCTCTTTTTACCTTATTCATGGAGTGGTTTTTGGAAATTATATATGATGTGGGCACACAGATAACTCTGAGTGATCTCAATTTAGATTATAAGATGGGTGATCCTAGATAGAACTCCAATGAAATGGTTAATGATTTTCTTCTCCAGATGATTATATTCGAACTCGAGCATTTTTTGATTCCATATCCAAGGGTTCTATAAGTGTTCTATGAATATGACATCCCAAGATACCAATATATTTTATCTATACATTCTGAGGGTTTACAATGTTTTCTTTGATCAAGATTGATATGAAATAGCTAATGACTATTGGTTCTTATGACAATTTTCTTTTTTAAAGTCGTATTCCATGTTTCATGATCAATAGTTCAGGTATTAATGGGCATGAGTTTTTTTTTATTCTCTCATGCACTCAAATTATGTCATCATAACCATATTCACTTAATATTCACATTAAAGACATTAAATTGTTAATGATTATGTTTACCATTGTTTATAATTTATTCTCACCCTTCTTATGTTTAATTTCCCGTAAGTTGTCATGATTGATGTTGAATGAATTCTATATAGAAGGATTTGAAATGGTTGATGATGATGAATTAATGTGAAATAGTAAAATCTTGTTTAATTGGGATAAATTCTCAGTTAACGACATGGGTATTGATTACGTAAGAGTTTTTCTTAATTCTATAAAATTATAAACCTAAAATTTTCATGATAATTTAATTGAATAAAATTTATTTCATTTGATGTTTTATGTTATGGATAGAAAAAATCAAGTCTCCTTATTTGGTATAAAATGCAAAAATGTAATGTTTTTTATTTCAGGACTAGATCTGGGTGTTCGGGTTATGGGTTGTTATACATTGAATACTCTATGGAATCACTTAGGAAAAAAAATTGTTGGCCCATTATGGTAAAGCCGATCATGGGGATCACAATCCTTTAGAAGTATGTAATGAATCTCTAGTGTTCACACACCAATATAAGAAATTTATGCATCTCAAATATGTTAAAGGGTAGATCTGAAGCTAGAAATACCTCAACCATCATCTAGTCTATAGATACTATTCCCTTAGAGATGCATTCCTTAGGAAGCGTTCTTCTAAAATTTAAAACCAAAACTTCAAGATCTTTTTATATGGTTAGTGCTTCTAAAGTAAGTCTAATACAATCCTTATATGTTCTATATGCTCATACCCCAATGATGGATAGATGAGGATTTCCTTGTTAAAGACTACCACAAAACATTCCAATAAGGGTTGAAATATATAGTTCATAAATCCAATGAACATAGTTGGGGAGTTCATCACATTAAATGGAATCACTAAAACCTTTTAATGGCCATTGAGGTATCAAAATCTAATTTTTAAAACATCATCCTCATATAGCCAAACCTAGTGGTATCCAAACTAAATTTAGATCTTATAGAACAACTTCACTTCCTTAAAATGGTCAAAGAGGTAATAAATATTTAGAAAAGGGTAAATATTATTAACTTTCACCCAATTTAATAGATGATAGTCAATACAATTCCTCAAGATCCTATTTACCTTCTTGGTGAACAACACATGAGCTTCACAGGGGGCACATTGGGATTTAGGAAACATATCTCCATAGGGACCTCTAACTATACCTTCATCTCCTATAGATCGACTAGAGATGTCCAATGATCTATGGAGGATATCATAATGGTATTAGGGTACAAATATATCTATAAATTGACCACTCTAAATGAGTTAACCCCTATGAAATCCTCAAAAAAACATCCATGTACACCTCCTCAAATATAGGAAGATAATTTTTTGAGGTGTCTTCCTGAAATAAATCCAAAATATCATATTGATGGGTTATTGGATACGAAATTTCCTACATAATACATAATCATCATTACTGAAGGTCCCAATGACCAATGAAGGAGAAACATGATCCATAATATCATAAGTGTATCACTATCTATTGATAGTAGTGTATACATGTGAAGATTATGGATAGTAAGTCCATACTAATGATAAATTCAAAGGGATTTATAAAAACCACTAAGAGGTCCCATGAAAACATATCATTACTAAGAAAAATATTTTATTTCAAGAAAATTTGGGTTAGCATATGACCCCTTATAGTATGATTTTATAGTTATATTGGTCAACCAAGGGGCTCTATTGGAATATTTAGCTCTCAAATTAGGGAAGAAAAAAAATAAAAAATGTATCACATTGGTATCCATGAGTATGTGGGATATTTAATTATAGACATTTATTATACCATATATAATTTTTAGTGTTTCCCAGTCATAACCCTCTAATTCATACATTTAGGCATGTCTTTAACTGCTAGAACTATGATCCTAGCATGTAATGGCTTAGGGTGGTGGTGGTGGTGGAAACAAATTATAACAATGTACTTCTCCATATCCTTCTTATATTACACAACCCATTCCTCTACTAAAACCATCTCCTTGAGGTCTACCCTACCCACCTCTAAGAGGTCCCTGTTTATTTCACTACCCTAGACAAAAGGTCCCATCTACTACCAGAATACCCTCTTTTGATGTCGAGTTAATAAGTCACAAGATATATAAAATATTTCTCTATATACATAACAAATCTTTTCTCCTATAAAATTGGAAACTTTGTGTGACTTTTGGGATGTTTATCCTCTTGTATAATATGTAACATGTGCATGTATCCTATATTATGAAATTGCATCCTAGTGTCTGCAAACTACAACTGATGACTTTTCTCTTGGATAATGATTACCGACACTTATTACCTTCTATACCTCTTCCAATAAACTCTCTATCACTAATTATCACTCCAAAACTCCTAAATAGGTGGGGATATAGAGGGGGAGTGATGCCTTCTTTTATTTCTTTGTGGTCTTCGTGATCAAAATTTTGTTCTCAAAAGAATCTGTCATGAATCATTTTGAGAGAATACCATGTGAGATCAAAAAATCTCAATGAATACATAGAAATAGACATGATTCCCAGTTACAAATCCAATATATCTTGTATGTGTATAGACCTCAATTTCGATAAGTAATGCTACTTATATAAAAGGAACTAAAACTAAATTTGTGGAATTTTATCCTCATCATGGTTATGGATTATCATGTTCTACCAGCGGCCCACCATACCATGGATAATTTTAGATGCTAACACTTTTATTATATCAGTAAGATTTTTTACAAGGATATATACATGAACTACCATCCCAAAAAATTACTCAACCACTTGGGGTTCGGGTTGTCCTTAAAAAATGAGTTGTATTTCATTGGAAAGAAAGTAATGTACACTTCCTACATACATCCTCATCCTGACTCACTAGAATATTTGGATTCTTATTAGTTGGAGGAATGTATTCTTGCACTACAAGAAGTGGATCATAATGTATGGAGGTACTTCTCCTTTAATTCCCAGTGGAAACATATCATGATCTGGTCTATATTTGGAAGCCTCTTCACTAATATTTTCCATGATAGTTGGATCAATCATAATAAAGGGAACCTCAAAAACCTACCTTGGGATCCTATCTAGCTATCTACATGTAAGAATACAACAATTTAATAAGATAGACTATAGTTGTGTAAGAATATCATGTGAGTTAACTCAAGAAGGACATGGAAATCAATAACTCAATTCTATATGATTCATATACCATTTAATTGTTCCCTTAAACTAGTTTTTTATTGTACAGAGTGAATAATAAGGATATTGGATCCCTGGTGAATGGATATGCGAGCCATCGCACCAACATCGGGTTACTTATCCAAAAAGAAAAAATTATGAACCTTTAACATCGTGATCTAAATTACCAAACCAATCCTGACCAGACATCAAAATATAAACTTCATCACTAAGAATGAACTACTCTAATACAACTTTGACACAACCTGGACCACTAGGACCCATTCTGGGTGAAGTTAAGCTGAGTTCTCCACAAATATCCTAACTCTGATAATCCCAAGAATAAATACTAGTACCTAGTAGGTATATAACACATAATGTGATTCCTTATACTAATTAAACTATGTGCAACACACATATCAACAATGAATATAACAATGATTAATAAACCAATAAAGAAAACTATAATATATAATTCATGTAAAAAATGATAGGATCCAAAAAATATAAAATGGTAAATGATTCATAACGAAATAGTGTTATGACACACACCCAATAAACCAATAAATAAAACCAAACTAAATATATATGATGAATATATACCTACAATGAGATATCTTCATACCAGAACATCATGTGCTATTATCCCATTCTAGAACTATTGAGAACCACCAACACAACATCCACCATGGGAACCATAAAACTATCTATCTTCTGCATAAGACATGAAATGTGCAGGTGAAGAATCTAGTGTTAGGGTGAGTATATATATTTCAATTAGGATTCCCAAAAAACATAAAGGGGTGACATATAACCATAAGATCAACCCAATAAGGAAATATGGAATGAATAACCCATAAAAACCTAGATTTTTATTTAATGTGGAAAACATAAGGCATAGAAGATAGTCCCACTATTCAAAGCCCACCTAAAGGGGGAATAGGAAGAATCCACAAGAATAAAATGAAATCACACAAATAAAATAATTCCACATTTATGGAACTATAACAGAGTCCCCACTCCTAGTCGAGTAACATAGAGAAGATAAGAGAGGACCTAACTCCATAGATAAAGCACCATAAACCTGAGTATCAAACAAAAGAAGAGGGAGGACTTAACTCCATTGATAATATGGCGGAACTATAACTTGTCATGTAGAATAAGAAATTTAAGGGAGTACTTAGAACATTGAAGGTTATGGTCACCACACATGATACTCATCATCATCCCTACAGATCTATGGAGTCTAATCAATTCATGTAACCTCACATATCACATATAATTCTATATATAACCACATGTCTCAGCTATTACATTGAATAGAAGGTAAAAATCACATACTATAATGAAAAATTATTATGATGGACTATTCAAGCACCCAAATTTGATTCCTAGGACTGGTGATATGAAATGCCAATAATTATGGGAAAATACATGGAATGTACTACATAGTTATATGGTGTGTAGCCCTTAGACAACAATCTTGTTCTATAAGTCCTCACTACATGGAGTATGTAGGCCCACCAACATGACATGTGTAATATGGTACATGGTGTATGTGATGATTTTATATCATTCCCAAAAAACATAATTCCGGTTTATTCCAACATTGACTAATTAGTGTTTCTTAAAAAGGGTACATGGAATGTGGACTCAACCAGCTCACTCGAAATGTAATTTTTTGGAGTTCGAGTAATATACCATAGAGGATACATATTGTATAGTCTTGGAACACATTAAATGTGTAAGAATATGGTGTGTGTCTAGATTACCACCTAAGTTTTCACTCCCTATACATGCCATGTCAGTAAGCTTTGGGGGACAAAACTTTTGTACCAAGGTCACATATCATGTGATACTTATCTCCCTCAAAACCCTAGACACTACTTTCTAAATGGTACACAACGTGTGGATCTAGATCATACACTATAGGATCGTGTACTCAAACTCGTAATTTGAAAAACACCCAAAATTTTACCATGTTCACCATTCCTACCTCTGATCAGACCTAAAACACAACAAGAATCCTCATTTATTTTTGTCTAAACTCTAGTTGTCAATTTACAGCCATGAATTACTAGAAAAACATGTTACATTTGATTCACATAGAGACTTGATTCTATTAATACCACTACACTTCAAGAATCTTCATCCCCATTCCTTCATGAAATCTACCATCTTCTTCCATCAATATCACATACCTAGAACTCAAATTTCACATCCAATCCATTGACTATAAGACCTAAATCTAAATTTCTCTCCAATCTAGGATTTATTCAATATAATTTTGGCTATGGAGTTTTATGGTGATAAAAACACACATAATATAGGTGAAACACAAAGAAATAATCGAAAATAAAATATTCAATGTTTGGTGGAGGGGTTTGGGTACCGTTCATCGAGAACATATCTTAACATAGTGATGAATATGCAGGAAGAAGTGAGTAATTCATAAATCTCAACATAAATAAATAAATAAAATAATTTTATAGGATTATGATTTGGTGAAATATATCCACCACAAAATTTTATATTTTTAATCCTAAATAATGTAGTCTAAAAGAAATAATAAACACCTATATTGAATTTGTATCAGTCACTGGTGAATATTGCATTCATGACAGTTTTTTATTGGTGATTCCTCAAATAAAATGTATCTCGAATCTCTATCTCTTAAATCTCCCAATGACCTCCTAATCCTCTTTCTCACTATCTCAAGCTAGGGTTTATGGAATCTAACCCTAAAAGGATATATTAGAGATTATTAAATAGAGGGTTTAGGGTTTATAGGAGATTCAATTTCAATTAATTCAATTATTCATTCATTTAATTTAATCAATTATTTCCTCCCATGAAAATACAATCCATGCGGTCCCCTGAGTGAATGGATATGATACCACACCTAGGGTAAAACCCATTATTTGGGTGCGACATGGCATAAATTTCCCTATATGATGCTCCATTTATATGAAAATTTCATTTTATCACGAATGAACATACACAAACTAAAAATATATATTATTTTTAATATATTTCTAAATACTTGAGGAAACAAAATTGACAAAAAGGCTCATCAACCAGCAAAAAAATATTATTTAAGATATTCTAAAGATTAAAATCATGAAAATCAATTTTTCAACCTGTGTGGCTCAAAATTAAACCTTTTTCTCAATTATTTTTTATATTTTTAGTCTTTATTTGAGTATTTTTGTTTTACATTAATGATTTATTAGTTATTTTAAGAAATAATATGATTTTGAGTGAAAATGGGAAGAAACC
Organism: Viscum album; assembly: GCA_963277665.1. Classification (NCBI taxonomy): domain Eukaryota; kingdom Viridiplantae; phylum Streptophyta; class Magnoliopsida; order Santalales; family Viscaceae; genus Viscum; species Viscum album. Next base: position 684,522,041 of record OY728142.1, on the reverse strand, counting down.
CAGGGTTGCACTATTACTATTCATGGTCTGTAAAAACATGCAAAGACTATGAAACAAATTCTTAGTAACTTCTTATAGACTTCGCATCATTTGTGCATAGTTTTCCAAACCATTAGTTCAAACCTTGGGAAGTTTTAATTTTATAAAAATTATAAATTTTTATTATTTTCAAGTCGTGTTATCAAATGGGTTAAATTCTAAAGAGTTGTTTGGTTTAAAAAGATTGAAAATTAATGAAAATGGGTTGTGTAAAAGATTTTTTGATATAATTGTATATTTTAATAAATAATTTCTAGGATTGTTAAAGTTATTGGTTTGAAAAATCTTTTAGGAGTAGATATTTAATGTTTTGATTCATTATAAGGTGTTTTAAGGCACTTATGGTGATCTCTATTTAAAAGGGAATTTCGTTTAAAAAATAACTAAATATTCTTTTATCCATAAAATTTTTTATATGTATTTTAATGATAATAAAAAGGTAATTATAAGTATTTAATGAAAATAATTTGATTTTTCTATTATGTTATTAATTTTGATAAGTAAATGTTGTATATTATTGGGGTGTAGGTGTATTTTTCTTGATGTTTTGTGGATGATTATTTTTTTATATATGGTTTTATATAATATTGAACTATGGGTCTTATTTGATTGTGTTTTTAATTTCTTATTATTTTAGATTATTCCCCCATTAATTACTTTTGGAACTTCAAGATGGATTTATGGAATGGATTCCATAAGATAACACTCTAGATGATCAAAGACTACCTGAGTTAGCTTTCTTACTTACTCCAGTCATAGAGTATAGTGTTGTTTCTATCATAGATCAACCAAGAAACTATGTTTAAGAGAAGATGGGTTTTATTCCTCCCCTCCCCCATGGGTAGTAAGGTCCCCATGATGTAGAATGGTAATTAGATATTATTGAGAAGAACATTGACCATCTTGAACTCATAGAGTCTCATAAGCTCAATTTTCCCATGTTTTTCTTAAAAGTCTAATATGTAAGTATTATATGTCATTATTATGGTTAATAAATATTCATGGGAAGGTTTTAACTATTTTTTTACAATAATATTTCTTTAAAATCATGATAATTTATAAGGTTATAGATTTTATTGCATCAAGTAGATGGATCAGTCATATTTAGAGTATGCTCATTGCTTCATAGAAACTGTACCTTATATTCTTAGGCTAGACATAGATGATTCTTTGAATGATTAGAGTTTTAGAATATATCTTCATTATTATCATTATATAGAAGTTTCCTTCTTCTTAATAACCTCTTATATATTGGTGGTGAAGTAGGCTATCAGTGTTGAGGTGGTTATATCTGGTGTTCCCTAGGTGATTGGCATTTTCTATATACTCATGGAAGGTAAAAGGAATCCCAACCATAGAAAGGGGGATTTGATTAAGTCTAGTTTGGATTGTGGTGGTATTAAGAGGTTATATTTTTTCTTCTCATTTTATTTATCAAGGATTAGGTGAGTGGTCTTCAATTAGGGTGGTACTTCTGGTTATATGAAGACATCAAGTTAGGAAGAACCTAAAATTTATCATATTTATGACTAATTATAACATTTGAAAGGGATTTTTGGAGGATAATCATGTAAAATAGTTAGATCTAGATATAATATTTTGAAGTATCATCATGTTCAGCCTACTAGACCTGATATTGATATGATGAATTCATGATGTGACTCCTATTATATTTTGTTCTTTTCTACATATTCTTGGTTAGTAATTTAATACTAGGAATATAATTTTTGTTAAACTCTTAAAGCATGTTGTTGTAAGTGAATTGATATGATATTTATAAATCATTAACAAAGAATCTCTAAGAATTTTATGATTCATGTATGTGTTATTGATATGTTGTTGATGGATTCTGACTCTGTTGATAAAGGAACCTAATTTATGGGACATCTGTTGAGTATATTTATTTTTTATCATATATTTCTGATTAGTAAGTTGATTTTGAGATTTGGTGTATTAAATAAATCATTAATTTGGTTGGTATACCACTATAACTGATAAACTTTTGTGAAAAAAAATTTGTTGGTTAATTTTATTTTTTTTAAGAGGTCATAGTGACGTAAGTATTCAAGGTGGAAGTATATAATTTCCTGACCCAACCCTACACTATATAGGGAAACGTGTAGTTATATTTAAATATTCTAAGGTAATTTTATTTGGAGTTCTTTAAGGTTATATGTATATGTGGGAGTCAAGAGTATGTTGTACACTAAAATTTTTTATTGATGAAAAGGTATCTATTTTTTTATACATTGGAATTACATGAGGATTGGAATTGATTTAATGTTGTCTTAATGATCTGGGAAAGTGTTTATGTGTTCCCCATATTTCAAAATTGTTCCCCTAATGAGGAAGTTAAATATTATTTTGATTTGAATAATAATTTATTGGGGTATAAATTGATATGGTAGCGAGAATTATAACACATATTTGTCATGCTATCTAATTATTTTATTTATTTATTATTTTTTATGAAATTTTAGGAGCTTGAATTTGAAATTTTCACTGTTTGGTAAATGTTATGTGTTGTATTATAATAACATGGTTAATGAATGATTAGTATAAACTTTGGGATAAATATTATGTATAATATTTCCAATTAAGTACATGGATCATGGTTAGTGCATGATTATGAGTAATTATATAGCTTAACCGTACATGGTCATGGGTAACCATGCAAACCCATATAGCTTAATCTTAAATGTGAGACTACCATATCAGTGGTGGCATATGGTTAGAAGTAACTATATAGATTAATCACATGTAGGGTGTCATCATAGTGTCTATCACATGGTTTTTCATTGTTATTATTAACCATGTGTTGTAACTATATTGTTGGATATCTTAAATCTGGTAGTTGTCATATATTTGGTGTATAGTTTCACAAACCATTTAATCAAAATATGTAATTTTCTAAAAATAAAATTTCTCAATTTTTTAAATTTATCAAGCTTGATTTTAACCCCTTTATTCACTCTTTATATCCTCACTCAAACCTTCAAGGTCTCATCCATTATCTTCCTCTATCCCTCTCATATTTGGCATTAATTTCAAGGGATTTAATAACCCAAGATCCAATATTTCATTAAGTAGTTATTTTATCTTAATCTGTCCTTCTTCACTCTTGTTCTATTATTTTCTTGCCTCCCCAAAGCCATGGTAGCTATAGTTTCATGTTTATCCAAATTTATTTGGGTTTTTTCTTTATTATGGGTTTTAATGGTATTATAATGGATTTTGTGTACCTTTTATGGAGGAATAACACCATTTCTATTGGAATCGATGGTTGGAGGTAGGTTTATCCATACATGTTACTTTAAATTTTATTCCATGAGTTTTTGATTTCTTTTAATCTATGTTTTGAATGTTTTAAAGGTTATATTATGTATATATAATGATTCCTTATATGTGAATATTTTTCCCTTTATTTTCATTTATCATAAATGGGATTTCTCATGTTTTTATTTAAAATAGTTTTAATTAAAATGATGTACCCAGGTGTTTTCTAAAATACCAACATTAGTTTTTATTATTAATGGTATGTTTTTGTAAAAAATATTTATTATTATTTTTAAATAAACTAATATCACATTTCATTAAGATTTAATAAAATATAATTCCATGTTTCTCCACCATATAATGTATTTTTTGTTAGTATGTAATACTTGTGTTTTTTTACATTAAATGGATAAAGGTATTTTTGGTTCGATTTTAAATTGTGTTATTTGATGACTTCAATAATATTTACAAAAATATTATGTTTTATGGATATAATTTCAAATGATTTTATAGTGGTATAACATTTAAGTGAACCCTGACATCTTACCCTCTAAATCCTTATAGAATGACACTCATTATTTACTATTTTAATGGATCTCTTCCTTCATATTGTAGGAGAATAGTTATAGGGGATTCCCTAGGGATCCTTAACATAAAGATTATTGGAAACATAATTTAGTGGTCTTAATCATTAATAAAATATTTAGTTTGGAGTGATATTTACATAATTTGAAATTAATGAATTTATCCTAGTTATAATATTTCATTATTAGATAGAAAATTTTGATAAATGGGATGCTTTTGAGATGGGTGATTAGAGGTGAAGGTATATGGTGTTTGATTTTAATTTTTTTTATATTACCATGTGTTAGTCTTACTTATTTCTCAAATATATTTATATTTTATGGGAATCCATGGGTTGTTAGGTGGGAAATTTGGGAATGATTATTATATTAGTCTATTATTACACTATAGATATTGTTCTTAAGTCAGTATTATGCTCTATTTAGGGGATTATTCCTCTTCATAAGGTCAGGTAGGGTAAAATGAGTTTTTAGCCACTTTCATTTCATCAGGAACCAATTAGATAGATTATTTATTATGTTATCCAAGATTTTCTCTATATATAAAAGGTTTTGAAATGATGATTTTGATTTTAGTATTCATATGATAGTTGATTTAAGGTTCATTCATATTATATTCTAATTACTGATATTGGTATTATTGTGTTAATTTTTATTATCATTTTTGGTTTCCATTCCTATTATGGTAAATAATTTGGAATGATTTTCATAAAAACTTAGTCAAGTTATTTTTTTCATTATATAAAATTATTGTGTTTAAATGGGAATACTTGTTTCAGTTATAAAATAATTATATTATCTTTTAACTTATATATGTGATTGTTGTTTTACTCATAAAATCATAAATATATCTCTCTTATGTTTTATCTATGAAATTTTAATTTTTTATTAAGCGAGGGTTATTTCCATTATTTATTCAACATATATATTTCCAAAGTAAGTTTAAAATATATTTCCTTTTATCTCAAATTCCACCTTTTAGTAAAAAGTTTTACTGTATATTAAATATTAAAATGTGTAACCCTTGTACCATGTAATGAATGATTTCTTTTGGTGGATACATATTACTTTCTTGAACTCAAAATAAATGTTTACTTTTATATAATTACTTAAAACTATCATGGAATTGATTTAATTTTAAAGGTTATTTATGGTGTATAGGGAGGATAATTACTAACCATTTTATACGGATGTCTATCATAAATTAAATGATCATTCTAGGTTCTTCTTAGATATAGCGAGTAGTCCTTGGATTATTATTTAGGCATGTTGGAGGTGGAATGTAATAATTATAAAACCCCATTTCAAGAATTGTTATAATTTTTAGTGGGAATTCAATTTTTTAAGCTGGTGGGTGGTTATTTTTTAGAACCGTTGACCGAATGGAGTTTTTGAAAGCTTTTAAATAGTAAATGTATTTTTTTGGCATGTTTTTGGTTTCAATTGGAGTATTCGGGGTCCAGTTTTTCACTGTAGGAGAAACAGTTGACTATGGAAGCTGAAAATATCTAAAATAGGCCATTCACACCATGAATAGTGATTCCTGATGTGAATGGACCTCACAGGGTGTTTCTGGGAGAATTCATGACATAAAAAAGATGTAACCATGGGATTTCCCTAAAAATTTAGGATCTTCCCATGTGGTCCATGTCATGAAACATGATTTAATATTTATTAAATTTCTAAAAAGATGTGTGACCCCCCTTCTTCCATCGAATGGCTAGCGGTGCATGGGAGGGATTTAGTCGACACATCCCCTCCCTCATTTCTCATTTATTCTTAGAAATGTTGGTTATAATTGGATATAATTTGTGGGTAGTTTCTTCCTCATACCCTATTCCATTTTAGTTTCATTTGATCTACCTTGGTTTATTCAATTTTTTAAGGATGAAATGGTGATTTCAATGGAGGATTTTGAAATATTCCATTTCTAGTGGGGATTTCATGCAGCCTACCTATATGGGAACCTGAGATGACATCTTTCTACTGTTTCATATTGTTTCATTGAGATACATCACCATTTGGAATTTTCTATGTGTTTATCATGAAATTAAATTACTATATTTTGGAATCAGTGATATTAATTGGGGTTTTTGTGTATCCTATGTATGAGGGTTAATTTGGAGTGTATGAAACCTTGTCACTAACAGTTTCAATGTAATGAGTTCGACTTGTGAGTTTTATTAATTTATTCCTATTTACATTAAATAGATTAATTAATTACAATTTATTATTTTGGATACCCTGGAATAGTTCAAGGCCTCACAATTATGGTCAATGGCTAAATGAATGGATACAATCTCAGGTGAGAGTTTGGAGGATACTTTTAATAGATATTTCATGTTTGTTTAAGGTAGTTGGTCCTTATGAATCATCCCTTTGGTATTGTTCATCTATTTATATGTATCTCGTATAGTTTTACCCTCCACTTTTAGTAATTTGACCTCTTTAAACTATTTTAGTTTATTAAAAAAAATGATATCCTCTGATTGAAATGCATAAGGTGTTGATGTCCCCAATAGACCCTCATATACTAGTTGAACATCTTGTTTGCGGATGGTTTATGTAATAAATTGAACCATGTGTCTTTGTATTCATGTGAAAGGGTTTCAATATGATAGATACCTAAAATGGTTGAGACCATTGATATTACAATGGGTTGAGCATTCACCCCATTCTAGGATGTGACAACATGGGTGGTTAATCCTTTTTTAGACTGGCGGATGGGTAAGGTGTTCATGACAACCAAGGACACATAGGAAAGGGAATGGGATTAATTATATTTACCAATAGTGACTTGATTGGGAGTCCAATAAGGCCTCATGGAGACCTAGGGGGATTTATTATATTACCCAATGAATTATAAACCTAGCGAGAGGGTGGAATTTGGAATGAGTGGAGATAGTATCGTGTGTCACCTTAAATCCCTTATCGATGAGGTAAGCCCATGGGAATGTGGAAAACAAAGATAGTCTTGGATTTTCAGCTAGACCCTACTATTTTTTTGTAGCATATGATTTCTCAAGATTTTTGGGAATTAACCATTGGTTTAGACACTAAAGTGATTGCCTAATATTCCCAATAATTGCCTATAGACATGGATGATGCTCTAGGATGCTCGATATGTTTTGGATCCATTATCATGGTATATTGGGGGTTTATTCCAAGATCAAATAGCATAAAATGATATAATTGATGTAGAAGTGGATACCTAGAGGTGGTACCTAGGAACCAGCATCAAATCAATGTGATTGAACATGTATAGGGATGCCCATGATGGATGGGATTCCTTCAATACAATGATGTCACTATGAATGCATGGTTGATGGGATTTGAATGATAATACCAGTAGACCATTATGAAATCACATGATTCACAGGGTTATAATGGTGGTATGAGGTGTTCTGTGGGCATATATCTCCATGAAACAATATTTCATAACATCAGGGTGACTATTTGATCCCCTCGACAAATGCCTAGGATACCCTCTAGGATTGGGAATACACACCAATTATGTTCAGTGAAGGAGTTGTGAATTAGTGGATTCCTAGGTTACTGATTATGGGATACAAAGAGGCTAGTCCATTATATTTCTTAGGTCACCCAAGAATCATTCATTCTTTCAATTATATGATTATGTAGGGCCTCCCCTCGTAGGAATCATACATCATCCTGAAGTTAATGAATTCCCATGTAATACCATTGGGTTCGGCTTGAAGTATTGAGGGTGAGGGATTCATTATAAAACCTCAGGGTTAACCACTCTTTATGAAGTAGGTGGTGGAAAGGGATCTCCAATGAGGGAACAGAGGTTCCACTGAGGTGGTTCTTATAATCATAGACACTCAAACACTAGCTAAAGAAGCTATAGTTGATCAGGCTCATAGGAATTAATATTGGTGATATAGATTATATTTGTCCAAGTTTATATGGGTATTCTCTTGGGTGGTGGTGTTACAATGGTTGGAATAGTAATCAGGACATGATCAGAGACATTCAATAATAAATATGAAGATGGTATCATGTTGTTTGTTTATTTTAATTTATTTATTTCAATAGATAATATCACATTTATAAATTTCATTTTATCTTATATGTATAGGAAGATTGGTGGTTCCCTACTGATTTATTTAATCACATCCTGCTCTGGTAGTAATGGAACTTGGGTACCTGAGTATACATTGAACTCATTTAAAGAAAATGTTGGGTGGAGGCTTGGAATGTTGTTTATGATCACATTAAGGCACCTCAAGTGGGATTGGAGACTGGAATTAAGGATAGGATTGGGGATATATTTTCGCCACATATACTTTTATTCGATAGTTATTTGTATATATGATCGTCCCAGTGGGTGATCATTGTGGTATAACTCTATGGATTCTGCATTACATTTTATATTCAATATTGTTTATTGCTTCTACATACTAAGATTATTTACTACTATTGAATATGTTTAGTTATTTTTTATAATTTTACACTCTAATACATGGAATATATACTCCCCATGATACCTCCTTAGACCCACACTACAAGTAAATACTCTCTGGAATTCATAGAGGTGCACCTAAGGTCACATATCAAACTGCACAAATTATTTTTCAGAGTGATTCAAAACAGGGAATTACTAAGTGGTATCAGATCATTGATTTTATCTTGGAATTAATATTAGAGTATGGAAGAAATGATGCATGGGTATGTGTCAGAGCGTGTGATGCATATCAAACTGGTGCTTCGAGAAAACATGTTTTAATAGGAAGTCTCTATTACTTAGGATATGTGATTTCAATTTTTTATGTTATAGTTGTTTATAATTTCCACCTTGTGTGATGCCCATGTGGTTTAGATTTTATGATTAAGATTTATTATTTTTTTCAGGTTTTTTTCCATTGGAAAGAGTCTAATGATAAGATGTGACTCTTGGACTATAAATTCAGGAGGCATCTCCAATATTATATCATGCATGTAGGATTCAAATGACATATATTTATGCTATTTATATTATTCCTAATGACTGAGGATCAGTTGTTTAAAGTGTCAACTAATTCTCATACATTGTTTTCTCGTATAATTACTTAGTGGAATTATACATACCTAAAATTACTTGTATATGTATTTCTTTATGATGGTTGATAATGTGGTTCTATAGTGATATTCTTGATGAGGATGAATTTGCATCCCATTGGTGTAAGTGATGTTAAGTGACACTTTTAGGATAGTGTGCGCATTAGATTCCCTAATGATGGACCCATGGGGGTGAATTTAATTTCAATATTAGTTTCAAAAATTTATATGGGAACAATTATATACAATTAAAATGAAATCTTATATGATGGTTTACCATATAACTAATAATGGTATTCTAAATATCCAACCCATGTATCTATGGTACATGGCGTAGATCAAAAGAGGGTGATATTGTTATGTGTGTTCTGATAAAATATATTATGATCCTCAAGGGGGTGTCTATGTATCCTTGGCATGGATCATTTAGAGAAATTTCATTATGTTCATATGACCCTAGATGAGTTGGGATTCTCAAGGAAGAAGTCCCATTTATTTGTGACACGGATCATTATGTATCCTTGAAACGGATCATTTAGAGAAATTTTCATTATGTTCATTATGTTCATATAACCCTGGATGAGTTGGGATTAATTTGTGACATTTTTCAAGGGGAAAACATCATTTCATCAGTTGGTTCATACGGTAAATCATGCAAAGAAATAGAAAAAAGTTTTCAAATAATATTAATATTATAAGGAAATCAAGGGAAGCTCGTATCATGATTTAGGAACTTTTTGTTTTTATGATAAGGATATTATAATGTTTGTTCCGCACCTATTAAGAAAATGCCCATGTTTTTAGGGCCTCTGAATGGGTAGTGGATACTTGTTTAATTAGATACAAAATTATAGAATATTGATAGTACCATATTTAGGTTGGTGTTTCTTTATGTGTTTGGGTGTGGTGAGATAGAGATCATATTGAGTGTGTTGTTGGACTTCATAAAACATGTTTTGGTAGGAGGTTATAATGGTAGGGAGAATCATGAATTTGAATCAGATTTTATAAGATAATGTGTATAGTGTGGAAAATATTTGATAGTTGATGAATTAATTGATGATGGATGGTGTTTCAAAATGGATGGGTGTCATGGATTATTGTCTATAGGTTTTCGTGATGGTTATGAGTTTTGGAATTAATTTTTATAAATAGTGTTCCTCCAGTTGATAGTTGTGCAACAGAAACTCATTATAAGTTTTGGGGTAGACAATAGTGAACTAAGAATGGTTTAGTGACCTAAGTAGGTCAGCTATGTTTATATAATGGATTAAAAAACTTCTCAAGAACCATAAATTTTATGATTGAGAGATTTTAAAACCTCAATGTCAAGATGATCTTTAATTTTTAGAGGAAATTTATATTTTTTAGTTAGTGAGAGGTTTAATTTAAAATCATGACTATGAATGAGTTTCTTAGAGTTTTGACATTTGAAAAGTATATTTTGGATGTGGATTAAATTTTTATGGAAGAATAAGGAGTTTGAGAAAACACTGAAGTAGAAATGGGTGAACAAGGTTGCTGAAAACAATTGCAATAGGCCTTTTATGTTATGAATAGTGATTCATATGTTAATGGACCTCACAAGGTGTGCTCGGGATAATTAAGGATTTGAAAAGAAGGTCTTAGGGGATTGTCATAAAAATTCACAATGTGACCACTTGGGACACATCATGAAACATGATTCCATTTTTTTAAAATTAAAAAAGGGTTTTGGCCTCTCTTATTCTTTTGGATGGTCAGCGACGCATGAAAGGTCTTCAAGTGAATCCTCCCACATCATTTCACATTATTTCTTGGGGATCTTTGGTGTGATTTTGTGGTGTCGGTGGGTAGGTTCTTCCAACTCCCCCCTTTTATTTAAGTTTCCTTTGATCTTCCCTGATTTCAACAATTTTTTAGGGATAAAACATAAATTTCACTAGATGATAGTAAAATCTCTTATTTTTGATGGGGCTATCATGTATTTATCTAGAGTGGAACCCAAGATGACATCTTCCTATTATCATGAATCTTTCTATTGAGGTAGATCACCATTTGGACTTTTATAATGTTTTTATCTCTAAATTAAACTATTTGGTTATAGAATTAGTAACATTAATTGGGTATTTTTTGATTCCTAGGTTCGGGGTTGTGTTGGGAGTGGATGGAACCCCATCGCTCGTAGTTTCAGTGTGATGATTTCAATCGATGAGTTTTGGGTATTTATACCTATTAAATTAAATGTTTTAATTAATTATAATTTTTTATAATTAATTAGTTTGGATTGCTTGGATTAGGTTAGGTTCTCACAAGGATGGTCAATGGATTGATAAATTAGGACGATATCAAGAAAGGGTTTTTTTACTACTTTTAAAAGTGGTTTCAGTTTGGTTTAAGATAGGTGTTTCTTATGCATATACTATTTGGTATTATGTTTTTTTGTATGCATGTTTTATGTGTGGACCCTCTTATTTTAGGTGGTGGGACACTTTAAACTATCAAATTTGATTTAGAAAAATGATAGGATTTGATTGAATTGGATATGTTTTTAGGGCCCTAATGGACCCTTATATACTGGCTAGACATATTGGTGATAGATGGATGAGGATATAAATTGAATTGTGTGCCTTTGGATGCATGTAAAAGGGGTTTTCTATGAGAGATACCTAGATTAATTAGGCTCATTGAAATGATTGTGGGGAAATCATCCCCCCCAATAGGGATTCAACTATTTAGGTGGTCAAATAGTGTAAAGACTAGAAAACAGGTCAGGTGTTCAGTCCAATCTAAGACGCCTTGGAAAGAGAATGGGCATGCGGCCATCTTCCTATTGTGAATTTCATAGGAGTCTAAGGTGTAATTAAAGATACCTAGAATACCCCAGTAAGTTCTCTATGACTATTGACCCTAGTAAGAATTTGGACTTTAGAATGGGTAGATAAGGTAGTGGGTGTCACATTAGAACCCATATTGATGATATATACCCAAGGGGTTATAGATGATGATGGTGGTCTTTGGAGTTTAGACAACCCCTATTATGTTTTTATTTTATTTTTTATGGTATGATATTTCCTAGGATTCCTCAGAATGAGCCATTGGGTTTGGCATGGATGTAATTTCTCAGGATGTCAGATAATCACTTGTTAGCATTGATGAGACCCTAGGATTCCTGGTATATCTTGAATATGATCTCATGGTATATTGGGTACATATTCCTATATTGGATAGTATCCACTAATATAGTTGGCGCATGAGTGGATTTCTAGATGTGGTACATAGGAAAAACATTAGAGGTAAGTGATATCACGTGTATAGGGATTCTCGTGATGATAAGGATTCCTTCAATATAGTGATAGTAATGAAAATTATCGAATGTTGGGATTCGAATGATAATACTAGTATACCATTTAAAATTCTCGCAATGCTCAAGATTTTAATGGTGGTATAATGATTTGAGTAGGAATATATCCTCAAGAAAATATATTTGAAATATCAAGGGTTACTATTGGATCCCCTCAACTGGTGCCAAGGATACCCCTAGGATAAATTGGATGCACTAGTTATATTTGGAAGATGATCTGTGAGTTATTGGATTACCATGTTACTATTAGTGGGATCTGAGAAAGGTATTCCCTTTAATTTATTGTTTCACCCATGAATTAGTCACACCTAGACATATCGGATTTCCTAGGGCCTCCCCCTCCCCAGAATCAGATATCAGCGAGATATTGATGTATTCCCAAGTAAAAACATGGGTTTTATCCTGAAGGATTGAGGATGAAGGATTTTTGAGGATGAGAGATTTTTGGTGATGCCCTAGGTTTATCTACTCATTATGATTGAGGTTTGGGAACAGTGTATCTAGTGATTGAACAAAGGTTCTCTGTTGGTGATTCTTATGCACTAAGACACTCTAGAACTGATCGATCTAAGTATGGTCGATTGAGATCACGGAAATGGGGTTAATGAAAGAGATTGTTCTTGTACTAGGTTATATATGTACACCCTTGGGGTGGTGGTGTTACTAGGGTTGGCATGGTCATCTTGTCATGCTCAGAGACATTTTGGAATTGGGATAATGTAGGCAGCACATTGGTTGTTTATTTTTCTGTAGTTTATTTATTTACCTCATATGAAGATATCACATGTATACTATACATTTAGTAGTTATGCATGGGACTACATAGGTGGTGGTTTATTGATTTATGTACTCACACCCTACTTAGGAGGTCATGTAACTTGGGTACCCAAGAAAACATTACACTCATTTTAGGAACATTTTGGGATGGAGATCGGTATATTTTTTATGATCAAGATGAAGAATCTCAATTAGGATTGGAGGTTGGTATTGAGGAGAAGATCAGGGATGTATTTAATAATCTTGTACCTTTAATATATCTTTATTCAAATATGTGATCAAGTTAGTGGGTGATCATCATTGTATGATTATATGGAATTCACATTAAATTTAATATTTTTTATTGCTTATTACTTTCATGTACTTATATTACTTGCTACTATGGATGATGTTTGGTTTTTTTTTTATTATTTTTCATTCCTATGTAGGGGTTATATCCAATCCATGTTACCTCATTAGACCTCCACTACTAGTCGACATCCTCTAGCATTCATGTAGGATTACCTGAGCTCATTTGTCGAACTTGTTTCGATACTATTCAAAGTGAGCTAGGACAGATCATTATAATGCTCATTCAATTGATGTGGGTAGATGGGTGTTCAGGATTTATCTTTGGTTATTTCCGAATTATGTTTTTTGTTCATCTTTTTTATCGATACACTCTAACTTCCTTACTATTCTTTATTTTCTATATTTTTTCAGTTCTTGTATTAAAGTGAAATCTTAGTGATGTGGGGTAATTTCGGTTTTATTTTTATGCCCTTTTATTGGTTGATGATGATGTGGTTATACTATTATGAATTATTTGTTTTATTTATATTATTGGACTAAATTAATTAAGATATATGCCTCTTCAACTTATATAGAGTTTATTTTAATCATTAATATGGGAGTTCCTTTATTATTATTGTTATGTTTGGGAAAAATTTACCAGTGATATATATCTTGATTCCCCAACACATGTTTCCATCCAATAGTAATTGGGAACATACCTTAGGGATTTTGGCAAGCGGAACCTTGTTATGTGTTGGTTTAAACTAGGTAGGTTTGTGAAAACTCTAGCTACTTCCACATATCAACTAAAACACTATATTTTTTAACACATTTTTTGATTAAAAAACTCATTTTTTTATTATTTCTAAAAATCACATAAGGCTCGTGTTTTGGATAATTTTAACTTAAATTTTTTTAATGTGTTTTTTGTAAAAAAGAAATATGGTAACATTAATTTTAGATAATTTAGTTTGAAAATATGAATGGATAAGTTTTATTTTTAGATTAATTTCATTGGATTTATGAGAATTATAGTGGTCTAGAACTATCTTTATTGAAAGAAGTAAATATTTTTTGAGTTAATCGTATGATGATGAAGATGCTCATGATGCAGTTGTAATAATCATGAAGAATGTGGAGCCAATGAGACTATACCCATGTGGTAAAAGCTCCTTCTTGACATCCAAAAGACCTAGGACTGAATCCTAGTAGGGAAGAATTTTCGGGTAATATAGTAGTGTTGTAGCAGGGCACTGTAGAAATATTGTAGTAGTGGAAGAACTATAGAAACAGTGAAAATGTGGCGGTGGAGGAAATGTAGCAGCGGAGATACTGTATCATGTACTATAACAGCCCAAGTATTGTAGTTGTACTATTCATTGAAGGGACCTTTAGTCCAAAAAATGGGCTTTCAAGCCTTGTATTCAGGCTACTTAGCCTTGGGCCTTCGGGTTATGTAATGGGTCTCCCTCTGCCCAGACCAAAAAATTCCTTTGTTTTAATAATAAAATGAGGCTTTGACCTCAAGATTTAAAAAATCATGAAGAATGTAGAATTTATATGTTATATAATTTCTAATAAATAGGACCACATATCAAATATTGTAAGAATATAAAAGAGTAAAACATACAGTTGTGAGCATGTTATCCCTTGATCCACATAATAGCATGTTTTCATGGGAGCACTTCTGACTGTATTTTTTTTAATGTTTCTTCTAAGAGTTAAATTGATTGGTTTTCATTGTAAAACACTTAGTATATATTTTTGTAATCAATAATTATCTGATCCATTGGGATCAATATATTCTAATTGGATGATAGAGATTATGTTGTATGAAAGCAGAGTTACAACTGATTAGGTATATCAAGGGATTCCAGTGAGGAATTTAAATATAAGATTCTGGTATTTAAAAAAGGATTGTAACCTATCAATGGGTTATGTTCAGGGATTCCAAGGTATTGTAATATAAAAATTATAATAGGTCAAATTCAATGACACCTTAAATCTAGGTTACAATCCCCCTTATTCTATTGGATAAAATTGTTTTTTATAATATCCATTAAAGGGGTTGTTGATTTTTTAATTAATACTCTATGTTTTCTATTTCTATTATTCCTACTATATTAAATAGTTATTTTTATTTCCACTATGAATTTGAATTTCTAAAATGTGAATTAAATTATAAAAAAATTAGTTCCTTATACACTTAATTAATATCAATCTAATACATTTTGGGTTTATAATTGGTGGTTTTAATATAGATTTATGTTTTCATTAGTTATAATACTTGAGGTGGTGAAAATTTATAAGTTTTTTTAGAATAAAAGTAATCCTCCTTCCCCAACTTATATTTAACCTACCATGGTAATTTAAGATAATATTTGGTATCAAATTGGGTCTTTACATTTGAGAATGAGCCTGATATTACTTATTTTTATTTTTATATTAGTTTATCATAATTTTAAATTTAATTTTCCTTCCACCTAATAGTGTGGTAGGGAGAAGTTTTTTTTAATAAGGAAGGTGTTATGGTTGATGTGAATTTGGATAATCTCAATCCAAACAGACCTCCCATTCTATATAGAAATTATTTTGAATATTGGTGAGATTGACAGTTAGAATAAATTTTTGACAATATTTACCACATGAAATAAAACCTTTGGAAATATGTATGGTCAGTAGAGGCCTAAAAGATATACTAATGAACAACGTAGTAAATCCACCAGAAGTTTGATATATCAATAAAAATATTTTTTATCAAGTAAGAACCTTTTTGGACAATGTATTATAATGGAATAGATTAGTAAAATAATTTCTCTTTGAAAATAGTTCTATATTTCAAAATTACGTGAGATTTTATTTTAGGGGTGTTGTATTCATAAAAGAACCAGAGACCAAATAAAATCTTGGTTCCAAAAGTTATTTTCACAAGTACCTCTGAACCCAAAGTTTTCCATATTCTATAAACCTAAATTTTGGAGAAATGAATCCACTTCATATCGATAGTTTAATATTTATATCCAAATCATGTTAGCTATTTTTTAAATATATAAAAACATGATTTTTTTATGAGTTATCTATTTGTAAGGATCAAATATATTTCTATTCTTATTAATATATTTCTTTAATTCATTTTATTTTGGTAGGCGTAAGTGTTTTATGTTTTTAGATAACTTTATTGGTAGTAAAATTTTAAAATTCACACAGTTTAATTTATAATTAAATCTATCTATAACCATATTCAAAAGAAGAAGATCACATTGGTTTACTATAATATAACATTAATTTGAATTTTTTTCTGTATTAAGGCCTTTAGGTTTTTAGTAGCACTATTATTTTATTTTAAACAAAATTTGTTAATTTTTGTAGTTTTTAATGGAAGGTATTAAATTTTAATAAATATAAACTTTACGAAATTGAAATTTTAATCCTTTTAAATAAATTATCCAATATTATTTTTTGGAATGAAATTTTATTGAGCATACAATCGTAGATAGGCAACAGTTTTTGTGAGCGAAATTCTAACACCTATATAAAGGTGTTATCCCAAATTTAGTTGGATATATTCAATTAAAATCTATCATAATTTGTTTAACAAATTTGAAAACTATTTTTTATTTTTTTATCTAGAAATTGATTCTTCCAGAGAAATATCTGAAAGATAATTTTCTCATGAAAGGTTAGAAGAACATGATCTATTTATGAAGAATGAGATCCTTTTAAAGGATGTTAGAGAATTACAAGAATGGGAAGATATTTTTGTGAAAAAAGAATAATATGAGAGAAATTATTCCTTTATTATTCCTAATTTCTATAGAATTGTGAGATTCATAAAATTATTAGATGAAAAATGAGTATTATTTACTGTTTTTGAGGAATCATTGAGCTTAACCTTGGAGCAGTTTATCTAATAGATTTAATTACTACTAAAAGGTGAATCACTTTTTGTTTCACCAAAATATTTAGAGGTTTTTGGAATTTTCATAAATAGAAAATGTACTGATAGTTTGTTTTTTGTTAAGGATAAAATTCATAAAATGAACCTCATATCACCAAAAGTATGAACTATGTTTCATTTTGTTCTATATTTTCTGTTATTGAGGAATGGTGAAATTCATGATTTCTATCTTCTAGAATTTATTTTCATCATGGAAAAATAAAATATTTTTTAGTTTTATGTATTTATATTGAAGATATTATCACAAGAAGATGAAATTAAATATTTTATTATTTTCCTAAATTTTGAATGGATTTTTAGTGAATATACTAAGAGTAGTAGAATTTGAGAATGATGTTCATCCTAAAAGGGTAAAGGATGATTCAATTAGTACTAAAACTATTTCTTAGGTGAGGTTTATGTATGACTTTAACAAAAATAAATTTTATTTAGAATTCATATAAACTTTCTCCTTCGGATTCCCATAAATTTATACTAAATAAATCTATAGAAAATGGAAAGAATAAATCATAGGAGAAGAGAAAATTTCCTAAGGGGTATTTTTCTAAATATGTGACTTTAGATACGAACTAATATAGATTAATTGAAGTCAAAAATAAAAATACTCTGCATCTTAGATTTAATTCTAATGTTAGTGAATTCAAAAAGTCAGATGATACCCATAGAAAATCCTAGAAAGAAAAGGATGAAAAAATAAAGATAAGTATAGAAGAAAGGACTTATTGAAAGCCTTATTTTGGATCAAATAAAGAATAATCTAAATCTTTAAGAGAATAAACTCATCCAAATTTATATAAGGAGAATAATAAGATGATATACTAACATAATGTATGATATTATCAAGTTGAAAGGGCCATATTTCCCTCTATTAGAATTGGAAAACATATTATTGAATAGAATTATATTTAAATGATTCCTAAAATTGAAATTAAAGTAAAGAATCTTATGATGAAGATTTAGGTGAAATATTCTTCACTCACCACTTATCATCATATAATTGGAAAAGGTATTTAAAATTATAATGAAGTTATTCCATTATAAATTATTCATATAGATTCTAATCCGCCTTAAATTCCAACGGTGTATGTTTATTCTTTTCATGTCCTTCTGAAAGGTCACATTTAAAAATTGGTAAGGATTTTGAGGAAATAGAAGGAGTTAGAGAAGAAGAATAACAATTTGGTAAATTTAAGGATTTTTTTATGAAGCATCATCGAAATATCCTTTAGTTCATAATTTTGAAGCATGTCCTATAACTCCAAAAAATGAGATTAATTTTTAGAAATATTAAAAGAGTTTTGAATCAAGTTTAAACTCATAAAATATAACTGTAATTTGATAAGAAAATATCATCTGAAGAAGAAAATTATCATAACCAAATTTATGTTAATAAATAAGATTCCATAAATGATATTAATATTTCACTATATAAAGTTGAAAATCTGGTATGAAAACCTATAAATATTGCAGATCATAAAGAAAAATATGACATATCATCAAAATCTTCTTCAAGTTCCAAAATAAAAATAGTGGAATAGAAGATTGATTGTTCATAAAATATAATTAAGAATACGGATACTTTAAAAAAAATACAAAAACTCAATTATAGAGTATACTTGATCCAAGATCAAGTTATTAATACCCATGTTGATAAGTCTAAGAAAAAGATGGTTGATGTGGTTACAAAAATTAAAGGAGATAAGATAAATATTCAGAAAAAATATTAATTTTATAGATGGAAGATGAAATATTTCTTGAAGTATTATAAATCCCAAGATAATGATATCAAATCCAAATACAAGTAGTGTTCTATGTTTTATGAAAACTTGTATGTGGTATATAATAGATTGAAAGGAATTTTATAATTTTAAAATAATATTTATGAGAGGGTTGAAGATATTTCTAAATCAATTAATGAGGTGAATCATGTAGTAATCTCTCAAAATTTGTTATTAGGGGAGAAAAGATGAAAAACATAAGTACAAAAAAATATATTCAAAGAGAAAGACTGTAAAATATCTATTGAAATAGAGAAGATTTAATCTCATAAAGTAAAGTTATCCACTCAAGAGGTGATGTTTAATGAATAATATAATGAAAATAAGATTTTAAAACATATTATTGATAAAATTAATTAAAAAGATGAAAATTTGATTTTATGATAATTTTGAAATTTTCTATGATCTAAAAAAATAACTTTAATTATTTTTATAATATTATTTTATTCATTTAATGGTTAATTATTTCCATTTAATGTGTGTTTTTCACTTTTAAAAGTATTCAAGTTTTCTATTTACCATTCTCTGGATATTTTCAATTGATCATATATTTTTATGTACGAATTTATATGACCCAAAAGGGCATAATGGTATTTTTTAGTCTCTCCTATTGAAAATATTGGTGGGAAGTTCCTTAAATATTATATCTTTTTGAAGATGGATTTTATTTCAAATAATTTACTTTCATTTTGTGTTTCTTTTTGAAAATCATAAAGGGGGATAAATTTGAAGATTAGATATAAATTAAAATATCTAAAAAATAATTGTATTATTAAGGGGGATACAATAGACTTTCTATAAAAGTGGGGAAATTTTGTGAAAAGTTGGTTTTATCAAAGAAATTTGAAATTTTAATGTTTAGGGAGAGTTCTTTTTAATCTTACTTTATTTTACAAATATTGTGAGGGATTTTATTGATTTTATAAAATGAAATTCTATTTTAAAATTTTTAATTTGGGTTTTTATTCAAAAGCTGGGGATTGTTGATTACTAGACTTATTTTATTCTCTTGTTCAAAAATCACATTACACTCATATTTTTATTTCATTCTAACATAAATGAAATTTTTAATTGTTTTTGTTATATAGAAAGAAAATCTAGTAGCTATATTCTCAAATTATTTTAGTGAAAAAAATCAATGGGCTTAGAATTCTATCTAGAATATTTTCATAGCAATTATGACCACTATATTGGGGAAGAAATAACTTCATTGGAAGATGTGAAGCATTTTGTGAGTTCATCTGATGATGATGAAGATAATTCTATTATAGTTAAAACTAATCCAAAATAATAATAAATCCAACCATTGGATAATTGTCTATAAATAAAACATCATATCTTAGGACTAGTAAAAAATAAAATAGACACAAGATATACTTTTTAGGTTGATATCTCTTTAATTTTACAGTAACTTATTGTTGGGAGGGTTCTTCCAATTTTATTTTATTTCTAAGTGCTTCACTAAGAGTTTGATTAAGATTTTATCATTATAATATTACTATAATATATTATTCTAATTAATATGTTTATGATCCTTAGAGATCGAGGGATTTTGAAAGGAAGACAGAGCTTCTGGTGTGTGTAGAAAGAGTTTCTACTAATTGAGTAGATCAAGGGATTTTTCTTGAGGAAGATAGATCTGAACTTGTGATTTGTTGAAGAAAAATAATACAAATTGATAAGTTAATTTGATAGTTTTCAAGGTATTTGAGGATTGAACTTTTGAAAATTTAAATTCAAGGATACCTTGTATTAAGTTTATGATTACCTTAATTCATTAGGATAAAAGATTGATTTATTATATCTTTTAATGGAGTACTTGATTATTGAATTAGTACTCTATATTATTTTTATCTCCACTATTCCTATTACATTAAGTAGATTATTTATTTATATTTTTCATTTGAATTTTTGATAATTTTGTTAAACTCTAATGATTTTATTTTCTACTAGGATTACTTAATATTACTCTGATATATTGTGGTTTAATAATTTTTTACTTTATATAACTTCTTGTATCTACTATTTTTAATACTTGATGTATATAAATTTACAAGTCATTATTTGGACTACAAATACCCCCTACCTGGACATTTATCTGCCTTAGTAATTTGGGACAACAAACACACTATGGTATATATAGAGCTTTTATACCAAACTCTAACTACCTTTGTTTCCTAGATTCCTCCTAGTCTTTCACCAATCCATGGGATGGATCTTCATAAAAATTATGAGTCTTTTTGATGAAACAAAACATGATTTTTCAATAAGCACAGTCCAAAATTTATTGTGATGGTTTTTTCTAGAAGTAACATGGGTAAAGGGATCCCAAGTGGGTAATTCCTTGGGTAGTGGTTTATGTTAGTGTTTAACCTTGGTGTTTTCATGGAAAGATATATAGTTATGGATTTATAACCTAAAACACCTATGAAGGATATATATTTATGGTAATGGGTATATTATACCATGATTATCTTATCAATATTATTGTGACTTGGTGATTGGGTTTATCATAGTAATTTGAGGGTGTAACAATATATCATGGGTGTTCCAAGTTTCATTAAGAGGAGAGGTTTTGAATATGGTTTCCCTTAGGTATAATACTCTCTGAAGAGTAGAATTGTGATGTTTTAGGCATGGACCACTATTAGGAATCCTCACATGGATTTCCTAGTATGGGTGAATGTGTTACATCAGAGTAAGTGGGATGGTTGTTTATGGGAGATTTCCCACATGGTTAAGTGGGAAGAACTGATTGAGTTTTATAATAATCATAAGAAGGATGCGTCAAGATTCTTAATAGAATATGGATCTTTAGAATTTCCTTTATCACTAATATGATATTCCTTTATATTGTATCAATATAGAAAATTAAATTTTCCAAGTATGATTAGTGAATCGGGGTTGATAGATTGACCATTGCCTAAGGGAATTGGGATCACCAAGGGTAATGGTTATAGATATTGTTTATGCGTAGTGCTTTAGATTTTTTGATATATTTTAGGATTGTAATATGTTGTGTTATATATCTACTAATATAGATTAAGTTGTAAATCGGTTACTATCAGAGAGATAGAGTATGAGAAATTTTATCCATGATTTTTTTTCATCTTGACTAGGTCGATGCAATATTTCCACCAAAAGTGATAATGATAAGGCAGTCACAAGAAGTCTTAATATCTAGGGTCTTTCATTAAATTTTCTATCTACTCACTTTTTAAGAGTTCTAAGAATATCATAGATGAGTGAGATGATATTCAATGTCTTGGTTTTTAAATTTTGGATAATTATTATAATTTTACTAGATGTATTTCCTATATGTGATCATGGAGAAGTGTTATGTCTTACTCAAATGTGTTTTCAATATTTATGGAGTATTTAAAGGATTATTAAGTGGTTATATGATCCTATAATGGTCATAGATGTAGGTTTGGATATGTATTATTCATTACTCAAATATTTTTACTATATAATGTTTCTTGTAAATACCATTTAGTATCATAACTCCTTGCTAGTCTTTAGTACATCTAGAGGGTGAATACAGATCTATTGTCATCATTGGATGAAGTATGAAGGGTTAGGTTTCTGGTAACTTTTTTAAAAAATTAGGACTTAATTTTATTTCTTTTATATTATTTACTATTAGTTTATTCATTTTTTGTATATTTGTAAACTAGATATCATGGAATATATGAGGGGCCTTATTGGTGCTTCCATATTGATTGTTTTTCTTTCACCCTATACGTGACCTCCAGTAGTTGTGGAACCCTTATGTTTGGTGTACAATACTATTTAAAGGTTTTATAGATGATTATAAATGCGTATCTTGATGGTATTGAGATACAAGATTGGATCATGAATTCTTTTTTTGGATTTTGTCTCCTTATATGTTTTTCCTTAGTTTCTTTTTGTACTTGATTGGCTAAGTGGGTGATCCTTTAATGTATGTAAGTATATTTTGCATGGGTCTATTTTTTATAACATAATGATGATTATATGGTATTTATGTCTGTATCGTAACTATAATTTCATGTTCTTAATCTAATGTTATATGATATATTTTTTATTTATCTATCATTTTATGTTATGATACAAAGAGTATAGTCTCCCCAATATTAGTCATGGGATCTCTCTACTTGTCGGTATCTATTGTAATATAGGGAGGTGCACCAGAGACCTTGTAGAATCACCAGCTCCATATCTGTTCAATTTGACCCATTATTGGTTGTTACAAATCTATCAACCCCAATTCATCAATCATTCATTGATGAACCAAATAGCTATACCAATTACATGGGATAATATTCCATACAAGGTCTCAAAGAAATCACTCAAAATTCCTCTTATAAAACTAATAAAAAAACAAACACCCTCAGGTTATTTTAAATAATACAATCCACTTTCGAGCATTTTCCTATGCACTAATCGTAAAAAATAAACTATAGAAAATCTTTCTTTGATTTACCCAAAGGTATCACACTCTAAATACTATCCAATTATAGTCAACATCTTACCCATTATCTAGAAATATATATTAAACTCAAAGATAACCCATATTTTAATATACCCATAGGTATAAACCTCATTGGTATTTATCAGTATCTACTTTAACATCCCACCATGTTTAAATTTATTGGAGTAAACAAGGCCAAACAAACATACTTGTTGACCCACAGTCAATACACTTCCAATTTCTGTCTAAGTCATACAAGACATATCATTATGGTCCCAAACTTAGAAAAATCACATTATAACTCATAAATGTGAATTAAAACATAAAAAAACTATATCAATAACAATCTACTCCCATTAAGAAAATTTTATGGTCTATATTCTATAGTTGTATCTTTACCCATAAAATTCCCAAGGTTTACCACTAACCTGAAATATCTACCCAAATACATAGCCACTTGGAATTATCTTATCTATATCCCTAAATCTTACCATAATCCATGTGTAACATATTATATATTCTAAGTCCCACTATTTTTTTTATACAAAACTAGAGGTCATGCATATTAGACATATTGTTGTTGGTAATACCTTAAATTATCAAACCAGGTGCAGAAAACCCATTTTTCTCTTTGAATGCTTTACCCTTTACCAATTTACTTCTTTTGAACCCATTCGATCCTAATTAAAGGATCCCTAACCCAAACCCCCATGCACACACACATATATATAAGAAAAATATTTTTAAATATTAAAGGGGGAACCTACCTTGTCCATAGTGGAGTTATCCTTTTTAATAACATGGCTTCATTCATCTTTGTTCACCTGGAATTTATGAAATATACAAATAGTCCCCCAAATAGGGTTTATGATTGAATAGAGGCCAAATAATAGATTCAATAAGAAAAAACATAAGTCTTACCATATAATTGGGGAAATACACCTCCATCTTGTGACATTATGATGATTGGGAAAGAGTCATCAATTTGGAATTTTCAAGTATGGAAAAGGGGAGGGGGTGAAGGGAGGGGACCATTTAGGTCGATAATTTTACAAAATAATAAGTGGGGGGTTTAATCTGTTTTAATTATTAAATTTATGTTTAAAATTTTAAAACTTATTTGGGATATTGGGGTTTCAGTGGACCCCCACTAATACTCTGATTGACTAACCAATGGAACCCAACAACTACTCATTACACAAGAATTATAGTGGGATCCTAACAAAATTTCAATGGGGTATATTTTATCTCAGTGATGAGGTTTTAATCTACTTAAACCCTTGAATTTTTATTAATGTCTTCTTAATCTATTATTCCACCTCCAAAAATTTCCTTGTAACATTCTAAACATGAACAATTAGCCCTTCTATTCATATAACTTTAACATTCAAATTTCCTATGGTCGCAAAAAATAAAAATGTTTAAAAATATATTTGGTCTTATTTACCCATAATGATGATGGTCATTAAAAATACTATATAATTTGGATTCTAAACTTTAAGAAGAATCCATGAAGATATCTTGAATTCTTATTCATCCATCGAAATCCAGAACTAGTACTCATTCCCAATTCTGAACTAGATTCCACAATACTTCCCATGTACCCCATATAGTCTAACAAGTTATTTTATTTAAACTCCAACTATGATCCTTTATTTCCATTAGTAATTTCATGAGTGATACATCTGGCCCCAACTCCACCTTATGATTCTTGATCACACAAGAAAATAATTGGTTAGTACTTTTCCATAATTATTTACTCCAAGTTCCCTTCTGGACCAATCAACAAAACACCATATTTGTTACTTAACTTATGATTCCACAACTCAAGTAAAATTGTGAAAAAACTAAGAATTTTCCACTGGAATCCAAATCAGTTAGAGGTTCAATACACTAAAAACTTTTAAATGCAACTGTCTTAAATCCACTTTCTCCTCCATAGATACCACCTAAGTCATATTTGGTCAGTACATAAAAATTATACCCAACATCAACTACGAAATTCCCTAAGTGAACCAACCACCATTGATAATTGCACAAATATATCATTTATTAGGAACCGAATACAATTCATCCTACCTCAAACCCAACATAATTAACATACCTCACTCTCGAATAAGTTATTATTTCTACGCACATCAACCTGAATTTAGATCATAAACTACCAAACATAAGGGTCACATCCTAAATAAGCTATATGATACTCCCTACTATATGATTATACATATAATTTCTTAATAAACAATAAAATACAAAATTTCTAATAACCCATGATAATCAATATACATGAGCCTAACCTAAATCATCATCAATGAATACATCTCACATTCCATCTATTTATCTCTTACATACACATCACACCCAATTTGAGAAATAAATTTAAAAATCATTAATAAATAAGATTAATATCCTTAATAATATGATAACTTAAGGAATACCAACAGAAATGATGGTGTCATTCCATCTTCAAAACTCAATAATAAATCTAGGATTATCTTTTTACAAAACTTTTATGGGTGCTCTATTTTATAACAATTATGAAACTACCTCAATACAAAAGGTAATTCTGAATCCTGATGCCCTATACTTGCATAATTAAAAAATTATTAGACTTGATTCCACTTTAGTGAAAATTATAAGAGAATTTTCTTTCAGTTGATTCGACCACCACCATCCAAGTTCTCTTTAACCTACCATAAATACTGCTCTGATGATATTTTTCAATCATTATTCTACTGGGGTATATATGTCTCTAAAATAATAGATGAATATTTCTTGATAACCACTGAGTATGTGTGTAATAAATAAGGTAACACACACACCTACAAGGAATATTTAAGGTATTTCTCAAAATACCATGCCTTTATAAACTCGTTTCTCTTCAAGAATTACACATAATGAAACAACCACTTGAATTCAGTGGCATACTTCATAACTTATCATCTATGCTATTATATCATGGTAAATATCCTGATCATCTCCAGATGCAACGAATCTAGGAATAAATTGTCATAAAATAGAAAATAGAAACCCATCTATAGAATTTACTCACTTACTCCCTTTAACCAAAGGTTATTCCACCATTTATATGTCTTGCCTCTAAATTTAGAAACATTCAACTATACACATATCTCTTTTGGAGTTCCAATACATTTAAACAAGAACTAAGAATTTTCAAACTAGTTTTTGGAATCATGTGACCCTAAGTCAGCATAGAGAACAAGGTAACACTACTCTTGAAATTCATTGTTATCATTGGAAGCCATCACATATCCCTTTGTAAGTCCTGGTTAAAAGGATCACATCACCCACAACATGATTATTATAAAGAAAATATCCACTGATATATCAACAATGGGACAAATCCCCCTATCCCCAGTTAATACTCCATTGATGAGTGTCAATCAGAAATCGTCCTATAAGATATAACCACAATCCTAGTAACTACATTATTTATAACAATAAATCTCCAATATCAAAGCATATAAAATCCAAGAATACTATTATAACACATAAGCATGCATTTTCCACTCTCTATGTAAATTGATAACCATCTTTCCCACTCATCAAATAGTCCATGACTAATAACCTAATATTCATACACTTAAAATGTTCCCTGAATTATTCTTTTCTCATGATATAGAGAGTCACACCACACTATAACAAGGAAATATCACATTACAACTCAACCTACCATAGTTATTTGATTAATCTAACCATCCTTTATTAATACTAATCTATTAATCAGAAAAAAAATTACCACTCTAGAGAATAAGATACCTAATTCCACAATACACCTACCATAGAGAATCATATTTTGGGTATGTATAATTAAAATATAAAAATATCAAAATTATAATAGAAAAAACTCTTCAATTTCAATTAATGAATGTATCCCCAATAGATTATTTAAAAAAAAGGATAAATTTTTATCATTTTTTTAATTTTTCAAAATATTTTTCAAAAATGTTTTTCCCAAAACATTTCTTTTATAAAAAACATTGTCCTAAATCATTTATTTTTTTAAACCATTTTGCACTCATAAGAAATCTTGGACCTATTAGGTATATCTACATGCCTTGTATGATGCAAAAACACACAACCTCTCACCACCAAAGAAAATAGTAAAACAATACTTCAAGTTGAAATCATAATTGAATAAAAAAATATCAAATATAAAAATTAAAATATATAAAAATAATCCCATAATCCCTAGTAATTTGGACCATACACGTTTTCTCAGGGTATAATGTCATTGTACATCCAAAAATTTGGAATATCCTAACTCTATATAATAATTTCTAAATACCACCAAAACAGGTCTTTGATGTCATTTTTCTAACATATCAGACTAGATTTCCTAAATAGTGATCAATTTAAGGGAACTATGTAACCTCAAGAATGCCTCTCTATACATCAGAGGCTATCAAATAATAATGTGAATTTATAATCTTCATTGTGAAGGATATACTCTATTAATAAGAATATATAATAATAATAAAATAACATAAACATAGATAACATCAAAATAAATTATTGTATAAAAAATGATTAACAATAAAGATCTAACTATCAATAATATATAAATAATTTCATGTTGTCACAAAATGGACCTATGCAGGTCATACATACTAACATAGAAGTTTATCATGAACTCCAATCAATAGAATTTATAAAACTCTTCAACATATCCTAGTGGATGGCCAAGTTAATCTCTAAGGATCCATACTAAATACAAATAATCAATTATTTATTTCTATGTTTTTATTATTTTCAATTATAGATCCTTAGTTTGAATAGACCACTAAGAGGGGGTGAATCAATGATTTACTTTTATAAATTATTTTCTTTTTAATAAATCATATCAAACATGATAAGGTTATTGATCCTCTAAATAGTATCTCATATCCTAACCTCATATGAAAAACTAATAATATTGAATAAAAATAGTATTTAAAATGTTTCTCATAAAAGCTTACTCTTTTCCATGTTTTATAGACACCCCAACATAAATTCTCCTCTATAATCACAAGTTTTTAAAACAATAGTTGGTTAGAAACCCCAACTACAATTTCCAATTAATATGTTATACACCTCAACTATAATATTTTCTTTAGTGATTGGTTAGACACCCCAATCATAAGAACCTTCTTCAACTTTGATCCAATAAAAGAAAGATCTTGATCTATACCAAGTTTCTTTAGAACCTATTCTAAATTTATCTCCCTCAACAAGATGACTATATCAATAGGTATTCTTGATATATAGTATTTAATAATTTCAATATAAGCTTGAATTGTTTTATCAGACTTGAACCTCAATCCATATTCTAGATGATGTAGATCTTATCAAATTACTAAATACTTATACATGCAAGTATTATTCTATAAATATCTCCCAAATTTAAAATCTTATCTATCATCGATATAGTGTTGTATCATTTTCATTAGTGTTCTTTAATTATCACAACTCATATTTTTTATTCAATCATAAGTGTTTCATGGACTTATCAACAATGTTATTTATTAAAATCCTTTTACTTCTCAAAAATATGCTTCTCATATAGTTTTTATAATTATTCCCATGAACATATCATAATCAAAATAATAGCATATATGTCTCTACACTTAATTTTTCTTCAATTATTCAGTGCTTTATGCACTATTTATTCACAGTCAAATTCAAAATATTTAATTCTTCTTAAATTTATTTATTGTAAGTGATACTTTCTTCATTCAATAATATTATAATAAATTTTTTATGGAACATTATCTCACACATACACTTAGTATATCACTTGATATATATAACACATACATGCATAATGTACTTCATATAAGAACATTCTTGATGGTATGTTTTTGTATTGAATGTGACTAATACTTTGGGAAGGAAATGAGGTTCCCAAAATTTATTCTTTTCATAGTGATACACTTTATTATAGTTACTCAACTAAAGAATTGAAGGATTTATCTATAAAAAAATATCTTCCCCATACTTAAGAACACATTGAATTTTTTTTGTCCTTTTATATACAGGTTATAGTACACATTATTTGTACGTGATAATCTTGAAAATTATGGTTTACTATCCATATCATGTGATGAAAAAATGTCACATTAGTGTTACAAAACACTTAAACTTTGCATAATACATACACTACATGATTTAAATGAGTATAAATATTCACATATTCGTTTTATCACATATCACATTCATCACAAAGAATCATTTCATAATTTTTTTTCACACCCAGATTCTCAATTTCATGCTTTGGTTCAAAATCTTCTTTTAGTTATTAGCTTTTTCTTAGCATCCGGGTGTTTTGGGTTGGAAATTTTGGTGTCTCTTGTGTTCTTGATCAATAAACTTGGTCTTGGGGTAATTTTACAGTACATGGAATCCTATTTTTTCAATGTTATGGTATGTGGTTTTGGTTTTTTGGAGTTGGATTAGTGACACTTCTAGTGGAACCACTTGTTTGGTAAGTTGTTGACTTGGTTTGTACCCTTGTTTTGGATGAGTCTTGGGTTGAAAAGGTGGTTTTATATAGGTTATTTTTCTCCCCTACCCTTGGCCTATATTTACCCCTTGGTTTCCCCCTTGGACCACCTATAATTGGAGGAGAATGGCATAGTTTTGGGTGGCCCGAACATGACACACAGTTCCAAACCGTGCAACCAAACCGTGCAAGGGTGTCTAGGTCATTAAAAACATTTTTAATTTCCAATTTTCCCTCCCATAAATAAATATAAGCCACTCCATTCTTCCCCCATTCAACCCCAACAGACATGGGATGCCTCCAAGATCCCTCAAGCTCTCATGGAACCCATATTTTATGGGGGTTTTGGTGGGGAGACTACAAGATTTATTCAAGTAAGTGTTTCTTTCCTTGATTTATTCTTTTTTCCTTAGGGTTTATTTTCTCTTTCATGATGTTCTAAAATTTATATATGTTCGGGTTCTGATCTATGGTTTGATTTGGTGTCTTTTTTGTGTAATCTTGAGTATTTAGGTTGCACTTCCCTTCCTTGTGGTGTGGCGGTGGTGCACTTGATGTTTCACACCAAGATTTGAGGGTTTCGACACAAAAGGTTGGTGATTACATATGTAGACATTTCATGTTGAGTTATCTTTCTTGAGTACTTATTTATCATGTTCTTAATATGTTTTTTGTGGTTTGAAATTTTTTTTTGATGGATTTGGTTAAGGGTTTGATTTTATAGTTTCATTTTAGCTTGAAATTTGGTCCTTTTCATGTGTGACTGTTGGGGTAATATTTGGGGTATTTTATAAAATATGAAAGTGATTTATTAGTGTTTAAATGGGATTAAAATTATGTTTTATTAGTTATTTGGTTCCATGTGGGCCTCAAAATGGGTTTTTTGAATGGGATTTATGTGTAAAACTTTGGTCCACTCCTTGAAAGTGTTTTATGAAAATGTGTATTTTTCATGGGTATCTTTTGTGGTATTATTCGAGGTAATTTTATAGAACTTGAGAATGGTTTGATAAATGTTATAATGGATTCCCATTTCTGATTTGGTATGGTATTGGGGTGATTTGGGCCTTGAAAGTGGGTTTTGAAATGGGTGTTGTGTGCAATACATAGTTACACCCCTTGGGTTGGTTTTATGAAAATTTTAAATGTTTTATTTTGTTAAAAAACGTGGGAAAATGATTCACATGTACTTTTTTGGTGGTTTTATTCCTTAAATATGGGTTTTTGAAAGTTAAAGAGGTTATTTTATATTTCAAACCTTTTTAGAATGTTTTTTAAATTGCCGAAGTGTTTTATTAAATTGTGATGTGGCTGCAAAACACGTTTGTGGGCTGTTTTTTGTGAGTATGATGTCAAAAATGAATTTTGTTGATTAAAGGAGTATTATGTGATGAATGTGTGGGATGTTATGTTATTTTTACTATCTTTTAAAGGTTTTATAATTTTTTTATATAATTTTTGGAATTTTTAAAGAAATGTTAAAAGTGTTGTGGGATATTTTGGTGTGAGTATGATTTAAAAATGAATTTGAATGAAAAAGTTTATTATGTGACTTCATGATATACATGTGGTATTTTTGGGTAATGTGTGATTTAGAAGTTGTATTTTCATGTTAAAATTATGTTTCTTAACTTGTTGAACATGTTTGAGCACAATAGGGAAACCTGGGTATCTAGGTGGGTGGATGTGTACTATTATGGTAGTGATTACATGGGGTTTGGCCCTAGTTTTACGTAGATTGTTTGATGAATAAAACACTAACTAATCTATGATGATGATTATGGTGGACCAATAGGTTATGGGTTTGTTCCCTAATACTGGATCATGCACGAGAACTGATATTTGTGATGGTTACTTTCACCGAGATATAAGGTACCTGGGACCCAAAATGAGCTAGTTCCTATAGGTTATTTTCCCATTTCTTGTGCTCATTAGTTATTTTGTGCTTACCGTCGGCATACGGTATGGTTTCCTGGAAAATTCAGTATCATTGGAATTATTTTTAAATGTATTTATTCTTTAAATTATCCCACCTGTAAACTGTTTTTATTTACAGTTTCATCTTTTATAAACTGTAACTAGCATTTCTTGTTTATTAAAACTTGCAATATTTTCATCTTTGAATGTTTATAACAGGGAATATATTATTTTTGGTATCATAATGGGATTTGTTTCACACTCTAACTACACCTTTGGGTGTAAGTAGACTTGGTTTTTCTACCTCAATTTTTGGTATATCTCTTATGGCAATGGTTCTTGTTTTAGCGGTCCATCGTGATGAGGTGTTGTGGTGGATGGATTGAGGGTGGTGCCTCTTTACATGAGGAGGTTCTTGGATGTATTTTTTTTTGGTTTTTTTCTTTTTTAATGGTATTTATAAATTGTTTTAAATTGTGTAATTCAGTTCTAAATTTTTGTAAAAGATGGTTTTTTTAAATCGAGATTGGTTTTATTGGACTTGTTTGTCATTATATGTTTAAAAACTTGGTTAAATCATTTTTAAATTTCCATTTTATGATACCCAAACACTTTTTCTAGACTATGGTGATTGGGAATGACCTTAGGGACTTCTCAAGGGTCGGTTTTGGTTCTGATTTTGATGGTAACCAGATTCAGTTCGTGACAAAATGGAATCTAAGGAGGTTCAGGTTAACTCTTTGGGTCATGTTATTTGGGGAACAGTCGGGATAGTCTAGAGTTAGGATTGTTGGGATTTGGTATTCTGGTTATGGGTAGTGTGCCTGATCACCACCCCTCATGATGTGATTCGGGTCTCCTGGGGAAGATGGAATTTATATGAGTCCTCTGGTTTTCTTGGTTTGATTATGATTAGGGGAAATGAAAACAGAGTAGGGTTAATGGTCTTAGTGATCTCGCAGGGCCTGTCAATCCATGTAGAGCCAGGGATATTTTCTATAACACTCTATGGGATACTGAACTGATTGGAATATGGCCGCCAAACATATTTCCAAGTCACCCACCAAAACTTGTCTTCTCTCGCATTGTCTTGTGTCTTCTAGTTTTGAAATCTTTGAAGTTTGGTTTTAATGAAAAAATGACATGGTTTTAAGAAGCGTAATGTTTTTGTGAAATAATTTTCTAATAAATATGGAAGGGTTTGAATTTTTAAATAGTGTAAATGAATTTTCAGAATTGTTTTGAAATAAAAACTTGTGTGTTTACACCTCTTTTGAAAGGAGGAATTATGTTAAAGTTGGTTTTCAAAAAGTGTTTCCAATAGATCTTTCTAAATAGTTGAAAGGTTTTTTAATGGTATGAGATATTTTTTAATTAATGTGTATGATTTCAAAGTGAATTCTTATTTGAGTTATTATTTATTTCTAGTTTTTTAGATGTAAATTGGGATTTTGATCTCTTGGTTAGAGGCCTTGAGATAAAGGATGTATTGGTTGACTGTTTTGGTTTTGAAAAGTGGAAAGGATTTTTGTTTTAACCTTTGGTATTCTGTGAGAGACCACATTCATGGGGATTATATGGGATGATGGATGGTTAATTTAATGACTAGATGAGTTCCGGGATGGATATGAGGAGGGTTCTCGTTGTGGCACAGAAACATGCATGTGTAAGGACCATGGGTTACCATTGGTGGATATGCTAACCACTGAATTGTTGTTTTCAAAGAAATGTTTTAAAAAAACACGATTTATTAATTATTGGTTTTGGATAGCGTGTCTTATGTGTTTTTGAAAATGTTTATTTTTTGGGATGTTTTGAGTCCAAGAACCCCTCTTGTTTGAATGGTGTTTTGGGTTTGTGTTCGGTCGGTAAGATGGGTTGAAGGGATGGTTAGTGGTATCATTTGAGAAAAGTTAAGGAAGTCTTTACGGTGGTTCCCATCATGTGATTAGATCTATTTTGTTTCATGTTTTGACCATTGTACCAGCTTGGTTGGGTCCTTGGGTTCTCTCATTGGATAAGGTATTCCCCCATTAAGGGTTAGTGCATGACTGATGTGAACCCCATATTGTTTTCCCATTAGAAAATCCTCCAGTTGAACAATATAAGAACTGTTTTTCTTGATATTTAGAGATTACATTTTCACCATTTCCTTTAATGGATTTTTAGATCCTCTTGTAGTGGGAGATTGCTCGTGGAAGGTTAAAAAAAACTTAGTATCTTAAGTTACATAATTCATCAAAGGTGGAAGTGGACTGGGGTTGTTAGTGTGGATGAGTGTGTGGATGGTTTACAAGAGGGCATATGGGTCCTCCACAGTCTCTACGAAGCAGGAGTTCACATTAAACAACTAGTGTAGATATTCTGGTCATGAGAGGCTATTATGGCCACTTTATGGAATTATGTGTTCTTTGGGGACTTGGCCTAAGGTCCCTTTCCATGTATTGTTTCTATCAGTTGCAATGGTCATGTTCGGTGGTCCCTTATGATGGTGTGTGCTCATTTGACTATAAAGGTGAAAGTTATTCAATCCTCTAAGAGTCTCTATTATGTTGGGATCATGTCTCCCTTGGAAAAACTTCAAAATTATCTATTTTAGAGGAAGGTGATTATATGTGTGATTTCCTTTTGTTGTTTCTCACCCAAAGAAATGAGTTGTGATGTGCGTGCATCTTCTAATCCCTTGTTTTAGTGAAATGTTTGGTCAGGGTAAGGTGAGTTTAGAATGTATTATGTCTTGGTAAACTTATCTGGGGTTGTGGTGTAGTTGTTTTTATCACCGGAAGAAGAAGTTCTGTTCGGGGGGTTTCCAAAGCCTAACTATGAGGCCGAAGATGCTTCAATCATTTGAGCTCTAGCCAAAGTTTCCAGAGTGAAGCTGGCACATAGTCAGTGGAAATACCAGGGTTGTTCAAACACTTTTACAAAGTCTTATCCTTAGTATGTAGGATTTATATAGTTTAAACCACTGATTTTTTCATGGTTGAGCACATAGTTTGTTCATGATTCATAGAGATCGTGTGCCAGAAATCCATGCAGACATAATGATCCCCACGGTTAGCACACGGTTTCCCAAATTGTGCGGACTAACCGTGTGGTCATCCCACCTTTTTAAATTTATGTTCTTACAGTGTTTTCTTATACTAGTTAGTTATGATTTTTGGGTCTTATAGTGTTGATATACAGTATTATTATCATTTATGTTCCTTTGTAAATTTCGAATAGAAGTCTACCCTGGGTACCAGGGAGTCCATTCGGGCATCCCGCTATTAGTGTCCTGATCCTGTCTCATGAAAATAAAAGTTATATCTTATGGTGGGGATCCCATTTGTGTATGCCCTTACTAGTAGCTTATATTGGTCCCTGGTCTTGGATTGGTGGTAGGTAGTCTTGTTCGGAGCTATCTAACTACCTATATATTCCTTGGGTAGACGTTGGGATTGGAGGACACCCAACAGTTCAGTTAAAGCATGGTAAGTGTAACCTTGTTCGTTGTTGTTGTTCGTTTGGGTAAACTGCTTGAGCCTTGTTCGGATAGAGATCGAGGAGTTTTATTTTTGGATAAAGTCTGAATGTTCTTAATCATTTTAGGAAAGTTATGTAAGTTTTGGTTGTGAGAGTATTCCTTCCTTAAATGGTCACTAGAGGTGTTTTGGCCTTTGGGGGAGAAACTTGGCAAGGGAGTCCATCTTGGTTTATCAGTTTGATTTGGTTTTTTCTTTTGGCCTTTTTGTGGCTTTCTAAGGGAATAAAGATTTATGGTGGGGAGAAATTTCACACCCAAATTCTCAATTCCATGCTTTAGTTCAAATCTTCTTTCAGTTCTTAGCTTTCTATTGGTTTCCTGGTGTTTTGAGTTTGAAATTTTGGTTTCTCTTGTGTTCTTGATCTATGAACTTGGTCTTGGGGGTATTTTATGGTACATGGACTCATTTTTTTCAAAGTGATGGTATGAGGTTGTGGTATTTTGGAGTTGGATTAGTGACACTCATAGTGGCACCACTTGTGTGGTAAGTTGTTGATGTGGTTTGTAACCTTGATTCAGATGTGTCTTGGGGTGAAAAGGTTGTTTTCTATTGGGTATTATTCTCCCCTATACTTGGCCTATCTTTCCCCCTTCGTTTCCCCCTTCTCCCCCCTAAAATTGGAGGAGAATGGCATGATTTTGGGTGTCTAGAATAGGTTGCACGGTTTGGCTGCACGATTCCAAACCGTGCTGCCAAACCTTCTAAGGGTGTCCAGGTCTTTAAAAAAATTTTGAATTTCAAAAATTTCCCTCCCAAAAATAAATCTAATCTACTCCATTATTCCCCCATTCGACCCCAGCATCCATGGGAGGCCACGAAGCTCCATCAAGCTCTCATGTAACCCAACTTTGATGGGGTTTTGGTGGGGAAACTCCAAGATTTATTCAAGTAAGTGTTTCTTTCCTTGATTTATTCCTTTTCCTAAGGGTTTATTCCCTCTTTCATGATGTTCTAAAATGTCCAAAAGTTGGGGTTCGAACCTAGGGTTTTATTTGGTGTCTATTTTGTGTAATATTGAGTTTTTAGGTTGCTCTTCACTTCCTTGTGGTGTGGCGGTGGTGTGCTTGATATTTCACACTATGTTTTGAGGGTTTCAACACAAAAGGTAGGTGATTCCATATGTATAAATTCCTTGATGAGTTAGCAGTATTTATTTAAGTATTTTTCTTGTTCCTCATATGTCTTGTGTGGTGAAAAAGTGTTTTTGATGGATTTGGTTAAGCATTTAATTTTATACTTTAATTTTATCTTGAAATTGGGTTCTTTTCATGTGCGACTCTTGGGGTAATATTTCGGTGTATTTTACAACATATGAAAGTGATTTATTAGTGTTTAAAGGGGTTTAAAATTCTTTTTTATTATGATTTGGTTCTATGTGGGCCTTAAAATGGTTTTTAATGGGTGTTATGTGTAAAACCATGTTCCACTCCTTGAAAGTGTTTTATGAAAATGTGTCTTTTTCATGGGTATCTTTTGTTGTATTGTTTGAGGTAGTTTTATAGCACTTGTGAATGGTTTAATAAATGTTGTTAGGGATTCCCATTTCTTCTTTTGTATGGTCTTGGTGTGATTTTGGTCTTGAAAGAGGGTTTTGAAATGGGTATTGTGTGCAAGACATGGCTATACCTCTTGGATTTGTTTTTGGAAAATTGTAAATGTTTTATTTTGTTAAACAATGTGAAAAATGATGTTCATGTACTTTTTTGGAGGTTTTATTCCTTCAATATGGGTTTTTGAATGGTAAATAGTTAATTTAAGATGTCAAAAAATTTTAGAATGTTTTTTAAATTGCAGAAGTGTTTTATTAAATTGCGATGTGGGTGTAAAACATGTTTGCGGGCTGTTATGTGTGAGTGTGATGTGAAAAATGAATTTGATGATGAAAGTAGTATTATGTGATGTGTGTGTGGGCGGTTATGTGAGTTGGACTATCTTCAAAATGTTTTATAAAATTGTTTAAAAGATTTGTGGAAGTGTTAAAGAAATGTGAAAAGTGTTGTGAGCTATTTTGGTGTGAGTATGATTTCAAAATGCATTTGAATAAAAAAGTGGACTATGTGACTTGCGTGATATACATGTGGTTTGTTTGGTTAATGGGTGATGTGGAAGTGGTATTTACATGGTAAAATTATTTTTCATGACATGTTGAACTTTTTTGAGCATTATAGGGAAACTCGTGTATTTAGGTGGGTGGACGTGTACTAGTATGCTAGTGATCTCGTGGGGTTTGGCCTCCGTTTCATGTAGCATGTTTGACTCTTACAAAACTAACTAAACTATGATGATGATGATGGGGTACCACTAGGTTATGGGTATATTCCCTAATAGTGTCTCATGCATGAGAATAGATATTTGTGATGGTTACTTTCACCGAGATATGAGGTACCTAGGACCCACAACGAGCTAGTGACTAGGGGTTATTTTCCAATTGCGTGTTCTCATTATTTACTTTGTGCTTACCATCGGCATATGGTATGGTTGGCTGTAAAATTTTTTATCATTGAAATTATTTTTAAATGTGTTGATTCTTTAAATTATCCCACTTGAAAACTATATTTATTTAAAGTTGCATCTTTTTGAAATTGTAACTAGCATTTCTTGCTTATGAAAACATGAAGGATTTTCATCTTTGAATGTTTATCCCATAGAATATTTTAGTGGTGGTATCCTACTTGAATCTTTATCACATAGTAATTACACCTTTGGGTGTAAGTAGGCTTGGTTTTTTTGCCGCAGGTTTGGGTACATCTCTTGGGCCAATGGTTCGAGTTTTAGCAATACTTCGTGATGTGGTGTTGTGGTGAATGGCTTGAGGGTGGTGCCTCTTTCCATGAGGAGGTTCTTGGATGTATTTTATTTTATTTTTTACCTTTGTAATGGTCTTTAGAAATATTTTTAAATTGTGTAATTCAGTTCTTAAATTTTTTAAAAGACGAGTTTTTTTGGAAAATCCAGATTGGTTTTATTGGGCTTGTTTGTCGTTTTATGTTTATAAACATGGGTAAATCGTTCCCAATTTCCATTTTATGATACCCGGGAACTTTTTCCAGACCATGGGGATTGGGAACATCATTTTATCTTTGTCACAAACCGGGTTTAGTTCCAATTTTAATGGTGACCATATTCGGTTCATGACAATTTTTACGTGGAAGTTTTCTGATTCATCTTCACATGGAGATTATTTCCACAAACTAAATTTATATGGATTTTTTGGAAACTACTTTTAATGGTATGTGGTATATTTTGAGTAATCATTTTTTTCTAGATGTGATGAGTCTAGTCACATCTCTCGTAGATATATAGTTTATATATAATATGGGATCACTGGTGATTACAAACTCATAATTCTTATAGCATATGTGTTCAAAAATCATTTCTTAAAAACATCATTCCATGTCATTCTCATTCATATACCATTATTAATGGTATGAAAAATTCTATACTTAATATATTTTGAATTTTTTTTCAAACTCCTAGAAATATCACATATAATTTCAGTTTGTATGTGGTTGGTGGTATGGAAAACCCAATAGAAAGGTTAAAGATGATACAAGAGTTAATCATACAGTAATGAGTCAACAAATCAGGTGGACCAAGTTATTTATATATGATTTTAACACATGAAAAATGCCCTATATAATATCTTCTCTATATCATTTTTGGTTATGGGAGGCCTCTGCTTAATAATATTGGTTCTTCCTCACACCATTTAGCCTTGGCACTGGGGTAGGCTCACAAACACACTCACTCCCCTGGCTCATGGTCTGCACCTCCCATTGTTAGAAAACAATCACTATTTCATTTTCTCTCACCCATGCACAAAAAAACCAACATTTTGTAGGATATTACCTTTAAGAGCCATCTCCATGTTGTTTCTCACTATACATCTAAACACTAGTGAGTCGAACTGGCCTTTGATCTAGGTCAAACTTCCTTGAGAGGGATGGGTTGGCTTAGGCTAGTTGGGCTAGCTTAGCAAGTTTTTTTTAACAAATTCTCAGAAAAAATGGTTAGCTAAAAACCCATTATTAGAATACAAGGCCATAAAATCAATTACCTAGAATAACACCAAATTAATATATAAATTTCAATCCCTTCTCATAAACTACACCTTCTTTAAAACTCAATTTGTTCCATTCTATAGGAAATAATTA
This sequence comes from Viscum album, assembly GCA_963277665.1. Lineage (NCBI taxonomy): Eukaryota > Viridiplantae > Streptophyta > Magnoliopsida > Santalales > Viscaceae > Viscum > Viscum album. The sequence goes on along the minus strand of OY728142.1, from coordinate 684,482,399 downwards.
CTTATCTTATTAAAGGATGGTTTATTAATTTTTTATTACATATAAAATATTCATCATAGTATAAAAAATTCTGACATACTCAATCTTCTCATTTGTTAGATCACTTCTACAATTTTACTGTTGAGACCATTGTTCTACTTAAAACATCGTCCACACATGTTTTATAAACTAAAACCAGCTCCATGATTATCATAAATAAATGTGGATGACTTATCAAGCATGAAATAGAATTAAAACTCATGAATCCATTATAACCATCCAAGAATCATTATCAACTTCACTAAATACATATTGAACCATTGACAACCAATACAATACATACTTGGGACCTTCAATATCACCCTTTAAATTTATTGTAAATACCATAAACTATAATTTCAATATGTGTTCTTGGATGAATTAATTATACTCCCCCTTAGTAATAATAAAATTAAAAGGTCAGTGTGTGGGTATTCTCATCTATTTATCTACCTCTTAAGACAAATAGATTATCTTCACCCTTTTTCTAAGAAAAGTATGATACCACATGGTTAGACTACTCTAATTATTTGTGGAATAAACCGATGTAGAAAAAAAGATAAATACAACCAATGTTGATTGTGTTGTCCATAGACTTCCATGAATGTGATACCATAATCAGGTAACTCACTCCTTCATATTTTTGGGCAACAAAAAAACATAAAATCATTAAATATTTACATCATTCACTCATTTGAAAAAAATATATCAGATGGTCCAAGTGAAAAACATATAGTACCCCTAGTTAGATAAATATCAAGTCCGACTTAATAATGATTTTTAAAATCATTTATAATAAAGATATGGGAGTGATTCTCATACCTCGTCATTCGGTTTTTACAAGGTTATTTATAAATTAAAAACTCACTTTATAGTGAAGACTTGACAAATTAAAATCATATTTATCTCCCTCAAGGGATGCATCCAGAACATTTAATTCCCTAGATGTTAGTAAAAAATATATAGATAATGGAATAAAGCGATACCACTTAGATTACTTAGAAGTAGCACTATGGATAATAGTTTTCTATCAATTGAGAATTCCAATTTCATCCAAACTCATAATTTATTTTCTTTTCAATGGTCTTAATAGGTTGATTTCTAATCTTATCCTCTTAAACTAATTCTTTATGTGAATCAATTTTCTTCACCTCAAGAGTCAATGAAATTTCATTTAATTTTTCTTTTAATACATTTTCATGCTCTCATCTTGAGATTGTAGGACTGTCGTACAATTTTTCCTATCATGGAATTTTTTTTCTAACCTTTCAAAAGATTATTTTGAATATTCAAGTCACCACTTATTATAGATTAATCATTTATTTTCAGATTATCATTTAGGAACATATTCTCAATAATTTACACTTCTTTATGTGTAACATCTATTTTTCTTTATCTTTAGCATTCATCTCTTCTTTCTCCATTCTCATAAATATTTCCAACCGATCTAGGCAGATATTTAATCATTATTTCTTGTCCTGGTTATATTATTTTATCTTCTCATTTTTTATTTTGAATGTTTTAATATTACATAACTCTTATATTTTGTTGTTTTATATTTTCATTCATTTCACATCATAGGAAATCTCTCCAGGTATTCTAGACAAGTTTTCATCAGATTTGTGACCCTTATGTTCACAGCTGCTATAAATATCCTCCATGTATTAATACTTATTTTGTGTTGAATGCTTTGGTGAATTTCTCCACAATTTTATTTCTTTGAGAAATTATTTTCATATGACCGTTATAGTTCCCCCTTGATTCATTCCTCATGTACAGTAATATCATGTTATACTAAAAAGAGTATCCTTTATACTCATACCTTCAACAACACTAGCAAAAATATCTAAACTTAGATCTTCAACCTAGATAATTATTATATCTATACTCTTTTTGGTGTTGTAATTATTCAAAAAGATACTTCTATTTTATAGGGTAAGTGATTTTATTGACATATTTCTCTCTACTTTTGATGTATGATAGGATTTATCCTTTAAATTCTTTGTCCAAGTAGGTTTCGATTTTTTTTCAAATACACTGGTAAAAATAACATATTTTCTTTGAAAATGATTTGGTACAGATTAAACTTACTTTATTAGACTCTTCATATCACCATCTTGGGAGGATTAACCATTAACTTCAATAGACTTTGTGAAATATTCTATAATATTATTTATCTCATTTTTAATTTCTTCATGTATAGTTTTTGTTATAGAAAATTCTTATTCCCTTCTAGCTAGATTCTCCTTGAGATAATTGATAATAGTTTATTGTTTGGATTCTCTAAGATGGTTCTTCTTGATCTCATCAACATAGGATTCTTATTTCCTGACCAGTTCCTCCTTTTCTTCATTAAACTTATACTTATCATTCAATAGTGTCTTCTTTTCTTTTCTGATCTTTGTAATATCCTCAATTCATGCTTCCAACTCACCTTTAAATTTTAATTCTAGCTCTATACTTTCTTCTCCATCATCATTACTTCTTAGTGAATTGATTCATTTTTCAACATCAGTATAAAAATTAACACCATCATTTGAAGAGATAGTCAGTGATGAATCATCTTTCTCATTTTTTCTCATTAAATTTTTCTTTCTACTACTAGAGTTCTATTTTTCTCATCTTTTCCATTTTATGTTTTTCAAAATTTCCAATGTCCTCATCATATTAAGAATAAATATACTTATTATTTGGATATTCATATCCAAAGTTTCCAGTGACATCAAAATTTCATCACATTTGTGACTATATTGGTTTTCTTATCAATTTAACCTTTCTGAATTCTTATGATACAAGTGTAATGATTCCATTAATATATTTATCTACCTTGATATCTAAATCAATTAGTTCCTAAAACACTTCTTCTTTCCCTTTTCCTTTTCAATGGGATTCAAAAGTTGTTATATATTTTTTCGTATTTTTTAAGGTTGGTGCCTTTATCATCTAAAAAAGAATTGAGTAAATTATATAACTCATCTACTATAAAATCTTAAATTTATTCTAGTTATGATATTTTTGGATCAAAAAAACCTAGAAAATTCAACAAAATTTTTTTTGAAAATCCTAGAGTCGTCTATATTTTCCCAAATCCTTGAATGTTGTTGACCACCTCATTCACCCTAGTGAAATAGTCATCAATATTTTTATAATTAGTCATGTTTATTTCCTCATACTAGCTTCTTTAAAACTTATTGTATGCATTCCTTGAATTTTATATTACAGTTGTATCTGATTCACAATTTTTTTCATAATTACTTAAGAGTTTAGAGAGCCATAATCTTTATTTTGACCTTCTCGGATAATGAAATCATGAATAAATTTTAATTATTTTAGTATAAATCCATATTCCTCTTATCATATTGATTCATAGAATCATCAATAGTACTTGATTAAAAACCAACTTTTATAGTATTCTAGTACATCGCCTGTGCATACGCACGACGTCATAAATGAAATATGAACTATAAAATGCATTAGAAAAATGATAAGTGATCAATATAAAATAATAAATATTGTATTGAAATTTTAAATCTACTCATTGAAACGAAGTATGAAAATCTAATATCTAGATACTTGAAATAGGAAAACATTAAAACATAAGCATGGTAGGAGAAGATTATATTCGAAACATACATCATTTTTCACTTTCATGTCACCTATGAAAAATAACTATGGAATGTTATTTAACCATGATAAGAGAACATACATACAGTTTAAGTAGTAGATACATTTTTGATAACAAATACAGGAACCATTATTTTCAACAACAGTGGCTGTGCAGATCATATTTCAATTCATGTCATCAGAATGTCCAGTCAACATCCTCCCAGTACTACCATGTATCATTGATGTAGAGTAGTAGTTTGTCTTGTTTTTTGACAGTTATATTGATCCCTACAATATAAAATGAGAAATTAATGTGAGTAAATGAGACATATTACTATGAAAAAAACTGGGTAATTTAGTGAGGTGAAACCAAACAATTATTAATATGAAAAGGAAAAATCACTACTATTTGAAATAATAGATAAATCAATACAAATAGAAAAAGAACAGTGGTTATTCTAGAAACCTGTCACCCCCCCCCCCATTTTTTCAGCAGCTCCTCTAAGCCCCCTACCCAGCTCGACCCCTCCCCTACTCCTGTCTCCACTTGTCTCCCACCCAATACCAGCAGATCCCCCTCCCACCTCTGCATCCCCCCTGCCCAGCAACTTCTCCCCTGGAAAAACAATTCCATATACATCCCCCTCCCCCCTGGACAAACTATTCCCTCAGCAGCCCCTTCCAACCTGCCCAGTCCCTCCCCTGCATTCCCCTACCTAGCCCCTTCCCCCACCACACCCGTGGCCATAGTCTTCCCCCTCCCCTCCCCTCCAACCTGCCCAGTCCCTCCCCTCCATTCCCCTGCCCAGCCGCTTCCCCCACCACCTACCCTGGCCACAGTATTCCCCCAACAGCCCCCTCCCCCACTGCCCTCCCCTACCCTCCCCTCCCCTCCCCTCCAACCTGCCCATCCCATCCTCTCCATTCCCCGACCCACTAACCAGAATATCCCGCAAGCCATTCCTCCCTCCTCCTCCCCCATACTCATCCCTCCCTTGCACATCCCCTCCTCTCACCCCCGCCACCCTACCCAGCTTGTCACCCCCTCCCAAATTCCCAGCACCTCCTCCTACCCTCCTACCCAGCTCCACCCCTCCCCCCTGCCTAGCCACTTCGCCCACCACTCCCCCCTCCCTTCCTAACCTCTTCCCCCACCAGGCCCCTCCCCCCTGCCCTCATTTTCCCCTCCCCTCCCCTCCCCTCCACTCCCCTCCCCACCCCTTTCCTCCCCTCTTCTCCAACCTTCCCAGACCATTTATTTATATGTAAAACAAAATGGAAACCATTTATTAGGATTCATAAATCTATAGACAAAATTAAAACAACTATAGAAGTAACTAGTGTTGCACAGAGTACTTTATTGTTTATAAGTTGTTACCTTTTAATAACAATAACACACTACAATACCTTATTTCAAATATGAAATATGAATAAGATAAAATCAACAATAACCTCACAGGATTGATTTTTGTAGTCAAACAATCAAGTTGTTCGATTACCAATATTCATGTCTTGTGTAATGTAATTCATATAGAACATCCAATGAGACAATAAAAACATAATTCATAACATTACATAAGCACACACCTCGAATATGTGTATAGAGTTCCTTGAATAACACCCCACCCCAAGTTTCTATCGAACTTGCACACAAACGATAAAATTATAGAATCCTAAAATTAATTAATAAGTGAACATCTTTCACTATTAATGACCAAAAAACCTCTATATAATAAGAAGAAAATTAATTAAAAAAACATTAGACAGGCACTTCCCCCCTCCTGCCCATCACCACCCCCCACCCATGCCCATCCCCTCCCCTCCACCCCCTGTCCAACCCCTTGCCTCCCCTCCCCCCTTAGCAGCCTCTACTGCCACTGCATCCCATCACCTCTCCCTTCCAACTCACCCCCTCCTTCCCAGCACCAACCCAACCAGGCCCATCCTCCCTACCCATCCCCTTTCCCACCAGCCTCCACCACCCCCCTGCCCAGCCCCTACCCCCACCCATGCCCATCCCCTCCCCTCTACCCACAGACCAACCCCTTGCCTCCCCTCCCACCTTAGCATCCTCTTCTACCACTGCATCCCAGCACCTCCCCCTTCCAACTCACCCCCTCCTGCCCAGCACCACCCTAACCAGGCCCCTCCTCCCTGCCAAGCCCCTTTCCCACTAGCCCCCACTAGGCCCCCCTCCCTGCCCTGCCCCTCCACCCACCCATGCCAAGCTTCTCCCCTCCTCCCCCCTTCCCAACCCCTTGCCTCCCCTACCCCCTTACCAGCATCTACTGCCACTGCATCCCAGCACCTTCCCCTTCCAACTCACCCCCCTCTTGCCCACCACAAACCCAACTCAGCCCCTCCTCCCTGCCCAGCCCCTTTCCCACCAGCCCCCCTGCCCTGCCCCTTCTCCCGTTAACACTAAAATACATAAAGTGACAGTTGATTTTTAATATAGGAAGAATAAACTAACTCACATGATAGAAAAGAAATTAGAAGATACAATCACCTGATATCGTATTACCTTTCATATCTGAAGAACATATCAGTCATTCTTTTCTTCCTTGTCTTTTAATTTATCCTTCATTCGGATTGCCATATTTTTTTTCTGACTTTGACCACCAACACTTACAGGTGGGATATTTTGAGATTGATCAATAACATCTTCATTAAGAAATTCAGTCAGTAGGTTTTTCTATATATAGAACATATTTAAAAGTAGCATCAGATGTATGAGAAATTACAAGGTAGGAATAAAATAAAGGCTTGTAAAGAAAATTATAAGGGACAAAATATATATATACCTGAATAGAGGATGATACTGCAGATGGTGTTTCAAATATAGAGTCAGTCTTTTCACTGAGTCAAAATGATTTAACATTTTTATGTTCCTATCATAAAACAATAAAGCATTATTACAGTTGCATGTTATTTACACGCATGGAAGTAAAAAAATGATGATAATGGATTATATTGTACCTGACTATGTCCATGAATAGTACTTACATTTGTGTAGCCACTGCTTTGACGATGTTTAATATAATCAATAACACAAATAACTATTTGCAATCTGTCCATTTTAATGAAAATAGGAATATGTAGTATAATCTACCTGAAATTATGTGAAGCTATCATTGAACATGGTGATGTAGTTTTTGTTTTCGGTAATGAATATTACCTTGTATGAGTTTTGTTCTACTGAACGGTGATGATTTTGAATATTATAATTTGACACTTCAATTGACAAGAGAACCACTTTTGATTTTAAAACAGTCAATTCAGTAGGAAAACCTTACTCATCATCAGCCTTATTTAAGAAGAAATACTAAATTTTAGTTTAATTGAAGAGAACATATTTTGTAATCATGATAGTTTATTATCTAGTAGTACCTAAATCAAATAATATCGCATCTCTGAAGCAGTTTTACTCACAAATTTCATTACTTCTTTATCAAATAGGAAAACTGATAAGGAGTCCTTGGAATCACTCACAAGCAGCTGCACTCTAAATCTATTGATTTATAAATATGATTACAATGGGATTTAGGATAAGTAAAATTAATTACTATTGATATATAAAATAAGTAATAAACTATTAAGCAGAATAAAAAATAAGAACCTGGGAATGGTGAAAGTTACTGATATCTTGTAGTTGTTGCACCAAATTTTTCCGTCAACATTATGAACTTTTTTCATGCAAGAATTGCATGAATCATAGAACCAATTGTGAGTTGTTTGACATTTTTTATGGTCATGGACATCAAGCACTTTGTAGGTTGTCCAACATTGAGATTAATGTAGATAATGACATAGTAAATTACTATACTGGTACAGCCATATTTTTAAAGTGCATAAATTAAATTGTAAAATTTTCATATACTACATACCTGATCAAAATTCTTGACTTCAGAAATGTTTTTTTTATTTTCCTAATATAGCAATTTTGTAGAGGAAGAAGATGGGTTTGTTGGTGCTAGACTTCGATACTTCGATGCCATTATAAACGTACATCTGAATATTGAAAGATCCCTGTCAAATGTCAAACATAATATGTATATCTATCATGTAGTAAACATTAGACAGCATATACAAATATCAAAATTAAATCAAGTATCTAGAGCACCTTTTTTGTAATGATTCAAAATCTTCGATATCAGGATTGAAAAGAATTTTCATCGCATTAATGGTAGTTGTAAGTATAAGAGAGTCTGAAAGTAATTTTAAAACGAATTCAGTTGGAGTAGTGGTTTAAAACTTTTAAAATAATTGAATAAAAGAAAGGGAAATATGGTATTGGGTTATTAAGGAGCATACTATTCAATTTCTTAACTCTGAAAAGTTTCAATATTAAAACATTTGAAGAACAGATATTTTCTTCAAAGTAAGATGTCATCTGATTACCATAGTCACCCCATAGACTTCATTTAAGTTGTAACCCTCTGTAGAAAAATATGCACCACATAATGTTAAATATAAACAGCAGGTCAAAGACAATTAAAGGACATAATGACTAACCTATCATCCTGTAAGACAATTTTCATCTTGAAATTGGAATAACCCAATGCTTCAAGAGGATGTGAACAACGTAAATATCCAATAATTTATAAAATAGATCAAAAAGAAGAAATATTTGTGAATAATATGGTAAAAAAATTGAAACTAATTCGTACAATTATATATTTAACAACATAGATACTTTAGAAACATTCATAAAATGTTAAAGAAATGTCAATAAACGTTTACCTATTAAATGTTGCTCTGGAACCCTTTTCTGAATTATGTCTTCAATGTAAATAAAATCAAAACAGAAATTTGGTAGTGGTGCATCACATGGCCATACATGCGTTGTTGATGTGAAAATTAATCGACATGGATGTCTAGTTCCTAAGTAGGTACCTTGATTATCAGCTATCTGCAAGTTCTGTATGAAATAGCACATCCCTTCACGCAATATATTTTTGAACTTAGATAGAATTTGATGCCCAGTAACAGTACAATGTATCTTTTCTTTTTGCAAAAATCAATATCTAAGAATTTCAAATTTTGAAACACATTTTATTGAAGTTGAAAAATATGAGATATAATTTAAATGAAAAGAGAAATAAAATAGAATAAGGATAGTATGCAGTATAATTTAATTCTTAATTCACCTGTAAATCTCCAAAAATCATATCAATCGCAACAACATCATTGGAGCACCTGGATGATGTGTTACACCACAAATTCAAAATATACACTTGTATCTTCAATGTCTCATCGGTATCAGGTGTGATATCATTCAAAGGGGAAATTGATCACGAAATATTCATAAAAGTGTGCTGTTTTAATTTCTGTATGAAAAGATCATAATTAGAAACATTGAGTTTCATAAAATCATACATAAATAAGCCGAGCCGAACCAAACATTCACAATTTAACATATAATTTGACATATACATATCAAAATCTATGATATATTTTTTTGTAGACAATATTTTGCGTTGATTCACGAGATGTGGGATTATTATCACCAACTACTATTTTCAAACCTAATGGTGATGTGACTCTAGACAGAGCAACATATAATTGACCATGACAAAACATAGTTTTTCGAAGATACAACCCAATAGAAGACAGTGATTGTCCTTGACTTTTTTTAATAGTCATAGCATAATAAACAGTCAAAGGATATTGTCTTCTTTGTAGTTTGAAAGGCCATCGAAAGTCGGAGTGTGACATATTTAATCTTAGAATGAAAGCAAGATATTCTGAATTACAACCACAAATAATTCTTTCTACGATGGCATGATCGCCCAAGTGGGTAACAATCAAGTGAGTCCCATTACATAATTCCACAGACTGATCTACATTTCGAAGCAACATGATAGGAACCCCAATTTTGAGTGTAATTTTATGGGCAGACATCCCTGATACATTAACCCAATTTAACATTTTAGATGTGTAAATGTTTTTTGGCCTATCTGTATCAAAACTTGCATCACAAACTGAATCTAAGCTGAAATAATCTTTGCATTCAGAACACGTGAGGGACATCATGTACGCATTTACTTCATCAACAATATCCCGAGTTAGAGCTAAGATGGAATAGTCTTTAAGATAATTAACATTAGCATGGATACTAATGAAGTTGGGATAATTATGTTCAGAAATTTCAGAAATAGGATCTTTAGTCCAAGCAAGAAGATATTCGGTTGGAATTGGAATTGGGGTTTCACCATCATTTGGTTCTGCAATGCGACATTCACCAATATCTAAAGTCCATTTGGAAAATTGAACAACCTCATCTGAAATTGTAGAAGAATTGGAACGCAATATCATGTTCCTTGTCATTGTTAGAACATGAAAATGTTTCCACAAGTAAGAAAAAGTTATACATGAAGAAAATATTTCATTTCTGTTACCACCTGGTACGACAGTTAGTATTTTCCTGAAATCCCCATCCAACACAACAGTTATTCCACCGAATGGAAAGTTTGCAGCATTATCATTTTTTACAGACATGATATCTTTTAAAGTATGTTCAAGAGCTTTAAAATAATGCTTTTGAATCATTGGTTCATCATCCCAAATAATAAGCTTTGTTAAATATAAAAGATTTGCGACATCACTGCCTTGTTGAATATTGCAAACAGAGTTTTTAGAAATAGATATCGGGATTAAAAATTTGGAATGCGTTGTTCTCCCACCAGGTAGCGATAATGAAGAAATTATACTAGATTAAACTGCCAGAACTATATCACCTTCTGACTATAGTAAAGATGTCAATACTTTCCAAATATAAGTTATAATTGTGCCTCCATGACCATGTAAGAAAAAGAATCCTCCAGTGGATGCAGTTAACGAAGACATAATGGTAGTCATCACCTCATTCTGTTCATCAATAATTTTACCTTGCAAAGTCAGATACTCATTCCGAAGAGCCTCTCTATCATGATTAAGTTCATCAGATACCAACTGATTTCGTTGAGAGAAAATTTCAGAATCAGGTACTGGAATTGGTGGAAAACAATGAAGAGATCTACCATTACTCTGTAGTATGTTCTCTATTTCAAGAAAACATACATCTTTTTTTGATGATCCGTGAGTGAAAAATCTAAATGGATTAATGAAATATTGTTATTTAATTAGTAATTTTAATTAATTGAATAAGAAAAACAAACTGAATTAGTAACTACATAGGTCACATTATATGTATTGAGCAATTTGAAATCTTATACCTGCTATTTGTTGCCTATTTTTTCTGCATAGAGAATGTCTTCACTGAGGAGATCCCATGTTTCACGCCACACGATGTCTGGGAGAGATATATTATTTGAGAATAGAATGATGGAAAAAAGTATGTGCATAGACCAGCCGGTAGCCCAAGTTAAAACCTCTTTTATTGCTTCAATAAATTCTCTATCATCAGCAAGAAGTCCCAATGCATAGCATGATTCACAAAAAGTAACATGAATAATGTTGTTCATAGTTTTAATACTATAAAAACAAGTTGCACATCTGATCTTTGTGAGCATTAATCGTATGTAATATAGCTCTCCAGTTGTCGGTGGAACATAATAATGTCTACAAATACTGAACCCCAGCTTTCATGGACACCATATGTTTTCACGTTGGTGGAATACAAATCTAGTTCGAAATTCTGAAAATGTGAGACATCTTCCTTCCTAGTAAGAAACATTATCCTCAAACCATGTTGTAAGCATTTATTGACAAATGTTACCCTTATGTAACACATCCTCGATATGATCAATGTCAGTGTACGTAACAATATTTTGGCCTGGTAAATGAAAATGTAATCTTTCAACAGAAGGATATATATAGTGGATATCATAGGAAAATATCCTCCAAGAGGCCTCACAAGGAGAAATGTATCATCAATCATAATACATTTTAATCTCATCGACATTATTGATTGACAGTGTTGTAGTGTTGGTTTCATTCAAAGCTGCTATTACACGATCATTACCTTTGCTAATATACTTGAACAGATATTTGATGGAAGTAGATTGATTGTAGACTTCAATATTCAAATGAGGTTGATACTTCATTAGCAAGAAAGGATTATATGGTACAAAAAACTGATTATCCAATGGGACACCATTTTTCACGATCGTGTTTCCATCATTTCTTCATCGGTATAGAACATACCCATCATCATCAACTGTTGTACTTTCAACAAATTTTTTTGGGAAAACTTTATTACATTTTCCATTTTTCGTACAAGGTACTCTACGATTTGCATCACCACAAGTTCTATTCATCATAAACTTCTTAACAGCCTCATGAAGTTTTGGGAAATCACCTTTATTTGGAATTTCAGCAGAAACACATTTATCAATGCAGGATGGAGTACCTATTTTGATCTCTCTACATAAAAATTGTAAATGGTGTATATGAGGGAGTCCACATTTCTGAAATTACACTATACGAAAAACTACACATAAAGTAATGATATAAATGAAACAATTCAACATCAGATTCATTAAATAAGATAAATTATGTCTCATAAAATAATTTGTATTATAGTAGGTACCTGCACGTGACTTTCCAAAGAAACATCTATCTCGTAAATATTTCATTAACTGGTAAACGTTAATATTGAAAATTTTGGATACAATGTGCGGACAATCCAAAGGGCGAAGATTGTTACATGATACAAATCTAGTGATTTCAGGCCAAAGGGGATTTCATGTAAACATTAAAAACAAATCCGGATATCCAGCCCAATTGCAGATTGACATTGCATCTTGGTAATTTTGAATCATATACCTTGGACCACCAATAAATGTAAATGGTAAAATGATTCGCTTCCCGCATGCATACCCATCATGGTCACCTTGAAGAAAAGCATCTTCCAGCCCATTGTACAACTCAACCCTCAAGCGTTTTTGATTGAAGCGAATGAAGGATAGTCTCTGAGACTCTATCATTGTATAAGAATCAACAATAAATTATTGCAACAGTCTTCTTGAATGTTGTAATATTGATGTATCACTCGAACGACACTATAAGTGATAGGAGAAGTATTCACACATTGTTACTTTCCGAACCTTTCTACAAGTACTCGTATATGTAGATCGATGCAAAATGTGGTCAACATATCCATCTTGACCATTTTTGAAAATAAGTGGATATTGTAATGGAAGGTACAAGGGATGATGCTCATCAATCCATTGCAAATCACCACTTCTTCTTTGAATGATAATATCTCTTTCAAAGTTGAGATCATCAATGTCACCGAAAATAATCATTGCAATCTCAGAAGTAGTAGGCAAGTTGTATGTCGTTGAATCTGTTTGTCTTCTCTTAAGAAGGCACAAATTTAAGTTTGCGTGTTCTTGATGATCAAGAACATCCTTTACAGGGCAAACCTAGTGGGTTTTCCCTCAGGAGGACACATACTACATATGCGATGGTAGTTTTTTCCATTCAATCTGAATATAATTTGAGCTCTTCCAGTATTTAATGATCTGTCAACCTTACCACCCATTGACGTGAATGCAAACATATAATTGTCAATATGAATAAATTCCCAGAATGCTTCTTCCTCCACAGAGTTTTGATTGAAGACTAATGTTTTAAGGTACGGAGGACAGGAATGTAGTAATCGCAATGTGACTTTACCAAGAACGCAACATATACCCAATTGTGGGTTTTCTTTGGTGATGCATTTTATATTTCTCTCATCAAACCATAAGATAGAACCACAGTATTGGAAAACATTAGAGGGATCTCCACTATTAAAATATTCTGCAGGTGAGTAATGGTTAAATGAATGGTGTTAATAATCTTGGAATTATAAATTACATGAAACTGTGATGACTTGAACAACATTCTAACAAAAGGTAAAAAGAATACATTGACCTGCATTTTCTGCAAGGTGAAGTAGTTGCATTATTTCTGTAGTAGTATTTTCATTTAGTTTGTAAGGAATTTCATACAAAATACTTTTAAAGTAAAAAATGATTATGTAGTAGGTCAAACCTGAATAGTCTCTTCGATGAGTAATTCCAGCGTTGATTTCACCAGTTGTTTCATATCAATCTAAAATTACATGACTCAATGTAGATGACACATATTTTCTATTGTTAATTATGCATTCAAATTACATTGAATGACTGAAAGAATGGAGATTTATATATATGGATAAAAAAGTAGAATAAAACATCATTAGAATATAGATCACACCTTTTCTGTGAAAATAAGCTTCGTTACTAGTAGTTGAAGAAGTAAAATAGTATCTATTTTAAAATAGTATTGAAAAAATTACATTATGTGGTAATTAAAAATCATTTGAAGGCATGATTTGTGCTTACTCTGATAATGAGTCACGTGAAGGGTAAGTGGGTATATTTTCCTCAGTCATTACACCTAGAAAAAGTAATGCAAATTTAGTTTAAATGTTAAATACATATGAGAGAATACATGTGTTTTTTTCGGAACTATACGATGATGGAGTACTTACCAGAGGTGTCATAATTTTCTTGATTAGTTGCTGATATACGTTTTCGCTTGCTACCGGGCGCATATCTTATTGATGAAGATCCACAACCATGATGAGCTATCAATAAAATTTAATAGTTGACAAACTATACAATGTTACGACATAGTAAAATAACTATATATAGTAATTGTTCTTTGTAGTTTAATATAACTCACCATTTGAACATAAAGGTGAAATTGATATGCATGATCCTCCTTTGGTGATTAGACAGTACATGAACATAGTTGCAATGATTAGATATAATTTAAGATTGAAACGCTCAGATACTTACAGTTAATAATGTTACTACAACCTTTTCTAATGATTGTTCTAACACTAATTTGCGTAGAGGATCCAAAATCTAGATCCACTATCAATTGAAATACAGCATGAGTAATGTATATTTAATTATTTAAAATAAATATATTTACTGTATCTGAAAATATTGGTAAAATGAAAATATACTTACCATTGGTAGGTATAGGAGAAAGTGGTATGCGTGATCCTCTGATCAAATTGGAATTCAGTTGTAATGAATCAAATGTTGCAGTAGAACATAGTTTATGGCCCTCCATGGGTGATTTTACTATGATGTTAGGAACCTGAAAATCGGTAAGTTAGTGTATGGAATGGTTTCAAGGAAATACAATACTGTTATACCGATTTGTCATTCTCTCATACGAAGTCTCCTTTGAAACCTTGCATCTCTCGATGCTGACAGTGTCAGAATCTTTGTTTTGTTGTCTTTAGGTTGAATTGTCAAGTTTTAGAATGCAACCAAAAGGTGTTTTTGTGTATGTGGATTCAATTTATAATATACTGATAAGACAATGGATAGAGAATGCATGTTTGAATTATAGTGATCCACACTTATATTGTTATTTCAATGAACCTCACTTGTACCAACATCAAATAAATATATAAAGATTACAGGGAAAATATAAATTCAAATATTCAATTTGAATGTCACATAATGCAAGAAAAGGTACCCATAGATAAGAACTGCATAGTTATTTCACTGATCGACTCTTTTACCAAAGTTATAGAAACATCAAATAAATAGAAACATATGTCTAAAATATCTAAATTAGATAGATGAAAGAGATGGATTGAAATTTGGAATAATGGAGGAATCTATATAGTTAAGCAGTAAAAGGTACTCATAGATAAGCAGTGTATAGTTATTGTACACATACATGGACTGCAGTTTCATACTGATGTGCGAAATTAGACCAAATAGAGGCAAAATAAATTACTGGAATATTTCATTTGAACATCATATGGAAGAATGGAGAAATATGTGCATATATTCATCGATGAGAGCTAGCGTCGAGAGAAACCAAACCTGGAAAGTGCAATACCAACAGACAAGGGAAGAGGATGATTAATGTTTGGTAGACCTTCGTTAAAGCCAGTCGGTAGGAAGAAACCCTTATATGGAGGTAACAGTAGACATGTCACCGGACACCAAATGCCATCACGAGAGTTGGGAATGGAATTGGAACACTGTGTCGTAGATATATGATGAAGCAACCCGGTAGCTCGAAACCCTAAATCGATTTGCAAGAGGGCAGAGCGTGAAACCAGGAAGAGCAGATGCTGTCGACAGAGGTGTGAATGAAGTGCAGAAGAATTTTTAGGGAATCCGGAATGACGATGAATGGTGGTAGCCGCAAAACCCTATTCCAGAGGGATCTAGAGGAGAGTGTGTGTGGGGGTAGCCGATGGTGTCGCGTGATTGTTGTTGGAATAGTCAGGGAAAAAAAATTGGAGAGTTACGTGGCGGAAGGAGGGTGTGACACGTAGGGTAAGAAGAATCCTAATTTAGTATAGATAATTGATTGATATCACTTCTATGTCAAGTGCCAAAAGGTAGGGTAGAAATTTAATCCTCTAACTATAATAATTATTCCCTTTAAAGATGGGAACACATTGGTTATTGACTCAGTTTATATTCCCCATGTCTCATAATAATTTTTAGATTTTTAGGTTGGACTTATGCTCTCATACTAGTTGAAGAGACCTGGACATGATTGACCACTGACTGGGGGGATGAATCAATGGTTTACCTTTATGAATTAATTTCTTTTTAATTCAACCTCTTGAACTTTTTAAGGATCTAGATCCTCTGAATAATATCTCATAGCCCCACCTCATATGCATAAATAATAACAATGATCATAACACGTGGAATTTATAAATTTCATCATAGATACTTCCATTTTCCATGTTTTTTAGACATCCCAACATGTCTTCTCTTTTATAATCACAATTGTTAAAAATCGTTGTGGGTTAGACACCCCAATTAAAATTCTTGAGCAATCGATTATATATACCAATTATAATCTTCTCTTTAGTGGCACATTAGACACCCCAATCAAAACCTCTATCTTTATCTTTGATCTAATGACAGAAAGATCTTGATCTTTACTTAGTAGCTGCAGTACTTCATGTAAATTTATTTCCCTCCATGAGTAGACTGATTCAATATGTATTTCACAACTAAAGTATTCAATAAATTCAAAGATAGCTTTAATATGTCTATCAATATTGAACCATACTTCTGATTCAAGATGATCTTGATATTCTCAACTTACCATAAAATTAGACATGCAAGTATTATTATTTAAATATATTCCAACTTCAGTCTCTTCTCTCACCTCCATGCTGTGGTGTATCAATTTTATCTATGTTATTCAATCCTAATAACTCATATTCTTAATGAAATTATAATTATTACATGTAATTCTCAATTGTATTCTTTTTGAAACTAATTTTACTTTTCTATTATATATTGGTTATATAGTATGCAGAATTGTTCCCATGTATATCTCATGATCAATACATAGCATATGTGTATCACCATGTATTGTTTCCTGAATTATTTAGTTTTTCACACACTATTTCGTCTCAAAAAAATTCAATGTATTTAATTTTTCTTAAAGTGACAGATGTTATGTTTCACTGCCTTCATGAAATAACATCACATTTAATTTTTCGTAGAACATCCTCGTAAAAACATGCACTTCAAATGGAACTTAACTCGCATAGCACATACATGTGTCATTAGCTTCAAATAGAAACTCTCTTCATGTTATATTGATTCTTCACATGGGACTAATACTCTTCAAAGGAATGGAGGGTCTAAAAATTGATACTTCACATAGTGATGCACTTTCTTTGTATGACTGAACTAAAGAATTGAAGGTCGTTTCTCTCAATAATTTCATCTCCACACTTAATCACACTTGAACTAGGAATTAACCCAATATTTATATTTTGTAATGAATGTGATTAGAAAGAAATCATGAAAATTATTGATTACCATCCATCTAATGAAACATCAAAAAATGTGTTTCCTTTGGGATGCAAATTTCTTTAACTTCACATATTTCATTCACTATAATATTTCACCATATACAAATCTTTGGATGGAAGGTGTATATAAAATCACATTAATCACAAATAATAATTGCATATATTCTTTTAATTGTATTTTTTAAATCTTATTCACTTGAATTTTTATTTTGAAAACTATCTTCGCATGGATTCTTCACAAATAGTTGTTAATGGTATCTGGTATTTTTTTACTTACCTTTTTTTGTAGATATGACCAGGTTCATATTCATAATGTAATCAATGACACTCGTAAACTCACAATTCACATAAAATATGTGTTTAAAAAAATTCAAATTCATCTTCACATGAAATTATCATTCTTAATCCACTATTATTTGTATGATAAATCATATACCTAATGGATTTTAAATGTTTTTTTGAGCACCAATAAATCTCACATAGAGTATGATTTTGTATGTGGTTTGTGACATGGAAACCATACATTAATGTCGAATATGATATGGGAATTTATTGGATAGAAAGTATTCATCAGACTAGGTATCCTATATTGTTTTTGGAATATTTCAACGCATGAATAGGGAAATGCATAGAATCTTTCTAACATTGGTTTTGGTATGGAGAGGCCTCCGCTTAATAATATTGGTTGTTCCTCACACCCTTCATCAATGGAATTGGGGTCAACTCCCACACACAGTCAGACCCACAGATCATGGTCTTTTTCTCTCCATGATGGGCCACTACCACTCATGTATACACACTCACCCATACTCACCCACCTATCTATACATAGTCTATAACCGTTAATCACCAACTGAATGTGGGATCTCACCATGCATCTCCACACCAAGAGGTCTGAATGGACTTTGGGTTAGGAAAACCACCGTTAATATGGATATATTTTTTTGGGATGGTTGGGACAGATTATACATTTTTTTAATAAAGTATTAAAAAAATAGTTTGGAAAAATTCCATTCCAAGAAAACAAGGACACAAAATCAATGCCATAGAATAGTTCTAAATCCAAATAAAAATGTTACACCCTTATCATAAACTCCACATTATTTAAAACTCAATTCATTCCATTTAAATAATTTTTTGTCATAAAAAATATTCACACAAGTTAAACAAGATATTACATATTCAATATTATCATTTTTTTGATCACTTAAATAATTTTACTATTAAAAATATAGTGCCACTCCAAAATTTATCAGTGCATTTTTTACGAACTAAAACCAACTCCATAATCATTACAAATAATATTGGATGTCATGAATCTATAACAAACCTTCAAGAATCATCATCATCTCCACTAGACACATATTAAACCATTAATAACAAATAAAATACTTACTTGGTCCCTTCATCAATATTAAATACACGAGATATGGTAAGGGGATATTTGTTATGGTGAAAATTAACATAAAATGAAAAGGTGAAATGAAAAATAAGTGTTAGAAATAAAAATTTGGATCACATGTTCAGAAACATAGATATATCATTGTCCATTTTAATTTATTAAAATTGAACTTATAATTATCTCAATGTCATTCAGGAATTACTATCCTCAGATTAGATTGGAAAACTTAGTGCACCTTAGATATATCATTAGTACACCAAGTCACGCCTCCTCTATAGTGATTAATGATAAACATGCTATGGTCAAGGAATGTCACCACTCCCCACCTAATCCCATAATACATTATTACTTCCTTGTCCCATATCATTGAATAATATATAAGATAAACCAATAAAAAATAGAGAGAGATGTTTTAGTATAATATGAAATGAGGTAGTAGGAAATACCTTGTGTAAGTGGAAAATAACCACACAAACCATTATCATACCCACTTCCCCAATATAAATAAATTAAAACATAGAAGGAATTATAAATGTGGACTTGGGAACATGATAAAATCATCCCATATTATAAAACCATGGGTTATAACTCCATCGTCATGGAGTTAGTGTAGAGGAATAGTAAAGGAAACATGGAGAACAATGAATAAGAGATAGGTATATCTGGATCACTTATATAATAGAAATGTTTGACACTGTATATATAAAATAAATCTATGGATAAATAAAGACATTATTCTATGCTCAACTGAATGATAAGAAAATGGGAATCCAAATAGAGGGTTGTTATTTCTCATTTTATAGGCTTGGTAGTAAGGGATCAATGAATAGGATACACTTCATATGGAAATGGGGTTTTCTTGAATGATCGCATGTAGGAATGATTCACAATCCTACTACCAGTTTTTATTCCCTCTACATTCCTTTTTATATGTTTTCTTATGGGTGAAAGTGATATTAAACCACCATTCATATATTTACCAATATGGTTAGACATAAGTTATTCCGATCTTCTAATCGTGAATTGGTGCCATATGGTAATGTTATATGATCGATGGCCTTGGTTGAGTTTTTAAATTTTTTAAGAATGATATAGAAGCTAAATTGTGTATTTTAGGGCTTAAGGCTAAATTGAAGGCTGGCATGGGGTGTATTATATATGTAAGATTTATTTGTCAGCTAACCGAGGAAATATTGTTATGAATTCTTAATGTTTATTAAAGATGTTGGTAATAGTCTATAATGGAATTAAGTTATGTCGTAGATGTATAAAAATGGAGAAACTTATGTTGTGGTGGATAATGTTGTTGGAGTTGGTGGTCTAGAACCAACTACTTTGTACTTTATTCATTAAATAAAAGCCTTATCACATCTTGATTGTTCTTCTGCGTGACATGTCATGTGATAATGTCCTAAGGACAGCTGTTGCATTAAAGGGTCGTAGCGGATCCCTGGTATGATGAGAACCCGAAAGTGTCATAACACTGTTCTTGAATGTATGTTCTATGGCCGGATGATATTATTTGAGGGACACAAATAATACAAGTCATTAGGGGTGAGGACTCATAAAACTTTGAGGCACCTTCTCATGGTGTGCGCCCTTGGTAATATCCAGGAGGATATTATGAGAACGAGACCCGCCAGTAGGAAATCCACATTTCATAGTGTTATTGGATGTTCCTATATACGGACGTGTGTATTGATCCTTAGACTTTAAGATTATTATTAATGGGTATTACAACTCGCGCACTTAGATGTATTGACGAAAACTGTGACGACACACTGTTCACAGCGAGGTAGGATACGTTGGGTGCGTCATGAGTAATACCGCATTAATAGATAATGCGAGAAAGGATTTTTCCCTTCCGTTCCATAACAGAAGTAGATATCTCAGGCCCTTTGATGGAATTGATATAGCCTAAATAAATCCATGGCCATGGTAAGGTATGGGCAAGTTCAATTCCGGGAAGTCGAAGAAAGAATAATCAAGCACATGGGTTGATGGCACTAGCATGCAACCCGCTTGATTGGAGATATCGAGACAAAGGGATTATATTACACGGTAAGTGTTCATAGGAGGTGACACGTCATTGCGGTGTTAACTTCTTTCTCTATGGGTACCTTGGCGTGTTTCTAGACGCTAACATTGGACTTTAGGAAGGCTCAGCCTAATGCCACTGAGAAAGAGGCCTAGAGGGTCACACACTAAGTGTGTCCATGTATCTCAGTTAAATATTAATTTAACAAGTTAAATAAATATTATTCCCGACTGTGGTTTAATAATTATTTAAGGATGTCTGATCGCATATATTTTGACACAAGTCATTCGAGAGAATATACTGTGGATAAAATAATATATTTATTAGTGAGTAATGCAGTTACATTTATTTAAGAAATAAATAGTCATTACTCAAGGTCTAATAAATGTGGTGGAGAAAATGGAAAATAAAAGTACATGCCGTGTATATTAAATATACACGCTGCGTAGTTTTATGGAAAACAAGTACACACCGTGTATTAATTATTACACGCCGTGTAGTTTTTCCAATTGGGATTTTGAGGATTTAATATTGTTTTATTAAATGATATTTATTATAATCAGTGTGGGCGCATGTCAAGGAATTAATAATTCGAAATGGGGGTTTTCAATAAGAGTTAATGAAATAAATAAAACGCGTAATGCGTTTATTTATTTTCATAACTCTATTAACCTCAAACCTGATTATAAATATCCTCGCAACCCCAACATTTTTTTTGAGAGCCATTGTTGTGCACAACAGATTTGGAAATACTCTCAAGCCAAGAGAGAATTCCCTTTCCACCAACAACGCCCTCAAGTTACGAGAGCAAGATCATCCACCGGATCAAGGCGGTCGAAGGTGGACATCGCAAGCGAAGGTTCTTCCGCGCTAGCACCCGGAGATCTCTTCGGCGATGTCCGGAGATACGTGACACACGTGTGGATCACCGCTAGAGGAATCCTACACTTGGATTCTACGATGCAATGACGGATCACCTAATCATGACCGGACACATCAACGAAGAAATAATTCCAACGAGGTAATTCTTATGAATTAATTAAATTAATTATAATCAACATATGATGATCCTCCTCAAGGGTTCCGGGACTCTTCTTTTCTTTTCGTTCTTCATTCTATTCCAAAGATTCGGTGTTTTATATCGTGACGAATCTCGGATTGAACGTTGTTTAACGTTAAAATTAAAGTTAGACAAACCCACCAACGCGCTTCCGCTGCGCCCGGAACCTACAATTGGTATCAGAGGGGTCATATCGTTGGTTATAATTATTTAGTTTTTTTGTTTGTGATTTACGCATTTAATAATTTAGTTATTTCAATTCATGTTTAATCGTTCTGGAAATCTGAATATCGAGATCTGTTCCTCCTCTCTCGTTTCTCGTTCACCTCACAGAAATGGATTTTTCTTTTAATTTTGATTAAAATAAAATAGAGGAACTCATCCAGAGGAGCCAAATGTTTCTGGCCGTATAACACCAGAATACACGGCGTGTATTCGGAAGTACACACCGTGTAGTCTAGGTTCAATGCATTGACTGATCCGCCAAATCAGGCCGTGTATTGGATTATTTATATGAATTTAAGACACCGTGTGTTGACCAGAAACAGGTGGCACACGATTTCCGGAATACATGTCGTGTGGTCCAATGAACACGGCGTGTAGTCCCTTTGGTTAGGGTTGGGTCGTGTACTCCGTACATAGCATGTCCAGCTAGAAACCGTGTAACGCGGAAACTACACGGCGTGTGTCCCACTGTACACGCCCTTTACTCCGAAAATTTCCGAAGTACATTAACACGCCCTATCCCCGGGCGTGTACTTCGGATGGATGGTGAAGAAAAAGTACACGCCGTGTAGTCGGAACTACACGCCATGTACTCACCCAAATTACGCAGATTTATTAAAATTTATTATTATATTATACAAACCCTTGAGACGTGTACCATGGTACAGGCGTAAAGCTGAGGCACAACACGTGATAGGTGTTTTATATATATGTGTTTAATTTAACATCTGCGTAAAAAATGGGAATTCTCCGGGTTGCCTCCAAGGTACAAGTTGTGTACAAGGATAATTTTAAATGAATTTATTTTTTTAAAATTATGATGGATGAGAATCTCAAGGAAATTCAGAAAAAGGGATTTAAGATAAAATTATTGATTAATTAAAGATAATTAATTGATTCAAGCGTGATTTATCTTAAACAAGAACGATTAAAGAATTGAATGCTAGTTTTATTTATGCGTAAATATCGTTGCATGTATGGATGATCATGAGCTAGACCGAGACCTTTGTATGTGAATGGTTTCTTTTAATTTATTTATTTAAATTAAATTTGTTGGCCTTCGAGCCATCTCCTCATTAATATGTAGGGCCTGCACGCCCAAGGATTATTTTATGTAAAAACCACTTTTTTCCCCTCACCTGCATGTGAGATAAATGCATATGTAATTGATGGAGCTCCCAAGCTAGTGGAGGCGGCTCAAGTCAGGAGCCAAGATGAAACCAATCCAAGGAGATACAAAGGTGGACAAGTGGAAAGTTATAAACACGAACCCGAAAGGGTCAAGGTGTTTCTCCCCTAGGTCTTGGGTTAGTTTATCAACCGCTAGATAAACTAACCAATAGAAAAGCTCATGATCATAACATTTATTTTATTTCTGTCAGTTGCATGGTTTATTTATTTTGGGTGTGTTGTCATGATCACACAATTAATGAATTAAACGAGCATGCAAGATAGAACTAAAATAAAATTGGCTTATACGTAAATATTATCTTAGACATGGTTAATCACTTAAGTATATCCCACTTAATATTAAAAAGCATGTAATCAAAGATAATAAAATGGCAATTTACGTATAAGGATAAAATCCCTCAAAATAAATATTAAGTCGGCATAGCCTTCCATAATCTTCGTTAGAATCAAACCATAGTTCAAAGTGCTTGACCAACCCTAGTTGGGGTGCTTTCAATTATCGTGGAATTATAATTCAAGGTTTTGGGTTGACTTGACTTGGTTCGCATCAAGGGTTGACTGCCACAGCAGGACTTGGTGTGACCAAGAGGCAAAGGTTGAGTAAATCCAAAAAACGGATTTCAGGATTGGGGAGTCCACTCAGCGGATCAAGGAACTGCGAGTTAATGCAGTTTCCATTTGGAATGCCTACCTAAAACCCTTCAAGTTGCTTGACCAACCCTAGTTGGGGTAATGCGAAGGGCAATATGGATCCTTTCCACTAGAATATTCACGCAATAGAATATTCTGAAGTCAATGGTGATGGCTATTGGATTTCGATAAAATAGTGGGAGACTAATAAGTATTAATTTATTTATTTTTCTCAATTTTTATAATAAAGTACTAAAACTTTTCTCATCTTAAATTTTAGAAATGGTAAGAAAATGACTTCAAACATATCATTGCGCACCATACTCGAGAAAGAAAACCTTCTCACCGGCACCAATTTCCAAGAGTGGCAGAGGCGTTTACGCGTCGTCCTTCGCCACGAAAGGAAATTATATGTGCTGGAAGAGCCTATTCCAGTTGTGCCTGGGAAAGAGGCTAGTGATGAGGAATTATCTCTCTACATGAAACACATGGATGATGCCACAGATGTCCAGTGTTTCATGCTATCGGCCATGTCTAATGATCTCTTGAAGCAACATGAAAACATGGATGTGTATAGCATGATGTCTCACCTTAAATATCTCTACCAAGAGAAGGCGAGACAGGAGAGGTATGAGATCTCCAATTTTTTGTTTACCACGAAGCTTGGAGAGTCTGCGCCAGCTGGGCCTCATGTGTTCAAGATTATTGGCTACATTGAATGCTTGGACATCTTAGGGATTAAATTCCCAGATGATTTGCATACAGATCTCATCTTATCATCATTTCCCAAGACCTTCTCTAGCTTCATTGTCAACTATAACATGAGCGGAAATGAGAAGAGTCTATTGGAGCTTCTGACCTTGATTCTCCAGGTAGATAAGGACATGGGGCATGACAAACCCGCAGTCCTTATGGTGAACAAGAAAAGGAAGGACAAGGAAAAGGGGCCAAAGACTTACAAATGGTCTGAAGCCCCCGAGCACCGTCCCTCCAAGAAGGGGAAGATCCAGAGGCAGGGCAAGGAATGGGAAGCAGTGTGTTTTGCATGTGGCAAGCAGGTCCACTGGAAGAGGAACTGCACCCAGAAGCGTGGGGACGCTAAAGGTGCATTCGTTATCGAGTGCAATATTTCTATTTCTACACATTGGGTATTAGATACAGCTTTTGGGGCTCACATCTGTATTCAAATGCAGGAACCAAGTAGATTTAGAAAGATCGCCAGAGGAGAGGTGGATCTTCGAGCTGCCAATGGCGCAAGGCTGGCTGCGTTGGCTATTGGCGACTATCACCTCTCATTGCCAACTGGCATGATTTTGGTTTTACAAAACTGTTATTTTGTGCCTAGTGTTACCAAGAACATAATTTCTGTATCTTGTTTGGATATGGATGGATTTATTTTCAAGTTTGGAAATAAGGGTTGTCTCTTTTATAATAACAACGTATGTTATGGTATGTCACATTTGAATAATGGTTTGTAGGTATTAAATTACGAAAACCAAGTGTTGGAAATCGATAACGAAACAAACTCACATGACTCATACATCACCCAGATATGGCATCACTGCCTTGGTCATGTGAACGAGAAGCGCTTGACAAAGCTCTGCTAGGATGGCTATTTAGACTCTACTGAGCTAAAACCACTTGATAGATGTCATGATTGTTTACAAGGAAAAATGACCAAGCCTCCTTTTGGTGGACAAGGTGAAAGGGCCACAGAGCTTCTAGGATTGGTACACACAGATGTGTGTGGACCATTTCTAGTAGAAGCTAGAGGTGGATATTCTTACTTTATTTCTTTTACTGATGATTTGAGTAGATATGGCTATGTCTACTTAATGAGGTATAAGTCAGAGTCCTTAGAGAAATTTAAGGAATTCAAGAATGAAGTAGAGAATCAACTTGGTAAGAGGATAAAGAATCTTCAATCAGATCAAGGTGGAGAATATCTGAACCAAGAGTTCATAGATCTTCTACGGGAGTCTGGGATTCTATCTCAGCTCACTCCTCCTTATACACCACAGTGGAATGGTGTTAGTAAAAGGAGGAACCTCACCTTGTTGGACATCGTGAGGTCGATGATGAGTCATGCGGATCTTCCATTATCCTTTTGGGGATATGCATTACAAACTGAAGCATGCACATTAAACCGAGTACCAACTAAGGCGGCAAATGGAATTCCATCCAAGTTATGGAATGGAAGGAAACCCACTTTGTCGCACACACGTGTATGGGGATGCGAGGTGTTTGTTAAGGCCTTCTCAGGCAACAAACTAGCACCCCGGGGTATGAAGTGTATCTTTATAGGATATCCCAAGGAAACAAAAGGATATTACCTATATAACCCCCAAGACAAGAAAGTGACTGTCGCCAGACAAGCCGTCTTTCTTGAGAGGGAGCACATCCTCAAGAAGGATAGTGGGAGCAAGATTGACTTTGACGAAGTTGATGCTCAAGATACACAAGAGTTGGTACAGGAAAAAGTTCCACAGGTCCTCGTGGAAGAGGTTCCAGAAACACAAGTACTGCGTAGGAGCTCAAGAGAGGTAAGGGAACCAGAGAGATTTGGTTTCCTAGTAACCGAGGATGGTGAATCATTATTGTTGGACAATGATGAACCTATCTCCTAAAAGAAAGCAGTAGAAAGCTTAGAAGCTGCAAGATGGCTAGAATCTATGAATTCTGATATGGATTCCATGTATCAGAACTAAGTTTGGGTTCTGGTCGATGAGCCAGTTGATGTAAAGCCTATTGGATGCAAATGGGTATTCAAAAGAAAGATGGACATGGAAGGTCAAGTTAGCACCTAAAAAGCGAGGCTAGTGGCTAAAGGATTCAGACAGCGTCAAGGAATTGACTATGATGAAACCTTCTCACCAGTTTCCATGTTTAAATCCATAAGAATCATACTTTCCATAGCAGCTTACCATGACTACGAGATTTGGCAGATGGATGTCAAAACAGCATTCCTTAACGGGAACCTTCAGGAAGATGTCTATATGACACAACCAGAAGGGTTTGTGACACCAGGTGAAGCCAAAAGGGTTGGCAAGTTGCAGAAATCCATTTATGGATTGAAGCAAGCATCTAGGTCATGGAACATTCGATTTGATGAAGCCATAAAGGAATTTGGTTTCATTAAGAACGAATGTGATCCATGTGTTTATAAGCGGTTTAATGGGAATGTGGTCGTCATCCTAGTGGTATATGTTGATGACATATTGATTATTGGAAACGACGTACTAGCCTTACAGTCAGTTAAGGACTGGTTGAACAAGTGTTTCTCCATGAAGGACTTAGGAGAAGAAGCCTACATTCTAGGGATCAAGATCATTCGTGATAGATCCAAGAGGCTACTTGGACTAAGTCAGGGTACATACATTGACCAGATACTAAAGAGATTTAGTATGGAAAAATCCAAGCGGGGATTGGTTCCAGTGTCACATGGCTTACATATTTCTAAGAAAATGTGTCCCCAGACACAACAGGAGAAAGATATGATGAGCAAGATCCCATACGCTTCGGCTATAGGATCCATCATGTATGCCATGTTATGTACCAGGCTTGATGTTGCCTATACACTGAGCATGGTAGGCAGATATCAAGCAGATCCAGGAGAACAGCATTGGACTGCTGTTAAGACTATCCTTAAGTATCTGAGAAGAACTAAGGATATGTTCCTGGTGTATGGAGGAGACGAGGAGCTTGTCATCAGAGGGTATGCTGATGTTGGTTTTCAAACAGATCAGAATGATCTGAAGTCACAATTTGGATATGTTTTCTGTCTCAATGGAGGAGCTGTGAGCTGGAAGAGTTCAAAGCAGCCTGTTGTCGCTGATTCTACAGCGAAGTCCGAGTATATAGCGGCTTCTCATGTAGTCAAAGAATCCGTTTGGATTCGGAACTTTGTCCATGAGCTTGATGTGGTGTCTAGCAGTAAAGATCGCATTACATTGTATTGTGATAATACTGCAGCGGTGGCTCTTGAAAAATAACCAAGGTCACATCAACGGACAAAGCACATACTCCGGAAGTATCACCTCTTGAGGGATTTCTATCAAAAGGTTGAATTTACAGTGAGCAGAGTGTCCACGGAAGAGAACGTGGTGGACCCCATGACTAAAGGCCTATCTCAGAAGAAGCATGAATATCATGTGAGAGCTAGCGGGTTAAAGGTTGTTAGCAGTTGGCTCTAGTCCAAGTGGGAGTCTGTTGGAGTTGGTGGTCCAGAACCAACTACTTTGTACTTTATTCATTAAATTAAAGCGTTATCACATCTTCATTGTTCTTCTGCGTGACATGTCATGTGATAATGTCCTAAGAAAAGCTATTGCATTAAAGGGTCGTAGCAGATCCCTGCTATGATGAGAACCCGAAAGTGCCATAACACTGTTCTTGAATATATGTTCTATGGCTGGATGATATTATTTGAGGGACACAAATAATACAAGTCATTAGGGGTGAGGACTCATAAAACTTTGAGGCACCTTCTCATGGTGTGCGCCCTTGGTAATATCCAGGAGGATATTATGAGAACGAGACTCGCCAGTAGGAAATCCACATTTCATAGTGTCATTGGATGTTCCTATCTATGGACGTGTGTATTGATCCTTAGACTTTAAGATTATTATTAATGGGTATTACAACTCACGCACTTAGATGTATTGACGGAAACTGTGATGACACACTGTTCGCAGCGAGGTAGGATACGTTGGGTGCGTCACGAGTAATACCACATTAATAGATAATGCGAGAAAGGATTTTTCCCTTCCGTTCCATAACAGAAGTAGATATCTCAGGCCCTTTGATGGAATTTATATAGCCTAAATAAATCCATGGCCATGGTACGGTATGGGCAAGTTCAATTCCGGGAAGTCAAAGAAAGAATAATCAAGCACATGGGTTGATGGCACTATCATGAAACCCGCTTGATTGGAGATATCGAGACAAAGGTATTATATTACATGGTAAGCGTTCGTAGGAGGTGACA
Source organism: Viscum album (assembly GCA_963277665.1). Taxonomy (NCBI): domain Eukaryota; kingdom Viridiplantae; phylum Streptophyta; class Magnoliopsida; order Santalales; family Viscaceae; genus Viscum; species Viscum album. The sequence continues at coordinate 684,453,441 of OY728142.1, read as the reverse complement.
CGTCATTGCGGCGTTAACTTCTTTCTCTATGGGTTCCTTGGCATGTTGCTAGACGCTAACCTTGGACTTTAGGTAGGCTCAGCCTAATGCCACTGAGAAAGAGGCCTAGAGGGTCACACACTAAGTGTGTCCATGTATCTCAGTTAAATATTAATTTAACAAGTTAAATAAATATTATTCCCGACTGTGGTTTAATAATTATTTAAGGATGTCTGATCGCATTTATTTTGACACTAGTAATTCAAGAGAATATACTATGGATAAAATAATATATTTATTAGCGAGTAATGCAGTTACATTTATTTAAGAAATAAATAGTCATTACTCAAGGTCTAATAAATGTGGTGGAGAAAAATGGAAAATAAAAGTACATGCCGTGTATATTAAATATACACGCTGTTTAGTTTTATGGAAAACAAGTACACGCTGGGTATTAATTATTACATGCCGTGTAGTTTTTCCAATTGAGATTTTGAGGATTTAATATTGTTTTATTAAATGATATTTATTATAATCAGTGTGGGCGCATGTCAAGGAATTAATAATTCGACATGGGGGTTTTCAATAAGAGTTAATGAAATAAATAAAACGCTTAACGCGTTTATTTATTGTCATAACTCTATTAACCTCAAACCTGATTATAAATATCCTCGCAACCCCAACATTTTTTTGAGAGCCATTGTTGTGCACAACAGATTTGGAAATACTCTCAAGCCAAGAGAGAATTCCCTTTCCACCAAGAACTCCCTCAAGTTAAGAAAGCAAGATCCTCCACCAGATCAAGGCGGTCGAAGGTGGACATCGCAAGCAAAGGTTCTTCCGCACTAGCACCCGGAGATCTCTTCGGCGACGTCCGGAGATACGTGACACACGTGTGGATCACCGCTAGAGGAATCCTACACTTGGATTTTACGACGCAACGACGGATCACCGAATCGTGACCGGACACATCAACGAAGAAAGAATTCCAACGAGGTAATTCTTATAAATTAATTAAATTAATTATATTCAACATATGATGATCCTCCTCAAGGGTTCTGGGACCCTTCTTTTCTTTTCGTTCTTCATTCTATTCTGATGATTCGGTGTTTTATAACGTGAAGAATCTCTGATTGAATGTTGTTTAATGTTAAAATTAAAGTTGGGCAAACCCACCAACGCGCTTCTGCTGCGCCCGGAACCTACAAATGTAATGGTTAATTTTAATTTTATATGCTCCTAAGACTTCATTTATCCCACATCAGGGTTTTTCATGGGAAGTTACCTACCATAAAAGCCTAATAAAGAAGACTCTCAACTCATGCACTAACACATGTTGAACATTCATGGATTTTATACCTCGATAATTTTATTTTCTCATACCCATGATCATGATCCAAATCATTGATCATGGGCCTATCTAGTCTGTTTTCTCTCCCTTGATAATACCTTCAAACCAACATTAAATTTATATTTCTGGGTGTTAGTGGGCCTCGATAGACTGTTGAGGTTTGATCTTAATTTTAACAAGGAATAATATATATATATATATATATATATATATATATATATATATATTCACTCTTTTTCATGGATCCATTCTACATGTCCACTAATAATCTTATAAAATGTTAAACATATTTTTTCAACTAAAAAACAAATTTATGTTGTTTTCTAATTAAGATCAAAAATTATTATATAAAACTAAAACATGTTTATCTACTATGTTTTTTATAATATATGGCTTTTTATAAAAGAAATTTATATTGAAAATAGTGAAAATATAATTGTGTCAATTCCACTATATTCTTGGTTTATTCCTTATCCTCAAACAATGACTCTCAACTAATATATTCACTTAAGAATCCATTTTAACCCATATTCAATCCTTGGTGTATTTAATGTTAATTGTTTATGACTTATGTAAATATAAGTGTTAACATGATAACACCTTTTCAAATTCTCCTCGTTCAAGATCCTCACCTTACTTTCTAATTTCACATATAATAATTTTACAATTTGAAATTAATCAAATATATTCAATATTCTATTATTCATTCAAGTTTATAATTCACATTAAGTTACATATCACTCAATAATGAATCACTCATTCATATTTATTATCTATTCATATGCATTGAACTTTTTAAATATTCAGCTATAAAAAAATCTGGAACAAAGTCATTCTAGGAATCCACTAAGCTTATTTATGATAATAAGGGAATACAAGTAGTGTTTGGACAATTTGATATCACATTTATATTTATTATTATTGGTGGATTTTATTTTTTTACACACACATATTGTGAATTAGTTATATTGACAGACTTTTGTTTGGATCCCAACTACTCAAACAACTCTAATTCAAATGAATTTATCTAATTTTTTATTTAGTGATGAATCTTTGAAATTTTATTTTTTTTATGAAGTGATTTTCTAAAATTAACGTTCATTAATAAAGTGAATTCATGATAAATTATTGTTCACTTAAGTGGTATTAAATTAAAATTAATTTCTCTAATTTTTAAACAATGGAATCCATGTTTTAAAAATGAATTTTATCTCCTATAGAATTGAAAAACACGATTCAATCAAGTGGTGAACACACAAAAACCACCTATTATTAAAATAAAAACTAAGAAATAAGGATAATATCCCTCTTTCTCACACAATTAGATTTCACAACCTTCTTTAAAGTGATAAAAATTAAAAATAGGTAACGACCAACTAGTCAGGCATTGAAATATACCCTTTTTATTCTTCCATTATTTGAAAGAGATAATATGTTAAATATTTACTGTTATGTAATTCAATAAAAACAAGAGATACATAAAAATTCATTTAAAATAATACAATGAAAAATAAATAGAGTGGTAAAGAGTCTTGGTTCATCACCCATGTGGTGATGTGTTTATACTTACTACAATCAGGTAGTTACAGTGGTTACCCGAAATCTAAATGTGGATGGGGTTTATGTTTTGTTAAGAACCACATATGTCTTATCCAAATTTCAAAAATTAGACCCTGATAGTGGATAAAATCAAAAGAAAATAAAAATATCACATCCTAAAAAATGATTTGAGAAGTTAAGTGCAAGGGGGGATATTAAACTAAGGGGCGTCCTTGTATCCCATAGATTCATCCTCCATTCGATATTATTCTAAGTAATGATGATGTTGATGCTTCACAACACATTCTTCAATTTCTTCTTCATAATGTGTGAAATTTGATGAATATAAAGTAAATACTGAAAGTTATATTCATTCAGTATTAGGATCATCTTACTTATCATTTCTCTCTAGGGTAATTTAGTGGTTGGATGAATCCATAAATTCAAAATAGTTAGTTAATGATATATTCAACTTCAACTATATGTGATAAAAATGAGTTCAAGAAAAGATTATATCTCAAAATCGACTGAGTTGTAACTCCCATTCTCGTGATAGTTCCATCTAGAGGTGGGTTTTTATTGGAGAAGGTAGGTATCCAATATCCAATATCGAAAATTAAAATGTCACACCTTAGTGGGGTATTATTATTCTATATGCAAAGATAGATACAATATTTTTTAATATTCTTTTTGAAATATAGGAGGATCACTTGGTATTTGCCTCTTATAATTTCATTATAGTATGCTTCCAAAAATTGGTTATCTCCTATGTGTACTTCAAAATTCAGTTATCTATTCTATAAATAGAAAAGAATTATTTTAATATATCCTTATCAAAATAATTTGGTTCTTTAATACGAATGGTGATTGGGGAAACTTCTTCTTCCTCCAATTTTAAGGGTAATTTTATTTCTATATACTAATTATTGTATTCTTTGAGTTTTTCATTTATTAGCTTGATTTGTTTCTTCATAACCCATATTTTTTTTTCAAAGTTCTTATGACTAGTCATTTTTTTCATACACTTCTATATACACCTAAGAGTAGTTAGTTCATACGTAATATTATTTTAATTAAAAATAATCATGAAAACATTTAAATAAATTGAATAAATTCAAAAGTAAAATGAAAAAAATGAATGATTATTTACATGGTGTAGAAAAACAATGAATGATCACTTTGGTTTTATGATAAATATTACAAATTTATAGATGGGTTTATTATGAAATAATATCAACAGAATTTATAAAACTCTTGAATGTAGCCTAGTGACTAGACATGGTCATCTCAAAAAAACCTTACCAAAGACTCATTGTCCTTCACTTATTTTGATTTTATTATTTTAATTTTTTAAAATAAGTAATGTGTAAATGGTGGATTTATTTTTGTTGAAAACAAACATAAAATGAAAATAATAAATGAAACAAAAGTGTTTAAAAAAAAGGTGTAACCTAGATTAATCTACATGGGTCCTTCATTGTCTATTTTAATTACTTAAAATTTCTTTAAAAATTCTCCGAATATCATTCATGAATTTTCATTCTAAAATTTGATTATGAAACTTATTTTACCTTGGAGATTACTTTTGAAAACAAACTATTACCTCCACCATAGTGAGGAATGAGGAACAAACCATGGTTTGAAAGTTTCACCACTCTGTACCCAATCCTATCATAGATTTTTTCTTCCCCCACCCACCTCATTCCTTATTATATAAGATCAAATGAGAAAAGGGATGGAGATATTGTTTAGTATAACATTGAACTAGGAAGTTTAAAATACCTTGATTAAGTGGAAAGTAACCACACAAACCCTTGTAATATCCACTAATTCATTACATATAAATTAAAACATATAAGAAATGAAGAACGGGGAATCAGAAACACTAAAAACCTCCATGGGGGTTAAATCTTGGGTTATCACCCCACCATCAAGGAGTTTTAGGAGAGGAACAATGGTTGAAAAAAAATAGTAATGAAAAAAAGGAACAAAAAGAGATAACATTCTACCGTAATAAAAATTCTAGCTACTATATATATAAAATGAAACATGAGATAAACAAAAACCCTATACTATAATAAAATAAATCATATAACAATAGGAATATAGACATAGGGATATTAATTTTCATTTTATAGTCTTGTAAGTATGGGATTGATGTATGGGATATAGTAAAGAAGAAAATAGTGTGTTCTCATATGATCATGCATAACAAATCTTCTTAGTCCTTATCCTAAATTTTTATCCCATAAATAATCATTTGTCTATTAATTTTCATAGTAGAAAAACAAGTTGAACCACCATTCAGACATTTCCTAATATGGTTATATAGAAGGTATTTAAATATACTCTTCATGTTTGGATTCCACCTGGTTATGTTATATTATTGAAATCCTAGGTTGTATTCTGTAATTTTGGTTGAATATAAAAGAATATGAAGTGTGTGTTTGTGGTGCTTAATGTTGTGTTAAAAGGTGACAGAGGTTTTGATTTATTCTTGAGAGTGTTTTGTAGGATAATTGAGGTTTCATTAGTGGGTGAGTGTATGTTTTATGGTGATAAATGATAAGTTTACATGATGGAATATTTTCCTTGGATAGATCATTGTAATTATGATTTCAATATGATGCATTCATAATGTTCATGGGAGATGTTGAAAATACATGTTCATGGGTTTAGGTTATGTCACAGATGCATACTAGTGGACTAAATCCTATTGTGGGGATCAAGATTATGGAAAATTTGAATTCTATGAGTTTCTGGGATTTCACTTGTCTTGTTTCTAATTTACACAAGGGAGATTCCCTAGGTTATAATCTTAGTCATGTAAACTCATAGATCGATCCTTAGAAAATATTATATATACTTAGATATGATATCCTCATAGTTCTTATTTTTCCATAATCATTCCCATTATCCATACAATTTCTCATTATCCTCTATAGTACCTTCTACCACCCTTGAAAATGTCTTCAGGCCTACACCAACATACTTATCCAGGATTCTCATGGGCATGATTTGACTTTTGAGGGTTGATATAAATTTTTACAAGGTGGAATATATTTTTTTCATTTTTTTCATAGATTATTTCTACATGGACACCCTTTTTCATAAAAACATCAAATTTATTTTTAAAAAAGTTTTCTCTTGATCCTTTAACTATATAATTATAATTTAACTATGAAAAATCACATTTTTTTTAATTTTCCAATTAAGATAAAAAATGATTTTATAAAACTAAAACATCTATATTTATAATATTTAATATAGTATAATGTTTAATGATAAGGTAAATTTATAACTAAAATAGTGAAAAATATGAATGTATCAAATACGCGCATCAAAATTTCACTTACTAGGTCAGTCAAGTACCTAAGTATACTAAGAAATAAAATAAAAAATGGGACATAGCCTCAAAAAATATGATTCAATCCACATTTTTTTCCTAAAACATTATCAAACTTCTCTAGGAATATCTCTTATACAACTAACTAACTATAAACCAAAAATAAATTTTATATGCCCACCAAGGTACACATACAGGACATGAGAAAAAACTCATTAGATCACTTCAAATGGTGTACCATATATATATATATATATATCATAATCTCTTGTGCATGTATATATATATATAAGTAAACAAATATAGAATATATAACATAAAATTAATTATATCGGGTTATTGTGTACTAATTAAGACACCACAATATCCTTCCTCACCCAATTTATCCAGTGGTAGTATTCATTTTTTCATAGGTATATTATATTGGAAACACATGTAGAAAAGGAATAACATAACTAGACCCATTTATGGAAAATGTATCTGGGACGCCAAACCCATGTACATAAATCATATATTGGGAAGGTATAACATATCCAAACCTACATATTGAAAATGTATCTTGTAAAGGAGTAGCATAACTAGACTCGCATATAATAAATTCATTTGGGAAAGATGTAACATCACTAGATCCATGTATAGAAAACACATCTACGAAATGAATAGAATTTTCAAACCCATTCATATAAAATGTATCAAGGAATGTTATAATGTATATAGAACCTTGTATATTAGTATATTGGGTTCATATCAAAACCCAGAGACACCCCCCACCCCCCTCACAGAGCTCCATGACTAAATATGATTAGTAGTGTATCCTCTGAGAATATTATATTAGTATAGTCAGGATGAAGAAAAGAAATGGATGAAATACATAACCCAATACCATATCTCAATTAATATCCAGTCCATACCTAACACTCTGCTATAATATAGTACATAAGTGTGTCAAATCCTGACTCATCTCATCCAAGCTAAATACTAAACATATCCTATAGCTAAAAATATAAACTCTAATGATATTAAATTAATTATTCCATGACCAATATACCATCCATAATTCACTATTCATTCTTTGATGAAAAATTAGTTATACCCATCAGAACTATTAATATTCCTTATAGTTCCTTGAGGTACTTAGCTCAACTTTCTATCCTATAACTAATACACAAACAAGAACCTTAATCTTCTTTCAATGTATAAAATACTATTTACGACACATTACCATGAACTTATCATGTAAAAGAAACTAAAATAAAACCTACTTTTATTAACCCATGTGTATCACACTCAAAGAAATATAAAATCCAATTTAACCTCTTACTCATGTTCTAGGAATATAAAAGAGAGCCAAACATAACCAATTCTTAAATAATACCATATATAAAATAATAAATAGCATCTATCAATACCCACAATGAAATATCACCATGTTTAAATTAAAAGGAAGAAATAGGACCCAACTAAAAAAATAGTTGACCCATGGTTAATATAATTTTAGTTTCTATCCAAGTTGAACAAGACAACTTGCTAGGGCCCTTACCTAGCCATAACAAAATTATCTCTCAAAAGTGATAATTAAAACCCAAGAAGAATTCATAAATTGCACTATACCAGCCTAAATAAATTTTTAATTCCCATATGAAATACCCATAGCCTTTCCCAAATAGTTTTTGAGGTTCACCACTAACATGTAACCCTTACTCAAAGACTTAACCACTTGTAAGTCCTTTAATAATCTCATAAAGGCCAACCCTAATCCATTATCAATTTATTACATATTCTAAGACCTCTTGAGGTATATCATATAAAAAAATATGTGGATATTTTTAATGAAATATTCATTGAGAATCCCTAAAAATACCAAACCTTGTGTGGAATACCCGCTCCACTCTTAAAAGAATCTACCCTTGCTTAAATCACCAGTTCAAATCTAATTTATGTCTCTAGAACCTGAACCCCTAGTCAGGAAAAAACACACACATGAATATAATAAAAATATTGTTAAATATTATATAAATTACCTACATCATCTTCAATGTATTTATCTCATCCTATATCATGACTTGATTTGGATTCAGTGACCTAAAATTGATGAATCAGACATGTGGTCCATATATTTTGATTTCTGATAGAATGAAGTTGATATAAGAGATTCACTAAGAGAACATATATGGTTTAACTTAACCTTGTTAATATATACCTCCTATTTCCAATAGCATGATGATCTAGTGATAGATGGTTATATAAAATCATAAAGTATAAAGATATAGAGAGAGTTGGGAAATATGGGAGGGTACCCCTTCAGTTATGTGGCTTTTAGAGAATAGTGGGAGGGATTATGTAACAACCTAATATTTTTTCAATTATTGTTTTTCAAATAAATTTAATATTATTGATATTTTTTTACATGAAACACCATTTTTATCTTCTATTACCCAAAACACAATGTTTATCTTACATTACATGCAATGCTGAGTTTAAACGAAACATGACATGAAATTAAAATATTATTATTTAATATGATATTTATCATCTAGTTATTCAAATGGTGGGTATGAATAGGATTAAATAAATTATGAAATGTATGGTTTAACCATATATATATAATTATTTATTTATGACCAATTAATTATAAATAAAAATAAAAACTATTTGAAAATAAAGGAAATCTTTTTATGAAAAAACTATATTTATGCAATCAAATGCGTTTTACATCAATAAATTAAAAAAAACATTCAGTGAATTATTTTAATTAAATTTATATATTATATATTCAATAAAATTCGTAACATTAATCTTATGTGTTTTCTGGAAAACAGATAAGAATAAATATAATTTTACACATAAAAATTATATTTTTCTAAAAAGTAATTACTTCACTTTTTGTGCACTTATTTTTTAAAAAAATTGAAATTTTTATAAAATTGAACTTAAATAATATATTTTATTTCTCAAATAATCATGTAAAAATTATCTTAGGATGAATTTTTGATAATTTTCTATGAAGAAGATTTTTTCCATGAATAGTGAAAAATACTGGTTTTTATTAAGAATTGTCATTTCCTTTAATGATTTTAAAACATCCAAAAAAATTTAAGATGGTTTTAAAAGATAAATTTATTAAATCATATATCAATTAATCAAATTTATTTCATTTTAATCATTTTCAAAATGAATTTTTATATAAATAACTTTTTAAAATTTTGAACATTTTCTCTTTGAAAACCATTTTCCCATGACATCTACAGGATTAATTTTAATTTTAATTTTTTTACTTCTATTAATTGAAAATGAAAAAATGGATTCAATATTTTTAATTGTATTAATTTATATTATATAATAAGTTGATTTTTTTACCGTAATTAATAGTAAAAATAGTAACAATTATTTATTGTGGTTATGGTAAAAATGGGTATACTGGAGGTTAAACTAAGATTATAAGGGTTAAAATGAAAAAAAAACTTTTTCAAACCCAATTTTATGTAAATATTTCATAATTATATATTCTAGGTCCTATAATGTCCCGTTTTTATCCTTTTTGAATTTAAAAAATATGGGTACACATTTTTATTTTCAAAAGTTACAAGTGTTCTACTTACCTCACTTATAAAAGGTCACCCCCTCTCATATTAACACTTTAAAAACCCTTCTTTGTCCAATAACTCACAAAATAACTTATTTAATTCTGTAATATAATCCTAAAATCCTTATTTTTTCTATAAATACGACCAAATAATCTTTTTGGTAAAAACCAAAATAAGTTGTCTGAAGAAGATGTAAAGTCCCTAATCGAGTATTTTATTTTATTTCTTCCTAGAAATCCTTGAATTGTTATTAAAATATAATGATATAATAGTATAATTATATTAAATATAATTGTATTTTTTATGTTAATTTAATGACATAAAACCATCACCACTTCCATCAAATGCTATAAGAAATCATCATTCATGTGTACGGCGGAATACCACCTCGCAAACCGATGTTATTCGTTTTCCATCACCACCTATCATGGATGGATATAATGATGGATATAATATTCATATATTATATTTATGGTATTATTATACCTATTTAATTACAATACCACTTATAACTTCTTACCACCCAACCCATTGGAAAACAATAATGTCGCTCGTTTGTGAAACTGACTACCGCCTTGTGAACCGATGTGATATGCTTTTCATTTTTGTTTTAATTGGGTAGTAATAAGGTTATATTAATTGAAAATATATTATATTATTAAAACAATTATAATTATTTAACAATTATATCACCTATACCATCTAACTTTCCATTCCATGGGGTGTACGATAATCTCGTTTGTGTGTACAGAAAATTACCGCCTCACGAAGCGATGTGAGTTAGTTTTAACTAGTTCTTTAAATGGAAGGTAATTAAGATAAATTTAAAAAAATTATGTGATATATATGATGTAATAATGGTTATATAATTTTAATATATTATCTAAATTTATTTCATTTCATCTGTTGAGAAAATGGAAACCATGTTCATACATACATACAATCTTCCATCTCTATGAATGGTGTATTTGATTTTTTATGTATAAATTTTATGAATTACTAAAAATAAACATATGAATAATATATATGATATTTATATAATTTTAAAATTATTTATACTCTTTAATAATGATCAAAAAAATTACATAAAAAATCAAAACATACATGAAAAACAACGCAGTTATTGCTCTAATTGTGATTTTAACAAAGAATTCTTAATAAATAGGTAATAAAAGGTAATAATAAAACCATTTATGGTATGATATATATAATTTTGGTTATTTAATATATTTATAATAAAATTATATTTATTATATAGTTTTTTAACATGTAGAAAGTAATTCAATACTTAAGGTAAGGGATTTCTTGTCACTTATTTATTTTTGAGACACATATGCCAAATCAAGACTAATTTATTTTTTGTGGTGTATATAATTCCCCTTTAAATGTTATACCATGAATATAATTCTTATAGTAATATTTAATGTTCCATTTTCTGTTATTATTTATTAGGTCTTATGATTCAAAAGATTACTAAAGTGGTAATGGATTTTCCTCTCACTTTTTACTTTTGTGAGACACATTCCATATTCACCATATGTTTCTTTTATGTTTTTTATAGACAACTATGAATTTATTTTATTATTAATCTATTGAAAATTATTATTATTTAGATATCCATTTTAGTATCTCTTTTTCATGGGGATTACAGTTCAAAAGTTTCAAAAGCGGTAAGGGATTTTGTCTGAATTTTCCTTCTCTGAGACATATGTTATTTTATGCACATATCTTCTTTTATGCGGTGTAAATACAGTACCTTTGACATATAATATCATGGATTTATAAATTCTCATGATATTATATGTTTTATTAAACATTTTTATTTCATTGGTCTTATGATATAATGTTACCAAAGTGATAAGGGTTTTATGTTACAATCTCATCATTTATCAGGTTTCTCATGATTATGATTCCTATGATAAAATAATATAATATCTCTCTCTAAAACCATTAATTTTTTTATACTATGGTTATTTAATGAGAACATAATTTCCCCCTCTTTTTTATTTTTTTACGTACCCAATATTTATGAAGAATAATTTTAAAAAAATCATCTTTATTTCCCTCTTCAGTCGAAAGCCCATTTTCATCCCAAACGTGGTTTTTTAAAACTGTTTTCCAAAAATATTTTTTTTTACATTCTCCAAATGATTTATTAAATAAATCATACCCTTGTTTCACTTTTCAAAAAATGTTTTGGATGGTATCTTGAAGTCATTTTTCTAACAATTCTCGATTAGATTTTACAGAAAATGTGAAAGAAATCAGCATGAACGGGATTTCCAACATCATGACCATTATTTTCTTTAAATATTACCTTATATGTTTCAAAGTATATTTTTAATGAAAATATTTTTTAAAAAAAATATTTTTCAAAAAAAAATCAATGTGTATAGTATGTTTTCCACAAGAAATGTTTTAAATTGTTTTTAACAATTCCTTTATAATTTTCAAGGTTATTTTCAAAGAAAATGAATTAAAAACTATTTAATTAATTTTTAGTTTTAAATTTTTATTTTCAAAGAAAAGGAATTTTCCTCAAGAAATGTTCCAATTAATCTTTTGAAATAATTTTCTATCTAATATGTAATCCTTTGATGTTACTTATGTTTTACCGGGGATATGATCTAAGGATACCATTCCTATTCTTTATCTAAATGGTTTGTATTTATTATGGAATGATGCTTATGAAACTCATTTATTTTCATGGGTTATGATATAATTAAATGAGGAAATTATTATGAAAACTATCTATTTCCATAAGTTATTATATGAGTAAATGTTTATGAACCTCATTACATTCCATGGATTATGATATGATAAATGTTTTATGATCTTATGTCACACATACATATGATTTTCCTTATGTGATGAGTAGTAGCTGTAACTCCCCCCCCCCCAATTAATTGGGTAAATATTTATATCTCATAAGATAAATAGGACTATAATAGAGAGTGAACCTAGTTCAATAAGGGACTTTTCCCACTATGACAGTATTGGGAGTGAACTTTGACTACTACGATGGTTTGGGGATTTAACCCATTCCACTGTGATAGTTTTAGAAATGATCCTTGACTACTATGTAAATTATTTTATATGATTATGTGTATGCCATAAATCTATGTCTTATGATAATTTTATGTCCTTTTGGTTCATGTTCTATGATTTTCGTATGATTCATGTCTTATGAACTACCAATATTTTTTCCATGACTCAAGATTATGATCTTTGATATGAAGGGTATGGTTTTCAAATTTTATTCTCATGTTCTCATGCCCTTATTCTCATGTTATGCTTACATATATCTTTTTATACCCTTACTGAGAATATGAGCTCACCCTTTTTTATTTTTCCTTTCCCTAGGTTATAATGAATGGTTTTAAGTAGGGTATGTATAAGAATAGTACTATGTGGGAAGATATTTATAGGATAAGTTGATGATATTTCAAGAAATAAAAAAATTTATAGAATCAAAAGTCATTATACCATTACAATATTTAACCATGTGTTTTTGTAATATAATGAATATTCATCTAAAATATTTAATATCCATTTATGAGAAGTTTTTGTCTTTATAGTTGGTATTAGAGGAAATGTTTAATTAACCTTTGAAACTAGGATAATAAAAACTTTATTGATATCCTTAGGTATATGAAAAGGTACATGGCTCTGGATATTTCTAGGGATATCTCTATTTATAATTCTGAGGATAATTTTATGTGTAAGAATATATCCTACAATTTTGATAATGGATAGAGAAATGGGTTTTTAGGAAATTTCATCCTTGTTTGGATAGTACTAGTGGATGCTATTCTTTCACAGAGGTACTTAGGGGTAATAAATTATAAAAGGGAACATTGATATAGACTCAATCATCACCTAGTGCATAACAACAATCCTTTATACACACCTAATTTGACACTCCAAGGGGATATAATTTGGAAATTCACAAACTCTTTATAAACCATCAAGAAACATTTAAATAAATTATGACTATGAATGAACTAGGATAAACCTAAGGTGTCATGGATTAAAAATAAGGGGTCATGATTTAGACATCCTATAAGTAATTTTTCATCATTATTAGGTTTCCGAGTTTTAATATTGTTACTCACACTATGAATTTTTGGTTTTAGTCAATTGTGGGAACAAAAAAGAACTGGATTTACATTGAATATGATAGACAATGTTTTGATGACAAACTAATAGGAATGATGACTAGATTAGAGGATATTATGATTATTCCTAATCAGTTATCATGATATATGATTAAAAAGTTGCATGTTAACCAACTCTTAGACTCGAAAAAGAAGATAAGGATACAGATTTTTGAGATTTTGGGTGGTGGATACCAAGGAGGATAGAATATTTTGTTTTTTATATGTTGAAAATGTGGTAAGAAGTACTCCAGGGAATGTTTCAATGGAATGAGTTGATATTTTATGTTTGGAGAAGAATGGATCAGAGTAAGTGATGGCTAAGGAAAAAAGGAAATGTTTGGTTAACTATGTTGATGAGAATAATGGCTTCACTAAGCCATCATCAATGGTCTAATGTTATAAATATGTAAAGAATGGGAATTATAAAAATTTATTCCCTAGGGGGAAAGCTCAGAAAGTTTATCTATAAGGGGGTATGAATAATGGTTATGCTAGTGATGATGAATATATTATGAATGAAATATGAAAATAAAGAGTAATTAAGGAATAAGATAGTGAATCACAGTTAATGGTTTAAGAAATATATAGAATTATTAAATTGATTATGTATTGTAATTCAAGAATTATAACTTATATAAGGATTGTTTAGTATAGGTTTTTTGTTAAGGATTTAATGAATATGTTGAATGGTATTGATGACCTAGAAAAGTGATTTAATTTAAGGTTATATTTTGTAGGAAACACATGATTATGGGAACACATGATTATGGGAAGGTAACCCTTAATTTGTTTATGATGTCAAGATAATGATGTTGGGATAAATAGATGATGGATATGAATAAATTAAATTGGATATTATCAATGACCTTTGCACTGATTAATTATTTGCAGAGAAAGTGGTTTATTTTATCATTGATTCACTCTACAATATTATTGGATTTATGGAATATATTCAATAATATGTGGTATTATTCAAGGAATGATGAAGCATGCATGTTTTTATTTAGATTTTATAGAAAATATGGTTATTAAAAATATTTAGAAGAATATATGTCCAAGGTATTAACATATTTTCAATGTGACCATTAAGAGTGAATTAATGAAATTTTTAGGATTAATGTTAAGTAGATTATAGAAAAAATTAGTGACCTTTTTTATAAATTTTTAATTTTGGAAGTTTCATAAGGTTAAACATTTATTGTATAATTTAAGTTGAACTTTGGATGAGGTTTTGGATATTAATGTATTAATTCACTATATTAATATTTATTCATATTGGATAACTTATGTTAACCATTTTGTTATTATGATAACTAGAGATAAAAGGAATTAATTAAAATTCTATGATGGACCTTTTAACCTGTTAGTACGTTATGCATACCAAATTAATCTTCATTTCTTATAATAGGATATGAAGTAAAAATATGGTCAAATAACAACAAAAGGATGATTTTTTTCTTATGAAATGGAATAAAATGAAGTAAGTATATCTTCTTATATAAAAATCCATGAATTTTCTAAAATGACCATGAAATAAAATTGTATCCTATTACCATTATTTCTGATGATATAAATAGCATTTTAACACCTTCGTGGTTTATAGTTTTTTGGATTTTGATTATCACATGATCATTGACTTTCTTATGATCAATAATCTCTTTCACACTCTATCATTATTTGGATATTACACTTTTCTTAAAAGTCTAAATTTTCACTTACCACATATGTTATCTGATTTGGAAACCTATTATGTATTATTCCAGATGACCATAACACATCCCTTTATCTATTTTCAATAAAGATTTATATTAGAACATTTTATGATGTGGGTTTCCTACAAATATATTTTCATATATTAAAAACCTGTTTACGAAGAACAAGTTAAAATTGCAAGGATGTAATTTATTTAATAGGGGTAGAATGTAACACCATGATATTTTTGTGAATTATTATTTTTTCAAATAAATTTAATCTTTCTTATATTTTTTTTCCTGAAACAAAATGTTTTCCATGCATTACACACAAAACTAAGTGTAATTTTCATTACATGAAATGCAATGTTTAAAAGAAACATGACATACTCTTAAAATGTTATTATTTAATATGATTGTTGTCACCTAATAATTGGAATGGTGGGTATGAAAAGTTTTACCTAAATTATGAAAATATTTGGTTTACAAATTTATAAAAAATTATTTATTTGATGATTAATTAATTATAAATTAAAATAAAAACTATTTGAAAATAAGAAAAAACATTTTATGAAAAAAATATTTTTATGAAAAAAACATGTTTTACTTAAATAAATTAAACAAAACACTTTTTGTTAATTATTTTAAAAAAATATATATATTATATATTCAATAAAATGTATAAAATTCATCTTATATGTTTTCTATATAAGTTATAATAGTTGATCCAGTTTTATGTTTAAAAATTGTAATTGTCTAAAAAAATAGTTTTTTCGTCTTTTTGTGCACTTATTTTAAAAGTAAATTTGAATAAAAAATGAAATTTATTACAAATAATTATTTTTATTTTTTAAATAAAAATATCAAAATTATGTTATGGGAGTTTTTTATAATTTTTTGAGTAGATAAAGTTTTTGAAGAATAGTGAAAAATATTGGTTTTTATTAAGAATTGTCATTTCTTTTAAAGATTTTTAAAACATAAAAAATATTTTTATATGGTTTTAAAATAAATTTTAGTTAAATTATATATCTATAAATCCTATTTAAATAATTATAATCATTTTAATATTGAATTTTTATGTAAAACGTTTTACACTTTTGAACACTCTCTCTTTGAAACCCCGCTTTCGCAGCACATCTCTAGGATAAATTTTAAATTAAAATTTTCCACTTATTTGAATGGAATTTGTAAACATGTATTAATTATATGGAATCAGAATAATTTATATTATATAATAATTTCAACGTAATTTTTAACCATAATGAAGAGTAGAACAATAAAAAATATTTACCACAGTTAAGATAAAAATGGGTTTATCGAGAGTTAAACTAAAAACATAAGGGTAAAAGATGACCCAAGACATTTTAAAACCCCATTTTATGGAAAAATTTCTACCTTATATATTATTAATTTTATAATGTACCATTATTTATACTTTTTTATGTGGTTAAAAAAATTTCTTTTCAAAAATTACAAGTGTGTCACTCACCTCACTTATAATAGGCCACCCACTCTCCTCTCCTCTTCACACTTAAAAAACCATTTTATCTAGAAAATAAATTACCAAATAAGTTTCATAATTCTATAATATCATACTATAATACCTATTTTGTCATAAATCCAACATAATAATCATTTTTTTGCAAACCAAAAGATGTTTTCCGAATAAGAGTTAATGTCCATAATCAAGCGTTGTATTTTATTTCATATTCCACATCCTTAAATTATTATTATAACATATTGATATAATAAATTCAGTATCATAAATATTCTAATATGTATTTATTATAAGTTAATGACCTAAAACCATCTCCACTTACATCAAATGGGATAGGAAATTGTTATTTGTGTGTATGGCGGACAGCCACCTCACGAACTGATGTTATTCGTTTTCCATCACCACCTCTCACGAATAGATATAATGATGTATTTAATGTTAATATATTATATATAAGATATTTTTATACATACTTAATTATAGTAAAACAATTATCTTCTTACCACCCAACCCATTGGAAAGCAATAATGTCACGCATGTGTATGGTGAACTACCGCATCACAAACCGATGTGATAAGTTTTCCATTTATGTTTTACATGGATGGTAATAATGTTTCATTAAATGTATATAAATGATATTTTTAACATAATTATACTTATTTAATTATTATATTCCATATACCTCTTTAATTTATATTCCTTGGGGGATATGATAATGTCATTTGTGTGTACAACGGACTACCGCCTCACAAAGCGATGTGATTCATTTTTCACTAACTATTTTCATGGAAGGTTAATAGGGTAAATTTAATGAATATATGTGATATATATGAAAAACAAATTATTATTTAATTTTAATATAGTATTTTACTTTATTTATTTTTATCCTTCAATAAAACGGAAATAGTGTTCAAGTGTACGTTTGACATGCCTTCTCCATGAATGGTGTATTTTATTTTCTATCTCTAAATTTTATGGATTAATATAAATACATATATACTGAATATACATGATATTTATATCATGGATAACATTATGTACATTATGGAACCATGATCAACATAATATGAATGAAAATAACTAGTCAAAACATAAATGAGAAACAAAGCACTTATTACCTGAAATGTTATTTTAACAAATAATTGTTAATAAATGAGTAATGAAAGGTCCTAAAAAATAATATATGGAATGATAAATATGATTATGTTTATTTAATATATTTATAATAATGTATATTTTTTATATAGCATGTTTGAATGTGTACAAAGGAAGTTGAGACTTAAGGTAAGGGATTTCAAGTCTCTCTTTTTTTGGGAGGCATATGCCAATTCACCACTTATTTATTTTCTGTGGTGTATATATTACCCCATTTAAATTTTATATCATTAATATCCATATTTTAATTATCTTTAAATTTTCAGTTTATTTTCTTCTTTATTGAGGATTATGATTCAAAATACTAGTAAATTGGTATGGTATTTTTTTCTCACCTTTTACTTCTCTAAGACACATTCCATATTCACCACTTATTTAATTTATGTGGTGTATATACTACCCATTAATGTTATTTATGATTATTATCCTAAAAAATATTGGGCTTTAAATAACCATTTTTGGATCTCTATTTTATGGGGCTTACGGTTCAAAAGATACCAAAGAGGTAAGGATTTTTTTATAAATTTTTCTTCCGTGAGACATATGTTATGTTACACACCTATATTCTTTTATGAGGTGTGCAGACATCCCCTATGACATGTAATGTAATGTATTTTTCTATTATCATGATATTATATTTTTCATTTAACATTGTTCTTTCATTTTTATAATGAATCAAAGTTAGTAAAGTGGTAAGGGATTTATGTTACAATCTCATCGTTTACCGAGATTTCTCATGATTATGATTAAAATAAAGAAATTATATGTTCTATCTCATAATAAACTCATGATTTTACTTATAATATGGTTATTTCAGCAGAATACATGGTTTACATTTATTTTAATCTCTTTATATACTCAAGATTTCAAAATATTTTTTAAGAAAAATCATTTGTATTTCTCTCTTCGGTCAAAAACTCGTTTTTCTTCTAAAACCGTGTTTTCCAAAAGTTTTTAAAAAAAATTACAATATAAAAATGGTTTATTAAATAACCTTTTACCAATTTTTTTCTTTTTACAAAAAAACATTGAATGGAATACTCATGTCATTTTCCAAACAATGCTCGTTTGGACTTTACCGAAAATGTAAAAAAGAAATCATTATCTTAATGTATACAGCATTAATATGATTTCTACTATTATGAAAATTATTTTATTTAAATATTAATTTATAATTTCGAAATATTATTTTAAAATAATATATTTTTTAAATTTTTTTATATTTCAAAAAAAATCAAGGTTTAAATTAAATTTTTTATTAGAAATGTTTGAAATTATTTTTAAAGATTTCTTTATAAATTATCAAGGTAATTTTCAAATAAAAGGATTTAAAAAAATATTTTTTTGAATTTTCTATTTTAAAAAGTGATTTTCAATTAAAAATTATTTTCCTCAATAAATGTTCCAAGTGATACTTCAAAATCTGTTTCTATCTAAGATGAGATCCTTTGATGTAACTTATTATTTAGTGGGGATATGATCCAAGGATAACATTATTATTATATCAATGAATTATTTATGTTTTTGATGGTCTGATGCTTATGAAACCCACTTATTTTCATGGGTTATGCTATAATGAAATGATGAAATGATTATGAAACCTAGCTCTTTTTCCACTTGTTATGATATTATGAAATTTTTATGAACCCCATTTCATTTCATGGGTTATTATATGATGAATGTTTTATGATCTTGTGGAATACATACGAATGTTTTTTATTTTTTGATGGGAGGTCCCTATATCTCCCTCCAATTCATTGGGTAATTGTTGATATCTCTCTAGGATCTAAATAATAATGTAGATGCTCAATTACAAGAGGGGTTTGAATTGTAAGTTTAAAAACTTTTGTTTTTAACCTTAATGAAAACTATGTTTAACAAGTTTAAACAAGGTAAATTCGAAATACCTCTTTTAGTTCTACAAACATTCTGGGTTCCTAAAATGTAGTTCCAGAAATGACACTTATGGAAATTTTGCAAGAAAAAAATTATACCTTAAAGCATATAGAATCTATCTTATCATAGTATACAAAAGTACAAGAAAGTATAATAAGGTTATAATTTCTTCCATTTTCAAAATAAAATATAAATAAACTTGAAACAAAACAATTAACAAGTATGAAATATTTTAACCCAAAAATTATGGTATCTAATAACCTTGGATAAATGTCCCTTGATTTATACTTTCAAGAAATTTTTTCTTACCCACCCCAAGGTAATCCTTCAATAAGAATATCAGAATCCATCTTGCTATCCCCGTAGGCCCTCGAACCTTAAGGTTTTCAGTAACTCTATTTTCCTATCCCTGGAAGTCCTCAATTGTACTTATCAACAATCAGTGTCTCATGAATAAATATGAACAAGATATTCAGTATGCACAAGGCATGAGAGTCTCTCTCTAGAAATCACTTCAACAGCATGAAATCTCTAGAGTGATGGAATGGTCTTGAGATTTTCCAAATGATCTCTTATTTATATGTATTTATCCAACGGTCGGCTCCCTCCTCTAACAGTTATATTTTTTCTTGAATCTTAGAGGGACTTGTACATGAGTCACTCAAACAATGGTTAGTTAGAAACAGATTACACGACATCATTTCATAACTATAACAAGTGTTAGCAAAATAATGATTCTTAACCAAATCTAATTTTTGTAGTCTAATGAAAAATAATGTTTGTAGTCTAACCAAATAATCATTCAGAAACTATAATATATGGATATTTGGATTTTGTTTTCCAAAGAATTCAGAACCTGAATTCTATAGATTTAGGAGTCTGGATTTCAATGAATTCGGAATCTGAATTATAAATTATTCGGGGTCAGAATTCTAAAGAATTCGGAGCATAAATTCTGAGGTATTCAGAGTCTGAATTCTGAGGAATTCGGAATCTTAATTCTGAGGAATTTGGAGTCATAATTTCATAGAATTCAAAACCTGAATTTTAGAGAATTCAGAATCGGAATTTTAGAGAATTTGAAATTTGAATGTTAGAGAATTTGGAACCTAAATTTCAGATAATTCTGAACATGAATTTTAGAGAATTCGGAACCTAAATTTCAGAGAATTCAAAACCTAAATTTTAGATAATTTAGAACCTAAAAGTAGAATTCTCTATATCTATGTATTTATAGGATTACGAGGTTTTGGATGTGAACCTGATTTTTAAACATTGAAATAAAATGAGTTATATTTAGAGAAACTATAAAATGACAATGAAAACATAGGTAAGGATAAAATTTCCTTATGGAATGAAAATTTTACTTATTGAGATAATTCTTAGGGAAAATATAATTTGACGTAATATAGAGTGTTTGTGATTTTAAAAAGATAGAGGAATGGAAAAGACATAAAGAAACCTTATTGATTCAACAATCTCGTGAGATAAATAGGACTAGAATGGGGAGTGAACCTATTTTAGTAAGGGACTCTTTACAGTATGATAGTCTTTAGAGTAAACCTTAACTACTATAATAGTCTAGGGACTGAACCCATTCAACTATGATAGTATTTTCAATGGGCCTTGAATACTATGGAAATTATTTTCTATGTTTATTATTATGCCAAAAATCAATGTATTATGCTAATGTTAGGTTCTCATGGTTCACATTAATTTATTTCCTTATGATTAATGTATTATGAACTAAAAAAATATTCCATGACTCAAGATCATGATCTTTGATATGCATCGTTTGATTTTTAGATGTTATGCTCATGTTCTCATATGCTTATACTCATTTTATACTTATGTATCTCCATTTTTACCCTTACTGAGCATCTGAACTCACCATTTCTTTTGTTTCCATTTCCCTAGTTATGAATAAAGTTTTTAAGTATGGTATTTCTAAGAATATTACTATGTGGGAAGATATTTTTGGGATATGTTGATGATAGTTCAATAAATAAAAAGATTATGTCTCTAGTCTCTAAAGTCACTAAACCATTATGATCCTTAGGTGTGTGTTTCTTTAATGTAATGAATATCCATATAAAATATGCAATATCTATGTATGATAAGTTTGGTTATTTAATTATTCTATTTTTAAGATTTAAAAAATAATTTTAGGAAAAATTTTAAAAAAAAATCAGGGGACTTCCAGACATACAGTGGACCCCCACCAAAACTTTGATGGTCAGGCCAATGGTAATCTACCATCCATACTCCCATTATTATTTTAATGGTATATTCTATAGCCCAGTCATTATATTATAATCTAAAAAACCCCTATAATTTTTATTCATGTCCCTTATTTTCATTCCTCTGCCACCAAAACATTATCTATAACATTTTAAACATTCCAATTAGTCGTTATATTAAACAACCTTCAAATTCAAATTTCCTCTGATTACCAAAATTAAAAAGTTTTAAAATCTATTCATTCCCAGAAACCTATAGTGACATTTTTCATTATTGGTAAATTATAATTGTTGATCCAATAATCAAAACACTATATATATAAGAGTCAAAATGTATCAATATAATAAAATGAGGGGAATTAAATGGTCACACTATCTCTAACAAGGATCCATAGAATATCTATATGTCCTCAACCAAGATTGAAAAAGGCCTTAAGGAAGATAAATTTTTTCACTAAATCATGAAAACAAATACCTTAATTGAACTAATGAGTCACTCATTTACTTTCAGGAAGAAGAAAAGTGGGTTCAAGGATTATTTAAACCTTCTCAGGATAGTAACAACTTGGTTAACAAGTAAATCTGGTGAGTTAAAGTATTATTTAAAATAGTATAACCTATAACTCCTAGTCTAATAAGAAATTTCAATGATGGTTTGGGATATCCAATAAGTTCAATTCCAAGATGTTCCTTTACACCCATCATTATTATGAGAATTAATGAAAATTATATATGAAAAAATTGGAAAGGATTCCAAATTAAAGTGCTTAGGATTGAATTCCATGAAGACATAAAAGGATCATCTTAAATTGGAAAGGGGGAGGTTTTTGTGGGGGATTCATGCACCCCTATTAAATTAGATTAAATTACAAGTGTTTTATACTTTAGACGAACTAGAATCTGACTAACTTATCTATGATGATTTCAAAAAGTTGTTGGGATTTATATTATTCAGAATTTAAGATACCCTAAAACTAGATCCAATCATTGATATTTGGAATTTAACATGAAAATATTATCTCAATTTCCTTATCTATGGATCGAGTATTGGATGATTGTAAGTGAAAATCTATGATGGTCTTAGAGTGGATGGTGGTGATTTTTGTTATCTTGAATTTATGTTCACTTCAACCAGTGTAGGTTTCCCACATCACATACACTAGCCATGGAATTTGGGTCATTGGTTCCATATCAAGGTTTTTTGTTTCTATTTTTTCACGTGCTTATTCTGTTGGTTCAATGATAGTTTATGTTAGGGTTATCATTTAACCATCAAAAAGTTGTTTTTAATAAAATAAAAAATGAAATTGTATGGGACATTATGTTCAGTTTTGAATTATATAAAACATTCCCAAACAAAGAAGAAAAAATATAAAAAAACCATCACACAAGATCATCTATGAGTGGTTTTGATGAATTTTATAAAAAATGAAGAACATTAATTTTTTGTTTAACCATGGCTTCTTCTATAGTGAATTTTATAAAGATATCTAAAAAATAGTCAAAGGACTCCTGCCTTCATAGATAAATACTTTATGTTTATGGATCTAATCTCTTTTTCAAGGATCTTCTTTCTCTTATGGTATATTTTTTTCCTCCTATAAGTAAAGGAATAAATAATATAAATATATCATAGACATTTGGATTTTTGTCACATAAATAATAACATATAATTTCTCTTGGTTTGATCCTCTTTATATATGAACCATTAAACACTCTAAGGATCTACAAAATGTATGAACTCTACACAAATTATATATACATTACAACACTTTTTATGAATATTCATTACTCATATCAAAATGAATATAAATGGTTAATTCTAAAACATTTATATGGTTTATAATAACTTTTTAAAATAGAATAGAATGATTTATATAATGAATGTTTGATAGCTCAGGTTGAAGATATAAAGTGGAAATAACTTTTGATCACATAAAAATAATTTCAAATCATTAAATAGCGTGTAATTCCATATATGTAGCTCTAAGTGATATTCCTATATTATATAACATGAACTTTGTATCACATATAATGATATTGTTATATCAAAAACTATGATATGGTGCCTAAGTGAACATATATCTATCAATATAAAACTTTATCTAAATCCTCCCATACTTTATTCATACTTGACACTATATTATATCATATGTAAAAACATGTGAAACTGTACTAAAAATTATTTTAGATATACAAAAAGAATTATTTTATATAATATATCAATAAAATCACTTATGTTTATTCAAACACTTTGTAACAAAACAAATATTCATTTACATAACATTTTTGTGTAACTATATGGGACTTTATAGAATTGATACTGATTCTGAATTCACAATTAATAACTATAATCAAAGTGAAACCTCTATAAAATCATCATCACTACTCAAGGTAAAAAGGTATATGTCATGTTCTTCTTTAAATATAATTATCTTCATTCAAGAATCCACTAGATGTGTCACATATATCATTTATAATAATATATTCCTTTTGTTCATGACATTAAGCATATCCATGAGTCATTTAAAAAATCAATCTCTTATATTAAAACCTATGTATTATAGATTTTCAATGTAAATATTTACTAAGACTAATGAAAACATCACTTGTAATTCACCTAAGTATATGATTACATTACATGTCACTCAATTAGATATGGACATAAACTTCCTCATACTTCCTCAATTTAATACCCAAATGTTATATATGATATATAGGAGGGAAAATACCATCTTAGTTAAATAAAACATACTATATGATCAGTAACATACCCAACCACCACTGTGTACCTTGTAAACCTCATGTAATGGGGATTAATATTAAACATATTTTCTATGTATGTTAATGAAATTATGGTTGGAATTCCATGTGGAGTACCCATGTAAGTCAATCAATAAAAAAAGTCTCACTTAAGTCTCATGAATGAAATATATATCTTCATTTGAACCCATATTCATGTTTATATTAACATATTTTCATAACCCATGTTGTCACATAACAATCATTCATTAGGTGTAAATTAGATATTTATATTTATGTGGATATTTATTATTTAAATTACATGATTAATGTACTATAGAAGAATGAATAATAAAGTAGAATTTTTTTATATAACAAGATGAATTTTCTATTCTTAAAATCATTAGAGAATATTCAAACAAAACCATATATAGATGTGTTAGTCCTTCCACATCCTAATACGCAGGGATCTTAAATGATATATGGTTTTGTTAAACTATTAATTTTATCATAAGAATATTGTAGACGCCGAAAAAGCCCTTAACTCCTAGAGGAAGTTTCTAAATATTGAAGTGAAGTCATATTTGGATTCAGAGGCTTGATCCAGAGGGCTCGAAAGTGGTGCGTGAAATTAAGGGGGACTTTCGTGAAAAAATGTTTCCCACGTGAAGGACGTCCGGGATTCGAGCAACGGGGCCCGGTGTGGCGCGCAATTTTGCGCGCCCGGTTCGACGCGGTGAGGCCTTTCACGCCGATAGGTCCTGGCACGGAATATTTTGCATGCCACCTGGATTTAGCGACGCATGCAACCTATAAATAGAAGGAGACCGCTTCTGTTTCGGGTTTTCGGAATTCGGACTAGCTCCTGTGCGCGCAATTGGACTCCCGCACGCGTAATATGACTTCCGGGTATTGACCCTTTTCGCGCAACCTTACCCCAGGGTTCGCCTTTGCGCACTATCCCACCGGCTTAAATACAATTGCAAACTCCTCAGGGTTCCTTCATCGTGTGAAATCACTTACATTGCGTGCTCCCCCTCCTTTGCGCGCAAAACCCAATTGTGCGCAATCCTTTTGTTAGGTTTTTTCATACCATAGGGA
This sequence comes from Viscum album, assembly GCA_963277665.1. Taxonomy (NCBI): domain Eukaryota; kingdom Viridiplantae; phylum Streptophyta; class Magnoliopsida; order Santalales; family Viscaceae; genus Viscum; species Viscum album. Next base: position 684,427,156 of record OY728142.1, on the reverse strand, counting down.
TCGTCCGTTTCCCCCGCGCGCAATCCATGCCCGTTGCGCACAATCTCCCCTAGCCGCACGCAATACCTCTGCCCCAATTGCACACCAACCCAGTGTTTTGCGCGCAAACCTTCACTTTGTGTGCAAACCCCAGGACCCCTCACCTTTACGCCCCCGGGGTGCCTCCATGCTTAGGCGCCTGATGTCCTATATACCGGGCATGCACGCCATGCATTGTTTTCCCATACAGCATTCTAGGCTCATATGAAGTAACCTCAAGGTCCCTTAGGTGGTGTTTCCCGTTACGTTGCTTTGCCTTATGACCCTTCACATAGGCATGCTAACGACTATTGCTTCTTCACATAGCCACGCTAACGTGGACCCCTCGATGGTTTGCCCTACGACCCCCTTTCACCATGGCCTTGTCGATGCCTTCCCTCTCACAAGGGTTAGAGAGTGTTGGGCATGTAAGCCCTAGGGGGTGGAGTGAACCCACCTCGTCCGAGCTTCAGGACGTTAAACTTCCAAGAACCTCATCCTCACCACATGACGTTAAACTATGATCTAACCTCGTGCCTCGCACGTAGGGTCCCCCCGTCTCAGACATTCTTTACACTGCTCATCTCCACGGGAATGGAATCTTCCTCAAATTTAATGAGATCCTCCATCTCGGAGTGGCGTTTGTCCACGGGGGAATGGATGCCTTAGAGCGTAAGCCCCTAGCCTCTCTTGCGGAAGGTAGCACCCATGCACCTCCGTACTTCCCCACTGCCAAGGCCAGTGGAGGGTGTGATAGGGAACGAGGCATATCTTTTGTTTGGTCCCAAATCCCTCTCCCTATCTTCTTTTTTGCACCGCAGGACTCTATCCTGGAGTAAGCCCCGGCACCAAGGGTCGCTCAACGTGTAAGCCCATCTCCGCTTCTCACAGACGCACTCTTCGCGACGTGATCGTCTGGTCCCTGTTGTCTATTGTTTCTCACACCGAGCATGACTCATGTGGGCTTAGAGTTAGCATCGACCATGACATCCTCTTATGGGCCGCCTCAGAGCGTAATCCCCATTCTAGCGAACTACGAGGACTTTGATCCGTGCTAAATCATGGTACGTAGGTAGCCTCTATGAGGTTCAAGCCAACCACTCGGTTGTTCCGACCTCTTCACATCGGTTCGCCAACACTTTGGGCCGCCTCGGAGCATAATCCCCAAATACCTTCATCCCACATGACGTTAAACTGTATACCTTTATACCGCATGAAATTAAACTGTATGTCATCCAGCATGACGTTAAACTGTTAGCCTCATCCCGCATGACATTAAACTGCACCACCGGAACTATGTGGACTTTGATCCGTGCTAAAGCATGGTACGTAGGTAACCTCCACAAGGTTAAATCCCACCACTCAGCCATTCCGACCCCTTTGTGTCATTTTGTCAACATTTTGGGCCGCCTCAGAGCGTAAGCCCCATTCCGGCGAACTATGAGAACTTTGATCCATGCTAAAGCATGGTATGTAGGTAGCCTCCACGAGGTTCAAGCCCACCACTCAGTCGTTCTGCCCCCTTTATGTTGTTTCGTCAACATTTTGGTCCGCCTCCGAGCGTAAGCCCCATATCCACCCACTTTGGGCCGCCTCAGAGCGTAAGCCCCAAATACCCCCGTCCCACATGACGCTAAACTGTATACCCGAACTACGAGGACTTTGATCCATGTCAAGGCATGGTATGTAGGAAGCCTCCATGAGGTTCAATCCCCCCTTCACTCCATCACCCATCTTGATTCCTACCCGGGCCACCACATCCCGATGGGATCATGCCACCTCATTCCATTCCATAGTATCTGGGAAGTCACCCACATGCTAGCTCCAACGTTTTTATTCCCCCCAGGGGTTTCTTCAATCTGATCCACTCTCAGTGTTCAAATCAGTCCGACCCATCCCCACAAGACGTTAAACACATGGCATACCCCGTGTTAAACATGGGAAGCTTACAAAACCCTCAGATACATGCCTATGGCATGCCAATTCCCCACGTTCGATGTGGGATGCCTCGGCCTTCCGCGCCCTTGAGAAGCCCTAAAATAAGGGACAAAAGACAAGCATGCCAATCCCCTAGCGTCAAGACACGCCAACGACACTCCAGTGTGACCATTCTCCTCACCGAAGGTTGATGACCCGACCAGACCCCTTGGAGCATCTCGACGGAAGTAGCGTAATTAACTGGTGTCCATGAAGATATGGCACCAGTAACAAGATTCATAAATAAGTCTTAAATCTATGAGGGAGACCCGGAATAGGTGACGACCTCTGAGGAGGAATCCACGGAAGAAAGAACTGACATCCCATCATCCTGGTTTCGATCAAGGAGCAGACGTCCCTGAACAAGGAGCGAATGCCGTTCACCATCGGAAAGCAGGAATGCGGGGCCACAAGTCGTGCGTCCTCCCCTGTGTGACGGATGTGTGTGCGCCCCGACGGAAAGCATCAGAAACAAATATTAAATTACATGTAAAACTTGTTACATCATCACATGGTCATTCTTTTCATCATAATCATATAATTACTTTCTAAATTACCAAGTAGTAATCTGGAAAGTCAACTCTCCCACTAAACTCTTTTGTGAGATAACACTCTTAGAGAAACGTTATTTAGATAATGATGAGATTAGGGTTCTCAATCATTATATTAAATACTTAATCTTTTTATCCCAAAATCTTTACATCATATTATCCAATATTATAATTTATTTAATCTTCTTTTTCTCTAATTTAATAAATAATTACAACTTTTCTATGTTTTTTAACTTTACTATTAATCTTTTTAACCTTTCCATTTAAAAATAAAAATATTCTTTGAGATAAATTAATTAATATAACTCTTAAAATTATTGTTACATTATCAATATATCCTAAATTCTTCTCAAGTTCTAGGATATTTTCTCAGTGAATTGTACTTAAATTAAATGGGTATATCATAAATCAAAATTTATATGGAAATTTATTTATTTAGTTTTGGAAATTCTACAATTTCTATTATACATTCACTGTTATTTTAGAAGTTACATTTCTCAATATATATTACCCCAATTTCTAAACACATTATAAACCAAATAAAATAGTTATTATTTTCCTCTATCCGTTTTCTAATAAAATGAAACAAAATCAAATACCATATGATTTCATTATAACATATTTAATTTGTAATTAAATGTAAAATATGAAATGAATATTTGAAATATCATACATTTTAAAATTATAATATATGGATAATTTATTTTACTCTGATCTAATAAAAAAATTAATACAGTCATTTATATCTTACTTTTCATACTATTTTATAGATTGGATTATAATAAAAAAATCATCTACTTTAAAATAATTTTTACTTTATTCATAAAAAATCAAAGTTTTATTTGTTAAATATATATATATATATATATATATTATCAAAAAATAGATTATGAAATAAAATAGAACACAATATTAGATCATCATATCCATCTAGCTAGGTCCAAAGAACCAAATCTTTCTTGTTTCTTCAAATATAACACCACCAACTCCCACTATCAACTTCTCCTCATTTATAATCCCATTTACATATATATAATTATATAATTTATATTTGGTATCATATACTCTTTTTAAATAAAAATAAATAAATTTTTATAATATAAATGCCATATGTTAGCTTTCTATTAATCATTTTCTTCTCATTTAGGCATTTTGATTAGATGCAATTACAATGTCAAGAAATTCAATAACAAAATCATTATCTAAAATTTGAAAGATATCTATTAAATTTTAAATAAGTGTCTTTATAAGAACCATGAATTTTCATCTTCAACTATTATCTAAATATTTTATTCTAATTTATTAATACCATCATCCCGGTACTTGAGCATTGTAATGAGCCAATGTTTTTTCATCAAAAAATAAAAAAAATTATGTATATTTTTATTGATAAAATATTTTAACCAAAATAAAAAACAAGTAAAATATCATGATACTATTTCTTGATAAAATAGTACATGAGTTGAACTAAATAATTTAATTCAAGTTTAATTTTCAAAATGGGATTAATGATAAAGAAAAAAGTGGCTAAAATAAATTGAAATTTTTCTATTTTATATCCTAAAATTATTGTGATACATAGAAATTCCTAGGTGAATAATATAATTATCATCTATAATGGAGTATGAAATTTGAAATAATATAATAAAAATAGAGGTCAGTTATAAGAAAAATGATAGAGGTATTGGGTGATAATTTTGTAGAGTTATTTATATAAGTATTATGGTAGTATTTATTAAAAGATGATTAAGGAATCTTCTGGGGTATGAAATAATTAGGGTTAATTAGTAATTTTTGGAAGTGTTTATTGGTGTTATATTTGGTAAAATGATCATTTGGGTGGAGTAATTATAATAACTTATACTTTAATGAATGGTGTTTCCTTTCTTGCCATATATATGATCCATACATAGATACATTCTCTTTATAAATCATAGTATGAAGTATAATATAAACAAATCGCATTCATCACATAAAAAACACTATTTTATTTCATCACTATATAATAATACATATAAATGATAAATACATACTATAAAATTAAAACAAATTCAATTGTATAAAAATATAAGTAATTAACCTGACTAAAATTTGGAAATCCAATAGTTCGTAGTTTTCTAAAAATATTACTATCATGAAAAACACTACAAAAAGAAAGAAAATATTATAAATAATATTATCATTTTGTAAATTGGGGATGGATTACCTTAAGAGTAAACTAAGTGAATGATTAATGAAGGAATTATGATGTATTTATAAGGTTAATATGATTATTTAAATAGTAACCTAACCGTTAGAATAATAACTTGACTGTTAAAACGTTAACCTAGCCATTAGAATGCTAAAATGACTAGTAAGTAATAATTACCATGAATAAAAAAGTAAATATAATTATTAAAAAACCATAAAAAATATTCAAATTATGTAACATAAAGAAATTATAAATGTATATTTTTAATTAGGTATGTTTTAATTTATTTTGTAAAAATCGTAATTTTTATGTTAAAATTTAATTATTATAATTACATAAATTTAAAAATTACATTATTTAAAATGAATTTAATTTTTTAAATCAATTAATGGAAATTATTCAAGATATATTTGTGGGAATTTTTTGAAAAACTTGAATTTTGCAATGAATAGTAAAAAATGCAATTTTCTAAGTATAGTATGTTTTATGACATAATTTTGACGTAATAATTGCCTAATGACTTAAAAATGGATGGTTTGAAATAAATATGTTTAATAAGTTAAATAATGTATTTAAAAAATTAAATTTAATTTAAAAAATGTCAACATTAATTACCAAAGTATAAAAATATAATTTATTTTGTTTTAAACTATTTTGAAGCCTTTTATTTCATTTGTTTTGTATAAATTATTAAATTAATTAATTTCAATTTTAAAAGTTATAAAATTCATGAAAATATATTTTTTTTATTCAAATATTATCTATATTCTCAATTAATACCACTATTAAAAATCATAGTCATTAAATAGATTTATATTCATTATTTTATCACAAATTACTTCTCTTCTCCAAGTATAAATACACCATCTCAACCCCATGTAAAATACCTTCAAAAAACTCTACCATTGCCCATTATATGACCATACTCCTCCTATTTATCCACCTTAGAGTCATGGAAACATTCTGGTCTCTCCCCACTCCAAACATTGAAGGAATTATTCCCTTGGTAATGTAGTAATCATTGAATGACAGGTAAGTCCCCTTTATCTTCACTTAAATTTTTATTCTTTTTTCTAATTTCATTTCTATTTTTAACATTATCAAAATAATTAATTATTATATATACATGAAATACATGTTATTACTCTATAATATAGTTTTTATAAAATATTTATAAAACAAGTATTTGGTATCTCTTCCCCACCTTTGATGCATCCTAAAATGTTGTAACTACCACCTATAAGGATGTTGTCATTATTTATTTACCACTTCCATCATAAATACTTAGTGTATCTTATATACAATGTTTTTGTTAGTTCAATATTATATAGTTAGTTCAACTAATAGATAAATATCATTTTTCAATACCACAATATTGAAAATAGAATGGAATATTTCTATCATTTATGTCACTGCACATTATTATCATTAAGGAAAGATTAATAAATAATTTTCAACAGTAATAAATGATCAAAATAACATAAATTTATATAAAAAAATTTGAAAATAATTTTTAAGAAACATAATTTGGTTATAACTTGATGCGAAATCATAAAAAAGAAAAATGGGGCCTAAGGTATGTTGGAGTGGGTTCCCTATAACCAACTAACTTTTTTACTTTCAATTACCATAATATTTTATTACCGTAATATTAATAAAACTGTTATCACATGATGAGTTTTCCTATTCATGACATTAATGTGATATTTTACTTAGACTATTTTTCACATAGAAAGGTTATTTTAGCATCCCTATATAACGATAACCTTGAAATGTTATGACAATATTCTTAAATATATTTCATATGGTCTAGATGGAATATATCTAACATTACACATATGATTTTTTACTAGTATGTGTTAGAGGCCCATAAGGCATTGATACTTCTACTCATGATATCCACACTTAGTAATCATCAAGATATAAGTTTAAGAGGACAAACCCACCAATAATAATTTCAAATGTTTTATGTGTTATTGGATATTCCAATCTATGGAAATATGTACTGGTACTTATACATGAAATTATTCTTAATGTATGTCATGAATTTTATACTTTTATGTATTAATGAAAATAGGACGACATATGCTCATGGTGAGGTTGGATAAGTTGGGAACATCATAAGTGATATGACATTAATTAAATAAGTTGAGAAAGGGTTTGTCCCTACCAAATTAATTGGAGAAGATATCTTTGTACCTTTTCTCAAAATAGAACTATCTAATTAAATACATGGTTATGGAACTTTATCAATGAGTTCATTTTAGAGATTCAAACAATGATAAATCAAACATATAGGATAATGATATAATGTATGCATCATAGTCGATGACATATCGAGACAAAGGTATTATGACATTAAATTATTTCTTTAGGGGTACATTGATATGTTTATGAACATTGATCTTATAAATTATGAAAGTTCTCTTAATACTACTGATAAATAAGCATTAGTTTATCTAGAATCTTAGTTAATTTTTTAAAAAATTTAATATTAATAATAAATTTAATTTCTAACTTTTGGTTTAATAATTAGTCACGTAGATTTGATCTCACAAATTCAATCATCATAGACATATTTTTGTTTAGAATATTTGATTTGAATTTTAAAATAAATATTTATTCACATGTTTTATGAATATAATATTCATTTAATCACTTTTTTATTATTCACAAGGTAATTAATAAATTAATATTTATTCACCAATTTAGGTAATATATAAATATAAATATTTTTTTAGTTATGTGAATGTTAAAATAAATATTTATTCCCTTTTTTAGAGAATATATATATATATTGAATGAATAATATTTATTTAAATGAATATATTATTATTTATGTTTTGATAAATTCTATGGAGGATTGACGAGATGAGTTAAAGGTCCCGATTTAAATGATATAACTATATTTATTATTATTTAAATAATTATTGATTTATTTATATAACAAATTGTATTTAAATATCTGTTATTTTATCACATGTCATGGTATATAATAAAAATATTATTGTTAATATTATTTGATCTAGAGTTTACATAGAGGAAACAATTAGATAAAGTGAATTTTCATAATTATTAACTGTTAACCCTATGTATTAAGACCTGATAACATCATTTTAGAGGTGATGGGAATTTTTGTGCACAATGGATTCACACAGGATAATTTTCTCAAGCAATATAGAAATTCTCAATAAAATATATTAATACCAAGATAGAATAATCCCCCTACTTTGTCTCAATAATGAGAAAATAAGAGATCATTTTTATTACATCCAATTATGAAGGATGCAAGGCACTAGGTTATCTATGTTATCGCACGGAATACCAAGAGTTATGTTTGGATATTCATGGATCATATGTGGATACCTCTATAGGAATTATATCTTGGATACTTCACTAAAACTATAATATGACAAGAGTGGAAATAAAATTGATCAAAAAGAGGAATTTTCAATAATAGGTAATTATTATTTTAAAAGAATTATAATGTAAATGTGAAATATCATCTCCTGAAGAATATTTGGTTGTATTTATCAATTTATTTATATTTATCCATTAAAATCGATGAAAAAAATTGTTATCCATCACCAAAAACATCTTATGTAGTTCCCCTAAACCCATAAGTGTTATTAGAGTATCCATATTATAGTTTATAATTATTTATTATTTGTTTTATCAATTTCAGAATTTTTTATTAGTATTTATTTTCATCTTTTCATTGTTAATTCATAAGTCTAGATAACACATTTTTTAAAATTCATATGACCAAGACAAGGACATGAAAATATAAATAATTCTCAAATATCTTATTGGAAGTTACTAAGCATGTTAGCCCCAGGACAAGGATGTTTGATGTGTAAAAAAAATTACACATCATGTATCCTTGTTCAACCACACAAGGGTGAGATTAAACAATCACAACACATCATGTGGGGTTTAGTACATAGTTCCACTACACATCATGTATTTTCCACATCCAACACATGACTTGACAGGGAGTACACATCATATAAACCCAGATGGATTTTACTCTATACAAAACACAATGTGTTGGGTGGTAAACTACATGGTGATATTACACATCATGTATTGACTTCTATCTAAGAGATGTGTCCACAAATGAATAACATGATGTGTATAAGTAGTGAAAACTATGTACAATATTATTTACCATCTATGTTACAATTCGAGTATCTAGGTGTGTATTATGGGTGTCCATAAATGGATTACATACCACGTAGTTTTTTGTACACATCATGTAACTCATTCCAAATCATGAAAGATACATGATGAGATAGGCATATCATGTCAGTAAACACATGGTTAATTAAAGAAAATACCAAACCACAAGGAATTTAGTTCACTATATGCACCATGTAGTAGGGTTTCCCCACACTAGGTACACATCAAGTGATTTTTCGAATGTTTTGTGGAATTAAATAATTTAATTATTATTATCCTTATAATTATATAATACACAATGTGTAACAATCTATTACATGTCATGTAATTCAATTCAATTTCTATAAGTAAACATTATTTATGTTTATTTAATTTTATATAGTTATACATTTTGTATTGTCAGTGTATATTGACCCATGAAACTAAAAATTGTGTAATAAATTGTACCTTAAACAACCCATAATTACATGACTTATAACAGGGGTTATACTTTTTTATATTTAAATTATTTTTTTAGAGTTTTAAATAATTAGGAAAAAATATTACATCATAAATTGTCCTTCATAATTATTTATAAAATTCATGGAATACCATAACTCATTTAAATATTATCACATCTTATATTTTTGAAACTATTTTTTTAATTTTTCTTATGCTTGGAAAATCATTGTATTGACATTTCACAAATGTTTTAAAAAATTATTCTATATTTAAATTTTAAAAATAAATTATTAACATGAAATTACATTTTTATACATCACTATGGTCATATTTTTTCATTCATAATGTTTATTAAATATTATTATAATCATGAAAACATATTTAATATATAAAATGAGTGAAAGTTGAATTTTGTGAAATATAACACTTCCGTCTCTTAGAATCCAACCAAAAATTCAAAGTAATCCACCCAAAATTGTCCAATACGAAGGATAATTCTATCCACCTCTCATATATAAAAATAACATATAAGATTCATGTTTTTTTTAGAAATTTATACTTAATTTAATTTCTTACATTAATTTACCATTACCATGATAACTCATTTTTTAACTCAGTAACTATTATTGTAACCAAAAATTAAATTAAACTTATAACCCAATTTAAAAATTATGATTCCAAATTCAAAATCCATTTTACAATATTTAATATTAATAATTAGTAAAAAAAATTAATATAAGTTCAAAACATGCAATGAAAACCCATTTTTAGAAAAATGCTCGTTTTAAGAATAAAAATGAACATATACCAAAATAAAATGTCATTCAAATTAATATTTAATTATTTATATTCCTTTTAATCCAATGTAACTTATGTTCCCTTAAAAAATAAAAAACATAATGATACTTTTAAATTAATTTCTTTTAAAGAAAAGAAATGATATTTTTATAAAAATCACGATTTTTCACTGTTCATTCAAAAAACAATATTGTCATAAAAATACCAAAAAATAATCACAGTCTTATTATGAAATTATTAATTCAAATACTATTTCCAATTCATCAAATAAGTTTTAAAAAGGTGGAAGAAATTAATAATAATATCGATGAAAAAAATGTAATAAAACATTTATTTAAATAGTTTATTTTGAATTATAAAATAACTTTATTCTCATTCCATTAGAAATAAAAGAAAAAGAATTAATATTAATTCATTAAATTATACATATAATATAATTATTTTATTATAATAATTCATCAATATTCATTAATTTAATCTATTAAGATTAAAATATATTTCACACACAAAAACAATTATATGAAAAATATCTATTTTACCTTCAAAATATTTTATCTTCATTTCAAACCAATTGATAGTCAATGTAAGATTTATTATTCATTTTATTAAAAAAACGTTCTACATATATATTCATAATATTATTTTCCTATTCATACCAATCAAACCAATGGCTCATTTATAATGATCATATTTTTACGAAAATAGACATTTTTATTAATTTTATAAAATCGAGTATGAAGGAATTACAAAGAAAAAAAGAGAGGGGGTCGGGGATCATGGGGATATGAAGTAATGAAGCCCAAGGGAATCTAAATGATCCAAATTCACTCCCTCCATGGGAAGAGATACAAGACCTGAAAAACATGAGATCATCACTCATTGGATCAACTTAGAAGCAAGAAATTCAGAAACAACATTCCTTTCCCACCATGTATGACAAACGTCCACACAGTTATTTATCATTCCATTACATATACAAACGATATACTCAATGGACCCTAAGGTAGGACCTAGGTCACAAAGAGCATTATAAATAGTAATCAAATCAGTTTAAACTACTACAAGATGGATATTATTCTAGTTACATAGTAGGAGGCTGGTGAGAATTGATTGGTCCTCTACTTGAAGGTAATCACCTATACTAAAGAAAGCATAGTAGGAAGGAATAAAATATCCCCTTGTATCCCATTTCACCCAACTTTCCCTCATTAGGACCATGTTTCATGATCCAATTGTGGTCATTTTTGAGTCCCACCTGATGAGGATACCAACGTACCCATATCCCCAGTCTAGTACAACAATCATTGGGAGCATATGTGTCAGTAATAAGAGGTCTGATCAAGGCGAATGTCTCATGTTTTTTTATATTTGGACTAAATCATTTATGATATTCCTAGTTTTTAAGAAAGGAATTATTATTTTACTTTTGGTTCCCTTATGTCGGAATTCATTTATATCTTTCCAAATGCACTATCAACCTTCCACAAGTATTAGCATACAAACCATTCTCTTCGAGCCGCAATCCTTCACCCCATGAAACCACTTGTTGTTGAAGTTGGTATTTGTGACCTCTTAGGGAGACCATCCAGTGAAACTACCAAATTCTTGATACACCATTCTAGCCCAATCACTATAAAAAATGATGTGTTGTGTTTTCATTATGTGGATACCTATAGTACTAACACTATGAGGTGAGATTCACCCCCAAACACTTTATGTTATCCTTGGTTAGTAATGCAATGTTCCAAAATCTCCAAATTAGTAAATTGATCTTCAATTGGATTTCATTGAGTCAGAGAACTTTACCCCATTCATCCCTAGTGTGTTCCACTATATTGATTCCCTAGAAGTCCTTGGTTGAGAAGGTATCTGAGGAGGATCCTAAGAATACCTGACTATTAGGTTCTTTGTTCATGATAATGTTATCAAAGATGGTCCATTTTTTCTCTATCCATAATGGCACCGATGAAGTCCCAATGGGTGCTTTCCTAGATGAAGGTTATGTATAGACTAGGAAATCAAAGGAATTTGAGCTTTTTACTCACCCAGTTGTGCTGTCAATGATTAATTTCACCTATTTCCACTATCCATTGCTATTGACGATGGAAATATAATATAAAAAGGTTGAATCCTGGTCTAGGTAGTGGATTCCCTTCCTCTCTGAATTCCCATTTCACACTTGTACCAATCCTACTTGATCTTTCCCCATAACATCTACCATAAATGACTTCCCATGTCATATTAGCATGGGGACACTGCATTTCCCCTGGAAACACTTCTAAAATTTATCCCACCCTCAGATAGGGGTCTGGCCAGCCTCTGCCATGTCGCCTAGTGGTGGTTTCCATCCAACTATGCATCCCATAAAAAATAATCAATATTATTCATCATTCAGTAAATAACTCCTTTTCGTGCCTTGAGAAAGGAAAGGATTTGAATTGGAATATATTAGATAATTATATTAATCAATGTAATTATTCCTACAAAATACAAGAATTTTTTTTCTAATTCATTATTCTACCTGTTATATTATCCAACACCTTATCGATGTGTTGAATGTGTCGATTTATAGGGGAGACCGGGGCACCCAAATAATCCATGGGAGAGGTTCATCTTAAAATTCTCAATCTTCTTTCCAAGACACCAACTATCCTTTACAAACACCTACTTGAGATGAATATAATTCTCTTGTCCTTGTTAATCACTTGCCCATTCTAATTGCAGTAGTCCTCAAGGTTGTCATTAATACTATTAATGAATCTATTACTACCATTCACAAACACAATTGTTTCATATACAAGTATAAGGTGAGATATACCATAGGATTGGTACCTAGAATGATAAAAAAGGAATGATTTTATATGCAATGTTTTTGTTAGTATATTGACATAGAGAGTCCTGTGTAAGAATGAAAATAGTGGGTGAGATTGGATCTCCTTTACTAAGCCCCTATATAGTCTTGAAAAAAACATATTGTTTGCCCATAAAGACATCAAAATCTAGGTGTAACTGAAGAATCAGAATAGAAGGTCAATCACCCATGTTGATAAACCCATCCTGGATAGAACTTTGAGTATGAAATTCTATTCCAACCTATCATATGTCTTATTCATATTTAGTTTAATTGCTAAATTTGAGCCAAAGGACATTTGGTTAAGGCCTCTCATAAACTCTTGATCGAACCCAATGACCCCCATAATTGAATTCCCTTTGATAAACCCATGTTTTTATTTAGATATCAAGATAAGAAGATAAAAAGATGGTCTTCTATTGAGGATGCACTCCAACACTTTATAATAGAAATTACACATAAATATTGGTCTATAATGTTGGAGAGACTATGGGTGCTTATTCTTTGGAACTTTCACCATCTTTGTGAAATAGTAAACTCATGTAAATTTACCATCTTTAAAGATTTACTATAATGATTTCACCATCTCTTCCTTAATCAAATCCTAATAGGCTCTATAGAGAGAACCAGGGAACCCACCGGGCCCTGGCACATTTTCTGGATTGAGTGACCAAATAGGTACCAGATCTCTATCTCCCTAGGGGTGGATTCCAAACATTAATTTATATTCCCAATTTCCCCACCAAAAATTTCTTCAAGGATATATTCATAATTCCTTAGGTATCCCCCCTATATTTTTGGGTTTGGTCCAACAAGTAGTTTTTTAGGAAAATCATCCGCCATTTTTTCCAACTATGTATGAATAAGTGAAGTATGATCCATATTCCATAAGTATTTTATGCCTACTAGATTACCTATTCTCTTTTATTCATGCATGAAGAATATTGAGTTATGGTCTCCTTCATGCAGCCATTTAATCCTTGATCGCTACCATTCTAGGTGCTCCTATTGAAGAAGCAAGTCTGCAAAGGTGTTTTTACTATTGGTGAGTTCATCAAAAAGGGTATCTTTCCAATTATTTTTTAGGCTTGACTAAAGACTCTCAATATTCATATGGATCTCCTCTAATTCCTTACTATGAGGGGGATTTTCTCTTATCCAGGATTTAATATCTCCTCTAAGCCGCCTGAGTTTATTCTAAAGTCATGTCCATGCATGTACCTATGTCTGTTTATTCCATGATTCCATAAATGTATACAGGAAACTCGGGTAATCCATACAAATATGTGAAATAAATAATATCTCCCCATGATCATTCTTGGGTTCCACTATAATACACAATAAAGAATGATCTGAAAGACTATGAGGCAGATGTGAGACCAAGATATCATGATAGGAGGTAATGGAATGATAGTTCGCAAGTAAACGATCGAATCAAAACCATGTCTGTCATCTACCCCTATGACTGTTGTACCAGTTGAACTGATCTCCTACATAACCTAAATATATAAGGCCAATAATGGCCATAAAATGCACAAAGTATTGACTAGCCTTACGAGGTAAGGCACCCCCCCTACTTCTTCATTGGTTTTTCCACTACATTGAAGTCTCCCCCCACAAACCACGGAAGGGTACTTGAGTCAAAGGCACTGAGATCATGCTAAAGGGACTCATGAACCAACATATCACATTTTTTATAAACAAATGAGAAGAAGCAGTGATATCCTGAGATAATTTTTGTGTTCAAACAATGATTTGAGGATTCAACTAAATCCAAAAACAATCATTGATTCCATAAAAGCCATATATGGAGGTTCTGTGGGTTGGTATTCATGTATTTCTATGACCTTATCCTACACACAAATTATAAGATATTAAAATATCTTTGTTTCAGTTCCAATATTTTTGTTAAAGACACTAATCTATTGAGGAATTCATTATAGATGATGTCTGGTTTCACCTAGACTCTAAGTCCATGGGAGTTCCAGATGGGGATTGAGATCACTGGCCCAAATGTCTTTTGGATTTGGCCCCATACACACATCCACGTTGAACTGGAGACACCACCTCTATGAATTTTATTTTTGACTCGGATCTAGTAAAAACTCTATTACAAAGTGATATAGATGTTATTGGTGGAGAAATCTAACTACCATAAATATCAATATTTGATGATTCAATACCTACTCTGGGATGGGAGGAAATCATCAGATAGGGAGTAATGTCCACTTCTTTAGCACAGTATTCACTATTGAGCGAACTAGGTTAGACTGGACATTCATGTGATAATACATTATACCTCAAGGGAGAAGCTGAGGGTGAAGATATAGTGGGTTCCAGCCTAGTAGGATGGGAGAGTTTAATGGATATGGGTATTATATAGTAGGGTACTAGGTCTATGTAAACCGGATCCACCGCTGATGGTTGACTAGCCTCCTGAGAGAATGATCTGGGATCTGATGGCGGAGAGGATAAGGCATCCACTATCTTACCCAGAGGAAATTCCCCCAGAACATGTTGGACCAATAAAGATACATCTTCTATCAGTGGGTTGGAAATCATATTGTATCTCAGGGGGGGATTCACCTGATCCCACTCAAATTGGTTCATGCAACTTTAATGGTAAACATGAAAATAATTCCCCCACAGCTTATAGTGCGAGCAAAAGTGGGGAGTTAATGGGTAGATAAAATCCTAAGACTAGTCTTGTAAACTCACTACATGGAGGAGAATTCATGGTGGAAGAGTTTGAGTAAGTTCCATTTCCACATAGATCTGAGCCTCCACTTATTCCTTGATTTGAAGAGTTCATTCACTAGTATGAAGGTTCCCAACAAATCTCTAATCCTAGACAAGAATTAAATATTTTTAAAAGTTGATGGGAGTCCCAGGAGATAAATGCACATCATTACCCTGGAGGGATTTCATCCTAAATGCACCTTCATCGACCATATGAACCTGAAGTACCCCCACCTCCCAACCAATATTGAATCTGAACATAAGGCCTTGAAAAAAATTCTTCTGAAACTAGGACTATGCATAAGGATTTAGTGCTAGTTTGGAAGGGGTGATACATAGAGAAAAGAAATGATATTGAGGGGAGAAATTGGTTTATGGTGTCTAGATAGGTAATATAAAGGGGATTGAAATGATAAGGGTAGAAATAGAGGGGAATAAATTTCTATCCTACTATTGTTTTTAAATCACCCCAAAATTGGGATGATTTCGAACGAAATTTTGGTGGAGGGTTGTTAATATTTTAAAATTCTAATTTTATCGCTATTTTCTACATATATCAAAAAATAATTTCTTTTATTTTTCTTTAAAAATATTCACCAAAAAATATGGTTATAAATTCAAATAAATTCTTTTATTTTACTAATTTATTTATCCAAACACTTAGATTGAAATCCAAATCATTTATTTTCTTTTCTTTTCTTCTATAAACTATTAAATAATTTCTATTCTTTTACTAAAATAGCACCAAACACAGTTTTTCCAGTTCAACACTGACACCTTGGATGGTAAGTCCTAATCCCATTAGTTCACATGTTCTCTATACAAGGTAATAGGGTGCTTTTATATTCCGTATATTGAAACCAAAGTCCACATGAGATGATCTGATGCTTCCTTAAAAAAAGAGGCTAGAACGGAGAGGATTGGGTAGTTAACTTATATGGAGGGTGTTGATTCTAGGGGAACTACAGGAAAATTAATCCTCATGACTACCTTGAAAGATAAGGATCAGTAAAGGAAGTCCCTGAAAGAAGGACTAGGATGCGATCTAGAGGATGGGGGAAGCAGATGATCTTGGATCTTTCAATCTCACCATCACTAGAGGAGTCGAAGGTTAGGGCGAAATGTTCAATTCATTTTTAAATTAAGGTAGTGTGTTCTTTCTCTTTTCTTCAGCCATTTGAGATTCAATTTGTTTTAAATAATAATATTTCCATCATATATCCTTCATTTAATCTCAAAGTTGAGTATACTTCACTCTATCAAAAATAATATTATTTAAATAAAATACATTCTAAAATGTTGGGGTGTTATACCTTAAACCCTAAAATTAATTTAATCATCAAAATTTTAATTTCTGTTCGATATAAACGGTATAAATTATTTTCAAAATCGATTCCAAGGATTGGAATAGAATATATATATATATAAAGAATTATCTTTTAATCTGGATGAATAACATTTCATTTTTAAAATAACTTTCTTTATATGGTTAATACTTGTAATCTTATCATTTCCTAAATATTTCTCAAATAATGTATTTACCATTGTGACACTCATACATTCGAAAGAGTTTATAAAATATTTCCTTAATAGTTGAGAGATAAAACTCAATTAACTTATCATCCTCTAACTTAAGTAAAGGAATAATTTTATCATCAAGATAGAGAATATGAGAAAATATACGACATGAATTCTTTTTATTCCATAATATAATTTATTCCTATGGTTGTGTTTCCAATAGTTTCCACTTCTATCTCATCTCTCGCTCCAAGAATTGAATATTCAAGATGATTTTTTCTAGCCTTAAAAACTAAAATAACATTTACCATAAGTTCAAAAAAAAGATGACAACTTATTCCTCTTATTTCTATACATTAACCAAAATTAAAAATGGTTCCTCCAAGTTAAAATAATATCCAATATGAATAAAAACTATATTAATCCCAAAATTCTCTACAAAACAACATCCAATGTTCTGTAAAAAATCCATCCATAATTAACTAACCTAGAAACTCTTAAAAATATTCCTCACCCAGTTCAAAACCCAAAAATCATAAAAATTTAATCAAATATTCTTCTAAGATCAATTTGAAATTTTTCTACAATATATGATAACTTTTTCCATAAATAACTTGGATCACCATAAATCCATAATAAATTTATATATTCTTCCAAAAGTATAAGTCAACATTAATTACTCAAATAAAATTAATATTTCTATTTACCTTAATCTTATCATGGTCAAAAAATAATGAAATTCATCAAAAATAACTTTAGTTACTTAGTCATAAACTAACTTTTCAATATCATGGTTATTTATATGATAAAACATATGTTCCCAAAAATGTACAAACCATTTTATCTCAATTAACCATAATTAACTAAATTCAAAGAGCATATTAACCACAAAGGATATTAATACCATTCAAATTTTGTCCACAAAAAAATTGTATTCCTCAAATATCCATTTCACCAAAAAACTTACTAAACTCAAGGGTTATATTCCCATAAATGACTCCCAAAATAACCTTAATTATCTTAAACTCATGTCTCGTAAAACCTCAAAAGGGGTATTTCTTCCTTTAAATGTTTGATCAAACTTTGACTTATTAACTCATAATGGGATGTAAAATTATTAAAATATTATCATATAAATCATCCAAACCTATAAATTTATCTAATAATTTTCTCTGATGTTGTATACAATGACTCATACCGTGAACAACCCATAATTACATGATTAATACAAGGTCAAACTTTATTATATTTTGAGGATATGTTTTGTTCATAGTTTTAGGGAATTCAAAAAAACTCTTAAATCATTACTTATCATTCATAAGTAATTATAAAATTATTGTAATAACATAACCCATATAACTATGTCTACTTATAATATTTTTAAAACCATTAAATTGATTTTTTTATGCTTTCATAAGCGTTGTATCGACACTATAGAAGCGTTCAAAATAATTATACTATATTTAGATTTTTTCAAAAAAAAAAAAAAAATTAAATTAAAATTTTATATGTCATTATGATCACATGTGTTCCATTATACTTAATATTTACTCTTATACTAATCATGAAAACATATTTAAGATATAAAATTATAAAAAATGACATTTTACTAAATATAACACTTACTACTCTTAGAGTCCAACCAATATTTTATAGGAATCCAACCAAAAAATATTCCAAGAAGAAGGATAGTTAGATATCCATCTCATAAACACTAACTATTGATAATGTTTGAGGTATTTTGGAACTAATCTACCTAATTTAAATATTTAGATTAATTTACATTTACAATGATAACTCATTTTTTAACTTGGTAAATATTTTTGCGACTAAAAAATAAAATAGACCTTATAAACAAAATTGGAAATTATAATTCAAAATTTTAAATCCTATTTATAATATTAAATTTATATAATTGATAGAAATTAAAATTAATATAAGTTCACAAAACAGATTGAAAACCCATTTTTAGAAAAAAAACCCATTTAAGCATAAAAATGAACTTACGGTAAAATCCAATATAATGTTGATTCCCATAGAATTATTTATATAATGTTTAATAAAAGGATATTATTATAATTTAAAAATAAATAAAAACTATAACAAAACTTTTAAATTACATTATTTTAAAGAAAATAAAACATAGTTTTGCAAACATCGGTATTCTTCACTATTTACTCAAAAAATCAAACATTTTAGAAATATATCAAAAATTCATCATAATCATATTATGTCATGATGATTTTAAAAATGATGTAAATCATATAAAATTAAATTTATATATTTTGAATAAATTAATTATAATATCTGCGCATAAAATTAAATAAAACCATTTTTGAAGAAAATATATTTTTAAAGCATAAAATGACTTTATTCTAACTCCTTTACAAATAAAAAAATAAAATGAATTTTAATTCATTAAATTGGATATATAATCTAATTATTTCATTAAAATTAGTTATTAATAGCAATTAAATTAATCTATTATGATATAAATAGATTTCCCACATAAAAATAGTTTTTTGAAACATATATCTTTTACCTTCAAAAGTATTTTTCTTCATTTCCATGCTATTTGTAATAAATATATTATTTTTTAAAAATTTATAAAAAAAATTAACATTTTTTTCAGAATATATTTAATCATATTTATCACCACCAAACCAATATCTAGGTTATAATGACCATATTAAATTAATAATAATTCTATAGCATGTCATCATTCTTTACAGCTTGGTGTTTTGTATATCACACTCTATTTAATGTAATATTATTTAAACAAAAAACATTCTAAAATTAGGGGGTTTTATATTATACCATCCTTAAAAAAAGAGTTTCATTCTAATTTTAATCTATTCTTGATATGAATTGTTTAAAACATTTTCATAATCAATTACAATGAGTGGAATAAAATATACATAAGTGGAAATAATTATCTTTCACTCTATATCAATAACATTTCCTTTTGAAAATAACTTTAACATCTATTTAAAAATAAGAAACTTATCATTTTCTAAATATTCATTAAACCATATATTTACCATTATGATACTCAAACTTTTGAAAGAGTTTCTAAAAGATTACCTTAATAGTTTAGTGTTGAAACTTGATAGATTTATCTCCCTCAGACATGATTTGAGGAATTTTTTTACTGTTAAGATATATAATTTGAGAAAATTTAAATTAATTGATTCATTAACATTATATTATAAAAATTTCTTTATTTGGTTTTCTTTTTAGCAGTTTCCACTTCTATCCCATCTCTCACTCCAAGTATTTAATATTTGAGGAAAATTTCTCATATTTGAAGAAAAAAATTAACATTCATTGGATCGCATGATCCTTAAAAGGATGAATTGTTATTCTTCATATTTATATCCATTAACCAAAACTAAAAATGGTTAGTACAAGATAAACTAATATCTAATATGAATAAATACTATATTAATAATATTAAAATCCATGATAAATAATGCCCAATTATCAACATAAATCATTATATAAATAACTAACCTTAAAACTCAACAAAATATGCATGAACAAGTTCAACACCCAAAAACCATAAATATTTAATCACATATTATTCTAAAATAAATTTAAATTTTATCACTAAAATATTACAACTTTTTTAATAAATAACCTAAATCAATATAAATTCATAATAAAATCATATATGCTTCCAAAAATATAATTCAATATTTATTCCTAAAATAAAATTAATATATCAATTTACCTTAATCAAATAATGATCTTAGAATAGTGAAATTCATAAAAAATAGCATTAGTCACTTATTTATAAACTCACATTTAAATCTCATGATTATGTATATGATAAAACATATGTTCTAAAAAATTTAATAACCATTTTATAACAATTAATCATAATTAACTCAACATCAAATATCGTCTTAATCCTAATGGTTATCAACACCTTTCAACATATGTCCAAAAAACAAAATAAAAACATTCTTACTTAAATAACATCTTCACTAAAAAAACATAATAAAACACAAGGTTCTATTACCATAAATATCTCTCAAAATGCCCTTAATCATTTAAACTCCCACCACATAGTACCTCAAAAGGGGTATCTATGTCTTTAAATGTATGATAAACCTTAGAATTTTTAACCCATGATGGTATCTAAAAATCCTAAAAAATCTTTATATAAATAATTCAAACCTATAAAATTATCTAAATATTTTCTATAATGAAAATTATAACGACTAGTAATTTGAAAACCCCATAATTACAAGATCTATAATAGGGCTTCACTTTCTTAAATTTTTAGGTTCTTTTCAGTTTAGAATTTTATAGAATTAGGTAAAACTCTTACAAAATCACTTATACTTTATAATTATTCATAAAACTCATGGAATAACTTAACTCATCTAAATATTATTACTTTTAATATTTTTAAAACTATTTATTTTATTTTTCTTATGCTTTCGCAGGCGTTGTATCGACACTACATAAGAGTTTTAAATAATTATACTATATATAAAAATTAAAAATAAATTATTAAAATGAAATGAAATTATTATTCATAATTATGGTTATATTTTCTCATTAATGTTTTTTATTTACTCTTATAATATTCATGAAAACATATTTAATATATAAAATAAGAGAAAATGAAAATTTATTAAATATAACACTTCTTTCTCCTAAAAGCCAACCAATATTTTATGTAAAGCCAAAACAAAGTTACAGAAAGAGGGTAGGCCAATATATCTCTCATCCAAAAAAATAATTGATATGTTTTCATGTTATTTTTGTCCTTTATACTTAATTTAAATTTTTATCGTTATTTACCATTACACCAATAACTAATTTTTTAACTTGGTGACTATTTTTGTAACCAAAAATAAAATTGATCTTATAAAAAATATAGACATGATTAATCAAAATTTAAAATCCAATTTAAAGTATTAAATTTCCAAAAGTAGTAAAAAAACTTGTAATAAACATTTTCAAAACAAAACGAAAACCCATTTTTATAAAAATAATCATTTTAAGACTAAAAATAAACTTATACAAAAATAAAATATAATATTGATTACTATGGAGTTAATTAGATTATTTTTAATAAAAGTGTTATTTTTAAATTAAAACAAAATACAAAATATAATGATCCTTTTAAATTACTTTACTTTAATGAAAAGTTATGATAGTTTCACAAAAATCGACATTTTTCACTATTCTATCAAAAATATATCATTTCAAAAAAATCCAAAAAAAAATTTAATACTAGTGTGATGCAGTGATTTAAAAAATGATTTCAATATTTTCAAATTAAATCTTTAATATTGGAATAAAACAATTATAATATCCACGCAAAAAATTCAATAAAACCATTTTAAAAAATTTATTTTTGAAGAATAAAATGACTTTATTCTCATTAATTTCCAAATAACCATAATAAAATGATTGTTGATTCATAAAATATGATATATAATATTCTTATTTTATGATAATCATTTATCAATAGTTATTTATTTAATATATTAAGATAAAAATACATTGTGCCCTTAAAAGTAGTTTTATAAAAAATATATGTTTTACCTTCAAAATATTTTATTTTCATTTACAACCAATTGAAAATAAATGTATGATTTATTATTCATTTTATTAAAAAAATTGTACATATATTTTTATAAAAAATTTATTCATATTCATACCAACCAAACCGAGAACCAGGTTTTGAAAGTCATATTTAAATAAAAATATGTATATAGTATATCATCATTCATTTAAGCTCAGTGTTGTGTATACCACATTCTATTGAATATAATATTATTTGTGTATACCAAATTATAAAATATTAGGATGTTACAAATTGTTTATATTGTGACACACTTTGTGGGAATTTGTTCCATGTAAATACACAATACATGAGAACCATAGACAACATAAGTTACACACTCTGTCAGGTGTCTGAACACATTATGTAATAGTTAAATTCCTAAAATAGATTTAACTCGACATAGAAGGATGCATATCAAGACACCTATAGTGCATGTCATGTATATTTTAAATTCAATAACTGAATTTTTAATAACCATTAAGGGTACACATTGTGTGACAATGTCAGTACATGGTGTGTAAATAATTAATTTCAATTAAAATTAAAATTACCTAATTTATTTAAAATTATAAAGTATGGGAATCTTTCTTATCTAATGGTCTGTTTGGACTCATAATTAAGATAATGAATAAAATAATTAATTGATATTAATTTATTAATTTGACATAATTTTTTTTGAAAAATGATAACGAATTTAAATAAATTCTAGAAAGATTAAATGTGTAGTCGTTCCATGTTTTGATTGATTGTGAGATTTCCAAAAATGTGTATATTATGGGGTTTTAATTAATTTAATTCTTATTTCACTGGTTTTTTGTGATATTTTATTATTAAATTAAATATAATGATTTTTGTATCATCCCTTCTTCATGTATTACGTACAGGCTTATGTGTCCAAGGTGTATTTTATGTAACACTTAACTCTTGGTACCCCCCACCTATAAGTGAGTAAGAATATATAAAGGAAGGATCTAAAAATTATCTGAGAGTGTTATGACCCATGTTTAGGTGAAACCAATCAAATATAAACATTGGTTAATGGAGAAATACTACAACTTGAGCCATACATTGGTTCAATGAGTTATTTCCCTTGGGTTCAAGGTTAGTTATAATAAGGAATTTATCCACGTTATTTGAAGGGGAATAAGGATCCTTATTTCTAAAATATCCAAGCGATGATATTTTTTAATCCAATGGTGAGGGACATTGGTATTTGATAAAATAGTGGGAGGTTAGTAAATTTAATTTATTACACCACAATTAATAGTTAAGATAAAATATTAAAATTCTCTTTCATTTATTGTATTAAAATAGAAGTTAAAACCATGGAAACTATTGGTCCTGGGAAATGTTATTACCCTTAAAGAGGGGTTCCGTTAGGGTATGCTGATTTTTTATAAATGACCCCTTTCCAATGATATTTCTATGACATCATCATGAACACCACTCTCCCTGGTAATTGATATGGAGTGATTAATAAGTAAAATAGGGACATAATAATATTTTTACTTGGTTCACCCGAATTAGACTAATCCAAGGGAAATAAATTGTGGAATATCATGCACCAAAAACACTAATAATTCTTATTGTTGGTTTACAATTAAGAGCTACCACACTGACCCGCCATGTTTTCAACCCATACCATAATAAAGAACACATTTTACTTACACACTTAAATATATCACTGCCTTCATGATTTTTACTACCATGATCTTTGTGAATAATGAATGAGTAACATAATATTCGTGTATCGATTATACTCTAATTTCATCTAATGATGAATACCTCAAACCTCCAGCGATAAAAACTCCTAAATATCCTTTCTTCCTTTCAATCAGTAGTACATAATTCCTCCTTTAATATCTTCTTTCTGTCTCACTCTGAAATCACATTTTTCCCATGATCTTTATTTTCTATTTTGAAAGATAATTATATATTGAAATAAATTTATTGAATCATTGTTATTCCATTTAGATAGACCATTATTACACATATTATAAGTGTATAAATTCATTTAAATATATTATTTAATTATAAGTCATTATATCTCATTAAATTCCCTGATTTCCCTCCTAAAGGAAACAAAATATAATTGTTGACTCGACACCTTCACACTATGATCATTAGGGCCATAGTGTGACCATCAATTCTTTCATAACTACAAGTCTTTATTTATATAACCCCATGATTTCAATCCCCACTCTGTGTAATTCAATAATTTTCTTCTAAAATTATTATCTCACTCGTGAAAAATAAGTCACCACTTTGACAATCACACCACAATGTAACTAATTTATTGCTAGTTTGGTCACTTTTACTCATGAAATTTTTACTTCCAAAAATGAGTTTTATGGCACAGTGCCTCCATTATGGCATATGCACCTCCAAATTAGAAGAACCACTAAAATATGCTTCCGTACCTTCACATCATGACCAAACCTTCAATGATGTGAATGTTTATTCACCTTTAAATGGTAAATTAAGACATATTATGCATGCATCTATCCTATGGGAGAAACATATTATGTATTGAAGGAATTTTTCATTGTTCAACTGAAACACCTTACATGGTGAAACATACACTTCAGTGGTGAAAGCTTCCAAAATTATTAGTAGCACAAGGCTCATGGGTTCCCATTGTGACATAAATTTTTCCAAAATACCATTAACTAGAATAAGACTTCTTTTTTCTCACCTATTTTTTAGTGTAACCAATTCCTCATAGTGATTTGCAAATTCTTCATCCAATAAAAAAGGTATTAAATGTTATAAATTCCTATAAATACTCTTATATAACATATATGATCATATTATGTATATAAGTTAGTATGTGCCTTTATAATTTCCTTAGGAACCTTTTACATAGTGTGACCATAGGTGCTACAGTGTGACTTCTTTTCTACAAAAATAACTCCTTTATCTCCTTCCATAACTCCATAAAGATAGTTTTTAAGTCACCCAATCATCCTTGGAAACAAACATGTTAATAAAAAAAATCCAAGGTATTTTTTCTAAAAAATCTTTACCTTGAGTTTTTTGAAAACCCTTCCAAAAAAATCATTATAAAGAAACAAAGAAAATTCAATATCTTCACATCTGAGAAATTTATAACTAACTTGTTACATTCTCTAAAATATTCTTCCCTCAAATGATGCTTCAATGATTCTGTAATTACCAACTATAAACCTATATAATTCAAAATCCTTTAGGAAAAAATATTTAAATTAGTAGTTCCCTATAAAAACACTTCCATGATTTCTATTCTCTTTAATACTTCTCTAAGATACTACTCCCCCTGAAAAAACATTCAATAACTCTCCCCATTTGAAAGATAACATCTCAAATTCTCCACCTTAAAATATGAACAACTTCTCCCCCTTTTAAAATGAAATCAAATATCACTTCTCTAACTATTCAAAAATATATTTAGTCATTAAAAATTTAAAAAATTGTATAGTTTCCATACTTTTCAATAAAAAAATTATCATTATAGAATAGGGTTCCCTTCCCCAAACTATCTATTTGGATAGAGAAATATGGACTCCAAGATCCAATTGATGCTTCTAAAACTCAACTCTGGGTAGCAACTTCCACATGATATCCC
This sequence comes from Viscum album, assembly GCA_963277665.1. Lineage (NCBI taxonomy): Eukaryota > Viridiplantae > Streptophyta > Magnoliopsida > Santalales > Viscaceae > Viscum > Viscum album. Next base: position 684,400,699 of record OY728142.1, on the reverse strand, counting down.
CAAGTTTATCATTTATTAAAATATAATCCAATTCCACTATCCCTTACTCCACATTATCCTTGATGAAATGATATTTTATCATGATATCCTTTGTTTATGAATAATATAGTGAAATTTTGTATGATTAATAGCACTCAATTTATCACACATGATTGAAAAAGGAGGCTTCACATAAACCCAATTGTTATAAATTTATTTCCTTATCCATATCATTTGGCTACATGTTTGACTAGCCACAATATATTAATGAAATTCCCTCATATGTTGTTTAATTTTCATGGGATGCGGTCAAATTTGATTTAATTGTTTCCCATAATTCACTTTCTACTGATACATATTGTAGTGATAGTCTAAGGTTGATCCCATGGATAATTGGACTGGAAATAATAACCTTTGGATTGGAACCCATTTGTATAGGATTACACAATTATTTTATTCAGTTTGGGAAAACTTGTTCTAGATAGTTAAGTTTTGAATTTAAGAATAAAGAATGGGTCGAGATCATTTTTGGGGATCTTTATAAAAATTATCTTAATTCTAACATGGTAGAGTCCTGAGGTTTATGCTATGAATAAATTTGAGGTTGATAGTTGAATATGGTCATATCAATTAGTTCTACCTAAGAGGTAACAATTCCTTGGTCTAGATATAGTGCCAAACTGGGTGCATTAATCTTAGCTTCTAAGGTATAAAGTCTCTCAGGATATTGGTCATAGCCTAATCCACTTCAACCAGGATAGGGTTCTTCATTCAATTTTCCTGTGGCTGGGGATGTTCGAATGAATTGGATTGAAAAATGTTATTTATCCTAATTAATAACCCCTAAGGTTACCAAGTTTAGAATTAAATATTTGTTAAATTTAGATACCCTTACTTTGATCCCTACCCTAGTTGGATTATCAACTCATGGTAGGATTGAATGTATATAAATGAAGGATTGAAACCATGCTTAACAAGCTCGCAAAAATTTATATTAAATGATTGAAAACATAAAATGATTCAGAGTAACCAAATTTGATGAACATGAGACCTATAATAAGAAATATAGATCAAGAAAAATTCAATTAACTACATACTTGAAATTATTATTAGATAAATCTCACCAACAATTCGTAATGGCTTGCTTCTTGAAATGAAAAATGGTAGAAATAGTGTCCATAATGTAAAAAATAATGAAAAAAGATATTGAATTTGATCTATAGTGATCTTATTAAAGTAAAAAAAATTAAATAAGACTAATAAATTTTGAGTCTGGGATAGAGGGAGTAGTATAGAATGATAGAGGAATGAAAAGAATGAAAATTTTCTTCTCTAGATCCTTTTAATCTGGTGTGTTGGGTGTTATATTTATAGGTGAAATATTACACGATGTGTAATAAGAAGTCACATCATGAATTTCGATGCATGGTTTTCTCTGTATTTTTTGAATTTTTTCATATCTCATGCACATCTCATCTGATATTTGAAACATTGACTATTCTCATGATGGGTAATAAGGATTCATGGGATGTATCTTTCTTCAACTGGTAGGAGATATGCTTTTATGGTTTCACAACATGTGTCAACAACTCACGTCATGTAATGGATTCTCCACTTGATGTTTTCCATGACTTATGTCATGACATACTTCACGACTTTCTACATGTTTTGAAACTCTATTACACGTCATGTGTAAAGAAATTTCACGATGTGTAATAGGAAAAGTTTCTCCTTTTCTGCATTTTCTCTTTTTAAACATTGGAATCCCAGTTCATGAAATAAAAAACACATATAAAGTTCATTATATAATAAATCATTGAAACTCCTTAATCAAATGATAGTAATATGTATATATGATTTTGGTTATCAAATTCCCTCACGCTTGAAAAATTACTTGTCCTCAAGAAAAAAATATCTTAACAAGCATTTCAAAGAGGTAAGAAATTTTTAAAACATAAAATAATCATTATATCCAGGTAAATAAAACTAAGTGTAAGAAGAAAAGTTCAGTCTTTAGAATCATCCCTATATTGAAAATCAATCATGCCTTCTTAGTTTAGTTCTTTGAACAAATACTTATTCAATTAATCAGAATTTCATAACTTTTCCTTGAACTCTATACCCATTTAAAATTTACTACACAATGAATTTTCTCTCATCTCTCAGGGTGAAATAAAATTGTAGTTATGATCATACCCTGAGTACATACTCCTAACCATAGGATTTCATTGGTTCTATCATCTCCACTTAGTAAAGACAAATAAATAATCAATCATGGGGCTTCTGAAATTATGTTCTAATGACTATAAGGTTGTGGGAAGGTAGGTGAAAAGTGAAAAAAAAAACTCAAGGGGGGTAGGCTCTGAAGTATAATGCATGAATTTCGTGAAAAGTGTAATAAAATGACTCCTCTAGAACTAATAATTCCAGTGATCCCAACATCTCAAGTTAGACCCATGTGTATGTCAAGTAAGTGAAAGAAGGGTATCTTATTTCTTACTTTTTATTTGGTATTTTTATTTTTCAAAATTCATGCATAGGATAGATCTCTCATCCATCCCATAACCACATATAATCATTCAATGGATTCATCAGTTTGGAAATGTTGATTTTTGACCTTCCCAATATGAAATCCATGTCAATTTTTTTATTCTTCTATATTTTTCAAGGAACATGATAGATGTGAAATGATAAAAAGTATAAATGGATCACAATTGAATGGTCTGATGTGAAACACAATACATCTCCATAGTAGAATCATCTTGTGTTGACTAAAAGATTCTCCCACACTTGTTCAAAGAGAATTCATGCATTATAAAAAGAGAATGGAAGGAAGGGATAATCGGCTTAGAATAGCTACATCCTATAAGTTCATTCATGGAAAATATTGGATTAATTGGGGAAGGATGTAAGGTGGGTCTCAGAAAAAATTATCTCAATAAACATTACATCAATCATTTAAAAATCTTATTTTTTCTCACATCCTCAATAAGATCTCAATGCAAGTTCTGATAGGTTTACATGTCCTAGGTGTCACTCGATAAAAATGGTCAGAAAAGAATATGAAAATATAGTCTTATAATCCTCTCAAGATTGAGAATAAAAATATAAATGTCCAATTACTAAGGGTATAAAATCAAGTAATAAGTCAATTAACCATAATTCCAAAAATGATGAATTTTAATTAAATCACTAGGATCATCAATCATTCTAAAAATCTAAACATAGATAAAACATGGATTTTCAATAATTTCCAACTTAACCTTTTCTTTTATTTAAATGGATAAAATTATTTTTAGGTATAAATAATGATTCTAATTTGAAAAATGTATCATAAACAGATGATAATAGGAAAAAATTCTAGTGTATCGAATTTGAAAGTTGTGAAAAAACTCCCCCACACTTAAAAAGAGACAATGTTTTCACTATCCATGGAAGTATTGTGGGAGTGTTATATGAAAATAAAGCTCAGATAAATGATATAGAAATTTAAGAAATGAAGACTGAGGGAATCAAGAGCTCCCTGTAATAAGTGGTATGCCATTATAGAATGTGGGTGTCTTTATTGAAATTTGGGATACCTACAAAATGGATTAGAAATAAAAAATCATCACTAGATAAAACATTAGTCCATAAGTTTGAAACATTTTGAAAGAAGAAATACAAGTAGGTGCACAATATGTATAGTAATGAAACTTATTTTATTTAACTATAGCAGATATACAGAAGAATTCTCAAGATGAATAATGACAAGGATGACCAAAAAAATCACCATTATAATGAAGTAGAAAATATATGAAATATGGGTAGCCTCATATAAAGAGATAACAAATTTCATCATCAACTAGATGTATGGACCATAGTATAATTTAGTTTCTTCTATAGGTTCATTGCCTCCTCTATCATCTTCAGCGACTCATGGTAGTATCCTTGAGCTCGTGGTTTCTTTTGACAGGATTTATAAATTTTGGAGCATTGTGAGCATGGATGTGCTGTGGAAAGAAAGGTATCATAGATTTTGGTGGGGATTTTTTTACATGAATCTCTAGTGAGAGTTCATGAAGTTGATGTTTGATTTTTTCCATGCATTTATTTACTTTTCAAACATTGACAGATGGTGGAATATGTGTTTCAACAACCAGAGATAAAATAGGGGAGCTTGACATGGATACAATAAAATTGAATGAAATGAAAATTAAACCAAGTATAATAGAGAAAATCAGTTCCCATATATATATAGAAGTGTATTAGTACAAAATTATGGGATACATAGACTAAATTAGGAAACCATCCAACCCTGATACAAAAGTCAACAAAAAAATGAGAAAAATAGCCAACTAAGATAAGCAAATAGAATCAAAAATATCCTCCAGAGTTGACTCTTGATCAGGTGACAGCGGTAATTGTCCAGTCCGGTCAGGGGTTCTGGTGGCAATAGGGGATGATAGATCAACTATCGGAGTTGGAGTCGTGGTTTTAGGAAGATTGACCGGGGTTGGTAGTGGAGAGTTGTCGATCCTTAGTGGGGTCATGAGTTTGGTAGCTGAATCAACATACATCACCTAGGTGGATGTGGTAGTGGTCATCCCCTTGCCCCATCGGGCCTACTCAGTGAGTTACTTTTACTTGGTAATTGGGTTAGAGAGCTCTAAGGGCAGGCTAGGGTGGGTTTTGGGTGGTGTGGGAGGGGTAGAAGAGGATGGGTAGGTTGATGCTAGTGGGGGATGATAGTCTATGGTAGAAAAGGTTGGTGGATGGGGGTAAAATGGGAAAGATCGGTGAAGGGAATAAGAATATGGGAAGAGATTCATCATAGGTTCTCCATGATGCATAGTTTCATGGACTTGATATCTAGCGGGGTGGGATGGGTGGTTGGAGTAGAATTCGATGTGATGTTGGAAGACGTAGGGATATGAGAGGGAGGTGATAGAGGTGAATTTGTGGGTGGAGCAGGTGTGGGTTCTATTTTAGGTACCTCTGGTGCTGCGTCGGCCACCTCATGGACTCCTACTGTCCATCAGTATGTCTACTCATCCCTTACCAAGAGCTGCATCTTGTGCAACATCAGAAAATCAATAGCCTCCATTGGTCCAAGGGATGTGAGGGGAAGAACTGCATGAAACACATTGAGATGGTGGGTGAGGTGGGTGATGAAAGATCCTCTCATCAGTGTATCTCTATTTCACTATGCATGGTATTAGTACTAATAGGGGAATAGGGAAGCCATGTTCAAGGCTAGATCACCCATGGTTGCTACCAAAATAAGGATGTCAACATGGATCACGCTCCCATGAGATTTTGCCCAAGAAAACCAGGTGTGGGTCAAGGCTCTATGGAGTATCTGAAGAGCTAGGCTTCATAGATTAGTAGACTTGATAATTCAGGGGTCATGGATAGTCTAAGAATATCTTGTGATCATATTCCACAGTCGTTGCAAATCAGACCGGGGAGGCTTGAGCTGAAGTGTCATAAATATCTCAGACATAGAAAAATCCTTTGTGTAGATGCGCAGGCCAATGCTAAATTCAGAAAATGAGAGGTCATGCGGTCGGCCACCCAGATGGAATCACCAGATATCCGCTACTACATAAAATATATAAAGGAACTCTAGGAATAGATTTCAGTATGTTTCCCTATGTACCCCAATAATTCATGAAATATGGAGCTGGATGAGGACCTCTAGGGTCTCTTTGCTGATGTGTGGGTGGGAGATAACAACCATGTTGAGGTTCTTGTTTTTCCCCATTGGATTTTCCTAAATCCAGTTAAGGTTTACATGGTGATTCAGGTTTGAGAAGTGCAGAATGGGGGTAAAATATAGGTTTTCATCCTCGAAATAGTCATTAGAGCTAGTCTAGGATTCAGATTGAGTAGTGAGTTCAGCACGGGTTGTAGTGGGAGGTAGGGGAGATAATTCCAGAGGTGTTGAGGTTTTGAGAGGCATGGATCCTCAGGGATGTTTCATCAAAGGCTCATCATCACGGTCCAATGGTGAATCTGAAGGTGTAGGGTTCACTATTTTGGTCTACGCCATTCTGGGAGTAGGGCTGAGAGGTGCGGGTGGTCGACCGTGAAGGAGGGGGTTGGGGTTGTGCAATCGAGAGAGGAGGAAAGGGAGGGGGTTGTGCAGCTGTTAGGGAGGTAAAGGGAGGGAGGGTGATTTGTGACTGAGTATGAGAAGGGGAGGCAGGGTGGTGCATGTCTGAGAGGGAGAAGGAGAAGGGAATGGAAGGGGTTCATGGCCGGTAGAAAGGGATGGGGAGGGAGGGGTGGTTAATTTTCATGGGAGGAAGTTGGAGGGTCAAGGGAGGAAGGTGGTGCATCGGGTTGTGAACCCTAGGTTCATGACCTTTAAAAAACTAACCCAAGGGATCACATGGTATGTAACTGTGTTACATGTCATTTACTGCATGGTTTATTGAATTTTTTGCAGAAAAGGTACACATCGTGTAATCAGGTTACACAACCAGTAATTGACATTTTTGTCTTATCATTTGTTCAAACCATGGACTTTATCTATTAGAAGGTCCTAAGCTTTACTATGTCTTATTCTAACATAATCTATTCTAAGATGACCTACCCGAGGTTTCCTCTTAATCACCACTTCCTTTAAGGTTGATAGATAGACTTTTTAAGGCTCAGATAAACCTCAAGATAATGAAATAGCATTCATGGATGGGTTATTAATATATTTTTAACCTTTTATGGTTAACTTTGAAAGGTGGTCCACCCTCCTTCTAAATCTCAATGGTCCCATAGAGGAAACCATGAATGAATTTGAAAGGGTCAGACCATCTAGATTTCATCATCCTAGGGAACAAATTTATTCTTGAGTTGAATTAGAGAACATTATTTCCTGGGATAAAGATTCAGCTTTCAATGTGTTGATAATGCCATTTTTTAGTTCACTATTTTTAGATTTTTACATTTTCATAATCATATTTTTTGATTTCTTCCAATTCATTAATCTACAGCATCCAAGTTTCTCTAGCTTTCTAAGAATCCAAATTTAGCTTCTTAATTTCCCAGTATGAGTGATGCTCTAGTTCAACTAAAAGATGGAATGTTTTACCAATAAACCAATTTGAATGGTGTGGTACCAATGGGGGTTTTATATGTAGTGTGGTATGACCATAGTGCGTCATCTAATTTCAAAATCTAGTCACTTCAACTTGTGTTCATGGTCTTGTCAAAGATTTTTTTGATTTCTCTATTTGACAATTCAACTTTCTCACTTTTTTTGGGTTGTAGGATGTTTCTGTGTTATAGAGAATTCAATATTTTTTCATAAATCCATTAACTTCTTAATTGGTAAAATTTGTTCCTCGGTCACTAATGAGTAATCTAGAAAATATAAATCTTGAGAACACATTATTTTTCAAGAAATTCATAACCACTTTTGTTGTCTCATCTGTTGTGGCTTTAGTTCTTGCCCATTTTGAGACCTAGTCAACACAAATAAGAATACATTATTTTCCATCTAAATTGGGAAATAGTCCCATGAAATATATTCCCTATACATTGAATATTTTGACTTCCATGGTTGGGTTTTTAGGAATATTGTTTCCTTTTGCAATGTTCCTAGTTCGTTGGCACCTATCACAACTTTGAAAAAATTCCCTTATGTCTTAGTGTAGAGTGGGCCAGAAAAATTCACTTTGTATAATTTTTCTGAGGTGTTCTTAATCCATGACGCCCTCCAGTAGGTTATAGATGAAACATTTTTATCACATTTGGTATTTCATCTTTTATAATTCAATGTCATAACAAGACATCCACACAGTATTTGGACAGGAGTGGTTCATCCCAATAATAATGTGTTTATTCAGATAAAAGTCTTCTCTTTTGTTGGTAGGATAATTATTGTTGAATAAATATCATGGAATGATAATTTAAAAAATAATAAAACCACATTTTTAATTTTATGCTGAAAAGGGCTTCATCATGAAAGTCAACTTTGATGTCTATATCATTTTCATCCTTGATGACCGGCAGAGGAAGTCAATATTGTTGACCACCAATGAAATTTTCCATTCCTTTAGTATCTTTGATGATAATATCAAATTCGTGGAGTAGTAAGATCTACCTTATTATCCTTGTCTTTGAATCCTTTTTTCATTAAATACCTGATGACAACATGATCGATGTTCACAATCATCTTCGAAAAGAAAAAATAGGGATGAATTTTTTTGAAAGAATACACAACTTCCAATAGCTCTTTCTCAGTAGTTTCATAATTGACTTGAGCTTCATTAAGTGTGTGTATGGCATAGTAAATAGGACAGAAGATGTGACCAACTCATTGTCCTAAAAAAGCACCAACAGAAAAGTTACTGGCATCACACATCAATTCAAATTCTTTTTCCAAGTGAGGCGAAAAGATTATAGGGGCTGCTATCATGATTTTCTTTAAAGTATAAGATGCATTTCAAAATTCTTCAATGAATTAAAATGAATTTTCCTTTTAAAAAATATGCATTAGTGGGTGGGAATATTTTTCAAAATATTTCACAAACTACCTATATATTCTATCATGGCCTAGAAAGCTCCTTATACTCTTAACTATTGAAGGTTCTGGTAAATCATTGATGGCCTTTATCTTTGCAGGCTCAACTTCCATGCAATCTTGGGAAATTTTATGGTCTATTGCTATTCCTCCTTGGACTATAAATTGAAATTTTTCCCAGATTAACACTAGACATTTCTATTTACAACATCGAAGTACTAACTCAATATTTCTTAGGAATACATTCAAAGATCTTCCACAAAATGAAAATCCATCCATGAAGATTTCTAAGTACTCTTATACCATATCATGAAATATATGCATCATGCATATTTTAAATGGTGATGGTTCATTACACATACCGAATCACATGTGCCTAAAGGAGAAATTTCCATATAGACATGTGAATTTAGTTTTGGTGTAATCCACTGGGTCGACCACAATCTAATTTTATAATTAATATCAATCTAGGAAAAAATATAATTCATGTCATGTTAGTCTTTATAACATCTGATCCATAAAGGGAAAAGGAAAATGATATTTTCGTGTTGCTGCATTTACATTTCTTTAATCCATGAAAACTCTCCATCTAGTGATGGTGCATGTTGAGATGGTTTTATTTTAATCATTTTTCCACTCTGACTCCACCTTTATTAGGAATTACTTGTAGTGGTATCACCCACTTGCTATCTGATATTGAAAAGATTATTCTAGAATCTAGAAGCTTCAGTAAATCCTTTTTAACAACATCCTTTTTTGGTAGTTTGAACCACCTTTGAGGTTGGAGTTTGGGTTTTTTATCTTCCTCAAGAATAATTTATTTGGTGAATATAGTAGTATTGATTTCTTTTATGTCAGCCACTCCCTAAGATATTTTTTTCTTGTGTCTTTTCAAGGCATCATCCATTTTTTACTCTTGTAACTGAGACAGTTCAAAGTTAATAATTACTGGAAGAGAGGCTTATGCTTCTATGTGTGAATACTAAAGAGTAATAGGTAGAGGATTCAATTCCACTGCTTGTGGTTGAAGGCTTGAGGGTGTGAAAGGTGGGAAAGTATCCCTTGTGAGAGCCTCATTGAAGCTAACTTATTCAAAATCATATTCTTATTCTACATTAGAGAATGACTCCATGTTGTCTTATTCTATGGATATATATTAATTTCTCCCTTGGGTAAGAGATATGATGTTGTAATAAAAGGAATAATATGATTGTTTAGTAGCCTTGATTTGGTTGAAGACTACATGTTCTTCTCTAACTCGAAAGATTAACCACCTTTGATTTACATTAGTCTGAGCCTTTATAGTGGTCAATAATGGTCTTATGGGAATAATGTGGACATAATATTCTTCTTCCATGTCTAAAACTTGGAAGTCTGTTGTAAAGATAAACTTTTCAACTTTGACTAACACATCCTCAATAATTCCTCTAGGGTAATTTTCTGATCAATCTGCAAGTTGCAGTTCTACATGAGATGTTTTGAACTTTTGAATTCCCAACTTCTGAAAAACACTCATCGATACGAGGTTAACACTTCTCTAATATTTAAAATAGATCTTCCAAATTTACACTCTCCAATAGCATATGAAATTGAAAAAATTATGGGGTATCTCATCTTAGGTTGAATTTTATTCCTTGTCTTTTTCTTTCTGGAAAAGGAAGGGGTGGATTTTATGGTTGTGGGTCAATATAGATTGGTTATTTTGGTTTCTCATGGGTTTTGGTTTCTATGGCTAGTGATACCTCTTAGGGTATTAGTTGATTTGAATTATAAATTTTTCTTCTTGTACTAATGTGTTCTTATTAGGTTACTTAGTTTTTATTTCCTCTCTTTCACCTGGCTATTGAAAATCAAAAAACAAATCACTTATCAGTACTATATCCTTAGCTACTTCTTTTGGGTATGTCTCTGTATTACCATGTATAGTTATTAGTAATCTATCTGATAAAGACTTTGATATCTGACCCATCTAAACTCTGAGATTGTGTAGGGAAGATTTTTGGTTCTGTATCTCTATCTATTGAGTAGGCATTTCTTGTTATTATTTTTAAAAAAAGTATCCATGAGGTTCTATAGGTTATTCTAGATAGCTGTAGTTTTCTGGTGTGGTCTTGGTTAAGCTGGTTGAAACTATTGTTGTTCTATATAAGGGAAAGTTTGTTGTTGTTATTGTTATTATGGTCTTGACACGGGGTTCATAGGTGGGTACCTTGGTGGTCCTTGAGTATGAAATTGTACTTGACCACTTATCTATTGATAATATCCATGGTTGTTTTGAGGTGGCTGTTTAGATGACCTCTATTGAAAGTTCTATTGATGCTATTGGAATGGTGTATTTTGATAATTGTAATTGACTTATTTATAAAATTTATTTTTTTGTTATTCAACTACTACCTTTCAGTCTTGGTGTAGTTGTGGGCCACTGCACATTTCACATGACTGCATCTCCATTACTGGGGTCGGAGGGGGGTGTATCAGGTAGGTAAAATGACTCTAGATTCATTGTGGTCACTTCAACCTACGAATCTAGTCTAGTATTCTCTTATACTTGGTGGATTCCATGATTAGTTTTTCCATGATCACTTTTACACATACATTCATTGTGATATAATTCAACCAAAATGGATCTTCTGGCTTTAGGTGTCTTGAATATAATCCCTTCAACAGTAGTAGCATCAAAAACTGTGTGTGCAGAAAGATGGAGGCCTTGGATGTTTGGAGCTGGATCCACTTTTCTAGTCAATGGTGAGGTCCCTTTCTCATCATCTCCTCAAATCTATCCCAATCTTCCCATGTGGACTCTCTCTCAATCTGAGTGAAGTTTTGAATGTCATTCTGCAACTTCTATGTCTGGATTGGTGGGAAGTAATTTTCTAGGAAATTTTTTGCTAGATCATCACAAGTCATGATTTAGTTGGGATCTTGACTCTTAATAAAATCCATGTATTCTCCCATATGGAGAAGGGAAATATGTGAAGTCTCATAGAATCAGATGATACTCCTTTATTGTGAAAGGTATCTCATACTTCCATGAACTTTGAGATGTGTTCATGGGGATCTTCACTTTGAAGCCCACTGAATTGGCCCATATTATGGATCATGTGAATGAGTCTAGGTTTTATTTCTAAGGTGTTATCCTAAATAGGAGGATGTACGATGCTTGATGTAGCACCATGGATTGATGGAAATCTATAGTCCATGATGATTCACTCCTATTGAACTAGATGCTCTCCGGGTTCTAAGTATTTCATGTTTGGGGGGTTAGGCAAGTTTGGTCTTGCTGGATTATTTTGATCATCCATGTTTGATCAGCGGTGTACAAAAAGATATAGTTCAATTTTGGGATCAAAGGGTAATTGTTATTGTGCTTCAAGGCTCCTTGAACGAGTCGAAGAGACCTAATGAATGCACTATGTTGCAAGAAGCAGAGACGCAGTGGCATCTAAAAAAAATAAGAGAGAAAGGGGGTAAGAGAGAGGTAATTCTAGGTCTTTTAAAAAAGGTTTCATGTGCAAATAATATCCTTATTCCATGGAAACGGTTCCAAAATTTGACACGACTGCACTTTTCATTTAATTCGCACGGGCTAATGTCAGATTATATTTGATTTTTTTTTCAAAAATCACTTGCTACTGGGATATAGTATTTCAATATTTTAGGGTTGATCCCATTGGAAAATTGTATGTAAATGGTAACCTTTGGCTTGGAACCCTTTGGTGTAAAAGTCCTAACGAGTTTATTTAGATTGTGAAAACTATTTCTAGAGATTTGATCTTTGAATTTAGGAATGATTAAGGGATCAAGATCAATTTCAGGGATCTGTGGAAAATATGATCTTAATTATAACTTCATATTATCCTAAGGTATAGGCTATGAATCAAATAGAGGTAACTAGTTGACTATGGTCAAATAAACTAGTTCCACCTAATAAGAAACTATTTCTTCTTCAAGATATAGTTACAACCTAGGTTGATTAATATTGTCTTCTAAATTAGAATGTGACTTAAGTTATTGGTCATAGCCTAATCCACTTCAACTGGGATAGGGTCCTTCATTAAAATTTCCTTCATTCAAATGTCCTAGGTGAATTAAGCTTACCAAGTTGATAATTAAGGATTTGTTAAATTAGGATACCACTACTTTTGATCCCTACCCAAGGTGGATTATCCAATCATGGTGGTATTGAATGTAGGTAAATGAGGAATTGAAATCATGATTAACATGCCAACAAAAAATGATATTAAATGATTGAAAAACATGATATTATTCAGGCTAACCAAATTTGACAAACATGCGACCAAGAATGAGCAATATAGATCCATAACGACTCAATTAACAACTTACATGAAATAAGGATGAGAAAAATTATGCCAACAGTTCATCATGGATAGCTACTTGAAACGAAAAATGAGTGAAACAATGATGGTAATGTAAATAGAATGAAAAATATCCTTGAATTCAATCCATAATGCTTGTATTAAAGTTAAAAAAATAAAAGAAGACTATGAAATTTTGATTTTGGGGTAGAGGGAATAACATATAGTGAGAGAGTAATTAAAATAAAAAAATCTACTATGGATCCTATTTAATCTAGTACACCTACTATTATATTTATAGGTGGAATATTACACAATTTGTAATACGAAGTCACATCGTGTAATGTCAATCCATGGTTTTCTCTTTGGATTTTGAATCTGCACATATCTCACACATATCTTATCTAAGATTTGAAATTTTTACTCTTCTCATGATGTGTAATAAGGATTCACAATGTGTATCTTCCTTCAACTGTTAAGAGATATTCTTTGAAGGTTTCACAATGTGTATCATCAACTCATGTCATGTAACGGATTCTCCACTCAATGTTTTCCATGAATTCTATCATGACGTGATTCATGACATGCTAGATACTGTGAAACTCTACTACACATCATGTATGATTTATCCTAAAAATCAAGAGAAGGTCACTAGTTGACTATGTTCAAATCAACTAGTTCTACCTAAGAGGTAACTATTAATTGGTCCAGAGATAGTGAAAACCTTTGGGAATTAATATTATCTTCTATGGGAGCAAGTGTCTTAGGATATTGGTCAAAACCTAATCCACTTCAACCAGGATAGGGTCCGTTATTCAAATGTCCCATGGTCGGGGATGTTCGAATGAATTGGATTGAAAAATATAATTTATCCATATTACTAATCCTTAAGGTTACCAAGTTTAGAATGAAAGATTTTTCAAATCAGGATACCCCTAATTTTGATCCCCAACATAGGTGGATTATTCACTCATTGTATGATTGAATAAAGATAAATTTGGAATTGAAATCGTGCTTAATATGCCCAAAAAATTAAGATTAAATGATCAAAAAAATCAATGATTTGGGATAAAAAAATATGATGAAAAAGAAACTAGGAAAAATAAATATAGATTGATCACAATTCAATTGACTACGTACTTAAAATAAGGATGAGAACAATCAAACCAATGGTTTATCGTGGCTTGCTACTTGAAATGAACAATGAGTGAAACAATGTCGGTAATGTAAATAGAATAAAAATGGCCTTGAATTCAATCCATAGTTCTTGTATTAATGTAAAACAATAAAATGAGGCTATGAAATTTCGATTATGGGGTAGAGGGAGTAATAGAGAACGAGATAGGAATGAAAAGAATAAAAAATTTCTACTCTAGAGCTCTTTTAATCCAGTCCACCTACTGTTATATTTATAGGAAAAATATTACATGATGTGTAATAAGAAGTCATGTCGTGTAATGTAAATTTGTGGTTTTCTCCGTGGATTTTGAATTTTCATGAATCTCACACATATCTCATCCAAGATTTGAAACTTTTACTCTTATCACGACATGTAAAAAGGATTCACAACATGTATCTTCATTCAACTATTGGGAGGTATGTTTTGAAGGCTTTATGACATGTATCAGCAAATCATGTTGTGTAATGGCTTCTCCACTTAAATTTTTCTATGACTTCGGTCACAACATGCATCATGAATTTCTAGATATTGTGAAACTCTACTACACATCGTGTAAAGAGGTTTCACAACATGTAATAGGATAATTTTCTCCTTTTCTGCGTTTTCTCCTTTGAAACTTTGGAAGCCTAATTCCTATAATAAAAAATTAATAAAAAGTTAATTAACAAATAAATCCTTGAAAATCATTAATAAAATGATATCAATATGTATATGTGATTTTAGCTTATCAATTGAACCTCTACAAGGATAAGTAAGGTATAATATTACTTCTTTATCAGCCAAAAAATGAACAAATATCCAACATAAAAATAACTACATGATATTGACTTGCGATCATTTGGTGAACCTTCCTAATCCGCACTCACATTTCCCAATAACTCATTATGCGTTTTCTTGTGATAAAACTTCATAAAATGCACCATCTTAATGATGTATCAATTTATCCTCTTCATCTCTAGAATATGTAACTCCTTGGGAAAACATTGGTTAAATGTGGATTGATATGTGGAAAACAAAATATTAAGATATGTAGAAAAGTGTAGTAGGAATCTAATAATTTTTTTATACTTCATTACGTTAACCTCAATGCCATTATATTCCTTTAACAACTTCATCTAAATAGTTTTTGGTGTTTTCATGGGCATATAATCTTCCATTCAAATACATGTACCATCACTTCCTTGTATTACCTATAAACCAAGGAAAAATGCTAACTCCCAAATCATGGACACTTCAAACTCTCACCTAATGTATTTTTCAAATATCATTCATTGTACATCATATGAGACTTTGAAAATTATTTCATCCACATAGATTATAACTAACATCATTTTATAAATATCATTTTTTATGTAGACATTATGATAAACTTATCATCATGGAAATCCAATCTTTATTAGTTATTGATCCACCCTTAAATACCATGGTCTTCGTTATTTCTTTAATCCATAAAAATATTTCTTCAAATAACAAACTTTGTTCTCATATTCAACTATAACAAATCCATATGGTTACTCAATGTCTACTTCCTCCTCAAGAACAAAATTGATTAATTACAATTTTAAATCCATTTTATATACTTTTAATTCTCTTTTAATTGATATTTACAAGAAAATTTTAATGGTTTCTAACCAATAAATAGGAGAAAATGTCTCATCAATTTCAATTACTTCAATTTTACAATATATATTGAACACATGTTGTGCCTTTTTTTGAGTCACCTTTCCATCTTCATTGAGTTTATTCAATAAATCTAACATGGTTTTGATGAAACATTTATTTTTAAACCTTGAAAGAACTTCCCATGTTTCATTCTTCTCAATTTGGACAATCTTTCCATGTATCTTTTGACCCAATTATCATCCTTTATAACCTCTTCAAAACATGTAGGATCTAGTTGAGATAATAAAGAGTTTTGTTATGAATTATTATTTTTCTATGTTTATACTACATTTTTTTGATCACCAATGATATTCTATTATGTGATTTCATCCTTTCCCCTTGATTTCATTATAGCTATTGATTCTTGTTTCATCGGGTTTTTTAGGCGTGAAATTTGGTTCGCTCATCAGGTTACCATTTTCACTTTTCGAAGAAAGTCCCAATGGTTCTCTTATCTACAGCTGGGTATAGACCTGCTTTCCAAAGGTTGGTGGTCATCTAGGTTTTCAATCCCAAAAACATTTGGGGACTTGTATTGCCTAATAGAATGAGAGGTCGGACTCATCGCACCCTTTTAGTAGGGGGATTGTTTCCTAATCTAAGACTCTCTTACAGATTTAATATTTGTTCATGAATCTATTCCTAATATTTTAATGAGACCAGTTACCCTAAAAAACGATTCATTGGTTAATTTATTGTTAAACAAAGAAGGGAAGTTTCATTGATGAACCAAGGAAAGTTTGTTCTCATTTGTTAATCCATCTTTATGTATTGAAGGTTCTTCATACATTTTCCTAATAGTGAATAGCCACTTTATGTGATGAAGCTGTATGACCAAATTCTTTGGAATGTGCTACCATACAAGGAGGCGGTTAATATTATATGGTGCCCATTGATCCATTATGAGGAATCCTACATATCCTGGTTATTATAGGAATCAAAACCCACGTAGTTTGTTTTCAACCTTGGGACTAGCCCCAAGGTGTATTCCTTTATAATAGTGGTTTTCATACCATACCACTCATCTGGGATTACATTCGTTGATTAACTTGGTTAGTGGAAATTCATAATGCCTAATGAGGTGTTTATTGCATCTCCCTAAGCCCACATGATCTGTTCCTAGTGTGAAAAACAAGGTAGAATAGATGATTAGTCTCATGGTGTGTAGATATGGTACTTATGTACTAGGAAAGTCCTTGGTGTGTTTGGTATAAAGCTTGGGCCTTGAGAAGGAATCCTACGGATCCTATGTATGGTAGGAATTAGAACCATCATTTTTTGGGTTTCCCTTAACCTACTTATAAGATAAGGTGGATTAAAACACTCGGGGAAATTATAATTATCCTTGAGGTTTTATGAATTCTAGGGGTTTATACCAAGATGGATGCAGTATTGATCAGATATATACTATATGATATCGGTAGTTTGGACTTACGCACTAAGGCTACCCTATTGGTTGAAGCTTACATTCTAAGGATTCCCTTGTAACCCTGGGGTGTATATTTCATATGAAATGATCAGTTCAACTCCCTAATCCCATTTCAGTTATGCTCATTGTGAGAAAAAAGGGTTAGTAATTGATCAGTACCATTGCTTTGGGTAAGGGTATTAGATATTGGGATCTCCCTGTATGATCACTATGGAAATCAAACCTCAAATAGGCGGCCTATGTATCTTGAATATGTTAGGAATTGGAGTCTTATTATTTCCCTTGATCAGTGCTGACACTCTGATGTTAACCTTTTATTCATGGGATAGACACCAGGGATGGATGAGGCTATCAAATCCTAGGATGCCCTAGTGACCTAGCCCGGCTTCTCTGGAGGGTGTCGCATGACCTAGTTGACATGTTCGAGGGACATCATGAGATCTAGATGGTTTCCTCAAAATGAAATAACATATCCTTTTTGACATGTCTGGAAGTTGTCGCATGTCTTGGTTGAAATCCTTTAAGGGCATCAAAATTCCTAGATAATATGCTTAGATGGAATCACAAGTCTTGGCTGATATACCAAGATGATGTCTTGAGAGCCCGTTTATATGCCCGGATACTCTCGTGAGACTTGGTTGACATGTCTACAGGATGTTTCATGTCTTGGATGACATCCTTGGAGTGCATCATGAGTCCTGAATAATATGTCAGTAGGATGTCGTGAGAGCCCATTTCTATGCTCAGGTGCTTTCATGGGACTTGGATGACATGAGCAGGCACCATTATATGAGTCGTGTGATACATCTGAAGGATGTCATGAGGAATGGGAGACAAGTCCATGGGGACTTCTACGATACTATGTGGATATATCCAATGGGGTCTTATGAAATTTCCTTAACATGTCTAGAGGGATTCATATGACCCAGGTAGCATGCTGAAAAAGAATTGCGATATCTCAGTGACATTTTTCGGTGTTGTTGCGTTTCTTTCAGAGGATCGCGCAAATTGAACGTGGGTTAACAAACATGTTTTGATTTAATTCTTCCACCTTTAGTCTTTGTTCTAGCCTTTTCCTTGTGTATGCCTTGGTTTTATTCAGTGTCTATTTATCTTAAGTCTCATGTGATCTAGTGGGAATGTGGGATGTTCTTCAGATATCCCACTAGAGATCGTTCACATGATCTATGAATGATCACATGAAGTGTATTATGCATATCACATGACTACTCAAGTTTCTCAATGGTGTTTCATATGATGGGAGGTCATTTAGTCGCATGATAAGATATTCCAAGAATTCTATTATTTTGATCGAGAGTTTACTTAGAGTAGTATCTATATCATAGTGGTAGTAATGTGGTTTTCTATAATAGTTTGGGCAATTTATAGTCCTCTCCACCCCAGTTTTTCACTGATTTGTGCGGCGTATCTGGCGCAGATCCAGGCTAGAGTCGGTGAATGGGGTTGGTGCAATGTAGCTTTGTGAGTCTTTATTGTGGGTCATTATGACTATGTCACTTTATTTTCAGTGATCATGAGTCTCTTCAATAAGCTCCTCTTTTTTTAGATTATTTCCTATTGATGAAGACTTTCTTGATCACATGGGTATCTTAGAATACTTTTCATCTTATCTTTTGGGCATGTCTGAGGGCCTTCACGAGAGATTGATGCCTTGTCTATAATACTTCATTGGGAAAGGGTCACATGTCTAGGCATCTTCGTGAGATCTGGGTGACTTATCAAGAGGTCTTTTGGGTCTATACTATGGATATCATTATGCATTTCATGTCTTTGAGTGACCACGAGAACTCTCACCTCCTTCCTTTTGTCCCCTTTGTTTTATTTTACAGAGGTCAGGAATTATGTGATTTCACATGAGTAATGTCAAGGATATTTAATCAATTTTTTTATGATGCCTTTCATGACCAATATGGTTCATATGGGTGTGAGTGATAAAGTCTTGTACAAAACTATCTATTTTTTTCTTAAATCACCGAAGGGGAAGCGGGAAGTTTCCAGGACATAACTGAGGACTTCCGTACAGTGAGGAAGAAAATCCTAAGGGTTTTCGTAAGATGAGGTGGACATGTCACTGAGGTCTTGAAGTGTCTTGTGGGTTTTTAGGGGCACATCGCATGTATTTCATAAACAGTGAGTACCTCTCACATCCTCCCTTTTATCTCCTTTGTTTTATTCAATAAATATTCGAGGGTCTTGTGAGTTTCTTGGATATCATCAAGGAATTTTATTCTTGACAATGATGATATGGCCCATGATCTTTACGACAAAAAGGATTATCTCTATTTGGATATTGTTCCTCCTTATTCTCAAAATAATTTTTGATGGTTTTTTAGGAACTTGATATTGAAAAACAATGTTGACTGGGGGCACTCATTCGATTTTCTGTAGAGACATCACAATAGTAGGAAGGTTTGTTGAAGGGGGGATCTATAGGATTTTCCACAGGTTTTTCATTGTGCATGGAGTCTTCACATGACCTTGAGATGGTCACGAGATCATGAGTTCTTTGGAATACCATGAGATTCACAATTCTTGACTCCTTTTCTTTTGTGGGTAAGTTAATACCCCTATTTAGGTATTTATTCCTTTTTGATTTTTGTTGATGCTTATTTGTAGGGAATCAACAAATTCCCCCTCCCCCCTCAAGAGCGACATCTATAAGGACTAGGGGTCAGTTCTGAGGAAAACTAATTCACAGCGGTGGCGTGAATCTATTATATTAGGTGACATTTGGTCTACCAAGAAACATTTCTTATTCTGTGAAATGTGCTATATATAGGGGTCAAGGACAATTCAGTCCACTGGTCACCCCCTCTCCAGAGCGCTCTCGTTTTTTCCTCCATCGAGTACCTCTTTCGTAATACCGTACCGCAAACCCTAATCGAAAGGCTTGTTTGTGAGTCTATGCCGCAAGTCCATCTCATTAGATCTTCTTCTCAAGACTATTTCTTGTTTAGACACTCGTCTGATCCAACCGAAAATCATACTTTGGTAACTCTCTGAACATCAGATATGAGGGTTGTGGTTGTCTTGAGGATTTCATAAGAATAATTGTCCTGATAATTCAATCATTTGTGACTCACATGACCATATTCAGGTCACATGATCATGTGTCTCAAAGGGATTAATGTAGTTCACATGATTCCCTATGGGTTTTTTGCAACTTGGGTGTCCTCTGGAGGTTAGGAGAACTGCAAACTCATTATGTGGTTCGCGAACCCCTTCTGAGTCATGCAATGCACCTGATACCAGCGGTCTATGTCATGCTTTGACAATACCTATTTTATCCATCTAACATGTTCCAATTAATTTTTTTATATGGATTCTATTTATCATCAAGGTCCTTTTATTGTGGCCAATCAAAGGGCCCTAATTTTCAGAAATCATAATGTTTATCCCTGCTACCATGTATATACTGCTAATGTGAGTCTAAAGGGATTCTTATCACCCAATCCTTGGGAATACCCCTTGTATCATCGACTCCCTATAAATGTGTTTTTATTTCTATATGGTGCCTCCATACCTCCCCCAAAATTTAATCTTCCATCTCTCTAGGTTCTTGGTTCCCCTGACTACGTTCAAACAACAATTACCGATGATAGTCAACTAGTTACACCTCAAACCCAGGGTTTGACTTATCTTTTTTATAAATATCCCCTAAGTATGTATGGTTGTTAATTTACTAAAAAACCTATTTATAAATGTTATTTGATTATACTCACATATTCTCTAGACACTTCTGATGGAGGATGGTACTCTAAATGGGATCTCTGCCCTAGCGGCAGTTTTTTCAATGAATGGGCATGGCCATTTTGTGCGAGGAAAAGTTTTTTAGAGTTTTTTGATAACCTTTATTGGGTTCATCATTAAGAATCTATGTGGATCTCTCAATTCATCCTTTACCTCCATCCCAACCTCCTCTGATAAAATATTTTTCAATGGTGTTTTGGGACCAACACATTACATCTTCCTTATGGTGAAGTGGGTATCATCTTATGGGATATTCATCAACTGGTCAATGTCTCTCCTCTTGGAGAGATGTATGATGAATTCCTTCCTTCTATGGATGTCTAGGAAGATCCCCTATAGACCTCGATTTTGGTGAGGGATATGCTTGTTGTCATAAAGGATAAATTGAAGAAAGAGCTAATGGTGCGCTCATTTTTTTTATTTCACGGATTGGATCAGAATTTTTTGTGTGGTCTTGGGTATAGATCAACTGTTATTCATCCTCATTGGCACCCTTCTCAACAATTCGGTGACAGTGATGGCTCATATCGGTCCATTATATTATCTAGGGAATATACCTCATCAGTCCATCAGGAGAACGCAGAGGTCTCTTCAAACCCAGGTTGGTGAGATTTCTAGCTATGTTCCTGAATGGGTGGATTATCCTGGATGGAGATGCATGCTTAGGAATTCATGTTAGTTCACTGGTGATGGTGGTGTGACATTCATAATGGCGGCACCTTAACATATTAGTACCAGTCCTTGGGAACCACTACTAGATGTTGGGCCATATCTAACTAAGAAACTCTCCTTATAGGATTGGTGGTCCTTTCCGGTTCGTGTTCAGTTGGATAGGGGATAAATTCCATAGTTATGAGTACTATACTGCTTCTAGTATTTATGACTCCCCATCTTGTCCTAGATTTTTAAACTTCTATGAGGTTGGGACTATGTCTCTAAGACCTATATAGGTCAAAGGCACACTGTTTCAATCAAATAGTTTTAACTTATTTACTTTATGGTCACCATGTGGTCTAATTGTTGATGATTGAAGCAGTTCTATCAATGAAAGATCATATATAATCTCCCTTCATGATGGGGTTCTTACAGCTAGGGTAGACTAGCTGGTCATCTGTGATCTGTAAACCCCATATCAATTCTCTCAAATGTTTGGTTTCATCTAGATAGTTTCAATGATTCCTTTGGTCACTTTCGATGGGAACGAAATCCTAGAGTCTTTCATCAATTCTAGAAGATATTTTCATGTGAAGATACTGGAGTCAAGATCATATATATACCTACTGATGATTCCTCTTGCCTTATCTAGGATTACTCTCAGGATTGGGTAACATCTTGTCCCAATGGTGTATTAGCCCAGCCGGTCCATCATGTGGACATGTCTTTCACATCACAGACTTCTTTATATGTGGCGTTGATGGAATTAATTGAAGACCTAGGAAAGGAATCATTGAATAGATCCCAGTATGATGATTTTTATTTGAACATTGGATCAGATCTTGTTGAGTATATTAGTCATTCAGTACATGATACAGATGATACACATACTGAGAGAATATCTTATGGGGATTCCTATCCTACTTTTTCATTGTTTCACCTAATTATCCCTCCATTCATCCAGATTACTCATTCAGTTGCAGGAGTTCAGGTGAGACATAGGCTGGTATGGAAATGGATTCATTCCTTCATCACTGAAACCCCCTTGGAGGTATTTCATGACCAAGTGGAATGCCTTCAACAATTATTTCATGACCTAGTGTGGATGGTTTTGACCTTCATCCTCTGTAAGAAATTGTGAAGATTTTTTTTATTTGGTGAGATCTTTCCATCAGTGAATGGGATATGCATGAATTTGTGTATGATGCTCCCCTTGATAGGCTGTTGAGGGAGAAATCAGAGGAATTGGAGTAGATTCAATATCTAATATCTAAATTGCAAGCTCATATGGACATGTGGACCATAAAAATATGTATTTATGAGGAAATATTTACTTTTTTTAAGTCTAATATTTCTACATCTTCATCCTCACTAGTTGCTACTCAAAATAGGGTTAAAGAGTTAACAACTTTGGTCAAGACTCTTTGTCCGAGAGCAAAAAAGGAAGATGTGGGGAGAGTGGCACTCCATAATTCTATAGATTCTTCTCATTAGAGTCTTACCAACCTTTCTGGTGTGTCCAATCTACTTTTTTCATAGTTTTACCATTGTAATGAGTAATTTTTTGGTTGAAGTTTCAAAGAGACTCCAAAATGTGGATATTCCTTCCCTCATTTTATTCACAATAAAAATAAACCTTCTAAGATTTTAATTTCTCTGTCTAATTTTTCATCATCTATGAGAAGCCCATTATCTTTTTTTATGATATTATGTAAATCACTCACGATAAACATCCTTTTCATAAAATCAAGAAAGTATGAATGTTTGGATTCAAAGGTTTGTTTCAGGAAATACTCATGAATGGCCACTGACATGGCTTCCCATACTGATAAATCTTTTTCATATATCATGTAGAATGTATGTCCAAGGGGGAAATTATCTATTATTTTTCAAATGCTGATTGGATTGATGAGCAGAGCTAGATTTTCAAGGCCATATAGTGGTAATTTCAATCTTTTTAGATTGAATTACAATCATTCCTTAGTTTCGGTTCATTTAGCACAGACCTAGTATTGATTTAGTTTAGCATCCTTTATCATGGACCTAATATTGCTTTAGTTTAAGGTATTTTAGCTCTGAAATAATTTGGCTTTTAATTTAAGGTATTTTATCTCAGATCAAATATTGCTTTTATTTTAAGGTATTTTAGCTCGAACCTAGTATAATATGGGGTTGGATGACCTTGGATGACTCAAAACACTATGGGGTGATGAGTTCCATTGTGGTATTTCTAGGGCTCAAAAGGATTGGATCTCCTTTCTTTCAAAGAGGAGATGACTTTAGATGGTGTTTTAAATCCCTTATGCATTGATATCATGGTTAAGAAAATATAATCTCCACTCATTTACAAGTTCTTATGAAATATTTATGGGGGGAATATGGTTAAGGGATAAATACTAGGGAAGTTAGGACCACCTGGATAGTTGGAATGTGGGTGTTGTAAGTCACAATCAAAAATTCTGAGCTAAGTATTATGGAATGGGGTAGAAATTATGGGTATGTACCTTAACACAATGGGTGTCAGGTTCTGTCATGGTGTCGTTGAGGCTCACAAGGATTAGAAAACCCTTTATACTGGGCCAATATGTCTCGGTTCGGTCGGTGTGATCCCCTCTACATCAATAGAATGGTTGAACTGGGAGATGCATTTTCCTTTCCAGGGGCTATAAAATATTTGTGAAGATTGAAACATTAATACGATGAAGTTGGGTATGGAAGGAAGGCTATCCAGGGAAGGGTTATGGAACCCTAGGGAAACTTGGCTTCAATTAAACAGTTCAATCCCTATGCCTTGTGCTTTTGAATCACAAGGTGTCCATCAAAAGCTTCATGAATGAAGGGGATCATTCTAGCATTGAGAAATGGTACAAAAAATGGTGATGCAACGTCGAGGACATCATATCCACTTGAATAGTCCAAGACAGAGACTATAAATCAATGTCCAAAGTGATCTAGTCCTAAGGAAGGTATGGGATAGTCACACAGGGGATATCTTAAAACAAAATGGGGTACAAAGTTCCGTTGTGATGACGCTGGGATTATAAGAATCAAAAATCCCTTTATACTAGGACAATATGTCTCTAGTTGGTGGGTATGATCCCTTCTTCATCAATAGCATTTCCAAACAGAGAGATATATTTTATCTTTTTTATGGGAAATGAAAGGTTTTCAACCATCTTAGATTCTTTATATCATAAAGTGGAAATTATGGAAAATGTAAGATCCATGAAGAGTTCGAGCACCCTAAAGGTTGCACCACCAACTATCAAACATATTCACGGGGTGAGGAAATGTGAAAAATCATTTCTCTAATTCTGTCATATAACAAGGGGTCCTGTGAGCATAGAATGGATTTTACCAGGGCTATAGAGTAGACCCTATGATATTTATGACATATTTGTTTACACCTTTATTTTTTTTTTAACTCTAAAGATGAATAATTTAGTGAGTGAATATTTGACTTTTTCTCAGGAAACCCTTGGTGGGTTTTCAAACTAATAAGTTTTGTTCCTCTTTTACTTGAAGTTTAATGTGTTAAAATTTGGAATATTATAGGGTATAGTTTAAGTTCATATATCTTTTTCCAAAGTGTGAATAGTTTATGTTCACGATGCATATGGAACTAACATGGGAGATGTTACACAAGTGCCTAATTAATATGTCCAAGGTCAAAAGTAGTCCAACATCTTTATGAGGGAGAGGTGAGAGTGTGGTAAATCATGGATCAAGTTTATTAGGTCATGAGTGAGGGAATGGGAAAATAATTCTGAGGATAACCTAAAACAAAATGGGGTACTAGGTTCTACCGTGGTGACATCAGGCTCACGAGAATCAGATATCCCTTTATACTAGGCCAAGATGTCTCTGGTTGGTGGATCTAAGACCTTCTACATCAATATCATGGTCTAACAGAGATATCTATTTTAATTTTCAAGGGTATTGAATGTTTGGTAATGACCCAAGATGCTTGATACATGAAGTGTGGAATAGGGATTTAGGTTCTTAAAAATATGACGGAAGCACCCTGTTCTTTGGTTGTTCGGAGTAAGGCTCGTGTGGTCCTTTGATAAGGTAGGATGATGAGTGATGGTTTTCCTGGTTTAATTTCATGTAGTAAGGACCTAATTACCTCCATTCAGTTTAAAAACATGTGATGAGGACATAATTCCATGTTTTTTAACTTCATGTGTATGGGCGTACTTCCATGTAGTTTAGTGGCATGTGGTAAAGATGTACTTCCATGCTGTTTAACTGTATGCATTAAGAATGTGGGAACCGACATGAAAGTGTGGAAATGTTGTGACTAGTCCCAAAGATAGAGACTTGGGCATCACTATGTATCTTATGAGGATAAGAATGAAGCCACATATAGTTCTAAATGAAGTATCCTATGTAGGTCTGGCCCATACGCAAGGAGGGGGAATTTTTTATTTTTTTTGTTGTGACTAGGCTTGGTGTTGGAAATTTGAGAATTACTACATATCCTATGATATAAGGGATTAAGTCACACATAGTTCTTGAATGGTAAATATTATTTGCAAGTCTGACCCATAAATAGAGGTGAGCATTATTTCTATTGACCATTGTAGTTGGGTCCGAGATTGGAGATCCAGGCGTCACTATGTATTCTATGAGGACAAGAATCAAGCTACACATAGTTCTTGATGTTCCATGTAGTTTAACGTCATGTAGTGGGGACGAGGATGAACTAAGATAAATAAATGGAAATGTTGTGGTAGAGCCCAAAGATAGAAGTTCAGGTATAACTATGTATCTCATTATTATGAGAATCAAACCACATATAGTTCTTAAAGAACCATGTAGTTTGATGTCATGTGGCAAGGACATTGACCATGCAGTTTCATGTCATGCGGTGATGACTCATGGTATTCCTTTTATGGTCTTTAATTTAGGATTTTGATTGGATTGTTGTGTACTTTTATGCCTTTCTTATGAGGGTAATCCCCTACCATAAATCCTAAGCTCACATGAGCTATGATTGATGTGAGAAACAAGGAATGGTACATGTTTCCTTATATTGTAGAGATAGTTGAGGGTACTATAAGGTAATTTTGTATCATGTGGTGGCCGGACCGAGATATAGGTCCAAGGTATCCCTACACATCTCATTCGAAAAAATAATCAAGCCATACATAGTTCTGTAAGAACCATGTAGTTTAACATCATGGAAAAAAGTATTTAGGTGACTTGACATTAATAGAGATGGTTTTCATGGATCTGTATAGTTTTATGTCATGCGGTATGGACATTGTCTGTGTAGTTTAATGTTTTGCGATAAGGAAGAATGGTGTCTTGCAGTTTAATTTCATGATTCCAGGATGAAAGGTGTTGTGTAGTTTATCATCAAGATTCCAAGATGAATTTGTACAGTTTAATTTCATGTAACTAGGATAAGGGATTGGACTTACACCAATGTTTACTTCCTTGTAATGATATCTATGAAAATTATTTCTTGATAAATCTTACATTGGTGGGTTTTGTGAGATGCTCCCCATCCATTGTGGCCAATGAGTAGGCCCCATTGTGGTATACCTTATGTAATATGTAAGGTACCTCCCATTTGGGATCCACATTTGGGGGATTATTTCCATGTATTATTGGGTTCGAAGGACTAACACCAATTCATCTCAGAGGAATGAGCAGAGGCGAATCCTTCTATTGAAGGCTCGTGCAATCAAATTTTGGTGGACCTCAAGGTTGTGCAGTTTGTGCAACCTATTTTTATCAAGTCGTTCTAATTCATCCAGTCACTTTTGTGATTGCTCATCATTTGAGAGTTTCCCATAGATGGATACTATAAGTGATTGTAGTTATACCTCCATGAGTAACACTACCATGGTCTCGTACACTAGTGAGTATGGAATTGCTTGTGTAGCAGCACGCGTGGTAGTACGGTAGGCCCATAATGCATGGAGGAGTTTTCTAGAAAATACTTCTTATCCTTATTCACCATATTCTGAAGTATATTTTATATAGTCTTATTGAATGCCTATATCTTTCCATTTACTGCTACATGATATCAAGATGAGTGATTGAACTCTATATTGTAATCTTGGTACAACTTCTTCAATTCTGTAGAATAGAAATTGGTGTCAATTTTTGTCAATGTTCTCTGAGGGACCCTAAACTTGGTGGTGATATGGGACATTATGAAGTTGATAAAATTATTTGTCCTAACTTCCTTGAGAGGTATTACCTCAGCCAATTTGGAAAAGAAGTCAGCAACAATAAAGATGTACTTGAACTTCTTAGCTATGGCTGGGGGATACGGCCCTACAACATCCATCCCCCAAATGAAAAATAGTCAGGAATATTAGGCTGTATGTAGCAATTCTAGAGGTTTATAGAGGAAGTTTTCATGGATTTTTCATGCATGAAATTTCTTGGTGAATTTCGTAGAGTCGTGTATCATTGTTTTCTAGTAACATCCTAACCTCTTGATCTTGTGGGAGAGCCCAGTATTAGATTGATGGGTGCCATAAGAGCCTACATGAAATTCTTCCATGATGATAAAAATATCTCCTTATGTTATTCATCTAAGGAGGATCCTATCGAATCCACTCTTATATAGGGTTTTCTTCTCATTTGGTCTATCACATAGTGTAAAGTTTACTAAAAGATGCTGGACTTATTCCCTTCCAGCTCTATCCTTTGGGAGAGTCCCATTTTTCAGATAGCTAATTTTGGGATCCATCCATACAGAAGTGATTATTGGTGCATCATGCTCTGTTGAAGTGTTGAACTGATTGATCTCTTCCATATCACAGATAACGATTATTGAGATCATCCTCTATTGTGTAATATGGAATATTGTTTCTTCCTGATCAGGCTTGGCTAATACGGTGGCTACATTGGCCAATGCATTGGTGCAAGCATTATATGATCATGTAACATGATTTAATGTGGTCTCAAAAGGGAATTCTACCATTATTCCC
The DNA here is from genome assembly GCA_963277665.1 of Viscum album. Lineage (NCBI taxonomy): Eukaryota > Viridiplantae > Streptophyta > Magnoliopsida > Santalales > Viscaceae > Viscum > Viscum album. Next base: position 684,372,246 of record OY728142.1, on the reverse strand, counting down.
CTAACGTAGCATGTGAAAGGGGCCAATTCCTTCTTTTTGAAGGTGTATTTACCATTTACCTACTTTATCACTAAGTCTGATTCCCCTTTGATGTTTAGGTGGGCTATTTGCAGCTTTAGGGATAATTACAATCCATCGATGAGGGCTAGATATTCTTACTCATTATTTGTGTAGTCTTAGAATAGTGAGAAAGAGTAGGGAAAGACTTCTTTTCCTGGAGAGACAAATACGGCCCCTAATCCAAATTGATTGAACTTCGGGTTTTCCATCCTTATTCTGATAGGACTTCGTGAGACTCCGTCAAAATACATCTCCCATGTCTGGGGAGTTTCATGGGAATACAAGACCTATTTATATAGAATCTCAATTCCTTCTATCATATTTCCTAGGGGAGTATGTGCTGCATGGAAACTAGCCAGTTCTTATCCTTTCACCAACTTTTGTGACACAAACAAAATGTTATATTTTTGAATAATAACCACCCATCGAGCTAAGCAACCAGCCGTCATTATAAGACAAAGGATTTACTTGAAAAAATCGATATGAGAGACCAATTAGACTTTGTGGTGTAGTAGGTAATGTATCGGCCTTTTCACTATGGAGATGACTGTGAGGCAGTTATTCTCAACATCATTGTATCGGGTATGAGTACCAAGTATAGTCCAACTAAATTAATATAGACTATTCTCACTTCCTGAATCATTATTTTGTGTGAGGAGGGTGCTCAATGAGAATTCCATGTAGGCCACATATAAGATGAGTATCCACCCTTTCACTAGAGGCATCAAGACCGGTGGGTGTAGCTAGTTCTTCTTGAGACTTTTGAAGAATTTTTGGAAATCGACATCCCATTGGTAGGAAATTCCCGTATTCATTAGCCTAGTCAAGGGAAGATCTTTGTCATCTAGGTTTTAAATGAACATATGAATATAAGTGAGGTTCCCTTGGATCCCCCTCAATTTTCTAAGATTTCTGGGAGGTTCCATTACTCTAATAGCACTAGTATTCTCCAATTCGACCTCAATGTTGTGGTGGAATACCAAAAGTCCATGTAATTTCAAAGATGGTACCCTGGATACACATTTTATAAGATTAATCTTCTCATTGTGTTGTCAAAGATTGTCAAAAATTGTTTGAATGTCAATGAAGTGATCACATAACCATTGAAATTTAACCACCCGGTCGTCGACATAACATTCATATGTCTTTCTTAGGAACGTCTTAAAGATATGGTGCATGGAAATTTGATATGTGGTGCCAACATTCTTCAAACCAAATGGAATGAAATGGTATAAAAATATCCTATAAGGAACTCTAAAGGTAGTGGATTATTCATCTTTGGGGGAATCTTTATCTGATTGTACACCCCGAGTACCCATCCATGAAATAAAGGACTTGGAAACCATCAATTGCACTATCAATAGTTATGTGACTAGCAATGGGAAATAATAATTTGAGAAATTCTCATTAAGATCACTAAAATCAATGAAATCCCTAATCTAACCATTATTATTCTTGAAAAGGATGATGTTAGCAAACCATCCTGGGTATGTCACTTCTCAGATGAAGTTGGATTCGATCAACTTTTCAACCTATACTTCTATATTGGTGGTACGAGAGAGGCGTGTCCTCCTGGATACTTTCTTAAAGACATTATGTTCATCTGGTAACCCGAGGTGGTGTGTAGCCCCATATGGGTTCAGTCCAAGCATTTCTTTGTAGTTCTATGTGATAACATATCGATGTTTCTTTAGAAATGTGATGTACATCTCTTTTAATTTGAGGGGCATGATGGCACTAATGATTATAGGACACGGGTCATCCTCTATTCCCAAATTTATCTTCCTGAGTACATTGATGGTGGTGGAGACTCCTTCCTCAAATATTAGAGGGGTGTTCTTAAGGTCATACATATCTTCTTCCATCTCAAAATCAAATGGAGAATTCTTCAAATAAAGATAGAAATTAGGGGGGCCCTAATATCATTTTTATTGTGAAAGAGGACATGAGAGGAAACATTTTTATCCCCTACTGACTAAGTCATTGTAGAGAGATTTCATGGATGATAGTCTTCAATACTATCATTGGGGATAGGAAGGGCTTGGAACTATAAGATTATATTAATCACCTCTACTAGTTTTATGGAGAGTACATAGTCACCATCGAGCATACTCTAGGGATTCATAGGGGTGGACCCCAAGCCATTGGGAGTGGAAAACACTACGTCATCATCTACCATTGGTCATTTTCATCCCTTCTTATAGAAATATTCTTCAATATATGTGGCCCCACAAGTCTCTAAGGGATAACTTTCACCATGTAGTATGCCAAATTTTCCATTAATGGGATACTTTAGAAACTAATGGAATGTAGAAGGTATCACCAATTGTATATAGATCTAGGGCCTTCTGAGCAGTATTATATATGTGGTGTCTTACTGGATTACCATAAACTCAACTTCTGATGTAAGATCTCCAAAACTAGATTTGATATTTATTTTCCTAAGAGGTCGTTGCTCATGCTTATCATTCCCTTGGATGGTCATCTTAGTGGGAGACAAATCCCATTAACCATATCCCAAATGTCATGGGTTTTGGATTGGGATAATATTGATCCCAGAACCATTATCAATTAGTGCCCTTTGGATATTTACATTATTGATTTTTCCCAAGACATATAGGGGTTAGATATTTTCTTAAGAGACTCTTCTTGATATTGAATAGTGAATAATATGGTGACATTACATTCTAATTCCATGGTCTCCACTCGATAGACCCCAGATGCAGTGACTTCTGTCTCGAACTATCATGGGCTTATAAGGGCTTCAACAAGTTCCTCCCTAAGTTCTTTTGAAATATGGAGTGCATCGAGTACTTAGAGGTTGGATTGGACTACCACCAGCTATTTTATAATGTCTTACTTTTGTGTTAGAGGTAGACACTTTATAATGTGGGTTTTCTCATGGATGTGTGGATGAGAAGACAAGGGATTTTGGGAGGACGAACCTCGTGCTAGTTTAGGGGTTGTGGGAGAATTATCTACTACTAGCATGGGTAATCCTAGCCTTCCCCTTTGTTTGGGATGATTGGGATGAGCCCCTACTAGGCATTCATGAAATAAAATTTAATAAGGTTGGTTGTTGGAGGGTTCTGAGATGCCTCCCTTCCCTTATTGGGCTCACTGAAGCACTTTACAAAAAGTCTCAACTACATATGTATTTTCAATAGGTACATGACAAGAATATTAGGTCTGACCATGCTTGATTTTTCCTCTATATACTTGGATCTTTAACATGCAACCTCTCGTTCCCTGTTTATGTGAAAGAAACTCATGCTATGGGGAAAACTCATCATTGGAGAGGGGGTCTCACATGTTTATCTTGTTGAAAAAACCAAATATGAGTTCTTTATCTAATGAGGGTTCTATTTGGTGGGGTAGTGCCTATATTTTGGATATTGTAGGGAATAAATTGGTGACATTTTAGGATAACTTTAGAGGAGACTATGACACTTCATCCTCTTTCTCTTCTTGATTCTAGTGGTCTCACCCACCTTCAGGAGTCCCATTTGGTGTCTTCTTCTTGGGTGGTGGAAATATTTTAGGTTTTCACAACTATGCTCAAAGAGTATCATGGGTTAGATCAATTTTCTTTGAAGTAATTTAGTTGTCAAATTTTCATGCACATTTGGCTGATACTTTTTTCCAATCACCCTCTTATTTTGGGTGGATAATGGTTATGAAAACTACATGATTAGGGGATTTATCTAACACCACTTGTCTGGAATTGATCACACCTTGAAGGATGTCTTTGAAGATGAATAAGTTATAAATATTAGGATCCAGTCTTATGTGGAAAGGATGTTAATCGGTACTGTCAGTGAGGTTGAGCTCATTGGTATTCCTGGGTTTCGGGAGCATGAATAGGCTATTGTCCATTTCTATCAATAAATAACTAAGGACTTGTTCATTTTGGAAGTATTACACCTTATTCATTAATTCTTCAAATAATAGATGACTATAATTTATCTGTGCTTCTAGATGAGGGAGATTATGTGGTTGTTGCTGCTCGACATGATGTGATGGGTAGTTTGGGGCTTGCTTGGATATTTAGACAGGCACCACTACAAGATTTAGAGTGACAGTTACAACTTCTGATCTGGCTGGCCTTTTTTCATGTACTACATGCTTGAGTTGAGTTTTGGATCGGGTCCACTGGATGCACTCTTCTAGATGTTGGGTCATTTCAAAAAACTCAAAGAATCCACCTGTATATTTCATTAGAATCAAAAGTGTCTTCAAATCATCAATGATATTTGCAGCATATATTTCCAGCAACTGCTCTTCTAAGATAGGGATACTAAGTGAGTATTTTTAACCCTTCCACCTTTCTATGAAGTCATACACCCTATAATTTTTTTCAATGTTTGTAGTTTCTCATGTAAAAAATAATTTTCTTCCTCAGTGTAGAACTAAATTGATAAAGGAATTAATGATTAGGTTCTTCCCATATTGACATGAATCCTACCAGTAGAATGTTATACCAATCAAAGGTTGGTCCTATCAGAGTCTATACAAAAAACCTCAGCTTTTTTCATCCTGTAGATATCTAGGGACCATCATTGGCCCACATTAGGATACAAAGTGTGTGAGATGCTTTTAGGGACTCCCTCACCGTCAAAGGTAGAGAATGTAGCATTTTAGAAATTTAGTGGGGGGAAAGTGTCATCCATCCAATTGGGATATGGATTCCACTTAGGTTGCACAAGCACGCGTTGCCCTTCCATGGATTCTATTCGATTAGTCAGGGACTTGATGATGTTAAGGAGCATCAAGAGAACCATTTCTTGATCTGTCTCCCATCTATAGGGATCTTATGGGGGGGTTGATGAGGTGGTCCACTTTTATCTCCTTCCAATTTTGATTCTTCCTAGGAATGAGAAGTTTTCCATGTGAGGTAGAGTCTATTTCTACAATGGAGGAAATTCATGATCATTTTAGGCTTCCTCATTTATATAGACTAGCTATCTAGATCTAGATATGGCCTGATACTCATATATTTTCCTTGCCAATAGATCATCTATGTGGGGGAAGAGTATTCCTCTTAAACTAAATATCATACCCAATGGGAATATTGCCTCTGAGTTTATCCTTGTTGAGTTATCAGAGTGTTTGTATTTCACTCTCATATTGTGACAATCGTTCCTTTGGGGAAGGAACCCCATTTCTTCTTGGAGGTGATGAGGATGTGTTTGTACCCTTCCCCTTGGTAATATTCTGTCACGGAGGTGGAAACTCCATATTTGGAGATTCCATTTTTTGGATCCTTCGTTGTTTCCTGGTGCGTGCAACCTCATTTGGTGCATCCAAGTCACCCTCATCCCGAGGTATGTTTTCCTTTTCATGGACCTCTGTACTTACATTGTGATCAATTTCTTCTATGTTTATAGTGATGAAATTCATAGAGGAATATCAGGAAATGGTCATTGTGCCATTACTTTTGATGAAACAGGTTGATCCTATACTATCTTATTTAGCATCATTATTCGAACCCATGGTAATGTTGGTCCACTTAGGTTTGCAGCCATGATGGGGTATGATTGTCTTCACTACACATTCCTACCATTTTGGTGTATGAACAGTGACTCTGAGGGAGTTTCTGTTCATGGTTTTCAGACATGCCCCAGCTAGTAGGGGCTTATCTTATGGAAAGAGGATTGGGTGGAGTGTTGACCACTGATTGATTTCTCCCAACCTAGAGAAGACTGATTCCCTTTGTGGTGGTGATGTTGATGAAAATTCCCCTAGCCCTGTGGGGTAAGGGGCATTTGGGACCAGAGTTGGCATTGATTTTTCCAGTTTTTGAGGATCTAATGGCTCTGTTTGGGGACTTGACGACTCCCAGGACATATATGTAGGTATAAATGCCCCCATCTCAATGGGTGGGGTTATTCTGGGATAACCAATGATGTTTCTAGGTTGCTTTCAGTGGATGATGAACCTGGTGATTGTAATTGAGATACAAATACCTCTTTCCCAGTGGGCTAGGGTTCACTTGCAGTTGTTGCTGGTGTGTCTCAAATCCTTTCATGAATTGAAGATCTGAGGTGTGGGGGTGGTGGTAGATATTCCCATTGTCCAGTGGTCTAGGTATACTTCTTAGATATATAATAAGGCGGCTGCAATCACATTCTATTTGATGTGGTGTAGTTGTGCTCACATAGGAGCTCGTTGCGATGAAGACCCCTAATGAGAAAAATATATTATGGGAATTTGTTCAGGTGATCGCAACATCGGTCCCCGTGTTTCAAATTAATCCTTATTAATTTTAGGGTCCTATTATGAAGTCATGTTTGATACACTCTATTTATCTATCCATGATGTCTATTCACATTTGACATGGAGGTATTCTGTTGAAGTGACCAAATATCCCGAGTGTTACCCAGTCCCCTGATCTCAACAGAGACTATAACATTTAAGGATGCCACATCTGATGGGATTTTTTGTTACAAGGGAGATGAAAAGTTTAATTCTCCATAATATCTCTACCCTTGAATAAAAATTAATGACATGGCTTCAGAGATCAACTGTCGAAGGGTTTTGATGCAATGACGACAAGCATGTGGTGGATTTCCACCATGTTTTTCCAGTTTTGGATCCTAGTCCATGGAGATAGAATCTAGGTCTAACTAATAAATTATTATATTGATTTCTTGAATGTGACACTCATATCCTGGATAAGGGAGATGTCGATCCTTTAGTCGCTGATGAGTATCCCATGTATTCTGTCATATATAAGGCATGCACATCCTTTTCTAGCTCATCTAGGATCTCATAGTCAGTAATAGTGAGGTCCCATAATATGATGGGAACATTTTTTACAACCAACTCTATCCATATGTCAATTTCATCCTCCTCCTCATCCGAATTATACACCTCTATCTGGTCAGACCATAGAAGATGGCTCTAGTCTTCACTTACTGATGGGAGTAGGGTGTTTTTGGAAGTTAATGGGGAACCATATACAATTGACCTTGATGATTTGAGAACTTCTCTATATGAAGGTGTCAGAGTTTTTAACACATCTCTATATGGAGGTGTCATGGAAAGGGGGTGATTTCCTCATCCATGGGAGATATCACCGTGGGGAGGTTGACCATAGTGGATGTTCGGAGAAAAGTCTCTGTGATCTATCTACACCCTACCATGTGGAGGACTATCATGGGAATGAGATTATTCTTAAACCTATATAGAAGAGTCAACGGACCCTTGTATTGTTGATAATGTGTCTCGAACAACCTCAAGGATAATAGAATTGAGCAGATTAAGAACACAGACCATGTTTTGCATCCTGGTCAGAATATTCCAACCTACCTTTTGGAGTTTTGAAGTGGTATGAGACTTCTATATGACGGTTTCCATAACTTTTATAAAACCATCTAGTGTAATGTGAGTATGATCCTACTACTAAGAAGCTACCGGAATATACTGATGATTTGTATCATTATTGACCGGAATGTGATCCTATCTCGAGGCATATGTCATTATCACTTGGTGATCCACAGTCAGGATGAGAATATGAGCATGATACTAAGCCTTTGGAATGTTCCTATAGAATTTCTTGAAAGGAATAATACCCTTCCCTAGGCATGTGCCACTCTAACTTGGTGGGACCTAGTTTGATCAGGAATATGAGCCTAGTCTGAATATAATTTTCCCGCCGGGATACGCCAATAGACCTCTAGAATGTGAGAAGGAATAGGAGCCTCACCCTATTTTTCATGGGATTTATACTAGTGAAATAATTCGTCAGTGGAAGCATGAATATGTGCCTTGCTTTTGTGATCTTTCATAATATTCCCGGCAGATTCACTGATAGGAATGTGAGCCTATCCCAATTCTTGTGCCCTTCTATTTTAGTTAGCCCCGACTAGAATGGTGATATGATCCCATTCCTGGGCCTTTGGAATTTTTCACTGGACTTCCTCAATAGGAATGTGCCCCTATCCTGAGGCATGTTCTACCCTCACCTAGTGACTCCTTTTTGGAATGGGAATATGAGCCGAGTCCAACACCTCACCCTTCATTAGAATATACTAATAATCCTCCTGATTTGGTGCAATAGTGTGCGCTTACATCGATACATCAACTTTTTTATGATGATCTGAGGTTTGAGCTCTCCTGGCTATTAAGATAAGATTATGTGAATGTCCCTTCATATTTAACATTGCTGGAATATGCTAGAAGAGATCTTTAGTTACTGTAAAAATATATTGGAATTTAACAAAGTGTGTGTAGGGATATGATCCTGGATATTTTCTATCTCAAAGATAAACTAGAAGATGTCTTCAATTGAATAAGAGATATGTGGAAACTTATTTCCTCTTTATGTCATTAGGATATTCTAATGTGCTTCATACACGGGGGTAGGAGTATGAGCCCCCCCCCCCCCCCCCCGTGACTGCTATGGGAGTATGCCCGGAGACTTGTTCCGAATGACTAGGGATATGATCCTACTTACTGGTTTCTTTAAAATTATGTCATCAGGCATCATCATCAAGAGTGGGAATATGATCCCTCTTCTGAATATTCAACACTTTCCTCCTCTAATTAGTCTTCCTTATAGCCTATGCATGGGCATCAGAGGTATTTGTGTGTTGGATGGTACCCTCAAAAGGTAACTAATGGGTACCAGTGGGATGGTCTTGGTGACAAAAATTGATAGGTTCCCTCCTTAGTGGAACCTAAACCAAAAGGGATTCATGTTTGGCCTCCAGGACCTCTTTCATCAAATATGGAAGGTTCTAATTTTCATTCTCTAAGGATAAGATCCTGATGTTTTTGGTTATATAAACAAATGATACTAGCTTAGAAGAAGAATTTCTCGTGTGATGTGGACTCTCCAGTCATCGTTCTTAGAGAAATTCATGAGGAGATTCCATGGTCGGGATTGTACCATGTCGGTGGCACACACATACCATCATAATTGACAGCTGTCATTGATATTCTCAAGCAGTTTAAGACATTTTGCGACCTATGGGGGTTGTAGTCATGGATGATTTACTAGAACGAATGAATTATGATGAAGGAATTATCTAGAATCGGGCTATGGGAAGTAGTATCTATAATTATGTAGATGAAAAATAACAAAGTTATCGATTAGTACAATATCATCGAAATAATATTCTCAATCAAATATGCATGGTTAACTCATTTGTTCTATTATTCCTGATTCATCCATTTCACTCATTTGGACTTTTCAAAATGAGGATAGACTTATGAGAACCATGGTTGAATAGGATGATTTTTAATATTGTGTTGGTCTTACTACTTTGTTTTCATAGGGTTTTCAAAACAAAGTGGCATGTCACATTGTAGCCAAATCATTCTTTTATTGCAGAGATTCATGTCGGTTTTATCATTTTGTTTTCATATAAGGTAAAAAATGGTCCAACGAATAATAACCAATAATATTTCCATTAGATATATTCACATCAAGTACACAATTTCTTTCATTGGGTTTTTGAGGCATGAAATTGGTTTCGATCATCAAGATACCATTTTCACTTTTCCTAGAAACTCCCACTTGTTCCCCCATCTACAACTGGGTATAGACCTTCTTTCCAAAGGCGGGCAGTCATCTAAGTTTTCAGGCCCAATGACTCTTGGGGACTCATACTTGTTGAGAGTATGGGAGGTTAGGATCATCACACCCTTTTGGGGGGGAATTATTGCATGCTCTATGACTCTATAATAGTGAATAGCACTTTATGTGCTAAATCTGTTGGACCAAATGCTTAGGAATATGCTACCATGCGAGGAGGTAGTTAATATTTTGAGGAGGGGTTTGAGATATTATGAGGAATCCTATGTATCTTGGTTATTGGAGGAATCAAAACCCATGTATTTTTTATGCACCCTTAGGATTGGACCAAAGGTTTATATTCTTATATGAGGGGTTTTCATGCCATAACACTCATCTGGTCATACATTCTAGGATTTCCCTAGTTAGTGAAATTCATGATGACTAATGAGGTGTTCATTCCATCTCCCTAATCCCATTTGAGTTGTGATCGGTGTGAGAAACAATTGGTAATAGATGATCAGTCTGATGGAAAGTTTATATGGTACTTATGTACTGGGATAGTCCTTGGAGTGTTTGGTAGAGAGGTCGGGCCTTGAGAAGGAATCCTATGTATCATGAGTCTAGTAAGAATCAATGTCATCATAGTTCAGTTATCCCTTAACCTACTGATAGGATAAGGTGGATGATCACACTTAGGGGAATTATGACCTCCTTAAGGTTTTAGGAATGTTAGGGGTTTATACAGAGATTGATTCCCTATTGATCGGGGACATACTATATGATGTTGGTAGTTGGGGATGACACAATGAGGTTTCCCTATTGGTCTGGGATTGCATTCCAAGGCTTCCATTGTAACCTTGGGGTGTATAGTACAAATGACATGATCAGTGAAACTCCCTAAGCCCACGTGATCCATGTTCATTGTAAGAAACAAGGGTTAGAAAGTTATCAATTCCATTGCTTTGGGTAAGGGGATTAGATACTCGTATTTCCCTGGATGATCAATATAGAACTCGAACCATGAATGGGTGGCCTATGTATCCTAAATATTATGGGAATTAGATTTTTTATATTTCCCTTGATCGGGGATTACATTCTATGGTTTCCATTTTATTCAGGGCTTACACACTGGGGATAGATGAGGCTATCAAATCCTAGAATGCCCTAGTGGCCTGGACCTGCTTATCTGGAGGGTGTTGTGTGACCCAATTGATCTGTCTAGGAGAATCAAAATATTGAGATGGTTTCCTCCAAAATATATCACATATCCTTGTTGACATGTCTAGAATGTGTCACAAGTCTTGGATAATATCCCTGAAGATCATCACAAGTCCTAGATAGTACTCTTAGAGGGTGTCTCGAGTCTTGTCCAATATACCCAAAGGATATCATGAGATCCCATTGTTGTGCCCTGATTCTCTACCGAGACATTGTTGAACTGTACAGATGATGTTGCATGTCTTGGATGAAATCCTTGTAAGGAATCATGATTCTTGGATAATTTTTCTAGAGGACATTGTGAGAACCCATTTTTATTCTCATGTTCTTTCACAAGACATGGTTGACATGAGCAGGCACCATTATATGATTTAGGTGACGCATTTGAAGGGCATTGCAAGGATTTAGCAACAAGTCTATGAGGACTTCTATGAGACTATGGTGATACATCCAAGGGGGTTATGAAACTTTTACTTGACATGTATAGAGTGCTTCGTATAACCCAGGTAGAATTCTGAAGAAGCACCATAAGATCTGGGTGATGTGTCAAGGTATTGTCGTGTGTCTTTGGTAGGCTCATGTGAAGCACACATGGGTCAACGAACATGTTTTAATTTAATTTCTCCACCTTTAGTCTTTTTTCTGGACTTTTCCTTGAGGGTACCTTGGTTTTATTCAGTTTTGTTTTATCTTGAGTCTCGCATGATCTAGTTGGAGTGTGGGATATTCTTTAATAGCCGACTATAGATACATTGAGTGATATAAGAATAATAATATGAGGTGTCTTATGCCTATTTCATGACTACTATGAATGCTTGTTGGTATGTCACCTAGTGGTAGGTTTGCTGGTTGTGGGATCGATTTCTTTGAGAAGTCAATTTTTTTACTTGGGAGTTTCCTTAGAATACTCATTGTATCATAGAGGTAGCAGTGTTGTTATTCATACTGGGTTGGAGGATTTATAGGCCTTTCCACCCTTCTTGTTCGCCGATTTTCACGGCATATCTGGTGTGGATGCAGGCTGGAGTTGGGGAAGGGGTCTAGTGCCACACGACTTTGTGAGTCTTTTCCATGGGTCATTATGAGTGCGTTGAATAATTCTTGGTGATTGTGAGTCTATTCCATCAATTCCTCATTTATCAGATTATTTTTATTGATGAAGGCATTCTAGATCATGAAAGTATGTCAGATGAATTTTTATCTTTTCCTATAGACATGTCTAAGGGCCTTTATGAGAGCTCTATTACTTTCTTGGAATAATTCATGGGGTAAGGTTTTCTTGTCTATGCATCTTCTTGAGATATGGTCGACTTATCTGTACGACTCATGGGGCCACGTTGTGGATGTCCTGATGTGTCGCATATTTTTCAGTGACTGAGAGTTATCTCACCTCCTCCTTTTTTATCCACTTTTTTTATTTTAAAAAGCTTTTGAGTTTTCACAGGTAATGTCAAGGATATTTTCTCTATTTTTTATGATTCTTTGTGTGACCAATATGGGTCATATGGGGGTCTGCGAGCATGTCTTGGATAAATCTATCTGTTTGTCCTTAGAGTACCAAAGGGGAAGCACAATGTCTCCCGGACATACCTGAGGACTTTTGTGCAGAAAGGATGAAAAGCTAAAGGCCTTTTGTGAGATGAGGTGGGCACATCTCTAAGATCTTGTAGTGTATTTTGGGTCTTCGAGGGTCCTTCACATGTCTTTCTGCAATTGCGAGTACCACTTACCTCCTCCCCATTATCTCCTTTGTTTCATTCTAAAAAGAATCGGGGGTCTTGTGAGTTTTATTGGATATTATCAATGAATTTTATTCTTACCAAGGATGATATTGCGCATGATATTTATGACTATGGGGGTTCTCTCCCTTGGGATATTATTCCTCCTTATTCTAGTAAGAATTTTGGATGGTGTTTTAAGAACTTTCCAATAAAAAACCATGTGTCTTTGGGGAACTCATTTGGTTGTCTAGAGAGCCTTCACAAGATCATGAAGGATTGTTGAAGCGGGTCTATAGGATTCACCGCAGATTATGCACTGCACGCAGAGTCTTCACATGACCTTGAAATGGGCACACGATCAGAACTACCTTAGAGTCTTATGTGATCTACAAGTCTCTATTCCTTTTCTTTTTTGGGGAAAGTAATACCCCTATTCAATTATTTATTACTTTTTAATTTTTTTCTAATTCTTATTTGGCGGGAATTAAAATTTTTATTTTTTATTTCTTGTCATAGTTATATTCTTCTTATTATTTTATATCCCCATGTTTTAATCCTATATTAATCATTTTAGCATCACTCTCTTCTGAGGGTTCCACATTTATCTAATGTAATACCTACTCACTAGACTTTAAAATTTTCACATCTTCCATAATTGTTACATCTTAAAATTAAAAAAAATCCTAAGGCTTTTGTTATAAAATTTCTATGATTAACTTTTAGATGAATAGCAAATAAAAATACCTTCATTCGCATGAGCTTCAAAATTCTGGTTTTTCTCCTTCTTGAGAATAAATCAATTAATTTTGAAAATCTTGAAGTTCCTATATGAAAAAAAGCATCTTTAGTACACTTTATCTCATGATTTATTGCATAAAGGTACACATAATAAAATCCCAAAAGATCAAGAGGTCAATTTTATTTGTGAAATTAGTTATGTAGCATAATAACATGTAATATGGAGGCAAGAATAGTATTTAAAAACACCATAACATGACCTTAAATTCAATTGATATTCTAATATTACACGAGATAAGCTAGGGATATACATAAGAAAGGGATGATCTATAAATACCAGTAATGAAATAATCAAAGTATAACATGATGAAAGTAATACATGTGAATCAAGAGGAAAATCAAGGTGACATAAAATTGGTGAGAATCATAAACATGAACATCAAAGCATGATATAAGATGATAACATAAAGCCAACATTATAATGTGGAAACAATATAAAACTTGACACCATAAGTATAATTCAAGTCTAAAAAATGATACATCATAACATAGTGTGCTTACAATGACCTATTTTTCACTATACATGGAATCTCATGAGGTAAATACATTACCCAATGCAATGGAGGGTGCTATAATTCTAGGCTAATATCATGTACATGCATTTATGTTCCATATAGATCACACAACATAAGAATGTTTTTCATTAGTTTTAATCATAGGATTAATTATTGTGGTTAATATACATGGAATCCCCCAATAAGTTAATGATATGTGCATATAGGTGAATATTCTTGAGTGTAAATGGGGATGGGAATTAAAAACACATAATTTTGGTATATGAAATCATGGGATAATTTTGGCAGAAAAACAGATGTATATAAAGGTACATGGAAGGGTTTAGTGAGAGTGAAATGTGATTTATAATTACTTGAGAATCTTAAGTATAGTAAAGGTACGTGTAAAAACACATTACAACATGAAAAATTAGAAATAAAAATTTCCAATGCAAACAAAGTACTTGAGTAAAAAGTAATAGTAGAGAATCGGTTACTACAGAATAATAATGTCAAAAGTAAAGGTTAGAAAGAGATGGGATAAATGATATTTCATTATTTTTTATAAAATTAAAGTTCATCCCTGAGGTATACTCTTCCATAAAACTTACCACCTTAATCACCATTATCCTCTATTTGTGTCCATTCTCTGATAGCCACTAGAACCTCCTCACTGAGGTATTTACAATACTCAAATTCTTCCAATTCTATATCTTCCAAGATGACATCTTGTGAAATCATATTCTTCTTTTTAAAGTATATTTTTGTGAATTCCTCTTTCATTTCACACCCTTCAATGAATTATTCATGGGTTATTCATCTTATTCATTTTCTTGGAAATTATTTATTTATTTTTCTATGAGATTCCTAAACTTTACATACCAAAGGAATGAAATTGGAAGCTTACCTTTGGATCATAATTTTCCCTATTTTAGTTTTAAGGAAAGGAAACACACCACCTTTTAGATTTCCCAATATTTGGGATCATATTCTTGGGATATTTTATTCGTAACCTTGAAGGAAATATCTTGAGAATTATCCTCTTTTAGGGACTTGTTATCATTGTTCCTCATCTTATATGAAAAGATATTGCTATAAAGATTTTCCATTTTAACCTCCTTTGGTTCCCTATATTAATATAATGAGGCCTTGTAGAGACCTGAAGCTTGACGTATATGGACATTACATTACTTTTGCGGAATACTTAGTACATAACAAAAACACACACACAAGGATCGTAATAGTTTAGTGTCTTTGGAAACTCAGAATATAATCTTCTAATCGTGGTGGAAGATCTTCAACATCTCCCATACAGATCTTCCTTTTTTTTAACCTAAAACATTTCTTTATATCCTAGGGAAAAGAAAACATAAAAGGGTGAGCTCAAACGCTCAGTAAGGGTAAATAAAAGAAATATCAATCACATCATATTCATAAGAACATAACATTTTGGAAATCTTAACCTGCAAAAGAGAGCATAATTTCATAACATGGGATAAATCATAGTAGTGAAATGAAATCCCAATAATAATAACTTAGAACATGAAAATTTGTGGCATACACACATAATCATAGAGAATCATTTCTTATTAGTCAAGACTCATTTCCAAGACTATCTTAGTGGACAAAGTCCATTTCTGAACCGAGTCACCCTCGTTTCAGTCCTGTTTCACTGAACCGGTTTAACCTACCGTTCCAGCCATGTCTATCTCATGAGATATAAAATCATTACCTAATGCATTGGAGGTAGATATAGGTCCCACCCATCCCATAATGATACCATTCTTATGTGTGCCACAAAATCATAAATCATACATCATTACATAACCCATGTAATAAAAATGGGAATCTTAAACATCGTGACATCATAAAACAATTCATATAAGATAAAGGAATTCATAAATATAATTCCATCACAACATAATCAAATCAATGTAATAATAGGGATATAAACAGAACCCTTTATTATATTAGATGGAAAATAATTTTGATAAAACACTTGAACTCCATTCTTGAGGAAAATATCCTTTCTACTTCAAAAACACTTTTCCTTTCTTAACATGTCATACAATTCTAAACTAAAAGAAGTTGATTAAAAATAAACTTGAAAAATTTTAAAGGAAGCTTCTTGGAAATAATGTTTTAAAAATCCATTCATTCCGTATAAGTTAAAGAGAACATTCTTCTTACTTTTCTCAGAAAAGTCAAAAAGTACCTCGTACGAAAAACGACAAAAGATTCCTTTCATATCTTTTACTAAAAACTCACCGAAGGGTAAAATTGGATTTAAACTATTGTATAAGGATATAAATATTACATATTGAGGAAACATGGATGTGGATGATATAATACACCCCAGTAAATACCAAAGTATAAACAATCTCGGATAAAAATGAGATTGTGATATTTCCCTTAACTTAGGTCTGATTTGCTTCGTAAGTGTCTGAACCTCCTGTATAATGATTAAAATAATGTCATTTACTTATTCCAGAATCATAATCATTGTTATGATATCATATATGGTTCACTTATGACTTTATATTACCCGTTCTTTTGTAAATTCCATGTTAAAGAGCGTTTTGGGTAAAATCGTCTCATTTGTCGTTCGTGTTTTATCTTGTAATTATTCACATGATTACTTAGATCATGGTTACATAATTCCAGAATATAAAACAGAATTTATATATAATATATATTCAGAATATAAAAATATATAATAGATCGATAAATGGAAAGAAATACACCATTCATGGAGACGGTAGTCCGTACGTATGCATGAACGCCGTTTTCGTTTCCTCATCGAGTTGAATGGAATTAAGTAGATGACATACATATATACATAAATCCTATAGCTTTATAATGTCATATATTTCATTATTATTGCTTATATATACTTTGTAATCATTCTTAAGTGGTTAACATGGAGAATGAATCTCATCGCGTCGTGGACACGGTAGTCCGTACGTACGCACGAGCGATGATATCATTCTCATGATCGTGGGATTTTATTGGAGTGTATGTATACTATTACAGAATCAATATCACTTTACAATAATTATATATAGTTATTATTTACACCATTATACCCATCCAAGTAAGGTGGTGGTGGAAAATAGATTACACCACGGCGTGGAGACGGTATTCCGTACGTACGCACGCGCGGTGATTTCGTTTTTCGTAGGATGGATAGATGGTGAAATAGGGTTGTTTCATAATTATAATAACATATCAGTATATGAGTGATACTTATTTTATTACATCATAATGAAACATCTAAAGAAGAAGAAGTGGAAGAAGAAATAAAGATGAAAGAATCGGTAATGGACATTACCTCTTCTTTGAAGTGCCTCTTTGAGATCTCCTTTTAGGGCACTAAAATTGGTCTTTGAGGAAGACCAGAACCTCTAGGATGTTTCTAGTGAAGTGGATAAGAGAATTTTTTAGGATTTGGCCGAGCTTGATGGCTCAAATTGGTGTGAGGAGGAGAGGGAGGAGGTTCCCTTTTATAAGGGAGGAGAGGGGCTCCTTTGGAAAAACTAAAAATATTATTTTATTATAAAATCAAGTTCGGTTTTAAATAGCTTAAAATTGATTTATTTTAAATCTAAGGTGGGGATGGGTCGAAAGCCTCTCATCCAATAGAATTTAGACAAGTTTAGGTTCCTATTTTAACCTTATCATTTAGATTTAACATTAAGTTAAATAATTTTACTTTTATCGTGTCTTCTTGTGTTCTTATACTATAAGGTTAATAAACTTACTATAAGAAGCCAAAAGAACCCCACGTTGTTTATTATTAATATATATAACCTTATCTAAGTTATTTGTCCAAACCTTAGATTTTTAGGAATAAAATAACAATTAATAATATAATATTTGTTTTAAAAACTATTTTATGTCAATTTTTACACTATTTAGTAATTGATTTTTGTGAAACTCATAACAGAATGATTAGTTCGAAAAAAGTTAATTAAATCAATAATAACATGTTATATTAACCTATAAAATTAGTTTAATTCATAAAAAGTCTTAAATTACATTTATTTGGGTATTTATAACATCAATTATGTCAATATTTCATTAATAAGATAATTACTGCATCATCTTTGTGTCATAATAAAAGATAATTATTTAATCTCTAAAAATTATAAATAAATTCCTATTATGTAGATAATTGTATTATATTTCTGTAGACTATTCATGTTCGAATTTTCATGAAGTTTATCACTAAATTAAAATTATTATACTTATAAGATTTAAGAAAGTGACATGTTCTCACATTCTTTGGTTTTAATAATAATTAACTTATTTTCATGGACAAAAGTCCATTAAATGAATCTAATACGACCCTTAGGTGATATGGGTAGACTTTTAGTCATCCAATAAAATTTTTCCAAGTGTTAGGGTAATTTTATAATCTTATTTTTACCCTTAATTACCCGATTTACCTTTAACTATAGTAAATAAAATTTACCGTAGTTACTATTCACAATGCCCAAAAATAAAAAGTAGCTTATTAACATAATTTGGACCCACTTATTCCAAATATGGAATCCATTTTACCAAATTCAATACACAAAATTTGAAGAAATTAAATTAAAATTAATCCCGTTGTCGAAAGAAAACGGTTTTTTCTTTAAAACATTGCAAAAGATTGAATTGATTTAACCTACGAATTCAAGGTAAAATCAATGCTAATGACATAAATTATATTAAATGGTAAAAATATATTCAATTTATACTTTAAAACCATTCAATATTATAATTTAACCACATAAGATATTACGATGAAAAAAGTTGTTTTTAATTAAAATATAGCGTGTTTTTACTATTCATTAAAATATGAAAGTCATCAGAATAAAATGAAAAATTTATCCAACGTAAATTTTTATTTATTTATTCCAAATAATAATTTTATTTTGTCAAATGGAACTTATAAACATTTCAAAAACTAGATTTAAAGTGGGTGCGCCATCAAAAGGCGGAAAAACTGTATTTTTTGAAAAATACTTATTTTACCTGAAAAATTTATTTTTTTCTTATAACATGTTCTAGAAAATGTGTAAGATATATAATTATGTTATAAAATTAAAATTTTAGTTAATAATATTCATAACGGATAGTTAATAATAATATTATAATAATATATCATTGTTTAGTAACACCCGGTATTGCGTACAACACACGCTATCGAGGAAGGTCGTGATTGCATGTAATGCATGCCAAGTCAGGGTTGCGTGTTGTGCAAGAATCCTTCATTGTTTTGTATAACAGAATCCAACCATATTTCATTTATACATTGAATATATATATATATATACTCAATGTTGCGTAGAATAACTATTATCAAAATTGTGTGTAACACGATCCCAGAATAGTGTTGCGTATACTGCAAGCTAATACGGTGTTGTGTATAGCGCAAGGTAATCTTGGTGTAGCATACAACACAAGACATTAATGAAATTAAAAGAATATTTTTCATAAAATCTTGGGGTGTTACATTCTACGCCCCTTAAAATGAATTTCGCCTTCGAAATTCGTCGGGGTTATAAATGGTTTACTATTCGAAAGTTTGTTTAATAGAAACCCACATCGTAAAAATGAATACCAAAACATGGATTTAAAAACTAAAGTATGAAATGTAACGGTTACCTAAATTAAATCATCACTGGGTTTCCACGTAGGAGAACATAGGTGAAAATATGGATATGGAAGAAAAATCTAACCATCAAGTTCTGATAGAGATTGGTAGAAAACATGGCTATGGAAAAGCCAGCAATCACAAAGCCATAAATTTGTGACGATCTAAGGTACCATCTGATTCATCAGATATAAGAGCACTAGGACAACATTTTTGGTTTTCAAGATCATTTCCCTAAAGTTGATGAAATTGGAATTAGAAGAAATGCTTTCGTGATTTTGGTATAGTCTCATTGTTGGTCGTTCTTTGGACAATTCCCACTTTTTCTCTTAAAGAAATGAAGTTGAATTTTTCCTTCATGATGTGTTAGTAGATCATGTGATAGAATGATGGGTCATTCCATCTGTCTCAAACAAAAGGTTAGAAAATTTATCAAAAAAATACATAAGTCCATCTATAGTGAGATTAATCATATATGGTTCCTAAAATGGACTTATACTTTATATATCATACTGCTTAATATAATAAAACTAGTCTCTACTAAACAGGGACTTCCTGTAGGCCAGTGGTAGGCGATAAAGGCCAGTCACACTTCAGTTGTGGGTTCGATTCCCATGGCCTTGTCCGACGCGATGGGTGGTCGCCTGTCCTGCAAGTTGTCCTTTTTCTAAAACTATTTTACTATAACATCCCATCAATAATATCGAAAAAACTTCTATCCTTAAACAATACTAACTTATGTCCAACATAATCCATTCCAATGTTTAGGCTTATCCATAATACTGCAGTCCACTCTCATAATATAGTGAAAATGATTACCATAGATTTAATACCATCGTTGATCCCCATATATCATAAGATATGTCTTGTTGGTCACATTACAAACATTCAAAGGCCTTAATCATGTATTCTCTTGAATACCCATTGAACCTTAGTGAAAACATGAATGTAGTTAAAAGTTAACATTTCCACATACCAAAATCCTCAAAATTCTATATACTCAAACCATGATATTACTTAGTGCTTATATCAATCACGAGCTCATGAATACTGTCAAATATTTCATTTTCTCGTTTTCCCTTCATTATGTGCATATCATCTTTTTTTTCCAAAAATATCTCAATCACTTTCCATGGTTATCGGTACCATTAAATTATTGAAAACCACAATAGACCAACACATAAATATTCCAATATTCCACGATACTATATACAACATTATTTTGGGATCCCATTATATAAACACTTAATCATTCCACCACATCATTGTCATATTCAACATCGCCAATGGTGATCGCATGTGACTTCCCTTTGTCCTTTGCATTAAGTGGTTGCTCATGTCGATCATCACTAACCCTTGGATTAGGGCATTTATTAGCATAATGCCCCATTTCCTTTCACTTGAAGCATTGAAGTGTAGTAGGTTCATTCTGTGTATCCCTTCCTTTGTTTGCATCATAAGACATCTTCTTCCCATCATTGCGGCATTCAAATGACCGATGACCTTCCTTTACACATTTGAAACATTTACTTGTCCCTTTAAGACAATATCCACCATGCTTATTTCCACACTTTGAGCATAAGGAAACATTCATCTTCTTTTCCCCATTATTCTGAGATTTCTCCTTGAACTCCATCTTTCATTTCTTGTCAAAACTATGAGATGGATAAGTAACACCAACTTCCATTTCTACCTTGATAGCACAACGCATAATTTCTTCATAGCTACTGAAGTCTCTTATAGCTAATTCCCTTCTAAGATTTGGTTTTAAGCCACTGAAGAATAGATCAACTTTACTTTTAGGTTGGATGATAAATCCAGATGCATACCTTGCAAGCCTTGTAAAATTCGCTTTGTATATACCAACAGGTTCATCATCCTTTTGCTTTAGTTCAAGAAACTCCTTCTCCATCTTTTTTCGAAGAATACGAGGGAAGTACTTATTGAAAAATAAGTTCTTGAACTCGTCCCATTCCATGGACTCAATTTCATCTCTTTGCCTCATATTCTTAATAAGATTCCACCATTGATCAGCTTCAACTTCCAAACGATATACTTCTAAGATGAATTTATCATGTTCGGAACATTGAAGAACTGAAAATATCTTTTCAGTGGTACTGATCCATTGTTCAGCAACAAGTGGATCAGAAGACCCACTGAAAGAAGGTGGATGTTGCCTCATGAAGGACTCAATAGAATATTGTTCCCTTCTCTGCTCATTTGGAAGTCTAGAATGATTCATAGCTTGTGTAAGTATAACAATAAGATTTTGAACTCCATCTCCCATAACATTTGTTTGTTCAGGAGGACAATCATTTCATTTTCCATTGCATTGATCAACACGGTTCCTTCGGGTTCCAGCCATCGTCTAAAACCCAAAAAGAATAGTGTGAGAGGCAAAAATCATGCTAGGGAAAACAACATAATAAAAGGTGGAGTACCCTCAATATCTAACATCTTAGGTTTAATTCTAAGATCATTAGCGCAATTCTAGGACTATAACCTATACTTATACTTAACCTTAGGGACATCCCTAGACATACCTTAGAAATATCTCTAGGGATCTCACTAAAGTTATCGCATCCTAGTTTCCAAAGGTTGACTAAACCTTTCCTCTGATACCAATTATAGAGACCCGAAGCTTGACGTACATGGACATTACATTACATTTGTGGAATACTTAGTACATAACAAAAACACACACACAAGGATCGTAATAGTTTAGTGTCTTTGGAAACTCGGAATATAATCTTCTAATCGTGGTGAAAGATCTTCAAAATCTCCCATAAAGATCTTCCTTTTTTTAACCTAAAACCTTTCATTATATCCTGGGGAAAAGAAAACATAAAAGGGTGAGCTCAAATGCTCAGTAAGGGTAAACAAATGAAATATCAATCACATCATATTCATAAGAACATAACATTTTGGAAATCTTAACCTGCAAAAGAGAGCATAATTTCATAACATGGGATAAATCATAGTAGTGAAATGAAATCCCAATAATCATAAATTAAAACATGAAACTTTGTGTCATACACACATAATCATAGAGAATCGTTTCTTATTAGTAAAGACTCGTTGCCAAGACTATCTTAGTGGACAAAGTCCATTTCTGAACCGAGTCACCCTCGTTTCAGTCCTGTTTCACTGAACCAGTTTAACCTACCATTCCAGCCATGTCTATCTCATGAGATATAAAATCTTTACCCAATTCATTGGAGGGAGATATAGGTCACACCCATCTCATAATGATAACATTCTTATGTGTGCCACAAAATCATAAATCATACATCATTGCATAACCCATGTAATAAAAATGGGAATCTTAAACATCGTGACATCATAAAACAATTCATATAAGATAAAGGAATTCATAAATATAATTCCATCACAACATAATCAAATCAATTTAATAATAGGGATAGAAACATAAACCTTTATTATCTTAGATGGAAAATAATTTTGATAAAACACTTGAACTCCATTCTTGAGAAAAATATCCTTTCTACTTCAAAAACACTTTTCCTTTCTTAACATGTCATACAATTTTAAACTAAAAGAAGTTTATTAAAAATAAACTTCAAAATTTTTAAAGGAAGCTTCTTTGAAATAATGTTTTAAAAATCCATTCATTCCGTATAAGTTAAAAAGAACATTCTTCGTACTTTTGTCGGAAAAGTCAAAAAGTACCTCGTACGAAAAATGACAAAAGATTCCTTTCATATCTTTTACTAAAAACTCACCGAAGGGTAAAATTGGATTTAAACTATTGTATAAGGATATAAATATTAAATATTGAGGAAACATAGATGTAGATGAAAAAATACACCCCAGTAAATACCAAAGTATAAACAATCTCGGATAAAAATGAGATTGTTATATTTCAATTACCTTAGGTTTGATTTGATTTGTAAGTGTCCGAACCGCCTGTATAATGATTTAAATAACGTCATTGACTTATTCCAGAATCATACTCATTGTTATGATATCATATATGGTTCACTTATGACTTTATATTACCCGTTCTTTTGTAAATTCCATGTTAAAGAGCGTTTTGGGTAAAATCGTCTCATTTTTCGTTCGTGTTTTAACTTGTAATTATTCATATGATTACTTAGATCATGGTTACTTAATTCCAGAATATAAAACATGATTTATATATAATATATATTCAGAATATACATATATAT
The DNA here is from genome assembly GCA_963277665.1 of Viscum album. NCBI lineage: Eukaryota > Viridiplantae > Streptophyta > Magnoliopsida > Santalales > Viscaceae > Viscum > Viscum album. The sequence goes on along the minus strand of OY728142.1, from coordinate 684,348,601 downwards.
AATAGATCGATAAATGGAAAGAAATACATCGTTCATGGAGACGGTAGGCCGTACGTATGCATGAACGATGTTTTCGTTTCCTCATTGAGTTGAATGGAATTAAGTAGATGACATACATATATACATAAATCCAGTAGATTTATAATGTCATATATTTCATTATTATTGCTTATATATACTTTTTAATCATTCTTAAATGGTTAACATGGAGAATGAATCTCATCGCGTCGTGGAGACGGTAGTCCGTACGTACGCACGAGCGATGATATCGTTCTCATGATCGTGGGATTTTATTGGAGTGTATGTATAATATTACAGAATCAATATCACTTTACAATAATTATATATAGTTGTTATTTACACCATTATACCCATCCAAGTAAGGTGGTGGTGGAAAATAGATTACACCATGGCGTGGAGACGGTATTCCGTACGTACGCACGCGCGGTGATTTCGTTTTCCGTAGGATGGATAGATGGTGAAATAGGGTTGTTTCAGACTTATAATAACATATCAGTATATGAGTGATACTGATGTTATTACATCATAATGAAACATCTAAAGAAGAAGAAGTGGAAGAATAAATAAATATGAAAGAATCGGTAACGGACATTACCTCTTCTTTGAAGCGCCTCTTTGAGATCTCCTTTTAGGGCACTAAAATTGGTCTTTGAGGAATACCAGAACCTCTATGATGTTTCTAGGGAAGTGGATAAGAGAATTTTGCTGGGTTTGGCCGAGCTTGAAGGCTCAAATTGGTGTGAGGATGAGAGGGAGGAGGTGCCCTTTTATAAGGGAGGAAAGGGGCTCCTTTAGAAAAACTAAAAATATTATTTTATTATAAAGTCAAGTTCGGTTTTAAATAGCTCCAAATTGATTTATTTCGAATCTAAGGTGGGTATGGGTCGAAATCCTCTCATCCAATAGAATTTAGACAAGTTTAGGTTCCTATTTTAACCTTATCATTTATATTTAACATTAAGTTAAATAATTTTACTTTTACCGTGTCTTCTTGTGTTCTTATACTATAAGGTTAATAAACTTACTATAAGAAGCCAAAAGAACCCCAAGTTATTTATTATTAATATAAATAACCTTATATAAGTCATTTTTCTGAACCTTAGATTTTTTTAGGAATAAAATAACAATTAATAATATAATATTTGTTTTAAAAACTATTTTATGTCAATTTTGACACTATTTAGTAATTGATTTTTGTGAAACTCATAACAGAATTATTAGTTCGAAAAAATATAATTAAATCAATAATAACATATCATATTAACCTATAAAATTAGTTGAATTCATAAAAAGTCTTAAATTACATTTATTTGGGTATTTATAACATCAATTATGTCAATATTTCATTAATAAGATAATTACTGCATCATCTTTGTGTCATAATAAATAATGATTATTTAATCTCTAAAAATTTTAAATAAATTCCTATGATGTATATAATTGTATTATATTTCTGTAGACTATTCATGTTCGAATTTTCCTGAAGTTTATCACTAAATTAAAATTATTATACTTATAAGATTTAAGAAAGTGACATGTTGTCACATTCTTTGGTTTTAATAATAATTAACTTATTTTCATGGACAAAAGTCCATTAAATTAATCTAATCAGACCCTTAGGTGATATGGGTCTACTTTTAGTCATCCAAAAAGATTTATCCAAGTGTTAGGGTAATTTTATAATCTTATTTTTACGCTTAATTACCCGATTTACCTTTAACTATAGTAAATAAAATTTACCGTAGTTACTATTCACAATGCCCAAAAATAAAAAATAGCTTATTAACATAATTTGGACCCACTGATTCCAAATATGGAATCCATTTTTCCAAATTCAATACACAAAATTTGAATAAATTAAATCAAAATTAATCCCGTTGTCGAAAGAAAACGGTTTTTTCTTTAAAACATTGCAAAAGATTGAATTGATTTAACCTACGAATTCAAGGTAAAATCAATGCTAATGACATAAATTATATTAAATGGTAAAAATATATTCTATTTATATTTTAAAACCATTAAATATTATAATTTAACCACATAAGATATTACGATGAAAAAATTTGTTTTTAATTAAAATATAGCGTGTTTTTACTATTCATTAAAATATGAAAGTCATCAGAATAAAATGAAAAATTTATCCAACGTAAATTTTTATTTCTTGATTCCAAATAATAATTTAATTTTTTCAAATGGAACTTATAAAAATTTCAAAAACAATATTTAAAGTGGGTGCGCCATCAAAAGGCGGCAAAACTGTATTTTTTGAAAAATACTTATTTTACCTGAAATTTTTATTTTTTTCTTATAACATGTTCTAGAAAATGTGTAAGATAAATAATAATGTTATAAAATTCAAAATTTATTTAACACTATTCATAATGGCTAGTTAATAATAATATTATAATAATATATCATTGTTTAGTAACACCCGGTATTGCGTACAACACACGCTATCGAGGAAGGTCGCGATTGCGTGTAATGCAAGCCAAGTCAGGGTTGCGTGTTGTGAAAGAATCCTTCGCTGTTTTGTATAACAGAATCCAACCATATTTCATTTATACATTGAATATATATATATATATACTCAATGTTGCGTAGAATAACTATTATCAAAATTGTGTGTAACACGATCCGAGAATAGTGTTGCGTATACTGCAAGCTAATACGGTGTTGTGTATAGCGCAAGTTAATATTAGTGTAGCATACAACACAAGACATTAATGAAATTAAAAGAATATTTTTCATAAAATCTTGTGGTGTTATAGGCCTTTTCATTAAATCATGGTGGTAACATTCTAAAGATCCTCTTAAAAAATTTAATATCATCAAGGTTTTATTTGAGCCTATTTATATCCTCCAAAAATATTCTCACTTGATCAAATAATGCATTGAAAGACTCATTTGGGAGTATCCTCAAATCCTTAAACTTGTTTCAGAATACCTAAAAGTTAACTTCACATACCATTGAATTGACTTCAAAGATGTTGATAATTTGTTCCCACATAGAATGTAAGGATTCACATAATAACACCTTTATATATATAACATTGTATAATTCTTCCCCCAACACATTGAATCATTTAGATTTGACATTAATTTCACTTCAATCATTCTATAATAAATATTTTCTCTCCATGGTAGATGAAATTCCATGTATGATAGTTATGTTAGCACCTATTCCAAATGATCATAAGTATTGTTGCATATGATTCTTATGTACATGGAAATTATTTTCATCAAATATAGGAATCCCATTATGGTTGAACAATTATGTCATCAATTCATGGAGATTAAACTCATCCAAGATATTTTGGATCTGATGCCACATGTTAATCCCATTAAATATTAATACATTGAGAGGGGTGGATTAAATTAGGGTTTTTCTATTTTATGAAAATGACCCCTTCCATTGATCTTTCTACATTATTATTAGGAACACGGTTCTCCCTATCAATTGATATGAAGTGGTAAATCCATAAAATATAGACACAACAAGATTTTTAATTTTTTGACCCAAACTAAGATAATCTTAGGACCATGTAACAATGATGTTACATGAACCTAAAACACTAAGTAAACTACTTTATGGTTTTCAATTTTTATCAACTGTATGAAACCTATAGGTTTACAACCCATAGTAGAAAAAATAACTCATTTTACTCACACAATCAAATATATCATTTCATCCATGAGTGGTGTTACCTTCATATTCCAAAATAATGATGGATTTTCACCAAATTGCTGTATCAATTATACTCAAAATTCATCCACTGATGATGTCCATGAACCTCTAGTGAAAAATCATCATGTGTCTTCTTTCTTCCTTTCCAACAATAGTCTATAATTACTCCCCTAATATCTTGATTATTATTTAATAGAGTCTCTCTATGTAATATATTTTTCCTTATGATCCTTCTTTCTACATTTGAAAGAAAAATATATTCATGCCTTTAGTGAATAACCAAGTTTCCATTTAGATACATCAATAATCCACTTATGATAACTGGGAAAAATTCGTCCAAATAACTTCTTCAATTCCAAGTAAATATATCTCATTAAATTTCCTGATTTTCCTTCTAAAAGAATGGAAATAAAAAACTTTAGATATGATAACTCAAAACCTTCACAAAACTAGAATCACCACCATAATGAAAAATTTATTCCCTTCAAAAATACATGTCTTTACTTCTAAAGCTCCATAACATATATAACCACTTTTTGGAATGTAAAAAGTCCCCCCTAAAATTATTGAATTGGTCCTACAAAGTAAGTTGCCTCTTTGACTTGCTCTTCATGATATAAATGATTCTTTTATGATGTGGTAACTTTTATCCTAAAAATTTAAATTTATAAAAATGGGTTTAATGGTGTAGTGCCTACACCATGATGTATGGACCCCTAAATTGATAGAACCATTGAAATATTCCTCAACTACTTCATGGTGTGACCAAACCTTCCACAAAATAAACTTGTCTTCACCTTGAAATGGTAAAGTAAAATATTTTACACATGAAATTATCCTTTATGAAAAATATATTATGCATCAAAATATATTTACACTTTTTAATTAAAACACCTTCAATATTACAACACATACTTCCATGGTGAAATCATTCAAACCAGTTATAATCTCAAGGCTCATGGGCTCCCATCATGGTACAAAACCTCTTATAATGCCTTTCACTAGAATATTAATTCTTTTATCCCAACTATTTTATGGTGCAACCAATTTCATTATCGTGAACTGTAAATTCTTCATCCAATGAAAATGTATTAAGTATTATGAATTTGACAAAATATACTTGAATAATATGTATAATCATCTTACTTATGTAGGGTAGTCCATTCCTTTTTCATTTTATCAAGGACCATTTTCACGACGTGATCAATGGTTTCATAGAATGACTTTAGATTTATAGATATAACTTTTTTAGATGATTCAAAACACTATCAAGAAACTTTTTAAGTCACCAAATCTTTATTTATAATAAAATTTTCAAAAAAATATCAGAAATGATACAAGAGATTTTTTTCTAATAGGAACACTGTGATCATTCTTGGATAAATAAAATGTCCTCACCAAAATAAACTTCCAAGATTGGTAATGTCTCTAGAATGATACACTGATACAATAAAATTTATATTAGGTGATTAAATTCTTTATTCCTGATCAGATACCCTGGTGATCAATATACGGTAAAAAAGGATTCCCATAGAAGATAAATGGAATATTATTTAAATTTTTGTTACATAATTTTATCATCTATGTCTAGAAAGTTGAAAATAAAACATAAATACATGGATGAAAACACCTTGATAAATTGTCTCCTTGAACATGAAAAGAAGAAAGGGAGGATAAATATAAATGATATTTTTGTTACACTGTACAAATGTAAATTGTAATATGGGTACCTAGCTAGTGATATTACATTCAATGTGTTGAATTTCATTAATCAGTTGGTGAATTTTATCTTTCATTTGGATAAGAAAATTATCTATTAATCCCATATTATCATCCTTACCACCAAGATTCTCCAAATTCATTATGAATTACAAAATGAATAGTATGGAGAAACCAATCAGGAATATTTTGACTATGCTTTTCTAAGAAGATAATGATTCATGGGAACATGGTTCCTCCACCCTTATTGTGAATGAAGTGAAATATAATGTTGAAAATACCATGAAAATTTCAAATTCAATGGATCCTTTGTAATGTCCTTCAATGAAAAAAAATATTCATAGGGAGAGTATTGAATATGAATCAATTTTATTCACATGTAGAAATAAGTGGTCACACCTGCACACGTCGTTGTTTTCGTATGGGTGGTGGTAGAATTTGTATTTATGTGTCCCAAATTCTACTAACTAACAAATCATAGTATAGTTGATGTGCAGGGTCGAACCCATGAGAAGGAAGATTTTTTGAAGGGATATCACTGGTTTTATACCCGAATAGAAGTACTTTCAATCTATGATGGGTTTTTTCTATTTTACATAATCTCTATTTGCGAGTGACATCAAGTAATTAATGAGGGGTCAGGATCAATTTCTAGTGTCTGGGTAAAGGATAGTCTTTAATTCTAATCTTGGAAGGGTCCTAAGGATTATGTTGTGAAGCAAGCAGTGGTCGATAGCTGACTTTGGTCAAGTCACCTAGTTTTACCTAGGAAGTGATTATTCCATGATCAGGATATAGTAATAGCCTAGGTTCATTATGTTTAGCTTATTTGGAATAAAGTATCCTAGGATAGTGATCGTAGCCTAGTCTACTTCAATCAGGGTAGGGTACCTTGATTGAATATCATGTGGTCAGGGTTTCTCGCACCAATGGGGTAGACTGTTATTGTTTATCCTACTTACTAATCCATTTAGGTTGTCATGTTTATAATTAAAGATTAATTATGTATGCAGATACATCTATTTTTCATCCCTAACCCTAAGTGGTTTAACTAATCATAGCAGGTGAAGACGTAATTAAATAAACAAAATAAATCTTGCTTTACATGTTAATTTAAATTAATGGAATCATACACATGGAGGGATTTGAGAATGGAAGGGGAGTAAGCATGCAATTGGATTTGTAATAGATAAATCACACCTTGATTAAAATGATTACTTGTAATCAAAAGCACAATTTAAACTTAACATGTTTTGTGGAACTCAATAAAGAACAATGGGAATTGATGTGATGGGAACTTTAAGGAGTTGAAGAAAAATGGATCCACGACTCTTGAATTGATTTAAAAAATGGAAAACACTAATAAATTTAGATTTTAAAGGCAAAAGGGTTATAGAACTCTAAGCGGGGTAAAAAATAGAATAATACCATCCAAAATTGCTATAATATACTATGTTGCACCACAATATTTATAGGAAAATTTCATCACAATGTTTATTGGAGGCACGTGTCGTGTACCGTTGATCCATATGGATATATGTAGATTTTGGATCTCTCATGTTCCTCATGAATATCTGGCATATTAAGGAGGTTTTACTGACTACATATTGTGTACTGAGTGTTCACGATGTGTACTGAACTCCAATTGTTCCTCCGTGCAAATTTCTCTCTCAACTATTTTGACAGGAATCATGATATGTATAGAGCCTTAAATATGTGTGATGCCTATTTCCTCTGATGTATTTTGTTTTCTTTGTGTCTAGGTCATGGATTGGCTCATGACTTGGGAATACTGTGAACTACCAGTACACGATGTGTACTAATGAGTCATAACATGTACTGGCCCAATCTACATTTTTCTGCACTTCTTCCTTTGAATCCTGTGAAGCCTTATTCTTGAAAAATTAAGTATACACCACATGCATTATCAAGTAAATTAATAAAAATCTAGATATAAATGACATAAAGGAGTGTATATAAATCGGTCTTATCATCCCCCCCCCACTTGAACAATTTCTTATCCTCAAGAAAAAAGTCTCAACAATGATTTCAACAATAGGTAAACAATTTTTAAAACATGAAATATTCATTATGTCCAGGAAATTAAGGTCAAGTGTAAGTAGAAAATGTAATCCTCCAGAATTAGCCCTGCATAGAAAATTAGTCATGCCTCCTAGTCAAACTTTTCAAAACAAATAATAATCTTTTAATTACAACTTCTCAACTATTCCTAGAATTCTATAACCATTTATAATTTACCTCTCAATTAATTTTCTCTCATCACTTAGGGTAAAATGAAAGTAGAGGTATGATCATACCCTCATCACATGTTCCTAACCATATACTTGTATTGGTTCTATCATCTCAACTGTATAAAGACAAGTACAACCTTGACCATGAGGGATTTTGCAGTTAGATTCAAATGACTTTGAGGCTATGGGTAGGTAGGTAAGAAGTTAAAATCAAACTCAAAATAAGGGTAAGATCTAAAGCATAATTTATGAGTTTCAATACAAGTGTAAAAAAGTCCTCCTTCCAGCTAATCAATTCCACACTCCAGCAGATAAGGTTGGATCCAAAAATGTATCAAGTATGTAAAAATGATGATTCTATTCTTTCCTTTTTCCTTTTCTTTTCTTATTTTTTGAAATTCATGTTTACGCCAGATCTCACATCCATCCCCTGACTACATATGATCCTTCATGGGATTCATCGGTCTGGAAAATGGTGAATTTTGACTATCCTAGTACACAACACATTATAATTTTTTCTTTTCTTTTATATTTTTCAAAGGATAATAATTGAGATGAAATGCGTAAAAATAGATATGGATCACAAATCAATAGTATGATAATCATGCCATACATCTTTTATTAGTAAAATCATCCCAACTGTCTGAATACCTCCCCCCACATAGGTTCAAAATTAGTATCATGCATTATACAAGGAGCATGGTAGGAAGGGAAAGAGGCTTGGAATAGATTCAGCCTTAAAGGTCATTCATGGAAACTATGGGATAAAGAAAGGATAGATGCAATGTGGTTATCAAGGAAAAATGGCTAACAAATAGTGACATAATAATTTTAAATTTGTACATGTTCAGTCATCGCCTCAATAAGATCTCAATCTAAGTTCAAATAGGTTGACACGTCCCGGGTATCTCTCAAGAAATATTCTCATAAAAGAATATATAATTGAAGGATTAGAATAATCTTAGGAAAAGAGAATAAAATAGAAATTTAAAATTACAATGGGTATAAAACTAAGTAATGGGTAAATTGATCATAATTTTAAAATTTATGAATTTCAATAAAATTTCTAAACTCAGTAATGATTCTAAAATTATAAACAAATATAAAACATGGATTCTAACAGTTTCCAACTTATCTTTTTCTTTAATTTATAGAGGAATAATGTTTTTGAAGGTTTAATATTTCTTATAATTTTAAAAAATGTCTCCTAGAAAAGTGGGAAAAAACAAAAAATCAAGCATATCATCAGTGAAAATTTTGAGAACCCCCCCCCCCCCCCCCCCACACACACACACATAGAAAGAGACAATGTCCCCACTATCCATAAAATGTTTGTGGGAGTCATATATTAAGGAAAAATTAATGAATTTACAATGAAATTTTGAGAAAATTTAAATGAGGGAAATGAGATCTCCCACAATTAAGTGGTATTACATGAGGGAATTTGATCTATCTCAAGATGAAGTCTATGTCTCCTGAAAAATGGGTTAGGGAACAAATCCTGCACTAGATGAAACATTAGTCCATATGCTTAATCAATATAATAGTAGAGTGATAGAGATAATATTTTCATTATTTTCCGTGTGTTTTTAAATGATTTAATCCCTAAAAATTAATCAATTTTGGATGATTTGTATCATTTTAGTGTTTTTCGTTAATTTTGGGTTTAGCTGTGAAAATTGTTTAATTTTTGGAAATTTAGAAGTTTTGTGGAGATTTTGTATTTCGGGAATATATTTTTCAATTTTGATCCAAATCAATTAATTCTTTTTTTATGATTTCCATGCTTTTTGGATTCAACTTTGTCTTCTAGACCAAGATCCAATTCAAAACACACTAGCCCAGATTAATCAATAAATAGAAGAAACTTTTATGGATGATAGAATGGACACCACCTTAATTAATGAGGCATATCTATGCCTAAATATGTCCAAATGCAGTGATTCTAGTTGGAGGGGAAATAGGACTCCTAGACACATGCTTAAATTAAATGTATGGAAGAAATTTGGTCATTAATGCTTCCTTTGAATTCATCTAAAAAGAGGAAGTTAATGAGTCTCCTCGGGAAGAAAAAGTCTTCTTCAATAATTAGATTATAACGTTTTGGGAACGTGTCTAAATACTCTGATATTTTGGGGGAGCATGAAAAAGATATAATGGAACAACATTTGTTATGAAAAATTCCCTATATTCTTCCATTTAATATACATAACTAACTCAAACTTTCGGTGGAGTAATTCCGAAGGGAAACTTTTTAATCCACAAGCCTATAAATAAAAGTGTTAACTTCCATTCAAAGTGGTTGAAGATGGTGAAATAGGGGTTATGCTGGAGGATTTATTTCTTTAAGTTCTTTTAATTTTCATTTTTATCTTTATCTTTGTTTCATTATGCTATCTTATTTTTATGTCAACTCTATTACCCTTCACATGGAGGGGTAAAACTTTTGAGTGATCGGGGAAGGGGGGTTTCACTTTTATAATGTTAGAATTTAGTGCTTAAATATAAAACCCTATTTTTATTTTTAATGATTTATATTCTCATTATTTACCAATTTTATTAATGAGATTATGTTTTGGGTTTGGTGTATTTATCTTTAATAGCTTTTGTTGAAGACTTTTAATCTCTCTCCACCTAGTGTAATTTGTCTTAATTGAGTATATTGTGTTAGGTGGTGAGCGTACAATTTTTTATGGCACGTGTGTGGAACTAGTGAAATATTTCTAGAATTATAAAGATAAAAAAATTAAAATTGGGGCTTCCCTTAGTTTTTTAGGAATTTTTTATGAACTTCCATGCACCTAGTAGTGAGTTTCATTTTTTTCTTCAACTAAGGGTGATTGATAACTCAATCAAGGAGTCTTTCATTTATCATTCGATAGGAAGAGAGGGGGAATAATATTTATGACTATGATGAAATTTTAAAAAGTGATTCTACTCTGACCCCATAACTCTCTTCATCAATTAGTTTTCAATCTTTATTTTTAATTGCTCACTTTATTTTTTAACTCAAACAACTTCCAAAAAAGCATCTTCCTATTTCTTTAATTTAAGTGAGAAATGTAATTGTTGTGCACTGATATCTGGAGACAACCTAGGTTACCCAATTTCCTATATTTTAACCTAGTTAATATTTGTTTTTGTCACACACAATTAAAGGTACATGTCAAAACATAGCGTTATTTCCGAGGAAGTAGTGCCAACGTTGTTTTTCTTTCTTTCTTTTCTCTTTTCTTATTTTCTTTTCAAAGTTGAATGACTAGAACCTCAACCACTGAACCATTCCCCCTTGATCTAGAAATTAAAATAAATTTGTTTAATATACTCATAAACCTCAATTTACATCCTTAATTTGAGGACATTTCTCTTAAAGACTCGAGTGAAACTTTAAGTGTTCACTCTGAGCATGTCATCATGGCTGGAAATCAAAACCCAACCCTTAGAGACATTTATGCCCCACAATTCCTTAATCAGAATAATCAAATCGTCATGAAAGTATTAACAAATTATTTTTAGATGAAACCTAACATGATTCTATTTCTCCCAATGTTTCATGGCTTGGTAGGTGAAGATCCCAACAAACATATTAAAAAGTTCACACATGTCTGCTCAACTTTCTGACCCCATGGAGTGGCTGAGGAACATGTAAAGTGGAAGGTGTTCTCATTTTAATTGGAAGGAGCTACCAAAAATTTTTTTGTGGTCTAAAACCTGGATATGTGGATGATTGGAATGACTTTGTGAGATACTTCATGCAATTATTCTTCCCTGCCTCCAGAGGCACATCCATATGAATGGTGAACTATTCCATCTAACAATCATTCAGAGAAACCCTTTACAAGTACTGGGAATGATTTAAAAATATTTTTTCCAGCTACCCACATCAATTGATTGAAGAGTATCACTTTCTTGTATTATTCTATAAAGTCTTACTAGACAATGACAGAAACCTTCTTGATGCACCATCTAGAGGTGCATTGACTGACAAGTCACCAGAAGAAGCCAAGGGTTTTTTTGAGAATATTTATCAGAACTCGCAATAGTTTGGTACAAGAGGTACTAGCACAAGAGTTATTCATGAAGTAATAACTTCTCATCCATCACCCTTACTGGAAACTAATATTGAATAGATAACCAGTTTGTTGAGACATATGTTATTGAAACAAGTGGGTGACCAACAAGAACCAGTTAAGGTATGTAGTTTATGCTCATCACCTTATCATTTCATTGACCAATGTGCTGAAATACCGGTAATGGAAACTTGTTTGGAAACCATTAAACCAAGGCAGTACCAATAAAATCAAGGATGGAGAGAGACTAACCATGTTCAGTATGGGTTTGGAAATTAGAAAAATCAAGCTAGATCCCCGAACCAAAACTAGTTCCAAAACCCACAACCATTTCAACAAAATATATCAAATAACCAGCCTTCACACCGCCAACCACCAACTTTACCAAGACCCTATGAGTATCCGTCAACCAATGAAAAACCCATAATTCTAAGCCAGCAATAGATATCTGATATTGAGGGGCTGAAATACACTATTAAATATTGGTCCAATAAGTTTGAAAGTCTAATGGACTTCCTAAACAAGAATCCTTGGAAACTTTTATCCCAAACAATCCCAAACCCAAAGTTGAATGAAAAAATGATAAAAAACAAGAATTAGAAAATAACTCTTACCACTAGAATCCCATGAACCTGAAACAAGACCACCTGATTTAAGGGAGAATGAATTTGTAAACTCTGAAAATTCTGTGAAAATGAACTATGAAGAAGAGAAGGAAGAGGAGGAATAGAATAATAGGACAAGGAAAAAGAGACAAGAAACACCATTGAAAAGGAAACAAAGGGATAATAAAGACTTAACCCCACCATTTCCTTCAATTATTATTGAATAAAATAAATTGTAGGAGGAATCACGTCAAATTGAAATTCTGGACACCTTCCAAAAAGTTGAAATCAATATTCCACTACTTGAAGTAGTCAAAAAAATTACAAAGTATGATAAATTTTTGAAGGATATTTCCACCTAGAAGAGGATACTTCAAGGGAATGAAAGGATCAACTTGATAATAAGTGTCTCAGCCCTTATCACACCACAATTTCCAACAAAATGTCAAGATCTGGGGATGTTTTACATTCCATGCACCATTGGATCTTTAAATTTATCTAATTATTTGCGTGATTTGAGTTATTAAATTAATGTATTTTTTCACTAGGTATACACTTATTTGTAGATGGGAGACTTGAATCCCACAAAATTGGTCATCCACCATGCCAATAGATCCATAGTTTTCCCTGCAGGAGTTTTGGAGGATGTCCTTGTGAATGTCAAAGATCTCTTATTCCCAGCTGACTTTTACATGCTAAATATGGAAGAAGATAGGATCTCATCACACTCACCCATCATTTTTGGGTGACCTTACTTGAATATGGACAATACCATTATTAATTTCCATGAAGGGAAACTCGCCATAGATTTTGGAGATAGAATTGGCCACTTCAATATTTTTGAATCCATGAGGCACCCATCAGATTATCACTCCCTCTTTTCACTTTCCCATGAATTTGGTGTAGAACCCATTGAAGAATCATGTATGTTCTATTAACTCTTAGAAATAGAAGAGACATCTTCCCTTGAAAATATCATTGAACATGTGGATGCCCAAAATGTTAGAGATTCTGATTTTATGGGGGATGAAGAGTTAAAATCAGATTTCTTTGATGATTTGTTAAATTATGAGGAAGATAATATTGTTTCTTGTGTGTAGGAGGTCCAGAATTTGGAAGTTGGAAATATTAGTTTAGTTTCATCTCTTGATCATCCCCCAGATCTGGAATTACAACCACTCCCCGCTGATTTGAAATATGTGTACCTTAGAGAGGGAGAGAAATTACCAGTGATAATTACTAGTAATCTGTCTGAACCCCAAGAAAAATCATTGATTTATCTTTTTAGAGAGAATATACAAGAAATAGGGTGTATCTTAGGTGATATACCTATAATAAACTCAAAAATATTCTCTTATAGAATTTTCTTACGGGAGATTCCAAACCTATCAGACATCCCCAAAGGAGGTAGAATCCCACTGTAATGGAGGTTGTAAAGAATGAGATTAAGAAGCTATTAGAATATGGGATAATCTATCCCATCTCAGATTCATAGTTGGTTATCCCAATTAATTTAGTCTTAAAAAAATTGGCCTAACCACTATGAGGAATGAAAATAATGAATTAATCCCTGTGAGAATTCAGAATAGCTAGAGTGTGCATAGATTTTTGGAATTTGAATCAGGTCACTAGAAGAGATTATTTTCCCATTCCCCTTATTGATCAGATTTTAGAGAGATTGTAAGTTATGACTTGTTATTTATTTTTGGATAGATTTTCAAGTTATTTCCAAGTACCCATTTCCCTAGAGGATCAAGAGAAGACGACCTTTATGTGTCCGTTTGACACTTTTCCATATAAACGGGTGGCATTTGGATTATGTAATGCTCAAGTTATATTTCATAGGTGCATGGTAAGTATATTTTCTAATCACATTGAAGATTTATTAGAGGTTTTCCTAGATTATTTCATGGTTTTTGGAAACACTTTTCTCCATTTTTTGAAAAATTTGAAAAATGTTTTGAAAACCTGCATTGAAAAGAATATTGTTATAAGTTTTGAAAAGTGACATTTCATGGTTTATAGAAAAATTTTACTTGGTCATTTCATTTCAAAAAAGGCCATTGAAGTTGACAAATCAAAAATCTAAGTGATAAATTCTTTTCCTTACCCAACTTGTGTGAAGCATGTTAGATCATTTTTAGGACATGTAGGATTTTTATAGGAGGTTTATCAAAGATTTCAGTGTGATTTACCTCCCACTCTCTAGATTTATTTTGAAAGATGCTGATTTTGATTTAAATGGTGCATGTAGGGAATCCTTTTATGAGATTAAGAGGAGATTTATTGAACCACTTGTGATTCAGCCACCAAATTGGGATGAACCTTTTAATCTACTTTTTTATGCTTCCAACCAAGCAATTGGATTAGTACTTTCTCAGCGAATTGAGGGAAGGCAAAAAGTCATTGAATATGCTTCATGATCCGTTGATGTGGCTCAATTAAATTACAAAAACCACATAAAATGAGTTTTCACAGTTGTTTTTGCGTTTGAAAGATTTATATTATATCTTCTTGGAACTAAAGTCATTGTGTTTTTTTATCATGCATCTCTTAGGTACTTGATGAAGAAGATTGAAACCAAACTGGGGATAGTGAGATAGATTTTACTACTGTAGGAGTTCAAAATAGAAATCAAGGACAATAATATATCTGAGAACCAAGTGGCTGATCATTTAAGCATACATACCAACACCGTTGAAGCTAACATTCAAGAAAAAGAACCATTAAATGATCATCTTCTAGGGGAGCAGTTGTACTTGGTCAAAGAAGATGTTCCTTGGTATTCTAACATGGTCACTTATCTGGTAACGTCTTAGGTCCCATATCATTACAATTCTCATCAAATTCACATACTGAAATATGAATATAGAAATTAAATTTGTGATGATCCATTTACTTGGAATATTTTCAATGACCAAGTGATAAGAAGATGTTTGCTTGAGAGTGAAATTGGTTCTATCGTTGAGTTTCTTCACACATTAACTTGTTGAGTCCACTTTGGACCTCAAAGGATAGTAAGGAAGGTTTTAGAATCTGTATTTGATTGTCCCGCCCTTTTTAATGACTCTCATAAATTTTCCAAAAGGTATCAAAAATGTCAATTTTCTAGAAACATTTCAAGGAGATAAGAAATGACCCAACAACCACTTAATTTTTGTTATTTTTTCAAAGTATGTGGGATATATTTTATGGGCCCTTTCCAAATTAAAATTTCATTTGGAAATTCTTATATCTTGGTTGCGGTTGGTTATGTTTCCAAATGGTTTGAAGCAAAATCCCTGAGGACTAATGATGCTAAATTTGTTTGTGATTTTGTCAGGGCTAATATATTTTATAGGTTTAGAGTTCTTAGAACCATCATCATTGATCAAGGGACTCACTTTTTCAATAAGATAATGGAGGATTTACTAATGAAGTATGTGGTGAATCATAAAACATCAACTCCCTATCACCCACAAACAAATGGTCAAGCCGAAGTGTCTCATAGGGAAATAAAGGAATTTTGGAGAAGACTGTTAAACCAAAAAGGAAGGATTGGAGCCATGGGTTAGAAGACACATTAGGGGATTATAGTACAGCCTACAAGGCCTTGATTGGAATGAGTCCATATAGTCTGATTTATGGGAAAAGTTGTCATCTACCTGTGGAATTGGAGCATAAGGCGTATTGGGCTGTGTAGAAGATGATTTTAGATCTTGAAAGTGCGGGGAAAGAGAGAAGATTGCAGTTGTAAGAGCTAGAGTAAATTAGAAGAGAATCATTTTAATGTTCCAGGATTTGAAAATAAAGAACAATAGTGGATCATGACAAGCTGATCCAACCAAAAGACTTCTATCCTGGAGATAAAGTGTTTCTATTCAACTCAAAACTCAAGCTGATTCCAGGTAAACTTTGTTCCGTATGGGAGGGTCCATTTATAGTTACTCATGTATATCCTTTTGGTGCTGTGAAAATTATGAAGGATGGAGATAATGATCCATTCACTATTAATGGAATCCTACTGAAAAAAATCCCATGGGACTATTCCATCATATCTAGTGGAGGAGATATCGCTCCTCTAACATTTATATCAATAATATCCATCGGGTGAAACCTCTCCTTTACACTTTCTTGTTGTTATAACGACCCGTCCTTAAAACATTACTTAATCTTGAACATTATTCAAGAACATAAATTATTACACATTGAGGATCTTTTCAGTTTTAGAGTTTTAGATAATTAGGATACCTTTAATACATAACATATCACATTAATACAAGAGGATACTACTAAAACGGTTTCCATTTTTTCAAAATATAAAACATTAAAGCTTAAAAAAATATTTCCTTGAAAAATCTTCAAAAAAATAACTTGGCTTAATTATTTTTCTTAAACATCCTTATAACCTGTAAAAATCATTTAAAAACTTGGGATGAGCCCAAAAATATTAGTAAGGGATATAAAAATAAGGAAAATATACATTAGTCCATGAATACTTGTGACATGTGAAATCATTTTCAAAAGACATACTTGTCATCCATGTAACCTTACTTTGTGAAAAATGAGATTCCCACCAGATCCAAATATAAAAAATTAACATAAATATAACCATAATGGTATCTTGAGGCATTACTTACTTAAACTTTTAACCATCTCAGTTACCTTATAATTTGTAACCCTCACAGTTACCTTACAATTTGTGTAACCACCACAAATACACTTGGAGTAACCATACGGCTGACCTCCAACTTACACATAACCAATGAATTAGTGGTAGATATAGGTATCAACCTTCATTATAAGAAATTACCAATAACCATAACATAATTATACAACATGAATAATATCATAAAAACATTGCTCTTGAATTTCATAAACATAATTTTAAAATAGGATTTTAAAAGAAAATCACCTTACATAAATCATATAATTGAAAGGATAATTAATAGAGTGGAAAGAATATGTATATACACTATAAATACACATAATTAAACATAATATAAAAAAAACCCTTCACACAATCAATTATAATACCCCAAAAATAACAAAGTAGAAGTTTAACCCAAAGAATAAAAATCTGGTTAAGAATTCTCTTACCTCAGGCTTGTCTTACTTTAAACGTGTTTAAAACACATGTATAATGGTTAAAAGAGTGTTATTAATATCTCAAAGAAACATATACATCTTTATAATACCTTATATGATCATTTAATTACATCATTTTACCCTTTAATTTTTAGTATTTTGCTCCTTGCACCGTTTTTGGGTGAGTTTTTACATGATTTCCATGATTGGTTCATGATGGTTGTTCTGGTAAATTGGAAGTGAAACTCCAGAATTGGAATGGTATGGTATTTACATATTTACAGAACAATAAATTATACCATTTATAATTTTTAATTATTTCATGAGGATGATTCATAATTTAAAACATTATTGATATTTGTTTAGGTCATTTTAGCGATTCTTCGATCGTAAAGAACTCATTTTGTTTCATAAATTAATAACATTTCTATAAAATTATTCTAGGACCATGGATGGAGAATACTAAATATTTCATAACATGTTCAGCCTTAAAAATGGTTTCATGACCAGCCTTTAAGGAATTAAATATAATTTAAATCACATCATCCATGATGTCGGTAATTCGACACATCACAGACAATGTTTTTAATTCCTTGAATAAGTGGGGGAGGAGAAGAAGATTGATGAGGAATTTTTCATGAACATGAGAACATATAGAATATAAAATATTATAGAGATTTCATTAATCTTGGATAAGAGGAGGTGAGGAAAGAAGAATAAAATAAAGGAACTCAAAATAAAATAAAAACTGAGAAATCTCTCACGAAAAATCACCAGCCTAATGGCGTCACATAAAATTTCATAAAATATTTTGATGAGATAAAAGGGGTATACCATTATTATTAAATAATATGGGTATTACGGGTGGATATGGATAGAAATATTCCAACATAATCCAAAGGAAAATAAAAAATAATTACATAAAATGAAAGAAAAGAAAGAAAACAAAAGGGGATGTTTACCTCTTGATCTCTTCTTCTTGAGATGCTTATTTAGGCCTGTGGTTTTGAAATTTTTATGAGACCAGCAGCTCTAGGACGTGGGTAAGAGACTTGGGAGGAGTTTTGGGAATAAATTATGTAATTCTCAAGGCTTGAGGGGTGTGGGGGAAGAGGGAAATGAGGGTAGTATTTATAGTGGAGGAGAGAATGTATTTTTCAGTATTTTAATCATTATTATAATATTTTTGCTCAATACTATGAATAGTATTAATTAATGTGACCCAAAATAGTAATAATGGAATGTGAGTTCGAAAAAAGTGGGCTTACATCACTTATGATCTCATAAATAGTGTATTTAACTGATAATTTAAATATACGATATTTTACCGTATTTCACTATTCATCAAAAATTCAAGAATTTTAGAAAAATCCCAAAAATTAAACCTTACCATTTCTCAACATGTAGAATAAAAAAATGAAATCCATTTTATTAAAATAATTTTCTAAATATAATTAATTTAATTTTTAAATAAAATCATACTTATTTCAAAAATTAATAATTTAAAAACTATAGCTGCTTTTATATCACATTGAAAAATTAATCAAGATGTCATTATCTTAAATACTTAAGAAAATAAAATATTAATAATATTTACTATTCATTATGGTCATATTAATATTCTTATTACCATTCATAAGGGTATGTTACTATTCCCCAAAAATCAAGTTGGTTTCATTAGACTTTAAATAACTTACTAAACACAATTGTAAATTACCGTTTTTCAAAATTCAAAACATAGAAGTGGAATTTTTTTTTCAAAGTCTAGTTATAAATATATACTTAAAACAAAGTTCCATGCATTTCAATGTATTTTTTTAAAAAACTGGTATGTTACATTCTCCCCACCTTTCAGAAATTGTGTCCTTGCGATTTTATTTACATATTAAGCAAGTGTTGGTACCTTTATCATGGTGTCCACCGGGTTTCATCATTATCTTGATCATTTAAATAGAAGGATCATTCATTGAAAAAATTATTTAGAGATCCTTCAAAATCATTTACTTCCTTTATCCCAATACAACTTGTACTACTTGGGTCATATGGGTGTTCACAGAAAAATAGTTTTGGAAAATAATCATGTAAGACATATAATTTCAAAACATCTCATAAAACATGATTTTTATAAAATAGTCAGACCGAGGATGAGTTGAGAATTTCAATCAATGGTCCTTTTAAAATACGATATGTATGTGCTGAAATACTATATTGTAAAAGAAAATATAAATTGGTTGCACAAGGGTCTCCTTTTTCAGCACCTTTTTTTCAAAATCATAATATGCTTCAAAATCTTGTGATAAGGTAAAATATTTGAAAATTCTTCGATAATATTTACATTTATTGAAAATATAAGAATATTGAGAAAATAGTATTTGATTAAATAAACCCCATGATCCATGATGGTATCGAGGTATAGTGGAGGTGTTTGATATCTTAAACAATTGCTTGCAAGTGAGTCATATGTTAGAAAATGTTTCAGAGACCTTTGGGCATGACTTTGCAAAAATTATTGTAATAAATTCATCAGGAATAGATTGGAATGTAATTTTATATCCTCCTACTTCCATTTGTAACTGACTTTCCTTGATCTGAAAAGTTATAAATCAAGAATTTAACATAAAGAATAGACATACATACTAACCATATGTTTAACGAAAACTCTTAATCTCTAAAGTTGTCTAAACCTTTCCTCTGATACCAACTATAAGGACCCAACCTTAAAACGTTACTTAATATTGATCTATATTCAAGAACATACATTATTAATCATTTAGGATCTTTTTGGGTTTAGAGTTTTAGAGAATTAAGACACCTTTCATACATAACATACCACATTCATACAAAAGGATACTACTAAAAACAGTTTCCATTTTTTTCAAAATATAAAACATTAAAGCATAAAATATGATTTATTTGAAAAATATTAAAACATTTAACTTGGATTACATAGTTGTCTTAAAAATCCTTATAACCTCTGAAAATAATTTAAAAACTTGGGATGAGCACAAAAAGCTCAGTAAGGGATATAAAAATAGGGAAAGAAAGAATTAGTCCATGAACACTTGTGACGTGTGAAATCATTTTCAAAAGACATACTTGTCACCCATGTCAACATAATTTGTGAAACTTGAGATTTAAAAAAGATACACACAAAACAAATTAACATAAATATAACCATAATGGTATCTTAGGGAATTACTTACATAAACTTGTAATCATCCCGACTACTTTATAATTTTTAACTCTCATGACTACCTTACAATTTGGGTAACCATCGCAGTTACACTTGGAGTAACCATACAGTTGACCTCCAACATACACATAACCAATGAATTGGAAGGATATATAGGTCCCACCCTTCATCATAAACAATTCCCCAGAACCATAACATAATTATATCTCATTAATAATAGCATAAAAACATTGCTATTGAATTTCGTAAACAAAATTTTAAAAGAGGGTTTTAAAAGAATAACCCCTTACATAAATCATATAATCGAATAGAGACATAATAGAGTGGATGGAATATGTATATACACTGTAAATGCACATAATTAAACATAATATAAACAAAACTCATCACATTAACAATTCTAATACCACATAAATAACAAAGTAGAAGTTTAACCCAAAGAATATAAATTGGGTAAGAATCCCCTTACCTCGGGATTGTATTAATTAAAACTTTTTTAAACCTCATGTATAATGGTTAAAAGATTCTTATTATTATATTAAAGATACATATCCATCTTTATAATACCTTATATTATCATTTAATTACATAATTTCACCCTTTAATTGTTAGTATTTTGTTCCTTGCACTGTTTTTGGGTGAGTTCTTTACATGATTTCCATGATTGGTTCATGATGGTTGTTCTTGTCAATTGGAAGTGAAACTCCAGAATTGAAATGGTATGGTATTTAAAAATTTCCAAAACCATAAATTATACAATTTTTAATTTTTAATTCTTACATGAGGATGATTCATAAGTTAAAACATTATTGATATTCGTTTTGGTCATTTTAGTGATTCTTCGATCATAAAGAACTCATTTTGTTTCTTAAATTAATAACATGTGTATAAAATAATTCTAGGACCATGGATGAGACATAATAAATATATAATGACCTGTTTCAACCATAAAAATGGTTTCATGACCATCCTTTAAGGAATTAAAGAAAATTAAAATCACATCATCCACGATGTTGGTAATTCGACACATCACGGACATTATTTTTAATTCCTTGAATAAGTGGGAGAGGAGAGGACGATTGATGATTAATTTTCCATAACCATGAGAACATAAAAAATATAAAATATTATGTATCTTTCATTCCTCTTGGATAAGTTGATGTGAGGAAATAATAAGAAAATAAAGGAACTCAAAATAAAAGAAAAATTGAGAAATCTCTCGAGAAAAATCGGCAGCCTAACAACGTCACTTAAAATTTCATAAAATATTTTGATGAGAGAAAAGGGGTCTCTTGTTATTATTACATAATATGGGAATTAAGGGGGGATATAGAAAGAAATATCCCAACATAACTGAAAGGAAAATAAAAATAATAACATAAAATGATAGAAAATAAAGAAAAAAATGATGTTTACCTCTTAATCTCTTCTCCTTGAGATCCTTCTTAAGGCCTTTGGTTTTGACCTTTTGGTGAGACCAGTACCTCTAGTACACGAGGAAGATCCTTTGGAGGAGTTTTTTGAATAACTTAGGTAAGGATAAATGCTTGAGAGGTGTGGGAGGAAGATGGAAATGAGGGTGGTATTTATAGTGGAGGAGAGAGGGTATTTTTCATTATTTTAATAATTATTATAATATTTTTGATCAAGAATTTGAATAGTATTACATCATGTGACCCCACTTAGTAATAATGGCATGTGATTTCTAACCTAGTGGGCTTACATCACTTATGTTGTCATAAATAGTTTATTTAACTGATAATTTGAATATATGGTATTTTACCGTATTTCACAATTCATCGAAAATTCAAGAATTTCAAAAAAATACCAAAACTTCACCCTTACCATTTCCCAACATGTAGAATTCAAAAATAAACTCTATTTTTGAAAATATTTTTCTAAATATTTTTAATTTAATTTTTAAATAAAATCATACTTAATTAAAAAATTAATAATTTTAAAACTATAACTACTTTTATATCACATTGAAAAATTAATCAATATGTAATTATCATAAATCATTAAAAAAATAAAAAGTTGATACAATTTAATATTAATTAGGGTCATATTTCTGTTCATATTACTATTCATAAGGGTATTTTACTATTCACGAAAAATCAAGGTGGTTCCATTAGACTCCAAATAACTTATTGAACACAATTGTAGATGACCATTTTTTAAAATTCAAAACATAGAAGTGAAAAAGTAGTTTTTAAAGGCTAGTTATAAATATATACTTAAAACAAAGTTCCATACATTTCATTTTTTTTTTGAAACGGGGATGTTACACTATCCCCACCTTTTAGAAATTATGTCATCACAATTTTATTTACTTATTAAACAAGTGAGGGTACCTTGATCATGGTGTCCACCTGGTTTCATCATTATCTTTCTCACATAAATAGAAGGTCCATTATAACGACCCATACTTTTCATACATTGTTAATACTTCAAAATTGAAGTACACTTATTACAACATATAACAAAACCATGAAAGGACCATATATGTATAGTGTCTTTAGAAACTGGGAAACATAAACAACCGGTTCATAAAGCATCTACATTGTCTCTCATTTATTTCATCATATCTAGAGTCCCTTTTGGCATATCCTACTTAATAAACTTCTTCCTGACCTGGGGAAAGAAAACATACAAAAGGGTGAGCTCAAATGCTCAATAAGGATATAAAAAAATATCAATCACATCATATTCATAAGAACATAACATTTTGGAAATCTTAACCTGCAAAAGAGATCATAATTTCATAACATGGGATAAATCATAGTAGTGAAATGTAATCCCAATAATCATAACCTAAAACAAGAAACTTTGTGGAATACACACATAATCATAGAGAATCACTTCTTAGTAGTCATGACTCATAGAAAAAGCTATCTTAGCGGACAAAGTCCATTTCTGAACCGAGTTCACTTCTCGTTTCTGTCCTGTTTCACTGAACCGGTTTAACCTGCTGTTCCAGCCATGTCTATCTCATACCCAATGCATTGGAGGGAGATATAGGTCCCACCCATCTCATAATGATACCATTCTTATGTGTGCCACAAAATCATAAATAATACATCATTTCATAACCCATGTAATAAAAATGGGATTCTTAAACATCATGACATCATAAAACAATTCATATAAGATAAAGGAATTCATATAAATAATTCCATCACAACATAATCAAATCAATGTAATAATAGGGATAGAAACAGAACCCTATTTATCTTAGATTGAAAATAATTTTGATAAAACACTTGAACTCCATTCTTGAGTAAAATATCCTTTCTACTCCAAAAACATTTTCCTTTCTTAACATGTCATATAATTTTAAACTAAAATAAGTTGATTAAATATAAACATGAAAACATGTAAAGTAATCTTCTTGGAAATAATGTTTTAAAAATCCATTCAATTCGTATAAGTTAAAAAAACATTCTTCTCGTACTTTTGTCGGAAAAGTCAAAAAGTACCTCATACGAAAAAGGACAAAAGATTCCTTTCATATCTTTTACTAAATACTCATCGAAGGATAAAATTGGATTTAAAAAATTATAGGTGGATGTAAATAATATTAAATATTGAGGAAACATGGATGTGTATGATAAAATATACCCCAGTAAATACCAAAGTATAAACAGTCTTAGATAAAACTGAGATTGTGATATTTTCCCTTACCTTGGTCTGATTTGCTTTGTAATTGTCCAAACCTCCTGTATAATTATTTAAATAATGTTATTGACTTATTCCTGAATCATAATCATTGTTATGATATCATATATGTCCACATTATTAGCTTCTTATTAGTAATATTTCATTGCTACTTGTTATTCAGGTGTTTATTACTTTTTGTTCTTATTTGTGTTTTGTTGAATAAATTCTTATTCGTCTCTTTAAGTTATATATACCTCATTTAAAGAATGTTATTAGTGTAATATATATCATATTCATTCATTAAATTCATTTATATAATCATTATTCAATGAAGATCATGTATAACGAGTCGTATCACATCTTGGAAACGGTATTCCGTACGTACGCACGAGCGATGATATCATTCCCATGATCATGGAATTGTATTGGAGTGTGTGTATACTATTTCAGAATCAATATCACATTACAATAATCATATATAGTTATTGTTTACACCATTATACCCATCCAAGTATGGTGGTGGTGGAAAATAGATTACACCACGGCGTGGAGACGGTATTCCATACGTACGCACGCGCGGTGATTTCGTTTTCCGTAGGATGGATAGATGGTGAAATAGGGTTGTTTCATACTTATAATAACATATCAGTATATGAGTGATATTGATTTTATTACTTCATAATTAAACAACTAAATAAGAATAAGTGGAAGAAGAAATAAAGTTGAAAGAATTGGTAACGGACATTACCTCTTTTTTGAAGTGCCTCTTTGAGACATCCTCTTAGGGAACTAAAATTGGTCTTTTAAGAAGACCAGGACCTCTAGGATGTTTCTAGGGAAGTGTAGAAGAGAATTTGTCAGGGTTTGGCCAATATTGAAGGCTCAAAGTGGTGTGAGGAATAGATGGAGGAGGTTCCCTTTTATAAGGGAGGAGAGGGGCACCTTAGGAAAAACTAAAAATATTATTTTATTATAAAGTCATATTCGGTTTTTAATAGCTCCAAATTGATTTATTTATAACCTATGGTGGGGATGGGTCAAAATAATCTCATACAATATAATTTAGACAAGTTTAGGTTTCTATTTTAACCTTATCATTTAGATTTAACTTTAAGTTAGATAATTTAACTTTTACCGTGTCTTCTTGTTTTCTTACACTATAAGGTTAATAAACTTACTATAACAAGCCAAACGAACCCCAAGTTGTTTATTATTAATATATATAACCTTATATAAGTCATGTGGCCGAACCTTATATTTTTAAGAATAAAATAACAATTAATAATATAATATTTGTTTTAAAAACTATTTTATGTCAATTTTGACACTATTTGGTAATTTATTTTTGTGAAAATAATAATAGAAAGATTAATTCTAAATAAGTTAATTAAATCAATACTAACATGTCATATTAAGCTAGAATATTATTTTAATTCCTAAAAAGTCTCAAATTACATTTATTTGGGTATTTATAACATCAATTATGTCAATATTTCATTAATAAGATAATTATTGCATCATCATTGTGTCATAACTAAATTAAATTATTTATTGTCTAAAAATTACAAATTAAATACCTCTAATGAATATTTATAGTCTAATTTATCTTATGGATAACCCTATATTAAAAATGATTTAGTTATTAAACTTTTATTTTGACTATTTTAACCCTTCTTTAAATAAATTAATAATAAATGTCCTAATCTAATCCAAGTGGGCCTAAATGGTCATATTTTATTCCTAAGGTTGTTTTTGGTCAAATTACACTTATCCAATAGAATTAGAACATGTTTTAGGGTAATAATAATAACATTTTTACCCTTAATATCCCTATTTACTTTTAACCGTGATAAAAAAAAGTAAAAAAGTTACTATTCACCAAAAAATATTTTCATCTCATTGAACCACATTTTAGTCCTTGATATTAACCGTGTCTCTCGGATTTTCAAAATTCCACTCACAGAAGCGGTAAAATTAAGTTTTATGTAAATTTGCAAATTCTCCTAGGAGGTGGGTAAAAGACGGTGAAAAGTTCAATAAAATTTTTATATATCTAAAATTATTATAAAATGACTCCAATGAATTACTTTCAACTTATAAAGGTATTATGTATCAATTTTTACCTAAAATAAATTTAAATCAAATAAATAATTATTTAAATAAAAAGTCGGTTTTTAAATAGTAACCCAGTGTTTTCACTATTCATCAAAAATTGAAAGTTTTCAAAAAAATACCAAAATTTCACCCTGAGATAATTTCGATATTAAGAATCCAAAAATGAAGTCCATTTTGAAAAATAAAATTTACAAAATTTCAAAAAGTTGGTATTACTATTCATAACGGCTAGTTTTAGTAATATTTTAATAGCATATCGTTGTTTAGTGAAACTCAGTATTGCGTACGATGCAAGCTATTGAGGAAGGTCGTAATTGCGTGTAAAGCAAGCCAAGCTAGTGTTGTGTGTAGTGAAAGATTCCTTTGATGATTTATATAACATAAAAACAAAATATTTTTCATTAAAGTATCGGGTGTTACATTCTACCCCCCTTAAAATGAATTTTTCCCTCGAAATTTGTCACTTTGTAACAAACAGATGAGGATACCTATCCCTCATCATATCCTCAAGCTCCCATATAGCTTCTTCAAATTCTTGGTTCCTCCATAAAACTTTCACCAAGTGAGTGGTCTTGTTCCGTCGGACTTTTTCGCTATGATCCAGAATCTCTATCGACTGTTCTTCATAAGAAAGATCTTGCTCCAGCGGTACAACTTCTGAGCTGAGTACATGTGAAGGATCAGGTATGTACTTTCTCAGGAGAGATACATGGAACACATCATGAACTTGGGAGAGATTTGGTGGAAGCACCAATCGGTAAGCTACCTTCCCAACACGATCTAGTATTTCGAAAGGACCGATATATCTAGGGCTCAACTTTCCCTTCTTTCCAAATCTCATGACCCTCTTCCAGGGAGATATTCATAAGAACACTTTATCACCCACTTAAAACTCTAGGTCTTTTCTTCGGTTGTCAGCATAACTTTTTTGTTGACTCTGAGATGCTCTTATGTGTTGTTGAATAGATCTGGCCTTTTCTGCCATCTCATCAACAAGATCAGGTCCTAATATATTTCTTTCCCCAACATCATCCCAGCAAGTTGGAGTCCTGTATTTCTTTACATAGAGAGTTTCATAAGGAGCCATCTGAATACTGGAGTGAAATCTATTATTATATGAAAATTCCACCAAATTTAGGTGTTGATCCCAATCACCTTTGAAATCCATAGAGAAAGCTCTCAACATATCTTCTAGAGTTTGAATTGTCCTCTCAGACTGACCATCTGTCTGAGGATAATAAGCAGTGCTGAAACTCAACTCTTTATCCAGAGTATACTGAAGACTTCGCCAGAACTTCGAGGTAAATCTCGGATCCCGATTAGATATAATGGAAAGTGGTACTCCATGGAATCTTACCACTTCCTTTACATATATCCTAGCAAGATGATCTAGAGATAAATCCTCTCTAATAGCGATGAAGTGTGCCGACTTTTAAGACGATCAACTATGACCCAGATAGCATTATTGCCTTTGGATGTTTTAGGAAGTCTGGTGACAAAGTCCATAGTGATGTTTTCCCATTTCCATTCGAGTATGGGTAATGGTTGTGACATCCCCTTAGACTTATGTCTCTCAGCTTTAACTTGCTGACAAACCAACCATCGAGAGACATATTCAACAACATCTCTTTTCATGTCATCCCACCAGAAGTACTCTTTTAGGTCCCTATACATCTTCATGCTTCCAGGATGAATAGAGAATGAAGAACTATAAGCCTCATCCAGCAGCTCCTTCTGTAATTCTGGGATGGGAGGAACACAAACCTGATTCCTGAACTTTATTATCCCATCACAATCAATGTTGAATTCAGGAATATTTCTCACCTTCTTTTGTAACTCTACATCTTCTTTCTACGCCTCTTCAATCTTCACATGTATAGATGGTTGAACATTCAATTGAGAAAGATACGATTTTCCCCCTTTCATTATAATTCCAAGATCCATCCTTTGTAAATCCATAAATATTGGATCTTTTGTGATCCTCATCATGGATAAGCTAGAATGGTCTTGTCAACTTAATGCATCTTCCACCTTGTTTGCTTTCCCAGGGTGGTAATGAATTGAGCAGTTGTAATCCTTAATCAGCTCTAACCATCTTCTTTGGCACATATTCAGCTCCTTTTGTGTGAAAATATACTTTAAACTTTTATGATCAGTATAAATATCACACCTTTCTCCATAAAGATAATGCCTCCAAATATTTAATGCAAAGATTACCCTAGCTAAATATAAATCCCGAGTTGGGTAATTTTGCTCATGGATTTTCAACTGTTGTGAGGCATAAGCTATCAACATATCATTTTGCATAAGAACACACCCCAGCCCCTTCTTGGATGCATCACTGTACATCACAAACCTTTCTCCACTACAAGGAAGTGTGAGTACAGGTGCACTGGATAACCTTCTTTTCAACTCCTTGAAATTCTCTTCACATTCCACTGTCCAAACATCTTAACTCCTTTTCGAGTCATCCTGGTAAGTGGATTAGATAATCGTGAAAAATATTTCACAAAATGTTGATAATATCTAGCCAAACCAAGAAAACATTGGATCTCGGTTACTATTGTTGGTCTCGACCATCTTTCGATAACCTCTATTTTTGCTGGATCCACAGATATCCCCTCTTTTGAGATTATGTGACCCAAAAATGCAACTTTTTGAAGCCAAAATTCACACGTGGTAAATTTTTCATAAAGATTATCCTTTATTAGGTTCTTCAATACAATTCTCAAGTGATCTTCATGTTCTTCCTTGCTCTTTAAATAGACAAGAATATCGTCTATAAAGACTACCACAAACTGATCAAGATAGTCTCTAAAGACTCTATTCATCAGATCCATGAAGATAGCTGGGGAATTAGTAAGACCAAATGGAGTCACTATAAATTCATAATGTCCATACCTTGTACAGAAATCAGTCGTTGGTATATCCTCCCTTTTGACCCTTAATTGATGATACCCTGAATGAAGATCAATCTTGGAAAAGTATTGAGCTCCGCGTGGTTGGTCAAATAAGTCATCAATGCACGTGAGAGGATATTTGTTCTTGACCGTGATCTTATTAAGTTCTCGACAATCAATGTAGATTCTCATTGATCCATCTTTCTTCTTAACAAACAGAACAGGTGCTCCCCAAGGTGACGCACTAGGGCGTATAAATACCTTATCAAGATTCTCTTGGATTTGCTTCTTAAATTCCTACAACTCAATTGGGGCCATTCTATAAGGTGTCTTTGAAATAGGAAAAGCACTCGGTACAAGTTCTATTGAAAACTCAACTTCACGATTTGGTGGAAGACCCGACAATTCCTCCGGAAAGACATCATCAAACTCCCGTACAATGGGCATATTCTTAATCGTGAGTTTCTCACCAACCATTTGAGATAAATAACCTTCATTTAGTGGAATCAAGACCCATAAGATGGAAGAAATATCCACTGTAAGGTTATGTTCATCCTTTCATCGATAGACGATCATAGATTGAACTGGAATATGAAATGTGACTTCCCTTCTTTGGAAATTGATATGAGCTCCATATAGAGAAATCCAATCCATGCCATGAATCACATCAAATTCCACTATATGAAGGATAAAAAGATTTGCAGGAAGCACTTTCCCAAAAACTTCAATCGGAGAAGAATTATAAACTTTTGATGCGACTGTTGTGCCATTAGGGGTTGTCACAGCTAACTCAACATCTAATTGTTGAGGTAATACGGCGATACCCTTAGAAAATTCTTCAGAAATAAAAGAGTGGGTGGATCCAGAATCAAATAAAACATTTTCTACTTTAGATTGGATGGTATGTGTACCTTTTACCACTTCGTTGTCGTACTCTACATCACCGAAAGTAATTGCATGTGACTTTCCTTTGTCCTTGGCCTTAAGAGTTTGTTGACGTCGATCATCATCATCAACCCTTGGATTTGGGCATTGATTGGCATAATGCCCCATCTCCTTGCACTTGAAACATTGAAGTGTAGTAGGTTCATTATGTGTATCCCTTCCTTTGTTTGCATCATTAGACATCTTCTTCCCATTATTTCGACATTCAATTGCCCGATGACCTTCTTTTCCACACATATAACATTTTCTTGTCCCCTTAAGGCAATTTTCTCTATGTTTCTTTCCACACATTGAGCATAAGGTAAAACTCATCTTCTTTTCAGTGTGCTATTTAGATTTTCCTTTGAAATCCATTTTCCTCTTCCTATCAAACCCATATAACTGATGGGTTACTCCAATCTCCATCTCAACTTTGAGAGCACATCGAACTATTTCCTCGTAGCTATTGAAGTCCATTCTGGCTAACGCCCTTCGAAGACTTGGTTTTAAGCCACTAAATAATCGATCGATCTTACTCTCAGGTAGGATAATAATACCAGAAGCGTACCTTGCAAGTCTTGTAAAATTTGCTTCGTAGGTACCAACAAATTCATCATCCTTTTTCTTTAGTTCAAGAAATTCCTTCTCCATATTTGTTTGAAAAATACAAGGGAAGTACTTATTGAAAAATAAGTTCTTGAACTCGTCCCATTCTATGGACTCAATTTCATCTCTTTGCCTCATATTCTTGACAAAATTCCACAATTGATCAGCATATCCTTCCAAACGATACACTGCTAAGATGACTTTATCATGTTCAGAACATTGAAGAACTGAAAATATATTTTCAGTAGTACTAATCCATTGTTCAGCAACTAATGGATCAGTAGACCCGCTGAATGAAGGTGGATGCTGCCTCATGAAGGATTCAACAGAATGTTTCTCCTTCCTTTGCTCGTTTGGAAGTTCTGTATGATTCATAGCTTGAGAAAGTTGTGTGAGCATGGATACAAGATTTTGCATTCTAGCTCCCATAACGTTTGGTTGCTCAGGGGGACAATCATTGCATTGCCCGTCGCATTCCTCATTAACACGGTTCCTTCGGTTTCCATCCATTGACTAAAACCAAGAAGAATAGTGTGAGAAACACTAATTATAATAGGAAAACCACATAATCAAGAATAAAATTTCACACTTAAGGTCTTATCATAGGTTTTTCATGGCCATTTCTAAAACACTAAGATTGTGTTCTATGCTTAGACTTATCCTTAGGGTTCTTACTAAGGCTTTCACTTCCTAGTTTCCAAAGGTTGACTATACCTTTCCTCTGATACCAACTATAATGACCCATACTTTTCATACATTGTTAATACTTCAAAATTGAATTACACTTATTAAAACATATAACAAAACCATGAAAGTATCGTATAGGTATTGTGTATTTAGAAACTGGGAAACATAAACAACTGGTTCATAAAGCATCTATATTGTATCCCATTTATTTTATCATATCTAGAGTACCTTTTGGTAGATCCTACTTAATAACCTTCTTCCTGACCTGGAGAAATAAAACATACAAAAGGGTGAGCTCAAATTCTCAGTAAGGGTATACAAAAGAAATATCAATCACATCATATTCATAAGAACATAACATTTTGGAAATCTTAACCTGCAAAAGAGATCATAATTTCATAACATGGGATAAATCATAGTAGTGAAATGTAATCCCAATAATCATAACTTAAAACATGAAACTTTGTGTCATACACACATAATCATAGAGAATCATTTATTAGTAGTCAAGACTAATATCCAAGACAATCTTAGCAGACAAAGTCCATTTCTGAACTGAGTTTACTCCTCGTTTCAGTCCTGTTTCACTGAACTGGTTTAACCTGCCGTTCCAGCCATGTCTATATCATGAGATATAAATCATTACCCAATGCATTGGAGGGAGATATAGGTCCCACCCATCTCATAATGATACCATTATTATGTGTGCCACAAAATCATAAATCATACATCATTGCATAACCCATGTAATAAAAATGGGATTCTTAAACATCATGACATCATAAAACAATTCGTATAAGATAAAAGAATTCATAAAAATAATCCCATCACAACATAATCAAATCAATGTAATAATAGGGAGAGAAAAAGAACCCAATATTATCTTATATGGAAAATAATTTTGATAAAACACTTGAACTCCATTCTTGAGGAAAATATCCATTCTACTTAAAAAACATTTTCCTTTCTTAACATGTCATACAATTTTAAACTAAAATAAGTTGATTAAAAATAAACTTGAAAACTTGTAAAGGAATCTTCTTGGAAATAATTTTTTAAAAATCCAATCATGTCGTATAAGTTAAAAAAACATTCTTCTCGTACTTTTGTCAGAAAAGTCAAAAAGTACCTCGTACGAAAAACAACAAAAGATTCCTTTCATATCTATTACTAAAAACTCACCGAAGGGTAAAATTGGATTTAAACAATTATAGGTGGATGGAAATAATATTAAATATTTAGGAAACATGGATGTGGATGATAAAATACACCCTAGTAAATACCAAAGTATAAACAGTCTCGGATAAAAATGAGATTATGATATTTTCCCTTACCTTGGTCTGATTTTCTTCGTAAGTGTCTGAACCTCCTATATAATGATTTAAATAATGTCATTGACTTCTTCCTGAATCATACTCATTGTTATTATATCATATATGGCCATATTTTTAGCTTCTTATTAGTAATATTTCATTGCTACTTGTTATTCGGGTGTTTATTACTTTTTGTTCTTATGCGTGTTTTGTCGAATAAATTCTTATTCTTCTCTTTAGGTTATAGATACCTCATTTCAAGAATTTTATTGGTGTAATATATATCATATTCATTCATTCAATTCATTTATATAGTCATTATTCAATGAAGATCATGTAGAACGAGTCGCATCACATCGTGGAGACGGTATTCCGTACGTACGCACGAGCGATGATATCGTTCCCATGATCATGGAATTGTATTGGAGTGTATGTATACTATTTCAGAATAAATATCAATTTACTATAATCATATATATTTATTATTTACACCATTATACCCATCCAAGTAATGTGGTGGTGGAAAATAGATTACACCACAGCATGGAGACGGTATTCCGTACGTACGCACGCATGGTGATTTTGTTTTCCATAGGATGGATAGATGGTGAAATAGGGTTGTTTCATACTTATAATAACATATAAGTATATGAGTGATACTGATGTTATTACTTCATAATGAAACAACTAAATAAGAATAAGTGCAAGAAGAAATAAAGTTGAAAGAATCGGTAACGGACATTACCTCTTCTTTGAAGCGCCTCTTTGAGACCTCCTCTTAAGGAACTAAAATTGGTCTTTTAAGAATACCAGGACCTCTAGGATGTTTCTAGAGAAGTGTAGAAGATAATTTGGCAGGGTTTGTCCGAGCTTGAAGGCTCAAAGTGGTGTGAGGAAGAGAGGGAGGAGGTTTCCTTTTATAAGGGAGGAGAGGGGAACCTTAGGAAAAACTAAATATATTATTTTATAATAAAGTCATATTCGGTTTTTAATAACTCCAAATTGATTTATTTCGAATATAAGGTGGGTATGGGTCGAAATCCTCTCATACAGTAGAATTTAAACAAGTTTAGGTTTCTATTTTAACCTTATCATTTAGATTCAACTTGAATTTAGATAATTTAACTTTTATCGTGTCTTCTTGTTTTCTTACACTATAAGGTTAATAAACTTACTATAACAAGCCAAAAGAACCCCAAGTTGGTTATTATTAATATATATAACCTTATCTAATTCATTTGGCCGAACCTTAGATTTTTAGGAATAAAATAACAATTAATAATATAATATGTTTTTAAAAAACTATTAAATTTCAATTTTGACACTATTTGGTAATTGATTTTTGTGAAACTCATAACAGAAATATTAGTTCGAAAAAATATAATTAAATCAATGCTAACATGTCATAGTAACCTATAAAATTATTTTAATTTATAAAAAGTCTCAAATTACATTTATTTGGGTATTTATAACATCAATTATGTCAATATTTCATTAATTGGATAATTACTGCATCATCATTGTGTCATAAATAAATTAAATTATTTATTGTCAAAAAATTACAAATAAAATACCATTATGTAGGAAAAATTTTTATCTTTCTAATGAATAATTATAGTCTAATTTATCTTATTTATAACCCTATATTAAAAATGATTTAGTTATTAAACTTTGATTTTAACTATTTTAACCCTTCTTTAAATAAATTAATAATAAATGTCCTAATCTAATCCAAGTGGGCCTAAATGGTCATATTACTAAGGTTGTATTTGGTCAAATTACACTTATCAAATATAATTAGGACATGTTTTAGGGTAATAATAATAACATTTTTACCCTTAATTTTCTTATTTACTTTTAACTGTGGTAAAAAAAAGCAAAAAGTTACTATTCATCAAAAAAAATTCATCTCATTGAACCACATTTTAGTCCTTGATATTAACCGTGTCTCTCGGATTTTTGAAATTCCACTCACAGAAGCGGTAAAATTAAGTTTTATGTAAATTTGCAAATTCTCCTAGGAGGTGTGTAAAAGACGGTGAAAAGTTCAATAAAATTTTTATATATCTAAAATTATTATAAAATGACTCCAATGAATTACTTTGAACTTATAAAGGTATTATGTATCAATTTTGACCTAAAATAAATTTAAATAAAATAAATAATTATTTAAATAAAAAGTCGGTTTTTAAATTGTAACCTAGTGTTTTCACTATTCATCAAAAATTGAAAGTTTTCAAAAAAATACCAAAATTTCACCCTAGGCTAATTTCGATATTCCGAATCCAAAAATGAAGTCCATTTTGAAAAATAAAATTTACAAAATTTCAAAAAGTGGGTATTACAATTTATAACTCCTAGTTTTAGTAATATTTTAATAGCATGTCGTTATTTAGTGAAACTCGGTATTGCGTACGACACAAGCTATCGAGGAAGGTCATGATTGCGTGTAAAGCAAGAAAATCTAGTGTTGTGTGTAGTGAAAGATTCATTTGATGATTTATATAACATAAAAACAAAATATTTCTCAAAAAAGTATCGGTTGTTATATCCATGCATTGCAGCAATGATTTAGAGATCCTTAAAAATCATTTTCTTCCCTTATCCAAATACACCTTTTACAATTTGGGTTATACGGGTGTTCACTGAAAAATATTTTTGGAAAATAATCATGTATGACATATAATTTCAAAACATCCAATAAAACATGATTTTTATAAAATAGTCAGACTGAGTTTAAGTTGAAACTATCAATAAATGTTCCTTTTATAATTCCATAAGTATGTGATGAAAGATTATATTGTAAAAGCAAATATAAATAGGTTGTGCAAGGGTCTCCTTCTTCAGAACCTTTTTCAAAATCATAATATGCTTCAAAATCTTGTGATAAGGTAAAATATTTGAAAATTCCTTGATAATATTTACATTTCTTGAAATTATGAGAATATTGAGAAAATAGGATTTGATTAAATAAAACCCTTGATAAATGATGTTATCGAGGTATAGTGGAGGTGTTTGATATCTCAAACAGTTTCTTGTAAGTGAGTTGTATGTTAGAAAATGTTTCAGAGTCATCTGGATAGAACTTTGTAATAATTATTGCAAGAAATTCATTAGTAAGAGATATAAATGTCATTTTAGATACTCATCCTTCAATTTTTAAAAGTCTTTCCATAATCTGAAAATATATAAAAAAGGATTTAACTTAAAGAATAGACATAAATACTAACCATATGTTTAAGGAAAACTCTTGATCTTTAAAGTTGTCTAAACCTTTCCTCTGATACCAACTATAAGGACCCGGCCTTAAAATGTTACTTAATCTTTAGCTTTATTCAAGAACATACATTATTACACATTGAGGATCTTTTTGGGTTTAGAGTTTTATAGAATTAGGATACCTCTCATACATAACATACCATATTCATATAAGAGGATACTGCTAAAAACAGTTTCCATTTTTTTCAAAATATAGAACATTAAATCATAAAACAATATTTCTTTTAAAAATATTCAAACATTTAAATCGGATTACTTATTTTTCTGACACATCCTTATAACTAGAAAAAATCATTTAAAAACTTGGGATGAGCACAAAAATCTTAGTAAGGAATATAAAAAGAAGGAAAGAACACATTAGTCCATCAATACTTGTGATGTGTGAAATCATTTTCAAAAGACATAATTGTCACCCATTTAAACATAATTTGTGAAACATGAGATTTCCAAAAGATAAACACAAAAAAAATTAACATAAATATAACCATAATTTTATCTTGGGGAATTAATTACATAAACTTGTAACAACCTTGGATCGCTTATAATTTGTAACCCTCACAGCTACCTTACAATTTGTGTAACCATCGCAATTACACTTGGAGTAACTAAACGATCGAACTAAAACTTACACATACCCAATGAATTGGAGGGAGATATAGGTATCACCCTTAATCATAAACATTTACCAAGAACTATAACATAATCATACAACATGAATAATAGCACAAAAACATTTCTCTTGAATTTCATAAACATAATATTAAAAGAAGATTTTAAAAGAAAATCCCCTTACATAAATCATATAATTGAAGAGAAGCATAATAGAGTGGATGGAATATGTATATACACTGTAAATACACATAATTAAACATAATATAAACAAAACCCACCACACAAACAATTCTAATACCACATAAATGACAAAGTAGAAGTTTAACGCAAAGAATAGAAATCGGGTAAAAATTCCCTTAACAAGGGCTTGTCTTACTTCAAAAAATTTTAAACCTAGTGTATAATTGTTAAAAGAGTGTTATTAATATCTTAAAGAAACATATCCATCTTTATAATACATTATATTATAATTTCATTACATAATTTCACCCTTTAATTATTAGTTTTTGTTCCTTACACTATTTTTGGATGAGTTCTTTACATGATTTCCATGATTGGTTCATGATGGTTGTTCTTGTCAATTGGAAGTGAAACTAAAGAATTTTAATGGTAATGTATTTATATATTTCCATAACCATAAATTATACTATTTATAATTTTTAATTCTTACATGAGGATGATTCATAAGTTAAAACATTATTGATATTATTTTTGGTCATTTTAGCGGTTCTTCAATCATAAAGAACTAATTTTGTCTAATAAATTAATAACATGTGTATAAAATGATTCCAGGACCATGGATAATACATAATACATATATCATAACCTATTTCAACCTTAAAAATGGTTTCATGACCAGCCTTGAAGGAATTAAAGAAAATTGAAATCACATCATCTGTGATGTCCGTAATTCGTTGAATAAGTGGGGAAGGAGAAGAAGATTGATGATGAATTCTCCATGAAAATGAGAACATACATAATATATAATATTGTTGAGATTTTATTCCTCTTGGATAATAGGAGGTGGGGAATAATAAGAAAATAAATTAACTCAAAATAAAAGAAAAATTGAGAAATATCTCACGAAAAATCGGCAGCCTAACGACGTCACTTAAAATTTCATAATATATTTTGATGAGTGAAAAGGAGTATCTCATCATTATTACATAATATGGGCTGTAAGGAGGATATTTAAATAAATATCCCAATATAATCCAAATTAAAATAAAAATAATAACATAAAATGATAGAAAAGAAAGAAAACAAAAGAGGATATTTACCTCTTGATGTCTTCTCCTTGAGATCCTTCTTAAGGCCTTTGGTTTTGACCTTTTAGAGAGACCAGAAGCTCTAGGACGTGGGTAAGATAAATTTTAGGAGTTTTGATAAGAAATTAGGTAAGTATCATGGCTTTATAGGTGTGGTAGGAAGAGGGAAATGAGGGTGGTATTTATAGTGGAGGAGAGGAGGTATTTTTAATTATTTTAATCATTATTATAATATTGTTGATCAAGACTATGAATAGTATTAATTAGTGTGACACCAAATATTAATAATGTCATGTGAGTTCTAAAAAAATGGTCTTAAATCACATATTATGTCATAAATAGTGTATTTAACTGATAATTTGAATATACGGTATTTTTCAGTATTTCAGTATTCATCAAAAATTCAAAAATTTCTGAAAAATCCCAAAAATTTACCCTTACCATTTCTCAAACTTTATAATTCAAAAATGTACTCCATTTTTTGAAAATAATTTCTAAATATTATTAATTTAATTGTTAAATAAGATCATACTTAATTCAAAAATTAATAATTTAAAAACTATAACTGCTTTTATATCACAGTAAAAAATTAATCAATATTTCATTATCTTAAATAATTAAGAAAATAAAATATTAATACAATTTTTTATTCATTAGGGTTATATTACTATTCATAAGGGTATGTTACTATTCACCAAAAATCCAGTTGGTTCCATTAGATTCCAAATAACATACTGAAGACAATTGTAGATAACGATTTTTCAAAATTCAAAACATAGAAGTGGAAAATTTATTTTTAAAGGATAGTTATAAATATCTACTTAAAATAAAGTTTCATGCATTTTAAATTATTTTTTTTAAGAAAAATAGGTTGTTACATTATCCTTACCTTTCAGAAAGTGTGTCCTCGAAATTTTATTTACTTATTAAACAAGTGAGGGTACCTTGATCATGATGTCCACCAGGTTTCATCATTATCTTTCTCACATAAATAGAATGGGAATGCATTGAATCAATGATTTATAGATCCATCAAAATTATTTGCTTCCTTTATCCAAATACACCTTGTAAAACTTGGGCCATATGGGTGTTCACGAAAATATAGTTTTGGAAAATAATCGTGTATGACATATGATTTCAAAACATGTGAAAAGAACTATATTTTTATAAAATATTCAGACTGAGTTTTAGTTGATAATTTCAATAAATGGTACTTTTAAAATACTGTAAGTATGTGATGAATGAGTATATTGTAAAAGAAAATATAAATAGGTTGTGCAAGGGTCTCCTTCTCCAGCACCTTTTTCAAAATATTAATATGCTTCAAAATCTTGTGATAAGGTAAAATATTTGAAAATTCTGGATAATAATTACCTTTCATGAAAATATGAGAATTTTGAGAAAATAGGATTTGATTAAATACAACCCATGATCCACGATGGTATCGAGTTATAGTGGAGGTGTTTGATATCTCAAACAATTGCTTTCAAATGAGTTGTATGTTAGAAAATGTTTCAGAGTCGTCTAAACATGACATTGTAATAATTATTGTAAGAAAGACATCAGGAATATATAGGAATATCATTTGAGATCCTCCTCCTTCCATTTTTAGCTTAATTTCCTTGATCAAACAATTTATTAAACAAGTATTAAACTTAAATAATAGACATATATACTAACCATATGTTTAACGAAAACTCATAATCCCTAAATTTTTCTAAACCTTTCCTCTGATACCAACTATAAGAAATCGGTCTTAAAATGTTGTTTAATCTTGAAATTTACTCAAGAACATACATTATTAAACATTGAGGATATTTTTTGGTTTAGAGTTTTAGGTAATTAGGATACCTTTCATACATAACAAACCACATTCATACAAGAGGATACTACTAAAAGCAGTTTCCATTTTTTTCAAAATATAAAACATTAAAGCTTAAAACATGATTTCTTTCACAAATATTCAAACAATTAACTTGGATTCCTTATATTTCTTACACATCCTAATAACATTTTAAAATAATTTAAAAACTTGTTATGAGAAAAAAAATCTTGGAAAGGGATATAAAAAGAAGGAAAGAACACCTTAGTCCATGAATACTTGTGACGTGTAAAATCATTTTCAAAAGACATACTTGTCACCCATGTAAACTTAAATTGTGAAACATGAGATTTCCACAATATCCACACAAACAAATTTACATAAATATAACCATAATGGTATCTTGGGGTATTACTTACATAAACTGGTAACCATCTCAGCTACCTTATAATTTATAACCCTCACGGCTACCTTACAATTTGTGTAACCATCACAGTTACACTTAGAGTAACCGTACAACCAACCTCCAACTTACACATAATCAATGCATTGGACGGAGATATAGGTCCCACATTTCATCATAAACAATTCCCAATAACTAAAACATAATCATACAGCATGAATAATAGCATAAAAACATTTCTCTTGAATTTCGTAGACATAATTTTAAAAGAGGACTTTATAAGCAATGCCCCTTACATAAATCATATAATTTAAGAGAGAATTAATTGAGTGTACATAATGCATATATACAATATAAATACACATAATTAAAGATAATATAAACAAAACCCATCACAAAAAAAATTATAATACCACATGAATAACAAAGAATAAGCTTATCCCAAAGAATAGAAATCGAATAAGAATTCCCTTACCTCGGGCTTGTCTTACTTAAAAAAAAATTCAACCTCTTTTATAATGATTAAAATAGTGTTATTAATATCTAAAATAAATATATAAACCTTAATAATACCTTATATGATCATTTCATTACATAATTTCACCCTTTAATTGTTAGTATTTTGTTCCTTGTACTGTTTTTTGGTGAGTTCTTTACATGATTTCCATGATTAGTTCATGATGGTTGTTCTTGTCAATTGAATTTGAAACTACAGAATTAGAATGGTATGGTATTAACATATTTACATAACCATAAATTATACAATTTATCATTTTTAATTCTTACATTAGGATTATTCATAATTTAAAACATTGTTGATATTTGTTTAGGTCATTTTAGCCATTCTTCGATCATAAAGAACTCATTTTGTTTCATAAATTAATTACATATGTATAAAATGATTCCAGGACCATGTATGTGACATAATACATATATCATTACCTTTTTAAGCCATAAAAATGGTTTCATAACCATCCTTGAAGGAATAAATAAAATTGAAATCACATCATCCACAATTTTAGTAATTCGACACATCACGGACAATGTTTTTAATTCCTTCAATAAGTGGGGGAGGATAAGAAGATTGGTGATGAATTTAACATGAACATGAGAACATACAGAATATACAAGATTCTATATCTTTCATGCCTCTTGGATAATATTAGGTGAGTAAAGAAGAAGAAAATAATGGAACTCAAAATAAAAGAAAAATTGAGAAATCTCTCACGAAAAATCGGCAGCCTAACAACGTCACTTAAAATTTCATAAAATATTTTGGTTCGAGAAAAGGGGTATATATTAACTATTAAACAATATGGGTACTAAGGGGGTATATGGAATGAAATATCCCAATATAATTCAAATGAAAATAAGAAATAATAACATAAAATGATAGAAAAGAAAGAAAACAAAAGAGGGTGATTACCTCTTGATCTCTTCTCCTTGAGAACCTTTTTAAGGACTTTGGTTTTGAAATTTTGGTGAGACCAATAGCTATAAAACGTGGGGAAGAGGCTTTTGAGGATTTTTGTAAATAACTTACATAAGGCTCAAGTCTTGAGAGGTGTAGGAGGAAGAAGGAAATGAGGGTGGTTTTTACAGTGCAGGAGAGGAGGTATTTTTCATTACTTTAATCATTATTATAATATGTTTGCTCGAGACTATGAATAGTCTTAATTAGTGTGACCCCAAATAGTAATAATGGAATGTGAGTTCGAACCAAGTGGGATTACATCACTTATGATGTCATAAATAGTGTATTTAACTGATAATTTGAATATACAGTATTTTACTGTATTTCAATATTCATCAAAAATGTAAGAATTTCATAAAAATCCCAAAAATTCACCCTTACCATTTCTCGACATCAAGAATTTAAAAATTAACTCCATTTTTGAAAATAATTTTCTAAATATTATTATTTTAATTTTTAAATAAAATCGTACTTAATTAATAAATTAATAATTTAAAAATGTATCTGCTTCAATATCACATTGAAAAATTAATCAAGATCTCATTATCTTAAATCCTTAATAAAATAAAATCTTAATACACTTTACTATTCATTAGGGTCATATTACTATTCATAAGGGTATGTTACTATTCACCAAAAATCAAGTTTGTTTTATTAGACTCCAAATAAATTTCTGAACACAATTGTGGATGACCATTTTTCAAAATTCAAAACATAGAAGTGGAAAATTTATTTTTAAAGGCTAGTTATAAATATCTACTTAAAACAATGTTTCATGAATTTCAATTTTTTTAAAAACTAGGAGGTTACAATTGTTTTGATTCATTTTAAAATTTTCATACATGTTAAATTCACTTTAGTGCATTAAAGACACTACACAATTTAATTGTGGGGGGGGGGGGAACCTCTGTTGTTTAGGATTTTCATTTTGTGTTTTTTTCAAAAAAATAAAAAATAAAAAACTCTGTGTTTTCAAATTCTTGTTTGTTTATTTTTCAGTTTTTGTTTGTGTTTTTTAAACTTTTGAGCTGAAATGATTTTCATTTTCATTTTTGAAACCCATGTCATTGAGTGAACCAATTTATTCTGTGGAACTGAACATAAATAAATGCTGAAATTGATTTTCTTTCATGTTTAATTATTTGGGGATTTCATGAAAAGTACTATAATTTTTAAATCCCATG
The DNA here is from genome assembly GCA_963277665.1 of Viscum album. NCBI lineage: Eukaryota > Viridiplantae > Streptophyta > Magnoliopsida > Santalales > Viscaceae > Viscum > Viscum album. The sequence continues at coordinate 684,305,742 of OY728142.1, read as the reverse complement.
ACACATCTCACTGAATTTATATTTGATCACCATCTGGTGAGGCTTCTGAACCCTTTTTTTATACTCTTTTCATTCACATCACTTCTTGAGAGAACCAGACCATGCTTGTTTAAACTAGAATTTGATTTATTCCAACCTTGGGTTGCCTCTCATCTAGTGCTTCCTTTTAAGTCAGGGGATTGACTCCATTTAAGCTTAAGTGAACTTGAGGTTGATGACACAACCTTCATGAAATGGTTCTTGAAAAATCATCGTCCTTTTACCATTTACATTAAATGGTGGTCCTCCTTCTCTTTGGATTTAGATGGTTCCATATGGAAATACTTGAGTGACTTCTAATGGACCTAACCATCATGACTTCAGTTTTCCTAGAAATATATTCAACCTTGAATTAAAGAACTTGAATTTATTTAAAGGGATGGAGATATGCCTTGCAATAAGTTGGTTGTGCCACATATTTTTCTTCTCCTTATAAATCCTTACATTTTCGTATGCATCTCTCCTAATTTTATCCAACACAGTTAATTGAAATAAACTAGCTTCTTCATCCTTATCCGAGTCCAAATTGATTTTCTTGATTGCCCAGAATTAATAATGATCCAGTCCCACAAGAAGATGACATGGTTTTCCATAAACCAATATGAATGGGGTCGTTCCTATGGGTGTCTTGTAGGCATTTCTATATGCCCATAGTGCATCATCCAGCTTGAGGCTCCAGTCATTATGACTTTTATTCGCAGTCTTCTCCTAGATTTTTTTGACCTCCCTGTTAGATAGTTCTACTTTCCCACTTGTTTGTGGGTGGTAGGGAGTTCCAGTATTGTATTGAATTCCATACCTTTCTAGAATTCTCCTCACATATCAGTTTTTGAAATGTGTGTTGCGATCAATGATGAGTAATCTTGGAAACCCAAATTGTAATAAAAGATTCTTCCGTAGAATTTTTATTACAACTTATTCTATCTCATGTGTCGTAGCTTTAGATTTAACCCATTTTGATACATAATCAATTATAACCCGAATTTAGTTTCTTCCATGTGATGTAGGGAATGGTCCCATGAAGTTGATTCCCCAAAATTAGAATACTTCGACATCCATGATGGGGTTTTGTGGGATCTCATTCCTTTTACTATTATTTCCCACTTTTTGACATCTGTCACATTGTTGGAAAAATACTCTTGCATATTGAAGCAATGTGGGCCATAAAAAATCAATTTATAGAATCTTTTTTATTGTATACTCAGTTCCATCATGTCCTCCATTTGGTGACATGTAACACATCTCAATCACATTATGGGTTTCTTCTTTCGGGATGCAGCGTCACAGAACTCAATCAACATAATGCTTGAATAACAAAGGCTCATCCTAGTAATAGTGCTTCGCATCTGAAAAAAATTTCATTCAATGTTGGTATGAGAGGTCTTTATGTAGGATTGTCATTGAAATATAATTATCCATATCATAAAAACATGGCATGGCCTTGATAGTAAATATGGTCTCATCCAGAAATTCCACTTCGATATCAACAGCATCGCCTTCTTTAATGGTGGAGAGAGGGAGTCTAGAGATATGATCTACAATTATGTTCTATGCCCCTTTTGTACCATTTATCATGACATTGAATTATTATAGCATAACGATGCTAAATATCAATCTCGGTTTGGAATCCTTTTTGGTTATCAAACAATTAAGGGCATCATGATCCGTGTGAACAACAAACTTGGACAAAACAAGATCAAAATAGAATTTTTTTGAAGGCATATAAAATATCCAAGAGATCTTTCTATATAGTTGTGTAATTGACCAGATCTTCATTCAATATATTACTCGCATAATAAATTGGATAGAATATGTTGCCAATGCGATGTCCTAGCATAGCTCCCACAGCAAGGTCACTGGCATCACACATTAATTCAAATCCTTTCTCCCAATTTGGTGAAATAATGATTATTGATGTTATAATAATATTATTAAATGTGTTGAAATCATGATAAAAACACTCAGTGAATTTGAAAGCAACATATTTTGACAAAAATTGTGTTTAAGTATGGGAAAAATTAGTAAAATCCTTCACAAATCTTATTTAAAATCCAACATGCCCTAGAAAACTTATGGTCCCCTTGATGGTTGAGGGTTCTGGTAAAACTTTGATGACTCTGATCTTGGATGAATCAACTTCAATTCCTTCCTTGGAAACTTGTTGACCAAGTAATATTCCTCCTTGTACTATAAAGTGGCATTTTTCTCAATTTAGGACCAGGAATTTTTCTTTACAATGTTGGAGAACTAATTTTAGATTTCTTAAACAAACATAAAATTATCTCACATAAACTAAGAAATAATCCATGAAGATTTGGTGGAAATACTCATCTAGGTCATGGAAAATGTGTTTCATGTATCTCTAAAATGTTTCTGAATCATATTACATTCCGAATAAAATCCTTATTTAAGATACGGTACCTAATGGGCATATGAACGTGGTTTTGGGGTAATTTGCGGGGTCAACAGTAATATGATTTTATCCTGTATATCCATACAAGAAACAGTAAAATTCATTCCCCATAAGTCTCTCTATAATTTATTCCATACAAGGTAAAGAAAAATGATCCTTGTTTCTAAATTTAGATATATGTAATCTACACAGACTCTCCATCCAATGATGGTGAATGTTGAAATCAATTCATTTTTTTATATATTTTCTACTATGATTCCTCCATTCTTTAAAACAACTTGGTGGGGGCTCACCCATTAACTATCTGAAATTGGAAAATTTATTCCTACATCTATGTGCTTCAGCACATCCTTATTGATGACCTCCTTCATTGGTGGCATGAGATTCCCCTGAGGTTGTCATTTCAGACTTTCATCCTCTTCAAGTAAGATCCTATGGGTGAATTCCATAGGATTGATCCCTTTAATGTCTTCCACTCCCCAAGAAATTGATTTCTTATGTATTTTTAAAAGATCAACCAATTTTTATTCCTTTTCCTGGGATAGTTCTAAGTAGATAAAGATTGGAAAATAGGATAAATTTCCTAAGTATAAATACTTCAGTGTACTAGGTAGAGGTTTCAACACTAACTGGGGTGGATGAATTATTGAAGGAATAAAAGGTGGTATGGTGCCTCTTGTAATTGGTTCAATGAAGCTTACTTATTCAAAATAATACTCTTATTACTTTTCTAAGAACAAATATTTTCTCTCTTCCTTGATGACTATGTATTCATCTCCTTTATGAACGACATATAGGGAATTAAAATCCACAGTATCATCTGAGTGTTGGGAAGCTTTAATCAGGTTAAACACTTCATGTTATTCCCTAAATAGGAAGTTCATACATCCTTTATTGACATATAACAACGATTTCCTATTTCTAGGAATGGTCTTCTAAGAATGATAGGGACTTTTCCTTCTTCTTCCAAGTCAAGCACTAAAAATTCTACTGGAAAGATAAATTTCCCAATCTTGACCAAAACATATTTGAGAATTCCTCTGGGATATTTCAATAAAGATCCGGCTAGCTACAATGATACCCTTGTTTCTTTATGCTCTTAGAGTCTATGTTTGTGGAAAACACTCATTGGAATCAAGTTATTGTTGGCTCCATGATCGCATAGTTCTCTTTCAAAGTTTCACTCTCATATAGCATAGGGAATTGAGAAACTTCTAGAATATCTCATTTTTCTGAGAATTTTCTATTGTTAAATAGAAGATCATTCCTTGTTCAAATACATGACTCCTAAATATTCTATTTTCTATTTGTTTGATAATAGGTCCTTGAAAATTTTGGCACAATTGGGTATTTGTGCAATGGCTTCTGAAAATGGTATATTGATGTGTAGTTTCTTGAACAACTATAGGAAATTTTTGTATTATTCCACCTTCCTATCTTGTCTTTATCTCTCCATAAAGGGAAGAGTTTTCTTGTATGGAGATGGGGAAACATATACAGGTTCCTTTTTTCTTTAGGGGTTTGGATTTTTTCGTTGGTGCATCTTCTTTAGGTGATGTGGGAATGGATGCATCATCTTCTTAATTTCCTATTGGTTTCTTCTTAAGCTCTTCATTTCAATTTTATTCTTTTGGATATTGAAATTCCAAAACTTTTCCACTTTTTAGCACTAATGCCTCGACTTCCTCTCTTTTTTATGTCTCAATGTTACCGGTTAGATTACCTGGAAATCTATGAGATAAGGTCTTTGAGATTTTACCCATTTGATGATCTAGGTTCCTCAAATCATTTATCCAATTTTTCATTTCTATTTCCTAGTTTTTCATTCTTTTTTCATACTTTTGAACAAAATTAGTTAGGAGATATTTCAGGTTACTTTGAGGTGGTGGAAGTGGTTACTAAGGTCTTGGTTGGGTGGGTTGGAATTAATGTTTTTGGGGTCTTGGTTGGAAAGTATTTAGTTTCATTTTCTAATATATATATTTCCATGGTCATAGAACATGGTTCATTAGTGGATACCCTGGTGTTCCTTGATTACAGAACTGGGCCAGACCACTTCTCATTTGAAAATAGACTTGACTATTTTGAGGCTGTCGTTGAGCAGGCCTCTACTAATGATATTATTGTTGTTGTTGGAACAACTAGATCTATTTATTGTAATTGACATAATTATATTCTTTATAGTCTTCATATTATTCCTTACAGTCCCAATATATGTGTGGGACACCACACATCCCACATGAATGGCCTTCCATTACGGGAGATGGAGGGGGTTGTGCGGATGGTATCTGAAAAGATTCAAGTTTCTTTGTGATCACATAAACTTTTTATTCTAATAGATTGTTCTCATAAATCTAGTGGATACCACTCCATGGTGGTCCATGATCACTCTTCCATAGGATATAATTGTGAGAGACTCCATCTAGTATTTCTCATTCGGCTTCATGGGTTTTGAACATCAGACCTCCATCAGCGGAAGTATCTATAACTGTTCATGCTTTTGGATATAATCCTTGATTAAAATTCTACAAATGAATCCATGTATAGAGTCCATGATGTTGAAAATTCCTCATAATCTCATTAAATCTATCCCATGCTTCCCATGTAGATTCTATGCCCGTTTGTTAAACGTTTTGGATTCCATTCCAGAGTTTCAAGGTATGGATTGGTGGGTAATAATTGTCTAAAAACTTCTTGTCCAGATCATCCTAAGTCATGATCAACTTGGGACATTGAATTTTGAGCTTTTCTTTAGCTCTATCTCTTATAAATAATGGGAATTCATGGAGTCTTATGGCATCTGAAGAGACTCCCAGGTTATGAAAAGTGTCTCAATCTTCTATGAAGTTGAAAATATGTTCATGGTGGTTTTCGCTCTAGATACTACTGAATTATACCATATTCTGGATCATGTGAATGAGTCTAGGTCTGATTTATAAGGTGTGGGATTGAATTGTGGGACAAAATATTCTTGGGTTTTCACCATGGATTGACGGCAGACTATAATCCATTATGGTCTTTTTAGGGTGCATCAGGTGTTCTCAAAGAATTATTTTATGGGGGTTTGGGAGGTTAGGTCTCACATGATTATGCTTTTCATCTATTTCTAACTGGTGATGTGAAAATAAATACCTTTCAATATCGAGATCAAAGGCCAAGGGTTATTTTGACTCAAGGTTCCTTGAACGAGTCAAGGGACCTTGGTACATGCATTGGTCTGTAAAATGAGGACGCAAGGGCATCTTAAAAGGAAAGAAATAAAGGGGTCAGGGAAAGGTAATTCTATGTCTTAGACTATAATTCTTTAAAGATCCAGCGTCGATCCCCATCAACGATGCCAGAATTTGGTCATGCCCACACTCTTAATTGGTTTCGTATGGGAAGTGGTAAAATTATAATTTATGTGTCCCAAACATTACTAACTAAAAAATTGTAGTATAGTTGAAGTTCAGGGTCGAACCCATGAGGAGGAATTTGTTTCAAAGGGGGATCATTGGTTTTAGACCCTGAGATGATTCCTTTCAAGATATCTTGGTGTTTGGATGTTTTACTTAATCTCTAGTTGGGAGTGACTTCAAGTAATTAATGAGGGGTAAGGATCAATTTTGAGTATCTTGGTAAAGGATAGTTTTTACTTCTAATCATGGCAGAGTCTTAAGGCTTAGGTTGTGAAGAAAGTGGTGGTCGCTGGCTGACTTTGGTCAGGTCACCTAGTTCTACATAGAAAGTGACTATTTCTTGATTTGGAGATAGTAACAGCCTAGGTATGTTATTTTTAGCTTATTCAGAAGAATGGATCATAGGCTAGTGATCGTAGCCGTGTCTACTTCAATCAGGGTAGGGTCATTTGATTGAATATCTCGTACTTAGGGATGATAGCACAAATTAGTTATACTTTTATTTTTATCCTGATTACTAATCCATTAGGGTTTCTATGTTTATAATTAAAGATTAATTATGCATGTAGATACATATACTTTTTAAACCTACCCCTAAGAGCTTCAACTACTCATAGTGGGTGGAGATACAATTAAATAAACAAAAGAAATCATGCTTAACATATTAATTTAAATTAATTGAATCGTACACATGGAGGGATTTGGGAATGGAAGGGGAAAAATCATGAAATTGGATTTGTAATAGACCAATCATTAAATGATTAAAATTCTTACTTGGAATTAAAAGTGGAATTGTTTATTAACATGTTTTGTTTAACTCAATGAAGAATGACAAGATTCTATGTGGTGGGGAAATTAATTTATTGAAGAAAAATGGATCCACAACTCTTTAATTGATTTAAAAAATGAAAAACATAATGAAATTTAGATTTTAAAAGTAAAAGGGTGAGGGAACTCTAAGGTGGAGAAAACATAGAATAATACCATCCAAAATTGCTATCAAATATTCTATCACACCATTATATTTATAGGCGAATTTCATCACGACATGTGTTGGAGGTACATGTTGGGTACCTTTGATATGTGTGGATCTCTATTTATTTTGTATCTCCCACATGGATCATGCATATGTTTATTATTTATGAGGTTTGACTGACTACATTTCATGTAATGAGTGTTCACGACATGTACTGACCTACAGTTGTTCCTCCGTGCAGATTTCTTGCTCAACTATTTCGACTGGCGTCACAACGTATACAGAGCCTTCATGATGTGTACTAGTTATTTCCTCTAATGGATTAATGTCTTGGTCATGGACTGGCTCACAACTCGGGCATGCTATGAACTACTAGTACATGACATGTGCTGATGATTTATGACATGTACTGTCTGAATCTTCATTTTTCTGTACTTCTTCCTTTGAGTCCTATAAAGCCTTATTCTTAAAAAATGGAGTAAAATACCACTTGAATTATCATGTAAATCAATAAAAATATATAAATAAATTACATAAAGGTGTGTATATAAATTTTTCTTAGAAATAAGGGTTATTTGAAGATTAATTATAATGATTTGAAGTAGAATCTTGAAGAATATTATATTTCAAGTATATTCATCGTTGCATGTAATGTTTTTGTTTAACTACTTGGGTATTGAATGTAATATACAATTAATAACATCATATTTAAATATAGGAACCAATTAATTTCATAAACAATATAATAAGTAAGTTTAATTCCCTAAGTAACTGATGGAGGGTGATTAATGTTAGCTAATGGAAGTTCACAACTTCATATTGACAAGTGGATTGATTCTTTTAAAAATATTATTTTTTATTGACTGTTAACAAAACATTTATATCATTTTCTATTTCAATAAACAATGAGATGTTATTTTATATTTGAAATTAATTTTCTTATGGTATATCATATTAAATTAATAGTTTTGTAATACTTGAATCATACATATCCAATATCAGAAATTAATGATAATTATAAAATATAAGACTCGTGTAATAGCAAGTCGATCACATTTCATTTCACTATTTTATTCTATCCCAAAACAACTATTTTAAATCAATTTTTTATTATAATTTGAAAATATATTAATCAATTGAAAATATTTTTATATTTAATTAATTAATGTTAAATACTACCGAAAAGGTGAATTTCAATTTTCTTCATATTTTAATGGTAGAATGAGGTGATATCGAGAGACCGAGATGATGTTGAAGCAATATGTGACAAATTATTCAGAATACCAAGAACACACATACATTGATTTTCTTTTTCTAAAATATCTTCCCATACAAATGGGCTAAAATTTTATGGGTAGATGAATTAGAATGTGGGATACAAATATTTAAAAGACATCTAGTCCTAGTTCATCCATCGTGTTGACCAAATGATGTGATCAATCCAACAAACTAAAACTTCTTGAAGTCAAGAGTAAAACTCAACATTTAAATAATTCCTCCCATTCTAGGAACTCCAATGGGAACCAAATATTACAAGGATACCTATAATATTATATTGAACAAATATTATTCTTTTTTAAATTTTATATATTTATTTTACTTATCCAAAAATAATACAGAAATTTTATTTATAAATCTATGTGGAAAAAAACTATCTCTCATTACCTATGATTTTGAACCTTGGGAAACTCATGTGAGAGTTCATGAAAGGGAGTAAAAATATAATATTTTTGATATCCAAAGGATTCCTCCAATCATCATAGATATTCATAATCTCTATATACTTATAAGGAGATTTTAAATAAAGACGGAGACTCATTCGATCCACCTACTCCTCTCAATGGAGACATAAATGGTGGGATATTTTTGTGAGGGAGATACACACTTGAAAGAGAGTTATGAAACACCAATTAGCTACTTGTTTAGTTTATTTTTATTTTTAAAATATTTCATTTAGTTTTATATTATTTTGATTCATATTTTAATGCTTTTTTAGATGTCAGGAAATAAAATCCTCCTTGTTTCTAACCGGTTGATGTGATATTTTGAGTGTGTGACTTGTGTTACTCTAATTGAACAACACAAGAATCCAATTTCCCCACTTTTGAGATATAAAAGTGCTTTTTAAGGTTTTATACCATGCATAAGGCCTGTACCCTGGATACACAATTGTTATTTGGTGGTCTAGTTCAACATTCACTGATATAAAGGCTTGGAAGAAAGTTAGTATTTTAGTAAACATCAACCAAATAATTACACAAAACATAAATTAAAATCTAAGATAAATGAAAATGACCTATTGTGTAGTAAAATTTTAATGATGATATTCTTTTATTTTCATAAAAACCCACTTAATATCATCAAATTCATAGTTTTTTCATTCTTTTTTCTACTTGAAATAGTTTTAAATCCCCCTACTTTTAGATTCATTTGATTAAACTTACTGAAAATAAATCTTTAAATATAAAATAATCCTTGAAATATGGACTAGTGTATAAACTTTTTTATAAATACTAATCAAAAACCTAAAAAATTTGATTCTACATGATAGCATGTTGAAATTTTAGTGTCATTACCAAAGACAGGTACAAGTTTAGGGTGTGGAGTTTTTATAAGAACAGAGTAAATTAAATCAATATTTTTTTCTTTACTTATCTCTTTTCAATATTTATAAATAATTACTTCTATATCATATATATCTTTAGTTGTGACATGTCCATAATCAAAGTGATGTTCCTAAACAACACTTCTTCTATCATCCTCTTTCATTATTGTTTTTTCATTTTCTCTTTCTTTTTTTATTTAATAAACACTTTGTGTACTGAACACTGTGATGTCTCTTATGAAAAAATTTAAAATTTTCATGAATATATATTAATTGATAATTTTTTAAATTTTGAGGATCAATTTACTATCAATGATTCTACTTGGATTTTAAAAACTAAATCTCCATTTGAGGATGATTCCCTTGAGTGGATAGATGAGTTCAATGACCTTTTTTTTCTTTCTCATTTTAATCCAAAATACCTCCTCAGAGTATGAAAATAAGTGTCATGAAATTTATATTATTTCAACCTCATTAAATCAATTCTTAAGATTTATTTATCTTGTATGGGACTGTGAAGAAGAATTAATAAGTGAATTCATTTACATTCATGGTTTTAGGATATCCCATTATTTTTTTTAATAGTCATAGATAAACTAGAAAGGAAGATACCTCATCAAAAAATACCATTGTATATATTTTTTTAGTTAAATAAAATAATAATAATTTCATGGTGTGTATCATGATCACATGACACCGTATAATATTGAAATACATGCACACACATATATATTATATAATAATAAAGTTATTGTAGCACATATATTTATATATAACTAATTTATTTAAATATGATATGTAAAAAAATAAATATAAAAAATTATGTCAATATATATATAAATATAAAATAAATGAATAAAAATAATAATAAATCTTGTGTTGATGATTTATTATGTTTGCGGGAAGTGATTGGTCACCAATTTGAATCCCTTCTTAACCATTGGTGCATGATTCATTATTTTTCTTTTTTGTTTGTAGTCATGTGACGTGTAAATATATGAATGGAATTTTTAATTGAAAATATAATACAAAAACTAACATGGAAGGGAAAATTATTTGGTTCCCCTAGTGGTGGGAAATCTATAAAATTTATCTAGCCATAGGTTTGAATCATGTCATAAACCACATGATTTTTATTTGTTCTTCTTCTTTTCATTTAAATAAATGCTCAGCACATAAATACTTATACACCATGTATCATGTACATGTGATATTTTCATGAATATTAAAATTACATAAAAATAATATAAAAACACTTGTGGGGTTGCATCGGTTGGTAGGATCTTTACTTTGGTTCTAAAAAAACTAGGTTTGTGTCCTCTAAGCCGACTCAAATCTATCATTTTCCTCTAAAAATAACATGATACATTGTTTATTCTCTAGTATATCATATAGTGTAATAATTCAATTTAAATTTAAAATTCCAAAAAATAATAAAATTTAAGTGGTACAAACTTCACCCTATTGGTTGTGGGAAACCCATGAGTTCAATATATAGTTGGTTTGATCCCAACCCCAAGCACTAGGGAGAATATTATTCCTCATATTTTTGTTCAAATAATTACATGTCATGTAATTTTCTTAGTTATAAATTAATTTTATCCTTTTATTTTCTTATAGGTTAAAAAAATAATGTAAAAAATAAATAAGAAGTATCATGTATATAAGGTCCTTTATTTTCTTGATTTTGGTGTGTTTTCTTGTTTTTTTAAATAATAATAATAAATAAATATATATATACATGATTTCACCACCTTGGACATTATTTAATATTAATGTGGAATATCCCCATTTTGAGTTGTTGTGACGTTTAAATAAAATTAATTTAAATGGTGAAATTAGAGTTTGAGTAGGAAATAAACATTGATGGGTGATTTTAGTATAATTAGTAATTTTTCAATGATATGATTAGTTGTATCTCTATAAAACCATTAAGATTTTTTTCCCTCTATAGGATAATTTTACTATTTAGTTATGTAATTTTAGATCTCCACATAACATCACTCTAAACCATGAAGTGTGAATATTTCTTACTTAATTGAAGTTAAATATAAGTTAATTTAATGTTTTTCAATTTTCCAAAATTATTTTTTCATAAATTCGATTTTTATATGATTACTTTCACTATTAGACTCAATTGACATATTCATTCATACCAGTTATCTCACTATTTTATGCCATCAAAAACTAAAATAAAAAAACACAAATAAATAATGATTTAAGTGATGAAATGTAAAAAATATAGGGATATCTAGGTCATGAGTTTGATTTTTTAATTTTGGGAATGCATAAGGGAGTGGTTTTTTAAGATAATTACAATGTTTATAGGGATGTTTCAGTGTAAATAATTAGGTAAGAAAATGTTTTTAAAAAGGATGAAATTTACTGGATATAAAGTGTTAATACTAGAATGAAATGTTTGTTACACACACACATGGTGATTTAGTGGCATGTTTTACTTAGGGTTTTTCTTTTCTAGGAAGAATGCCATGAATCGTATTTATTTTTATTTTTATACACTTTATGAGACACTAATTTCTATGATTAATAAGATTGACTACTTTGTGTGGTTCTTGATTTACTCACATTGCTACCATGAAATGATTTTCCTTTAAATGATAAATAATTATTAAAAAGTAAATATCTTGATGAATAATTTTTTTAAATATTAATTTTTCTAGGAGTGAAAATGTTTAGGTGTGATCTCATTTCAATTCATTGTTTATCTCACCCTTAAACCATAGTTTTAAACTAATTTTGTATTAAAAATTAAAAATTTATTATTCAATTAAATTTATCATTTGATTACATTAATTAATGTAAAATAATGATAAAAAGGTTAATTTTTCTTGTGTTGATCTTATAATGGAATGCGGAGGCGATTTGGAGATATTATCCATATGGTCGTTAAAATGAAGAGATATTTCCACATAATTAAAATTGTTCAAATTCAAGATCACATCTCACTATTTGGATGATATATTTAATTATAGGACTCCAATATCTTCTAAATTTTACAGATATGTAGTCAAGAAGATATACAAAGACTCTTAATCTTTTTAAAAGTTTATATAAGTCCATTTAATAGGGGTTTCCCCCTTTCCCTTCCCCACATTTTAATGTATATCTTGGTGACTTCTCTCAATAAATTAACTTCCCTATACTCACCTTCTATAGTGATTATTTTTTGATTTCTCATCTATATTTAAGGGTATGGATATATTTCACTTTATCCTCCCCTGATCAGTTTGTTTCTTCCATGTTCTTCGATTTTCCCTAACCCTAATTCCTATGGTGGACAAGTCACATGTTTAGGGTTGTCTAAAACTATGTTTTTTGGTTTATAGGGATTTTGGAGTTCCTCTCTCAACCTAATATTGTAAATTAATCTAAGGTGTAATGATTATATAAATTATGGTAGGTATCTTTTTACCCTTCCACTTATTTGGGAGTTCCTTTTATTCTTTGATTTTGGAACTTATTTCTATTCACTAGAAGAGTATATTATGAGATAATTGAATTGGTTTCATCATAAAATATTAAAAATTTATTTTTTTTAATTATTAAACAATGGGAAGAAATTATTATTCTAAGGAATTTTCATTATAAATTTATTTTTATGCACTCCACATGTTGGATAAATTCACAATGATGGTTTCTGTAAATGAAATTATTAATCCATGATGTTTTGTGACAAGTATGATTTGTAAAGTTTATTGTTTCATTGTTTTTTATTATTTCTACATTTATAATGGATGTGATTGGTCTATGTAAATATTTTACTGATTTCATTAGACTGTAATTATGTTTTGATGTTATTTATATCTATGGTGAATTTTAAAAAAATCAACATTATTTTACAAGGTTTATAATTTTAAGTATAATCTTACAAATATATATCCAAAAGATTTATAAATTATTCTTATTTGTGAGTATTGGGTGATGACTAATCTAATGATTCATACTTATGATATTTTGAAAGTGGGTCTTCATTAGGGGTTTATAGGAGGTGGGATCAGAATTTGATATTATGTTGTTATGCCGTGTGCTATGTTATTTTCTATTAATTAAATGATTTTGAAGTGACCAATATCCATTAGCTAATTAAATGGGTAATAGGGGTAACTAAGTGGGAAATTTATAGGTTTTAATTGTTCTAGTCAAGATTATGCACTAACTAGTTGCCCATTATTTAGGCTTGTCCTAGCCATTTTGATGTTCCCTTGATGGTGAAAATTGAGAGATATTTGGGTGGGTAAGTACCAAAAAATAATACCTACAGGTATCTGGTTCCCCCTAATCATATCTAATTATTATCTCCTTAGTTTTTTGATGATTCCCTATGATGAGTATTATATTTTATGCCTTTGTTATGATTTATTTGATATATGACATGCTTAATTTTCATAGATTGTGCATATTTTGTTGTGATGGTTCATTTATCATTGAGAATTGATGTTAAATGGTTTTCTTTATATTATTTATTTATACTCATTTATTTATTTTTTATATTTTTAATTTTAGTTCATGTTTCCTTTGTATTGATTATATTTTGAAGTATATGTAAAGGGTTTCAAAATAAAGGGGTGGTTTGTTTCTTAATGCTAATTTTTTGATGAAATAATTTTATAAATATATTTTTAAACTATTTGAATGAAAATAAATTCATTAGTGAACTACAAATTTTAAATTAGAACATGATTTAGGTTTTATAAAAGAAATTTTTTGAGAATGGAACTTTTGTTAGATGTTTTTTTCAAATCACGAAAAGGTATAATAAATTATTTACTATTAAATATTTTCAAACTATCATTATTGGTTTATCTTATAATTTTTATGGTATGGATTATTGATGTAATCCTATTGGGTATTGGCTTCCATGCTACATAATCACCTTTCTAGATATGTAGTCTTTTTTCTTTATGTAGGTGATCAAGTTTCATTTTCTATGTTTTGTTTGCACCACTCTCCCTTGGAAGTGGGTGGATGTTTATTTTTTTGTGGTGACTTGGAGTTACATAGTGGTATCTTGGTTGGTTTCATGGTATCTTTGGATTATTTTGGGACATGTTGTATATTATCCTCTTCAGCCTCTATTCCTCAATTTTTTTCAAAATATGTATTTGAAACTAATATAAATCATTTTACATTTTATTATTAATGTATTTGTATGAGTGTTGTGATATTAATTTTATTATATTATAATATGTTTGGCCAAATTCTACTTTTTGTGTCATTTTATTTTTCTTCATGGATGTCTAAGTTAAGGATACATCTTTCCAACTTCTTTTGTATAAATCCTTAGTGTTTTTTATGTGTTTTTAATGGTGAAACCAATCCAAAACTGTTAAATTTGATACCCTCGATGCCTGTCACCAACCCATGGTGATTGGGAACACACTAAGGGCTTTGAAAAGGATCGATCTCAGTGACATGTCATGTTGACCAGGTCCAATTCATTATAAAATAGTATCAGAGACCTCTTGTTATTTTGCGGCTAATGGTATATAGAAGATAGGACAATTAGATATTGAGAGGTAGGTACATGGAAGTGTCTAGAAAACTCTCGTTCATGTTGAAACTCAGGTTACCATGTGAGGTCAAGAATTTTATCTTGAATTTTGGATTTTGGATTGATTATTTATTTGTTATTTTCATAAGGTTTTCTAAAAATCTCAGTTTTATGGAGATACCCACAGAAATATCGAGAAATTTCTAGTTTTGGGGAGAAGATGTGAAGAAATTTATAAGTTCATAGTTAGGGTGCATGGTCTATAAGATCGTTCATAAGTTGTGTGAACCAATATTGGTGACTACTAGTCTCACTTGCATTATTGGTTACTGGCTTGAAAAACTGTGTGTCCAAATCATACACAGTGGTAAAATATATGAAACATTTTTATTTTCACCCCTCTGATGTTTCAAATTACTATTGTGATTATTATTTATTATTTAGGATTAGTTGAGTGGGTTTTATGTGTTGTAGTTGTTTCTTTTCATTTTTTGGTTTATACTTTACAAATGGGAATTTTCTAATGTTTTATTAAAACCATGTTTTGGTGTTATTGAATGTTCTAGTGAAATTTTTTGAATTTCAATATGAATTATTTTAATAAAATAAATGATTTTAGGGCTTGTTTATTTTTAATGAATTACTTATATTGTTTATAAAACAATACAAGGTGATTTGAAGGTATAATGGAAATTTTAAATAATTAAATTCATTTTTTATTCATATTTCTTATTTTTAAAAATGATTTTTGAAAATTATGAACGGTGTTTTGAATTGAAAAAAATATTATGCAAGATTTTTGGTTTGAAATCATGACTAAAATATGTAATTAGTTATTAAGAATTGGGTTCTATCATGGTTGGTTTTTAAATAAATACCATGTGGTATTTTTAATAAATTTTGAAATAAATTATAAAGGGTGTTTAATGGATATTAAATGTTTGATTAGTGATTTTATTCTTTTTTATCAGAATTTGGAGTTATTTAATTAAGTGTTATTTTTTTGTTATTTTATAAAATGGACCCTATAAAGGTGTTGAAATTTCAAGGAGGAAATTCTTTGTGTAGTATCTTGTATGGTATCCATTCCGATGACCCCAGAGTGGTCTTCTCTATCTTTAACTCTACCTATAATTCTGAAAATGTGGAAAGGTTTAGTTAGTCTTGGCATGTAGATCATGTGTGAGTGTTTTTGAATTGATATCTGCTAATATTTTGTAGTGATTAAGGGTTTCAAGAGTCAATAGAGTGGCTACATAAGGTCAAATAGATCTGTGATTTTCTAGGGACTCCTAAAACCTAAAAAGTTAATTGCATCATTATTTTATTTTAAGGATCATGTCTAGAGTTGTAGAAATTCATTATCTATTTCCCAACTATTTGATAATTTTATTAAGTAATATTTATAGTCTTCCTTCATCTAGTGGTATTACCTATTGGAGTAAAAGTGGAGAAGGTGTTAGAGTTATTGGTTGTTCATGAATATGATAATTTGGTGAAAGAGTATGTTGAATCTTTATATAGACTATTTCCTTTCTCCCATGAGCTATCCATTGATGATTTGAAGAAGTCTTGGTTCTTTTTTGATATATTCCTTCATTCTAATCTCAGTTTCATAGTTTTTCGGTTTGGTGGACTATATATGTGGAAGTTTTCACTAATGAAATCATCATTGATGTGACTTTTTCATTCAAGATTACAGAAATTATTTCTTTGATCCCACTGAGAATTGATGTGGTTGATCTGAATAGTAAGTATTAGAATCTATATAAATCTATGTTGAGAGGTGAGGTTGATTTGGAGTAACCTTCTCAACCAATTTTCACCGCTCCAGTGAAGATGAAGACAATGGTAGTCTTCCAAAGTGGAAGATTTAAACACCCTAATCTATCTTTCCTGACATCTATAAAGAAATTTCCTAAATGTGGTCATCTCAATTACCCCTATAGATTTTGTAAAGTTAATAATATTAGATGAAACATTCTAATACCCAACTTAAATCTTGATAGTGGTCAGTGGCGCTACTTCTCTTTGAAGTCTTGGGAGTTGAACAATGGGTTTGGGGTATACTATTTTTTATTATGTTCTGTATTTTTATATATTATTTTTTTACCCCAATTATTTTTCCTATAAAAGATGAAATAATATAGTGTATTAGTGTTCATTTCCTTTTGGAGTGATTTTTATTTTTTTCTTTATTTTGGAGAAATTTTCTTTTGGGATTTGGATTTGGTGAAACCTAATATAATTTTTCATTTCTTTTATCTTCTTTATTGTGCGTATGAGTTATATTTGAAGTTTATTTTACCCTAATGGTATGTTATCATCCATTTTCATCATTAATATAACTATAAATGGAAGGGAGACCTATTGTAGGTCTCTATATGAAATATTTATTCTAGTAGAGTTATCATTCTAGTTGTGTTCTAATTGGGATTTTCTTTTGAGCTACAGTGTTTGTAACATTGGATGATTATGAGGTGTTTGTTTTATTATGATTTTCAAGTCTAACTTGAATTTTTTAAAGTACATACAAGTTATAATGTTTTGGTATTTTCAACTTCAAGGTATATTAGAGGGATAAAAAATCCCTTGTTTCACATTCTTAAATTCTTTGCATATTTTTAACTAGGGAATTTGGAGTTTTAGGGGGATATATCCCTAGGGAGACAAGATGTTCTTATTTTGAGTAGAGTGTATATTGGGTAATAAGGGGTGTTTAATCCTTATTTGGGATGAGGTAGTCATGCGCTTCATTTATTTTAAGAAAAATTGATGAATTTTTGTTGGTAGAAAGTGTCCTGGTGGGGAGAATCATGACACCCCAATACCATGTTTATGTGTATATATTTCTTATATTTAGTGTACCTTGGGTTTTAAGTATTTCATGATGAAAAATATTATATTTTTTTAAAATTTTATAGGCTACATAATTTTTTATGGTTTTTTAAAGCGTGCATGAATTTTTTCTGACCTGCCGCAGTTTATTACAGTAGTGATTTCCATAGTTTCCACGAGATTGGGTAAACTATGTGGTTAAACCATGAAAAAAACCTGAAAGTTTTTATTGTTTTTATTTTTTATTTCTTTTTAATTATGGTTTCACCCATTTCTTTACCCACTTAAAAGGGGATTTCTGAGGCCCCTATCCCAGTAGATTAATTTCCCTCTTATCACCTTATATAGTGATTAATTTTTGATTTCTCATTAAGATTGAAGAGTAAGGGTCCCTTTCTCATTCTCCTTCCCCAATATCATTTTTTCTTTTATATTATTTAATTTTATCTAACCGTGAAGGACATGGTGTTTAATTATCATGTCTAGGGTTGTCTAAAATTAGGTTTTTTTGTTTTTAGGGATTGTATAGTTCCTATCCTGACCTAATATTTTCATAATCATAGAAGGTTACATGATCAAATTGATTGAAGTAGGTGTATCTACACACTTCCCTTTATTTAGGATTTCCTTTAATTATTGGATTTTGGAACTCATTTTTATTTACCATAAAATTATGGTCTAAGTTATTTGAATTGGTTTTATCATCAAATAAAAGCACTTTACTATGTTTTATTTATGAATTTATGGGAATAATTGATCATAATAAGGCGTTTTCATTATAATTTTTTTTTAATATACTCTATATGTTTGATAAATTTACAATGATGGTTTTTTGTAAATTAAATTATTTTTTCATGAGTGTTTGAGATGATTTTTATTTCTAAAGTTTGTTATTTCATGGTTTAATAAGTTTTATATTTTTATAAGGGATACGATTGGTCAGTGGAAATGTTTTTAGTGATTTTATTATTTTAATATGATTATTTTTGGATTTTATTTAAATAATTTGTGGATTTTAAAAATGTTTTCAATATGGTTTTAAAAAATTGATTAATTTGTATTATTATTAGACTAAAACTAAAAGGGTAACTTCAATAGGTGGGTGTTTGGGGTGGGATGGGAAATTAATATAGGGTTATGATTCTTTGTGCTATTTTGTTTTCATGTGATTGAAATATATTCAAGTGGACCACCTCCATTAGATAATTTCATGGGGAACCTAAGGTAACTAAGTGTAAAATAAAGAGGTTACTTTTGTGTTAGTTGATATTATGCACTCACTAGTAGCCCATAGTTGAGGCTTTTCTGGACTTTTGGGATGTGACCCTAATGAGGCTAGTTGATAGAGATTCGAGTCATGAGTGTAGAACTGTTAGACCAACAGGTAGTTGGTTCCACCTAGTAAAATATATGTATTATATTATTAGTTTATAGTTGATACCACATGATGGTGATTATATTTTATTCATT
Source organism: Viscum album (assembly GCA_963277665.1). Classification (NCBI taxonomy): domain Eukaryota; kingdom Viridiplantae; phylum Streptophyta; class Magnoliopsida; order Santalales; family Viscaceae; genus Viscum; species Viscum album. Next base: position 684,286,491 of record OY728142.1, on the reverse strand, counting down.
TTTAATATTTATTTGATATAAAACCTAACAAATGTTTACGGATTATTCATAATTTTGATATGATGGTTTATTTAGGAATGAGATTTGACATTAAACAGTTTTCTTTATATTATTTATTTTCATCACTTTATTGATTTTTTATAGTGTTATATTTATATTTTTTATCCTTTTAATTGATTATATTTTGAGGTGTATGTAAAGGGTTTCAAAATAAAGGGATGGTTTTTTTAATGCTAGTGTTTTGATGAAAGCATATTCAAAAAATATTTTTATCCTATTTGAATGGACTTTTATTCAAAGGAGAATTTCTAATTGTAAATGAGAACATAGATTTGGTATTATAAAATAATGTTTTTGAGAATGTATATTTTTGTGATGTTTTGTTTTTAAAATCATGTAATGGGATAAGAAACTATTTACTATTATTTATTTTCAAACAGACATTATTTGTTTCTATTATAAAAGTAATGGTATGGATTCTTGGTGGTGTCCTACTAGGAATCAGTTCACACCCTACAGACTCACCTTGGTGGGTATATAATCTCCTTATTTTATAAATTTTATTTTGTTTCATTTTCCATGTTGGGTTTGCACTACTCTCCCTTGGAAGAGGGTAGATATTAATTTTTAGTGGTGACTTGGAGTCACATGGTGGTATCTTGGTTGGTTTCATGGGATTCATGGATATGTTTGGGGAATATTGTGTATTTTTCTCTTTAGCCTTCATTCCTCATTTTAGTTTCACATTATGGGTTTAAAACTCATATTAATCATTTTATATTTTTTAATAATGTCCTTATATGAGTGTTAGGATATTATTTTTTCCATGTTATACTCTTTTTGACCCTATTATATTTGTATATATCAGCTTATTTATGTGAAGGGATTTACATGTTATGGATGCATATTTATGTATTTCTGGGTGTAATATATGGTGTGTACTATGTGTTTTCAAGGGTGAAACCATTCCAAAATTGTTAAATTTGATACCATAGGTTCTTTTCGACATCTTGTGGAAATTGGGAACACACTTTAGACCTTTTGGTGTAATACTCCTTATGGTGTATTTGGTTTACCTGATCCAATTTGTTACATGTGTATTATATTGATTTAGATTTCAATTATCTTTTTGAGGGAATGAAATTCACTTTGTTTATAACTTATTGGTCTAAGATTTTGAGTTTATAATTTATGTTGTTCTAATAGGAAAACATAAGAATATTTTTACTTCTTACATGTTTTGGATATAAAAGTATTTTTAAAGGTTTCATACCATGAATAAGGGATAGAACTTAGATACAAGATTGTTATGTCATGGTTTGTTTGAAAAAAAAAAATATAAATTCTAGGAGGGTAATTAGGATTTCATTCAACCTATACTAAATAATTACTCCAAAACTAAATGAACATATAATAGAAATAAACTTTATTGGTTGTGTATTACACTTTTAAGGATCACCCCCTTAAATTTCACTCAAAACACACTTCATTTTATAAAGCCAATATTTTTTCATTCATTTTTCTTCTCCAAACTATTGCCAATCCCCGTATTTTATATTTTTTGTAAATGTTCTCTAAAATTCGAATTTTAAACCACCAAAACTATTTTAGATATGACCTAGGATTTTACTTATGATATAAACCATATTTCAAAAACCTAACTAATTTGATGCATCATGAAAACACCTTTAAACTTTGGTGTAATTTCTATAGAGAGCTATAAGTTTAGAGAATGATTTTTTATACGAAATGTATAAATAAAGTAAATATTTTTTATTAACTTTTCTCTCTTTAAGTTTTGTAAATAATGTTTTGTTTTAAAATATCTTATCTTCAGGAATTACATATTCATCATCAAAGTGACATACCTCGATAACATTTCGTTTATCATCCTCTTCCATTCTTTTTTTCCAATTTATATTTCTTTTCTATCTTTAAAAAACATGTCATATACAAAAAATTATGATGAATCTTGTGCGAGATTTAAAAAAATCCATGCATTCTTATTAATTGATAATTTTTCAAATCTTAAGGTTCAATTGACTATCAATGATTCTGATCAGCTTGTAAAATTTGAATCCTCATCTGAGGAAGATTCCCATGATAATATAGTTGATTTCAATGATCACTCTTTTTATTTCTTTCTCTCTTTAATCCAAAATACCTCACTGGGGTGAAAATGAGTTTCTTATCATTTCTTATGCTCCACCCCTATTAAAGAAATACTTTGTATTATTTAAAATTGTATAAAAATGTGGTAAATCATTGATATGGGGACTCATTTATATTATTGGTTTTAACTCTACCCATTATAAACCATTTTTTCAATTATCAAGGCTATACTAGAATGAAAAAGGCCCCCTGAAAAAAGTGACACTATACATAAGAGTTTCCAGATAATTAAATAGATAAATAACTACACTATGTCTACCAAGATTATATGATGTTGTATAATAAAAATATATACACAAATATATTATATATAATAATAAAGTTATTGTATCATATATATTTATATAAAACTATTTTCATTAAAAAAATAGAGTTTAAAAGGTTAAAGAAAAGCATTATATTAATATACATATATAAATATAAAATAAATGAATAAAAACCAGGATTGAAGCCAGTGTAAATGGTTGAGTGAGTTTGAGAGATGCGTACAGTAACTGGTTTGAATACCCACTCGACCATTGGTGGATTATTCATTTTTTTATTTTTTTTATTATAAAACATCATGTATATCTATGAAAAAGTTTTATAATTGAAAAATAAAATACAAAAATAATAATAATATGGTGGGGAAATGAATTCGGATCTATTGGTTGTGGAAAATACATATAAATAAATCAGCTGCAGATTTGAATACTTCCCCAACTGTCGAAGTCACATTCACTACAGTTATTTTCATCTAAATAAATACATGATTTCTAAATACTTGTACATCATGAATCATGTTTGTGTGATATTTCCAGGAATATTAAAATTGTATAAATATTAGTATAAAACCAGTAATGGGGTTGGATTGGATGGTAGGGTCTTTACTATGGTTATAAAGGACTCGGGTTCAAGTCCTCCTAGATGACCCAACTCTATATTTTTTATCTATTAATAAATTCTCATGTCATGTATACTATAATATTTCATATAGTGTTGGTGTTTTTTCAAATATAAAATACCAAAAAATAATTAAATGCTGACGGTACAAACTTCACACTAGTGGTTGTGGGTAACTCATGGGATCAATCTGTCACTGGTTAGAGTCGCACACTTGTTCTTCATATTTTTGTTAAAATAATTAAAAATATACTTTATTACACACCATTTAATTTACTTAATTATTTATTTATTTTATATTTTTATTTTCTTATAGTTTAAAAACAAAAAAACAAATAAATAATAATTATCATGAATATAAGGTTGTTTCTTTTCTATTTTCGGGTGTGTTTTCTTTTTTTATGTAAATAATAGTGAAAAATAAATAAATAAATAAAGTCATGCCTTCATCACCATATATTTTATTGAATACACAAGTTAAATTTACCATTTCAAGTTATTTTAAAATTTAAATAAAATTTATTTCACCAATGTCATGTGAATTTTAGTAGAAACATACATTAATGAGAGATTTTATAATAATTGTTTATTTTTTAATGATATGATCATTTATTTCTCTATGAGACCATTGATTTGTTTCTACCCACTGTATGATTTTTTTATGTGTTAATTATGTTATTTATCACCCCCACACATCATGTCACTCAACCATGAAGTGGGAATAATTCTTACTTAATTAAAGGTATATATAAGTTAGGTTAGTGTTAGTCATCTTTCCAAAATTATTTTTCCATATGTTCATTCTTTATCTAATTAGTTTCACTACTGTATTGGATTGACTTATATGTGTGTACCAATTATCCAACTGTTGTACACACTATAAAAAAATGATTCGTGATGAAAAGTAAATAATATGGGGAAACCTAGTTCAAGAGCTTAAGACTTGAATTTGAGGAATTATTAAGTGAGTGTGTTTTTAAATTGTGTTGTTTGGGGTGTAAGGAAGGTTCAGTGTAAAGATGTAGGTAAGAAGGAATTTTTTTAAATGACCTATATTTATGGGATAAAAATAGAAAGAATGTAATGAAATGGTTTTCACATGCTCATGTTGGGATTGAGTGGCATGGTTTAATCATGGATTTCATTTCTAAGAAGAATAAAATTCATATTTTTGAATTTTTTTCAAATAAAATTTATGAGCCACTAATTCCATGCTTAATGAGATTGACTACTTGGAATGTTTCTTTATTTTCTCACATTGTTACCATGAATTAAAATTTATAGGTATGTTAAATCATCATCAAAAAGGTAATATCTTCATGCATTATTTTAAGAAATTTTTCTTTTCCCATTAGGGATAATGTTCATGTCTAGAGGTGTGATCATTAATCTAGTGGCCCAAAAGAAGTGATCTATACACAAAATTGAAATCTCTCATAGTCAAGATTACATCTCATAATTTGGATTATATCATGCATTATAGAACTCCAATGGATTCTAAAGTTTATAAGGAGACAATTCAGAGGCTAAAAACAAATTTTAATTTTTTTATGTTAATATACGGCCTTTTACTTATTTAAATCAAATTCCCAAGTGTTATTTTGAAATATATATGTAAAAAACCACTACCTCCCATTGCCTATAAAATGGAAGCATGGGAACATCATTTGAATGTACAGATAAGGGATTTGAACTCTATAATTTTTGAGTTACAATGTAGTCCCTTTAGTATTCTAGGATTTCCATAGCTCCCTATCCTTATAGGGATATCTCAAATGAAGAAGGATATCTCCTAGATTCTCCTCCTCCTCACTATAGAGATCTAAATGGTGGGAGGTCATTGTGAGGGTGTTACACACATTTCAAGGGAGTTTCACCATGCCTATTAGGTTTTTATTTGGTGTATTTTGGGTTTGAAAACATTTTTTTCAGTTTTATATTACTTAGATTTTGATTTTAATACTTTTTTTTGTTAATTAATAAAATGATCTTGGTTTCAAAGTGATTGGTATGATATTTTGAGTGTTTCACTTGTGTTTTTCTGAATATACAACACAAGAACCCTCTTATTTCCCAGATATTTGAGATTTAAATGTTATTTATAAGGTTTTTTACCATGAATAATGAATGGACCTAGGTACATGATTTTTATGTCATGGTTTGGTTTAACATGCATAATTATAATGTCTTAGAGGGTATTTGGGATTCTGGTCAATGTTATCCAAATAATTACTACAACCCTAAATAAACATCTAGGACCTTAAATTCTCCTCGATAAATGACCTATGGTCTTACCAATACTATAAATAATCTTTAAAAACCTAACTAATTTTACATTTCAGGAAATAATGTTCAAATTGTGGTGTTTTTATAGGAGAGTTCTATAAGTTTAGGTTGTGAATTTTTATAAGAACTATTTCAATTAAATAAATATTTTTTAAATTTACCTTTCTCTCTCAGAATTTTTTATATAATGGTGTTCTCTGATATCTATTTTATTTAGGTGTGATACATTTAACATCAAAGTAACATTCCTTAAAAAAATTAATTTATCCTCCTCTTTTATTATTCTATCTTCCAATTTCTCTTTATTTTGTTTCTTTAGTAAACATTTCGTGTACTTAAAATCGTGATGAATATTATGAACTAATTGAAAATTTTCTTTCTTGTTTATTAATTGATATTTTTTAAAATTCTTTGGATAAATTTACTATCCATGATTCTGCTTGTCTTATAAATTTTGAATCCTCAACCAAGAATTATTCCCTTGAATAGATAGATGAGTTGAATGACATCTCTTTTTCTTTCTTCATTTATTCCAAAATATCTTCCTACAGGTAAATAATGAGTTTATTGTATTTTATGATACTTCACCCCGATTAAAGAAATAATTTGGATTGTTTGACCTTGTATGGGTGTGTGAACAATCATTATGAGGGGAAATCATTTACCTTCTCAGTTTTAGACTAACCCATTAAAAATAGTTTTTCTTAATTATCAAGGCTAAACTAGAGATTCAAACACCATCCACACAAAAAATCACTATAAAATTTAATTTGTAGTTAGCTAAATAAATAAATAACTACATGATGTGTATCAGGATTACATGATTCCATATAATAATTATTTATACACTTATATAGATATTATATAATAAAAAACTTATTATGTAATATATATCTATATATAACCATTTTATTTTAAAAAAAATAGGTAAAAACTTAGAAAAAATCATTTTGTTAATATAAATATATAAATATAAAATAAATGACTAAAACCAAAGAATGAAGCCAGTGTTAAGAATTATTCTATTTTTGAGAAGTGACCAGTCACCATTTTTAATCCTCGCTCGACTATTGGTGCATGATTCATTCATTTTTGTTGTTTTGTCTTTTCTATACATGAAATTTTTAATTGAAAAATATAATGAAAAAAAATAATAACATGATGAGGAAAATAATTAGGCTCTCCTGATTGTGAGAAATACATGGAATCAAACTATTCACTTGATAAAATATTTCCCCAACCATGGGAGTCATGTTCATCCCACTTATTTTAATTTAAATAAATACATGAAATATAAATTTGTGTATGTCTTGTGTAATATGTGTGCAATATGTTCATGAATATTAAAATTATATAAAGATAAACATAAACCCACTGATGTGGTTTGATTGTCTATAAGGGTCTTTACTTTGGTCCCAAAAGACCCAGGTTTGAGTCCGCCTATCGTTCCCAACTCTAACCTTTTTATTTAAAAATAAAACAACCCGTCATGTATATTATAGTATGTAATTATTTCCAATTAAGAGTCTCCTTATTAAGGAATGAAAAGATCTAATGATAAATGGTCAACATAACTTTTTTATCTGGTGAAAGAGGTTTTTTAATTAAGTCATTCATATTATATTCACCATTTTTTCCTCAAAGACGTGTTTCTAGCTTGACTAGTTGATTAGAAGGGGTTTAATGGTGTAAAATCACTATTTTTCGGTATAATATTTTCGAATGGTCTCCATCGTGTTTTGTTCATGGAGCCAAAAATTCCCAATGGATCTCATATCAATAATTCATGGACCTACATTCCAAATGTAAGCACTCATTGAGTAACATGGCCAACGAAACTTATGAACTCACATTGGTTGAGAGGATGGGAGGTTGGTCCCATAACATCCTTTTTCGGGGAACTATTTTCTATTTCAGGACTCTCTTATAGATTTAAGATATGTTCATGAATCCTCTGTTTATTCCCAAGTATTCATACATGGATTACCCCTTGGTAATGAATGACCATAAATATGAATTGGTTCAAAATCATTTGTATGTATCCGAGGTTCTATATTTATGTGAATATCTATATGTATCTGATGTTATCCATAAATGGTTCATTTATATGGATGTTTCATTGATTCTTTGGTCATTCATCAAGATGATACTAGTTTTAATTCATTTGTTGAGGCGCACGGGATTTTTTCATCATCCAGGGAGATGGAAGATGTTTTGATGTTAGGGTCGAACCCATGAGTCGGGCATCCAATGTATCCTCGTGTCAGGAATAAAAACCCACATAGTTTGGTGCCACATAATAGGGAACATAACCTTTTAAGGTTTTTGTGACCAGGACCCCACAATGCAGTTTAAAGTCATGCGGAAAGGACACTGAGGTGAAAGGTACCTGGTCAAGGATGGTGTGACTTATATTGAGGCATTATGAGGGGCCTAAGAGACTCCTAGGTAGATATAAACACACTAGGAATGTGGCTCAGATAACTTTAGGGTATATTTGGGTGATGGTTTTGGACCTCATAGAGGCTTCCTACATACCCCAATTAATTGGGAATCAATGCCCACATAGTTCTGCATGTTCGGTATTATGCATGGAATCATCCCATTTGAGGGGCTTACACATGTAATCGGAACATTATGTTGGGATAATATTGATTTCATCATTTCCACTGACCTCTAATCCCACATGAGTCATGCTGGATGTGAGAAACAAGAGGAAGTTGTGGATCTGAAGATTGCGTGACCTACCCTATCTGCTGATGGATGGTGTTGGATCCTAAAGAGAGAGGGAGCATGCATTGAGTGTTCCCATCACCCCTGTTATTTTCATAGCTAGGATATTCACATCTAATGATCTATTCAGCTATGCCTCATGTGGAGGTGAAGAGGAAAAAAAGTGCTTCCTCTCACGATAATGACTAGGGGATTACCATAAGAGGAGTGCCCAGATATTATTTTTGGGCGAAGAATATCATTCCCTATCAAAGGGAAAGGCTAGCATGATCCCTTCTATTCCCACCTAGAATTGGGAGGTTCACATGAGAATCCGAAGGTTGGAACCCCTATTACCATGGGAATCTACACTCGTGGATATTCCGAGGGTCTGACTTATTGTGAAGATTACCCATGTAAACCCTCTTATCATGGGTATGTAAACTCAAGAGGGAACACTGATGTACCCAATGATTTTATCATACATTTAGGGTTTCTATGGATGAGGCCTTGTCCTTATGTCTCTAGATTTGTTCGTAGAGGGGACAACATGGGGTCCAAAGACACAACAAAAGGGAGTGATGGGAGATGGAATGTAGAATGCCCTAGAGTACACCATTCCACCTAACAGGCTCTTATGAGGGATGGGGTTCCCTCTACGTATCATTTTTCTATGTGGGTGAGGGGACCATCTTTGTAACATTTTTCTATGAAAACCTAGGTTCTTCTTACATAGTGTACCGCTTCTCAGGGCAAGGTTCCATATATGTAGAATTTTTATATGTGGGGTTGATTTCCTCCCATGTCTCATTTTTATACATGGGGAAGGGTTCTGCCCGAATAGCATTTTCTATGCATGGTGTTTATCTACAAAGGGTCCAACTTTTTTCTACCTCATGGGATGGTCCACAAAAGAGATTTTGAGTTCACAAATGGCTGATTGGTTTATTATTCCCACTTTTCTGGTATGCAATGGATTTTTACATATTGTGAATCCTTTAAGGGGATCTAGTTTCCATGATGCCTCATACTCATTTTCCTTGGATCTATTTGGTATAGTCTCCTATATTTCATCGAGCCTTCTCCTCTTTTTTAGGTCCCTCTAGGGGTGTATTTATAAAAGAGAAGAGGGACTAGATATCAACATTGTCAGTCATCTAAGGTCATCTACGGGCCTTCTTTTATGAGAGTACATGGATGGTGCTCCTGCCCACAAACGGATTAGTTATTGGGGACTTCATTCACAAGGGTGAAAATCACCACCTTGGTCCTCCAAATAAACCCATTTCATTTTTAGGATCTGAAGATGCCGCCTCAGCCTGAAAACTATTTAGTTCATGGTTAATATTTATTTTTCAATGCATAAATCACTAACTCCGTCCCAAAAATGAATTCATTTAATTTTTAGGAACTTGTGGTGCCACCTCCATCCGTTAACTATTTCGGTCATAGATGCTTCATGATATGGTGGAACACTATGCAGATCGGTAGTCTGCAAAGCGATTTTTGATTCATCGTACTATCTCTTTGAATATTTTCTTCCATCTTCTTTGGATTTTATTTCTACCTTTTTTAAAATTCAATGGGATTACCTTCTTCTCACTTAAGAATTTCCAATATCCAAAACATTTCCCCCATTGGAATGGGCTCTGATCAGGATGAAGAGGAGGCTATTCTAATGTATAAAGTGGTCCTATTTTGAACTATATCATAGTACTCAAGTGGAATCGGAAGAGGGGACCATGCCAATAAATAGAGGGAAATCGAATTTTTTATTTACTGGATTTCTTGGTGAACTCGGTGCTCCTAAAATCCCTCTTGATCACTTTTTTCTTCCACATAGTAGCTTCTTTGCAGATTCTCTCATCCACAAACTAATTTTCATTATCCATGATCTAAAAACCATACCCTCAAATAGTATGTATTGATCTTGTATATATATGTATGATGCTTCATAGATGGAGAGTCTCATGAACCATTGCTTCGCTAGCCAATGCTTCACGAGCAACACCTTCACAGGCTGGTGAATTCATGAACTGTTGGTTCATGGTCGAAGTATTCCCATGTTTAGCATAGTATTTTAACTTTTACTATGAATTTCCTTTAATTCACTCAAATTAATTTACCATACTTTGTATGATTAATTATAGGGAAAATAATGGATCTAGATTCCAATTCCATGAATGTGACTGGGGGAGAATGACCATGGCTGGAAATGCTGAGAAAGAAACTCGATCTTACATCACCCCTTAGAAGGGAATTATGAAATTCCTCCTTCCACCAGAACATATGGATTATATGATTTCTACCCAATTACCTCTTTGTAACATCAGACTCTAAGATGATGTTCCCCTTCAACTGGACAACCAAAATCACCCCTCTTCTTTGTCTAAGATTTATCGAGAGTTTGCTCAAGAAAACATTTCTACTATTGGTCAAATCATGTCAAGTTTAGGTCAAGAGGGAATCTTTGTTTTTAATGTCTCGATGTGGATACAAATCAATTATTACACTCATTATACATCTTTGGAATTTTCCGCCTAGGATTATCCATCTATTTTCAACTTATCGTGAGGTAATCCCTATGGAGGGTGGAGTTCCAAATGGGATATATAGTCCATATGGAGCTTCTTAGATAAAAAGGTTTGGGCATTCTAGGTGCATCAGAACAACTTGTAATTTACCAAATAATTGGAGGCTATCAATTTATACCTTGAAGTGTGGATTTCTCAATTTTTGATTTATTCACCGATTGAGATACTGCCTGAATTTATTAGGTGTTGGTGTTCAAGCACGCATACCTTCCATGTAGCACATAGTGAAGTAGGGATTAGTTTATGGGAAATTTATCATCTAGAGGGAATCCATATCCTTGGTAATATGTACAATGAATTATTATCGGCGTCCAATACCTAGGATAATTTCAATAGAGAATATCCATTGGAAATAGATTTGTTGGTCACAACAGAAAGATTTCTTGGTCAACCCCTCCATGCTCGCTCACTCATTCCATTCAAATATTGGATACTGGTTAACAGTCCAAGTCCAAAATTCCATCATAGCAGGACTCTCTAACCCAACAGTCGTGATGCATCCCAAGTTCATACAGTGCTACCCTTTAGGTGAGTTGATACACCATGTGGGGTTACAGGGTCTAACTAAACATATAACCTAAACTCAATCTTGAAGGTTTATTTTCCATGCTTCTAAACATATGGATTTTCCCATTTCATGAAATCTATACTGGTGTCCTAATTTTTACCCCAATGTTAGAGGTCACATTTGTCGATGGAAATACTATAAACTTGGTCATTACCAGCCTCACTTGCATTTATAAAATACTAGGTCAAATAGAGGAAGGATTATCCACACATCATCTTAGTGGTACATTTCAATTTTTGTATGGATGGATGGAGGAGCATTATCACTGCTATGGGGATCATCATACCACAACAATTCATCATTACAACTTCTATCCTATCCTTCTCAAAATTGTATTTGTTAACCCCAAATCCTTGAGTATCGATGGTGTGTTTGAGCTTTTGATTGATTTTTCATGATTTTCTTTTGTGCCTTACCCTACACCCAATGGAGTAACTGTGGAAGATGGAATAGTTCTTAAGAATAACATTCCTATATTATTTCACTATGAGACGGAATCTTAACTAATTAGGTAGATAGGGTAACCATTTTTGAACCTTACTCCCCTTATAGGTTTTCTGGTCAATTTGGATGCCTGTAAAAAGTTTCATTTTCCCCTTACCCACATCAAGAAAGAATCACACCCAGTTATTCTTTTCCAATTATGGTTGATGGTGATGTGTGAGGATTACAGAATGAAAATATTTTTCCCTCCCACTAGAGCTTCAACTAACTTATCATTGGAGTATTCCCATATGTGGGTGGCTTTCTACCCTGATAGAGTAACAGATAGATCAATCTGACCCGTGCAGAAACCGTTGGTCACTCCCAGTATTTCACCTGTTTCACTATCTCTTTACACTAATAATGGAATAATACAATATTTTTGTTGTTATAGGAATTTATAGGGAGCTTAATCCTCATGTCCCATGTCTTTGGAAAGTGACTTAGACCCTATTTTCTTGACTAACACTATCGACAATAATACTGAGGCAGTCCCAATAGAATGACACTGAGAATTCCCAAAATAGAATCCAACCCTATATGCTTAACCTATGATATTGAACCACCTACAGAGATGGAGTATTTTCCTACTTGTATATCATAGTTTAGGGTCAGTCTATCAACCACAACTGAAATTTCATATTATATAACCATTATGGAGGAGAAAAATTATCGTGGTTCTAATGATACCAGTGAGCATCAGGATGTGCAGAGACGGGAATGACATCAAATCTTCACTATCATTATAGAGACCCCTTTAGTGGAATTTGATAATCAGTTGGACAGCCTTCATCAACTATTTATTGATTTAGGCTCAGTCATCTTCGACTATCAACACCTGTATTTCCATATCCAATATATTATCATAGATCAAGAAGACCTAGCTACTCGTGAAGGTAACCTTGTTCATTTTAATGCCTCCCATCATCACAAAAAATCCTTACAGGATATTACCATTAAGCTACACCAATTTTTCACCAAAGAATAAAATTATTATAACCAAATGATTACATATACTAAAGATCTATGGGAATATGAGGCTCATGTAGCAAGGCTAAAGGCGTAGTTTTTAATCAATGAGTGCCTCTCTTGAATCCATCAAAGAGAAATGTAGAGAGCTCATTTCTATTGTTAGACAAACGATTCCAATAACTGAAGTTGAATTTGATCAAAGGATCACTTGGGAATGGACCCTCGATTTCCCATTTCATAAGGTTATCAATTTACTAACAAAAGTAAGTCAAGCTTCATTGTAACCATTTGGGTTGTTCTATGTTCTCTTTTTGTAGTAGCATCAGGGAGATACACTGGAGTGTATATGCTTCTTCATTACCATTTTTTTGGAATCAAAACTCATTTTCTCTCCAATGTATGTATTTTGTATTTTCCTAAAATGTTCCCCAATAACCATTTGCAATGTGTTTTGAAATATAATCTATCAGATGACTGGAATATTTTAGTCACTCAATATCTCTTTCAGTTACAATCTAGGATAACAAAATGGACATGATCATGTAATGCTCTAATTTTTTTTAGTGAAGGGACTCTGTGAAGGTGGTTTTGACTATTTATAGGGTTATATGAAAAAACCTCTGAACATTGTGTCTTTTCTTTAATATCCCAAATTTTTTCCTAATTCCACTATGGTGTGGCCTTAGAATGCATAACTTGACTTTTTCTTAGGTCTCTCTTTTCGGGTTTTCAAACTAACAATATTGGTGTCCCTTTTGTATTTTTTTTAATTTCTCAATTATTGCATAAATTATGTGAAACATATATCTAGTGAGATGGTACTGGACTTTTATCTAGGGTTCCCTTTGCGTGTTTTCAACCTAGCGAGTTTTGTCTCTTTTTTTGGTCATTTTAGAGTTTTGAAAACAAGACTAATTTCCCTGATGTTTTATGTTAAACAACATTGACCAGGAATTATGGGGTGAGGGCCCCAACAGGGCTTGTTGGTGGAGAATGTCCAAATATTTTTCAGTCATGAATGATGGATTTTTCTTGATCCTGGTTTTAAGATTTCAGAATCCAAAACAAGATATGGAGCAAGTGTGTGAGGTGTAATCACAAGAATAGTTTCCAACATGATGTTACTAGGATAGTACAGAGGTATTAAAAGACTCTCCTAAGGAAAATGTTTCATTTGTTTGATAGGATTTTTAGTGGGTGACTTATGTAGAGTCAACTAGGGTGTATTATGCATAGTCAAACAAATGTGTCCTTAGGACATTGTCCCTCCATTTCTAATGGCTAGGTAATTTTATGAAGATTTGGATTTCTCAAGACCGTGAAAGGTGGCTTGTTAAGAGAGTAATGTCTAAAAATTATGAGGGAAATTGTACTGACAATATCCATGCATGAGAAACCATCCCCGCAAAAATTTATTTTGTGTAAAGGAGGTTTAGAACATGATGTAACTTATCATCATGAAACTAGGAAAATGATGGTGTAATTTAATGTCTTACGGATAAGATTTTTGAGATATATGATTTTAGGTCACTTTTCATTGACCAGAGGGTAAACGATTCTCCCTATTCATGGTAGTCTGACCAAGAATGTTCTATCATATTTAGGCATGAAGGGGAAAAAATTTGGACACTATAATCTGGGGGGTTCCTAATCCAAGGAGTGATGTGGGATGTAAACATTATAGGTGGATATGAAGGTAGGAAAAAGCCTCTCCAGAGGATTAATTGGCCTTTTTTGGTAGGATTATTTAGTGTGAAACTTTTTCAGATCCAATCAGGGCATATTGTGCATAGTCAAACAAATGTGTCCTTAGGACACTAGCCCTCCACTTTCGATGGCTAGGGAGGGTTATGGTTATTCGGACCTTTCCAAAAATAGAGTTTTTTTGTGAAAGGAGGGTCACTGAACATGAAAAGGGCATTCCATGTTTCAATTACCTGATAATAGGTAGAGAGGTTCCCCTTACATAGGTATGATGAGGTTCCCCAGGCAGGTCTGACTTGTGCATAGGGAATGGATTCTTTTTTTGTTGTGGATGGACCCAATATTAGAGATTTGGGCATCAATACATATCATGTATGGGAAAGAATCAATCCATATATAGTTTTTTGAAGGTTCCTCCACATTACAATCAAAATCTTGTATGGAAAAGTGTAATTTTCATTTATATATGAGAAAATGAATATGGTGAGGCTCATATTAAATTCTACCATGTAGACCTAGATCACGCAAAGGAGTGGGGAATTATTTTGTTTTTAATATGAGCTCACCAAAGGGGTGAGGCTCATATTGGAATCTCCAACACAGATCTATTTCATGTGTAGGAACATGGGGGAAAACATTCTTTATTATGATTGGAAATTTCTTTTATAGGTCTGACCCATACAAAGGGAAATATGGGACATTTTTATCTCATGAATGAACCTGATATATAAGTTTTTAGTGTCACTACATATCTAGTACTGATAGGAATCAATCTAGATGTTGTTCTTATAATCCCCCCCCCCTCATGTAGATCTAACTCATTTATATGAAAGGGTAATTTCTAATGTGTGTTGCTTCTGGACTTGAGATACGAGGCTTGTACATCACTATGTTTCCTATGATAATAGAAACTAATCCAAACTTATTTTTTAATATCATGTAGTTTAGTGTCATGCGACTAGGAAATTTTTTCATAGAATCCATGAGTAACTAGAGGATAATTGGGTCAGGATGTCCTAACATTCTCCTGACATGAAGGGTAAAGAAGGTGTGAACCATGATCCTAGGGATCCTTGGATTAGGAGAAATGATATGAGGCATGGAATCCATTGGGTCTTACAGAGATAGAAGAGGCCTATCATGAGGATGATTTTTTCCTTTGGTTGATAGATCTTTTTTGGGAAAGTTATCCAGATCCAACTAGGACATATTGTGAATAGTCAAACAAAGGTGTCCCTAGGACATTGGCCCTCCATTTATGGTGGTCGTAGGAAGATTTTGAAGATCAAAAACATCCTAAGGAATAGATTTTGATGAATTGAATAGAAGTGTCTAGGTATACAAGAAAAATTTAGACTATGATTTTCCATGAAGTGAGAGATTCCCTACTTATATATAAATCATACATAGGGAGGAATTTTTTTTTTCATGATAGATCCCCAGATAAGGGACCCAAACCTAATATCTCTTGTATAGATCTATATTTTCATACAGGAGACAGGAACATTTTTCTTTTTCTTTATTTCGTCATTGGGAATAGGGAACATGGCCTAGGCTTCACTGCGTATCTCATCAAAACAAGAATAAATCTATACATAGTTATTGAGGCACCATTTAGTTTAATTTTATACATTAAAGACTTAGGTTCCCCAATGTAAAGAAAAAATATAGCAGTTGGACCCAAGATTAAATATTTGGGTGTCACTATGTATCCTTCAATGGAAGGAATCAAGCCATACTTAGATCTTATAAACAAATCTCTATGCATATTAGACGTATACCTAGAAAGGATGGAATTTTTTATCAGGATTGGCTTGACCATGAGGTATAAATCCAGGCATTTCTATGTATCCCATGTGAACGGTAATCAAACTGTTTGTAGTTCTTGAATACGGAATGGTAGATAACTAATGTCGAGGGTAATGTTCCCTTGGGATAGAACATTATGGTTTTGTGTAGATTAACTTCATACAGTGGGTCCATTGGTGTCATGCAGTTTAATGTCTTGATACATGAATTTTTTACCCTAAAGTTTAACGTCATACGATTCGGATTATTGTGTCTTATAGTTAGTGGGGGATGATTTTAAATACCAGAAAGAAACCAAATCCTAATGTGAAGATAAATGATGAGGCCCCATATTATAAATGGATGTAAATTTATAGTCAGGCCTAACATAAGAGTTCTATACATCACTACGTATCTTTCGATGATAGTAATCAAGCCACACATAGTTCTGGACAGGAATTCTCTATGTAGGTCTGACCCATACGAAAAGGGGGCATTTTCTTGTATTCTTTCCACTAAGCCTAGGATGAAAGGTTCATACGTCACTATGTATATCATAGAATGAAAAGCAGGCCACATGCAGTTCTAAATGAAAGCTCGCTGCATAGGTCTGATCCATACTTAGGGAGGGGGAAAATTGTAAATTTTTTCTTTGGGGTGGATGGAACAAGATATAAAATTCATGATTCTATTCCAACCCTTAATAGATATGAATCAAGTCGTACATAGATATTTATTACAGAATGTTGGATAACCAATGTCATGGGAAAGGTACTCTTGGGTGATAAAATTATGGTGATGAGCAGTTTAATATCGTACAATGAATAAATTTATCATGTAGTTTAACGTTATGAAATCAGGACAATTTCTATATAGTTTAGTATTATGTGGAAAGGAAGAAGACACATTTCAGTTTATCATCATGTGGTTAAGTTGATTTTCTTGTTTTATTACATGAAATACTTATTCAAGAACCTTTTATTGGTGAGATTCATGGAAAACTATATATCTAGTGAGATTAGATAATAATCTCCATTAGAGTAGACATTATTTATGATGTAAGGTCCCTCCCATTTTGGTTCCAAATTTAGAGGATTCTTTTTGGGTATCATGGTAGTCCTAATAACCAATATCATATCTCATTTGAGAAAAGATCATAGGTGAACCTTTTTGTTAAAGGCTTGCGCAATCCAATTTTGGTGGACTTCCAAATGATGCAAGTTATGCAATATTTTCTCATCCAGTCACTCTAATTCATCTTTCCATTTTTTAGATTTCTCTTCTATGGATAATTGATTTCATATTTCCATAAAGAGTAAGAGAAATTTAACATTAATGGGACAGACCGCCTCTGTCCCATAAACCAATGAGTATGTGGATGCATGTGTAGTAGTGTGGGTCATGGTCTGGTAATCTCACAAGGCATGTATAAGCTTATCCAGACAAGACTTTTTATCTCTTCCTACAATCTTTTGGATTATATTTTATAGGTTCTTATTGATGTCCTCTATCTGTATGTTAGTCGTTGCATGGTAGATGGAATAAAAGTTGGATTTTATAACATACTCTTGGTATAGCTTCTCTAATTCAGTAGAGAAGAAATTGGTGTCGTTGTCCATCGGTATTGTATGAGATACAAAATCTGGTGATGATGTTGGATTTCAAAAAGATAACAATATTCCTTTCCCCAACATCTTTGAGGGGTATGGATTCAGCCCAATTTGAGAATAAGTTTGTTTCAGTAAGAATGTACTTAAACTACGTGGTTCTATTAGGAGGATATGGTCCCACAATGTCCATTCCCCATTTGGAAAATGGATAGGGGTACTTCACTGTGTGTAGTAACTATGAGGGTTAGTGGATAAAGTTGGCATGAACCTAGAAGGAATGGAACTTTTTTTTAATTTAGTACATCCCTGAGTCAGAGTGGGCCAGTAGTATCCAAGCCTTCATATTTGGGGGAAAATCTTGGGTCTTGAATGGTGAGCTCCACAAACTTCATCATGTACTTCCTTCATGACAGCAGTAGTCTCTTCTCCATCGGTGCACCTGAGAAAGACCCAATTAAGGATCCTCTTATAAAGTCCTTTTTTATGGTATGTTCCATCTTAGAGAACAAATTTAATTTCTTGCCTTCATATTTTCTATCTCTTGACTCTATCTAGTGTGAGTTCTCAACTTTGTAGGTAGTTCATAATTCATGTCATCTAACCGATGTAGAACCATATGGATCAGGGATGGGGCTAATCTCATTGACCTATTCCATGTTTTTTGAATAAAGGGTGATACTATTTGGTAGTGCACAGTTCTGATGATTATTTCCTCCCACTCAGGATCAACTAGATTTATGATTGAATTTTCTAAACCATATACTTGAGCGTTCTGTGACCTTGGTACGTGATTTAATGTTATATCCAAATGGAAATTCTCTATTAGTCCTCAGATATGATTTAGTAGGGGATTGTCTCTTTTTTTTGATTGAATAATCATTGTTAACATTTATGATGATTGGTTTGGAATCTCTTTTTATCTTAAAGTGTTTTACTTGTACTTGAAGTGCCAACTCTAGCCCAGAAATTAGAGCCTGACATTTTTCATCATTATTCATGCACCTCTATTATAGCATGAAGGAGTAAGGAATGACTATCTTTTCTTGAGATATGATCATAACTCCCAACCCCACTTTGTTGAGCATGGGGTCCTCCATCCTCTTTCCTACCAGGATTCTGGATGCAGTGTCAAAAGAAATTTACAATATTTGGGGACCATCTAGAATAGAAAAAACTTCTTCATCGGATAATTCAGTGTCTAATGGATTCATTTCTACTGAAGGGTTCTCTTCTAAAAAAATTTAATACCTGGACTTTGATTTTTTTCTAAAGCACAAACTAAATGTCGAACTACTGTAGAATGACCACCCACTAAGATAGACACCTGGTCAACATCAGATGGCTAAAGATGTATTTGAGTGGGTTCTGACAAGAGACCAAATGGATCTCATGGTGTTGTAGATAGTGTCTCTATTTCTAGACTAAATAGATTAGCACCTGAAATCTCTTCTCAATATATGAATACCAAGTCTCAGCATCTATCATGGTTCAGTTGATGTAATAAATGTTTTTCTTCACTATTGGAATCATTCTTTTGTATGAGGAAGGCTCCTAGTGATCTCTCCAATGATTTCACATGTAAAATAAGTGGTCTCTCTTTGACAGGAGGCATGGGCACTGGTGGGATCAAGATGTATTTCTTGATACTGTCAAATTATTCCTGAAGACCATCAATCCACTAGTGTGTAACCCTTTTTTTCATCAACCTGGTGAAGGGAAATCATTTTCTGGTAATGTTTTATATGAAGTGTCAGATATAGTCTAAGTTTCCTTGAAGCCCCCTCAACTCTATGAGGTCATGAGGGGCGACATGCCAAGTATAGCCTTTGTTTTCTCAAGGTCAACTTTGATGCCATAGTAGCGTACGACTAGGCCAAGTAATTTCTCTAAGTTGATGACAAATGAACATTTCAAGGGGTTCATTTTCATACTGTGCTTCCACAATTTTATGAATATGGTTTCTATATTTTCTAGGTGATCAGATCTTTTTCATGATTTAACCACCAATTCATCAATACAACATTCGACAAACTTTCCCAAGAATGGTTTGAATATGTGATGCATGGAATGTTGGTATGTAGTGTCAGCATTATTCCTCCAAAAATCATTACCCAATAGAAAAATAATTCTTTTGGGCCCTAAAGGCCATGGATTATTCATCTTCTTGGGTAATTCAGATTTGGTTGTTTCCTGAATAGCCATCCATTAAGGATAGATCTTAGTGTCTAATTTTTTAATCGATTAACAGTTCCATGATTGGGACTAGGAAATCGTCCTTTGGGTAGTGCTTGTTGAGATCCCTAAAATCAATGCAAACTCTGATTCAACTATTCTTATTGTTAATGGGGATGATATTGGCTATCCATATGAGATATTGGACCTCTAAAATGAATTTTTCTTTGATGATATTTTCCACTTCATCCTTTATTTTGGCAGCATGTGTCAGGTGCATTCTTCTGGAAGCTTGTTTATAACCTCGGTGGTCCTCTAGCAGGCCCAAATAGTGAGTGGGAACCTTGAGATCAAGGCCTAGAAATTTTGGTATAGTTCCAAGTGAATAAATCCCAATGATTCCATATAAAGTAGGTATACACCTCTTTTTCATTGGAATACATGGCCACACTGATTAAGGTGGGTCGTGGAACTTCCTCGGTACCCAGGTTTATCTCTCTGAGTTCATCAATGGTGGTAGAGACTCCCTCCTCAAATGATAGAGGGGAATACCTAAGGTATTCATCCTCCTCTTCTTCTTACTCTTCCTCTTCTTCATCTTCTTATTGTTCTGATAGTGAAACAATTCTTGGGATGAGTTATCCGGAGCTGAGAGAGGAGTCAATATCTTGGTATTTAAAAGATAGACTGACTTCCTCTAATCCAATTGATAGCGGGGGGTCCTTTTGGAACTCTAGATATTGTGTTGTGTGGGAAAAAAGAGTGCCTTTATCCACTTTGAGTGGTGATAAATCCTCCTCTTCCTCAAGGAGTTAGGTAGGGATTCCTTAGAGCTATATGAATGGATTGAAGTAATTTTCATCTGAGCGTTCACCATTATTAAGAGATTCATCAGATCTTTGAACCCTGTTTGGCTCAGTGGTCATGTAAACAATCATGAAGATTTCTAATTACATGTCAGCCTTTTGGCTCACCTTCTGGATATGATTGATAGGTAGAACATACTCTTCACCAATCTTATTTAAGGGGAAATCCGAGATTATTTCAAAACTGTTTGGGGTGGTGACCCATTCAACAACCTCAAGCAGGGGTTATTTCCCTTTCTACTGATATAATCCTACATCAATGTAATGTGACTCATAGGACTATAATGGGGATTTATCAGCAAAAAAATCCTGATTTTTTTATTAATTCATTATTTTATGCATTGATGGTATTGTGAGGGGATTACCGGGTGTTGTTGAAAATTGGGCCTTCCTAGTAAGACATTAAAGATCATATTCTGTGGAACTACCAATAATTCTGAGTCGACTATGAGGTTTCTAAATTGTTTCTTGAGTTGATTTAGCCAAATGGATTCTAATATCTTTTTTCATATCGTTATAGTGTTGTGGAAGATAGTTTTAGGTTACTCTCATTGCATCCCAGTAGGTGAAGTGTTCGTACTGGAATGAGGTTAGCTCGAGATCTATTATAAATGAAATCTTTTCATATATCAACACCATTTATCCTATCCTACACATACAAGGGTATGATGTTCCACTGCATAATGGTATCTGCATCTTTATTGTTGAAAGAGACAACCACGTGTAATTGCACGAGATCAGTGTCTGTCAGATAGACCTTGGTGATGGCTACTTCAATTTTAAACTCTTAGGGGCTTAGAAAATATTCTATGAGTGCTTCCTTAGTTTTTCCAGTATCAAGGATAATTGCTTCAGGGTTTCGTACATATGTTCTAAAGGCCATTTATTCCTATCTTAGGGATTCTATTTCATAGGCACTTTAGGGGATTGGTCATTTGATGAAGATAGAACAGACCATGGGATAAGAGCTAGGGGTGATCCCATCCCTAGTGGGATAGACTGGGTAGGTCTTCCTACTCACTGGGGGTGATCTGAGACCTGTTCTTCTCCTGATTGATATTTCATAATGATTGGATCAGAGTTGTTTTTGCAGGTACAGGGGGGTTTTCTGTTATTATTGGACCTGCAAAAGTTCTCTTCCAGGATTTTATGAAACATTGATAGTCCGAGTAGGTGCATGACTAGAAGTATGTCTCCTACCGTGATTGTGTCTTCCCAGGTATCCTTGGCTTCTACAGCCTCTTCCTTCTATTCTCCATTCAAATGTGGGGGAATATGGGTTTATATTCATACTAATCATTTGATAATTGATCCACCAAGTGAAATACATTAATGGA
Source organism: Viscum album (assembly GCA_963277665.1). Taxonomy (NCBI): domain Eukaryota; kingdom Viridiplantae; phylum Streptophyta; class Magnoliopsida; order Santalales; family Viscaceae; genus Viscum; species Viscum album. Next base: position 684,264,345 of record OY728142.1, on the reverse strand, counting down.
ACAAAAAATAAACTCCTCTTCAGATGATGACTCCACCTATTTACCATTTCTTATGGTACTATTTAGCAGGGAAGTTCCTATTATTTCAGATCTGATTCCATAAAATCTGAGAGTGTCTAAGCCAAATTTGGCATTGGTGTAGGCTCATCCTCTTATTCTTTCTCTATATCTTTCTATCCATTCTTATTTTTGAAGGGATTACCATTGGATCTTTGTGGGGTCAGGGATGTTGGTTGTGTTACTGTAGGATCATCTAGGGGCATAGTTGGTTACATTAACTATTCTTGGAGGATTCCATGAGTTCAGTTGGTTGTTTTCTGAGTCATCCAATTATCATACATTTGTTCCCTTATTCTAAAAAATTATTTCCACCCACCTCCTTCCTCAAGGGTAGTAATCGAAACATATGCCACTTGTGCTGGCAGTGGTCCCATCTTTACTTACCCAAAATCTATCTTTTTCTATAGGATGTCTTTGAATATGAATTTTTCAAGAATTATGTGTGCTAGTATCTAGTGAAAGGTGAAATAATTCGACTTGTCATCGATACCAACATCATTGGTTCTTTTTGGATCTAATATAAAAAGTAAATCATTGTCCATAGCAGCTATAAAATAATCATAGACTTGATCATCTTGGAATGACTAAAATTTATTCTTTCATACCTCAATTTGATTTTTTCTGGGTCCCCTCCACTCGTCCTGTTGAGGTGGGGTTGTTGTTGACACTCAAGGGGTGCTCTATGATATGTTGTAGGCTTAGGAGATGGAATGGATGCTAGGGATGGGATAAGTGTGACTGATTTTGCCTCCTCTTTTCTAGTTCTTTTCCTCAAGTCTAGTGGGGTTATCTGAGAGCTGATCTCAGTTTGTCTTATAGAGGATTCCATTATTTTGGAAATAGATAAGATTTCCTGGAATGGACATGTATATTTCACTAGTATGAGGGGTATTCATAGCTCATCACAGTGGTTATAGATACACATAGCAGGCATATATTCCTAGGGAATCATTTAGTTTGGGGAATATGTCAACCCCTTCCATCTAGAAATAAAATTGGATTATCTATCATTATCTCACTATTAGAAGTTTGATAGGTAACTAAGTGTTTTCTTTTTCAGTGTTGAGATGAACTGGAAGTGAAAATACCGATGGAGGTATTCCCATCCTCTAATAGACTGAGTAGAAAAACTAGTGTACCATACAAAGGTTAGACCTTACAGGGTTCGTATGAAGAATTTAAGTTTCACAGCCTCTTGTTGATATTAATTCCCTATCATGGGATCACAATGGGATGCATAATGCATCAGATTTTGTTTCGGTTTACCTAAAATATTGAACATTAGAAACATAGGACTCCCAAAATTTGGTGGTGGTGGAGTGTCACTTACCCAACCAGGGTAAGGTTTACATTCTAGCTACATTGTTCCATTCAATTATTCCTCTACTTCCAATCAATTTTTCAATGCCTCTATGGTTTCTATAAGTCCTTGATAAGTGTTCTACTGAACCGGGCCTTGAACAGGTGTAGCAATGCGTCAGATGTGACACACTGATTCTTCCATTATTTGGGGAAAATATCCAACCAGGGAAATATTTTGAGGATTTTCGTGAACCCATTCTGGATGTCTTCTTAGTGGAGGGAAATCATGGTATCTGTCCATGACTAGTTCCAAGTAGATCGTTGGTCCTAGATCTGTGTCATGTGGATGTCCTAGAATTTGTTCAATTTTCAGGGTAAACCATTTTAGTTGAGGTACACCTGCTAGAAGTATATGTTGAAGATCTTCCTGGGGAGCATAATAAATATAAATGCTACCTTGGAGTAACTCGACATTGATTCACCTCCTTTATTTCATTTCTTCCTCCTTTCGGGTGAATATTTCTTTGAGCATAGGGTGATCGTTCTCATTGAGAGTAGGAGGTGGGTCATATGCGACCTTGTTTTGGTTCTTCTCTCTAGTAGAGGTTTTCTGAGAAGGAAGTGGGGGATTGACTGGGGGAGCACCTAGATTTAGGGTTATTCTCTAGTTCTAGGTGAAAACACCTTCATTCTTAGTGTGAATCAGGTTCTGGATGGAACCATCCTATTCTTGATCATCCATATTTACATCATTTTTGGTTCCATATATAGAATTTACATACATGATGTTCACCAAGGCATAATGCACTATAGGCATCGTACTAGTTCTTGAATGGTAGGAGAGCTATTTGAGTCCTTTTTTGGGATTCTCCCTTCCTTTCTGGGATCCTCTTCTGTCTTCTTGATGAAGGGTGAATCATAGGGAACTTTTTGTAGCCCAATCATGTTCCTCCCTTTTGAGGGGACTGGATCATGAGATGTGGCGAACTAAGATATCATTCCTCCTATCATCCTCCCTAAATATGAATAGATTGATTTCTGTTGAGGGGGTGGTTGAGGTAAAAATTCCCCCAGCCCTACAGGTTGGGTTTTCTCTCATTATCTTGTTATTTCTCCTTGAACCAATTTTTTAAACCATACTGAAGAATTTTTTATCAAAAAAATCCACCAGACCTACGGGTTGGGGTGGATAACGTACTATGAAAACTGTTGTTACTACCACCGCTCTCTTGATCTCTCACATCCTTATTCTAGAATGAGTCTGATATGATTCTAGGTCTACATGAGAACTTTTTGTTTATAAGTACGTTATGAGTGCTTGATGGTTGGATTCCCTTATGTGAGAAGCCTACTGAATTTTCTCAGTTTCATGGGTCATAAGTTTTTTTATGTATCTCTCTCATTGGGCCTGATGCTTTTGAGACTTACTCGATATTGGATCTTATTGAGTGTTCTTCCTTTCCTAAGTAGGTATTTTTCATGATATCCACCTTGGAATAATGAAATTATAGTATTTCACTTCCAGTGGGTTCTTTTAGGTGGGGATTGGGGTGAAATGTAAATAGATATTCTCCCCCCATCCTAGGATATGATCCCCGGGTGTGGAATCACCAATTAGATGATGCAACTTATACAATGCGTTGAGGTAGTTCAGTTGGAGATATTTTTTCCACCAATTTTATTTTGGTATTTGTGAATATAGAAGAAATTCTAGGTTGATTTTATGGAGAATCTCTATCAATATTTTGACATGGTCGGCATACCCATCATAAAGAGAGAATTTTTATTTTATGTGTAATAGTATCGTCAACAGACTAAGATGAATTTTTTGTATTCATTCTTCTAAAAATGACCTTATTATGTTGAACTGGGAAGTGTATAATGGTCAAAACATAATGGTAATATCATACCTATATAGTTTTCTACTCATGATAAACATATACTTTTAATCTTCTATGAGAGACTCCTCAACTTGATCAACCCAAATTTAATTCTTCTTGATAATTTCATCACAAGCAGCTAGGTTCATGGGGGTCTCATTGGTTTTGGAAAGATTCAGCAGGTGGCTCAAAGGATGAGTTTTGTCTCGGGATATCTTTTGGTTGATACTGGACATCTCTTTTCATTGATAGGGTCTCTAACGTGTCTGGCCCCTTCATTCTTAGCACCTCCGTATTTGAGGGAATTATATTATTTCACTCATCAAGAGGAGGACCTTCTTTTCGACATGAGATGTCACTATGGGGAGGACCTTCGCAGTGCATGCCACAATGGAAAGGACTACCATCATAGAATGATGTCTGACTATAGTGATAATTTATGTAGTGTATACCCTTGGGAGGACCATCTAGGTGGATGATAGTAAGGGGAGGACATTCTTTCCGAAATGAGAAGTCACTGCAGGGAGGACCTTCACAACACATACCACAATAGAAAGGATTATGATTGTATCTTGATGTCCAACTATAGGGAGAATTTCTGTAGTGTATACCCTTGGGAGGACCATCAAGGAGGAATCTAGTAATAGGAGTACCTTATTTCTCAAATGATATTCCCCTATGGGGAGGAACATCACAACACATACCACAATAGAAAGGATTGCCATCATAGATTGATGCCTGGTAGTAGGGAGGATTTTTGTAGTGTATAAGATAAGGAGGACCATCAGGGAAGATGATTTCAAGGGGAGGACCTACTAGTTGAAATGAGATGTCACTGTGAGGAGGATCTTTATGACACATACCACAATGGAGAGGACTAACATCATAACATAATGTCTTACAATATAGAGAATATTTGTAGTGTATACCCTGGGGAGGACCATCAGGGAGAATTCCATCAAGGGCAGGACCTTCTTGCTGAAATGATATGTCACTATGGGGAGGAAATTCATGGAGCATACCAAAATGGTGAGGACTACCATCAAATATTGATGTTTGACTATAGGGAGAGTATCTATAGTTTATACATTGGGTAGGAACATCAGGGTTGACTCAAGAAAGGGGAGGAACTTCTTGCTGAATTGAGATGTAACTGTGGAGAGGACCTTCGCAGTGCATACCCCAATGGTGAGGACTACCATCATAGCTTGTTTTTTGACTGCAAGGAATTTTTTTCAGTGGGTACCCTGGGGAGTACCATAAGTGTGGAATCCAAAAAGGGGAGAAACTTCTTGCTGATCAATATTCTATCCACATGAGGGATACCATGATACTCATCATGTGATAGGATCACCTGATAAATCATTTCTTGTCCATGAATTAATCCTTCATGGTATGTGATCTAGGGAGGGCCTTCAAATATTCTGGAAATAATGTTGTGTGGAGGACCTTCGCAACTACTACTACCACTTCTGTAATTTGTAAACAGATTGGTAGGATATTGTTCTAATAGAGATAATTTTTTTATGTCATCAATAATGTTAGCTTACAGCAGAGTAGGGTCATGAATTTTTTCTTCATTATATAGTTTCCTTTGGCATTATTTATTTCTGGAACTCTCTTACAGGTGACTGGGGTACTTACTGTAGGTGACGACCTTTAGATACAGGTTCCTATTCGAGTGGATCACATGGTGCTTTCGAGATACATTGGTGATCATCCTGAGTTATGGTAGGGATATATGCCTAAATTGGATCATACATTGTGGTGGACACATGTACCCTAGTTGGAAAGGGTATTTGTGCCCAATTCAGTTATCTATTTATCATGTAATATTTCTGATGACCCTCCTAGATGAGAGAAGGAATTCATGTCTACCCTTGAGTGACCACTTTATTGTGTGGATGAGTCAACTCACTTGGGGAGGTGTGGTTATGGGACTGACTCCAGGCTATTACCATGGGCGTGATTACATCTTGAAAATTATGTAGGATATGGTCAAGAATTAATTTATGATCCCCCATCATTTATAATATGTTTTGAGATATTTCCTTAGATGGAATAGGAATATATTCCCATTATGATGTCGAATTATAAATATTTTCCTTCTCTGGTCTTCAATTTTTTCCAGTGGGTACTGACAGTGCTCTTATGTGGGGGAAGAGATATGGGTCTGCCCCTAATTTATAGTTGGGATATGCCAGCTACGTTCTCTGATTACCATCGTATTTGACTAATGGGATTCATATTCATGAGCCGGTATTTCTTATGATCATTTTCTTCCCTATTTGGATGACGGGATTCATATGAATTAACAAGAATTTAACTCTATCAGTATTTGGTTGCCACCGTATTTGACTGATGGGCTTCATATTCGCGAGTAGGGAATTGTGTCTGCTCATTTTTTTTCCATCATATTTGACTAATGGTATTCATATGCATGAGAAGAGATTTTAGTCTACTCATTTTCCACCCTATTTGGACGAAAATATTAGAGAGAAGTAGCATGAATTTTCACCTACTCGTAATTTTTCATCATATCTCACTGAAGGGATTCATAAGATGGTGCATGAATACACATCTTCCCGTAGTGTGTCACTGTATTTTCATGGAGGTATTCTTCAATAGAAATGAGGGTGATGGCATATTAATGATTATTTTATCTTCACCCTTGGTGGTATTCCTTGGGGAACTAGGTATGTTCAACTTCATCAGGGTCCCACGAGGTGATATCCTCTTCTGGGTGAGGATGTTGGGTCACACAGTGTTGGCGGTGATGATTTCTGGTGGGACCCTTGGGTGAAACCCTTGTGATGCTAGGATAAAATCATTGGCGATGACTTCATTAGCCTCCCTAAGGTAAGTGAGGAACTCATTATCATGTTCTAGGTATAGGCTCCCAAAATGGATGGAAATGGATATTGGGGTCACCTGGTTCTAGACCACCAACTATCACTGGGTGGATAGATGGAAGGGCATCATGTCCTAAAGGGCCTTCTTAGCTTCTTATAGGGTAGAGAGAGCACCCTTTTAGTGGTACTCTCAATCGAGTGCATTCGAGACCGAATGTTGAAGACGTTGGGTGGGTGATGGAGTCCTCTACTTCATAGAGTGCCCAGCTAGTGTTTTGCATGGTATTCGTGTCTTTGAGAACTTCTGAGATTCCATTGTATTGAAGTAAGCTCTAAGGATTTCTTGCAGTATATGTGACAGATATATAAAAAACCTCAAAAAATTATCACCTCATGACCACAACTATATTTTATGGTATCATATATCCTTCTTTAATTCTGGATGTGAAAGTGGATTGAAACGGGGTAACACTTCCACCTTGGTTAAGGATTCATATTTGGTTCACCATTTTATTTCCACTAAAGAGTCACCTTATTAAGGAATGAAAGGTTATGATGATAACAGGACAATTTTTTTTATTTGGATAAGGTGGTTCTATAATTAAGTTATTCTTGTTAAATTCACCATTTCAGTTCCCTAGAATATGTGTTTTTGGCCTGAGTGGTTGAATGTAGGGGATTCAATGGTGTGCAATAAATGATCTTGGGTAAAATCTCTTCGAACGATCTCCAAAAAAAATTGTTTGTGGAGCCAAAAACAACCAATTGATATCATATTCATGATTCAAGGACCTACATTCCAAAGGCAGGTGCTCATTGGGTAACTTGGCCAATGACACTTAAGAACTCACATTGGTCAAGAAGATAGGAGGTTGGGCTCATCACATCCTTTTGGGGAAAACTATTTCCTATTCCAGAACTCTCTTATAGATTTAAGATATGTTCATGAATCCTTTATTAATTCCCAAGTATGCATATGTGGATTACCGCTAGGTAATTATTGATCATAAATACAAATTGGTTTGGAATCATATGCATGTATTAGAGGTTCTCTATCAGTGGGAATATCTATACATATCTATGGTTCTCCACCAATACTTCCTTTTTATGGATGATTTAGAGAGTATTTGGTTATTCATTAGGCTAATGCTGGTTTTAATCCATTTGGTAAGAACCTATGGATTTTTCCATCATCCAAGGATAAGGAAGATATTTTTTGTTGGGATCAAACCCATGAGGTGGGATTACTATGTATCCTCATGAGAGTAACCATAACCCATGTAGTTCGATGCCACTTAATAGGGAATATAATTTTTAAAGATTGTGTGACAAGGACCATACAAGTAGTTTAACTTCATGTGGAAAGGAAACTCGGGTGGAAGTTTTCTAGTAAAGGATGGTGTGGGACTTATAGCAAGGTAGCCCAAGAGACCCGATAGAGATATGGTCTCTTGGGTCAATATGAACTCACCAGAAATGTGGCCCAAATAACTTTATGGTGGATTTGGGTGATGGGTTTGGACCACTGAGAGGCTTACTATGTACCCTAGTTAATTGAGAATCAAATCCCATCTAATTTTATATGTTTGGTATCATGCACGGAATCTTCCCATTTAAGGGGTTTACACATGGAAGCATCCCATTGGGTTAGTATCGTGCAGATTTCATGATCCCCACTAACCTCTAATCCCATATGAGTCGTGCTTGGTGTGAGAAACAAAAGGAAGTAGTGGATATGAATATCACACAACCCACCTTATCTCATGATGGTTGGTGTTGGAGCCCAAAGGGAGAGATATAGGGCATTGAGTGTTCATGTTTCCTCTTTTATTTTCATAGTCAGGATAGTCACATATGGTGATATATTCAGCTATGCCTCGGGCCGAGGTGAAGAGGAGAAAAAGTGGTTCCTCCTACCAGAATGACTGGGGGATTACCTCAAGAGTAATTCCTTGATATTAGTTCTAGGGGGAGGATATTATTCCCTATGAAAAGGAATGGCTAGCATGATTCTCTCTATTCCCGCCTAGAACAAGGAGGTTCACGTGATCATCTTGAGGTCAAAACCCAAATTACCATGGGAATCTAAAATCGTGGATATTCCTAGGTTCTTCCTTATTAAGGAAATTACCCACACGACTCCGCTTACCATAGGTATGTAAACCCGATAGGGAATGTTGATGTACCTGATAATTTTATCATACATGTTAGATGACTTTGTAGGAGGCCTTGTCTTGGTTCCATTAGACTTGTTCATATATGGGACAATAAGGGGGATGATGAAATGATGTAAGGGGGTGATGGGAGATGGAAAGTAGAACGCCCTAGGGTAACCCATTACGCATAGAAGACTCTTATGTAAGATGGGGTTCCCTCTACATATCATGTCGCTAAGCAGGTGAGGGAACTATCTTTGTAGCATTGTGTTATTCAGACTTGGGTTCTTCCTTCGTAGTGTACCACATTGCAGGGCCAGGTTCCATCCACAATGAATTTTGTTGCACGGGGATGAGTTTCTCTCATGTAGCATTTTTCTATGCAGGGAAGGGTTCTGCCTACAAAAATTTTTTTATACAAAATTTTTATCCACAAAGGGACCATTTGTTTTGCACCTCATGGGATGGTTAGAAAAATGGGTTTTGATTTTTCAGATGGATGATTGCTTTATTATACCCTCTTTTCTGGTATGCAGTGGATTTTTACCCATAGGGAATCATTGAAGGGGATCTGATTGGATATCCTATGTTCATTATCCTCTTTTTTTAAGTTCCCCTCAGGGTCTATATATAGGGTAACAGAGGTACCAGATAACAAAATGGTCAATTGTTCGTGGTAGTCTGTGAACCCTGTTTTGTGGGACCACATGGATGGTGCTCTGGCCTACGAATGACTTAGTCAGTAGGGAAGTCATCTATGGGGGTAGAAATCACAACCTTGGTCTAGTAAATGACTTCATCTCATTTTGGGGAGCTGACTATACCACCTCATCCTAAAAACTATTTAGTTCATGGGGATATTTTTTTGTGAGGGAGGAATTCACCACCACAATCCCACAAATGAATTTGATTCATTTGTAGGAACCGGTGGCACCACCTCTATACGTGAACTATTTCATTCATAGATTCTTTATATTAAAATGGAACATCATAACGATCAGTGGCCCATGAAGTGATTTTTCATTCATGGAATTGTCCCATTGAATCTTTTCTTCAATCTTCTTTGGGTTTTATTTTTACCCTTTGTCAAATTCAATGGGATTCCATTCTTCATACTTGCAGAATTTTTAGGACCCAATAGTCATGTAGTGTGAGTGTTTGTTTCAAATATAAAATATCAATAAATAATAATAAAACCAATGGTTTTGGGTTAACCATTGTATTAATCTTTTTTTGGTTCAAACACCCCCTTGAACACTTGGGTTAAGCTTGTTCCTCATATTTTTCTTCAAATAAGTACACTTTATGTACTTCATTACATATATTGTAATTTTATTAGTTATGTATTAATTTTATCTTTTTATTTTCTAATAGGTTAAAAATTAATAAATATCATAAAAATAATTTTGTTTCTTTTTTTTTTGTGTTTTTTTGTAATAATAATAATAAATAAATAAAGTTATGCCTTTATAACCTTGAATTTTATTAAATAAACATGTTGAATTTTTACATTTCAAGTTTTTTAAAAATTTAAATAAAATTTATTTCACCAATGGAATGTGATTTTAAATAGGGAATTAGGATTGATGGGTGATTTTAGTATAATCGGTTATCTTACAATGATATGATCTATTGTATATCTATAAAACCATTGATATGTCACTACCCTCTGTGAGAGTTTTTATAGGTTAATTAGGTCATTTAACATCTCCACACATAATTTCAATCAACCATGAAATGAGAATATTTCTTACTTAATTGAAGATATAATGTGTTTGGTTAATATTTGAAAGATTTCTAGAATTATGTTCCACACAATTGTTCATTATCTAATTATTTTCACTATTGTACTAAATTAAATTATGTGTGAGTTCTTGTTATCCAATTGTCATACTCCCTCAAAAAACAAAAAAAAACTCAAATAAATTATGATGGGTGTGATGAAATGAATAATGTATAGGGGTACCAAGGTCAGGAGCTTAAGGTTTGAATTCATGGAATGCTTAAGTAAGTGTGTTTTGAAATTTGATTATAAAGGGTATAGGGAAGGTTCAGTGGAAATAATCATGTATGTAGAAACAAAATTAGAATGAACTATATTTAAGGGATAAAAAGTGTAGAGACTTGAATGAAAAGGTTTTCACAAAAACGCGTGGGGATTTAGTGGTATGGTTGACTCGTGGATTTCCGTTCGAGGAAAAATATCATTCATTCATTGAATTTTATTCTTATACAATTTATGAGACACTCATTTACATGCTCACTATTATTTATTACTTGGTATGGTTCCTTCCTTGCGCACAACTCTACTATAAATTGAATATCCTACTAATTTAAAATATTCATGAATAAGGTAATATCTTCATGCATCGTTTTTTGAAATATTAATTTTCCCATGAGTGAAAATGTTCATGTGAGGGGGTTTGATCAACCATCTAGTAGCCCAAATGATGTTATTTTTTCAAAAAACTGAATCTGGATGAACACAGGAGTAAAACTAAGAATTTTTATGATATATAACATTTTATAACACCAAGGGAAACCAAATTTTACAAGGATGTATTCAAGAGGACAAACAAAAACTATTAAGTTTTTTAAAACTCTATATAAGTCCTTTTACTTTTCCAAATCATAGCCACAAGTGGTATTTAAAAAATATGTGTGAAAAAATAACTACCTTCAATTGATTATAAATTGGAAGCTCAGGATCCTAATTTGTACGTTCGATCAAAGGAGTAAAACTATAATATTTTAGAGATCAAAAGTGGTCTTGTCATCATACTAGACATAATAAAGCTATCTATCTTCATAGGGAGAGATAAAATAAAGAGGTATATCCACTCAAACCTCATCCTCTAGATGGTGAGATAAACATTGGACAATAATTGTGATAGAGATACAAACTTTTTGAGTATGTTTAAGCACACATATTAGCTATTGTTTTGGTGTATTTTGGGTTTGAAAACATTTCATTCAGTTATATCTTAATTTAATTTAGATTTTAATTATTTTTCTGGTGTGAGGGATTGAAATTGTCTTTTTTTCTAAATGATCGGTGTGACATGATGATTCTGTGACCTATATTGTTCTTATTTTAATGCATAATAATCATTTTCTTTAAAAAAAATGAGATATTAATGTTATTTTAAAGGTTTTTTTACCATGAATAAGTGTAAAGACCCCAACCCCAATTTCACATACGTGTCAGTTACATTAATACATTGGCATAAGATACAAGGAATCACATCTCAAAGGACTGAATAGTTTAGTAGTCTTGGTAAACTAGATACATACTTGAAATTCACATTAAAATTTAAAACATAAAATAAAACAAAATATTTTGTTTGATAATTCCACTAAACCCCTTAGAATATCCCTACATAAAAATAAAAAAGCACTTCTTGATATCCTAGAAAAAATAAAACATAAGAAAGGGGTAAGATAAGATGATTAGTAAGGGTAAGTGTGAAATAAAAGCTTTCATGAATAAATAAGAACAATCAATATAGACAGGTAAATAACTGAAACTCATGCCATTTAAATAATAAATTTATCATAATTTGGTGGGAATAAATGATGATAAAATAAATCCATATACATAATCACATAATCTTGAAACTCATCCACAAATATTATAAATAATTGAATAATCACATGGACATCAATAACTGATTTCATAATAAGGTAATACATAATTTTAGACATCTAAAACATACTATCAAGACCATTCACATGATATTTTAAATCTATGGGTAAAAACCAATTTAATTTGGCCAACTGATATATCTCATGAGACCTACCAATGAATCAAGGGGCTATGTCATTTCAAACTTTTCTCATCACTTAATAAGTCGAATGTATTCCTCATATGAATGAGGTGAGACATAATCAACACAAATATCACTACATAAAAAATAAAATCTAAAATTACAATACTTACCTTAATCAATAAACATAATCATAAACCATTTAAAGTAATATGGTGAATGGTAATAAAATTGTACATCCCTAGTTAAAATGATCACAAACCACCCATAGAAATAATAAGTATGGTATCAGTACAAAATATCCCTATTAGATCATAAGAAAAATAAAGGTTTGATTTCCTTGATGAATATAAATTACATAAAAACTTCATTAAAAACATTCTTGATGATAATACCCTTTTCATTATAAAAGTCACCTTTTAATACTAAAAGTTCAAAAAAATTGAAAATAATTTTTATTGAAAATAAAATTGGATAATTATAAAATTATATTTAAAAAATTATGTAGTGATAATGGAAGAAAATTACATACATTCCGTATAAGTTAAAAAAATATTCCTTTCAGATTTTAAGTAAAATCTAAAAGGGACTTGTTTGGAAAATGATGTGAATATTACTTTCTAAAAAATTAAAAAATCAAAAAATGGAAAAAATTAATAAATCATTTATATAATGTTAAAAACATGTTTGAAAACATTTATAGAAAAAATGTTTTTAGAAAAAATATTTTAACTGAAGAGATAAATAAAGTCGAATTTTCTTAAAAACATTTTCTTAGTCATTTTAAGTACCAAAGAGAAGAAAAAACGGTGCCATTACATTAAAATTTTAATTAATAACTATATTATAATAAAATATATTGAGTTTAATATAGAAATATCAAATAACTCCCCTAAGGTAGAATTAAGAAAAAATAATCCCAAATAATTATGAGATTGTGAAATAAACCCCAACCACTTTGGTAACTTTGGAATCGTAAGCACCATAAAAGAAATAATATTCAAATTAAACTTTTAATAAAATTAATATAAATATATTAGTGATATAACATATCAAAATTGGAATTATAAACACAACACAAAGGAATAATTGGTGAATATGGCGTATGTCTCCCACAAGTAAAATTAAAAAGAGAAACCCATACCTGAGGTTCGACTTCCATTATATGTGTCCAAAAATCCTATATAATAAATATAGGTTTGTTATATATTAATTACAAAACCATAAAAATATATTTCATACAATCTATGATTTACTTATATTATTTTATGACCTATTTATTAACAATTATTTTTTAAAATCACTATTTCAGGTAATAATTGCTTCGCTTTTCATGTATGTTTTGGTTCAATAATTTTGGTCATTTTATATTGATCATGGTTAAATGATATACATAATTTTAAACATGATATAAATAAAATATATATTAGTTATATATATATTTTCAGTAATATATAAAAATAAGATATAGAAAATGGATTACACTGTTCATGGAGATGGTAGACTGTATGTACGCATGAACGTTGTTTCCATTTTTCTCGACGAATAGAATGAAAGGAAAATAAATATTAATTCACAATTATAGAATAATTGTTATTTCATATATATATATATATATATTATAAATAAATATATCCTTATTATCATCCATGTAAAAGTAAAATTAAAAACATTTCACATCGCTACGGAAGGGCGGTAGTCCACACGTACGCATAAGTGATGTTATTGTTTTTGAATGGATGGAAAGGTGGGAAGTTATATGTGATAATATATTTCTATAAGTATATTTTGTTAATATATATCACATATATTCATTAACTTTTTCCTTAAATTCCATGTAATTTTTAAGAGTAAAACGAATCACATCACTTCGTGAGATGGTAGTCCATCGTACACATGAGCAACATTATTGTATCCCCCTAAAAATGGAAAGTAAGAAGGTATATATGATATAATAATTAAAAAAATTTAATAATTTAATAAATATCATATATATATATATGATAAATACATCATTATATTCATCCTTTAAAGGTGGTGATGGAAAACAAATTGCATCGGTTTGTCGGGTGGTAGTCTTCCGTACACACAATCGATGGTTTCGTTTCCCATTTAATGAAAGTGGTGAAAAATATGGGTTATAAAATTAACATAAAAATATATAGGTATCTATTTTATAATAATTTTATTATATTATCATATATTAATATGATTTTAAGGAGGTGGAGTAAGAAATTAGAAAAAATACGCCAGTTTAAGAATTTTACCTCTTCTTCAGAGAGCCTCTTTAGGTTTATACCTAAGGACTTCATAGGATGGATTCCTAAAAAAATAATGGCTATATAATATACTGAGAGAATTAAGTAATATATTTTTTCTGATATTTTATGAACCAAATTTTTTTGGAAGTGTGAATAGGAGACGAGAGTGGGTGACCTTTTATAAGTGTGGGAGAGGACATGGAATTTTTGAAAAGATAATGTGATACCCATGTTTTATTAATTATAAAAGCCAAAAAATTGTTTTATTATAAAAATTTAGAGTTTATAAGGTCTAAATATGGATATAGAATAGGTTTTTTACAAGTTTTAGTTTGTTTTTAGGCCTTATCTGCTTAGTTTAACCCCCTATTAAACCCATTTTTACTTTAACTGTGGTAATAATTTTTTATTGTTTTCACTATTCATTGTGGTCACAAGATAATTTGACCTTATTAGAAAATATAAATAATTATTATTATAAGTATTTAATCCATTTTTTCAAATTCAATTCACATAATCGATTGAATCCAATTTAAAATTAAACTTGTAGACGCGACGAAAAAGTGGTTTTCAAGAAATGTATTTTTCTGGGAATAGGTGATCTTATATTAACTATATAAATTGATATAATAATTATATGAAATTAGATTCATACATTTATATGTATAATATATAAATTTAATTTAAACAATTCCTTATTATGTTTTATTTTGATTAATTAAAATTTGAAATCATTATACACTTTAAAACAATTTTCATAAAAAAGTGCTTTTAAACCCAAAAATTAACTTATAATAAAATCTAGTATAAAGGAAATTAAAATGTAATTATTTGAGTTAAGTATAAATTAATAAAAACTATATTACTTTAAATCAAATTCATATAATAATGGTCCTTTAAAATTACTTAATTTAATGTAAATAAATTACAGTTTTACAAAAATCGGCATTTTTCACTATTCAAGGAAAAATCAATATTTTCTAAAAAATCCCAAAATTTCACCTTAAGTAAAATTTTCTATGATTATTTCATAAAATAATTTAAATTTATAAAATATATTTTCAAAAATTGGTTGAAATAAATTTTAAATTATGTGTGCAAAGCATGAATAAATTATCTCTCATAAATATATTGTTTTTCATAAAACACATATTTTTCATTAAAATTTTTCTTATTTTATTTCTAATAAATAAATAACCATTGAATTTATTTTATACTTTTTTAAACCATATAATTTTTATAATTTTTTTATTCTTATTCATACCATCCAATTTAATGTCTAGGTTATAAATTTCATGTTTAAAGAATAATATTTTAAAATAGTATCGTGTGTCGTTTAAACTCAGTGTTTCATGCATCACAAGATATCATAGAGATTGAATTTATTTAAAAATAAATATATTGTAAAGTATCATTGTGTTACATTCTATTTTAATAGTGTTTTTGTGTGTCATATACACTATCTAATATGATGTTCCTCTTTTAAAATTTTTGGGTGTTATAATAAGGACTAAACCATGGATATACAATAGTTATTTCATGGTTTGGTTCAACATGAATCAATATAAAGGATTTTAGGGTAATAAATATTTTTATCAACCTAAAGGAAAGAATTAATCCAAACCTAAATGAACATCTAAGATAAATGAACTTCATATGTTTTGTAATAAATCGTGGCGACTTCTGCCCTGGTCTCTCCCTCAATAACGGGGGAGGGACCTTTACCATCCAGGAGAGATGCTTCCCCTTTCATTCCATTCTCAAACCCTGATTTGCTGCCGGCATTTACTCAAATCCCACTCGGCCTAAAAGTCACAGATTTGCTCGACGGTTTCCCTAACCTTTCTCTTTAGACATCAGAATTTTCGGAGTCTTCAAACCTTCTGAAGCACACTCTAATTGTGAGATTTATTCAGCGAAGACCCTCGGTAGACTCCTTTGATAGGCACGTCTTCGATGCTTTGGGTATACAAGAGAGGGAAACAGTGGGTCTTATGGATAATAGTCAAATCATGGTATGTTTTTCCTCGGAGGTTGATCTCATCAAATCCTAGTCAAGCGCTCCAAGAAGATTCAATGGTTTTCAGTTTTATCTTCTCCGGTGGTCCTTAGACTTGCATATGAAATGTGATTCTCCATCAATGGAAATCTGGGTAAGTTTCCCCAACCTCCCTCTACCGTTTCAAAATATATATATTCCCTGTATGTTTGGGAAATTTATAGGGAGATACATGTGTTCGGATAGCTGCACAGATGCCATTTTTCGTCCCGTGAATCCTGGAATCTGTGTTGAAATAGATGTGTCACGGGTTCCTTTTGAGTATGTGTAGATCACGGTGGTCGAAGAATACCGCTGCAAACAACGTGTGGTTTTCGAATCCTGGACTGATTGTTGTTCTGTGTGCAAGCGATTGGGTCACTTGAAGGAGACTTGTCGTAGGAAGTCTAAGAAGAATGTCTTGAATTCGAGTTATATTGGTGGCAGAGAAGATAAAACTCATCCTGAGGGAGATATGAAATCCTCTGGGTTGACGGACTGTCAAGGAGGTTCAGTCAGTCCTCCCAGTGTGTGATATGGGTCAAGGGAGTTTTTTCCTGAGTGGTCTCCATGGGTTTGTTCTCCGGTGAAGAAAATCTTGAAGAATCAGTTGAATCCGATAGTGGAGAATGTGTTTAAGAGTCTGAGGCAGTATTTGGTCAGGTCATCCTATAGTAGCAGTTCGCTATGCAAGATTGATGGGAGGGAGATATATTTGGTTCACCCGACTACAACCCATGAAGGGACAAGGGTTTGTGGGATTTAGAATGCTCCAGAGAAACTAGGGGTTTATGTGGAGGAGATTACAACAGGAGTGGAGGGTTCCAAATATGATGACCCGAGGAAGGGTGGGCAGGGGATGTATATGGAAGTGGTCTTTGCAAACAGTGTGGTTATACCCGGGGTCGAGCATGCTGGTGATTCTTCCTTTGAAGAAGTGGTCGGGGGGATTCAGTACTCCATACATGTGGGAAATCAATATGATGGCCTCACTATGGAAGGGCTGAAAAATAATCAAGAAGAATCATACTGTGAAAATGGGGAATGAATGGAGCATTCCATGGGAGAAAGTAAGAGTATCTCTACTGGAGAGACAAACCCAAGGAGTAGAAGGAGTAACAGAAGGAGGAAGGGCAGGAAGGACTACTCCTCCTTGCCACCTTCTTTGGAGACTCGGTCTGCAAAAAAGAGAGTGGATGTAAGGGTGGGCTGTGAGGATTTATGTCAATCGGAACACCAAGATCAACCCAGATCATAGGGTTTAATTCTGAGTTCGGGAGATGAGGTTAAAGAGTAGGTGTTGTATCTCAATGCATCTGAAGAGATGCATCCAAGATGATGGGCCGAAATATTGAAATGAACCTTAATGAGGAGATATACTCTTGGTTTGACAAACAGGACTCGATTCTGGTTTGGGGATTCAACCAGGGGTTGTTAAAGCTCGAGGAATACATACATGTATGGGATAAACTATCTTATGCTTTAGAAGTCCGGATAAGGGAAGAGCCTCACACTCAGGTAACAAATATTTCATGGAAGTTTTTTAAGGATATGAACTCTGGAAGTTTTAAATTTTCTTTCAATGACTATATTCTCTCATTTTATGACTGATGTTTGGTCTATCTATTTAATTTAGTGTTTGATTATGAGGACTAAATTTCATTCAGTGGGTCTGAATTTGAATTAGGGGTTTAGTTCCCAAGATTTTTCTGGTTCTACATCAGATGGGGTTCAGAGCACGAGGTCACCACTTCGGCATGGAACTTGGATTCTGAGAGGGTATGGCCTGGCCATTGGTATTGTGCCTGCGCATCTTTTCACGGGACTGTCTGAGTACCCATGTCCTGGTGGGGGACCTTTACATGATGAAAATGTTGGGGTGAGGTAGAACTCTTATGTGCTTAGGAACTTTCTGTATTTTTATTTGGTTGTTTTGCTGGACACTACAGTTTCTCACTTTCCTTTCAAAGTGATTTGATAATCAAATAAAAAAATAATTTTCAGTCATATGTTTTGTACTAAACGTTCAATGACCACTTTATTCTATTTCTCTTTAAACCCACTTCATTTCACAAAATGCATATTTTTTCATTCTTTTTTCTACTTCAAATAATTGTCAATCCCTCGTAATCTTTTATATTTTTTTATAAAAAAATATTGAAAATTCACACTTTAAACCACCAATTATCCTCAAGATATAACCTAGGGTATATCCTATGCTATAAATAATCATTAAAAACATGAATAATCTGATGCATCACAATAGCATGTTCACTAGTTGTGGAAGGATAATTCATTATCAACTAAAACTGAAAGTAATTGTAAATTATATACATATAAGTGTGTTTAGACTCTTTTAATCCATAAATATTAGGTATTTTCTATGCTTAATGATTAATTTTTTAAAAAAATAAACATTTATATATATTGGAAAAGATATAATTATTATATAATTAGTTAAAATAGATACATGTGAACTACTCTTAATAGAATCTAGAGGTAAATTAATATACCCCATATGATTAATTTCAGAGAGTTTAGAAATGTAAATTTTAATAGATTAATACACTTACTAAAATATATAAGATCCTTTGATAGGTATATTTAGATAATATATTAACTATGTATTTATCAATCATTTAAATGTAGAGTGGACATATTCTTAAACTCACATTACCGTATACGCATTAAATAGTTGATGATGGCACCATGAGGGTTGATGGTGGGTCTTATATGTATTAAACGTATTATATAATTCTTTTCATGACATGATTTCCCAAATTTTATAGTAACAACTTACCATATGAAAACTATAGTGACTAATGAATATTATATAAGTTACAATATGTTGGAAATACATTATGGAATAACCTCATGTGTTTGATTGTGACTATTTTTTAAACCTATGTTTATCAAACAAATATAAATTAAGTAAAAACATATGTGCATCTCACTTAATTATCCTAAATCTAATCATGATATTTTTATTCCTAAGATATAAATTTATTAGTACAGTCATCGACTATATTTCTATAAGAGAAAAGAACTTATCTTTTTGATATAGTGAGGGTAGGCTTGACTTCAATAAATTCATGGATCCATATACACATGAGTTGGAATAGAAACACTAATATCCACAAGATTTATTAGGAGGAGTTGTTATATATAAAAATACTACATAGTAATGTTAAAACCAAATATATGGTTTTATGTTCAACAAGATAAGTGATATATTATTTGATAATAATAATGAATCCTATAAGGATGTATTAAATGGAAACTATCTATTATTGGAAATTTATATGAATTTAGATATGAATTACATGTACCAAAACCCAATTGCTTATCTTGGTATTTTATCTGGTTAATATAAAGTTGTTGTTTGGTATTCAAGAAGAAACTAGACATAGATGGTACAAGTTATTACCAAGAAGGATCAACTGTTTACTAAAGGTTTAAAGTGAGGTATAGACATAGTCTATGATGAAACCTTTCACAAGTCATCATATTACTTTCCATAGAAACCTTTTATGATCATTATATTGGGAAAATATATGTCAAGTCCATCTTCTTAAATGGATACATTATGGAAGATGTCTATATGAAAAAACCCAAGGGGTGGAGACACTGAAAAAATATAACAAGATATGTGAGTTTCAAAAATACATTTCTGGATTAAATCAAGCATCATGATCATATAATATTAATTTAATTAAGCTATATGAATTTTTTTTATTAATAATTAAGTTAATTAATGTTTCAATAAAATTTTAGTGGGATCATTATTTTTTCCAAGCCAAATATGTTGATAACATATAGAAAAAACATTAAGTCTTATGATTTTTTAGGAATTAGGAAGATAGATTTTCTCTAAGAATGCCTTAATGTAACAACCTATGTTCTACTGAACAATATCTACCATAATATTTCTATGGGTTTTCTTATAATGAGTCATAGTATATACTTTGACAAGGTATTGAAAAATAAAATATAGAAAAACTCAAGAATAAATTGTATCTTATGTAACATGGAATTAAATCTCTCCAAGTTGATGTGTGAAAGAATAGGATGAGATTATTTTGATGAATAAAATTCTATGTGCTTATGTTCTTTGAATTTATAACATATACCATGATATGTATTGAGACCTGATATTTTTGTGCATAAATAATAATATGAAAATATCAAAAAGAACTAGGATAATTGTTCAATATATAAATCAAATTTGTCTCGAAGTACCCAAGGAATTTTGATGCAAAAGTTCCTAGAAATTGGAGCATGGGAATACTAATTATCAAGGGGATATAAAAATGTTTACTTCAGAAAAATTTGATATAATATCATATTAAGGATAAGGTAAAAATTAATAGAATATTATTTAACCTAGTTGTTTCCATATCTACATAGATTGAGTATATTGTGGCTTCTGATACAGCTTAAGAAGCAATTTAGCAATGATTTGTTCCATATTTTGGAATTGTACAAAGATAGTAAATTATTATCATAATATGAATATTATTATAAGATGAATAATATGGTATTAGATGATATTAAAATATTATAATATAGTAAAAATGTTTTAGAGTCTGAGATATCACTTCATGAGGTGTTTTCTCAAGGGAGTTAGGTCATTGTAAGAAGAATAGCCATAAGAGATTATAGTAGATCTAGTAACTTTATCCATACCTTATTAAATGCATGTTTATCATGTGAGAGTTAACATGTTATGAGTTAGTAATTGGATCTAGGGAAAGTGGGAGGTTGTTTGAGTTAGTGCACTATAACCAACTAACTTTGTATTATTAATTACTAGAATATTAAAATACTAGAATATTAATAAATATCATATCACATGATGATTTTTCTAATATGTAACATTAATATGATAATGTACTTACAGTATATGTCACATTGAAAGATTCTAGTAGTTCCCTGATATAATGAGAACATTGAAATAATATTAAAATATTCATCAATATTGTTTTATGGACTAAAATACATTTTTCTGATGAGACATGGATGATGTATGACTATGAGATGTTGGAGGCTCATAAGACATTGGGACTTATTTTTATGAATTTCTCACTTATTTATCTCTTAGATATTTGGTTATGAGGACAGAATCACTAATAGTAATTCCAATGTTATATGTTTCATTGGATATTCCTATTTGTGCTGGGGATTATCCTTAGTATTATTATTAATTCATATCATGAATTGTGTTGTGTTACTCTATTCCACATCATTTGTTATGTTTTTATAATTAAATAACTCTCTAAAAAAGTTTAATTATTATTTACTATATATTATTATTATTATTCTTATTCTTATTTTATTAATCTATTGTTTATTGTGTTTATTTTTTTATTATATTTATCCCATTATTTATTCCTAATTATATTATTATTTTATTATTATGTATGTTATATTATACTATTCGTTATTCTTTTATTCTATAATTTTTTTGTTGAAAAGTTTTTTCTAAGGCATAATATTACATTATAATATTAAAAGAATATATATAATACATATTAATCATTTTGGAAATCAAACTTAGTCTAAAATATTATGAATCTATTAGAGGTTTTGAAAATATATACAAGTAAAGTTTCTGAAAATAATATTACGTTTAGATAATTAAAATATATTATAAATTTATTTGAAATTATATTATGCATTTATTAATAGTAATAAATATATTATTTATTTTCCTTATCTGCTGAAAATATTTTACATATTAGAAATATTTCCAAGTGAATAATCTTACCCATGTTGAAATATTTTATGCATTCTGTATGATTCTAGATAATTTTTTACATACTGATTTGTGAAAAATTAATATATGTGAAGTATTGGATAATTACATTTAAATATATATATATATATATATATCTAATGTTATGATCTAGATATTGACATTATGATATCAGGATAATTCTATTTAAAGTATGAACATGATGTTACATCAAGGGAAAAATTATTTCTTAAGTTGGATGTAGAGGTTATGAAGATACATATTCTAAATTATGAACTTGAAGATACAGAGTTAATCCAATGTAATTGGTATTTCAATGCTCTATTTCTCTATTAGTTTGATAATTTGATCCACTATATGTTTTCATGGTTTTTTCACCTTTGTTTAATAGTTTGTAAATTATTTTTATATTCTAACTATATTGTTCATATTTATTTTAAAGTGTTTATTTATAGATTAAATTAGTTTTATGATGAAAATATCATTCTTTATTCTGTGAAGATTAATATTATGTCATAGAAAATGTAATATTTATATGTTTTTTTGGATTTGTTATTGGAAATAATATAATGTAAAGGTGAATTGCGACGCTACATTTAATTTAATGTATTAATAATATCATAACCATAAGACTACATTATAGAAATACATTATTAAATATTAAATGTGAGAATATATTAGTGTGTGATGTACTATCAAGAAGATGTCAAGGTTACATTTCATGCATGGGTGTATGATTAAGAGACTATTGTAGTTTCATTATATATCAGATTTCATTGTTAAGTGTTATCTTTATTCCATGTTAAAGAGAATTTATTTTTCAAAAGTTTATTTCATATTTTTGGAAACTATATTCAAAATTAAAATGTTTGGACTTTGGAAGGAATATTTTTGATATTCCAGTAATTTTTGAAAGGTCAGAGTCCAATTATTATAGAGATACTTCAAAGTTAATTTCTAGGTTTTATTTAAATTTTTTAAAATGAGTATTAAAGAACAATTTTTATGGAGAATATTATGGAGGATTTAACAAGATGATTATTATTATTATTATTATCAAACATTACATGAATTATAGAAATGAGTTTATTCTTATATTATTTGAAATATCTAAACTATTATTTACATATGTTCACAAGTTTTAAGGATATATTTATATGAATATTTATG
Organism: Viscum album; assembly: GCA_963277665.1. Classification (NCBI taxonomy): domain Eukaryota; kingdom Viridiplantae; phylum Streptophyta; class Magnoliopsida; order Santalales; family Viscaceae; genus Viscum; species Viscum album. The sequence goes on along the minus strand of OY728142.1, from coordinate 684,241,104 downwards.
TTGTATATTGTGGAGAAGATCATGCAGATTACCAAATAATTTACCCATTGTAGAATATTCTAAGAAAAGGTTGAAGCTATAGGCAGTGGACATAAATTATACCTGATACATGATTGTGACATAACTCATTTAAAATACTAAAGTTTTTCTAGTAATAGAGATCCATTATTTACACATTTCTATTAATAAATTTCTCAAGAAACATCATTACATCAATTATCAAGGTTCGTATATTCTTATTCTACACCAGATACACCATCTTCATAAATTCATTAGTTTAACTATTTGAATTTCATTATGTTGAATTTACTTTTTGTTGAAAGTTTCTATAAAGTTGTAATCACTCAACTCACACATGATTATACCACCATAAAAGGTATTCCTTTTTATGAAAACCTAAATAAAAATCAATATCATTGGTTGTGCCTTGGTTCTAGTAAGAGTTAAGGGGTTTCGTTTTTTCCTTGGTTTAATTAAAATCTAGTTGGTTCTTCATCCACCTAAAAAAGGAATCTTTTATGTTTGTACCTCAAGGTTTTAAAAATATAGGGTTTTGGTTTGGTGTTTCCATGGTTGAAAATGAATTATTTTAAAGGTTTTTGACTCCCCTTTGAAATTTTTTTATTTATCGTACACCATACCTCTTGAAAAATATATGGGAGTGAAGAGCATCCATAATATACTTTTCATTCGAACTACAATAAAAATCAGATTTTATCTTTTGTTTAATATTTTCAAATAACACTTTTCACACTTAACTACACTATTATTTTATTTTAAATTATTTCTCTATTTTAGCCACAAAATTCCACATTATATTTTAAAGTAATTTGATTTGTTTATGTGTTTCAATTCACACCCCATATTGACTCTTTTACATCACTCTATCTAATATCTTAAATTGGTATCAGATCATTGGATCTTTAGAATTATATTTTCTATTACTAATATGTAACATAAACCTAAAAATATAAGGGAAAGATATTTCTAAATATAAGTAAAGGTTCAAATGATAGTTGTATTCCTCATAAATCACCCTTTTTTATATAAATTATTTTGGTTATGGTAAATCTAGAATGGAATTATACCTCAATAAATTAAACATTGAACTTTGGACCTCAATGGTTGAAACTTATAAAATTCTTGATTATGACCATGATAATATTATTGTTAATTATAAGACTAAGTATGTTATAAAAATTAAATTTATGAATATTATTTATTATGATATTAGAATAAATGTTTTGAGTCATGTATCTACAAGTAAAAATACCCATGATAATTGGTTAATTTTGAAAGTTACTCATTATGGTACATACAAACAAAAAATAACTAATATTGGAATATTTTAGGATAAGTACCAAGACTTCAAGATTAGATAAAATTATATAGTAAACCAAATTTTCTAAGTATTAATAATTATTGTTAATTTAATGGGTGCTATTGGAGAAGCATTGGAAAATAATTTTATTATTCAAATAATTCTCAAATCACTACCCATAAGTGGCATGCTAATAAAGATACTATTGATGAATGAAAAATCTCAAGAATTACACTTTGGATGAGATTATTGGATCAGTTTTACAATATGAGCTTGAATTGAAGAACATTGAGAATAAATTTTATGTTAAGAATAGATATATTACACTTAAAACTATTGTTACATCATTTAGTTCCTCTGATGATGATCTAGGTTCTTCAACTGATGTAAAGAAAAGGATAAACAAGGTTGTGAAAGGAGTATACAAAGTGATTATAATTAAAATATATATATAAGTGATAGAAATAAGTTTAGAAAATATGATATAAGAGATAACCAGAAACGTAGTTTGAATATGAATTCAAATCTTACTTATTATGAGTTTAGGAAAAAAGGACACATCAATCCTGACTATCTAATGTTGAAGAATCAAATAAAATAAAATAATTTCAATAATAAAGAAAATAAATTTATGGTTTCATGGATTAAATGTGATGATTTGGATTCAAATGTTAAATCTAGAATTTATAAAGGAACTAGTAATGCTTGTTTTATGGATAAATATGGTAAAGTATAATTTCCAACTTCCCACCCCTTATTTTCAAGTGAATAGGGAAAATTTTCAAGGAAATATGGAAATATATAATAGATGGATGGAATGGATGAGGTAAATAATATAAGATATGATTATTCTTATGACATTAACCAAGATTCTGAATATAAAGGCCTGATTTTAATGATTTGGAAATGAATATTAATGAGTTACATGATAGTTTTGTTACTATTGGATATTACTACATGAAATTAAATTAAAAACATAATAATTTGATAAATAGTAATAATAATATTGTTTCATAAGTTTTTAAGATAAGGGAAGAAAATAAGTTGTTGAATAACAATAATTCTAGCTTTAATGAAAAAAATTGTGATGATTTACATGTTTTTCAAAAAGAAAATGATAAGGTGAAAGATAAAATTGAATTTTTGAAGCTGAATCTATCAAATTTTATTCAAGTAAGAAAGATGTATGACAAGATGGTGTCTATCAACAATATTAAAAAAAATAAACTTGTTTATGATAGGTTTTTACCTCATATGTATAGAAATCATTTTGTGGAAAGTAAAAAAGGAAGTAATTTCTTCTATTAATTATTTTAAATGTGGATATTTTGGTCATTATGCATAAGACTATGCATTAAGATTTATGAAATTTCTTAGTTACAAGAATGATTTTTTTATCTAAATATTATTTTAATATTAAATTGTCTAACCCTTATACAACATAGGTTCTTAATGGCTTCTATTCAAATACAATTAGAACTAAACTTGTTTATATACCTTGGAAATTTTTTCATATGTATAGAATGTATACCCTTATTATTTTATTATATGGTATGTTGAAATGATATCTATTCTATTAGTTATTATTATATCCAATGATAATGTGTTTATAGTTTTACTTTTGGCTTACTGGAATGCAATTTAACCATTGGTTACTTTTTAAATTTATTATATAGTTTTTTATAATTCTTTAAATATCTTAATATATTTTTTTGGCTATTTCTAGTTTATGATTTCATACAAGATGAGTTTCACGTTATTTTTTATAGAAGGGTTTCATAGAACATTCACTTCAACTATTATTTGGGAGAGAGAATCTTTAGATTAAGGGGGAGCATTTATTATTTTATTTATTTCTTAATTAGTTGGTTTATGTTTTATATTCATGTGTTTATGGGGATTTATTATTTATCAGTTTATATATCTATTGAGAATATAAGGATTAATATTTCACACAATTTATATTGTTCTAATTTACTTTTTTATTATTATCATTTCCCTGAGGGGGAGGTATTTGCATTTGAAAATTATTTTCATGTTTAGTTTTTTAGAATAATTATATTTTTATATTTATGAATTTCTCATTCTTTTTTATTATCTTTTTTATTAATACAAAAATGTGTAAAACTATTCATGTTCATGATGTTTGGTTTTTTAAATATCAAAAAGGGGGAGATTTTTTAGTGATCTTTTCCACTTTATTCATTATGTTTTAATAATTACACATATCTCTCATATTTTGTTAATTATGTTTTTATTATTCTTTCTATTATTCTTATTTTATTAATATATAATTTATTTTTATTTTTCTCTCAATATTTTTTCATTATTATATCATTATTTGTTTATTATTTATATTATACGGATGTGTTTATTGTTTTATTTTTCAAATATTTATTTTTTGAAAAAAAATTAAGTCTTAAATATTAAAAATAATGATTCAAAAAATATATATATTACATATAAATATTTTTAAAATCATTTCTAAGTCTAAAATATTATGCATCGAGAAAAGGTTTTGAAAATATTACATATACAAGGAATGATTTTAAAAATTATATTATGTATGATGTTTAAAATATCAGGTAACTATAATATCTTATGCATCGGTTGGAAATAATATTATGAATTTATCTAAAGTGACAAATAGATTACTTATTTTCCTTGTCTTCTAAAAAATTATTATGTATTGGAAAAAAAATAATTGAATAATCTTTCACATATGAAAATAAGTTACGCATTCAGTAGGAGTATAAAGTATTTTTTACAAATTTATTTTCATCAAAGAAATATATTTGAAGTAGTGATTAATTACTTTTATGACATTTGTATATTAGAAGTTGTGATATGAATCTTGATATTATGATATCATTAAAATATTATCTAAAGTATGAACTTGATACTACATCAAGGGAGGAATGATTTATTAAGTTATATATTAGGGTTATGAACATAGAAAAATATTTTAAATAATGAACATGAAGATATGGAATTAACCCAATGTAATTTGAGTTGTGATACTTTGTTTCTCTATCAGTTTGATATTTTGATCCACTAAAAATTGTATTAATTTTTTCACATTGGTTTGATAATTCATAAATTATTTTATATATTCTAAAAAAATATTTATAGTTGTTTTGAAGTGATTATTACAATATTGAATGAGTTATATGATGAAAATATTGTTTGTTATTCTATGAACATTAATACTATGATATTGAAAATAAAATATCCAAATGTTTTTTAGGATTTTTAATTATAAATCACCGAATATAAAGATTCCTTGGAACACTATGTTTAATATAACACATTATTAATATTAAAAGCATGATACTACATTAAAAAATCTTATTAATGAGTATTAAACATAAGAATATGGTATCATGTGATGTACTATTAAAAGGATGTTGAGGTTACATTGCATTAATGGGAGTATGATTAAAAGACTAGATATGTAACATTATATATCAGAATTACTTGATAAGTGTTATCATGAGGCTATGTTGAAGAGAACATATTGTTAAAAAGTTTTCTTCATATTTTGGGAAACTATATTTAGAATTTAAATGTTTAAATTTTAGAAGGAAGATTTTTATATTATAAGGATTGTCCAAAGGTCAAAGTATGATTATTATAGAGACATTTTGAAGATGAATTGAAGGGATTATTAAATTTATTTTCAATGAGTATTCAAGACCAATTTTCACAGACAATATTAGGGATTATTTAAAAGGATGATTATTATTATCGAACATTACAATAATTATGGTAACTATTCTATTCCTTTATTATTAAAAATATTCTATATATATTTTTACAAAATGTTTTTATTTATAAATATATACCCACTGAAAGAATAATGTTTACTATTATGGAGAAGATTATATATATTACTAAAGTATTTACCCATTAGAATATCTTTTATAAAAAGGATAAGGCTACATTTAGTGGAAATAAATTATACTCAATACATGATCTTGAAACGACTCATTTAAAATTCTAAAGTTATGATAGTTATAGATATTCATTTTTTATACATTTCTATTATTTTATTTCCCAACATACATCATTACAACTATCATGATGGGTCAAATCTATTTTTATGTAACATCGAGGATAAAATTTGTGCTCTATTTTAAGGTTTTGAGAGTTTTTTGTTTGGGTTTGGAGGGAATAAGAGATGTTGTGGGATTTTTCTCATAGGATTTTACTGGTCAACTAGCTTCATAGGGAATTCACATCATAAATTTATGATTTATAGCATAAATTCTCTACTGGGAAAAATCTGTGAAAATATTTTATGACATAAAATCAATTCAATCCATAAAACCCCTTTTCACATTGAAAATGTGTCACTTGAGATTAACTAATCTAAGGAAATGTGTTTTTTAGTATATTTTAACTATATTAGATTCAAGTCATAGAACTAGGATTTAAAATTTCAACCCCTCTTACCGAGTAGGTTTTATTCCCCACTCCCTCAAACACTACTTCTCATCCAAACATTTTTATGTGTTTCTTCCCATTCTGAATCACTTTATTTAGTTCTTGATCTCTTGCGTGGTTACATTTATTCACTCAAGGTATGTGAGATTTATTCTTCTTCATTGATCACAGTTGTGATAGTGGCATCAGGTTTCATTTATAAGATATGTTGGTCATATGATGATTCAAGTTTCAACCCTTTTAGATACATCGTTTTCTTGTCTTCTAGTGGTCGACCATCATGTTAGTTGTAGTGTAGTGGGTGTGTTTCTCGAGGTATATTCTGATCTATCCTCTTTTCCAACCATTTTTCTAGTGTGATTATATTCTGATATGTGGGAATCAATGTTAGGGCCTCCGTTTGTTATTATTTGTTCCTCTTATCATGTAAATATTATTGCAGGTAGTGTGAAACCTGAGAACGAGGTAGGTGGTTTTGTCTCTAGCCTATATTGGATGAACCATAATTTATCTTGGTTTTATAGTTTTTTTATATATCAATTGGAATGATTGATTTTTATGAGTAAATGGGTTTATAGTGAAAGATTATTTTCCCCCTATTTTGGTAAAAGAAATAGTGTTTTTAAATCATTATGAAATGGATTGTGAAATTGGTTTTCAAATCATGTTTTTGATGGAATAAATGGGTTTTTTGAGTTTTTTCTCCATGAATCCCTTTGAAATTGATTTGATAAATGTAGGTCATGGAAATCCTTGGGTACTTAGGTTGAAGGTGTGGTATTGGGCCTCATCCATTTTATTGTTAGGGTGTTCACTCATGTGGTGTTCCTATGCTTCCTAGGCCTATATTCTAGGGACACAATCTTTACATTGTTGGGGGGGTTCACTCATGCAATATTCCTCTGATCTATATTCATGTGTTCTAAAGAATTTAGTGTGAACTAGTCATTGATTATAGTATGAGTAGTCTGTTATCGTAACCTATTATGATCCTTGGCATGTTTACTATTATGATTTGGCATTGTACTATTTTGGATTTGATATAAATTTTTTGAGATATGTGGATTTATGTTTTGAATTTTTTTCACCTACCTTTGTTTTAGAACTATTTAAAAAGAGGAATAATTACTTTGATTTTGATATAAAGTAGCTTTATTTCTTATCATTACATGTTTTCTTTAAAATGAGCATATTGGGATTATTTTTGTAGAGACTTGATATGGAACACCTCAGTGGGATACTAATTATATTTTTTAGATCACACCCTATATACCCCTTTAGTGGTATGTAGACCTAGTATTTCATTTTGATGATAGAAAAGGAAAGGCACCATAGTGAGGCAGTGAGGTTTATATCTAATGGGTACAAGTATCTGGTGGTGAGATAATGGGAGATTTCCAACATATCACATGGAGTATAAATTTTTGGTTTTTATTTGTCCCTCCTAGTTTTACAAGACATGTTTCTTTGGTTTTATTTAGATTTCAAGTTGTTTTTCTACCACTTATTCTCCTTAGTTATGGCATATATTTCTTCTTGTTTTATTCTACTATTTCATTCCATTATATATAAATGTCATATATTTTATTTCATGTTGGGAGAACTGGTTCCCTCTAGTAGTTATTTTATGCCTCGTTGTAAGTCTATAGCCCATTAGGATCAAGACTTCCCTTCGTGTATGTAGTGGGTCATTTCGGGTTCTAGTTAGCAGAGTAACTCAGGTTGTTTTGTTACAATTTGGTATCGGGGCATGGTTGTTCTCATTCTTGAGAATTTAGTAAATAAGAGATAGAATTTTCAAGACTTGAGTGGTAGGTTTCAATGTGTTTCTGGAAATCTCTTTACTAGAATAACATCAAGTTAACATGTGATGTTGAGATGTGTGTGTCTCCTATGTTGAGTTTTTATTTTAATATTAATTTATAATTTTGGTTTTTTGGTTTAAAGTGAGATTATCCTATTTTTTGAACATTTCCTTCTATTTTGGAGTATAGAAACATGCCTCTAATATGACTTCCATGGTTTTTAAAAGAGGGTGTAGTGAGATATTCTCCTCAAGGTAATCCTCCTCTAGATCATAATATTATAGAGGATAATGTGTGATTAATTCATATCATATATCATAAGGTTCCAGAAATTCCGGACCAAGTGGTTGAGTCATATCTCATAGATGGGAAAGACAAGGATCAATATCAAGAGTTCCTACATGATAATACCTCATCCTTTAAGGGTAAAAATAAACCTCAAGAGTTGGAGTACTCGTTTAAAAATATTGACCAAATATTCAAATTTTTAGAGACACCTGAAGCTATCATGATGAATTGAGAAACATTTAGGCTCGAGGTTACAAGAGAGTGATTGTTTAATTATATGGTACAGGAAAGTAGATGCATGGTGTTGGATTGTAAGGTTATCAAAACCTTCTTATTTCAGTAGTTCTACTCAAAATATATGATCATGGAAAAGTATCTCAGGATCCTCCCTTTGCAATAGGGAGAACATTCAATGTTGGAGTACACCAAACAGTTTACGGATTTGGTTTGTTTTTCTCTAGAGATGGTGAGAAATGATTAAATGAAAGCTCAGAAGTACCTGTAGGGATTACAACTAGATATCCTATTATAATTGAATATGATGATTCATACCACCTATTCTATCATAATTGACTAGGTTGACATTAAAGAAATGAACATGGTATACAAGATTGTTTACACTACCCCTTCTCTTCCGCCTAGTGGTATATTCAGTGGCATATAAAGAAATACGAGGAAGTGGAATGATCACCGTATGGTTTGTAGATGTGGTCCTTAGACTAGAGCATCCTATTCACCATCAAAAAGTACTGGTTGTGTTCCCTTGATTTTCTACCAGTGCGACAAGTTCAGGCACACCCAAAATAATTATCCCACCTCTGCAAAGATGTTCAATTTTTGTAGTCACCATGGATATTTGTTAATGTTATTCTAAGACATTTAGACACCTTGTTATGGATAGGGATCTTTGAATCCAAAGGGTTACTAAAGTTTATTTCGAAGCTTTATAATTTATGGGGATCCAACCACAAGACTCAAGAGTAAAGAACCGTTATGCAGTGGATGAGTTTTCAGTGGAGGTTAACATGGGACCAATGATAGATAAGTACTATATTTTTTTCATCTTATATAGTAAATTCTTTGTTTTATACAGGTCACTCACAATAATTTATATCTTCTTATTTTTCTGATTTTCTATAAATTTTAATGGAGGTCATGTCTTTTTTATGTGGTTAGAAATACCTCTTGAAAAGAGAAAAGAGCATGGGTTTCATTGTCCATCATGTTCTCTGTAGCAATCTAACATTGAGTTAGTTTGGGATTTCTTGGTTCTTGAGTTAGATCAGTTTGACATCATCATTAGGATATATTATATTGTTTCTCATCGTGATGAGATTAATTGTTATTATCATTGTGTTTTTTTATTTTCTACTAAACATATCTATTTGGTGTTTCAGGGAGAGTGGGATCCAATGTATGGTCATGTAGGACATTCCCTCCCATAGCTCAAGATTTTTTTGTCTTCCATTTTAGTTGATCCCAATGTCCATTTTTCTATTGACAATAATCCATTGGTTTTTAGACACTTCCCTAATGTTTTCCCAAATGACTTCTCTAATCTTCCTTTAGAGAGGTAGGTGGAGTTTTTTATGGATATAGTGTTGGGTATGTAGAAAATCTCAATACACTATTATATTATGGAACCATTTGAGTTAAAAGAGCTCAAGATTCTGTAGGATAATCTGATGGAGAAATATTTTATACACCCTAGTGTTTCACTATGGGTATCCCTAGTGTGATTTTATAAGAATTAAGATGGTTCACTTAATTTGTGTGTAGACTATTTGAAGTTGAATCGGTTTATGGTTAATAATAAGTATCCTTTCCCTCTTATTGATGAATTATTTGATTAGTTAATGGGGAAAAGAGGTTTTTGAAAACTGATCTTAGGTTAGGTTATCATAAGCTCAGGGTTTAGAATTTTGATATTCTGAATACCACTTTCATGAGTAGGTATAGACATTATGAATATATTATGATTCCTTTTGGTCTGACCAAAACTCCTTTGGTTTTTATGGATCTGATGAATTGGTAGTTGCATCATTATCTAAACACCTTTTTCATTGTTTTCATGGATGATATCTTGGGTTATATAATATTTGATCGAGATTATGTACACCATCTAATTTTATTTTTGGGAATCTTAAAGAGCCACCAAATTTATTGAATGCCTTCAAAATTCAATTTATGGATTAAATAAGTGAATTTCTTGGGGAACATTATTTTTTAATGTAGCCTATCAGTCGATCCTAAGAAGGTGAATTTTGTCTTATCATGGGAGGAACTATAGACCGTCTTTGGGATTCATGGATTCCTTGGGCTTTTTGGATACTATTGGTGGATTTTCAAATATTTATTGAGGTTAACATCACCTAGGGATTCTTTTTCCAAGAAAGGGGTTAAATTCACATGGGATGTTAAATGTGAGGCCTCTTTCAATGAGTTGAAATGGATTCTAACATCGACTCCTATTATAATCTTACCTAAGCTTGGTAAGGGATATGTGGTGTACTATCATGCCTTTAGTGCTTGTCTAGGTTGGATTATTGTAAACGATGAGAACACTCTATCCTATGGATCTTGTTAGCTTTGTCCGCATGAGAAAAATTACCCCACTCATGATTTGGAGCTCTTCATGGTTAATCATACACTTAATTGTTGGAAAAATATCTTTTTGGGGAGAGGTCTATAATATTTTTTGATAATAATATTTTGAAATATATCTTTTCATAGAAATACTTGAATCATAGATAGAGATGGTGTGTGGAATATATTCAGATGTTTGACTTCAAAATTGCTTATACCATGGGAAAGTGAAATATTGCAGCCAATGATCCTAGTCATAAAGTTCCACCAAATACAGCTTTAGAATCGAAGTAAGAGTGGATCCTAGTGGGACTATTTGTTTAGATGCATCTGGAATCTTAGGAAAATGATTCTGGTGTAGTTATAACCAAATATCAGTTATCATCATCACTTTTTGTGTCAGTTCTTCAATATTAGCAGCTAGATGAAATGTTTAGAGGAATCAGGGAAACCCTTAATAGCAGGGAGACTATTCCTAGTTGGTAACTCTCTTTTGATGGTATTCACAACTTTAGGGATTTGTTTGTCATCCCAACATCCATAAATTATTCAATGTTGTATGAATATCATATTTATTCATGTTCCATTCATTAGGTAATGATAAAGATTTATTATAACATGTGATGGAAATTATGGTGGCCTAATATGAAGTGTGACATTGATGATTTTGTTTCTCAATGTTACACATGATTGTAGATAAAGGAAAATCATCTAAAACCTTATAGTATACAAGAGACCATTACAATGATGGTTTGGAAATGTCACGAAGTATCTATGGACTTTGATATTGTATTTTTGTGGACACTCTGAGGGAATAATGTTATTTTGGTGGTGATTGATTTTTTGATGAAGTAAACCGATTTTATTATAATTAGAGACACTTAAAAATTTAAAGATTCTGGTAAGATATATGTATAAGAGATCATGAGATTACACGTGGTTCCCTCTACCATTGTCTTGTATAGGGACCCTAGGTTCTCTTCTAGATTCTGAAAGAGTCTCCAAGAGATGATAGGGACTCAAGTTTAGTTGATTACAGCTAAACAACCACATATAGATAGTTAGATAAAGCATGTTATTTAGATACTAGAAGATATTATCTATTCCTGAATCTTGTATTTCGGTGGATCATGGGACATCCATCTAGAATAGTCAAGTTCTCATATAATAATAGTTATCATTCATTGATCAAAATGGCCCCCTTTGAGGCTTTGTATGGTCATCCGTATAGGTCACATATTTGTTGGGAAGAAGTGGTCAACACATCTCTTATGGGACTAAGTATTGTTCATGATACATCATAGATGATTCAAGATATAAATCAGAACAAGTTTATAGTGTAGTGTTACTAGAAATCATATGTGGGTCTTTAACGCTTCCCTTTGATGTTTTCTATTTTTGACTGAGTTTTCTTGAAGATTTATCCTCAGTTGGGTCACCATCTACATGGGAAATATGTAAATCAATCTATAATATATGTTGGATCATTTTAGGTTACAAATAATCTTGGGAAGGTTTCTTATTATTTGGAATTGATAGCTTGGTTGATAGGTATCCATTCTTTTTTTCACATATCTCAGCTCATGAAGTAATATCCCGATTATTCCAATTTTTTATGTTGGGAAGAGATTGAGTTTTAGTTGGAAGTTTATGTTGTGGAGATACCAGTGAATATTTTTGATTCTAAGGTGAAATTATTGTGTGGTAATTATATTCTATTAGTCAAACTTTTGTGGCTACACATATTAGATTCTCATAATACTTGGGAGTGTTAATCATCAATGAGGAATTAGTGGACTCACCTCTTTCCAGAGAACTCTTATTCTTTATGGATTATAAAGGATGGAATGTACTATGTTGGGGATATTGTAACATCCTAGATAAAAGGTATACTCTTTTTTATGGGTTTTTGGGTTTCTTATTTAGGTTTTGAGGGTGTAGAAGATGCTATGGGAGTTTTTTCGGGGGTTGATGTTGGGTGTTGGATGCAGAGCAAATTCACGTCATGATTTCTTTTTTTATGATGTAAATTATACACTCAAAAAAGTTGTGAAAATGGTTTATGATATAAAATAAATTCATACTATAAATCCCCATTTTATGTTGTAAATTTTCACTCATGATAAATAAACCTGAGGTGATGTGTTTTCAATGTATGTGAATTATGGGAGATTCACATCATAAAACTATGATTTATGATATAAACCCCTCATGCCTAATAGGTTTTGTTTTCCACTCATGAGACTCCTTTTTCATTCTTGGTACATCCATCTCCATTGAACCTCTAGATCTTATCTAGTTGTTTTTGGGTGTTTCCTCCTCTTCTGATTTACTTTCTTCGACGTTTGATCTTCATCATGGTTATGCTTCTTCTATTAGGATAATAAGCCTTTCTGCTTCTTTATTTCTCTTGATTATAGCATCAGTGTTATGCTACATTTATAGTATCAATTGGTTAAATGATGGTTCTTTTTTCAGCCCTTCTAGATCCATCTTGCTCTTTTCTTCTGGAGGCCAACCCTTATGTTGGTTGTAGTGTGGTGGGTATGTTTCTCAAGGTATGTTCTGATATTTCCTATCCTTTGACCATATAGCCTATGTGATTCAATTATGAGATTTGGGATTTGATACTAGGGCCTCTATTTCACAACTTGTCCTAGTGGGGCCTGTTCCATGACTCCCCAAGCCCATCTCTAATAGTCCAAGGGTTGGGGACTAGCACTGAGTATGAATGTCACTAACATGGGAGGAATTTACTAAGTACCTATACACATGCAAACATCTCCAAGCCTACAAATGATAAAATTTAAAAACATCCAAAGAAAAAAATGAAATCATATTGCTAAACACAACCAATAGAGTACAATGGAACATAATGTGTGGAAAAGTAAATTAGGCCAGAATACAATCCCAATAAAAAGAAAGATTTTTCCAACTACAAATTCCAACCTATAAACAAGATAGGTATTGGGACTGTTGCTCAAATATGTAGGAACACCTAGAACTATCAGGAAATCACTAATCTCTACCCAATCCTAGTCCTCTATGGACTCTTTCAAAAGGTCTCTCATCTTCATAAGACACGGAACATGTGGGAAAAGTGTGTGGAAGGGTGAGTATAACAAAACTCAGTAGGACACCCCAAAAACCAAAAATAAATTCACAAAGTAAAGGTATAGTCAGATCTACACAGTATATGTTTATAGTATATATGAAAAGAACATATCTAGATATACTCAAAATGGAGACACATAGTCTGGAGGTAAGTCACAATGACTACATACCCACACTAGGGATTCAGTCCAAAGATTCCATAAAGAACTCATCTGGTAGAACTCACTCCTGATTCTAATAGCCCTGATGATGTCCATACGAGATGTATAGTTCATTAGAAACAACCATGAGAGATATATGCTAATATATCTGAAGAGAGAATATGATACACTCATTCTGGGAGAACCAACTCCACGAGTGAGGAAAATCATGATACCCGGATGAGGATCACTGCCAGGTCCATGGTGTATACCACGACTCATCCTAATTCACCTACTAAGTATAAGATATACATCCGGTAGTATTTGTTACGTTGGTAACCTAACTCTACCTAGCACACAAAAATTGATAGAGGATCCTTCTCTAGGCCTCTCAGAGGGGACTCCTAGCTCTATCCAGAAAATCCTGATGAAGTGGGTCATCCTTCTATGGATAGGAAATGATACCCACTGAACTTTAGGGAAATTAAAAAGTAGGCAAAACCCAAACAAAACTTTTCCCAGATATGGTGGAAAAGTAGACCAATATATGTATAAAGAGTAACCGATGTGTAGAAGTGTCGCAAGCCATGTCTCTTGACCCCAGGTATTGCCTGTGTACAACAACCCATGTCATAAAAACATGTCATGTAGGAAAAGGTATACATGGAATGTATAAAGGCTTACATGTTGTGTCTGACTATCCAGATTCCACTCCATGCATGCTGGCGATGTGCCAGTACACAGCTTCAACCCATGTTTCCCTAACCATGTACCAGTACATAGCGCAGCCCGTGTATTTGGTCAGGGCCTAGACATGTGGTGAAGTACATTTCATTTACTCAACCCCATATCTATGTATTCTCCGAGATACATGTGGAGTTATGGGTAAGGTCCCACATGCCATGTGATAGATGTCACATGCTGCCACTCTATCTCTTGAAACCCTATTTGCCACTAGACTGGTCCCACATATTGTGTATTTCGTGATACATTCCATGTTCATTTGGATTTTATAGAATCATTTTTCTTCCTCCAGCACTTTAGTTGATCTTCCCATATTCGATCTGTTGATTGGTTCATATCGAAAATGAAGATCCAGGGTCATCTTGTCTTGCAACATTTATTATGTAAATTTCGAGCCTTTGATCGACTTCAAAAATTAATTTTGATCATCCACATGAAGAACGCTCGAAGAAAAATATCTCTCAAAATATGTTGATCCATCTATAGACATCTCTATTTAACCTCCTATAGGTCATCATGATGTCTAATATATGATTTCATATCGTTGGACCGTAAAACGGATGTTTAAATATCTTTCGTTCATAACCCCTTGAAGAATGAAAAACAGATGAGAATAAAGGGGGAATAAATCACAAAGGAACAACCCGATGAAAGAACCTCGAACATTGCTTGTTAAGAAATTGATCCACTCACATTAGAAGGATTAAGAAAATAAATCAAAATAGATTCAAGTCCCTAAATCAAACCTGCAGTCACCCATCCTTCAAGAAAGAATGAACTGTGGGTCAACCTATTCAAGGGTTGATCCGCATTTATTATTAAATCAAAGAACGAGAAAGAAAGAATGAAATCTCATTCCCTACCTTGATTTTGGATTGATCTTTAAAGAAGAAAAATTATACTTCCATCGTCGATGAGATCCTCCAACTCCAATGGCGCAATGATTCATGATCACTTGATTTGTCGTCGAGAGGTTTCTCCAAGGGTCTCCTCTCCAATGCTCCAGATAATTCTAGGTTTATGTGTATAACCCCTTAAATTATGTTTAACATATTATTTAAAATATTATGTTGTTTTGTTAGTGCAATGGGAAAATAAAATAAATATTAAATTTATTTTATTTCCTTAAATGTCTAAAAACTAACTTTCATAGTCAGCCTGCACCGGCTGGATTTAGGCCTCACCTAATGTAAAGTCACTGCTCTAAATGAAACGGTTCCCTTGAATTTCAGATTCAGGAAACCATTTAAAAGTTATTACACTTTTTAGGAAAATCACTCATGTGGGATATTTAAAGTTTAATTTATTTCAAACATTTATTACGGGAACCCTAGGCCTCAGAATCGCACATCATCTCAAATCCTAGTCTCGAATTAATTCCATATAATATTTAAAAATAATACACATAAAAATATGGGACATTAAATTCTCCCCACATTAAGGATTTAAATCCCCAAAAAGCTAAAACAAAAGGCTATACAAAGAGATGTGGGTATTATGCATGAATCTGAGACTCCCAATCCCATGAGTTCTCCTAGATATTTGTATTCTACCACTAGACACGCACTAGGGTAATTCCTCACCCAAGAAGGATCATCATATACTAATCCTCAATCTCCATTGGGTACTCTATGAAAGTCACTCCATCCTCGATGTGAAGCTCTCCCCAGTCTATGATGTGTAACGGATCATGCACATACCTCCTCTACTACGACACATAGAAGTCATCATGTTCCTAGTGAAACTGCAGTAGTAGACCTAGGTATTAAACCACTTTGACAACTCTATGTAGTATATGAAAAGGGCTAATGAACCTAGAAGATAACTTGAAACCTCGTCCAAATCTATGCAACCCTCATCGAGGTGAGACCCGAAAGAAGACATGGTCTCCTTCCTTGAACTCCAAAGGTATCTGATGTCTATAAACATAAGAATTTAGCTGGCTCTGTGCAATCTTCATCCGCTCCTAGATGACCTGTACCTTCTTTGTAGTAGCTCACACCAATTTCGGGCCCATGAGTGTTGAATCTCTTGGGTCAGTCTAGTAAAGTTTTGACTGATAGGGTCTCCTGTACAGATCCTTGAATGGTGCCATACCAATGGTGGAGTGGTATATATTTTTGTATGAAAACTCCACCAGTGGTAGGTAGTCCTCCCAACTATGACCAAAGTCCAACATGAAAACTTGCAGCATATCCTACAGAACTTGAATAGTCCTCACCATCTGGCCATCTATCTGGGTATAAATCATTGTTCTCAAGAATAAATGAGTCCCAAATGCCTCCTTCAATCCCTACCATAACCAAGATGTGAAACGATCATCGCGATATGAAACAATCATCGATGGGACTCCATGAAACTTCATTATCTCCTACACATAAATGCATCACAATATCTCTACTAAAATCTACATTTGAATATCTAGAAAGTGGGATGACTTTGTGAGTCAATCAATGATCACCCAGATCGAATCATTTCCCCTAAACATACAAGGTAAACCTTTCACGAAGTCCATAGATATTCACTCCCAATTCCATTCTGGAACCTCTAGGGGGTGAGCTAATCCCACTAGAACCTAGTGCATAGCCTTCACCTGCTGAAAGGTAAGGAATCGAGAAATGAACTATGTCACTACCTTCTTCATTCCTGCCCACCAAAACTGATGTCAGAGGTCCTGGTACATCTTCACCACGCTAGGGTGTACCAAAAAATAGGATTTATGAAACTTCCTTACAACCTCCTCCTACAACACCACTGATACAATTATGTGTCCCCAAAAAAGGACGATGTTCTTCCAACCTTGTGAATATCCATCAGGCGCATGCCCTGTGGAAATCTGAGCACGTAAGGTCTCGCAGTCAACATCCCCAAGTTGTGCTTCCCTGACTCATTGTAATAGTGTAGGGGTGACAACCATCAACTGGAGTAAAGTTGCATCATCTCCATCCACGAAGGATAACTGTAATGAGGCCAACTACTATGATTCCTCCTTCACTAACTATGAACTAGATCTCTTACTAAGAGCATCCACCACCATGTTTCCCTTCCCAAGAGTATAAATAATATCAAAGTTATAATCTTGGAGGAAATATAGTCATTGCCTATGTCTCAGGTTCATATCCTTCTGCGAGAAGATATACTTGAGACTCTTGTGATCAGAGTAGATGATAAACTACTCTCCCATTAGGTAGTGTCTCCACATCTTCAATGTGAAGACTACTTCTTCCAACTCAAGATCATGGATCACGTAGTTCTACTCATGTTTCCTCAAATGGTGTGAACCATAAGAAATCACTACATGCATCTACATCAATACACAACTAAGTCTAGTCCCTGAAGCATCATAGAACACTACTTACTCGACTCCCTCCTCTAGGAATCTCAAGATTGGAGTGCTCATCAAAATCTGCCTGAACTACTAAAAATTCTGCTAGCACTTCTCCGTCCAAAAAAAGGCTTCCCCTTTCGATTCAAAGCTTCCATTGGTGCTAATATCTATGAGAAATCAGATATTAATCTTCGTTAATAGCATTTAAGATCAAGGAAACTTTGCACCTCCGTCATTTCCTAGGTGGATCCCATGTTAACACCGCTTCCACCTTGGCCAGGTCCATCGCTATTCCATCTTCTGAGATAACATGTCCAAGAAAGTGGACCTCCTAAATCCAAAAAATGGCACTTTGAGAGATTCCCATATAGATGGTGCTCTCTGATTAAATCCAGAACAATCTGTAGGTGTCCTGCATTCTCCTCCTTAGATGTTGAGTACACAAGGATGTCATTTATGAAGACTACCACAAACATGTCTATGTAAGGCCAAAATATCTGGTTCGTGGGTCCTATGAACATTGTTGGGTCATTCGTTATGCCAAAGGGAATATCCAAGTACTCATAATGAATGTAGAGGTATCTAAAAGTTTTCTTCGGTATATCCTCATCCCATACTCATAGCTAGTGATATCATAATCAAATTCCATCCATCGAGAACCATCATTACCCTCTCAACTAATCGAAAGAGTCCATTGTTCCTATTCACTGGAAACTTGTTCTATACCTTCACTTGATTCAAGTGCTGGTAATCCCCACGCAACCTCAATCTCTTATCTGCCTTTTTGGAAAACAAAACTGGGGCTGCCTGGGGTGAAACATTGGGTCTCATGAAGCTCTTCCTCTACAAATCCTCTTACCGCACCCTTAGCTCACAAAGCTCTGTGGGAGCCATGTGATATAATTTTTCTAATATCGGTGTCATATTGGGGTGTAAATAGATTCAAAATTCAATATCCTGGAAGGTTGGTAACCCTAAAACATCTTCTATAAAGACATCCTCATACTCCACCACTAATGGTGGGAACTGAAAGCTCACAACATCTGCTGCTCCAAGGGTAAGGCTAGCCAACTCATGACTGATCCATTTCACCCTCTAGTGCATGATCCCATCCTGTGCTACCTGGGCTTCCTTTTAACTAAAAAAATAAAAGAAAACTTCATCCCATCACTATGGAAACACCACTCCCTTCACCTAAAACAATCAATCTGGGTATGGACTGAAGATAGCCAATCCATTCCAAAAATGAAATCATAAGGCCTCAATGCTATCACCAAGTGGTTCCAACTGAAACTATTACCTTCAAGGGTAAGATCACACTTTCAAAAAAGGTTTGTGATCATTGAGTCTCCTCCCATAGGCATCTCCAAGCATAAGGGTCGAGTCAATGGTTCAACCAAAATCTCAAGGTCTCTAACAAGATATGTGGAAAGAAAAGAATGACTAGAAATTGTGTTTATATGTATGGAAACTAAGTTAAAAAAGACACAGATCATACATAATATCATCCTTGGAGTCCCTAGGTCATATTCCTTGACCGCATGTAGCTTCCCCCGCCCCTATCCTCCAACTCCCTGAGTCTGGCGTAGACCTCTTAGGGGTGGTGGTGGTGGTATATAAAAATGTTTTCCACCTCCAACAAACTCTCACTACCACAAATACATCCATGTTAAATGCTTAGGTTTTATCATCACTAATCAGAAAGCGCTGATAAAAGGCGGTATTTTATCGGTGCTAGAAAAAAAAGCATTGATAAATCTACCCTTTATCAATGCTACAGTTATTGATAAAGGCCCCCCTTTATTAGCACTAACAAAAAGAACTAATAAAAAAAGAGTCTTTATCAACACTAATAATAGCACTGATAAAAAAATTTAATAGAAAATATTATTAATTTATATGAAAAATAATAATTATATTCAAAAATAATGTTTATATGTAACATTAAATAAAAAACGCATGTTTATTATGTTTGTGTTTTATTTATGTTTATTATGTTTTTTAGTTTTAGTTATATCTTTATTATATATATATTATACTATATATTTTTATAATATTATATATAAATACTTTTAAATATTTATATATACATATAAATACTTATTAAATATATGTTTCCAAATTAATGTGTTAATTGATGCGTAATGGATGTTCATATTCATCTCATGAATATGTTCATTGTTTACCCTAATGTTGGCCATATATATTATAGTATTATACTTGGTGTATTCATTCATTTCTTATATATATGAATCTTTATGTTCCCATAAATACTTAAAATCACAATAAATATATTTAAATAAACAATAAATGTATTTATTAAATTTAAAAATATAAATATTTCGTTTTATATAATTATATAATTTTTAAATATATTATATATAATTATAATTATATATAACTAACTAAATATAAATATGTTTAAATAATTATAAAATTAAAAAATATTTTTTTGAATTATAAATATATATTTATGAATACCTTTTAAATATATTTATTTATAAATATATGTCTTTAATGAATATATACATAGACACAGACGTGTATATATATATATATTTATATTTAAATACTTATGAAATTAAAATTAAAATTAGTATATCAATTTATTTTAGTTTCATAAGTATGTATATATATGTATATATATATATATATTTAATTATAATTTTATAATTATTTAAATATAAATATATTTTTATTTAAATATATCATGAAATTTTAAAAAAATATAATTAATACAAATATATTTAAATAATTATTAAATTCAAATACATATATTAATTATATATATTTATAAAATTATAAATGTAATAAATATATTGGTTATAATTTTATAATTACAAATAAATGGTATGTTTTAACAGCGCTAATTTAAAAAGTACTGATAAATGCCCCCCCCCCCAATTTTATAAATGAACCCAAACTACATCCCCTTCATTCTGCACCCCTCAAGATCTCGTGGAAGCATAAACTTGTGCTACCTGATCCTCCTCCTCCATTGCTTCCTCCTCCTCCTCCTCCTTCACTGTTGTGGTCGTTGACTCGTCCTCCTCCTTGACGGACTCCTCCTTCTTCTCCCCATTCGTCACCACTGCTGCGAACGCATCCTCTTACTCCTCCATATCCTTTTCCACCTCTTGTTCCTCCTCTGTTTCCACTGCCTCCTCCTTCTCCTCCTCCACCATCGTCGTCGCCTCTACCACTGCCTCTACCACTGCATCTTCTGCTGACTCAACCGCCTCTTTCGTTGTTGCTGCTGCAGTAAGGGTACTCTCGCTTCTATAGTTACTTCATTTCTTCTTCTTCTTCTTGAAATAATAATAGTCACTGCTAATTGGTTTTTCTCTTGGTTTGGTTGTTCTAGATTTTTTTTATATTTATTCTCAAAGTTTTGTGATATGGTATTGTAGTATTTTGATTCATATTGAGTTTATAAGTGACTTTGGGGTCACTTTGATCTTTTGAGGTGAAAATAGGAAAAGATCCCAAGTTTTAGGGTTAACTCACATGGTCTGGAAAACAATGTAGACCCGATGAGGTTGGTTCTATAACCACCGCAATGGTTTTTTCATGATTAGTGCATGTTTATATAACTCATATGGTCAAACCATGCAAAATTATTCTTCCCCCTAGATTTTTAGTTTTGGATCCCTTGAATTTTTCCTTAATATCGACAGTTCCTACCATTGGTGTGTGGTTGATTAAGGGGGTTTTATAGTGGTTTTACATTGTTGGGTGATGTTTAAATTAATTATTCAAGCCTTGTAGTGTGGTCTTATTTTTTGTAAAGTTGGTTTTATGTTATAGAAAATTTTATTTTTTGGACGAAAAAGTTGATTTTTGTGTTCATAAAATGTTTTAAAATGGTAATCTTCCTCTTTATTTTGAATTGGGAGATTTTTTTTGAATAGGAATTTTTTTAATGTGTCTTATTTTTTAAAACTAGGCATAATTGTTTCTTTTTAAGAGAAATTTTTATTATCTTAAAGTTTATAAAAAGGGTTTGATTTCATTTTGGAAATTTAAAAATAAATTAGAATTGATAGAAATGTTTTTGAAATGATTTAAATTTATTAAAATAATTAGAAGTTAAAGTTGGTTTTTATTTTGAATTAAAATGAAATATTTTTAAATCAAGTGTGTGCTTTGGGTGAAAATATTCTTTAAACTCAATTTAAATGTTGAAATCTTAAGGAAATTGATTTTTTTGAGTGTTCAAATTTTAGTGAAGCATTTTTACAAGGGGTTTGATTATTTTAAAAGAGTGTGTGTCTCTAAAAATAATTAACATGGAAATTTTATAGAAGGGTTTTTGTTTAAAGAATATTGAACATACTTATTGACTTTTTGGTTTTTTTTGGTCTCAATAAATTTTGTGTATTTGAGTTATTTACTGGGTGTGCATTAAGATTCTTTGTTTTAGCTTATGAAACATGAATGGGATAAATTCATATTTACTACGTGGTATTTTATTCTTTCAGAAAGTTCTTTAGAATATGTGAAGAAACATCCCCTAAGGTGAATTATTTTCATGAATAGGTATATCTCTTTGGGTTGTGGGATTTACCCAAACATCATATGGGGTGATGAATCCAAATCATCCTTTTCTTTAGGTTTTCTTAAATTTTCATCCTTCCTTCCATGGTGATTAAGGTCCTCCTAAGGTTGTGAAGTGGTTAGGTTATTTTCTTGAATACATTGAGTTGAATTACCCAAAGTGGTCTGGGGTGGTTGTTTATTTTGGAATCTGTGCTTGTTCAGTTGGAATATCTTGAGGCTTTGAGGTAAATTTTATTTTATGTATTCCTTGTTGTTTTTTTGTTCCTCTTAAGTGAGGGTTTGTTTATAGAGGTTTTGATTATTCTTTAGTGTTTTATGAATCATTTTTTTATCTTCTATGGTTCACCGTGAGATGGTTCTCTAATGATGTGATGTCCTAGATCACTCATTTCCTTCAATTTTGTGACCCAAGGGTATATTCACTGCATAAAGATATGATAGGAACTATATAAGGGTAGAATCTAATTGAAAATACTTAATATGGGTTACTCATGAGTAGAAAATTGTGTGTAAGGGTTTCATTGGAGTTTTTTAATGGTATCTAGGGTATACATATGGATTATAAGGATCTATAGAAGAATACATCTCATAAATATGGAATTCCTTAATTATGTCATGAAATAATCCACTAATGAAATTTAATCCTACATTATCCGTGCTTGGTGTGGGAAATGGGTAGTATATGAATATTACCTATATTATACAAGAGTGCACAAAAGGATAAAATGTGTTGGGGTTGGAATGACATATTGGCCAATTGAGGAATCCTAAAAAATATTGAGTTTGGTTAGGGAAAGACCATACAATAATGACTTGATTTAATGGTATGTATAGTTACTTGAGGGGGTAAGGCCGAGTCCATTTTAATTCTAGTAAAATAATGGAGAGTGGAAAAATTAATCCACCATGAATTGGGAACATCATGTGGCATGTTAGTATAAGTGAGGGTTAACCCTTTAGAGAGGATCACTATGAGAGTGTTAAGCATGGGGAGGGAACCCATTAAAGGGGGGTCTAACATAATGTATCAAGCATGGTTGTGAAGTTTGGACTGATGTTTTTATAGTTTAACATTGTGTATAAAGTTTATCCCTTGGGATTTATGTCTTTGTGACAATTCATAAGTGGCTCTTTTAAAATGATTTAGTGTTTTTAAATGTTTCTAAAAAAATTATATGTGTTCAACATACCATTTTTTGGTTTTAAATAGATTTAAAATGGTTAGAAAATGAATTGGGGTTTTGAGAAATGATGTCTGGAACTAATTGGTTTATTTTAAAAATAATTTATTATTTTAAATAGTAATATGTATAAATGGTTGGTTTTTAAATGGGATTTCAACTATTATTTTTAATGGGATTTTAACTGTTATTTTCAAAGATTGTGCTTTTTTATAAATAGTTTTTTAATGGTATTTCAACTGTGTAAATAGTTTATCTAAATTAGCTCTTATTTATTTTATAAATAGTTTTAAAAAGAGTTTTTTATTTTAGCCTTGGATAATTTTTATATCAACATTTTGTGTATTTATTTTGTTAAATATTAATATCACTGAATCAAATAGGATGGATATGAATAAATAATGGACGGATGTCAATCGTCTGACAAAAGAGTATGAAGATGGAGTGAAAGAGTTCATCAAGTTTGCAAAATATCATACATATTATCCTTCTCAAATCATTTTTTCATGTTCACATTGTTGTTATTCAAGACATGTTAGTCCAGAGGATTTGGAAGAACACTTGATCTATCACAGAATAGATCATAGTTATAAATGTTGGAATAAACATGGTGAAAATTAGAATATACTTAGTGTCTTGGATAACACTATATTTTATAGATAATTTTATATTATTACATGTGTGGAAAATGAATAAGATCATATCGAGGACATGATAAAAAATGTGCATGATGATGATGATCGTATTAAGAAAATTACTAGGACAGTTGAAGATGAACTTCATGATTTCCCAAAAAAAATTGAACAGTTAAAGAGTTGTGTAAACATATCATTGTATTATGGTTGCACTAAATATACAATATTGTCAGCTATACTAAATATGTATACTTTTAAATAGGCAATGGATGGAGTGATCATAGTTTTATGGAATTACTTGCTCTCTTGAATGACATTCTCCCAGAAGATAATGAGCTTCTGATCCGAACATACAAAACCAAATGAATGCTATGCTCTATGGGTATAATATCTGAAAGAATACATGCCTTCCTGAATGATTGTATAATGTTTCCTAAGGACCACAAATTACTTAGAGAATTCCCAAAGTGTGGTGCTTCTCGATACAAGAAATATGAATCTGATCCTATAAAATTTTCATGGTACTTTCCAATCATTCCAAGGTTTCGGTGCCTATATGGAAGTGAGAGGACTACAGGGAAATTAACCAGGAACACATATAGAAAAAATAAATATGGAAAACTAAGGCACCCGACAGACTCTCCTCAGTGGATGAAAATTGATCATGAGTATCCGAACTTTGTAAATGAGCCGAGAAACCTCCGTCTTGTGTTATCCACAGATGGAGTGAATCCTTTTGGTTTTCTAAGAAGAAATCACAGTACATGGTCGGTTATGTTAGTAAATTATAAATTTTCACTGTGGTTATTCATAACATGAAAACATATCATGTTATCTATGCTTATATAAGGACTAAAACAACAGGGTAATGATATTGATGTTTATTTGGATCTATTGATCGAGGATTTGAAATTATTGTGGGATTCAGGTGTTAAGGTGTATGATGTTTATATAAATGAATATTTCATGTTCAGACCCATATTGTATGCAACGATAAATGAATTTCTTATTGAAATTTTTTAGGATATAGAATCAAAGTAACTCTTGGGTGTCCCATCTGTGAACAAGGTATACAATCAATTAGGTTGAAACATTCATCAAATACTGTGTTTCTAGGACATCACATATTTCTACCTTGATGACATAAGTACCGATCTTTGATGACATCATTCGGTGGAAGTTTATAATAACGTACAACACTGTCTCCACTAACAGGTGGTCAACTGTTTGAGAAAGTTAAAGATATGGAAACACCTTTTGGTAAACTGTTTTCGAAAAACCTTATGAAAACTGGTTGGAAAAAATAAATCTATTTTTTTGAATTAATATACTGGAATTTTTTATATGTCAGACATTTTCTTTATAATATGCATGTTGAAAAAAAAAATATGTGATAGTTTCATCAGCACGTTGCTAAATTCACCAGGAAAAACAAAGGATGGAATTAAGGCTAGGTTGGACATGTTTGACCTGGGATTATGAGAAGAGTTGTCACCAGTGATGAAAAACAAATATTTCTTCCTTATACTGCTTACACTCTTTCTATGTAGGGTAGATATCATTCTTTCAACTTCATGAATGATGTAAAAGTTCCAGAGTGGTATTCATCGAATATCAAGAAAATCATGTCAATGAATGATTTAAAGTTAAAAGGTCTGAAATCTCATGACTACCATATTTTGATGCAAGATCAAATTCCTATAGCTTTACGTTACATTTTTCCCAAGAATGTCCATCATACATTAATAAATCGTTATTTCTTCTTTAATGGTATATGTAGCAATGTTAATGACTTGGAAAAATTGTTGACTATGGAAAGAGAATTTGTCATCATATTATGTGAATTGGAAATGTTCTCCCCACTGATAATCTTTGATATGATGGTTCATCTAATTGTTCACATAGTGAGAGAGATTCAACTATGTGGTCCAATGAACTATATATGGATGTACCATAATGAACGGTATATGAATATTTTGAAAGGGTATGTCAAAAATCGAATTTAGCCAGAGGATTGTATTATAGAGAGATATATTATTGAGAAAGCTTTTGAATTATTTAATGAATACATGTATGGTGTGAAAAACATTGGTCTAACAAAATCTCATCACACTGGGCGACTTGTGGGCGAAGTAATTTCTGGAAAGGAGTTTTTAACCATCAATATTACAGATCGGGTGCAGGTCCACCTTTATGCTTTTCATAACAGTTTGGACATTGACCCATATGTTGAAACATATAAATAAATTATTAGGCATTTGAATCCATCAAAAACTGAAAAATGGATTTCAAATAAACATAATCAACAGTTTATAGGATGGTTTCATGACCATATTTTTAAGGAACCGGATGAAAATCCACACTCAATTTTAGAACGATTTTGATGGTTACTTGGAGGACCAAGTGTGTACATGTTATCTTACAATGCTTATGAAATTAATGGTTATACATTATATACTAATGAACATTATGAATACATTACCATAATGAATATTGGAGTTACACATGTGGCTAAAGCGATGCATGTTTCTGGTGCTAAGAATAGAAATCCAATTTATGTGAATATGTCATACTTTGGCATCATCAAAAAAAATATGGGAGTTGGATTTTACGACATTCCAAGTGCTTATTTTTCAATGAAAGTGGGTTGATAAGAGAATTGATGTTAAAATAGATGAGTTGGGATTTATAAAAGTTGATTTTAGAAAGTAAGGTTAAAAATATGAACCATTTATAAAGGCATCATAGGTAGTACAAATATTTTATGTTCCAGATCCCACAAACCAAAACTGGTCAATTGTTCTGTTATTGACCAAAAACACTGAAGAGTTAGATGAGAATTCAATGGAGGATTACCCTTTAATTGGGAAGTCACAATAATTTCATAGTGGTCTCAGTGTAGATGACGTTTTGAATGTCATAGGATACCATAATGAATGGATTTAGATAATTGGTAGTGGGGAAAATCCCTTCAACCTTTAAAAAAAGAGTTCAATAATCTGGTTATATTTTTTTTCTAATATACATAGTGTTACTTTATGTTAATATATTTTCAATTATCCTTTTATTTATCTAAATTTAATGTTAATCTAATTTTTCAGATAATGAATTCTGCACGTGATGATGCTCCCAATCCCCAGGCACAATAGGTTTCTCAACCTGCTGCTGCTTGTAGTGAAAACGAAAAACGGGTTTCTCAACCTATTGCCTTATGTTAATATCTATTCATTTATGCTTTTATGTTATTTAAATTAAATGTTAAACCATGTTTTTAGATAATTACTTCTGCATGTGATGATTCTCCAAATCCCCAAGCACAACAAGTTTCTCAACCTGCTGTTGCTCGCAGTGCAGATGAACAACAGGTTTCTCAACCTATTATTTCTCCCAGTCTATAGGGACAACCACCATCTGCACATACCCATGCTATCCCTCTAGAGCTAGTGGAACAAATTGATGAAGGTGGATCTGAGGAAATTAAATTTTATGAAACACAGGTTGCGCAAAAAAAAATAGGAGCATCCTAGTTTGACGGTATTAGAAAAAATAAATAACGATAAAGAGAAAGGCATAAAATACGAGATTGGATAGAATAAGTGAGTCCAACATGTTAACCCCAACAAGGCCGTGTTAAGTAGTTACATTGGAATCATCACTCAACAACATGTGTCGATTGATGTAACTTCGTAGCACCATGTTGTGGTTGAGATTAAGACGCTTATGTGGGGAGATATTATGGTAACATTATGATATCATTTTTTAAATTTACTAAAAATTAAATAATGAAAGATTAACTTACACTTCATCATCTCTTCCTGAGGGTATTTATAGTAGATGACTCGCACAAAGACTACATCTTAAGGGTTACTGGAAGCATTTATAGGGGTTTTCACACACTTTTAATTAAATATCATATTAAATATGCTGAAGGGAAAATAAAACCGCACCCACCTCTTCTTTATGCACACATGATAACTCAAGCATCATGGGATGTGTTTATTGGTTGTCGTACGAAGTAGTCTTTTCAGGTACATTGTGTTTGGTAATACGCAGTTTGATGGTATATATATTAATCACTTTTATTGACAATGTTTTATTTATGAAACATCAACTGAGTGCTGAAAATAAATAATGGGCATCAAAACCAGCATACCCTTACCATAAAGCAAGGATGGGGTACGCATCACTTCAAAAAAAAATTGGTACATATTTTAAATCTACCATAATACATTTATGTTACATAAAAAAAACACAATAACTATTTTATTTTGTTTATATGTAGCTTTAAGAGATTAAATCCAAATCGAGTTCCATCCAATGCCATGTGCTATGAAAGGAGGTGTGTGTAACTAAAGATGGGAAACTAATAGATGAAAACACACAAAAAGTGTGGGAAAAATGTGTAAGTATGACATAATAAAAATTTGTTTTTCTTTAAATCACTATTACATAACAATGATTACTTATTTTCTAATATTTTTAATCTGACATAGTCATAAGAATAAACAACACCCACACCAGATGTATATATACTTTAAATGGCCTTGAAGCAGCCATAAAATTATGGTTTTTTCAGAGGTGCGGGTTTTGGGGTGACACCCCAAACATATTTTGATGAAAAAAACAAGTAGATGATAAAACTGAGGAAATAAAAAAGATGAGAGAAAGATAATATATGTCTGAAGAATAATTACAATATTGAAGAGAGATGATAGAAAGTTTTATGGGAGGGAGGCAAAGAGAAGAAACAACTCAAGAACAACCTTCACATAAAGATCTCACCCCACCCCCACCAGTTTTGAGGCTAGCCATTCCCCTAAAAAACAATTCTTAACCAATTTAGTCAATTTTCTATTAATGTTTTCTCTGAAATATGAATCATATAGACACTGGACACTAATACCTTTCTTGTATTGATATTCTACAGGGTGAAAATGACTGTGATTTATATCTTTCAACACCCACCCATTGCCTTGTAGCGAGGGCTATAGTGTTCAATATCCAAAATGACATGATACACAATAGACCACTACCAACAGGTCATGTTAGAGTGTCAATTACTATAGCCTCTAGAGTTGAGCACTGAGATACCTGTTCCAATTGATGATGCAAATATTTATACAATCGAACAAGCTCTTAGAAAAATCATCGCATGGCCATCACATCTTGTAAAAAAATATGTCATCAATGATGTATTCATTTACAATTTAAATTTAAAGCTAAAACTTAAACATTTAATGAAAAAAGGTATGAATAGATGCATGTTATTACAGACAGATAAAGGGAAGGGGTGGAAGAAAAGACCAGTTTAAAAACATCTCAAGGATCAACCAACCAATCAAAATGATCTATCCAAAGCACCTTAACACCATCATTCTATATCAACATTTATTATTATTAAAGGCTCATGTGGATATGAAGTTTAAATATGGTATTACTCACATAATTGATTTTGGAGAAAATATATAATGAGGGGAAGATCCAGACTTCATTGGTGTTGAGAGTGAACCTGAAATACTCGACTATGAAAGGTTAAGTGGCTCAGTTGTAAATGTATACATGAGGTTTGTTTTTGTGATTTTATTTTCCAAAAGCTGATATACTATGTTAATTATTACTAAATACATTTTATATTTTTTGTAGGTGTATATATGAAAAACAATTGAATATATTTCCCCATGAACATAAATTTTTACTTGTTAGTCCTCACATCCTCTCTACATAACAAAAAGAAATAACTTCCAAGAAAGAAGGTGAAATAGTTGCATGCCTTCTCAAATCATTTAATAGAAAAATTACGGATGATAGACTCTTCTTAATACCAACGATGCATAGGTAAAACTCTATAATTTAATCATATCAAATATATTTTAATTTATTTCATTAATTTTTCTTTTTTTTTTGTTTTTAGGTATCATTGGATGCTCATTGCGATCAATTTGGATACTCCAAAGATTTATTTTCAAGATTCAATGCATTGATATCCAAAAAACCGACCACACATGATGGCATTTTTCAATTTGCAATACACTACATCCAAAATTTTAGAACTAAAAATCAAGTTATATAATTTATATTATATTTTAATGAGGATTCTATTATGATAGGGAGGTGCATCAATATCATCTACATCATGGAATGAGGAGAGGGGAAAAGGAAAACTAACCTCAAAAGTACTACAACTAGATAAGTATCAGGGTATATATAATAAGATTTCACTATCCAAAAATAGATAAAAAATAACTTATTTTTCTCAATGTTTCTACAGTGTCTGAAATAAGAAAATAGAAAAGACTGTGGTTATTATGTTTAAAAATTTATGAGATATATCATATTAAATGAACAAACTTGCATCCCTAAAGAGATATTTTTGAAGATAATTTCTATTTTATTAAAAATATTTATTAATACTTTATGTATTTATAATTTTTTGGTACTACCATGACTACCGGAAATAGTCATATTCACAAGACGATATAGGTATGCTTAGAAACAAGTGGGCAGCATGCCTGATGGAAGAATGTACAAAAATAGCATGAAGATGGTAAAATTATCAAATAATGTCAACTTTAATAATATTGTCTACCTTATATTTATCTTTTTTATGGTAATATCGTTATTTGTATAGGCTAAATATCCTGCTGAAAATCATGGTCGTCGGTGGACCTTGTTTTCACACTAAAGGAATTTCATGTTGGTCGGTTTTTGAAAATAAATTGGTGGTCCTCATTTACCGGGTATGTTTTTTGTTGATAGAACACAAAAGATAATGAGTATCTAGAAGGTTTTTCCATATCCCTTAATTTTGTTGTGATGTCTTGAGACATAAAAGGCACAAGATCTTACTCCACTCTTCCCATTTTCAACAACGAGAAGGGTTTTTCTCTAAAAATAATTGATTCAATTTGAAACATTTGCAGTTCCCCTCTTTATTCAACCCAATGAAGAACTGACTATCATATATTCATTCGAAGGTCTTGAATATATGATAGCTAGTTCTTCACTGGGTTGACTAAATCTATGATGTAGAAGGAGGATGTTGTTCTGTGTCAACCATAGATGGATCAAAGGTTTTTCTATAATCCTTCTAAACTGGGTAGATTGAGCATATTGAGTAGGTCTGGTATCTTTTTTAGGTTTTAAAGGCAAGGGTGAATTGGTTTTCAGGCAGAAAAAAATACTTATAATTTATTCTGATACTTTAGGACAATGATCCATGAGTCATTTGTGATGTAAAGGAATGAACTTCACCTCAATCTGATGCACAGTGTCACCGGTATGACTCCAAATGTATCTTTATTTAAAATTGACATTAATTTAAGTAAAAAAACACAACTGACATTCTGAAAACCGAGGAAATGAATTCTTATTATTTTTATACTTTAGTACAATGATATATCAGTTATTTGTGATGTGTAGGAATTAACCGCACCTCAATATGGCACATGGTGTCACTGGTATGACTCTAAATGTGTCTTGTTATTTAAAATTGACATTAATTCAAGTAAAAAACACAACAAACATACTGAAAACTGAGCAAACACATTTGGATTGTTTTAATACTTTTGTAAAACAATCCATGAGTCATTTGTGATGTGTAGGAATCAACCCCACCTCAATATGATGCACTGTGTGATCAGTATAACTAAAAGTGTTTGTTATGAGTTTAAAATTGATATTTTAGCTCAAAACATATCACTCACTAAAAACAAATAAAATGTGCTCCAATTTCCTTCCAAATTAAGGACAATGATTCTTATATCCTTTGTGAAGGGTATGAAGTAGTCTCACGTCAAAATGATGCATGATGCGACTGGTATGACTCAAATTTCAGGTTTTTGGTTTGAAATGACATTTTAGTAAAAAAACACAACTGATATACTACAAACTGAGGAAATGAATTCTGATTTTTTTGATAATTTAGGAAAATGATCTATCAGTCATTTTTTATGTGTATGAATCAAATACACCTCAATCTAATGCATGGTGTCATCAGTATGAATCAAAATATGTCTTCTTATTAAAAATTTACATTAATTCAAGCAAAATACACAAATTACATACTGAAAACTGAGAAAACACATTTGGATTGTTTTGATACTTTAGTACAATGATCCATGAGTCATTCTTGATGTTTTTCAATCAATCCCAACTCAATCCAATAAACAGTATGACATATATGACTAAAAGTGTCAGCTATCAGATTAAAATTTACAATTTAGATCAAAATGTGTCACACATTGAAAACCAAGAAAACACACTCCAATTGTATTCAACATTAAGGATAGAAATTCGTGAGTCCTTTTTGATGTGTATGAAGCATTCTCCCATCTAACCGATGTACAATTCGACCTGTATGACTCAAATTGCATGTTTTTAGTTTGAAATTATATTTTAGTAAAATACACAATTAACTTACTGAAAACTAAGAAAACACATTCGGATTATTTTTATAATTTAGGAAAAAAATCCATTATTAATTTTTGACATGTAAGAATAAATCCCACATTAATACGACACACGATTTGACCGGTATAACCCCCAAATGTGTCTTTTTATTTAAAATTGACATTAATTCAAGTAAAAACACACAACTGACATACTGAAAACTGAGCAAATGCATTCGGATTGTTTTGATAAATAGGTAAAATGATCTATGAGTTAGTTTTGATGTGTAGGAATTAACCCCACTTCAATCTGATGAACAGTGTGACCAGTATGACTAAACGTTTCCGTTATCAGTTTAAAATTGACATTTTAGCTCAAAACATGTCGCTCACTGAAAATCAATCAAACACATTATGATTGTCTTAAAAATTAAGGAAAGTGATTAGTAAATTATTTTGGACATGTATAAAGTAGTCTCACATCAAACTGATTCCCTATGTGACTGGTATGACTCAAATTACTTTCTTTCCATTTGAAATGACATTTTAGTAAAAAAACACAACTAACATACTAAAAACTGATGAAATTCATTACTATTGTTTTGATACTTTTGGAAAATGATCTATCAGTAATTTTTGATGTGTAGAAATCAACCGCATCTTAATCTGACACATGGTGTCACTAGTATGACTCCAAATGTGCCTTCTTATTTAAAATTGACATTAATTGAAGTAAAAAAACACAATTGACATACTGAAAACTGAGAAAATGCATTCGGATTGTTTTGATAATTTAATAAAATGATTCCTCAGTTAGTTATGATTTATAATAATCAACCCCACCTCAATCCGATGAATGGTGTGATCGGTATGACTAAAAGTGTCCTCTATCAATTTAAAATTGGCATTTTAGCTCAAAACGTGTCCCTCATTGAAAACCAGGAAAACACACTCTGATTGTCTTCAAAATTAATTACAGTGATTCGTCATTTATTTGTGATGTGTATGAAGTAGTCTCAAGTCAAACCTTTGCACGATGTGACCAATATGACTCAAATTACATGTTTTCAGTTTGAAATGACATTTTAGAAAAAAACACAACTTACATACTAAAAATTGATGAAATGAATTCCAATTGTTTTGAAACTTTAGGAAAACAATATATCATTCATTTGTGACATTTATAACTCAACCTCACCTCAATCTTACCCACAGTGTCAACGGTATGACTACAACTGTGTATTCTTATTTAAAATTGACATTAACTCAAGTTAAAAACACAACTAACATACTGAAAATAGAGAAAACACATTCATATTGTTTTGATACTCTAGTAAAATGATACATGAGTTAGTTTTGATGTGTAAGAATCAACCCCACGTCATTCCGACGAATGGTGTGATCGGTATGATTAAAAGTGTCTGCTGTCAGTTTAAAATTGACATTTTAGCTCAAAACGTGTCACTCACTAAAAACCAAGAAAACACACTCTAATTGTCTTCAAAATTAAGGACATCAATTCATAAGTCCTTTGTGACATATATGAAGCAGTCTCCTATCAATCCAATGCACGATGAAACCTGTATGACTCAAATTGCATGTTTTTGGTTTGAAATGATATTTTAGTAAAAGAACAAAAATGGCATACTAAAAACTGAGAAAATGCATTCATATTGTTTTGATAATTTAGTAAAATGATCCATTATTCATTTTCAACATGTAGGAATCAACCCCACCTCAATACGATTCACAGTGTGACCGGTATAAATCCAAATGTGTCATTTTTATTAAAAAATAATATTTTTAATGTATTATTCATATTAATGTTTAATTTATTTCTTTATAGTATTACTAACGTAATATTTGTTTTGTTATATACATGGAACTTTTTTCTCAAGTTGAGATGATTTTTTGGTGAATATTACCATTGGTGGACATTTTTTAGAGGGCACCACATACGTCAAAAGATAAAACATCAATGTTTTTAACTGTTTTTTGGATAATTATAGGTGTACTTTTATAAAACATTGTTTAAAATGTATATAGAAGTATTTTTTTGGTATATACCATGAGTGAATATTTTTGCATTCATGGTTTCAATTAAATGTATATAGAAGTGTTTTCTAAACCTTTGTGTGTGATACTTATTTTTTCATCATTTGCATCGTGTATGTGGTTCTTTTGTATATACTATGGGTGGTTATTTTTTAGCAGGTTTTTAATGGTTTGTGCAGGTTATTTTTTCTGGTTCGGTTATTTTGGTCTGCTCTTTAATTTTTTAGGTTTTTGGGTGTGATTTTATATAAATAGTGCACCCAGGCAGGGAAGCCTCTATCATGGCTAAATATAGCATTGATAAAGGGGACCCCGCCTTTAATAATGGTTCTACTATCAGTGATTTTTTAGTGCTAATAAAGGCCTTTTTTAGCACTGAAAAAATCCTATTTTGTGGCAGTGTCTCCCTGCTTCTTTTCCATGTCCGTCGACTATAGGATCTACCTGCTCTACTCATTTCTCTACCTTGGTGGTCCATCCACCACTTCCCTATCAGTAGCTGAATAGTTTGGATAATCTCTAGTGAGACGTCCTCTACCGCCACATGTATAGCATCAACTCTCCCTAGGCTGACTAGATCCAACCTAAGAGACCTAGACTATAGATCCCCTTTTCTGGGGACCTCCTATGATGTCTCCCATGTCCAGATCCCTATTTATGACATTTGGATCCCCACTATTGAGGTCTCTGAACCTTCCTTCTTACTGCTAAATATTGTTGGATGTCTCTACTTAGCCAAGAAACTCTCAAGAACTCTAGAATAAGTCAGAATGAAAAAGGTATGACGTTGGCTTGGATGTCCCGATGTATACCTCACTCGAAGATATGAACCTTGAAGTACTAATCCCTGACCATATCAATCAAGTAC
Organism: Viscum album; assembly: GCA_963277665.1. Taxonomy (NCBI): domain Eukaryota; kingdom Viridiplantae; phylum Streptophyta; class Magnoliopsida; order Santalales; family Viscaceae; genus Viscum; species Viscum album. The sequence continues at coordinate 684,205,646 of OY728142.1, read as the reverse complement.
CTATAAAGGTTGATGAACCTCGATGAATTGTCATCCATCATCATACTACCCTATTGGAGCTAAAGAAGCTCTTGTATATGCACTTCTCTCAACATAACTGGAGTGAAATCATCTCTAAAGAGATGCTCAAACTCCATCTATGAAAGATTCACCTCATCGTAAGTCTGTGTGGTCAAACTCCACCATCGCCCCACCGAACCATGAAGAAGACTCACTGCCAGGATCACCATCTGGTCCACTGGTGTCCTCACTAGATGGAAAACTCTGGTCACTGCCTCAAGCCAGTCCTCATCCTCTTGAGGGTTGGGCTCACCTCATAACCTAAGGGGTATTTATCTCTGAAACTCATGGAGTGAGATCAGCCTGCACTCCTCATCTGCTGGTACTGTTGGTACCACATACTACTCCCTGGTGGTGGTATAGTTGGTGACTACCTGGAGATAATTCCTAGGGAACTGACCCCTGTATCGAAGCCTCATCACTGAGGGGGTCATCCTCTTGGTCGATCTACTGAATCCTAGAAAGTATGAATCATGGAGGCATCCTATAAATAAATAAGATGTACCATGGTCAATGAGTATATCTGGAGAGCTAACTGAAGAAGTACATGGAAACCACAACCTATTCATATATGATTCATGTACCATTTTTTTGTTCCGCACAACTAGTTTTCTCATGAAGTAAGTCAAAAAGAAGGTTATCAGAGTTCTGGTGTATGGATACGTTGGCTGCCCACACCAACACTAGAGTCCCTGTCCTGAAATATGAACTCGAAACACTTAACATTGTTTCCCCAAACCAATCTCGCAAACTCTTGGTCCTAAGGTAAAACTGACCACTTCTATTACCACACTATCATGACCCATCCCAGTGGGGACCATTCCATGACTCCTCAAGATCACCTCCAACAGTCTAGGGGCTCGTTACTAGCACTGAGTAATAATCTCACTAGCATTGGAGGCATTTCCTAAGTACTTGTACGAACACACACATCTCCAAGCCTACAAATATGGAAATGTAAAAACTACCCAGGAACAAAAATGCATTCATACTAATAAACCCACCCAATATAGTAAAATAGAACATAAATTGAGGAAACATAAATTGGGATAGAATAAAATCCCACAAAAAAGAAAGAGTCTTAAAACTAAAAGATCCAACCTGTAAAAAAGATAGGTACTGGGACTGCTTCTCAAAGCCATAGGAACACCTCAGCCTGTCTGGAACTAGATAATCTCTAACTGATCCTATTCTTCCCTAGGATCTATCAAAAGTTCACTAATCTGTATAACAAATGACACATACTGGAAAATCCCATGCAGTAGTGAGTATAACAATACTTAGTATGACACCCCGAAAACCAAAAATTAATACAAAAAGTAATGGCACATTCATCTCTACACAATATATGTATATAGTACATATAACAATAACATATCCATATATTCTTCAAACACGGACTCATAGTCTAGATGTAAGTCACAATGACCGTATACTGATGCTAAGGATTCAGTCCAAAGATTCCAAGAAGCACTCGTCCGGGATAACTCACTCCAGAGTTTGATATCTCTAATGATGTCTGTCTGAGAATTATTTTTCATTAGGAACCTCCATGAGAGAGATATACTGATATATATAAATAGAGAATACAAAACACTCATTTGGGGAGAATCAGCTCCACGAGTGAGGAAGATCATGATACACTGATGAGGATCACTTCTAGGGACATGGCATATACCACGACTCATCTGGATTCACCTACTAAGTAAAAGACTGACATCTGATAGGATTGGTCGCATTGATAACCTGAATCTACCTAGGGAACAGGAATGGATAAAGGATCCTACTCCAGGCCTCTTGGAGGTGAATCTCAACTCTATCCAGAAATTATTTCTAAAGGAGGTCATACTCCTATGGATTGGAAATGATACCCACCAACCTTCAGGGGAATGATCAAGGGAGAACCAACCCAAACGAAACTTGTCCAAGATATGGTGGTCAAGGAGATCAAGCCATGTAGAAAAGAGTACACGACATGTAGAATGTAACACATCATGTCCCTTGACCCTGGGTACTGCTCGTGTACAATGAACTGTGTCAGAAAAACATATAGTGTAGGAAAAGTTATACACGGTGTGAAAAAAGGCTTACATGTCATGTCCAACTATCTGGAGTCTGCTCCGTCTAAGCTGGCCATGTGTCAGTACATGGATTCCACCCGTGTTCGCCTACCCATGTACCAGTACATGGGGTAGACCGTGTATCTATTCGGGGTCTAGCCGTGTGGTGGAGTACATTTCATGTAGTACAACTCATGTCCGTGTATCCTCTAAGATACATGCTTACTTCTGAGTAAGGTCCCACATGTCTTGTGATAGCTATCACATGTTGTGTTCCACCTCTCTATCGCCCGAAACCCTAGTCGCCACTGGTCTGGTCCCACACGCCATGTATTCTGAGATACATGTTGTGTTCATTGTGATTTTTTGGAATCATTTTTCTTCATCTAAAACTTTGATTGATCTTCTATTGTTCAATCCAATGATCAGTTCGCTATAAAAATGAAGATCTGGGGTCATCTCATCCTTGAAACATCGATTTGGTAAGTTGTGGGCCTTCAATCTACTCTAAAACCCGATTATTATTGTCCTCGCAAATAATTCTTGAAGAATGATATCTATTGGAATATGTTGATCCATCCATATCCATTGTCATTCCACTACTTCTAGGTCATCATGATGTCCAATCTACAATTTCAGATCATTGCGTTGCAAAATGGATGCGCAACGATCCTTCATTGATAACCCCATGATGAACTAAGAACACACCAGAATAAAGTGGGAAGAAGTCATATAGAAACAACTCAAGGAATAAAACTCAGTCATTGTTTTTTATGGTATTGATCCTCTCTCATTAGAAGGATCAAGAAACTAAATCGAAAGGGAATCAACTCCTGAATCAAGCCCACAATCACTCATCTCGCATTAATGAATGAAGCGTGAGTCAACATGTTATTTGGTTGATCCAAATTCATCATTAAATCAAATAACGGGAAATATAGAATCAAATTACACACACTACCTTGATTTTGGATTGATCATTGATGAAGAATGATTGCACTTACATCGTCGATGAGGTCCTCCAACTCCGCAGGGGCATCAATTCACGATCACTTGATTCATCTATGTTTATTGTCGAGAGGTTTCTCCAAGGATATCTTCTCCAATGCTCCATATAATTACAAGGTTACATGTCTAACCCTATAAATTCTTCTTAATATCTTATTTAAAATCATAGGTTGTTGCATTAGCGCAATAGAAAAAATAGAATAAATATTAAATTTCTTTTATTTCCTTAAACATCAAAAAACTAACTTTCACAGTCGAACCATGTCGACCAGTGTTAGGCTTCGCCTAAGGTAAAGTCACTACTCGAAACATAATGGTGTCATTGAATTTCTAATATGGGAACTTGTTTAAAAGTTATTCCACTTTTTCAGGAAAACCACTCGTGTATGATATTTAAAGTTTAATTTATTTCAAACATTTATTCTAGTAACCTCGGACCTCAAAATCGCATTTCGTATCAAATCCTAGTATCAAATTAATTCCATATAATATTTAAAATAATAAATGGAAAAATCTATGACATTACACTCTATTTTTTTGTTATGTGTTTCTCTTAGTGAGTGGATCCTGTTGTGGGTAGTGTGCGACCTGATTTTGAGGTAGGTGGTTTTTTCTCTAGATTATATTGGATGAACCATAATTTATCTTGGTTTTATAAAAAAAATTATAAATAAATTGGAATAATTGATTTGTGTGTGTAAATTTTTTTGTGATAAAATATTGTTTTCCCATTGTTTTTTAAGAGAAATTTGTTTTCAAATCATTGTGAAATAGATTACAAAATGGTTTTTCAAAGTATGTGTTTTATGGAATAAAGGTTAGTTTGGAATTTTTTATGAAATATTAAGCACTTTAATATTGATTTGATATATACAGCACATGGTAAACCTTGGTTACTTTGGTGGGAGGTATGATATTGGGCCTTATACATTTTATTGTTCAGGGGTTCACTCATGGGATCTTACTCTCCTCCCTGGACCTATGTTCTATGGACTTGATCTTGACCTGATCAGGGGTTCACCCATGGGGTGTTCCTATTCTCCTTGGGCATGTGTTCTAAGTACTCAAGTGTGTGTTAGTCATTTATTATGGTACAATTAGTCTACAAGCCTGACTTATTGTGATCCTTGGTATGTTTACCATTTTTATTTGGCTTTTTATTATTTTAAATTTGATATACATGATTTTAGAAATGTGGATTTATGATTCAAAATTATTTCACCAACCTTTTTTTAGAACTGTAGAAAAATGGAAATATTTACCATGCTTTTGACATAAATATTCCTTACTACTTAGTACATCATGTTTTCTTTAAAATGATCATATTGGGATTATTAGTACAGAGACTTGACATAGAGAAACTGGGTGGGATCATACTCAACATGTTTATATCACACCCTACACACCCCTTTGGTGGTGTGTAGACCTAGTATTGTCTTTTGGGAAAAGGCAAGGAACTATAGTGAAGTAGTGAGGTTTATGTTAGATGGGTATGGGTAATTGGTGGTGAGATGGTGGGATATTTCTTTCATTTCAAAAGGAGTAGTGGTTTTTTGTTTTTAGTTATCTCTTATTGTTTTATTGGACATGTGCCTTTGGTATTATTTGGCTTTTGAGTTGTTTTTCTACCGTTGTTTCTCTTTGGTCATGGCATATATTGCCTCTTATTTTCTTATGTTGTTTATTTTTTTGTATATATATATATTCCATGCAGTTTATTTCAGTTTGGCTGAAATCCTTCCTTCTTCTTGTTGTTTGATGCCCGGGTTCTAGTTACCATCCCATGGGGATCAGGAACACCCTTTGAGTATGTAGCTAGTAATTTTAGGTGCCAGTTGGGAGGGTAACTCGGGTTACTTTGTTACATATTCTAGACCATTTACACCATCATCATTAATTCATTGGTCTAATTGTTTACATTTTATTGTACTGAATTATATTTGTATTCTAAATATATATCAAATTGTAATCACTCAACTCACATAGGGTTATACCTACAAGGTACATCTTGGTTATGATAACCTAAAAAAAGTTGTACCCCCAGTTTTTCATTAGGCTTTGTAAAATTAATGGGGTATCAGTTGTTCCTTGTTCCAATTAATTGTAGGTTTTTTTTTCATACACTTCATAAGGAATGTTATGGATTTTGACTCAAAGTTTTCATAAATGGGGTTTTGGGTTTATATATTTAGAGAAGAAAAATTCATCTAGTAAAGGTTTTTGGATCTCCTTCAAAAGTAAAGTTATTTTGTATACCATACCTCTCAAAGAGTATATGGGTTTAAAGAGTAGACGTAGGATCATTTTGATCAAAACTACTACAAAAATCTATTTTGGTCTCTTTTGAAATATTTTCTTCTTACACCATTCAAGCCACGATACACTAATATTTTACACTTATAATTTTTATTTTTTTATCCACAAAAATTCACTTTTTATTTTAAAATACTCTGATTTGTTTAAGACTTTCAATTCACCCCCCCCCCCCCCGACTCTTTTATATCACTCCATATGAGAATTATCATCACATTCTTTAATGTATTGATAAAAACCATGATGAAGTATTCTCAGAGTGGTAGAATACATTTGGTGCATCATAAGTGATATGAAATTAATTGAATATGTAAAGAAAGGATTTATCCCTTTTGAGTTAATGGAAGAAGATATATTTGGACCGTTTTTTGAAATGGAACTGTCAAATTAAATCCATGGCTATAGTAGCTCATCAATTAGTTGATTTCATAGACTCAATGAATGATAAATCAATCATACAAGATGATGACACAATGTATGCATACCTCTTTATGAGATATTGATATAAAGGGATTATATTACACAGTAATTGTTTGTATATGGTTATTGTGATTATGGCATTAACCTCTCTCTTTATGGGTATATTGACTCATTTCTACCTTCTTATCTTGGACTTTAGAAAATTTCACCTAATTCCATTGAGAAAGAGGCCCATAGGGACACATACTAAGTTTATCCAAAATATAAATTAAATTCTATTTAAATTTAATATTCGGAATAAATGTTATTCCTAACTTTTGATTTAATAATTATTGAAGTATTGATCACATAAATTCAATCACCAGATATATTGGAGTTTAGAATATGTGAGTTGAATATTATAATAAATATTTATTCACAAGTTTAGTGAATATAATATTGATTTAATCACCTATTTATTATTTAAAAGGTAAAAAATAAATATTTATTTATTCATTAGTATAGTAAACAGATTAATATAATAATTTATTTAGTTACATGAATATAAAGATAAATAGTTATTTTTAGGTTTAGTGAATATAATATTTATTTATTTTTTCAATGATTAATATTTATTTAATTTTTTTTATTATTTAGTTATTGATAAATATAGATAAGTTTTGATGTTCCAAGTTAATTTTCCCAATAGAAATGATATCCCATTATTTAATATCATTTAAAAACTATTTATTTATTTATTTTTCAAATGGTATAAAATATCTGTGAGTTTAGTGCATGTTATAGAATATAATTATAATATTATAAATACTTTTCATGGGGTTTAATTGAAGTAAATAATTAAATAAATGGTATTTATGTAATTAAAAATTGTTCACTCTAGGAATTAAACCCCAATTATGTCATTTTAGAGGTGATGGGAATTATTTTTCATAATGGATTTTCTCAAGTGAATTATCTCAAGATTGAGATATATTATCAAGAAACTATTTTAAGGTCAATATAGAATAATACCCCTTCTCCCTATCAAAAATGGGATAACAAGAGATCATATTTCTTGCGAGCAGTGGTGAATGACACAAGTTGTAACGTCCCAGTTCCGGAATCCACCCAGAGGCACCCTGTACCTGGTTGGTCACATGGCCCCAAGCGCATTTCCCTGAATGCTAGAGGTTGCCGACTAGCAGCAAGGTCCTTGGGTGTGATAGTGGGGAAACTATTCCCTCATTGGCAGAGTACATAGCGGAATTAAACAAAAACATACAAGAGTGGAAGTAGTAATAATATAATAAAAAAATAAATAGTGGAATACTGGTACAATAAACTAGAGCTATATATAAAATGATGCATGAAACATATGTCTAGGAAAGCAGCGAAGAAAAGTACAATGCTAAAATATAGTGCTAAACCAGTACAAAATAAAAGCAGTAATCAGCTCCCCAGCATCGCAAGCCTATGCTTGGTCTTATGCTCTTCATCTCCACATCATGTCAATTACCTGAAGTAGAAGGGTTCTTTCCCTTGTATATACCTGCAAAAATATAATCTTTTTGGGCCCAAAAGCATGGCCCAAATAGGGTGTGAGACCAAATCCCAGTGGGAAACCTCCACGAGATCTGTGCCTAATAGTCAGTGAATATATGGCAGGTAAAAGTACAGAAAATAGTAAATAGGAAAGTACTCAGTAGTAAACAATCCACAGTTTCAATATCACGTAACAATTGACCACAATCAAGCAAGAAGCTAATCAATGTAAGTAACCCTCTGGGAATTACTCGCGGCCTAACCCCTCTGGTTCAACCAAACAAGTATAAGAAACCCTCTAGGAAGCACACACAGTCTCACCCCTATGGTTCAGCTAAAGTATAGACTCTCTGAGGAAGCACTCACCATCAATTCCCCTAGTAGTCTCTTATCGGTACTAAAGGCGCTCTAGGGAAGCACTCAATGTCAATTTCCCTTGTTTTCTGCGTCACGGAACTACAAACACTCTGAAAATTCACTCAAAATAAATTACCCATGTAGTCTCATATCAGTACTAAAGGTGCTCTGGGGAAGCACTCAACATCAATTCCTCGTGTGGCCCGTGTTGCGGAACTACAGACACTCTGAGGAATCAATCAACGTCAATTCCCTCTATGATCTCACATTGTAATTATAAAGACACTCTGGAGAATCCCTCAACGTCCATTCTCCCTGTGGTATCTACACAAGGTTCTCACGGCCCTATGTAATTCATGCAAGTATCGCAAGTGTAGCATCCAAAGTATACCTAAAGAGCTACTTGGCTAATAGTCTACATCATCTCAGCAAGTCAGATCAGGAAATCACTTCATCCTATAATACTAGACATGGAAAAAAACTACGGCCTAATAGGAAAGGCAATACCAAATGGTCACAAACAAAACTTCATGGGAAAAACATCCAAATCATAGAAATTTAACCCTAATCACATTCAATTTACCTCTACTCAATCATACAAGAAAGCAGGAAAACAACAAGGCTAAAACGGTAAATGCGCAATACCCCGTTCATGGGTATTGAGAACATTTTCACATAAAACTCAAAGACATTCAATAGAAATGAACAAACCACATACCTTTAAGTTGGGAGACCAATATACTTAAACCTCGAGGATGCAATCGCCTTATAATGTCGTAGATCTACAAAACTACTCAAAACGTTCAATCAAAGATAACTTGGAAAAGAAGAGGAATCAGGAAACGAATCTCTAGGAGAAGGAAGAGCTTACTGAGGAAATCCCAACACAATCGATGGTAATAGATTCATAGAATGGGTGCTCGATCGGGGGCTCAGAGAAGTTATGTATCCATACCCTCGCTCTCCGACGAACCAGACCTAGAAGGAGTCGGTTCTATCTGTCAGACGCGACCCCAGTGCACATAATGAAAAAAAAAGTACACAGCGTGTACTTTTGAATTACATGGCATGTAATCACCTTTTTCGTACTCTAATTTAGGCAGCCTCCAGGTCTCCCCCACATGGTCGTGTGTATGTCCGTTACACGGCCAGCACCCGGCTACTAGTGGTAACCGAGTACATGGTGTGTACTCATAAAGTACACGGCATGTACTTCTAAAAATTCCAAAAAAAATATCTTTTTCTCAAAAATGACCAGAAAAAGAAAAACATATCAGAAAAGAAGGTCCGGGTTCTTACAAACTAACCCCCTTAAATAAATTTGTCCCCGAATTTCCCTAATGCGTTGTAGAATAAGAAACCCTGAACAACTTTGGCCACTGTGCTCATACATCAGCCTCATTCTCCCAAGTCTCATCCTGTACTCGCTCGTGCTGCCATAGCACCCGTACCAAAGGAACAGACCCGCCATGGAGAACCTTTGTACTTGGATCAACAATATGAATAGGATGCTCCTTGAACAATGCATCCACTTTGATCTCAACCTCCTCAGGTTGAAAGAAATGAGACAAGTCTGAAAAGTAGTGTCGAAGCTGAGAAACGTGGAAGATGTTGTGCATATCCTGGTACCTCTGAGGTAACTGTAACCGATATGCAACCGACCTAACTCTCTCCAACACCTAAAATGGACCAACGTACCTCGGAAAAACTTACCCTGTCTCCTGATCATCTTGTGTCCCAACCTCGGTGCGACACGCAGGAAAACCTAATCCCCAACCTCGAACTCCAGAGGTCGTCTCCACTGATCAGCATAAGACTTCTGTCAAGACTGTGTTGTAGCCATCCTCTTCCGAATCAACTCTATCTGCTCAGTGGTCTCTTGAACAAGACAAGGTCCCAGCAAAGATGCCTCTTCTGCCTCCAGCAAACGTAAGGGTGATCGACATGGCCTACCGTACAAATCCTCATAAGGTTCCATATGAATAGTTGCTGGAAAGATATTGTTATAGGAAAACTTTAAAAGAGGTATATGTTTCTCCCAAGAACCTCCAAAATCCTGGATGCATGCTCAGATCATGTCCTCAAGAACCTAAATCATACGTTCGGACTGGCCATATGTTTGAGGGTGGTAGGTTGTACTCAAAAGCACCTATGTTCCCAAAGCCTTCTGTAGCCCCTGCTAGACCTGAGAAGTAAAACGTGAATCACTATCTGAAATGATGGAGTGTGGAACTCTATTTAGACGTAAAATCTCACGGATGTACAACCATCCTATCTCATAAACATTGAAGGTCTCCTTGATTTTCAAGAAGTAAGTGACCTTCGTAAGTATGTCAATGAAAACCCAAACTACATCATTCCTTTGAGGCGACCTCGACAACCCTGTTACAAAGTCCAACGTGACGTTGTTCCACTTCCACTCGGGAATGGATAACTACTATAAAAGCCCTGCAGGTCGCTGATGCTCCACTTTCACCTGATGACAGTTGAAACACCTCATGATGAAACCTGCAATATCCCTATTCATACTTTTCCACCAATACTGATGGTGTAGATCACAATATATCTTGGTGACACCTAGATGAACTTCCCAAACTGAGGAATGAAAGTCCAACATCAGCTCCTCGCGTATATATGTTGACACCCATGCGCGCCCCTAGAAACGCAAGATCTTATCCTCACCTATGGTCCATCCTGGAATAGGTTCCTCTCCTGAAATACTTTCCCATAGTACTAGGACATCAGAATCTGATAGCTGCCTCATTCGCACTCGATCAAGAAGAGTAGAGGTAACAAGTACATAAGATAGAAACGCTTGACACTGTCTATCATTCACCTTCAAATGAATGTCAGATAACAGAACCATAAGCTGCCACTTACTACTGGCCTCCTAAACTGCCTGTATTTGAGTCCTCCTACTCAACGCATCAACCACTGCGTTGCCTTTCCCAAGGGTGTAGGCAAGCTCAAAGTCAAAAGACTGAAGGTACTCAACCAACCTTTGATGCCTCAGATTTAGATCACACTGAGTGAAGATGTACTTGAGACTCTTGAGGTCAGTAAAAACCACAAAATGATCTCTCATAAGATAATGTCTCCAATAGTGTAAGGCATGATCAACAACTTCCAACTCCAGATCATGCGTCGGGTAGTTTCTCTCATGTGGCCTCAACTACCGAGACCCATATGCAAAGACTCCTTCTCCATACATAAGCACAGATCCCAGCCCAATACCTAATGCATCACAAAACACAGTATAGATCTTTCTCGGCTTTAGAAAGACTAGTATTAGTGCTGAAGTCAACCTCTCTTTCAGCTTCTGAAAGGCTAAATCACAAGAATCTAACCACAATAACTTTGCACCCTTCTTATTTAGTCCTGTCTGTGGTGCTGTTAAGCATGAAAAGTCTTGTATGAAGTGTTTTTAGTATCCATCCTACCCCAGAAAACTTAACACATCAAAGAAGTTCTTCGGTTTCTCCTAGGAAACTACTGCTCTCACTTTCTCTAGGTCAACTGATACTTATGTCTCTGAGATAACATGACCCAATAAGTGAATCTGATCCATCCAAAAGTAGAATTTTGAGATCTTAACATATAACTGATTCTCTCTTAGTGTACTCAAAATGATCTCAAGATGTGTGGCATGGTCGTGTCGAGTGTGAGAGTACACCAAGATATCATCCACGAAGACAACCATGAATGAATCCAAGTATGGATGGAACAATCAGTTCATCAGGTCCATGAAAACTGTAGGTGCGTTTGTGAGACCGAATGGCATAACCATATACTCGTATAGACCATACCTACTACGGAAGGCTGTCAGAGGTATGTTAGATGGTCTAACGTGCAACTGATGGTAACCAGACCTTAATTCAATCATTAAGAACACCCAGGATCCTTGAAGTTGATCAAAGAGATCATCAATCCTCGGTATGGGATATCAGTTCTTGACCATCAACTGGTTCATCTTCCGATAATCCACACAAATCCTGATGGTGTCATCTACCTTCTTCGCAAACAGGATAGGTGAACCCCAAGGAGAAGTACTGGGTCAGATGAAACCCTTTGCCTGCAACTCCTCCAACTACTTCTTGAGCTCCTGAAACTCTGGTTTAGCCATCCTATAAGGAGGAATAGACACTAGTGCCACTCCTGGCACAAGATCAATCGAAAATTCCACCTCTCTCTCCGGAGGAAAAACTGAAAAGTCCTCTGGAAAGACATCCGTGAAGAAATCCACCACTAGAGGAAAGTTCATCTGTGAAGTCCCCTGGTCATCTAGATATAGACTAGAAATCTAGGTTGTAACTCCTCCTAACCCATGATGCTCTGGACCCGCTCTATTCACCTGGACATTCCACTCTCCCTTATGAAGAAAATATTCACCCTCTGGTGATATGAAACTCACCCTGCGGTGATAACAGTCAATGACTACCTAGAAGAGAACTATCCAGTCCATTCTGAGAATGACATCATATCCTGTCATCTCTAGGATGTAGAGGTCCTACATGAATTGACACCCACCAACCTTTAGAGGTCACTCCTTTCATTGACTTACACTAGTCGTTCTAGTCCCCATCGGGGTGTCTAGCATTAAGATATCAGCAGAAGAAAAGATACAGATCCCTAGTCTCTCCATAATAGCAACAAATATAAAGCTATGGGAATACACTGTAACTAAAAGAGATGAAAATAAAACTGTGGAAAATAGGATCATACCTTGAACTGTAGAAGGTCTGAGATCCTACTCTTGCTGGGTCTGCTCCACTACAAAAGTCTGGCTAGATCCGCAGCCCTGTGACCCTACCTGACCACTCTGAACTGATCCACTCTGTTGTCACTAGTAGCCTGGTGAATTTCCACCATGGCTGCGACCCCCACCTCGGCCTAAATGGCTGGAAGAACTCCAGTTCTCAGACTGGTGAGAAACTGGTGGAGTTTATCCTATAAGAGGGGTTATAGATGAACCCTGTTCACTAGATACTGGTGAGAAGACCTAACAGAAACGCTAAATGTGTCCCATCTTGCCGCAAGATCGGAACTCCACCTGGTCTCTCTAGAACTGCAGCCTCGTATGCCCGCTTCTCCTGCACTGGTAGCACACCACCTGGCTACTAGAAGATGCATCCCGCCTACTCAGATCTCCCCGTGTAGTCTCCCTACGGCGCTTCCGGCTATCAGCTGGCGAAGCACCAACACTGGATTTCTAAACACCCTGGATCACAACCCCAGATTCCCTTAGATTCTGCTCCGTGATCAGTGTCTGGTTGATGATGGAAGTGATAGAAGTCAACCTGAAGATATTCACCTAAGAGAAGATGTCATGTTTGAGGCCATACTTGAACTTCGTTTCCAGGAATAACCCATCTCCTCCTAGGAAGGGTGTGAAATGATGATGCTCGGTGAAATAAGAAGAATACTCCATAACCAATAGGGTACCCTGCTCCAGGATCATAAACTCCCGGGCTCGGTCAGCCCTCAGGGTCTCTGGATAGAAGTAGTCATAGAATATGTGTTGGAACTCCTCCCAAGCCATAACCTTTTTTTGACCCGCCTGTGAGATCACATCCCACCATCTCTTGGTGGAATCTTGAAGCATGTAAGTAGCGAGCATGACTCTCCTCTCTAGAGGCATATTCAGATGCTCAAATATTGTTAGCATGGATTCCAGCCAGGACTTTGCTGCCTAAGGTTCTCGTTACCCTGAGAAGGTGGGAGAATGCTACTGCTGGAAAACCCGCATCAAATTTGTCATCGATGGGGAAAGAGGTGGTGCTACTTGAAAAGTCTACATCATCCTCATGAAGCCTTCCCTGAACTGTGCATCAGCACCGGTAATAGGTATAACTGCTGGTTCCAAGACTGTCACAACAGGAGGATCTACGGGAAGTCCCTGATCAACCGTATCTGGCGTCTGATCACTGCCCAGTAACTGGTAGACAACTGGTGGACGTCTTGGTGGCATGACTCTAAAAGGTAAAATGCAGAACATAGATCAGGATTAATAGGGTCTAAAACACAGAAGTGTAATAAGGGAGCAAGAGGAAGAAAACATTCAAGTTTTACAAAACATGACTACACGACATGTATAAAACCTACAGGATGTGTTCCCTTAAGTCATTCACATGGGCATGTACCTATGCCCGGACTCATCATGTATCACCCCACACACATGGCATGTTTTCTTAACTCACGACGTGTACTTGAATCCTCTTTCCCTACCCGAGTCCTTCTATATGGATAAGACACACATCTCTCCTAAGAAAAGACTACACAGCGTGTTTTGACTGGTACATGGCATGCACTAGACAAGCTTCACTTGGCTCGTGTTGTTAATGACATAGCCTGAAACACGGCTCACTCTACATGGTGTGTTCATGGAATTCACGGTGTGTACATGAAAGGATAACACTGACCCATGTTGTTAGTGACACGGTCGGGTACCTGGGTCAAACTACACGGCATGTTCAAGCCTGGCACGGCGTGTATAACTTAATGTTTATCCGTCTATGTTTTTAGTTACACAGGCAGATACATGGTCAACACTACACAGCGTGTACAACCAGTACACAGCATGTCCCCACAAGAAGTTCCCTATCCCATTTCTCTACCCACACGGCCTATGACATGGTTAGAGACTACACGGCGTGTACATAAAGTACACAGTATGTACTTAAGAAAAAAAATTTCTCCCCAAACATAAGAACACATGGCACGTAGTCAAAACTATATGGTGTGTATTTTGGGTTTTTCCGGATAGTAAGCCTCAGAAACTACTCTGGAACCCAGAAGAACACTAAAACGAACATTGAGAGTGCCAAATTCTGATCCGGGTGGGCCCATACTCCCCACGAATCAAATCTTGGAATCTTAAACATGTTATAAACAAGGATAACAGTGCAATGATCCACCAAATTCTGGTCCATGAGGCCCCATAACACCTCAAGAACCAAATTTTGGCGTTTATTCAAACAAAACCTTACACAAACAACACCCTATCAAACAGCAGGTATTTTTATCAATGTATCTATCACAAAATCAGGCATATTCTACATAACATCTATCACAACAATATGCAATTACTAATGCACCCTAGATGGCTTGGCAAGAATGCATGACATGTGATTTCTAGAAAGTTCCTAAATGATTCATAAGATGGCATACCCTCATCTCATCAGGTTGCGATAGAAATAGAACCTGAACCACATCAACAGTAACAGCACAAAACATATGAATAACCCAAAGGTGAAATAAAATCAACTGTGAAATTGAAAAACCAGAAAATTGAAATAAACGAGGTAGATTGGCTTTTTCCTGTACATGGGTTAGCTACTCTCAAGCATAGCTTATTGCCAAGTACCATTCCTTCCTATCCCTGGATAAAGGCTCCAAAAAGTAAGTCAAGAGAAAAGAATCCTCTGATACCACTTTGTAATGTCCCGGTTCCGGAAGCCACCTAGAGGCGCCCTATACCCAGTTGGCCACATGGACTCAAGCGCATTTCCTTGGACACCAGAGGCTACCGACTAGCAGTGAGGGCATTGGGTGTGATAGTGGGGAAACTATGCCCTCATTGGCAGATTACACAGTGGAAGTAAACAAAAACATACAAGAGCAGAAGCAGTAACAATATCATACAAAAATAAATGGCGGAAGACTGGTAGAATAAACTGGAGCTCATATATAAAATAATGCATGATACATATGTCTAGGTATTCAGTAAAACAAAGCACAATGATAAAATAAAGTGCTAAACCAAGTACAAAATAAAAGCAGTAATCAGCTCCACAGCATCTCAATACTAAGCTTGGTCACATGCTCTCCAGCTCCACAGCATGTCAAGTACCTGAAGTAGAAGGGCGCTTTCCCTTGTCTATACCTGCAAAAATATAATCTGTTTGGGCCCAAAATCATGGCACAAAAAGGGTGTGAGACTAAATCCCAGTAGGCAACAACCACGAGATCTATACCAAACAGTCAGTGAATATATGAAAGGTAAAAGTACGGAAAACAATAAACAGGAAAGTACTCAATAGTAAATAATCCATAGTTTCAATATCAAGAAACAACTAACCACAATCAAGCAAGTACCTAATCAAGGCAGGTAACCCTCTGGGAAGTACTCGCAGCCTAACCCCTCTGGTTCAACCAAACAAGTACAAACAAACCTCTAGGAAGCACACACAGTCTCACCCCTCTGGTTCAGCTAAAGTATAGACTCTTTGAGGAAGCACTCACCATCAATTCCCACTATAGTATCATATCGGTACTAAAGGTGCTCTGGGAAGCACTCAACGTCAATTCCCCCTGTGGCCCACGTCATGGAACTATAGACACTCTGAGGAATCACTCAACGTCAAATCCCCCTGTAGTCTCGTATCGGTACTAAAGGTGCTCTGGGGAAGCACTCAATGTCAATTCCTCCTACGGATCACGTCAAAGAACTAGAGACACTTTGAACAAGCACTCAATGTCAATTCCCCCTATGATCTCTCATCGTAATTATAAAGACACTCTGGAGAAGCCCTCAATGTCCATTCTCCCTATGGTCTATACACCAGGTAATCATGACCCTATGTAAGTCAATCAAGTATCGCAAGTGTAGTAGCCAAATTAAACCTAAAGAGATACTTGGATAACAGTCTACAACATCTCAGTAGTTCAAATATGGCAATCACTTCATCCTAAAATACTAGGCATGGAAAACAATTGCAGCCTAACAGGAAAGGCAAGACCAAATGGTCACAAATAAACATGCATGGGAAAAACAACCAAATTATAGAAATTTAACCCTAATCACATTCAATTTACCTCTAATCAAGCAAACAAGCAAGAAGGAAAACAACAGCGCTAAAACGGTAAACGCACAATACCCCATTCACGGTTATTGGGAAAATTTGCACATAAAACTCAAATACTTTCAACATAAAGGAACAAAAAACCTACCTTGGCATTGTGAGAGTAATATACTTGAACCTCGAGGCCTGAATCACCTTATAACGTCGTAGATCTATGAAAATTCTCAAAACATTCAACTGAAGATAACTTGGAAAAGAAGAGGAATCATGAAACAAAGCTCTAGGAGAAGGAAGAGCTTACTGAGGTGATCCCAACGCAATCGACGGAGGTTGATTAAAAGAATAGGTGTTTGATCGGGGGCTCGGATAAGTTCCATGGTTGTACCCTCACTCTTGAACAAGCCAAACCTAGAAGGAGTTGGTTCTGTCAGTCACACGTGACCCCGGTGCATTTAACGAAAAAAAAGAATGTACACGGCGTGTACTTTTGAAGTACATGGCGTGTAATTTTGAAGTACACGGTGTTTACTCGCCTTTTCTGTACTCTGTTTTAGGTGGCCTTCAGGTCACCCACACATGGCTGTGTGTATGGTCTCTACACGGCTAGCACCCAGCTACCAGTGGTAACCGAGTACACTACGTGTACTCAGAAATTACACGGCATGTACTTCAAAAAATTCTAGAAAAACTTCTTTTTCTCAAAAACGACCAGAAAATGAAAAACATACCCGAAAAGAAGGTCTGGGTTCTTACACAAGTAACTTGATTCCTCCGCGCTAGCTCCCAAAATACCAAGAGATACATTCAGATATTTTTAGATCATGTGTGGATACTATAAGAGGAATTATAGTCTGAATTATTCACTATAATGATGATATATAAACTGAATAAATATGATTTATCAATAACAAGAAGAATTATTAAGAAGGGGTAATTATTCTATTAAAATAATTAGAAATTTATTTTGAAATGTACTCTCTCAAATAATCCAATGTTGAGTTTATTAAGTTGTTTGAAATTATCTATTCAAATCGATGAAAAACATTGTTTGGAACTACCCCAACCCACTTCTATTGTGCATTGGAACCTTTAAGGTAAGGTGAATCTCAAACTCTTCCATTTTATTTTGGGGTTATGATCTCTATTTATATCACTTTACCCTATGATTATTCTATATTTTTATTAAATCCCTATTTAATTTCCATTATTTTATTTTCTATTTATTTATTTTAGGTATGTTCATGTCTTTTCCTTTTTAAAAATCTGTATCCAACTCCAATGATTTTTATAGACATTATTTTTAATACCTATATTTTATTCTTCTTATATTTTTTCATTCCCCTTTATTCTTTTCATTATAGCTTCTACTCTTTTTATTTTTAATTGATTCTAATCCTGGAATATCCAATATGATTCCATCCCTTCTTATTTTGGTTACCTTCATGATTATTATTCAATATATTATTTGTGATAATATTATGTAACACATTATCTTCTCACAGTTTTTCATGTTTATGCTTTATGTATGATTGTTTCCCTTTATGGTGCGCATATATATGAAATAATATAATATGATGGGTAATCACAAATTTATATGGCCCTAAAATATATTTTTTAATGATTAAATATCATGAGATACTATATATGGTGCATAAGAAGTGATACTAGAACATTCCATTATGTATTATTGGTAGTGATCCTTGACATATGTTGTGGTGGAATTTTTTATGTTTTTTCCACATTTTTATGAATCTAATAATTACTATGATCCTATTATATTATTTCCCATATGTCATGTTACTATGTGATAATTGATTATCATCCACTTTCTTGATTACATGACATGTTTATTGACTCTTATGATATGTCACCCTATAATTGATTCAAATTATCCCCTTAATGGGATTTTAGATCACCCTTTATATGATGTATTTTCCTAGGTTATCAAATTTATTAGAAATATTATGAAGTTCTATAGGAGTAATATAATGAAGTCTTTAAATAAATTTTAAAATCATTCATGTATTATGTTCTATGAACCTAATTATACAGGACATTAAACCTATCGATTTTTTATATGTGTAATAATATATATGTTTTTCATAAAGACGATGTAATAATTATGAAAGTGATTTATGGGTATTTATAGTAGGTATCATATAAAGGTTTAGTTAATTTTTAAATTATGTTAGATAGAAAAAATATATAACCTAGGTTTGATTAAGATATTATGTAAGTCTAGTACATTATACCTGAGAAATATTTTATAAGGTTTTTTTCCATACTTTATTAACTTATGTTTTGTTCTAACATTTATTTTATAAAATGGTGGGAACTAAGAGAAACAAAGAAAATAATCTTTTTATTAACAATGTAATGATTGTTTTCATGAAAATCCTAACACAACAAAACATGGAGTTCTAAACCTCATGGTAGTACTTAACCACCTTTAGTAAGTTGAGAATAATAACCTGAACCATGTGGAATGTCCACATATACCCAAGAATGATCCATTATCCATTGATTCCATCATGAGATAATGAACATCTTTATTTAGTGAATCTTGATATCCACTTATCATGGGACAATGGGTTATCACCATAGAAAAATATATTTTATAGGCTTCATTGTTCTGAGTAAGATAAGGCTACTCTGGTTGTCTACTATTTAGATTTAGAAATTTATATATGGTGAAAATTTATCAATAATAGTAAGTTTAAGGATAAATTTAAGTCAATAGTCTGGGAAAACATCAAGAAAATATCTCTTGAAATTTTTTCCCTCATACTCTATGTATCAAAATGGAGAAAGAATTTCTAAAGCTCAACTCAAAGGAAAATGAATCTATTAAAACTTATAAGGAAAATTTCACAAGGATTTCATGGTGAACCTTTGGTTTTAATATTACCCATGATATAAAAATTAACATATTCTGAAGTGACTTATAACTACATCTCTAAATGTATTTAACTATTACTGAATTTTGGGAGTTATGAAGAAGTAGTTTGATGTTCTCTTAAAGTAGAGATAGATTTTAAAGAATGGTCTCATGGACATGGAAACAAGAAATGAATGATGGATTTTCATAATTAATTATCAAATGAAAAAGTATATGGAGGAAATAGGATTCAACTACCGACATATCAAAAATATAGATACAATCACTTAGGAAAATTCCTTAAGGGAACTACGAAAAGTTTCAAGTGTAGAAAATGAGTTCATCAAGAATAATATTTTCAATGGGGTTTGAATAGGACATTAAGTATAATAGAAAAAGGGAATGAACCACTCATGGTCCAATGATTACATTATAAAGAACATGGGTTCCATTCAAGTTAGTGCAACAAACCAAGGATCTTGGAGGATAATCAATGAAAACAACCACCTAAGCCAAGGGATAAAGGAAAATATTACACCATCACAATCATTTATATGAGGCAAAGAAATAAAGTGGTGAAATGTACAAATATTATTCACCTAATATTGAAAAACTTGTTATTCTATTTTAGTTTAGTGTATTCCTTCATATCCCATAAGTTTGCTAGAAATATTGAATCGACTCAAAAATACCTTGAAGTTGATATATATGTATATATAAAAAACACCTAATGGTGTGATTATTTCATACTAAGTGTATGAATCTTCCCCAATTAATATTTTTTTAAGATTATTCCTATTAATCATGTAATTATTCCTTTGGTAAAATTTAATGTTATGTTGGGTATGAATTAGATCTCTTTATATAGAGATTGTATTACATATTGGAAAAGAAAATCACATTCCATATCCTAAACTATCTCATGTTTCTAAATAAATTCAATGAGAAATATGAATCACTTTTAGAAACTCCTTAAAAATTATATGTATCAATACCCAGTGAAGAAGAAAACTTTTCTCAAATAGTTAAGACAAATGATAATTTCAACATTGAATGCATGCCTATTGTGAGGGAATATAATGATGTATTCATTAAAGAGTTGTTTAATATTTCCCATGAGTTATGAGTTTGAGTTTGCAATAGAACTTATACATGTTTAAACACTTATTTTAAAGGGAACCTATATAATGGTCATGATATAATTGGAGGAATTAAAGAAAAAACTAAAATAGAATTTGTATAAAGGGTTTATATTCCCCAGTACATCACCTTAAGGTGTACTAGTGATTTTTGTTAAAAAGAATGATGGGTTATTGTAGCATTGAATGGACTACCGAGAGAACAACAAGATTTCCATAAATAAAAAGTATCTACTATTATGGATTGATGACTTGTTCAGTTAACTGTGTGGACCCCAATACTTCTCAAAATTGGATTGTTGTTCTAGATATTTTTTACTCAAGATAAAGAGATAATATATTAAAAATATATGATTTTATAAAAAAATATGGACATTTTGTGTTTATAATGATTCCATTTAGACTTATAAACTCCCCCAATAATCTTCATGGATGTGATGAATATATATTTTATAAACTACATTGATAAATTCTTGGTGATATTTATTGATGATATTCTCATATACTTTGAGGAAAAATAAGAATATATAGAACATCTATGGATGGTGATAAAGAATTTAAGGAGAATTTGTACACTATATTCTGTAAGTGTGGGTTTTAGATGCAGTAAGTCACATAATTAAGGCATTTGATTACAAGAAAATGAATTTATATGAATATTTGAATGAAAAAGTCATTAAAGAATCTCCCAATCAAACAAGTATCATAGAAATCCATAGTTTTATTATATTATTTTCTTACTAATGATACTTTTTGAGAAATTTATCATAATTATCTATCCCAATAACTAAGTTAACATAAACTAGAGTAATGTATATATAGATATAATAATGTGAAGATAGATTTATAGAGATTAAGAATAGGGTAGTCACTGTACCTATACTCACACTACCCTTGAGTGGAGAATAGTTTTTTATATAAATGTATCCATAAAATAATATATTAGGTTGTTTCATAATGAAAAAGATTAATTTGATAGAATGTGCCTAACAATAATTGAAGATTCATCAAGAAAAATACCATAAGTGTGATATAAATTTATCTAGGGTGATCTTTGAACTGAAATTTTGTAGGAATTTCCTCTATAGAGTAGATTGTTACATATATACTGATCATAAGATTTTAAATTATATATTCATATAAAAGGAGAAAAACACATGTCAATGAAGATGGTTATAATTAATCAATGACCATGACTACCCGACACATTATCTCCCAAGGAAAGATAATAAGGTAGTTGATACTCATAGAATAAATAAAAATATTACCATATCCATGATAAGGATTGATAAAGACCCAATATTCATGGATATATAAAGGATGTATTTGGATAGAATAAAGGTAGGGAAGCTATTAAACCATTAAAAATTGATTACCTAACCATCTATCGAAGAGAAAATCAATAAGATACAAAACAATGACTTGGATCCATAAAATAAGTTGAAAGAAACTAAGGGATTATCCATAACTTAAATGTAAATAAATATAGATTCATTCAATTTTTTACTATACCATATATATCATAAATTATAGATAGAAAAAAATATTTATTGGATGATTCACCTAGATTATCTTTCTCCATAATCCTAGGAAGTACAAATTTGTATAAAGATCCAAAGGAGAACTTATGGTGGGACAAAATAAAGAATAATCTTAAAAAATACACCTTAATGTACTTGGTTTAATAAAAAGTTAAGTCTAATCATCATATGTATAAGGGGATTATATAATAATAACGCGTAATATCATGAAAATGGGAGAACATCACCATATATTTTTTCATGGGTATTTTAAAGATATCTAAAGGAAACAATGACACATAGGTTATAGTGGATTGAATTATAAATATTATACACTTAATCATTATTTGATAATATTTATAACTCAGTAAACTTTCCAATTTTTATTTCAATTAAGTACTAAGATTTAATGGGGTGAAACATTCAATCATATATGATCAAGATCCAAGTCTTACCTCAAAGTTCTAAATGATTCTTCAACATGATTTGAATATGGAGTTGAACTTTAGTATGTATTATCATCTCGAGACAAATATTCAATCTAAAAGTACTATTAAAACCCATAAATGTCTTCTAAGATATTTATAAATGAACTTAAAATCTTCCACTGGTCGAGTTCATAACAACAACAGTTTTTTCTCAAGTACAAAGATGAAACCATGTGAATATTAATATGGGAAGAGTTATAAAACTCTAATGTGAATGGATAAAGTAGGTAAATAAAATTTGTTGACACCTAAACCTATAAAGGGAATAAAATAGAAGGTTTAATCTATTCTAAAACACATTGAAGTAACACAAATTCAATAAAATATCTATGATGACAATTTTCAAAGAGACCTAAAGTTTGACATTATAGATAAAATATTCTTTCGAATAAATCCTTATAAGAGAGTAATTAGGTTTGGAGATATTTAAAATCTCAAACCTAGGTATATGGACCCCTTCTATATTATTTATTATATATTTTTTGTATCCTTCTGACTATCACTTCCAACAAAATTTTCTCATGTGCATAATGCATTTCATGTATCTCTATTGGGAAATTATATACCAGATCTCTCATGTGTACTAAATCCATAGGTGCTACAACTAAACCATGACTTCTCCTATGAGAAAAAAAATAGTGAATATATTGAATCATAGGCACAAATTTCTATAAAATAAGACAACTCACCTTGTCATGATACTTTTTTCAAACCATAAATACAAAGATTCAATATGGGAGCCTAAGGATGAAGTGAAATAGAAGTACCTCTATTAATTATAAAATGAGAATATGAATTAAAATTTTGATGTTGAAATTTATAAAGGGATGAATAATTTAATAACCTATACATTTTTATATGAATTTTTCTTTTTTAACATATATGTGAGACAAATTTAGACATGTTCTCTTTATAAATCATAGTATAGGGTATAATATAAAAAAACACATAAACCGTATGTTCCATAAGATTTAAAAAATTATAAAGGGACAATAAAAATAATTAAATAAAAAGACCAAAATTTGGAAATCTAAGGGGTTATGGTATCATAGAAATATCATGTTCACAAACAAAATTGTAAAATAAAATAAAATATTAGAAATACAAATGTAATTTTATAAATGATGTATATAGAAACATGGGGTAAAACTATGTGAATAATAAATGAAGAAAATAATATACATTTATAAGGGTTATATAACCATTTAAATAGTAACCTAATCATTAGAATAGTAACCTGAACAATAGAATAGTAACATAACCATTAGAATAGTAATATGACGATCGGAAAAGTAAAATGACTATTAAGTAATATTTATGATAAATAAAATAATTAAATTTAAATATTGTAATGTTATGAAATAAATATTAACATTATATAACTCAAGGAAAGTGTAAATTAATATTTTTAATAAGGTGTGTTTTAGCTTATTTGGTAAAAACCTTAATTTTTATGTTAATATTTAAATAATATTATTATATAAATTTTAAAATTATTTAAATAAAATGAAAATTGTTTTTTTAATAAACACAACATAATTATCAAAGAGTGATTCTTTTTTATGAAAAACTTTAATTTTTGGTCTAATAGTAAAAATATAGTTTTTCAAATATGAAATGCTTTATGACATAATTTAATTATAATAATGAACTAATGAATTATATAATTGATTTATTAACCCAAAATGTGTTTAATAAGTTAAATTATTTATTTAAAATAATAAATTTAATTCCCAAAACCTAAAAAGTAATTTTAAAAATTCAAAAATGTAATTTATTCCATTAAATTACTATTTTGGATAATTTTTTTATATAAATTATCAGATCAATGAATTTAATTTTTGGGAAGGTTTAAAGGTCATATAAATATATATATTTAATCAAATACTATTAATTTTCCCAAGTAAGACCACTATTACAATTATTTTTAATTAAATTGTATTTTTTCATTATTTTATCCCAAAATGTCACTCCCCTCAAAGGATAAATACCCCATATCACCCTCATTTCAAATTACTTGAAAAAACTCTCCCATTCTCCAATATTTTCCCATATACCTCCTCTTAACCCTACTAATAGTCTTGGTGACATATTATTTTCACCCCTTGGAAATCCTTCGAGATAGTAATCTCTTAGAAAACGAGTATTCATAAAAGAAGAGGAAACTCCATGTATGGCACCGCATTCCCCCGGAGCTCTCTCTCGCTCTCAGATCAATGTCCTCTAGGGATTCCTTTAGTCTCTCGTTATTGTATCATTAATAATACTTTTAATCTCTACCCCTTCTCTCTATTCCTTCCCCCTTTTCGTCCCTCTCATAGTGAGTATTTATTCTCTGCGCTTCTTCTCCATCCCCCCTTCCCTCACTGTTCTGGGTTCCCTCTCAACTTGTTTGTAGCGCTACATTTGTTGGTATTTTGATGGAAGAAAATGTTTCCAATGATTTTATTTCTAGATATATAATTTTTAACCCCAATATAGGTTTATATGATGGTGCTCAGGTGGTTTGGGATTGTGTTTTTGCGGCATTTGGTGGAGTCTTCCATCGGTTTTCAGGTTGTTTTTCAGGGCCTCGAACGCTGCCTTCACTACTCTTATCACCCAACCCAGAATTTCAAAACCCCATAAAGGTATGTCATGATGGTGATTTTTTGTTTTTTTTTTGTTTCATAGGGGGTTTTTTGTGGTACCTTCCTCATATCCTCTCCTTCATTTCTTTAACTTTTGATTCTCCTATTGTGTTCCTGGTTCAGAAAAATGTTCTCAAGGTGGTGGGTTAATCTTTTTATGGTTTTAATGATGATGTTTCTTATTGAATTTTGTATATTTTTGTTGTTATTTTCTCATGTCTGGACATTTTTTATGATTTTTGGATCCTTTCTTGGTATTTTTTTGGGGGTTTTGTTTCTATTTTTGGTGATGTTGCTATGTTTCTCCAGTAGTGATAATAGCGGTGGTTTTTCTTATTTATCGGTGGAAGTTTATCGGTGGAGTCGACAGAAGTAGTTTGAAGTTTGTATTTTGAAATTTTAATCTGAATTTTTTTGGGATATATTTAGTTTACTGGTCATTACGTTGTGAGGTTCCCACTTAACCCTATAAAAGTGGATATTTTTAAAATACCAAAAATATTAGAGTGAAAGAGGAAACTCCTCTTTCCCTTCATTCCATTTTTTATTCTTCTTCTCTATTATTATCATTTCAATTTTTAACCTTACTAAAGTAATTAATTAGTATATATATATTATATATATGTAATTTTTCTAATAAATAGTTTTTATAAACTATTTATAATATATGAATATATTATCTAACTCCCTCTTTCGATAAATCCTTACATGATCGATTGTACCACTTACATGGATGTTGTCTTTCTTTAGTAGTCACCACCTTCACAGCTAGTTAGTGTATCTTATATATATATTTTTTAATATTTTTTAGGTAGTGGGGCTAATTTATAAATAACATTGATCAATATCACAATATTGAAAAGAAAATGGAAAATTGTGATCAAACATGTTGTCACACATTTTTATAAATAAAGAAAGGTTGATAAATAAGTTTCAATGGAAATAAATGATAAAAAATAAATTAAATGATTGAAAATACTTCTAAAATGATGTTTTAATAAATATAATTTGGTTATAACAGTATTTGTAAGAAAAATAAAGAAAAATAATACCTAAGGTAATAGGACTCTCAAAATATCTTTTTTCTTCTGGATTTTTGATCTCTTCTTCTCTCTCTTTCCAATAATCTTATTATACATTTTTTTAAATCCCTCATTAATTTTATTTATTAAAATTTTCCTCTCTTTATTCTAGGGATACACATAAACTATCCTTTTTTTAAATCCTTATCCACTTCCAATTATTTTTATAAAGAAATAATTTTTGAAACCTCTCATTTATTCTCCATATGGTTTTCCCTTATATTTTCTATTTTCTTTATGGCCTATGGTCTCTAAATTTAACATTTATCTTAACCCTTAATCATTAAATATAATGTAATCCTTTCATATTTTGGGTACCTACAAGATTATTCATTGATATCTTCTCTATGAAATTAATATGTAACTCATTCCCTTCTCATGGATTTTTTATGTTTATGATTGATGTATGATTTCTTTCATTTATGGAAAACATATGCATAACATAATATGATATGATGGGTGGGAATAGAATTATACAGCCTCCTAATCTAATAGTTAATTATTAAATCACATGATATTATTTTTATGATGCATGGAAAGTGAACCAAGCATATTATATTTTATTGTCTTAGAAGTAGGCCTTAACTTATGTTATGATGACATGTTTTATGTTTTGGACACATTCTTATGAATCTTGATTATCATGATCTATGATATTATTTAAATGATTTAAAATTCTTTTGTGATGATATAATATCCTCATATTCCTTGATTATAAGATATGATTATTAACTCATATAATATCACACAATAAAGTTATTTTTATTTCCCCCTTTCTAGTATTTTTAGCATACACTTTCTTTAATGTATGTCCTTAAGTGATATCAAATATTAAGAAAATTATGGAGGTCTGTAAGAGGACTATGAGAAATTTTTTAAATAAATTTTAAAATATTGCATGTATTAATGTTATAAAAACCTAATTTTCTAAGTCATTAAACCTATTGATTTTTTTACAATCAATACTATGTATGTTTTTCATAAAAATTTATGTGATAATTTTTTAAGTGGTGTTTGGTTCCCTATTGTAATTAATGGGATTAGGTATCATTTATGTGGTCAATTGAGTAATAATTATGTGATTGCTTGAATATTTTTTTAATCATTAGATACAGAATATAAGGAATCATTATTGATAAAAATTGAAATATAAATTTTATAAAGATAATATAGTCTTTATAGACGACTGTTGGAAGCAGTGCATATGATGAGTAAAAATAAAGATAATTCCATTATAAAATTTACGTAGAAGGAAGTAAATATAGAATTGAGTTCTAGAATCATCCCATATGAACTGTATTTTTGTCCTTGGGAAGGATTTATCATCACTAAGGTTTTCCTTGGGATAAGACTAATATAAACTTGAACAAGTGTGGTTGGATCAAAATATCCTATGGGATAATATAAAGTCAATGGATAATGGTTTGATATCCATGTTATCGGAATATAATAGCCTTGATTATCTCACCCATAGTTCCTATTTAGATGTATTCAAGGTTTATATAACTAAAATTTAACGTGTTATTTACATGAAATAAAATCTTCTTTTATTAATTAGAAAAAAATATCTTATTGTAATTATTTTTAATGAATTTAATATTTTCAATTAGAAATTAATTATATTTTAATTATAATATTAATATTATAAAATAAATTGGTTATATATATATATGAAAATAATTATTAACTGATATATAATAATAGAAATAAGAATATATTCTTTTATTACTCTAATTTTTTAAACAAAATCATGTATTTTAAGGCATTGTGAGATTTTTATTTGAGAATTAAAATTCAAATATTTCTAGATTTATTTTAGTTAAATTGATTTTATATTGTGAATT
Organism: Viscum album; assembly: GCA_963277665.1. Lineage (NCBI taxonomy): Eukaryota > Viridiplantae > Streptophyta > Magnoliopsida > Santalales > Viscaceae > Viscum > Viscum album. Next base: position 684,177,525 of record OY728142.1, on the reverse strand, counting down.
GGGTCATTGAAATTTGATAATAGGGTATGTATCATTTTTTTGTAAAAAAAGTAAATTGCTTAGGTGAATAATGAAATATATTGGTGAATAGTAAATATAGTATGTAGTAAAAGTGGGGTATAAATTTATAAAAATAATTTGTATCATTATGATTGATTTATTCCTGGCCAGATTTCTATTTTTCTATTTATAGTTCACTATCCTTACAAAACTAAATTCCTTAAACATTAATTGTTATTTGAAAAAAATCACTCATTTTTTAAATTCTTTGACTTAACTTCTCTTGTTTTAAAAACCAAAAAACACTTCATTTACCTAATTAATCAAAATTAAGTTTGTTGTTTTAGTCTTTTATGTTTTTTAGTTATATAAATTTATTCAATTAAATACCAATAACTCAAGGTTTAATGAAATAATGATGAAACTACTTTTTTAAAATCATATAATCTAAGGAATTTTGTAATACCAAAAGTATAAGGCTTTCATCTGAAGCATTATATCAGTGGTGAAACAACCAATCAATAGATATGGAAACAATTAAAGTCCATAAAAATATGAACAGTGAGATACTTTTGATACCATTGCAACTAAAATCGAGTTTTAAGGAATCCTACCATTAGAGAATTGCTTATATATAGATTTTAATCTCATGAATCAGAAAAAATTTACACACAATAAAAATTGTATAAAAAGTACATGATCATTCTGAAGTTGTTGATCACCTTGAATTTTTTCAATCACTTTTTTATTTATCACTTCTATTGAGTGTAATTTTATTTTTTAGTGTTTCTTCTAGGAGATACCGCTGCAAGGTTTTATTAGCTAACAATTTAATATAGGGAAATATGAAAAAAATAATTAAGTATAAGAAGTATCAATCTATCGGTTATAGATGTAGAATCACTGAGGTATCGGTTAAGTAGAAAAGGTAAATTGATCTAGCGATTAAGTAACAGGGTAAACTGAGCTACCAAATTTTATAGTAGAAAAAATACTGATCAGGTTTATTAAGGGATTACAAGGTTGAGAAGATAGAGTCTAGATTATAACTTTATAAAGAAGATACCTTTTTATGGGTTCATAGTCGAGGATACCACTAATCAGATCTACGGATATACCTTTCACTTTGGTTTAAAAGTGAGGCTTATAATATTTTTGTTTAGTTGTTTTATTATAAACTATATTGCCTGATTCATTTTAGTTTATATTTTCACTATTCATGTTAAGTTTATTGGTAGTCTAAAATATTGATACTTTAACTTTTATACTTTGATTTTATTTTTTGGGTATATAGGTAGTTTATAATAATAATAAATTTATTTTAGGCCAGTGAGATTTTCATAATTTTAATTCTTTTATTGTCACACCCCAACATTTAAAATTATTTTATTTTATTTTTTCTTGGATTTGGAAATTATTTTTGAGGGTCGGGTTGAGTCCTGGTTTTAATTTTTGAGTCTTTATTGGTAAATAAATGATTTGGTCTTGGAAGTATTTGGCACATGGGCAGCGCATGGTTTAGGCAATCTATGAGACTTTTACCAAGTAAATTTTCATCTTATGTTGGGTGTATAGTGGTGAGGCGCATGGGTTTCAAACAGTTTGGGAAACTATATGGCAGCTGTATGGTTCAGTTCTGGAACCGGATATAGGCATTCAGCACGGTTTGTGCACTATTTATAAACTATGCATCCAACCCGTGTGTGTTCCCCTTCTCTCTAGTAGGGTGTGCATAGTTGGTGCACAGTCCAGCAGACCGTGCAGCCAAACCATGTGGCTTTCCAATGTTCAAAAATAAAATGAAAAATTAAATTATATTAAATAAAATAAAAAGTATTTTTTTTATAATGATTATGATGATAATATTATTATTAAGAATATTATTATTAATATTATTATTTATTTAAGTTTTATTTTGTTTTTTATTTTTCCTATTTTATTTATTTATTTTTTCTTTTTCCCCTCTTCTCATCCCCTCTCCCTCATGCATTTTCCTCCCATAATCCTCATTGCGCGTGTGTGGCCCCCTTGTGAACCGCTCTCCTCCTCTTCATTCCTCCAAATTTCTCCCAAATTTAGGGTCGAATCTCCATGGTATGCACTCCTCCTCCTTTATCCAACCATTATTCAGAATTTTCCCCCTTCTTCATTACCCTACCTAGCTCAGATGAACCATAGGGTTTCCAATGATATGATTTTTATGTCTCCCTTCTTAATATGGGTGTGGAGTGTCACTCCGGTCAGTTGCAGTTATGTTTCAGGGACCACCGCTGAAGTTGAATCACTTAGGAACATTTTGGTCTTTCCTTCATTGATGTTGGTAAGGGTTTTCATTTCTATTACCTAGGTTTAATTTTAATTTATGTGTTTTGTGATTTTTGAGTTGTTGGTAATATTTAGAGATTGTGTTGGACCTTGCTGTAGTAGTTTTGGGCTATGGGTGTCGAGAGTGCTGACATGTACATGTATAATGTAAGGCATATATATATATATATATATTCCATCTTTGTACATATTCCATCATGGTGAGGAGAATATGTAAAATTAAGCTAGGTGTATTTATATATATATGTATAAATTCTTGTACGTGTTAGTGTAAATTCTGGACCCGAGTTTCCGTCGTCAGAGTTATCAAGTGCTGGGGCGTTCCAGCCTGGTATTCTTATTCCTAAGTTAGGAGACCTATGCCTAGACCTTTTATTTGAAATATATAGTTGATTGATTATTTTGAAAATATCTTTTTATATTTATATAGTATTTACATGATATGTGGTCTAGTTGTGGTTGTTAGGAACAATTATTTATTTTTTTACAAAATTTATCTAAGCTTCCTACATAAATTTTTCATATTGAAACATATATTTGACGTTTTTTGAAATGTCGATTTGTTTCTAATTCTCAATTTATATTTAATATTGAATTTTAAAAAGTGTTTTCCTTATAGTTTTTAGTATGCAATGATTATATCGAATGGGTTTCTTATATTTAAGCATGTTTTATATCTTTCTTTTAAATGTGTGGTGGCTTGGTTGTGAAATTGTTATTTTAAATGATTTTTGGAACTTAAAGGTATAGAGAAACAATGTTTTCAAATATTATAATATTACTTTTAATTTAATGAGGCTCGTTTGGTACCATGAGAATGGTTTGCGAAAGTGGAAAACCCCTCTTGAGGTATTCTCCCTAGTTTGAAAAATATGATGCAGTTGTTAATATGTTATTTGTGATATGTTCCTGCTATTGAGGCTTGTGAATTGTTGTGTGATTTAAAAAGGGTAATGCTCTTAAGGAGGGAGATTAGTGGTGGGATGTTGAATGGTTTTTTGGATAAATAAAGTGATATTTTCATATATTTTTTCTTGAAAAAATCTCACCACCTTTTGGAATAGAGAACATGGGTGACCCTGGGTACCTAGGTGAGAAAACTAGGACTAGTGTGCTATATGATTTGGAAGTGGTTCGTCTTGGTTTAGTTTAGTAGGATTGACGCTACAACACTAAATAAACATTTGTGATTATTGGAGACCACTGGGCCTATATATTTTCCCCTCCTGGTGTCTCTTGCATGAGAATCGAGTTAGTTATGGTTGATATACCACATTTCACTAAGGAATGAGGATCCTATGTCCCCAACTAACACTAGATTATTAGGTATTTCCCATGGTTTTTATGATGTTATTATCATTTCAGTTGTTTCATTCTTGATATCTCTTTTTTGAAAACCATATTTTAATCTAAATTTCTTTACTTTCATTTTGAAATGATAATCATGCTTGGGATATATTTTGAAAATATAGTATAATAGAAATTATTTTCTTGAAGATGAAAACTTGTTACTTTAATTTGAAAATAATTAAAAACATTATTTTTTTATGTCTTATTTTCAAACTATCATGATTTGGGTTTATTTTTTAAGGTAAGGGAAAAGGGCGTTGTTTATCCTTAGCATTCCTATTGTACATCTCGGTGCTCATGCCTACTCTATTTTTCAGTTTTAGGTTCCTCTAGTTTAGGATCTCTCTTGGAGAGAGTGTGGTTCTGTGTTTAGTGGTGACCCAAGAGGTCACTTGGAGGTATGTTGATCTATTTAACTTTGTTCTATTTTTCTGCTTCTAGTGTTTATTTATTTTTTTAGTTTATATTTATTCATGTGTCAATTATTTATGGTCCAAACTATTCCAAACTATCTTATTTTGATGCTTGGCACTAGTTTCCATCCTGTGGGAATCAATAATTCCCTTCAGGCCTCATTGTGGATCAACTCTAGTGACCAGTCCCGGGTTGACCAGGGATGGTTTGTGAAAAAATGGTATCAGCATATACCATTTTTATTTATGGTGTTAGGTAGCTTGGAGATTAGGATTTTCGGGACTCGATAGGTAGTTTGGGAAGGATTTCATGAACCCTTTCCTGTCCCAAGCCTCGAGTTTCTAGGGGTAGTTCAAGATTTGATTGTTTCTTTTGTTAGTTCTTTGAGTATAGGGGATGATAAATGGAGAGACCCGGTTTTTGAAGATGATCTTGCATGGCGTAGTGTCCCATGTACATCTCGAGCGCACGATTCAAGATACTATATCTAGTTGATGCTCGGTTAGAGCATGGTATGCTATGCCATGTTTTCAGGTTGGGAATATCCACTAGTACCTTATTCTTGAAAGTTTTAATGTGAGTTAATTTTGGGATTAGTTTTCGTTGGATTTAGTGGATTTCAAAAATGAAAATGGTTTTTAAAAAATGGGGTTTTCAAAAGGAAATGTGGCTTTTGGAGTGAAAAAATGGTTTTTGAAAATTAAAATGATTCCTATAAGTGGTTTCATTTAAATAAAATATGTGGTTTCAAAGGTAAAAATGAAAAGTGTTTTGTAAATTGTTTCAGGGTTTTTGAAATACTTTTTGGAAGGTCAGATAAAAATTGCTTGGGAATTTGGGATTTAAGTTGAGTGATTTATTTTGGAAATGATAAATGTTTTGAATTGAACCTTGGTATTTCTATGAATGAACACATATATTAATGTACTAATGTGGTGAGTGGATAGTTGGTGGTATGTGCGGATGGGTTATTGATCTAGAATAGGGATGAACATGTGTAAGAATTCATGGAATTCCAACGGTGGGTGTTTAAATAGTTTTGTTAGCTGAAAATTGTTTTTCATAGAGATGAATTTTAATCTTTTGAAAAGTGAGTGAGTAATTTTTTAGTGTTTTATTTCCATGTTTAGAATATTTTTTCATGGGATCTTGGTTTTGAAATGCTAAAAATGGGGTTTAAAGGGTGATTTGAGTTTGGATTTTGGTTTGTGATTGAAGTGTGAAATTTTGGTTTATGATTTGTTTTGTATCAGCTTTATGTTTCTTATTTTTTAGTATGCCACCCAGTAAAGTCCCATAGGTTTCTAGTAAGTTTATTATAGTTTTTGATTCTACGAAAACTCTTAGAGGAGTGGTGGAATTGAGTTCCTAGTTTTTTCCCATCTTCCGTAGTGATCGTGATCCATTGAAGGTAGTAGAATGGACTGATGAATTCATTGGTGGATTTAGGTTATTGGGAACTCCCAAAGATATGAGAGTTTGTGCTGTTTTGGGTTCATTTGAAGGTTCAACTTTGGATTTATGGATGGTGATGATCTATCGTCATTGCAGGATGGGATTTCATCGAAGGTGTTTAAGAACAATTTCATTCGAGGGTTTATACCTGAGGAGGTGAAGGTGACGAAAGTGGTAGAACTCATGAGCATCCACCAAGGACAATGAATAGTATAGTCTTGTGTTGGGAATATCAAGGGGTTGGTTCCTTTTTCTCTATAGGTAGCATCATGGAATCAATTTAAGGTTCCTCTTATGTGGGGTCTTCATCTAGGTTTTAAGGACCGATTCTTTTTTGTGTTCAGGAAGGTTCCCCATTTGGTGAGGAGATTGAACTAGAGGAACCTATTTTAGACAATTCTTCTTGTCAGTTACCTCTTTCATTAGTTGGGACACTCTCTTTTTTTCTTCTGGTGTAGCCAGTTTTGGTACTTTAAGTCTTCTTGTCATCATCCTATGAAGGCTTTCCATCGGTGTGGCCATTTGGGTCACTTGGAGAAGTTTTTCTAGTGGTATATTCAAAAGTTTCATCTGAAGGATGTCAGCTTCGGACTATGAGGCAGTTGATTCTTCAGAAATTAGTGCTCCAAAAATAGGCACCAGAGTAAAGCTTGTGCACATTCAGAAATCCCAGGGGTGTGGGAAACCTTGGAGCGAGAGTATTTTGAAGTTATCTATTATGATTTTTTTTGACTTCCTCTTTGTTGGAAAAATTTGGTGGATTAGTTTTCTTTTTGGGTTTTCTGTTTTGATTTCTTTAGAGATGCTCATGTCTTATGGAAATGATGAATCATTGTTTAGTTCATTGTTTGGTTTGAGATCTTCCTTGTGGTTTTTCCTATGTTGGGGGTTTCTGGTATGGGTTGGAAGTTCCCAAGTTGGTATGTGCTGGTTGGCCTAAGTGGATCGATTCGTAAATAGTGGGGAGAATAACCATGGATATTGTTGTGGTTTCTTCAAGAGTTGGTTTGTGTGGGACTTTTTGGTATGTGTTGGTGGTTTCTTCTTGGGTTCAAGTTAGTATTTCTAGAGTTATCCCATATTGAGAGTCTCAATGTTGACTATTCAAGTCGGGTTTTTGTAGTGGTTAGAACCCTCCCCGTTTCCTTATGGATCTTCTCATTTTAGTTTCTCTTCGATATTGTCAGTTGTGACTGGAAGAGTGATAATTCACCTCTATGTTCATGGTTTATTTTAATTTTGATCAGGCATGAAGCCAATTTTTGTTCATCTTTTGATTGGGTGAATTTATGGGGGTAAAAAGTGTTTGTGGTTGGAATAATTATCACACCTTGACCTTTGAAATTATTTTATTTTATTCTTTTATTAGATTTGGATATTCTTTTCGAGGTTCGGGTTGAGTACCAGTTTTAATTTTTGAGTTTTTATTGGGAAATGAATGATTTGGGATTGGAAGAATCTAGTGCACGAGTAGCGCATGGTTTAGGGAAACTATATGTATTTGCCCAGGTAACCGTGGAGCATATGTTGGGTGTCCAGTGGTGAACCGCATAGGTTGCACATGGTTTGGGAAACCATGAGGAAACTGTGCAGTTTGGTTTTATAACAAATAAATGTGTTCATCACGGTTGACGCACGGTTTGGTAACTATGCGTACAACCCATGTGTGTGCCCCTTCTCTCTAATAGGGTGTGCACGGTTGGCGCACAGTCCAGCAGACCATACGACCAAACTGTGTGGCCTACCAATGTTCAAAAATAAAATCAAATTAAATGAAAAAATTAAATCAAATTAAATACAATTAGAAGTATGCTTTATTATTATTATTATTATTATTTATTTAAGTTTTATTTTGTTTCTGTTTCTTTCTATTTTCTTTCTTTCTTTCTTTTTATTTTTCCTCTCTTATCCTCCTCTCTCCCTCACATGACACCGTCCCATATTCCTCCATGCGTGTGTGCCACCCATTTACAAGCCCCTCTCCTTATCTCCATTCCTCCTAATTTCTCTCTAATTTAGGGCTAAATCTCCAAGGTGTGCAATCCTCCTCCTTTATTCTCCCCTGATTCGGTGTTTCCCCTTCCTTTTCACCCTACCTAGCTTGGATGAACCCTAGGGTTTCCAAAGAGCTGATTGTTGATGCCTCCCTTCTTTATAGGGGGTGTTTAGGCTCTCTCGAGTTAGATTTATGTATGTTTCAGTGTCCACCACCAGAGGAGAATCCCTTCAGACTGTTTGGGTCTGTCCTTCATTGATTTGGTAAGGTTTTTCAACTCTATTTCTTAGGTTTAATTTTAATTTAGGGGTTTTGTGATTTTTGAGTTATCGGTAATATTTATTGAGTGCATTGGACCTTGCTGTGGGGGTTTTGATCTACGGGTGTCGAGAGTGCCTACATGTACATGCATGGGGTAAGGCATATATATATATATTCCTTCTATGTACATATTCCCTCATAGTGAGGGGAATATTTTCAATGCATCTAGGGGTATTTATATATATATATATATATATATAAATTCATGTATGTGTTAGTGTAAATTATGGATGTGAGTTATCATTGTTAGAGTCATCAATTGTCAAGGTGTTCCTACTTAGTCTTTTTATTCACAAGGTAGGATCCCTATTCCAAGACCTTTAATTTTAAATCTATGATTTCATGATTTTTTTTTATTTTTTTGATTTTTTTATATTTATATAGTATTTATATTCTATGTGTTCTCTCTATGGTTATAAGAAATATTTATTTATTTATTTACATAATTTATCGAACCTTACAATGCAAGTTTTTCATATTGAAACACGTCTTTGACTTTGATGTAAATAGTGATGTATTTCTAATTATCAATTGATATTTAATGTTGAATCTTAAAAGTGGTTTCCTTAATAGTTTTAGTGTGTAATGGGTATTTCAAATAGGTTTTTTATATTTAAGAATTTTCTCTATTTTTCTTTTAAATGTGTGGTGCCTTGGTTCTAAAATTTTGATTTTAAATGATTTTGGAACTTAATGTTGCTGAGAAACAATGTTTTATAAAATAATAATATTAATTGTAAAGTAATGAGGCTTATTTGGTACTTTTATAATGGTTTTTGAAAGTGAAAAAACCATCGTGAGGCATTAACCCTAGTTCAAGAAACGTAATTCAAGTGTTAATATGTGATTTGTGATATGTTCATAGTGTTGAGGGTTGTGCATTGTTGTGTGATGTAAAAAGGGGAATGCTCTTAAAGAGGGAGATCAGTGGTGGGATGTTGAATGGGTTTTTGGATAAATAAAGTGATATGTTAATATATGTATTCTTGATAAAATCTCACTACCATTTGGAATAGATAACATGGGTAACCCTGGGTACCTAGGTGGGAAGAATAGGACTAGTGCGCTAGATTATTTAGAAGTAGTTCATCCCAGTTTCGTCTAACAGGATTGATGATAAAACACTAACTAAACATTTGTGATTATTGGAGACAATTGGGCCCATAGGTTTTATTATCCTAGTTGCTTGTTCATGAGAACTCTATTATTTTTGGTTGTTATACCATGTTTCACTAAGGTAAAAGTATCCTAAGTCCCCAACTAACACTAGTTTCTTAGGGATTTCCCATGGTGATTGTAATGTGATTTTCATTTTAGTTGTTTCATGCTTGATCTCTCTTTTGTGAAAATAATATTTTAATCTAAATTTCATTCCTTTCATATTGAATTTATATTGCATTCTTGGAATCTATTTTGGAAATAAAGTGGAAGAGAAATTCTTTTATTGAAAATGAAATCTTGTTACTTGAATTTGAAAAGAAAGAAAAAAATATATTTTATTATGCCTTGTTTTCAAACTATCATGATTTGAGTTTCTTCTTGAAGGTATGGGAATAGGGAATTCTTTATCCTTGGAATTCCAATTGAGTATCTTAGTTCTCACACCTACTCAATTTTTTAGTTTTTGGTTACTCTATTTTTGGATCACTCTTGCAGTGAGCGTGGTTCTGTGTTTGGTGGTGACCCACGAGGTCACTTAGAGGTATGTTTATCTATGTAACTTTGTTCCATTTTTCAACTGCTAGTGCTTATTTATTTATTTTAGTTTATATTTATTCATTTTTCTTTTATTTATGGTCCAAACCATTCCCAAATGTCTTATTTTTATTCTCGGCACTAGTTATCAGCCTGTGGGGATCAAGAACACCCTTCGAGCCTAATCATAGATTGGATTGGGTGACTGGTCTAGGGTTGACCTGGGTTAGTTTGTGACATTTATACCGTAAGTAGGATGAAAATATTTCATTTTTTAAAACTGAAACTCACCCCATCTTATGGTATTCTTACCATACATTCATATAATTTTGAACCTATAATTTTCACTTATAGAATTAATCATTCATCAATCTTTAAAAACCACTCCTAAATTTTGAAATACCCATTGAAAAAATCATTAATTAATTATCATAAGTCTCTATTTCACCTTGTCCATATTTCAGAAACAAAAATTCCTAGGGATTCAAGGTTTAAAAGTATCAAGTGAAGGGAATAATATCATCTAAATGGTACAGAATATTACCTAAACTCTTCCCCTTCTTATTCTATCAAAATAATTACTTATTATTACTAATAATTATATTAAAATTATATAAATATAATAAATCTTATATAATATGAATATAATACTCAAATAATTATCTTTTCTAATAAATTATTTCTTATTAATAATCAATGCTTGTGTCGGTTTAACAACCTACATGAGTAATGCTCCTATATAATTATTAATATCATCATGGATGTTTAATTAAACTTAATTAATGGTTTAATATATAATTAATTTTTAATTTAATTCATTTTTAAGGTCTTATAGTGGTTAAATTCAAATATAAATAATTATGAAAAACAAATAATCATGATTGACCAAAATTATCCTCAACAAATAGATGGTGAATTGTCGATCTAGTAAACTAAAACTATTCCTATAATTGACCTACCTTGAAACTTAAATACTAATATGATTATTTTTAACTCGTTATATTTTCTATTCTATATATGAATAACTCAAGGAAAAAGAATTATGATCGCAATTGGAATACCAAAGTAGGCACCAAATATTTTGGAAAAAATGTTTTTCGATGACTCGTATAGACATGAAATAACTAATAAATAATTAAAAATATATATATAAATTATTTATAATAAATTAAATAAATGTTAATAAGGTTTTAAAATAGATAATTAATAAATAAATTTTGGTTATATAGTAATATAAAAGAACTTTTGAATGAGTCAAGATGTGAGGTAAGGGAAATCGTCTTTTTTAAAATTTAAGGCATGGAGACAAATGAACCCCACTCTATTTATTATAAAAAAATTACAATGATGGGATATGGTCATAAAATACAAGACTTATTTTATACCAGTGAGAAACAAATCATGAAAATATTATTAATAAATATGAGTAATCTTAATATAAAAATTAATTACCAATTCCAAAATCATTATTAAAATATGAATTATAAAATAAATTCCTTTGTGATATTATAACTGTGGTTATTTTCAAGTGAGAATAATCCCTCAAGTAGCTTGGTTTTCTAGGAAGAACTTTCTAGAATCCCTCCTTATCAACCAAATCTTTCTTTCCTTTAGTCAAAACATCTTTGTACGCAATGCTTCTTCGAGGTAGAGAGTCATCCACCATGTATTACTAGCCTCCCTTGGTTCTAATGAGTTCCATATGATTATTTATCTCTTATTTAATTTGTGAATATTGAGAATCCTAAATAAAAGGTTTAAGTAAATAATTCCCTTTTAACTTTTCTTCCTTGATTCAAGAGAATTCATCCTTGGTCTTCTCTCTTTTTCCTTTTAATTATCACTTCTTCATCTATCTTATTTATATATATATATATATTATGAGATTTATATTTATATTATTCTAATTTATCTTATTTAATTGGTATTTGGATTATCTTTCAATAATCTATCTTTGATTAACTGTAATGTTGTAAGGGGAATTGTCTCTTTCTTTATTAAATTTTTCTCTATTTGTCTAATTTACCTTTGAAATATTTTTATGTATTTATCATTATATTTTTTTATATATTCTCTTTTAGTTATTTTTAAGTGTTTACATACCTATTCATTTTCCATTCAATTATTAATTCTAAATCAATGCATCATGATGTTGGTAAGATATTTTCCACTCCATCTCTCTCCCCCTTTCACATTCTCTTTCCTTGTTCTAGCTTCCTTAGGAAGTTTTGTAAAATATATTAGATTAATCTCAAATGTTTCTTTTTTACTTGTTATTTTTATTTAAATTTTATTCTTCTATATTCTCATTATTTATATTTTTTGAGGGTCTCCTTGACACTTTAATTATGTTTTTATTTTTATTTTTGATAATTAAATTAACTTACTCATCTTGTTTTATATTTTTCTTGTTTTTATTACTATTATATGAATCATTTATGGAATAATGAAGTTCATGTTCTAAGCTTCACTACTTTTAAAAGAAAATAATAATGTTTAAATTATTTATTCTTTATTTATTATTATTTATTTATTATTTATTATTCAAATTTTATCATATTATATGTTGAAGGGTTTTTTATTAGTATAATATATTATGATATTTTGGAGAAGTATTTTTCAGAATTTATGGCTTGAACTAAGAAATAAATTATCATAAAGAACGCTTTCTATAAGTGTAAATCTACCATACATTTTCAATAAAGCAAAATCTATGTTGAAGTTATACATGTTATAAGTGATTTAAATCCATGTTAAGGTTCATTTTGATATTAAGTTATAGCTAAACACTCTTTCAAGTTGGATCTAAAGATAATAAAGATACCAATTCTATCTAGAGAATTAGTGTGATAATAAAAATCATTGCTGACATATTTTCAAGGATGAACTTGAGGCTATGAATTGCTGCCAATGTAATTGGCATTGTGATACTCTATTTCACCACTGGTTTTAAATTTTTATCTATTGCACTGCTATCTAGTTTTCCCATTATATTATATCAATTTTTAAATTAATTATAAAATATAATGATTATATTTATAGTGGTTTTGAAGTCTTTGATATAAGATTGGATTAGTTATCTACTGTAATTTTCAATAATTTTTCTCTGAAGGTTAAGACTACATTGAATATAATAGAGTTTCAAGTGTTTAATCAAGGATATGAAATTATGTTAGTGAAATGCTAAGATTTACTATTATATTATATTTTAATGAAATTATTAAGAAGTTTTATTATAATAATGCATTTTGGTGAAATGTATTATTAAGAAGATGTCGACATTATATTAAAGTGATGGATGTATGGTTAAGTGAATTTTTAGGTTAATTTACACATATTAATGTAATTTATATAATTCTACCTTATTTTTATTTCAATATTAAAATTTAAATGGTTTTCTTAAGAGCATCGATCCATGTGATTTCAGGAAGTATTTTAATTTTTTTTAAATGTTAGTTATTATGGGAGTATTTATTAATTTATTATTTGTTATTTGAATTATTATTATTAATGGTTTAATACTATTTATCTTAAATTATATTGATACATTTAATGAGATGATTATATGTGAATAATTATCATTTATAATTTATATTGAAGATCGTTGAAGACTATTCAAGTGGAAAATAGTTGTTATTTTATCTGTTTAAAGGTTGAAGAAATCAAGTGAATGGATGTATGGTTTTATATTTCAATACTAAAGATTCTAAGAAACAATTATTATACTTAATTTATAAAGAAATAATATAATTTATGAAATATGTTATTTCATTATTGAAGGGTTTATGATCACTTTACTACACCATTATTTCATCCTAAACTTCCAGTGGGTTTCTCTATTTTGTTTATTTTTTCTGGATTTATTTACATTGCATTATATCACTTAACAGATTATACCACCCTTAAAATATACCTTCAGTTCTCCTTACCCAACCAAAATTTAGTGTTTCACTAGTTGTGTATAATTTATTTAAAATACACTAGTTTGGATATTCTTCTTAGAAATCTTGGGTTCTCTCTGCACCAATGAAAATGTTGTGTTAGGTTTGGGGCCACACCTTCAAAAATTGCTAGATTAGATTTGATCACAAGTAAAATATTGGGTTATTACTACTCCCATTATAAAATTATGGGTTTTCTTGTACCCTTAAAATGTTATTTTCATAGGGAATATTCATACTCCAAGGTTAGAGTGTGAAGAGTATACATATAATTATTTAGATATGAAATTCTATAAAATCAGTGTGATATATATTTTACATTATATACTCTTTAAACTCACTAAAATAATTTTTAGTACTTTTATTGTTTAATCCTATATCCCCTAAATTAATAATTATAATTTTTATACTCTGGTTATTTTTATGGATTGAAAATATACACCCCCACCCCTCTTATCTTATCATCCCTTTGGGTGGTACCCAACATTTGGTATTAAATAAATCCTTATAAGGATAATTTTTTATTTTTTTATCTATTATTTATTTTGATATCTTAATTTTTTATATAAAAACATTATATTTATGAATATATTTATGTTACTAACCTATATCCTATACTTAACAGTCTAAGTGAAAGATCTATTTTCAGTTATGACAAGTCAGAAGGTTGAAAATTTTAATCCTCTCAAACCAACTTATTTCAATGGAAGTGACTATAGTTATTAAAATCATAGAACATAATTGTTTCAAAATAATATAGGTATTTATTTGATTATTATTTTTAGGTTTTATTTATTTAGTCATTATGAAAGTGACTACTCTTTATAATTTTTTTAAACTCTTGGTGATAATGAAGTATTAATTTCTAAACCTATTTTTAGAGTTAAAACATCTAACCCTTCGGTATCATAGGCTCCTAATGGTCCTTTATTGAATATGATTAGACCTAATAGGGTCTTCTTTACAAAGGTATTATATTCTATTATGTGAAACATTCATACCTTTAATGTCTTAACTAGTATTATACTAGAATGAATGATATCTATTCATTATTTTTATGGCCTATGAGTATGCCTTTTATCATATTAATATATGGTTTATAGGTATTAAAGATCATTATTGGTTAGTTTTAATTCTTTGAATATATTTTTATTAATTCATTAAATATATATTAACTAGTCTTCATGGCTCATGGTTTTTTTATTTATACAGGGGGAGTTCTCATTGTTTTATATAGAAGGAGTTCATAAATTGGATATTCACTATATTATTATTTTGGAGAGAGAATCTTGTTTTAAGGGGTATTTTTATTATTTTATTATTTATACCTTTAACTTTTGGATTATTTTTTTATTTAATATTAAAAATATTAGTGGTATTTTACATTATTGTTATGAGAGCATGCTGAATTTTTCATTTCTTATATTTTGGATATCACATGTTCCATGATTCTATTGTTTATTCTTCTTAAAAATTTGATATTGTTGATTTATTAGTATTTTTAGGGAATTTATTGTTTTGGTATTCAGTATTTTTTGAATCATTATGAGTTTTAATTATTTAAAATTTTATAATCATAATGTGCATATTTATTATTATCTATTATTTATTATTAATTTTGGGGGATTTGCTTATTAGTTTTCTATCATGCCTTAATAGGGGTTGTTTGATACCTTTTCAATAAACCCATCTTTATTATTTTATATTTTTTATATTTACAAAAAGGGATAGAAAGGTTCTAGTTTTTGAAGGTTCTAGTTTGTGTGGTTTGAGTTGGTTTTGTAATTATCAAAAAGGGAGAGAATGTTAAGTGGATCATTGCCACTTTATTTAGGTTTTAATAAGTAATTTTTTTTAATAATTAAATTGAATCTACTATATTGTTTAATATTATGTTGGTTCATTATAATTGTTGTATTTCATGATTAATAGAGTGATATATTTTGTGTTTGAATCTTTTATTGCTTGTAGAATAAAGTAATGATATTGAACTTATTTATTATTTTTTAATTTTTATTACTTTATTGTTTATTATTATAGTTTGATCATATTCTATATTTCAAGAAGTTTCCAAAGTATAACATATTACTATATTTTGGAAAACTATTTTTGGAAGTTACATATCGAAATTAACATTACGTTATTAATGATAACACTTTCTCAAAGTGGAAGTCTACCTTATGTTATTAGAAAAATGAAAGTTTTGTTGAAGGTTTAAATGTTTTAAATGATTAAATACCATTTAAAGGTTCATATCAAAGTTATGTTACATCCTAATGTGCTATAAAATTATATCTCATGGTTACAAATATTCCATATCTATCTATATTATTATTATGATAATATTAAGTACTTACAAGATATATTCAAGGATGAACTTGAAAATATGAATTGGCACCAACATAATTGAATTACATATAAGGTAATTGTTTTTCCTGATCCCTTACTTCATGTTTTGGGAGTTTGGAAGTGTCTAGGAAAGGATGAGGGAAGGTAGGGTGGATTCTAATCTAAAATTTTAGCTAGGAACTAATATTATAGTATAGAGGCTGGCCTCCCAATATAGAGATCAAGGGATGTAATTTTTGAAAAGATAATGAATCTTACATAGTTATCTTGTGGCATAGTTTTTTAGGCTTCTTCATTGGGTATTTTTAGAGATTATATTATATAATATCCATTTTTGTTATATAATAAAGTCTTGGTATAAGTTTTTTTTGTTTATTTCAATCTAGGTGTCATTTTAGCATAGGAATAGGTTGTGTCATGGAGCCTTGGAGGTCAAGTTTTATTCCCTCTGTCTTCTGAATGGTCATTGCGGCATGGGATTGGGGTTGAATCATGGTGTTAACTCGGGTGTATAGAATTAGGGGGAGATATGGAATATATTTTATCATGTATTATAGAGGGATAGTTAAAATAAGACCCTTGTGGCATAACCACTATTGTTTATCCATAGTTTAAGTGAAAACCCTTCTTATTGAGGAGTAGTTAGGGGGGTTTCACCATGGTCTCCTATTTTTTCCAGCCTATAAAAATTAACGGCCCCTATTAGATTTATCGTATTTAATACATTATCCTTTGAACCCCAAGAGACTCTAGGATCCCTTTTAGATACTTTGATCCCTCTTTATTAGGATTTAGATCCCATCTTCTATAGATTTATTATTCATCATCCGATATGAGTTTCTTCTTCTATGTTGGTTTTGTTCACTCTCATTCTCTCTTTCCATGCTATAGAAGCTTGGTTTCCTTAAGTTCTCATGGATTTTTTGCTGAATATAAATGGTATATACATGGTGGGATGTCCATAGGTATCATGATTTCCACACAAGAGATTTGGTTTGGATGTTAAACTATGTTCTTATGATCTTTATTAAAGAATGTTGAAAGCTTATTACTAAAGTAGGGATTAATGAATTATCCTTATTTTATGTGAAAGTTTAGTATTGAAATAATTTAGTTTCTTTGTTTAGTAGTGTAATTTACCTTTATGAAGATAATAACTGAAAACAAGAATGAATTGGAATGGTTCAGTGATTTAAAAAGGTTTTTCTATGTTTATGATACCTCATGATGTTTTATAGATAGTGTGATATCCTTTTTATATAATTATTTTTATTCCTTATAATGGTTGATATGACTGACATTGGTAAAACAATGTAAATCTATTAAATATGAAGTGTATTTGGGTACCTTTATTATATATATTCCATTAATTTATAATGACTTGCTTCTATAAATTTCTTAGAGAGTGAGTCTTGGTGAGGATGATAAATAGTTTTACCTATTTAGGTAATTAGTTGGTTTCATTTGTTTATTACCTATGATTTAGAATTATTCTTTCAAATCTACACCAAAGGTCTAAGAGAGGATCCTACTGAGTATACCTATATGAACACCCCATGTATATTATAATTTTTTTTAAATTCTAAGTAGATAGTTGGTGACCAGGCTAGGAATTAATAGATTGATATATATGTTTAGGATCTATTGGAGTTTTTGGTCACTACCTAGAATTTTTTTTATTTCCATTTGATTTATATTTTTTATGAAATTAAATTCATGTATAGGGATAATTTATTCATTTATTATTTGGAGTTTATTAAATGATCTCATCTTACCTCTTGTCTTTAATTTATATAACAACGGTACTACCTCCCATTTGTATACATTTTATACCCTCAATGTTAATCCCTAACCCATTTCCTTTTAGAGTTGGGATACTGGGGTCATCCTCATATTCATTATAGGGCTATTATGGGTACCAATGGAGGTGGAGGTGTGATAGAGTGGTATCAGAGTTGATGATTGAGATATATGATGGATTTTAGAGATGGGAACTAGGGATTACTACATTGGTTGGTAGGGGTATAGTATTATAAAGACTTATTAGGTTATTTAAAAAATGTATAATGGATATAAAATGGTATTTTAGGTCCCCATATAGTCCAATACAAGGACAATCAAGTTTACTAAACATGCCAAGAAATGTGGTACTGCTTGAGGGGTAGAGACCTATGTAATTATGCATCATCATTTATTGTGTCTATTTTTAAATTAGGTAAAAAAAATGGGGATTATATTTGATCATAATTAATTAACATTAAAAATTCCATATTTTGGGTATAGGAGTCCCTAATGTTTGTTCTTTTGTAGGTAGATCTCTAGGTCAATGTCCTCATCAAGCTCATGCTCATGATGTTAAGCTAGATTCACCAATAGATCATCGTAGAGTTGAGGTTGAAAATGATGAATCTTGTATGAATATTCTTTTATAGTTTCAGTGTTGGGGTATATAGAAGTATGAGGTATTCATTTTAGATTAGTAGACTATGGCTTGGTTGGATTCAGTTGATATTTTCTTCAGTTCGATCGGTGCTTGGAGGGAGAACTAGGTTTCTTTAGATGTTACTATGATGCATATGGAAGCTCGGTAGTGGTAGTTATTTTTCCTTAGGGATTTATATGAGTCATTTGTTACATAGTATAATTTTTATGATCAATTTCAGGTTTATTTTCTTTCCTCAAACATGAAGGTGTCTCAACGATAGAAGATTCTAACCCTTCATTAGGGGAGTTCCAATGTACAAGAGTTTAGCATCTAGAATAAGAACCTCTTGTATTATGCTTCAAACCTTATTCTAGATGATATGGCTAGGTTAAAGAATTTTTATAAGGTTTTTCATCTAGATATATATCATTAGGTCACCCCATTCATATTTTTGACATATCTCGAGGTGTTGGGGATAACAGAGATTATATTGAGGTTGATGGCTAGGATGGGATTAGCATAGGATGGGAATATCCAAGACTCACTATAGAGTATATAGGTATTCAAAAATTAATATTTTTATGGTTATAATAGGTTTTAGATAGTATGGAATCATTTATAGCCTTATTTGTAATGCCTGAGACTCAATCATAGTAAGTATGATTTTTCTAATGAAATAATAAAAGAATGCACATATCTTTATTAAATAATGTGATTAAAACCTAAGTTTATATATTTTATAAATTTAATTTAAATAAATTGATTTAATTTTTTAATTTATCATGTAAAAATTATCTTAGGATCAATTTTTTATATTTTTCATAAATAGTGTATTTTTAGGTGAATGGTGAAAATATTGATTTTAAAAAAATCACTTTTATGAAATTATAATGATATAAGAGTAAATTGAAAGTTTATGAAAACCCTTTTATAGACCTAATATATATTAAATAATTCATATAATTCATATAAAAATATAATTTTGAACTTATAAATATATTCTTATCATTTTGGAAATCTAAATAATGTTTTTTAAAATAAAAATTGTATATAGTTACTTCATTTTAATCAAATATTTACAAGGTATATTTTGACTTTGGTTTGGTCTAAAATTAAAATAAGTATCATTTTAATTAAAATAATACAATTAATCCCATTAGTATCAACTTTATTCTTTATTTTCACATAAAATAATTTTTTTGCTTAAAACAAGCATTTTTCTAAAAAATGTTTTCATTGCATTTTTCAAACATATATTAAAATTATTTTCTTCCACTTCTAGGAGTTGAATCATATAAAATAGATTCAAAATTTTTAATCAACATAATTACTATTATGTAATAATTTTAAGTTAATTTTGTTTCATAATAAATGGTGACCATGGTAAATATTTATCACCTCAGTTAAGGGTAAAATGGGTTAAAGGGGTTAAAAATAATAGGATAAGGCTTCAAGATAGTTCAAAAAAACTTTCTTAAACCTAATTTTTTGGTTTAATTTTGAACTTAAAGTTTTTATATTTTAATATATGACAATTTTTATCCACCTTTAAAAGTAAATAACTTTATATTATTAAGATATTTTAAGTAATTCCATGTGTGTTTGTCCCATCGCTTATAAAAGAGAACCTCTTCTCCTACCTTATTCACAAATTTTGATCCTTATAGATCAGAAAATTCTTATAAAAATACCTTCCTTTATTCCTTAAAATTTTCTTTAGTTCCTTTTATTACCCTAATTCCATCCTAAAAATACTTAAGGTGTAATCCAAATGAGGTCTCTCAAAGAATAGGAAATCAACTTAGCTGAATATTTAAAAGTTTATTTCTTATTATAATTCCTTTAAATATATTGTATCCATTATAAAATAATTAATACAGTATCAAAAATAAATTGAGATTTATTAATTATTATTATATAATCATTTTCCACCTTCTTTTCCATCCTATGGAAAACAAAAACATCGCTCATGCGTACATTCGGCCTACCATCTCTAAGTAGTTGTGTAATTATTTTTTCATCATAATTTTAATTATACAGTTATAAAGATGGAATTAATGGAATATATATATGATATTTACGACATAATAATGTTTCAATAAATATAATATAGCATCTACCTTCTTACCCTTTCATCTGTTAGACAATGATAGCATTGTTGATGCATGCGTCTCGACTACCACCTCTACAAAGAAATGTAATTCGTTCTTCTATTACCACCATACATGGATGATTATAAAATTTTATATAATGAGAAAAAAATTTATTAATGAAATTATTAAATTTTTTGAAATTATCAAACCAGCTCATGTTACCTTTTACCATAGACAATATGACAAAGTAATTTTGGAGGAATTGAGTGAACAGCCTTAAAGCAGTCGATGAAAGAAAGAACTATTCAATGAGAAGATTTAAAATCATTATAAAATGGCCTTAATGATTGTAAAATAGATGAAATTTTTTATTAATAAATTATTTAATAAATTTAAATTCATTATATATTAAGATAAAACATATATTACTAAGCATATACCCAAGGTAAGGGATTTCTATTACAATCTCATTTTATTTCAAGATTATTTATATTCAGAGTTCCTTTGAGAAAATTATATGATTAAAATATATTTTAAATCCCCAAATATTTTTTTATCCTCTATTTATGATATTTTTTACATGTTTTCTTCCATTTATTCTCTTGTTTTATCAAGAATCAAAAAGTAAGTTACATGTAGGGGGCTTTCTTTTAAACATATTGTTTTGAAGTTTTCCTTCCAACTCTTTTTCTTTCATGTCCATATTTTATTTAAAATGTTTTCAAAAATATTTTTACTATTCTAAAAATATTTATAAATTCATTTTTACCCATGTTTTACTTTCTATAAAAGGTTTAAAATTAATCTTCTTTTTGTTTTCCAAATGAGGTACTTTTTACGAAAGGTGTAAATGGAATATTTATTTTAACATGCATTGTAAGAATATATTTTTCTGTAATCATTACTATTGTTTTCAATGAAGCTTACATTAAAAGTTTTGTTAGTTGTTTTAAAATAAAAAAAATTCTCAATATTATTTGAATTTTTATTTAAAATGATATAAAAAGAAAAGGGTATTATTTTTTAAAAGTAATGAAAATAATTTTTAACATTTATTAATAACTTTGTCCTTACACAAAGTTACAAGTAATTTTTTTAATGTATCACTTCTATTTTCTTTTCTAAATGATTGATTTTATTATAAAACCTTAATTTTTTATGAATTAATTTTATTCTATCACCATTTACTAATAATGACTTATTAGTTATTCTAATATCATTCACTTTATTATGAGTGTATTCTATATCATTCTCCATTATTCATTGGACCTTATTTTCCTCCTTCATGTTTATATTTTCAATATCATGGATTAAATTATGTATAATTTCTATTACATTGATTATGTATAAACCATATACCCCTCCTATATATGGTACCAGTTAAAGGATGCTTATTAAGAACATTATCTCATTTACTAGGAAAATATTGATATTTTTCATTCTTACTTCAATATAGATAATTGTTGATTTATAATAAATTTTGAAAATGAGTTGTATTAATCATTCAATATATGAGGAATTCACTAGACATGTAAGTGATAGGTAGGGACCTATTATAGATAACCCCTTGATACATCAACAAGTCTCATGAGAAAAAATAGTTTGTCACATTAGATGGGTATTTGGTTTACACCTACCCATTTATAAAAAAATGATGTATTGGTTGACATTCCTTGATGGTAAGATTCATGATAACTTGGTAAAGGCCTTAATAAAATGTTTATGATTGTCTAGATTAATTCATTTACTTTAATATGAATTTGTTTTCTATTATCCATGTGATTATTATGTTGATATTATCCATGGATGTTTATTGAACTCAAGTTATTGAATGAATGGAATGTTTTTTATTATCCACTCTTCTATATTGATTATACATTATTTTATCATGATTGATTATATTTTATGTAACCCTTACTATGTATCTGATCTCATCCTTTATTTAATTTCATTTCCCCCAAGATATTATGAAGGATATTATAAATGATACCATGGATTTAAGAATGTTTCTTATCATATGTTTTTTATATTTACATTATAATATTGGAATCAATTATGTATTTAGTATTCCAAGACTTCTAAATTTATCAATCATGAATTGTGCGATCCCTTGTATCTTGAAGTAATGTAATAAAGTAAACAACATATCTAAGTTACTGGAGTTAGGGTTTTACATTCTTTATCTCGTTTCATCCCTATTATAATTTCTTAGAACCCTTATAGATGATTGGTTATTGTTTCTTTTTATTATGGAGGCCATGGACATTAGAAGATTGAGTCCATGGCCTTCTTTGGAAATAATCATGGAGCCGAAAGACCTCTTCCAGTTCTGCCATTGCATTAGTATCCTATTATGAAGCATCAGCAGTAGGGTGTTCCAAAACAAATTAGTATAGCGTGAATGGGGTAGGTATAGGATGTCATTTTTACTTCCTCTATCCTTAGGGAAAATGAGTAGAGAGTATACATAGAGGTGGTAATCATAAAGTTTAGAGAGTTTATGGATCTGAATATGGTTAGATTCATGACCTATAATTGTCAAGACCAAGAAATACAGAAATTATTCATGGTATTATCTACTTATATTCTACCTAGATATATGATTTCATTTATTCATGAGATAAGAACTCTTTACTTTAACTCACCCTAGTCCACAGTTTTATACTTTAGGTGGAGATACCTATAGTTCCCTTTGAATTGATTATTCAAGCTGGAGACTGAGTTAGTCTATATGATGTGTTTAGAGATTGGGAGTTGATTATAGGGCTGCATAACTCTTGGGGATATGTCCTATGTTTGAGGATATATCCATATGACATAATCCTTAGTGTGTATTGGTATCATTTGGTGAAATATATTATGGATTTATACAAGAGTCGCATTATATTTTATGACACTAATAGAGATCATGTTGTGTTTCTTATTTAGTGAGACCCTCAGATGCATCAAAGGTGTATTGAGATGTTATGTTCCTTGATAGATGATTTGATGATGACTTTAGTAGAGGATCAACTGGTGGTGTTTCTTAAGGTTATAGAATAGTTCCCTAATGTCTTTTCAAAATAGGTCATGGTGTTTCCTCCTTGATAAAAGATTGGGTTTGGGATAGAACTGTAGTAGAATATCACTATGATGTTTATGTATCTTTATAGGATGGTTCTTTATAAGTTTTTAGATTTATGAATTCAAATTTATGATCTTATGTAATAATGTTTTATTTTACCTGGTGTGTTTCCTTGGGGGGAACTAGTCTTACTCATAAAGAAGGGAGATAACAGTATGCATCTGTGTATCAATTATCATCACTTTAATAAGGTGACATCAAGGAACCACTATCCTCTACCATGGATTGATGATTTATTTGATTAGTTTAGGGGTGATAGTTGGTTATCAAAGATCAATTTGTGGTCAATGTGTCAGCAGATGTGGGTGAAGGATGAGGATATTTATAGACCACTTTAATATGTATTTTTGGGTGTTATAAGTTTATCTTGATGTTGTTTGGTGTTATAAATGCTCCAACCTTTTTTATAAACACTCCAACCTACATGGAAATCTGAAAATTATCATCTCTCATTGAAATCCTTATTTAACCTATAGAGTGGGGAGATATCTTCAGTATGTATTTGATTATTTTTTATTACTAATCTCCTCTTCTCATCTATAGATTTATGGTTAGATATAGTGGATTATTCGTACTTTAGAATATAGGTTGTGTGCATGAATTATGGGTTTTTAGTTTTTTGGGTGAGGTGTGGATGTGGCCTAATTTTATTCATGTTTTCCACATCCATTTTATAGAATTAAAATTATTTATTAATTAAAATTTGTTTTAATTGGTAATTTATTCATTATTTATCATTTTGAGTCTATATTTTAATTCTTTTGATATTAAAATGAAATTGGGTTCTTTAAATGATTAATTTCGTAAATTTTATCTTCTTGAATTCCATATATTTTAAAAAAATAACTCTAAATGATTTGATTAAATATTTATTGTAATATCATTTTTTGAATTTAATTTAGTTTTTTAGAGTATATTCTCAAACATTACATATTTTAATTTTGAAAATATTTTTCTTGGAAAACATTATGTTTTTAATTTGTAGAGTTTAAAAATTATAAGCAATCTAGTTTTGTTCTAATAATTTTGAGAATTTTATTCATTATTTATTGTTTAATATAGAGAACCTAACCTAGTATCCCAAATTCGGTGTCTACTTTATTAAATTGTCATAATATATAAGGAATTGAATCTCGAAGAACCAAATAGTTTAGTAGTCTTGGAAAACTATATACATACATGATTATAATATTACATTTGAAAACAAAAGTTATAAAATAATTGTTTTTTGAGAATAATGTTATTCCCCCTAGAATATCCTTGAATATCATTCTTAGTACACTTATTGGATTACTAGTAAAGGAAAAAAATAAGGGTGAGCTCAAATTCTCTTTAAGGGTTACGTACAATGGAAAGTATCATGAATCAATAAGTATAATAAACGTGGAAAAGTAAATAACTGAACACACATTCTATTTAAATAACTTTACATTTATGATGAGATAAGGAATTATCAATATGACAAGGTAAATAACTAAATATACATATCATTTAATCAATAAACTATGAATCAAATGAATCCATAGATAATGTAAATGTAAAAATATCATGGATAATAAGATAAATAATAATCAATATAGAAAGGAAACTAAATTCTTAATGACGTAAATGCTTAATTATTGGATGTCGTGATCAGAGCCACATAATACCAATGCTATCAAGACTTTTCACAAGATAGTTTAAAACTGATGGGTAGGTATACACCAGAAACCCATTTAACTAATTCTAGCCAATTGATTCATCTCATGAGACTATTGATGCATCAAGGGGTTATCTATAATAGGTCCCCACCCATATCCATATATCAAAAGAACTATTTATATATTGAGTAATTTATTTAATTCATGAACAATATAAATTATCAATAAATATTTATATTGATTAAATAATACAGATTTATCAATATTTCACTAATCAACCAAATAAATTTAAATATAAAGAACCATATGTAAAAATGATATAAAGTTTAATAAATTAGTATATTTGTGATAAATAGTATATATATTTAGCGGAAATTTAAGGTCCAATTATCACAAGAAAGTGTATATTTCAAGGGAAAGTTAATGACTAAAAAAATGAATCAAGGAAGTGAATGTCAATACTATCCTTTGTAAAAATAATCATAAACCATCCATAGGAAGAATAATTATGCTATCAATACAACATATCCCCAGTGGATTATATTTTAAATAAAGTTTTTTTATCATTTATTAATAGAAATACCATAAAAATATCTTTAAATCATTCTTGAGGAAAGTATCATTTTCATTTTGAAAATATCCTTTTAAAACTAAAAGTTCAAAAAAAATTGAAAACAATTTTATTCTAAAATAACCTTTGAAACTTATAAAGTAAGAATTAAAACATTGATTGGTAATGACATCATGAAATTTTGTATATTCCATGCGTGCTAAAACAAATATTCCTTTTACTTTTTAAATAAAATCCAAATGGGAATTTTTTGGAAAATGAAATGAATATTAATTTAAAAAAATTGTAAAAAATTAAAAAACAGAAGAAATTATATTTAATAAATAATTTTGAAAGTGTTAAAAACATTTTTGAAAAAAAATATAAACCTGGTTTTTGAAGAAAAGGGAATTTTGACCAAAGAGAGAAATGAAGTTTTATTTTACTAAAATCATTTTCTCAATTATTTTAAGTATCAAAGAGTAGAAAAATGGAGATTTTACTTGAAAAATCCATTAATATCCATATTAAAAGATACTTAAATGGGTTTATTAGATAATTATCATATAATTTTTTTTCATTGGAATCTCAATTATAAATAATCATGATTAAAATGAGATTGTGAAATGAACCCTTACAAAGATCATAGCATTGAATTGAGAATTAATAAATGAATCAATTACATTTTTCAAATTTAAATCCACCTAAAAAAATTGTAAATACTACATAATATAATAAAAATTAATTACACACATAATCTTATAATATCAAAGAAAATGAAGAAGTAATATAACCTGATGAAAAGAAATTGATTTATAAATTCATTGCCACTTAGTAATTTTCAAGAAATATACTCTTGGATTAAATAATTAAAATTAAAACTTAGAATACCATTATTTATTAATTATTAATTATATTATATATTAAAATGATATTATATACACCATATAAAATAAATTAGGTGAATAACATTACAATATTCCTCAATGAAGGGAAATAGAGATGGAGTCCCTTACCTCACAATTCATTTTTGTTGAACATGATTTAATCTTATGTATAATGGTTTTAAGTGTGTTTTTAATTTATACTAGAACCATATTTATATTTATAATATCATATAGGATCCTCTTATAACTTTTTACCAACCATTTGTTAATAATATTTAATTATTTTCATTGTTTTTTGTGTTAATTTCTTTGTTTTCTCATGCCTATTTTACTATGAAATTTCTAGTTATTATACATATTATATAGTTCAATAATCTCCAGAATGATATTAATGTTATAAATATAATTTTTTCATTAGATACATTTTTATAATGATTATTTAATTTTGTACATAGAAAATGAATCACGTTTCTTCATGGAGATGGAAGGTCATACGTACGCACGAGCGATGATATCATTTAATTAATGAGTGAAATTTTAAGGAAGTATATGATATATTAATCTTAAATAATAAATATAATCTCATAAATATAACATATATTTTATTAAATTTAACCTTATTACATTTCATGTAAATCATAAGTGAGAAAAATGAATCACAATGCTTTGTGGGGCAGTAATCTGTCATTCACACGAGCGACGTTATCATATTTTATTATTCTTGGAAATTAATAATTAATATGTGATATTATAAATAAATAAGTATAATAATATTGTAAATTTAATATAAATGTGTTAAATACATCATTATATCTATCCTTTAAAGGTGGTGATGTAAAATTAGTTACAACAGTCCACGAGGTGGTAATCCACCATGTACGGGTGTGATGTTATCAATTACCATTTTAGGGAAGAGGACATGGTTATAGGTCATGAAATTAACATAATAACATTTTTTTATATTATATATACTTTTTTATATAATCATAAATTAATAATATTTTAATGAGGTGGAAGAATAAATATAACAAAAACACATAGTTCATAATTTTACTTCTTCTCGGACCACCTCTTTAGGATTATGCCTAAAGTATTCCAAGAATGGATTTATGAAAAAATAAACAATTATATGATTAGGGTATGTAAGTTTTTAAGTGATTTTCTTAGGTATTGGCCAAAAAAATGGTTTTAAGTTGTTAAGAATATAGTATATTCTATGGCCTCTTATAAGTGAGCTGAGTGGCACACTTGTAACTTTTGAAAAGAAAAAGGTGTACCCATGTTTTTCACATTCCACAAGGGAGAAAAAATGGAGTGTTATTGAGAATTAGACATTATAAGTTTTAAATATGTCTATAAAATAGATTTTATATAAGTTTTTAGGTCATTTTAACCCTTACCTATTTAGTTCAACCCCCAAGTAAACTCATTTTTACTTTAACTGTGGAAATTAATTTTTTACTATTTTCAAAATTTATTATGGTAAAAAATTAATTTTAAATTATTATAAAATATAAACTATTCTGATTAAAAATATCTAATCCATTTTTACAAACTCAATTCACATAAGTTGTAGAATTAAATTTAAAATTATACCCGCAGACGCAATGAAAAGTAGGTTTCTAAAGAGATAATTTTCATAAGTATAGAAGGTTTTAATATCAATAATCAATATTAAATTGATTAAAATGAATAGAATTATTTAAATTTTAATAAAATTTAACAAATTTTACTTTAAATACAATTTAATATATATTTTAACTTTGTAAATTATTTAAAAAAATTAATTTTTAAATAAATAACTGTATTTTCACTATTCATCAAAAAATGAAACTTTTCAGAAAAATCCTAAAAATTCCCTTTAAGATAATTTTGATATGATGATTTGAAAAATTAATTTAATTTTATCAAATAAATTTTATAAAAGTGGTAAAAATTATTTTTAAATTATGTGTACAATGCGTGTCTAACCCGTCTTTTAGAAAAAATACAGTTTTTCATAAAACATTTATTTTTATTTTAAATGTTTATTATTTTATTTATAATAAATAGATTAACATTGAATTTGTTTTTATATGTTTAAACCATATACTTTTAATAATTTATCTATTACTATTCATACCCACTAATTTAGTATCTAGGTTATAACGGTATAGTATATTATGGTTCATTAAGATTTGGGGTTGCATGTACCACAAGCTGTCAAATTGATTAAATTTAAAGAAATATATTTTATGGGTTTTTTATGCTCGGTGTTGCGTATCTCAGACAATATCGGATAAAATTTTATTATTTTATTACTTTTTTTTGTTACATTCTCCCCACCTAAAATAAACATCAACCTCATGATTAGATTTTGTTATCAGAAAATAGGGGTTTGATATTTGAAAAATTACTTTATTGAAAACCCAAATTGTAAAAAGGGTTAAAAAATATACTCTTAATAAGAGATAAATGTAAGTAAAAAAGTTCATATGGAATAACACATAACTAGGTTTCTAAGTAGGATAAAATTTATGGAAAGTGAAGATATTTATATGGAAAAAAGTGTAAATAATTATAGAGATGATAGAGGTCATTGATCAAAAGAAACAGAATGATTAATGGAAAGTTAAGGACCTAAAAACCATTAATATTTGATGATTGAAAAGACCATTTTATTAATAAAATATTAAAATAAGTTAAAAAAATCCAAGATCCTTTTCTATAATTTGAATAATTATTTTACTCTCTCATAATATAAGAAAATATACTTACTTGATACATTTCTATTTCATAAGAACAATTTCATCCTTTAGTTGTGATTTGATCAATTTCCAATTCATTTCTTACTTTAAGAAATGAGTATCCAAAAATGATTTTTCTATGCCCGAATCACTAAAATTCACTTTTAATGAATTGTATGATCTATAAAAGAGTGACAAGTTTTTTCATCTATCTCTAACTATTTTCCAAAAATAATATGTTTAGAACAAGTTATCCAATATAATACATTAATCTTTAAACCACAATGGTAACACCACCGGTTCATTATTAATATTTATTTGTCAAATCATTTAACTAAAAACAATTTCATATTAACCAAAACATCACAAAGTCCATATTTATGTTCTAAACCCTTATATTTATTCTGTTGTGGGTTCAAGCCCTAAGGTCTTCGCCAGATGCAATAGGTTGTCACCTATCATGTGGGATATAATCTTTCTAAAACTATATTAATATAATTCCTATAACATTCCTAAATTTTGATGACCCATAATTACTAAAATATCAAAGATAAGTTAGCCCTTAAAATTTACTAGTACCATGAATCTTATGTCAAAAAAATATAAAGGTATTCTTCCTATAATAACTCTTTCATATACTAAACTAATAGGTTGTATTCCAATAAATTTTTTCCAAAAAAATATACTTAATCTTTGTAAAATCCCATCACATAAAAAATAAAAATTAGTGTTTAAGACTTTGAAATTATAATCAACCTTAAACTCATAACTCATGATTGTATCCATAACTCTTATGTTAATGAATATATATATGCTTTTGAAATTTTAAATAGTCCTTAGATGATTCATAATTCTTATAACCAAAATATCATTGGCATAAAAAACATATCCAATTTAATTCTTGAATCCCAATACATAAATACTTTATTCATTTTATTTCAACATAGTTTCTTCTTGGTTCTGGGGGTTAAACTTTATAAGAGAACATTGACTCGGATAATGCTCTGGTTGCCCACAATTAAGGAAAAGAACTATAAATGGACCCCTAGGATAAAAATTAATTCCGTCCATTATACTCTTTATTTTTCATCAGTAATTATTTTCTTCATGCCTTATTTTCAAAACCTAAAGCATTTTACCATTCCATTGAGACACATTCTTGGGTTTCTATTTCCAAATTTATCACACGATATAAATTTTTCCTTCTTTCCTGTATGGTCTCCACCAGTCAAGATATTTGAAAACTGTATCCTTGTCTTCATTAGTGAGTCCAATATTTTGTTAAAATATAGGTTTTTAATCATATTTTAGGATATATTATTAGGTATAATCATGATATATTTCACTCCTTTCATCATCCCATTTGGTAACTCATAGTCACCATGATTTACTTCATGTTTAATGTTAACACGATTCATTTGGGTTCTAACCATTGAATAAAACTAAAAAACATTGTGTGAACAATAATAATCATAGTGGGAAAACTATATTATCTTTTTTAGGATTTTTAAATCATGAAGACTTTTTTTTAATCTATGAAATATTATATTTAACCTAGGTCATTCATTTTCATCATCTATTCAAATCCTTTACTATAGTTTGTAATGAAAATTTTAATTATCCTAATCATATCCCCTAGTAGTGTCAACCCAGGTTTCTAGTAAGGCATGTTTTCAGGCTCCGGGTTCTGATCAGGTCAAGATCAATGCACCCTTTTCAGATTTCCAACCCTTAAGTAAAAATATGCTAGAACCACGTCCATTTTAGTATCCAAATAGGGATGTCTTTCAAGGAAAAACCATATAATCTCTTCCTTGCCAAATCTTTAGGATGTTCTTCAATAATTATTATCGAAGTTTTACATAGTTTTAAGTTCCCTAATCTATTCTTTCCTTAATCTAGTTGCCAATATTTATAATAAGATTTTATAATATCAAATTTAGTGACCCTGACTACAGTATCCCAGAGATAGTGTCTACTTTATTACATTGCCATAAGATACTAGGAATCACATTCTGAAGGACCGAATAGTTTAGTAGTATTATTAAACTATATACATACATGATTCCCATGTTACATTTTAAAACACAAATTACAACATAATTTTTTTTGAGAATGAAATTATTCCATGTATAATTTCCTTATATATCATTCTTAGTACAGTAAATATATTCCTTGAAAAGAAATTAAAATAAGTGTGATCCCAAATTCTTAATAAGTGGAAGCTATCATGAATCAATAAGAACAATCAATTTGTAATAGAAAATAATTAAACACAAATTCCATTTAAATAACTTGACTATCATGATGAGATAAGTAATAATCAATATAGTAAGGTAAATAACTAAAAAACATTCCATTTAATCAATAAACTGAGATTGAAATGCCTCTAGATATAATATCATTGTAAAAATATCATGGATAATAAGATAAGTCATAATCAATATGGAAGGGTTATTTAATTATTAATTAAGGAAATTATTGATTATTAGACATTATGATCTCAATCACATGTTACCTCTACTGTCGAGACCTTTCAGAAGACAGTTTAAAACTGATGGGTAGTTATACACCATAAACTCATTTAACAATGGATAAACAATTGATTCATCTCGTGAGACTTATGATGCATCTTAGGGATATTTATATTTGGTACCAACCCATATCTTTATGTCCAAATAATTTTTCACATATCAAATAATCAATTTAATTCATGGATAATATGCCTAATCAACAAATATTCATATTGAGTAAATAATACAGATTTATGAATATTTCCATAATCAATCAATGAACTCTAAAAATAAATAACCATATATAGAAATGATATATGGTTTAAGAAATAAGTATACCCATGATAAATAATACGGATACTTAAAGTAATTTTAAGTTACAATGATAAAAACAAAGTGGATATTTTAAGGGAAAGTTAAATATTAAAAAAATGAATCAAGGAAGTGAATTTCAAAACCATCCTTAATAAAAATAATCATAAACCATCCAGAGGAGGAATAATGATGACATAAATTAAATATATCCAATTTGGAGTATATATAGAATAAAGTGTTTTTTAATTGATGAATAGAAATATTATAAAAAATATATTTAAAAACATTCTTGAGGAAAATATTATTTTTATTTTGAAAATTAACTTTTCAAACTAAAAGTTAAAAATACATTTTAGAAATAATTTTCTTTTAAAATAACCTTTGAAACCTATAAAGGAATATTTAAACCACTTATTAGTCATGATGGAAAGAAATTATGTATATAGAGTACATTTTAAAACAAATATTCCTTTAACTTTTTTAGTAAAATCCAAACGGACAATGTTTAGAAAACAACATATATATTCCATTAAAAAATTATAGAAAAAATAAAATATGGGTAACATTTTCTTTAAGAAATTATTTTTAATAACGTTAAAAAAAATTGGTACCATTTTTATAAAACATGGTTTTGGAAGAAAAAATATTTTCGACTGAAGAGATAGATGAAGTTATATTTTACTAAAAACATTATATCAATCATTTTAAGTAAAAAAGAGTAGAAAATAGTAAAATTACTTTAAAACTTCATGAATAACTAGAGTAGAATAAAATTACATTGGTTTATTAGAAAATTATCATATAATTTCCTTCAATGGAAACTCAAGAATAAACAATCCTAGTTAAAATGATATTGTTAAATAAACCCTTACAAAGATCATAACATTGAAGTGATAATTAATCAATGAATCAATTACATGTTTCAAATGTAAATACACATAAAAAATTTTAAATAAAACATAATATAATAAAACAGAATTACACACATAATCTTAGAATATCAAAGACAACGAAAAAGTAATATAACCCAATGAAAAGAAATTGATTTATGAAATTCATTACCACTTTGTAATTTTCAATTAAAATCCCCTTGAATGAAATAATTAAATTTTAGACCTAAAATACCATTAAGTATTAATTATTCGTGATATTAAATGTAAAAATGGTATTATATACACCATATAAAACAAATTAGGTCCATGATATTACAATAGGACTCAATGAAGGGAAATTTAGATAAAGTCCCTTACCTAGTGATTAATTTTGGTTGAACATGATTTAATATACTATATAATGGTTTAACGAATGTTATTTATTTATAACATAATCATATTCATAATTATAATATCATGTAAAATCCTATTATAACATTTTACCACCAATTTGTTAATAATATTTCATTATTTTCATTGTTTCGAGTGTTAGTTGCCTTATTTTCTCATGCGTGTTTTGAAATGGAAGCTTTGGTTCTTGGAAATATTATATTGTTAAATCATTTTAATAATTATATTAATTTTATAAATATAATTTATTAAATTTTATATATTTTTTATAATGGTTATTAATGTTTGGACATGGAAAATGAATCGCATCACTTCATGGAGATGATAGGTCATACATACACATGAGCGACGATATCATTCCATTAATGAGTGAATAGGTAATGAAGTGGTGATATATTTGTATTAAATAATAAATATAATATCATAAATATCACATATATTTATTAAATATATTCTTATTACTTTTCATATAAATCATAAGTAAAAAAATGAATCACATCGCTTTGCAAGGCGGTAGTCCGCCATACGCACGAGCGACATTATCGTAATTTAAAAGGTATGGAAATTAAGAATGTATATTTGATATTATAATTAAATAATTATAATAATATCATATATATCATATATATTTATTAAATATATCATTATATTCATCCTTGAAAGGGGGTGATGGAAAATTAATTACATCGGTACGTGAGGCGGTAGTTCATCGTTCACATGAGCGACGTTATCGTTAACCATTTGAGGGAAGAGGAGATCTATATAGGTCATGACCATAATAAAATAATATATAATTATATTTTATATAATATTGTTATTATATAATCATATATGAATAAAATTTTAAGTATTTGTAAGAAGAAATAAACAAAAATGCATAGTTTGGAATTTTGCCTCTTCTCGGACCACCTCTAGTATTATACCTAAATTATTCCTATAATGAATTTTTTACCAAAATAATTATTCTAGTATGAGGATATGGAATATTTAATGTTATTCAATATTTATTTTCTAAACCAATAGGGTTTTAATGTGTGAAGAAGAGAGTATAGGGTGTGGCCTTTTATAAGTGAGATGAGTGGCACACTTAGAATTTTCAAAAAGAAAATGGTGTACCCATGTTTTCACATGAAAAAGGGTAAAAAATGGAGTATTTTATAGACTAATACATGAAAAGCTATAAACATTTCCATAAAATATATTTTTTATCTCATTTTAACCCTTATATTTTAGTTTAACCTCTAAATAAACTCATTTTTACTTTAACCATGGTAATTAATTTTTTATTATTTTCACTACTCATTATGGGAAAAAATAAGTTAAAATTATTAGAAAATATAAATTATTCTGATTAAA
This sequence comes from Viscum album, assembly GCA_963277665.1. Classification (NCBI taxonomy): domain Eukaryota; kingdom Viridiplantae; phylum Streptophyta; class Magnoliopsida; order Santalales; family Viscaceae; genus Viscum; species Viscum album. The sequence goes on along the minus strand of OY728142.1, from coordinate 684,142,767 downwards.
AATATTTATTCAATTTTTATAAATTCAATTAATATAATTTTTCTAATTTAATTTTAAATTGTACCCGCAAATGTGATGAAAAAGGCGCGTTTACAAAGAGAAATATATCATAAGTAAAAAGGGTTTTAATATCAAAATTCAATATTAAACTGATTAAAATTCCATAAATTAGTTAAATTTTAATATAATTAAAAAAATTACTTTAAAATCAATTTAAAATTTCATTTAACCTTCTAAATTGTTTAATGAAAAGGCAGTTTTTAATAAAATCTGTATTTTTCACAATTCATCAAAAAATGAAACATTCCAGAAAAATCCCAAAAAATCATCATAAGATAATTCCAACATGATTATTCTAAAAATTAAGTTCATTTTATAAACTAAATTTTCTAAAAGTGGTAAAAATTAATTTTAAATTATGCGTGTAAATCATGACTAACCCATCTTTTAGAATAAAAATATAGTTTTTCAGAAAATATTTATTTTCATTTTAAAATGTTATTATTTTATTTATAATAAATATATAACCAATGAATTTTTCTAAATGTGTAACCACATATTTTACCTATTACTATCCATACCCACCAATTTAATGGATAATTTATGGTAGTAAACTATATTGTGGTACATTTAAACTCAGGGTTGCATGTTCCCCAAGTTGTCAAAGAGGTAAAATTTAAAAAGAAATATATTTTATAGGTTGTTTAAGCTTGGTGTTTCTTGTTTCATATGATATTGAATAAAATTTTATTATTTTATAATTTTTAGGTGTTATATTTAAATAATAACAATTCACAATTATTTATTTTTCATGCACACGTCTTTGAAAGTTGGTTAAGTTCCAAGTTGCATATGTGTTAAAAAATATAGTTGCATATGTGTTGAAATAGAAATTGTTGTACATGTGTAAATCATGTGTATGGGGATTCATGTATATACGTATGATGGAATATGTGTTTAAGTTTGATTCTATATAAATTTCAGGGTTTTCAGACCCTTTATCAAATTCAAATGGTGTTTGAGCCTCATCCAAAATCAAGAGGAGACTATCCAAAGTTATAAGGACATTGAGACTGGGTGATCCCTGAAGAAGATTAATTGAGTTATAGAAAACTATTCCAAATGGAAAATATGACCAATTAACTAAATTTTTCTAAATATGTTGAAGTCTACATGAATATGACAAATCGAGGTTAGCCAATTTATATAGCTAAAGCTTGTGAAATCATCCCTAGTTAGAACTGAAGATGTGGAGGCTACAACTGAATAAATTAGGTCTGATGATGTGAGTTGTTGATGAGGATAGACCAATGAACCATAGTCGAACCTACTCATCGGTGGTCTAATGTTTTATGAGATTCATCAATGAAAACTAAAACATGGAATTGATCTTCTCTACGAATGATGTTTGATGAATAATGGATAATAATTTTTTATTAGAGGGGATTTGGATGAATTCAATGTCAAGGACGATGGATTTTATGTAGATAGAAGTTGAAATCAATAACTGAGAATTATTTTTTATTAGTGTTTCTTACCTATTTATGTAAAATTAATCGTGTATAGGACCTTGAAAACTCTAATGCTATAGATTCAAGTTTGAAGGTCGACGCACACCACATGTTCGATAAAATGTCTCAATGAAGTCCCCAACCAAAGGTTGATCTTGTGACTAACCCAACATGTTGATTATTCTACTGAGTCATGACTATTGAAACTAAATTGATCTTCATTTATAAAAAATAGTCCTTGACCAAGTGGAATTGTTTTTTCCTAGTTATCACTCAAACTATCACCAATTATAATTTCTTATCGAAATTTATAATTATGGGGTGAGAGGGTTCGTAAAAACTAGTGATGTTGAATTTTTTTGTGACTATGAGTATGTTTTTCAAACATTAAAGTGTGTTAAAAATAGTTTAATGAGTGAATAAATACCTTTATATATATGATGCAGGTATTAGTTATAGTCTATTAAAGTTGGGTTCATCATTGGAAGTTATACATGTGGTGAAAGTTTGTTGGTCAATCATATAAAGGAATGAATTCTCAAAATAAGAGTAGAATAAAAATATAAATATGAAGTGAAAATTGGAAAAAACTCATTTTCACATGAAAAATAAATTGAGGTGGTGAAATTGAAGAGTTATTGTGAAGAATTCATTATCATATAAACATGTATGGATACTATTATGTGGAGTCGAAGAAAAATGCACATGGGAGAAACGTGATTTTTAGAGGAAGTTTGGCTCTTGTTTCCTGAAGTAGATATTGTGTTGTGAAGGCTTCCACATATAGTTCTCTGAATTTCTATTAGTTTTGTTAATGTTTTATTTATTCATATTTAAATTGGGAATTCAGTATATCTAAATGATACATTCCATGTTCCACATTTCTCATTATTTAGGCGGATCATCTATGTAATTTCAAAATTATGTTCTGTAAAAATAATTTTTTTGTGTTCTTATTATTTCATGGTCTCTTCAACCACCAGACAAAGAGGTATAACCTATGAAGATAATTCCAAGATTTTAAGCATAAAGATTTTTAAATATTGAATTTCAATATGATCATTATTTATTTATTTTCTCTTAGCTAATAGTTATGGTGAAGTTGGGAGATGTGATAGAATTATCATTTAAAGGATCAATTTAGAACTTTATTTACATTATCCTTTTCTTCTTCCTCAGTTATTTCACTCAAAAAAGTGTCTTGAGTGAATTTTTGTGATTTTAATAATCTCATAAAGATTACTTCAATACAAAAGTCATTATAGAGTGAGGTAGTTTGATATAGTGTTTCTTTTCATAGTTTGAATAACTCTCATGTATAGGAATACATTTTATGAATGAGTGTTCAATATTTTGGAGAGAGAGGTATGCGAGTTTAGACATTAATCATAAAATGAGTGAGGTTAATTAATGATGGTTAAATACTATTATAGATCTATCATAGGTAGTTTAAATAATATTAACCTAGAACGGGTTTTGTTTCTTACTGAATTTCATTTACATTTCTTAGCCTCTTTTTTTATCTATTTTTTTATTCTTGTTCACTTTCTTGATCATGTTTTCATAATTTATTTCATGTTTATTATTACCTTTGAAATAAAAAAGATTAATAAATGCTTTAATAAACACATATCCTCTTTAAGATGACCCAAAGGTTATCCACTGTGTTATATATAGAAATTTTTATAAATGTATTTTTCATTGGGTGTACAATAGCCACGTGTAAAAATTGGATATAATTTGAATATTAACATTTATTTAATTATAACTTTCAATATTTATGGACTCTAATAATTTTGATCTAGTTTCACTGTTAGAGTGCTCTTATATATAGGAACTTACTCAATCCATGGAAGGATTTCAAAGTTGGATGAAAGGAATAATAGTAAAATCACCTGTTAAGGATGACCTAACCACTATTGAGAAGCTAAGTAATTTTTTTGAATTTTCAAAATCAAATCAAGAGGATCAAAATAGGAGGTTATTGTTATAGAAAATTGATGAGGAAGATTCCAAGAAGAATATTAACAAAAAGAAGAAAAATAATAAACAAAAGAAGAAGAGTCATAAGAAGTTAAAGCTACCTATTTTTTAGTATGACATGCCCATGGATTCAAATTTGGAAATACAATATCACTTTGAGGGATTTCATAAGTGGGTTCATGAAAAATTTAATGAATATGGACATATTTTGGAAGATGTATTTTATTTTATTTTTAATTTTGATGATTTAAATTTCACTCACCTGTATAATGATTTTTCTACATTTTTTGCAGCTTGAACCAGTTATGAACACCCATTATTTTTACTTAAATGCCACCATAACTGAATTGGTGAGATTTGAGAAGATTATAAATGAGGATAACTACATCTCTACTACCCTATACATATTCCCATGGGTAAAACTTTCTCCTGAATAACAACAAAAAAAATCTAGAAATATATTAATTTATATAAGAATCTATGTCTTTATTTGATTTTGATTTTATTAAGCCTGGTCTTATTTTTTCTTCTCCCTTGGTTAGTTTTTGGGAGTCTATTAATCTTTTTGAACTTATGGAGAGTCAATATAATGTTTAATTTTCACCAGTTGAGTTACTTATAGAACTCCCAATTTTGATTAGAAATTCACATTTGGGAGTACTCAAAGAGGAAGAGGAGGTTTATAGATGTGAAATTGTGAAAAATAGGATGCTGATACAAATTTATTATTCAATGAAGTATTGTTTGTTAAAATAGAACTAAAAGTAAAATCACATCCTATAGTTAAAATTTCACAACCAGTACACCCTAACCCTCCAGAATAATAAGAGCATAATTTCCCCAAACATAATATTCCCCTATCCTCTAATCCATAACAGTTATAATACTGATCTGTGGTATTTAAAAGAAACTAATCAAGGGTAATTATAAAATATATAATAGTTGAAAAAAACTTGAATGAAAAACATGTGTTAGTTTCTAAGAAAGAAACTACACCCCCACCCCATCATATTAAGTAGGATCCTTTGATTTTATAATTCTAGACAATATAAATATAGCACCCCTTGGGGGATTATCCCATTAATTTTATTATTTTTTACTTTTTTCATTTTTCCTTCTGTTTGTTTTAATAAATTTTTTGTTTTTATTACTTTATAGGATAATGAAAAAGTAGTGCATCAACATCCACTCCAAGTGTTAATTATTGAGGTTTTATATTTTTACCCCTACCCTTTAATTGCTTAATTTATTACTACATATTTAAAAAAATGTGGTGTAATAAATGATATTTTATTTTATTATCCTTTTGATGAATGAGAAAATTAGAATACTGAAGATTCATGATATACATTCTGGTTTCTTCTAGTAATTGAATATCACTTTGATTCTCAACTGAAATCCTATGTTTTTAATCGATTATTTCCTAAATAACATGTTGAATTGGTAAATATGAGCTTAAACAAATGGTTTTTAGTGCTTCATATAATATTTTATTCAAACCCATTTTTAAATTGTATTGGAATATTATATTATCACCCGAAATATTATTAGATTGGAAATGATTCTACCTACTTAATTCATTGTTCGAACATGTTATTTTTTAGCATTAGTGAAAAATCCCCCTGTGTTTTCCATAAATTAAAAAATTCCTATATATTATAATTAATATCTTAGAAGTGAAATAGAGATTATATCACATAACCTTATGACCATAAAAATGATGATATTAAAGGACCAATAGAATAAAAATCCTAGAGAAACCTAAATAACACTCTATTTAAATTTGATTTGAATTTGAAATTTAGGAATATAATACTTATATATTTCAATTTTTAGGAGCTAAAATAAATTTCATAAGAGGGTGTTTTCTAACAAAAAATAATGTTAGTATTTTAATCTATATTAAAATTGTTAAAGATTCTATATCATGGGAGATATTTTTTTATTTTGTTCATTTTTGTGATTTAAAAATTTGATGCTTGTTGTATGGGTGAAATAAATGATTGAATTTTGATTTGAAAAGCGTTTTTGCATGCAAAAAATAATTAAAAAACATGTTTTTGGTTGATTTTATTATTTTCATGATCTTTTTTTCTAAAATTATGACTTTCACTATTTTTTTACTTCTTTTTATAATCAATTTCGAATTCAAGATTTAATCATTATTTAATCATTATTTTTTCTATAATTTTTTCACTGCATTAAAATTTTTAAGTAGTATCCAGTGGAAACCTTTTTTATGATATTAAATTTTATTATTGTTTGTATTTTTGTGTAAAATATTATGTTTGGAATTTTTTGTAACCCATAAACATCATTTATCAATATTTATTTTAAAATATTTTTTAAAGAAATGTTTGAAAATGTTTCTCCCACTTTGAGATTCAACATTATGGATAATATTATTGTTTCGCGCGGAATCCGGGGATGACCTCCTGGACGGGAGATTCAAACGTTCCGATCGGTTTCTAACGGGTTTGTTCGTAGAACCGGAAACATCCAATGATTCCACATCCGTTTGGACCTACTTTCCAAAGGCAGGCGCTCATTAGCTTGTGGGCTAATGAGGCTTAGGAATTTGCATTGGTCGAGAGGATGGGAGGTCGGACTCATCACACCTTTTTGAGGGGAATTATTGTCTACTCCGGGACTCTCTTTATAGATTTAAGTTAAGTTCGTGAATCCTTATTACATTACCAAGTATAAAATGAGCTTTCCTTTAGTTTTAACAATCAATGATTAAATATGCAAGAAATTTAGAGAATCTTTTATATGTATTTGAGGTTCTTCATCAATATAGAATCATCTATATTTGTTTAGAGATTCTTGGTCAATGGTATCCTTCAAAACATTTATATAAAAGTCTCTTGGTCATTTTGATGACCAGGCTGGTTTTAAAGCCACTCAGTGGGGCACTTGATGTTTATCGTCATTCAGAAGGACAGATATTATTTCAATGTTGGGATCGAACCCATAAATGGGCTACCTACGTATCCTTTGTTTTGAAAAAGGAATCAGAACCCACGTAGTTCGAGGAATGGGATATGATGTTTTATGATTGATGGCTCAAAGATGAATGTCATAATTACTTTTACACTCTAAGCTCACGTGAGTCATGCTCGGTGTGAGAAACAAGAGGTATTGGTAAAATTCAGACAATTGTGCCATAAAAGATGCAATCATAAGAATTTGTTTTGGGGCTTATGTATAGATGACTGCCCAGATAGACGAAAGTTTAGGATTTACTTTTAGGGAAAAAATCCAAGAACAGGGTCCACAAAGTTATATGTGCTTCATGGAGATTTGAATACTCTAATCTTGGGGCTTACTCCTAAGGAGGATGCCCAAGTTAGGAGGGGACTTATGATTGGGTTTTATTCCTAAAGAGGAAACCCAAATCAAAGGAAATTTATGACTGGTTAAGAGAAAATTTAAGAGACTTGGGGCTTACTCCTGAAAAGGAAGCCCAAGGTTATGACTGAGTCTTATTCCTGAAAAGGAGACCCAGGTTAGGGGACTTGGGGCTTACTCCTGAAAAGGAAGCCCAAGGTTATGACTGAGTCTTATTCCTGAAAAGGAGACCCAGGTTAGGGATTAAGGTTTGGGGCTTACTCCTGAGGAGGATGCCCAAGTTTGGGAACTTGATTGGGGCTTATTCTTAAGAAAGATGCCCAAGATTTATGACTAGGACTTATTCCTGAGAAGGAAGCCTAGGTTAGGGGACTTGGGGCTTACTCCTAAAAAGGAAGCCCAAGGTTATGACTGAGTCTTATTCCTGAAAAGGAGACCCAGGTTAGGGATTAAGGTTTGGGGCTTACTCCTGAGGAGGATGCCCAAGTTTGGGAACTTGATTGGGGCTTATTCTTAAGAAAGATGCCCAAGATTTATGACTAGGACTTATTCCTGAGAAGGAAGCCTAGGTTAGGGGACTTGGGGCTTACTCCTGAAAAGGAAGCCCAAGGTTATGACTGAGTCTTATTCCTGAAAAGGAGACCCAGGTTAGGATTCTCTCATCTTAAAGGATGAGGTTGAAATGAATGAACTCTCAATCTTTGGTGACATAAAGATGTTTAAATCACTGGGTGTTTGAGAGGTATTTCACAGAATTCCTTTCAGATAAGGATGTCAAATCAAGAAATCATGCCATAAATGGCTTTTGAAGAGTATCTTGAAGACTGAATCTTGAATAGGAAGGGTGAAATGGCTTAAGAGGGGTAAAAATGGGCAAGATGGGCACCCAAAAAGCTAGGGGCGCGCAAGTCTTGAAGGTCGCGCAAGTCCTGCGTCGGCGCGCAAGTGTTGGTCGCGCAAGTATACTTGCGCGACATGAGGGATACTTGCGCGATTTTCAACCAGAGTTGAATTACTTGAGCGACTCTTTATTAAACCCTTTCCCATCCTCTTGAGGTTCTTCCAGAGAAGGGACGCGCAAGTTATATTGAAGGAATTAAGTTGGCGCGCAAGTGTTTGATAAGTTTCAACACTTGGGCCTTCCTTCTTCTCTTTAGATCTTCCATTCTATGTAAGAAATTACCTTAGAAGTGTTCCGGAAGCTTTGAGAAGAGACTTGAGCGTCGGGAGCTTTGATCCGAGTTTCTGGAAAAAGATCTTCTTGAATGGGGGGCCCACAGGGTCTATTTATAGGCAAAAGAAGACCCCGGGCGGTTACTGGGCGGTTACCAGATCTGTCGCGCAAGTCCCTTGCACGATCATGAGGGGTCGCGCAAGTGTTGAGGCGGCGCGCAAGTATACTTGCGCGACCAAGAGGGAACTTGCGCGACCTCTGGGCAATGTTCTCCTTTTTCATCCCTTTGTCGATTTTTGATGTTTCTTCAAAGGATTAATCACTTTGAGCTCAGATATTCCCTTTTCCGAACTTTAGATTCCGTGACGAAAGGAGCATCAACAAAAGTCCCCCCTCAGAGTTGGATCCGGAGAAAAAATGAGGATTTGACTCTGAGGAAATCGAATCCCTCTAAAGGAAAAGGGCGGCGCGCAAGTCTTCAAATGCACAGAAGTCGGCGCGCAAGTCTTCGTCGCGCAGGCATTGAGCACTCTGGATGCGGCGCGCAGATAGGCCTCCTGGCCTATAAATACACGGCTTCCGGCCGTAGATGGCATCTGAAGTTCCGGATTTCTCGAGCTCTCGCCGCGCAAGTCTTCCTCGTCGCGCAAGTCTCTTGTTTTCGCTGTTTCTTCGCTGCCGCGCTACTCTCAAGGTAATAGGGCTTGCGCGGTAATACTTGCGCGACCAAAACTTGCGCGGCACATGTACCACTTGCGCGACATATCCATACTTGCGCGCCTTAATGCCTTAGCCATTTTTTCAAATTTTTTCACAAATTTTATGAAAAATAAAACCCATTTAAGAGTTTAATTTATTCAACTCCTGTGCAGATTCAATGGCTCTTAGACCTGGATTACTTGATGAACTGGCTAGCAAGCGGATAGATGATATGATGAATATCATTGGCCCTGATTACTATACTGTCAAAAACAGCACTCTTCCAGATTTGGCTAAGTATCTGAAGAAATATAATTACGACTTTCCTCACTGCACTTATCTACCTTTGTATGGTCATGGTCATCTGCAAGAAGTCATTATTCCAGAAGTAAAGAATTATCTTCCATTTTCTTGGTTTCAGAATTATACCAATTTTGCTTCAGCAAATATCTCAGGCGGAGGAGTATTTCAAACTGCTGGAACAGTAGAGAAGGCTTATGTGATGCATCATAGCCCTTGCACACCAGATCTGAAAAAACATACACCTGAGCTTCAACCACATTGTCATCCTTCAATCTTCCGAGATGCTCAGATGGATCAGTCCAAAGGCTGGAAGAAAAGTTGGGATTTCCGCCCTGGGGGAGGTGTGAAGCCAACTTGGATGTGGGCATACTGGGTGCGACAGACTTGCGCAGAGTTTATTGAGGATCTGAAGAGAGCTGCAATATATGAAGCTGTTTGGGTTGGGCAGACATATATTTACAGACATGATATCTTCGTGCCAGAGATACTCAGCCACTGGAGTCCAGCGACTAATTCTTTCCACTTGACTCATGGAGAAGTAGGTATCAGTTTGTGGGATGTCCACAAGATTTCAGGAGCTCCAATCTTGGGCGACATGTATGATGAATTCATTCCTCCCAAGGTGACTTGGAATGATCCAGAGAAGACTCCTGCTTTGGCTCGAGAATTATTCAAAATCTTTCACAAGCTCAAGAGTTCAGAGACCTCATTAACTCATTTCAGAAAAGATATCCATCCGGAAGAATGGATGAAGGTGTTTCTTACTGAGAAGAAAGGGATGGAGCCAAAGGAAAAAGGATCCAAGAAAAAGAAATCCAAGGATACCCGGCCCAGACGTCCTACCACTTGCCCAAAACCTGAGAAGAGAGGAGCTCCTGGCACATTCTGGCCAACTCTAGAAGCAGGAGAGTTTGAAAAATGGGGCTATGAAGTGAATCAAAGAATTCCAAAGAAAACTCGTCTGGCGGGTTTCTTGGCAATGTGGCTCAGTATTTACCTCTTGCCGGTCAGGGATTCGAAGGGAGGCGTTAGGCCAGGGACCTTCGTCATTGCGGCCAAGTTAGCTGAGGGAAAAATGGTTGGGTTAGCCACCCCCATTTTAGCAAAGATCCACAGGAGTTTACTTCACGTCTTCCAGGGTAAATCTCCTTTAAGAATAGTGGGACCATTCCAGGTTTTGTGGGGATGGATCGCCACTCACTTCAGGACTTACAATGTACAGAATGGATTACAAATTCCTGGAAGCTCTTTCAGACCGTCAGTGCAAGCATTCTCTGGAATTGCTCCATTAGATGTCAATGGTTATGACATAAAAGTAAGACTAAGCATGTATAAGGAATTCAACTTCTTTCCTTATGGAAGTCCGCCATCTGGGCGGTTTGTTGATGATGGGAAAGCCCCTTTGGATTTGAGGGCATACATGCTAGCTTGCAGGGATGGCGTGTTAGTAGCCAGGATTGATGGAGAAATCATATGCGAGGCCTATGCTCCATATAGATTTGCACGCCAATTCAAATGTTTGCAACAGATTGTTGTATCCCCTCCAGTACATGTCAGGTTAGAGCAACATCCGATGGTTGCTCGACAACTATGGTTGCTGACATCAAGAGAGAAGACTGGGGAAGTATTTGATCTACCAGTTGAAAAAGCGGCACATTATCTGACTACATTTTATGCCGAACACTGGATAGCATCATACCCCAAAGGGATATTGAATCATCCTGTATATCAAGTGGGAAAGAGGAAGAGGACTGTAGAGAAAGAAACTCTTCCTCATGAAGGTGATGATTCTCCTCCTGAAATAGGTTCAACAGACTCCTCCTCTAGAACTGATTCCTCAGATCATCATGATGGGGATGATGAGGCACAACCGGCAGCAAAGCGGTTTCGTGCCCGATATAATCCTCCGGCCAGAGTTAAAAGACCCACTCCATCAGCTCCTGGTGAGTTATTTGATTGTAATAACTTCAATCACTGCTACTTTATAAAGTAATAAGTCTCACTTTCTTATTCTCTATCTGTAGTTGCAGGAGTTGGGAAGAAATTAAAATCAAAAATTGTAGGACCTTCCTCACAGCCTTTATATCTAAGACCAGAGGCTGTTCAGCTATGGCAGAGCTTATACTGTGATACTGAAACCGCCTGGCTAGATTTGTGTGAGGGTCTACAACTTCCTGGGATAGGATATCTTCTAGCTTCCAAAGACCTTCAATACGGAGATAACCCCAATGAAGTGCGGGCTTACATCAGAGAGCTGGAAATGCTCATATATGCCACTGATAATTCGGTTCCTATCACCAGGCGGGTGAAGGAAATGATTGATCGTGGCACCACTAAGGGGGCTGGTGGTTCTGGAGATGAGGAGTGGCAAGAGTACGTGGCTCCTGAAGATGTAAGTTTTCTTTCCTTATTTTCTTTGCAACTTGATTTCAGTTGAAGCTTTGTTACTTAAGGAAATTATTTTCTTCATCTTGCAGCTTGCAAAGAAAGGGACCGGGGTTCCTTCTCCACAATATAGCCCTGGTGGTACCGCTGTTGGGGCTGCTGCTGATTCTCCTCGCGAACCAGGCGAGATATCTCCAGGCCAGCAGGCCATGAATGAGGCACTGGACATATCTTTTCATTCGCCAATCCAAGTGCCAATAAAGGAGACAGCTGAAACTCCAAAAAAGCAAAAGAAGCCAAGGCAACGAAGGAGGAAATCCTTAGCTAAACGTTTCATTAGCAGTGGTAAGTCCTTCGAACAATCATGATTTTATACCCATAATCATATGGTTACTCATATTTCTGAGGATTGCAGGGGCTTCTTCAATTTCCCCCTTGAGGGAAGGGACTGATCCTTCTTCAAAGGCCGTGGAGGGTGCTGTAGAACAACCACAAACTCAAGCTAACTTGGTAGCTCCTGGAGAAGAGCTGCCATCCATTCCCAGTATCCCTCCCACTACTGAAGATGCTGTCCAGGGTCAGGGGTTGCAGGACATAAGTCAGCAAGAAGACATAGCAAATGCTCCCACTGGTGAGACTAACCAAGATTCTGAAGTATCATTGGATGAAATGATGAATCAAGGAATGACTTTTGAAGAATTTTATGATCATGCTAGATTGTCATGTGATTTATAAGACCTTGGGCGTGAGTTTTACCCTTCGCCCAAATTTTTCTTTTAAAAGAAAATATTTCTAACCATGATGTAAAATAATATGCAGTTTCTTCCGTAGAAGCTGCTGAACTGCCAATGCCTGAAGAGGGTGTGGACACTGATGTCAACCCTATCATTGCAGAAACATTAGCTCAAGTAGAGCTAAATCCAATAAACTCTCCTGAGACCCATCTTGAAAATCCTGTTGAAACCGGGAAAGATGGGGAGAAGTCTTCTCATGTTGCTGAACCACCATTGGGTAAGGGATAACAATATTTGTGATTGTACTTTATTTGCAAGACAATCCATTCTTTTGTTATCCTTTAAGATTCAACTAAAATATTTCAATTGATCATGTAGGGCCATCAACTGTAATGGCTAGATCCGGAGATGAGGCTTCAGCCTCTGCCCCAACGGGAATTGAAAGTGAAGAAGCCCATGTCAGAGGGGAAAGAGCAGAACGAGGCACTTCTTTAAGCATGTTAATTCCAGATTACATACCCCCTTCTGACGAAGATGTTGAATCAGATCCAGAGATGCTCAAAGCGTTCAGCTTTTCACGACGTAAGGCGTGGAACAATATATGGAACATCATATCGGGGGTGCCCTTAGAAGAGCTACCATCAAAAATTTCCCGATTGTCATCCCAATTTGTTATAATGGGACTTGGTGGTTTTGGGTATGAAAAGATCCATGCTGCAGTGAAACAGATTATCTTCAGGAGGGAGCAAATTCAGACAAGTCGCGAAGATTTGACCAGAGTGAAATTGTCAGTCAACATAGGCGAATTTGAGGCTGCGATATCCCAGGCTGAAGCTGATTATGTTGTTAAGATGAAGGATCTGAAACAAAAAATCAAAGAAAAGGTCGTCCAGCAGGTGCAACTCCAGCAACAGTTAGATGCTGTTACTGGGGAACTTGATCAGCTTAATGAATCATTGGATGAAACTCATATAAATGGCATGAAAGCCATTGCAGATGCTAAGAAGGCATTTCAGCAAGCTGAAAAGAGTGAAGCTGGTCAAGTGCACGAGCTTCAAGCAACTGTTGATAAGGCTCAGGATGCTATACATCAAATGAAGACTTTTGTTGACAATCTCCTGTAATTTCTTGAAAAAGAGAAGAGATTCCAATCTGTGGATGTCCTTCTAACTCTTGTGTATCAATGAAAAACACTTTTGTCTTCAATCATTTGTGCTTGCATTCTTCCATTACCTGCTTCAAATTTACTTAAGCCAATGGGCTTAGTAAGCATAGTTTGATTTTTACTAGGATTATTACAAATAACCCTACAAACTTTGAATCTTTTAATTGCTCAATATTAGCTAAATCATACAAAAAATGTATATTTAGTGAGCTGGAACTTTGATTTTTATTCATAGTTCCTCTGTCTTTTGTGTGGGCAGTTTAAAGTCATGCAAGCCGGACAAAAAGAGGCTTAATGTTTAAGGTCGAAATAGCTTTGACCGAAAAATGGATTAAAATGGATTCAATTCCTTGATAATTTATCTGAAAACAAATTACCATACTCAAGTATGAGAGAAAATATGTAAACTATGACTTAAGAATATTTGAATCTGAGGAATGATATGAAAAAGAGCTAAATAGCATTAGAAGAAGTAGTTTCCAAGAATGAAGTTACTATTATTTAACAAAACCCGTTAGGGGGTTGAAATATGCAGGGCCACCTATGGGCATTGGCTGCATAGTCAAATAAAATAGCATCTTTTGGCTGACAAGTCTGTTATGTGGACTGTTTATGCAAGGCCACCTATGGGCACGTGCTGCATAGTTAGGCAAAAGAACTCTCAGAAATTTACTTTCCTAGTGCTAAAAGCCAGTGAAAGTTTATGGAGATTCAAATTTTCTAAAGCATAGAGTTTGTTGTATGGAAAGAGGTACTTGAATATGGAGAAGATATTTTCAAACAAGAATATCGAAGAACTGGATGAATATCACTCCTACGAAGGTCTGACCCAAACGTAGGGAAGAAGAATAAACCATAGACTTGAATACTTTCAGATCATGAAAAAGGATATGGGACAAATACGTTAAGGATGGCTATTTTTGCGGATCCCTACATACTGTTGTTTAAGACAAATAAGGACAAAAGAGGCATTCTTCCCAAGAATGAAGTTACTATTATTTAACAAACCCGTTAGGGGGTTGAAAACATGCAGGGCCACCTATGGGCATTGGCTGCATGGTCAAATAAATAGCATCTCTTGGCTGACAAGTCTGTTATGTGGACTGTTTATGCAAGGCCACCTATGGGCACGTGCTGCATAGTCAGGCAAAAGAATTCTCAGAAGTTTGACATTTTTGTGACCATAAGTCATGAAAAAGGGTTATGAAGATCTGAAAATATTTAAGGTTAGGATTATAATACATAAAGATGGGTATTTTCCAATGTATATAGAGATACATAGGTCAATGAAAACCATAATCATGTTGTGGCTGGGTCCTGAATTGAAACTTGGACTTCACTACGTATCTCATAAGAATGAGAATCAAGCCATACGTAGTTCTTGAAATGCAGTTTAACGTCGTGCAGGACGAAAGGATGAGTGATCTTAGTTTTTGGGGTCATAGAATTCGGACCATAATAATGAATACACAGTGTGTGTTTTCATGAGGACTTTTCAGCCAAGGGACTGAAAGTGAAATTTGGGGTTAGGCCCAAAAGACTTGGGACTGGATTCGAGGGACACTCGAATGTTCCTACGTATCCCATAAAGATGGGAATCAAGTCCACGTAGTTCTAGAAACTACCCTTTGTACAAATTTGGTTCGTACATGTGAAGGGTGAAAAGGGACTTTAGTGCAATGATGGTTTTAACCTAAGATAAAAAGTTTAGGCATTACCATGTATGTACGTAGTCTTTTGAAAAAAAAATGAAAACCATGATTGAAAAAAGAATCAATGTTAATAATGGTTCCTTCTCAAATGAGGAAATCAAAGAATATTGTAGTTTATTGTCGTACCGGACAAAAGTGTTGTATAGTTTAACGTCATATAACAAGGACAAAAGTGAATCAATGTAAATATATTGATTCCAAGGGTGGTTTCACAAATCATCATCATATGAGATTGTGGTGAACCAATGTGAAAAGATTGTTTTTGGGCTTGAACCTTTGGGAGGTTGCCTACATACCCAGCCTGGAGGGCAAGGATCAAAGTCTGTGTAGTTCAATTAAAGAATGAATTAATGATCAAGTTGTTCTTGTGGACAATGATCTAAAAAAAAATGTTGTTGGGACTTACACATGGTTAGTGGCCCAAAGGGAGTGTTATGGTTGATGTTCGCTCTAAGCTCACGTGAGTCATACTCGGTGTGAGAAACAAGAGGTAATAACAACCTTAACGATGTACAGTTTAATGTCATGTAGGACATAAAAAAGGGACTTTCTGTACAGTTTAGCGTCATGTAGTTAAGACGATGGGGACAATATAGTTTAACGTCATATTGGACGAAAGGGGGATTGTGCAGTTTTAATGTCATGCTGGACTTTTGATGATTATATAGTTTAACGTCTTTCCGGACGTGAGGGACTTTTATACAGTTTAGCGTCATGTAGTTAGGACGTCACAGTTTAACGTCTTGCTGGACATATTTGCAAATAGTTTATGGTCGTATACATGGACCAGGAATGATGCAGTTTTAAGGTCATGCTGGACTGTTTATGGAACTTTTTCACAGTTTAATGTCGTGTGGGACGAAGTTGCAGTTTAAAGTCATACTGGACCATTGCTGTATAGTTTTAGCGTCATATAGCAAGGACGAACTGATGCTGTACAGTTTAAAGTCATGTAGCTAAGACTAAGGTGAATCAATATGAGGATATCAGTTCTGATCTTTTTACAGTTTATCGTCATGCTGGACGTTGGAAGTGCCACACAGTTTAATGTCATGTTGCTAGGAAACAATATAGTTTAATGTCATCTCGGACAGAATACAGTTTAGTGTCATGTAGGACAATAAGGAACTTAACACAGTTTAACGTCATGCTGGACGATGAAAGTGCCACACAGTTTAATGTCATGTCGCTAGGACAAAATATAGTTTAATGTCATCTCGGACAAAATATAGGAACTTCTATACAGTTTATTGTCATGTAGGACAAAATCAGGGACTATGCAGTTTAAAGTCTTGCAGTTAGGACTATTGGTGCTGCACAGTTTAATGTCATGTTGCAGGGACAAAATTTAGTTTAATGTCATCTCAGACATTGAAGGTGACACAGTTTAACGTCATGTTGGACGAAGTTGTAGTTTAAGGTCATACCGGACCTTGGTGTAGTTTAAGGTCATACCGGACCTTGGTGTAGTTTAAGGTCATACCGGACCTTTGTGTAGTTTAAGGTCATACCGGACCTTTGTGTAGTTTAAGGTCATACCGGACCTTTGTGTAGTTTAAGGTCATACCGGACCTTGGTGTAGTTTAAGGTCATACCGGACCTTGGTGTATGAACCAATTGTAAGTCTTGGTTCTAGGAACAATATTTTGTGTTTATACAAAATACTTCTTCAGAAATCTGGCATTAGTTGGAGTCGTGATGTGTTCTCCATCCATTGAAATCAGAGAATACGCTCCATTGGAGTAGACCTTATGTACTGAATAAGGTCCTTCCCATTTTGGTTCAAGCTTGGGAGGTTTCTTTCCTGGTATCATTGGTGTTCTGAGAACCAATACCAATTCTCCCTGAATGAATGAACGAAGACGAACTTTTTTGTTAAAAGCTCGTGCTATTCGATTCTGATAGATTTCCAAGTGGTGCAAAGTGCACAATCTTTTCTCATCTAACTGTTCCAATTCATTCAAACGCTTTTGGGATTGCTCATCTGTTGATAACTGATCACAAATGGCTATTCTGAGTGAGGGCAATTGAACTTCAATTGGCAAGACTGCTTCTGTTCCATATACCAATGAATATGGAGTAGACCGCGTTGCATTGCGAGTGGTAGTCCGATAAGCCCATAAAGCATGATAGAGTTTATCAGGCCGTGACCTCTTATCTTTATCCACCATCTTTTGCAGTATATTTGAAAGAGTCTTGTTGAAGGCCTCTATCTGGCCATTAGCTGCTGCATGATATCGAGATGAATGGTTGGACTTAATGTTGTATTCTTGATACAATCTCTTTACCTCAGAAGAACAGAAGTTGGTGCCGTTGTCTGTCAATATGGTATGAGGGACACCAAATCTAGTAATGATGTTAGACTTGATGAAGCTAACAATGCATTTAGAACTGACTTCTTTGAGAGGTACTGCCTCTGCCCATTTGGAAAAGAAATCAGTAGCAGTAAGAATGTACTTAAACTGCTTGGCCGTAGCTGAAGGGTAAGGTCCCACCACATCCATTCCCCATGTGGAAAATGGCCATGAGTATTTAGCTGTATGAAGCAACTCTGGAGGTTGATGAATGAAATTGGCATATACTTGGCATGAATGACACTTCTTTGTGAAATTAACACAATCTTGTATCATTGAAGGCCAGAAGTATCCAAGTCTTCGAATTTGATCAGAAAATCTATGTCCAGACTGGTGGGCACCACAGACTCCTGCATGCACTTCTTTTATGACAGCCATTGTCTCTTCACCATCAATACATCTGAAGAGAACTCCATCAAAACCATGTTTGTAGAGAATTTTCTCGAGGTGGTTTGGACCATCATAAAGAGTAAAATTGACCACACGTCGCCGAATTTGTTCTCTCTCGGCTCTATCAGGTGGAAGTGTTCCATTTTGAAGGTATTCCCTGATAGGTGACATCCATCCTGTAGTATGACCATATGGTTCAGGAATGGGACTAATTTCATTAATTTCCTCTGTTCTGACTTGAACATAAGGTGAAATTGCACGACGGTGGGCAATACAGATGGTTGTCTCGTCCCGATTTGGATCTGCTAAAGCTGTGGCTATATTAGCCAGTGCATCAGCTTGAGCATTTTGTGATCTTGGGACATAAGAAAATGTCGGTTCTGAAGGGAATTCCGACATTAACTCTCTGACGTAATCATACAAAGGGATTAATTCTTCTTTTCTGATGGCATAATCCCCATTGACTTGTTTGATTACCAGGTCTGAATCACCTTTTACCTTTAAGTGATTCACTTGTGCTTGAAGCGCTAACTCCAAGCCTGCAATGAGAGCTTGGTATTCAGCTTCATTATTGGTACCACCTTCCCACAACAAAAAGGAATAAAGTAACACTGCCTTATCTGGAGAAATGAGCACAATTCCTAAACCAACTTTGTTGAATTTAGGATTTTCCATTTTCTTCCCTGTTGGACTTCTAGAAGCACCATCAAAATACATTTCCCATGTTTGAGGATTCTCTTGAATAGAAAAAACTTCCTCATCAGGGAGTTCGATATCTGAATATGTGTCTTCCACTGAAGGGTGTTCAGCCAGGAAATCAGCCAGAGCTTGGCCCTTAATTGCCTTTTGAGACACATACTGAATGTCGAACTGCTGTAGAATAACCGCCCACCTTTCCAGACGTCCTGTAAGCATTGGACGACTAAGGATGAATTTGAGTGGATTATTACGAGATACCAATTGGACCTCGTGATGTTGAAGGTAGTGTCTCAGTTTCTGAACTGCAAAGATTAATGCTAGGCAGCATTTTTCAATACTCGAATACCGGGTTTCTGCTTCAAGCATAGTTCTACTGAGATAGTAGAGACTATTTTCATTCCCAGCATCATTCTTTTGAGCGAGAAAGGCACCCAATGATCGCTCTAAAGCTGTCACATAGAGGATAAGAGGTCTACCCTCAACAGGTGGCATGAGTACTGGTGGACTTAAGAGGTATTTCTTGAGAACATCAAATTCTTCTTGACATTCTTTAGTCCACTGGTAAGTGACTCCTTTCTTCAATAATTTGGTAAAAGGTAAACTTTTGCCTGCCAAATTGGCGATGAAACGCCGAATATAGGCTAAGTGTCCTTGAAGTCCTCTTAATTCTTTCAAATTCTGAGGAGGTGACATACCAAGGATTGATTTGGTCTTCTCAGGATCGACTTCAATACCACGATGGCGTACAACAAAGCCGAGGAATTTTCCTGAGGTTACCCCAAAAGCACATTTTAAGGGGTTCATCTTCAAATTATGTTGTCGAAGCTTGTGGAATATGATTTCCAAATCAGCCAAGTGATCAAAACGTTGTTTGGATTTAACCACCAAATCATCTACATAGCATTCAACAAATTTCCCTAGAAAAGGTTTGAAGATACGATGCATGGCGCGTTGATATGTTGCACCTGCATTCTTTAAACCAAAGGGCATCACCCGGTAACAAAACACACCTTGAGGAGCTCTGAAGGCTGTATATTCCTCATCTTCTGGGGCCATTCGGATCTGATTATATCCAGAATATCCATCCATGAAAGAAAGTACTTCATAGCCAGTCGTCGCATCAATTAAGAGTTCTGTAATCGGAACTGGAAAATCATCTTTGGGACAATACCGATTAAGATCTCTGAAATCGATGCAAACCCTAATTTGTCCGTTCTTTTTCTTTACTGGGACAATATTAGCCAACCACTTGGGATATTGAACTTCTCTGACGAAGTTAGCTTTGATAAGCTTATCCACTTCAGCCTCGATTTTGGAAGCCTAGGTTGGGTGTGTTCTTCTCGCGGCTTGCTTGAATCCTCGATGTTCTTTTGGCAAACCCAAATGATGGGTGGAAACATCAGGATCAAGGCCAGGCATCTCTGTATAATTCCAAGCAAAGATATCTTTATTTTTCTTTAGAAAAGAAATATACATCTCTTGTTCTTCAAGGGTCATGGCCGCACTAATTAAAGTGGGGCGTGGATCTTTCTCTGTACCCAGATTTACTTCTCTGAGTTCATCCACAGTGGTAGAGATACCCTCTTCAAATGCTGGAGGAGCATCTCTAAGATCTTCCTCTTCCTCTTCATCATGTGTTATATCTTCCGTTTCTACTTGCAAAGTAGATGAAAAAACGAAATTCTCATGATCATAAGAGATGTCAAAATTTTCACATTTTGAAGAAGAAGCTTCCATTTCCGTCCCTATTGATGAAAAAGGGTCTTCTTTGGGAAATAAAGAGGAGATGATGGATTGAGAATCGACATCAACATTCACCTCTGGTGTTGCTATAACTTCTTCTGGCCTGATTAGCGAAGTATAGACTTGTTGGATTTCAGCAGACGAAATGAAAACGTCACCACTTATGCTTTCATCATTGCTTGGTAAGTTACCAATTTCTCCCATGTTGTCTGGCTCGATTGCCGTAATTGACATTATGGATCTTTCCATAAGAGTATTTTGATTTGGGCCTAT
Organism: Viscum album; assembly: GCA_963277665.1. Classification (NCBI taxonomy): domain Eukaryota; kingdom Viridiplantae; phylum Streptophyta; class Magnoliopsida; order Santalales; family Viscaceae; genus Viscum; species Viscum album. The sequence continues at coordinate 684,122,291 of OY728142.1, read as the reverse complement.
TTTGTCAATTTGACTGATAGGTAACACATAATCTGTACTCACATGTGAAAATGGATTTATTGGAATTTTTTCCAAACCATATGGAGCATTAACTTTGGTAATTTCCTTCATTGTAGATTTTTCTCTTCCCTTTATGTGATAAAATTCCGCCTCAATGTATTGAGACTCACATGTTTTGAACGGGGCCTTATCACCATATAATGTTCCAACTTGACCATCGAAACAGTATTTGAGACATTGATGGTATGATGACGGAATAGCTACATGCTGATGTAACCAGGGTCTTCCAAGCAAGATATTGAAAGCTGAGTCTTGATCAACAATCATGAAATCTGAATTGGAAACAAGATCTCCAAACTGAGTTCTGAGCGTAACTTCTCCCAGTGGTTCTTGTTCATTTTTATCATATCCTTGCAACATCATGGTAGAAGGAGATAAATCAGATTCCGTGAGGCCCAATCGACGAAGTGTGCGAATGGGCATGAGGTTGACTCCTGAACCATTGTCAATAAAAGCTCTTCGAACATCTATACCATTGACTTTTCCAGATAGGTACAAAGGTTTTATGTGCCCATGCACAACATCATCTTCATCTTTATCAGTAAAAGATATCACTGCATGGCATTCTGCAGGATTATTCTCTATGTGATAAATTTCAGCTGCAGCAATTTCAGCTTCAAACTCCTGAGGACTTGACAAAGCTTCGATGAGTGCTTTCCGAAGATCTTTTGATAGATTCAAAGCATCCAAAATTGATAATTTGGCTGGTACTTGGGCCAAGTGTTTCAATATATCATACGTTTGATCTATAGGCCTGCGTTTCCCAATAGGAATATGCGGTTTAGTAGGTATCTTGGAAGCAGATGCTTTGGAAGCTGATGCCTCTTGTATTGAAGTTGGCAACATCTTTGGTTTTGGAAAATTAGACTGATTAGATCCATTTACTTGCTGAGATAAAGAAGATGGAACATTTAATCGGTCTTCCAAAATAACTGTGCCGAAGCTGAGTTGGCCATTGGCAGAAGAACTTGCTTGTTCATTTTGAGCTCGCTGAAGGGCTCTACCACGAGTTTCTGCTGCATATACAGTGCTAGCAGGGGTAGAATTAGAGTAGTGGCTTCGGAAAGATCCACGTCTTCCCCTATATCCTGAACCTCTAGAACTTCCTCGGGTTCCTTTATTTGATATAGGGAATTCAGGCTCATCAAGACTGGAATATGAATCTGTTAATTGAATCATATTAACAGAACCAAAGATCAATTCTTCGTCTGATAAAGACTCTGCCAAGTTAGCCTGTTTAGGTTGTGCCGTTTGGTGGGACGGTGCCCGTTGCTTTGAAGTAGATGGCATGAAATCTGCCAGAGTCAAAGACAATTTAGTCTTTGATACATACTCATCTTCTCCTGATTCCTCTTTCTTCTTTGAATTGCTCTGCCCTTTTGAGGATTTGTCTTTTGATGGAGGCTTTACTGCAGCTTTTGTAGGAGACACAATTGGCTTCTTCAATTGTGTTCGCAAAATGGAATGGGTCCGATTGATTGTCTTTCTGACCATCCAATCATCATATTTTTTCGCAGTTTTGCTTTTGACTTCCTGCCACTCGCCTCCTTCCTCTGGATCTGTAGCGGTAATACACGCTACATGAGCTGAAGAACCCTTCAATTTGACTTGTCCCAAGTCGACCATCTTTTGTAGGAGGTCTTTAAAGACAAAACACTCCTGGATGGGATGCCCCAACATTTGATGAAAGGGACAATAATTGGGACGGTCTTCATCTCCTTCCTTGTTTGGTCTCTTCGGCACTGGTAATTGAACCAAATTATTCTCCAGAGCTGAAATGAAGTAACCAGGAACTTGCTCACTTCGGAAAGAGTATGTTTTACTCTTCATATCCTCAAATTGTTTTCGTCGTTGATCTTTTTGATCATTTGGACGAAACAGCCTTTGTTGTTGGCGTTCAGGAGGTGGAGCCCTTCGAGAAGATGAAGGTTTTGAAGTAGAAATAGGTACAGGTGCCTGTTTAAGCATAACTGTAGCAGTTTCTGCTTTACCCATTCTTCTTCCTGGAGCTGATGGAATTACACGAGATTTAACCTTAGCCTGCATAAGGGAATCTTCAATCTGTTGAGCGATTGAAGTAAGGTCTCGAAACCCTCCTGTGTATTTCACAGGGATCAATGGCGTGCGTAATTCGTCACGCAAATTTGCCACACAGATTGTCAATAATTCCTCCTGAGGGAGTGATAAACTCAAGGAATACGTTAATCCCTTCCAACGAGCAATGAAATCAGAGACTCTTTCATTCTCCCTTTGCTTGCAGTTTGTAAGATCAAAAACTGTCGTTTTTGGCAAAGTTGAGCTGAACTGAAGAAGGAATTTTTGACGAAGATCCTCCCATCCGATGACTGACCGGGATTTCAAGCTTGTATACCAGACAAAAGCTGGTCCTTGCAAGGTTCGCACGAAGCATCTGAGTTTCACTGCTTCTTGTTGCTCTGGAGTTCCCATCATAGGATCACAACAAGACACGTAATGCGTCAAATGTTGTTCAGGGTCACCTGATCCATTGAAAGTAGGGAAAATAGGGTTTCCAAAACTGGATGGAGGAGAAATTGAATCTACCCATTCAGGGTAAACTTTCTTTTCAGGTTGAACTTGCGCCCGTTTCCCTTCCATAGTTTCTAACCGAGCTTTTAAGGACTCAATAGTAGTTATTAACTTTTGAGAAATGTCAGGTTGAACTTGGTTTTGGGTAGGTGCAATGAATGGAGCTTGGACAGCCGTGGAGGTTGGTGCTGCAACTAATGGTAGTGCTGCCAACCGTTGTTGCGTTTGACTCGTAGGATTAGACCTCTGTGGGTGTACTGATAAAGGAGGATATTCCTGATCCATCTCAGTAGTTACAACAAATTCCTTCGGCTGTCGGACTTCAGCATTCTTAAGAAGAAGACTACTCTGAAGTAGTTCTGCATTCAACCTTCTTAATTCTTTCATTTCTTCCTCCTGTTGTGCAAGACTTTGCTCTAATGAGAGCGATTGACCTCCTTCAGAGGAAGGGTGAGAAGTAACCTGATTCTTTCCTTTCCCCTTATTGGATCCTTTTCGGAGAGGGGGAAGTGGGTTACTTGAAGGAATACCCAAATTTTGGGTAAGCCTTTGATTACGTGTGCGCACACCTTCTTCATTTAGGTCTGTGTGCGCAACTTCTTGAGCAGGAACCTCTTCATCTGATCCCTCTGATTGAGCCTCATCTGGTGAATCAGCAGCAACGGCAGTGATGACATTAATGGATGCATATTTCATGGAATCCTTTCTATCAGCATTTCTGTGATATTGTCTCCTTTTATGTCCATGATAAGACATGGCATTCCGTTGACTTGACCCCTCAGGAATTTCTTTGTGAACCGTCACTTGGAGAGAATCTCCTGACATCTTGGCTCTTCGTTCCTCTTGAGGCTTATTCCCTAATCGAGAGAATACTGACTTTCTCTGAGGGAGGGATTGAAGATTTGAAAAAGTCCCCAGTCCGGTGGACTGGGGGTTTTCCTGTTGCTTCTGCTCAACTCCTCGAATCCCATTCGTTGATTCTGAGGGTTGGGTTAGAGAAGTCCCCAGTCTGGCAAGCTGGGGTGTCTCTTGACATGCTATGTATGAGATCTTTTTAAAATCTCTCTTGATCTTGCGAATCTTAGTTCGGAAATTAGCTGGATGCATTAACCTGTATCCACTTTTATCACCTGGTTCAACAGACCGTTGGATGATTTCCGAAACTTCTGTCATTTGATGACGTGTTTGCTCCAGACGAGAGGCTTGTGCAATATTCTCGCCTGCTTGATGTAGGAGCAATTCAACAACCTGTTCTCTATATACTTGATTTTGAGAGGAACTAGTTGAAGCTTGATCTCGAGCAAGATTTTGATTATGAACAAAGCCCATTGACTGTGGCCGGCCATGGGCAATAATATTGCATGAGACCATTTTTGGCGGGCTCTGCTGACCGGAAAGCACTGTGAAATGTAGTGCTCCGTGAACACCCCATCCTCTGATATGAACATTAGATGGAGCATTGGAAATTAACTGACGCAATCTTCTTAGTGCGCCAAGGCATGAACGTTGAAGGGTTCTCTGTTGCTTTTCAGCCTTCGGATACCGAGAGACTGATAGAGATGCCAAATCAATCTGGCGTTGTAACCCTTCTATTATCTTAAGATGATTTTCATATTCATCGTAAGATAATACCTTCTTCTTTAATTGACAAAGAGTTTTTCATATGTTGAGACGAATATCATGGATTCCATCATCTGTCAACATCTTTGGAATGTCATACTGTGAGTCAGCCAAAGGCCAAAACATGACTGGTACTTCACCTTTTGCCAGTTTTTTCCTCATGTTCAGCATTTCCTCTTTATCATTAAATGAAGATTCTTCTACCTGTTTGGACCAGAGTTGGTGTTTCCTTGTTGCTTCATCGGATTCAACAAGATTGGTAGAGGAATCACTATTCATGCTGGAAGATGAATGACCCAGGGAAGGTTCGGAGAATAACCTGAACCCCAAGCTATCTTCTGATGGAGAAAGAGTTTCACCTGCCGATAGTAAAACTTCAGACATGACTGGTTTTACGTTTGCAAGTGCCTCGAGATAGGAGGGCTTTCTCGTCACTACATTGCCTTCTGAAGAATTTTCGAGACAATGTGAATCACTACTGCGGAGAGGACTTTCGCAGCGAAGTTCATCACCATGAGGAGGACCTTCATGATGGGTTACAGCAAAAGATGAGATCTCTTGCTCCTTGGTCTTCTGACCACACAGAGGGTTCCTGTGGTTCTCATCTGAAGAAGAAACTTCAAGATTGACCGAATTTTCATGAAGCAAGTCTTCATGAGGAAGTGTCTGTTGAAGACCTTCGGGATTAATGTTCCTGTTATTGGGAACTGAGGGAGTAGAATCTTTAATTCCGACAGATAAATGTCTGAGGGCTTCAAGAACTCCAGCATCGAGCAAGGCCTTGTTGCAGATTGGCCTTTGATCTCCTGACTGTGCTGGGTGGATCTTTTTCTTAGATGCCTTCTTACTCGCTTTAGAAATCACTTGATGACGAAAGTGATTGCTCTGAGCAGGTGTATGTGCCTGATCAGGAAAGATGGTCAGGTTAGGCTGACGATCATCGCTCAAATCAGGTGTATGTGCCTGACTTGGTTGTCCATATGATATGGGGGAGTAGGCCCCACAACCCTCTTGGACTGGAACAGATGTGTGTGTCTGTTCCGGAGTGAATTGTTGATGTGTCACTCCACCGCTAGGGATAGATTTATGTGTTTGTCCCTGAGATGATGCTGAAGCTGTTATGATATCCTGGCAAGCATCCAGAATATGAGCAGGAATTTGCTTCTTCTCTTTCACCATTGACAAAATATGTTTGGTGACTTCAGCCGCCGGAACAGGGATATACGTCCATTCCGAGCTTGGAGTAGGTGTATGTGCTTGCTCCTGTCCTCCTTTTCCTGTCAGTGAATCCTGACAGTACTCAAGTGTGGAGGCAGAGAGTTTAGTCTGCCTCCTGTTTGTCGTCGGGGCTTTCCGACTGACTTCTCCGTGCGCTACCAAACGAGACTGTTGGTAGGCTTGATTAGTATTAGCAGGTGTATGTGCCTGCTGATTACACTTCGCCAAACGCTGTTGACGAGATCCATCATATGTAGTCAGACGAGCCTGCTGACTAACTGCTGATGTATAAGCAGGTGTATGCTCCTGCCTATGGTACTCCGCCGGAATTGCCTGGCGGGATCGGCTTGATGCTTCTAGACGAGTCTGCTGGACAGCGGGATTAAAACGAACAGGTGTGTATGCCTGCTCGTTATTTGCCACCAAGTTAGGTTGGTGGACTTCTCCGGAGATGACAGGGATTACAACCTACCTATTGTTAACCGGGTTCCGTCTCTGGCGATTCATCTTGCCTGCTCGGGTTCGAGGAACCTGAGCTGAATGCCTGGAGCCGGTACCCTCATCATGTTGAGGGCGCACTACCGCACGAGTCTGGCGGCGATTGTTGATGGGAGCCCTTGAGAAGGACTCCTGTCTTTTTGATTTAAGGTCCTGCTGGACCTGCTCATTCACTTCCTCGGAATAAGGGAGTGAATGGAAATTGCGTTCCGGGGATAACGACCCGAAATGGTTGGAGACGGTAGTCAGCACCGTCTGCTTCTTGATTGCTGGTCGCCGTTGTCCGGACGACCAGGTAGAATTGTTAACTTGGAGGGCTTGACGAGCGGCCTCCAGAGTTGGGATAGTACCGTTGCGACGGTACTCCTTAACCAGTGCATTAGAAACACAGCGTTGAAGACGCTGAGTTGGTGATGTCATCCTCAGAGCGGATGACGTTCCAGCAGGAGTAGCAGTATTGGTTTTCACGGCAGCAGACCTCACAGTAGAGGTGTTCCCAGCAGCAGTATTCACAGGGGTGAATTTAAGGAAAGCCATTTTTGTAGAAGATCTTGAAAAAAAAGAGTGCATGTTCCATGTAACAGACATAATCAAGATTAATCCGGCCACTGCATCTTTTGGATGAGCACATGTCAATGATTGCCTTGTTGGCCCAAAGGGCCTAACAGATAAGAAGAACATCACTTTAACTTGGTTAAGGATTCACGTCGGGTTCACCATTTTTGTTTCGCGCGGAATCCGGGGATGACCTCCTGGACGGGAGATTCAAACGTTCCGATCGGTTTCTAACGGGTTTGTTCGTAGAACCGGAAACATCCAATGATTCCACATCCGTTTGGACCTACTTTCCAAAGGCAGGCGCTCATTAGCTTGTGGGCTAATGAGGCTTAGGAATTTGCATTGGTCGAGAGGATGGGAGGTCGGACTCATCGCACCTTTTTGAGGGGAATTATTGTCTAATCCGGGACTCTCTTTATAGATTTAAGTTAAGTTCATGAATCCTTATTACATTACCAAGTATAAAATGAGCTTTCCTTTAGTTTTAACAATCAATGATTAAATATGCAAGAAATTTAGAGAATCTTTTATATGTATTTGAGGTTCTTCATCAATATAGAATCATCTATATTTGTTTAGAGATTCTTGGTCAATGGTATCCTTCAAAACATTTATATAAAAGTCTCTTGGTCATTTTGATGACCAGGCTGGTTTTAAAGCCACTCAGTGGGGCACTTGAAGTTTATCGTCATTCAGAAGGACAGAGATTATTTCAATGTTGGGATCGAACCCATAAATGGGCTACCTACGTATCCTTTGTTTTGAAAAAGGAATCAGAACCCACGTAGTTCGAGGAATGGGATATGATGTTTTATGATTGATGGCTCAAAGATGAATGTCATAATTACTTTTACACTCTAAGCTCACGTGAGTCATGCTCGGTGTGAGAAACAAGAGGTATTGGTAAAATTCAGACAATTGTGCCATAAAAGATGCAATCATAAGAATTTGTTTTGGGGCTTATGTATAGATGACTGCCCAGATAGACGAAAGTTTAGGATTTACTTTTAGGGAAAAAATCCAAGAACAGGGTCCACAAAGTTATATGTGCTTCATGGAGATTTGAATACTCTAATCTTGGGGCTTACTCCTAAGGAGGATGCCCAAGTTAGGAGGGGACTTATGATTGGGTTTTATTCCTAAAGAGGAAACCCAAATCAAAGGAAATTTATGACTGGTTAAGAGAAATTTTAAGAGACTTGGGGCTTACTCCTGAAAAGGAAGCCCAAGGTTATGACTGAGTCTTATTCCTGAAAAGGAGACCCAGGTTAGGGGACTTGGGGCTTACTCCTGAAAAGGAAGCCCAAGGTTATGACTGAGTCTTATTCCTGAAAAGGAGACCCAGGTTAGGGATTAAGGTTTGGGGATTACTCCTGAGGAGGATGCCCAAGTTTGGGAACTTGATTGGGGCTTATTCTTAAGAAAGATGCCCAAGATTTATGACTAGGACTTATTCCTGAGAAGGAAGCCTAGGTTAGGGGACTTGGGGATTACTCCTAAAAAGGAAGCCCAAGGTTATGACTGAGTCTTATTCCTGAAAAGGAGACCCAGGTTAGGGATTAAGGTTTGGGGCTTACTCCTGAGGAGGATGCCCAAGTTTGGGAACTTGATTGGGGCTTATTCTTAAGAAAGATGCCCAAGATTTATGACTAGGACTTATTCCTGAGAAGGAAGCCTAGGTTAGGGGACTTGGGGCTTACTCCTGAAAAGGAAGCCCAAGGTTATGACTGAGTCTTATTCCTGAAAAGGAGACCCAGGTTAGGATTCTCTCATCTTAAAGGATGAGGTTGAAATGAATGAACTCTCAATCTTTGGTGACATAAAGATGTTTAAATCACTGGGTGTTTGAGAGGTATTTCACAAAATTCCTTTCAGATAAGGATGTCAAATCAAGAAATCATGCCATAAATGGCTTTTGAAGAGTATCTTGAAGACTGAATCTTGAATAGGAAGGGTGAAATGGCTTAAGAGGGGTAAAAATGGGCAAGATGGGCACCCAAAAAGCTAGGGGCGCGCAAGTCTTGAAGGTCGCGCAAGTCCTGCGTCGGCGCGCAAGTGTTGGTCGCGCAAGTATACTTGCGCGACATGAGGGATACTTGCGCGATTTTCAACCAGAGTTGAATTACTTGAGCGACTCTTTATTAAACCCTTTCCCATCCTCTTGAGGTTCTTCCAGAGAAGGGACGCGCAAGTTATATTGAAGGAATTAAGTTGGCGCGCAAGTGTTTGATAAGTTTCAACACTTGGGCCTTCCTTCTTCTCTTTAGATCTTCCATTCTAGGTAAGAAATTACCTTAGAAGTGTTCCGGAAGCTTTGAGAAGAGACTTGAGCGTCGGGAGCTTTGATCCGAGTTTCTGGAAAAAGATCTTCTCGAATGGGGGGCCCACAGGGTCTATTTATAGGCAAAAGAAGACCCCGGGCGGTTACTGGGCGGTTACCAGATCTGTCGCGCAAGTCCCTTGCACGATCATGAGGGGTCGCGCAAGTGTTGAGGCGGCGCGCAAGTATACTTGCGCGACCAAGAGGGAACTTGCGCGACCTCTGGGCAATGTTCTCCTTTTTCATCCCTTTGTCGATTTTTGATGTTTCTTCAAAGGATTAATCACTTTGAGCTCAGATATTCCCTTTTCCGAACTTTAGATTCCGTGACGAAAGGAGCGTCAACAATTATGTTTTATGTTTGGGGAGGGGTTTTTAAATGTACTAAACTATAATTTATTAATTTCATGTAATATTAACCATTAAATTTTTTCAAAATTTACTCTATTTGGGCATCAATTTTCATGCTCATTGATTCAAAAATATTTCTGATGTTTGAAGGTTGTTTTGATACATTGAGAAGTTAATATTTTTTGTTTCTCCATGGATTTAATTGGGTATATATTTTTATTTCTATATTGATAAAACTTTCTTCTATTAAATATTTGGGATTAATTTTAATAATTTTAATTGATTTTTAATTTTTTTAATTATAATTAATCTCATTATTTGTGCATCCATATAAGATATGAAATGAACTCATAATCCTTGTGTGATATTTTTTTATTCAAGGTAAAACTAATGAATGTATTAATTATTCATTATATTTAATTATTAAAATAACATATCCATTCATTTGTGTCTATTTATTCTATGTTAAATTATACAAGTCTATTCACTTAGACAAAAAGATAAGTTCAAAATTCTAATTTAATGTAAAGTGAAGTTTGTTTAATTATTTTAAAAATTTTCAATTTTAATCTTTATTTAAGAACATGAAACCAAATTTTCATCAAAACATTCAATTTTAAACGGTTAATAATATATAATACATGATAGTTTCTATGGGGGGGAAATAATTTTGAAAACCATTTATATGTTGGTACTTCAATTTTTCATTATTGGGATTAATTTTCTTATGCTAAGTTTGTTAAATTTATTTCTCTGGGACAAGAAATATTATATGTGTTGGGGGATTTGATATGTCTTTATTTTTTTTATATTTTACACATCCATTTTAATGAAAATCTAATGATTTTTTTATTAAATTGTTTTTTAGATATAAATTTATTAATTATTTATCATTTTGATTATTTATTTTATTTATTTTTATATTCAAATTACATTTGATGTTTTTAAAGATTAATTTATAAAATGTTTTTTATTTTAAATTCCATGTATTTTAAGAAAAATTACTTTGAAGGACCTATTGAAATATTTATTTAAATATCATTTTTGGATTATTTTTTATTATAGTTTAAATGTTTATATTCTCAAACATTCTATGTTTTTATTTTGAATATATTTTTTTTGAAATATATTCTATTTTCAATTTTTTGATTTTTAAAATTCTTCAAAATATGTTTTTTTTAATTATTTCACATATTTTATTAATTCTTATTTATTTTAATAATAAAAATCAACAATTATTTATTTTTAATGCATAGGAAATTTAAATTTAGTTAAGTTTCAAGTTATGTATGTTTCAAAAACTATATCTGTGTATATATGAAAAGAAGAAGTTATGCACATGTGGAAATCGAAATCATACATGCGTAATTCATGTGTGAAAGTGTGATAGAATATGTGTGAAAGTGTGATTCCATATCAATTTAAGGGTCATCTTACCCTGTATAAAATTTGAATAGATCATATGCCTTATCCCAAATCAATAGAATGTTAGTTTAAGTTAAAAGGTGATCGAGACTCGGTGATCCCTAAAGAATATGACTTGTGTTATAGAGAATAAGACTGATGAGAAAAGATGTCTAACCAGCCAAAGTCATCCAAAGCTGGTGAAGTCCATACAGAGAAGAAAAATCAAGGCTAAATGATTTAGGAATCTGAATCTTATGACATCCTCCTAATATTGATATAAATATGCCAAGGCTATATAATAATGAATCAGGGGTTTTGACATGATTCGCTGATAAAGATATCCCAAGAACCCATATTCAATAATTCTTATCCATGGTCTAATTTTTTCCCCAATCAATCAATGAAAACTAAAATTGGTAGTCGGGATTTTCCATGAGTGGTGTTTGATAAATATGTGCTAGTAAGTTTTTCTAATAAAGGATATTTGGATAAAGTTGATGTCGGGGTTGGGTAAGGTGATTCATATTGAAGCTTGAATTCAAGAATATGGACTTTTTTATAGGTGTTTGTGCCCTATTCAGTTCTAATTGATGATTTATGGGACCTATATCTCATAAATTTTATGGTTCTAAGTTCAAATTTGATGCACACAGCATGTTTGATGAAATATATAAATGATGTACCCAACCAAAGGTTGATCCTATGAATCAATTATATTTTGGATTAAGTTTTCAATTTGAGACTATTGGAACTAAATTTGGATTGATTTAGAATTAAGAAGCGTCAACCAGTTGTAATTGGGTCATTCCTAGTGAGAACTCAAACTCTCAAAAGTTGGAAACTCTTGTAAAAGACTATAAGGGTGATAAGGTTTATAATAACTGATGTTGTTGAATTCTATTATTAATTTGAATATGTTTTTCAAGAACTAAATTTTATTGAAACTACTTGTATTAAAGAATATAGACATTAATAGATCTTATGGTGGGAGTTCTAATAGGATATTTCTCAATACAATGACCCTAATAGCCCAAAGTCAGTGATTACTTTATTACATTTTCACTTGATACGAGGAATATCATCTCTAAGGACCGAATAGTTTACTAGTACTGGAATACTAGATACATGCTTTAATCTCATATTATATTTGAAAAATTAAAACACAACATAAAATTTTCATTGAAAACACCATTATTCCCTTTATAATATCCTTGTATATCAATCATAATATACTTAATAGAATCATAGAGAAAGGAAACCACAGAAAGTTTTTATCTCTAATACTCAATAAGGATATGTGTATAATGGAAGATATAATGAATAAATAAGGAATAATCAATTTGGAAAGTTAAATAACTAAAAAAATTCCATTTAATCAATAACTTGAACATAAGGAATAATATAGTAGGAATAAATAATGGTAGAATCATTCCATATAAATAATCATATAATCCTGAAACTTATCCCTGGATATTCTAACTAATAAAATAATCACATGCACATAAATTAATAATATCATTATGAGGAAATTCATAATGGTAGAAATCAGAACCATACCATCAAGTCCTTGTTCCAAGGCATCTTACATAAATGGGTAAAGCATCATCCAAATACCCAAGATAGTTTGTCTCATGAGACCTACTAATGCATCAAGGGGCTCTAGTGGGCCCCTCCCATCACTTACTAGGTCCAATTCATTCCTTATATGAAAGTTAATAAATATAATCAATGAAAACATTCAAATTGAATAAATAGCATATCAAATGTAAATAATTTACCCAATAAATAATCATAATCATAAACCATGTAGATTAATATGGATAATGGTATCAAAATAGTACATCCTCAATCAAACTGATCATAAACCATCCAGATAAATAATAACGATTGTATCATTACAACATATCCTCTAGGGATCATAATTAAAATAAAGTTTTATTCTCATTGATGAATGGAAATACCATAAAAATATCATTAAAAACATTCTTGAATAAAATACCATTCTCACTTTGAAAATCACTTTTAAAAACTAAAAATTTATAGAATATTAGGAAAAGAATTTTATTTGAAAATAACATTGTAAAAGTTTAAAATAATACTCAAATAAATGGGTGGTAGTGATATTGTGAAATTTCTGTTCATCCTGAGTATGTTAAAACAAATATTCCTTTCACATTTTTGTAAGAAAAGTCAAAAAGTACCTTGTTTGGAAAACAACATGAAGATTCCTTTTAAAAATAATTATAAAAAAAAATCAAATCATGGGAAAACTTAATTTTAAAATTAATTTCATAGTATAAAAAATATTCTTGAAACATTTTTAGAAAACATGTATTTTGAAGAAAAATGATTTTTGACTAATGAGAGAAATAATGAAAAATAAGCGTAAAAATTTATCTCAATAATTTTAAGTAACAAAGAGATAAAATTGGTAAAATTAATTAAAAAACTTATTAATATCTAAAGGATAAAAAAATATTGGGTTAAATATGTAAATATCACACAATTCCCCCAAGTGAGTCTTAAACAAAAACAACCCCCAATAATGATGAGATTGTGAAATAAACCCTTACCACTTTGGTAACATTTGAATTATTATCCCTGGGAATGAAATAACTTAAAATGTAACTTTAAATAAAATTAAGATAAAAATATTCATGATATAACCTATCAAAGGGGCATTATATACACCACACAAAATAATTAAGTGGTGAATATGGAAAATGTCTCACTGAAGTAAAAGTGAGATGAGAAACACTTACCTCAAGTCTGAATTTATTTGTACATGTTCAAACCTCATGTATAATAAATATATATTTATTATATATATATATATTAAAAAATCATACTCATAAATATGATACCATATAATCTATTATCATCCATTTATTAACAATTCTTTGTTAAAATCACTCTTTCAGGTACAAACTACTTCGATTTTCATGTATGTTTTGGTTTGGTAGTTTCAGTCCTTATAATTTTATCATGGTTAGATAATATCCATAATTTTAACCATGTTATAATTATATTATATATATTCATTATATAATTATTTATAATAGTTTATAAAATTTAGAGATAAAAAAATGAGTTACACTATTTATTAAGACGACGGGTCGTACTTACGCATGAACGTTGTTTTTATTTTTTTGACGGATGGAAAAAAATAAAGTAAAATAGTATTTTACCATTAAAAAATCATTATTATATCATATATATCATATATATTCCTTAAATATATTCTTATTATCATCTATTTCAATATAAAATAAAAAACGTTTCACATCGCTTCATGGAGGAGTTATTCCATATGTACGCACGAGCGAAGTTATTATTTTCCAACAGATTGGAATGTAAGAAGTTAAATATGATATTATAATTAAATAAGTGTAATTATGTCATAAATATAATATATATATATATATATATATATTAAATCCATCATTGTATCCATTTGTGAGTGGTGGTGATAAAAAATGAATTACATTGGTTAAGGAGGCGGTAGTCCGCCGTACAAACGATGGACAGTTTCATTTCCCATTTCATGGAAGAGGAGATGGATATAGGTAATTAAATTAAAATAATAAAATATTATTATATATTAGATACTTTTTTATTATTTTATCATATTTTATGTATATTTTAATGAGTTAAAGGAATTATTAAATTAAAATTCATGATTAAGAATTGTACCTCTTCTTCGAACAACCACTTTAGGTTTATACCTAAAGAATTCCTAGATTGTTTGTATGATCAGAACAAGGAATCTAGGTAATTTTTAGGGATTTAATAAATGTATTTTTATTTTTATTGTATGAATAAAATGGATTTTGAAGTGTTATTAGGAGAGGAGAGGGAGTACCATTTATAAGTGGTGGAAGGACACACTTGGAATTCCTAAAAACTAATAAATTTTACCCATGATTTTTACATGCCACAAGGCTAAAAATGACTCATTATAAAACATTTTATGATATAAGGTCTAAATATGGTCATATAATAATAATTGAAAAAAAATTAGTTTATTTTAACCCTTATCATTATAGATTAACTTCTCAGTAAATTCCTTTTAACCTTAACGGTGGTAATTAATTTTTACTATATTTACTATTAATTATGGACAAAAATTAAGTTGATATTACTATATAATATTTATTATTATTATTAAAAATATTTAAACAATTTTCCCAAATTCAATTCATATAATTGGTATAATTTAATTTAAAATTAAACCCGTAGATGCGATGAAAAAATGGTTTTCCATAGGAAAAGTTTTCATATGTATAAAAAGTATTTATAGAAAAATTGAACATATAATTGATTAAAATGACCTAAATTATAATAATTATAATATAATACAACTAATTTTTTTTTAAAACAATTTTAAAAAAATTTAACCTTGTATATAGAAGAAAAGTGTAAATATGTTTAGAGAGTTTTATAAATTATTGATCAAAAGAAATTGAATGATCAAAAGAAAGTTATGGAGTACAAATCCATGACTATGTGATGAGTAAATAGACCATTGGTTAATCAGAAATGAATGTTCTAGAATAACATTTTTGAAACAAGATACTTTTCCTAGAGTTGAGGAATTTCTTTACCATACAGACTAAGAACATAAGGAAATATTCTCTAGAAGTATAATTTCATCCTTTAATCAATTTACCCCACAATATCATCTTTTTTAAAATGAATTTTTCATTCCTAGATCACTAAAATTAACTTTTAGCATATTATAATATCAATAAAATAATGACAAGTCATTCATACTATCTCTAGATATTTTTAAAAACCAAAATATTTAGCACAATTTATCCAATAATACATTAATTTATAAAACATAAACAATAACCCCAAAGTTTAACTTAATACATTTCATATATAGTTAACCTTAATAATCCTCCAAAATATTTCTGACCAAATTCAATGACTGAAAATTTTAAATTAAGATTACTAAATTTCCAAAATAAACTTAACATTATATTCTACAACCTAAAGTAGATCTTAATGTTACATAGAAAATATGTGAATACCTTGATCACAATAAAACCTAAATAAAAAACATTCATGATTCCAAAAAAAACATTTCCCTCATTATTCCTTAAAAATCTCATATTATTAAATATATTCGTAAACTCCATCATAAACAATAAAGTCAAAAACCAATTTCAAGGTCAACAATGTTATCCCATAAACATATCTTTATCATTATTATCTTATAATAAGGAACATATTAAGGTTTGTCTTCCATAAATCATGTGTTTTAAAAAAATATTAAATTTTCACTTAGTCACTTTTCTTGGTCATCGATACCATTCAACATATGATTTAAAATCCTTAGAAAAAACTAATGCAATACAGTATTAATACATTTCATGATTCTTATAATGATAATTTCATTGATAAAATAATTCTACAACATAATTATTGAATCCAAATACACATGAACTTTAATCATTCTGCTTCAGTTGTATTAATAAAATAAGTTTGACCTTGATCCCTTAGATTATTCTAAGGTATATTCCCTTGATTCTTGGAGCATTAATTTTTTTTAGTGCCTCATATTCTTATAGTTTAAACATTGAACATTATAGGTTTCTTTCTTACCCTTTCATTAACGTGCCCAATGGCCTTTCTCTCTACAATTTAATAAAACTAATATTCCCTTCAAGCAAGTACCAAGGTGTTTCTTTCCATGATTATCATGTGTAAAAAAATCTTTCTTTCTCTTATTCCCATTATCTGTTTTTTCTCTTATATCCTCTTATTATCTTTATTTCATTAAAGGATATAAGGATTTAAAAAAATTCTTTCTTTATATCACATGATATAATATCCTCATATGAGGTGAATGTTTGGTACATTATTTCCCTTATAAGGATTATCTTTATCCCATCAAATAAATGGCTAATCTTAGTCTATGGATTATATATGTAGTTTGTATCATGTTTTTCTAACCATGTAATGTTGGCTTAATACTTAGAAATATTTCCATATTTATTTTGTCTTAGACTCATGAATTGTCTCTCTATATCTGCTTATTTCTTGTAGGGGAAATATTTTTCCAAGAAGAGTACCTTAAAATCCTTCTACTCCATATTTTTTATTTCTTCTTCAACCTTAGTGTTTTGAATCAATGATTACCATTGATCTTCATCCCCTGAGAGATGATAAACTTCCTTTAAAACCTTCTTCCATTAATTACTTCCCAAATAGATAAATATATTATCTATGTAACTTATCCATTGATCAAATACAAATATATTTGTAGTCCTATTAAACTATGGAGTTTATTGATGGATAAATATGTTTATCCTTTTTAAACCGTATTTTGGATTAGTAGGATACACCATATAGGAAAGTTCATTATACATAAGCTAAGTAAGCTACCCCAATATAGTAATAATTTGATCATATCCAAATACATCTCTAACTCTAAATTCATTATCTTTCCCAATAGGTAAATCCCTGTATAGATTGTATGAATTGATATAGTTTACATTCCTTTCACTAGGAACTATTTATAAATAATGGAATATACTATATTATATCATAGTAATATGAATAATAATGTATAATTTAAAAACTAGTGAAATGCTAAACATAAATTGAAAATTTTATATATAGCTAATCTCATAATCATAAACTAGATTTCTTTGGGAAAGTATTAAAATCATAAAACTATTTTTGAATCTTTTGTAATAGTTTATAAAAAATGTGTGAATTATTCTAATATTATCCCTCATGAGTGTTAAACTAAGTGTGCAGGAAGGCCCATTTTCATGCACTAGGTGACAGTTGAGTAAAATCCCAATGCATGTTTTTCAGATTTATTACACCTAGGTATATCTATACCAGATCCACATCCACTTGTAGTATCCATAGAGGGATGTATTTCTAGGAAATCCATATAATATCTACCTTACCAAAACTTTAGTATGTTATCCTATACTTATAATTATCCCTAAAGTGATTCACAATACTATGTTCCCTAATCCATGTCTTCCTAAATCTAGTTCCCAAGGTTTTTACTAAACTTCCTCTGATACAAAAAGTAAATACCCCAGCCCTAATAGTAAAAAATCGATGATTACTTTTTTATATTTTCACTAGATACAAGGAATATCATCCCAAATGACCAAATAGTTTAGTATTATTGGAAGACTAGATACATACTTGAATATCATATTACAATTGAAATCTTAAAATACAATATATAATTTTCTTTGAGAGCATCATTATTCCATTTATAATATGCCTACACATCAATTATAACAAACTTCATAGAATCTTGTGGAAAGGAAACATAAGAATGGGGTAAGCTCTAATACTCAATAAGGGTATGCATATGGTGGAATATATCATGAATAAATAAAGAATAATCAATATTTCAAGTTAAATAACTAAAATATATTCCATTTAATCAATAACGTGAACACTAAGAATAATATGGAATAAATAAATGATGATAAAATAATGTCATATAAATTAGCACATGATATTGAAACTTATCCATGTATATTCTAACTAATCGAATAATCAAATATAAATTAATAAATAATCTCATAATGAGGGAATACATAATTTTGGACATCATAACCATAACCTCAAGGCCTTATGCCAAAACATATTATATAAATGGGTAAATCCTAGGCCAAATACCCAATCTAGGTTCTATCATGAGACCTAATGATGTATAAAGAGGTTATATTGGGATTAACCAATCACTTACTAACTCTAATGAATTAATTATATAAAAGGGTAGAACATAATTAATATAAACATTCATATTGAATAACTATCAAAAAAATGTTAATAATTTCCCCAATCAATAAACATAATCGTAAACCATCAAGATTAATATTGATAATTGTATAAAAATAATACATCCCCAGTCAAACTGATTATAAACCATCCGGAGAAATAAGAATCATGGTATTGTTACAAAATATAACTATTAGATCATAATTAAAATAAATGGTTTTTCTCTTTGATGAATTGAAATATCATTAAAAACATTCTTGAGGAAAATAACATTTTCACTTTGAAAATAACTTTTAAAAACTAAAAATTTATAGAATATTAGAAAAAAAAATTATTTAAAAATAACCATGGAAACATGTTAACTAAGCTTCAAATAAATGAGTGTTCATGATGTATGGAAAGTTCCATTCATGTTGTGTACATTAAAATAAAGATTCATTTCGCATTTTCAAAAGAAATGTAAAAAAGGACCTTATTTGAAAAGCAACATGAATATTACTTTTAAAAAAAATTTAAAATAAATTCATAGGTAAAAAATAGTTTTAAAAATAATAGGATAATATAAAAAAAATTATTGAAGATATTTTTAGAAAACATGGATTTTGAAGAAAAATATTTTTGATTGATTAGGGAAATAATGTCAGATTTTATTAAAAATATTTTTAAATAATTTTAAGTACCAAAGAGATAAAAGTGGTACTATTATATTAAAAGTTCATTAACAGCCATATGATAATAAAATATATTGTGTTTAAGATATAAATATCAAGAAATCCCCCTAAGGAAGGCTTAAACATAAATAATCCTGAATAATGATGAGATTATGAAATAAACCCTTACCACTTTGGTAACATTTGAATTGTAAGCCCCGTGAAATAAATAAATTAAAATTTAAATTTAAATACCATGAAGATAAACATATTCATAATATAACATATCAAAGGGGTAGTATATACACAACAAAAAATAATTAAATGGTGAATATGGTATATGTCAAATGGAAGTAAAAGCAAGACGAGAAACCCTTACCTCATGTCTGAATTCCTTCATACATTTTCAAACCTCACGTATAATAAATATAGATTTATTATACATATATTAAATAACCATACTCATATATATATATATATTATTTTATAATATTTTATCACATTTTTATTAACAATTCTTTAATAAAATCATTGTTTTGGGTAATAACTGCTTCATTTTTCATAGATGTTTTTGTTTGGAAGTTTTGCTCCTTGTAATTTTATCTTTGTTCCATAATAACAATGATTTTAACCATGATATAAATATAAAATATATTAATTATATAAGTATTTATAATATTCCAAAAAAATATAGATAGAAAAATGAGTTGTGTCATTCATGGAGAGGGTAGGCCGTACATACACATGAATGTTGTTTAAATTTTTTTATGGATGGAATGAAAGAAAGGTAAATAGTATTTTACCTTTATGAATAATTATTATATTATATATATCATATATATTCATTAAATCTGTCCTTATTTTCATTCATTTTAAAATAAAATAATTTTTTTTGACATCACTTCATGGAGGTGGTAGTCCACACGAACACATGAGCAATGTTATCATTTTCAAAAGGATTAGAAAGTAAGAAGGTAGTTGTGATAGTATAATTACAACACTATAATTATTTCATAAATATAATATATATATAATCAATTACTATATACATCTATAAGATATGTTGATGGAAAATGAATTACATCGATTTATAAGGTGGTAGTTCGTCATACACACGATCAATGGTTAAATTTCCCATTTGATGGAAGAGGAGATAGATATAGGTCATTTCATTAACATAATAATGTATAATTATATTTTAGATACTATTTTTTATTTTATAATAGTTTATTTAGATTTTAAAGAGTTAAAGGAAGAAATAAAATGAAATTGTTTGGTTAAGGACTATACCTCTTCTTCGGACAACCTCTTTTGGTTTATACCTAAATCCTTCCCAAATTGGTTTTATGATAAAACCAAGGACTCTAGGTCATTTTTAGGGATATAATTAAGGTATTTGGGTATATATTTTCTAAACATATGCAATTTGTAACTGTGAAGAGAAGTGTAGAGGGCTTCCCTTTTATATGTGGGGGGAAGGGAACACTTGGAATTTTTGCAAATAATAAATTGTACCCACGTTTTACACATTAAAAAATGGTAAAAAATTAATAAATATAAAATATTATATGATATATGATCAAAATATTTCCATAAAATAGTAATTTTATAAGTTTTTAAGTTATTTTAACCCTTATCTTCTTAATTTAACCCTTGATAAACTCGTTTTAACTTTAACCCTTGTATTTAACTTTTACTTTTTTTAATATTCATCATGAAAAAAATTAAGTAGGAATTATTATAAAATATTGATAATTATTATTAAAAATATTTAATCCATTTTTTAATTAAATTCATAGAATTGGAAGAATGTAATTTTAAATTAAACACACATACGTGATGAAAAAATAGTTACCCAACGGAAAAGTTTTCATAAGTAAAAAAAGTTTTTATATTAAAATTAAACATATAAATTATTACAATGACATAAATTGAATAAATTATAATATAATTGAACTAATTTTACTTTTAAAACAATTTTAAATAAAATGAAACATTTTAAATGATTTAGTCAAAAAAGATAGTTTTCAATAAAAAAAATATTTTTTACTATTCATAAAAAAATAATCTTTTAGAAAATTATCAGAAAATTTGTCTAAGATAATTTTTACATGATAGTTTAAATAAATTAATTTATATTTTTCAAATAAATTTTCTAGAATTGTTAAAAATAAATTTTATATTAAGTGCACAAAAATGATAAAACCGTTTTTTAGAAAAATACAGTTATTCGGAAAAATATCTATTTTTCTTTAAAGTGTTTTTTATTTTCATTTATAATTAATTTATAACAAATGAATTTATTTTATATATTTTTAAATAATATAATTTTTATAATTTATTTAGTACAATTCATAACCCCTAATTTAATAACTAGGTTATAACGATATACTATTCTATGGTTCTTTTAGACTTAGGGTTGCATATATCACAAACTATCGAAGAGATAGAATTTATTTATAAGAAAATATATATCATCAATTCATAGGGTGTTACAATGGTTTTTATAGGTTCATATTTTGAATCTTTAAATTAATTATAAGTTGTATTATCAATCTTATAATAGAATGATTTATCAGAATAAGAGAAGAATGAAAATATAAAGATAAGGAAAAAAGTGGAAAAAGACTCCCTTTCACATGAAAAATAAATTAAGGTTCTAAAACTAAAGTGTTGTGGGGAAGAATGTGTTATTATATAATCACATAAAAATACCATTATGTGGAGCCAAATCAAAACACACATGGAGAAATTGACATTTTTTTAGGGAACTCAGTTCATATCACCCAGAGAAGATAGTGCAGTGTGAAGGCTGCCACATGTAATTCTCTTCCTATCTAATATTTTTGTTAATGTTTTATTATTTTGTATTTAAATTTGGAATTTAGTATATCTAAGGTATATTTTAATCATTCCTCATTACTCATTTTTAATAGTATAATCTCTATAATTCTAACTTCTATCTTTTTAATAGAATTATTAAAATCTTCTTCTTGTGTGTTGTCTTCAACCTCCAGATATAGAGGGCTAATCTATGAAGCTATTTCCAAGAGTTTAAGCTTTAATATTCCTAAAAATTTAATATAAATATGATTATCATCCTTTTCTTTACTCTTAGTTGATATATATGGTGAATTAGGGATATGAAATGGAACACTCATTCATAAAATTGGTTTACTACTTTCTTTCCTTTCTCATTTTCCTATTCCTCATTCATTTCACATGAAAGAGTGTCTTGAGTGAGGTTGTGTTATGTTAATAATCACATAAAGATTAATTATTTATATTAATACATTCTTGACTGAGGTGGTTTGATCTAGTATTTCTTTTAATAATTTGGATAAATTTAATTTACATGAAGATATTTTGTGAATGTGTATTCAGTATTTTAGATAGAGAGGTGTATGAGTTGATACATCAATACTGTATTGAGTGAGGTTGAGTGTTGAGGGTTAAATCCTTTTATAAATATTTTATATATAGTATTAATAATATTAGTATATAAAAGGTTTTATTTATTATTGACTTTCATTTTTATTCTCTTGCCTTTATTTTTCTTTGTTTTCTGTTCCTTTTCAATTTCTTTCTCATTTTTGTATCACTGATTTTATGTTTCTTACTACTTTGGAAACTAACCAAAGAAATAAAAAAACATTTTTAAAGAATAACTTTGATAAACACACTACCTCCTTGATACAATCCTAAGGATAGCTATTCTAATATATCTATAGGAGTTTTATAAATGTATTTTTAACCTAGTATGTGACACCCTTAAGTCTTGAACTTACCCTCGTTGGATTTCTCTTATAATAATAGTTACTACTCCAATATTTTTATGTATTTTTTTGAATCATTGTATGGTCGACATTTTTTATCTTCATTGTGTTGGAATGAGATTATAGAGTCAGTAATTCTCTAATAATACTTTGTATGGAGTATGATAGAGAAGATGGATGTGATTTGTGAGAAGATAAAGATAGTACAAGATCACCATAAGTATTATGATAATCATATGAAGAGGCCTATGTATTTTTTTTGTTAGAGATCATGTGTTCTTAAATATATTTTCTAGTAATAGGAATTGAAGGTTCGACCTTAGGATTAATCTTTCTCCCTGATATTTTGTACCTTTTGGGATGTTGGAAAGTATTGGAGATTTTATGTATCGATTAGAACTACCCCCACAAATGATCCCGATTTATGATTTTTTTTATGTGTCATATCTCCATTTATATATTTATAATTATTCCCTTGTCATTTAATGGGGTGATATATAAATCAAATATGATGTGTCCTTCAAGGAATGGATTGTTGAGATCCAGGACTATCCATATAAGTCATTTTAGGGAATTTTTATTCCTTTATATTATGTCTTGTGGTGTCATGGGGGCTTGGAAGAGTTTAAATTATAATGGGATTCAAAAATATTCACTCAATATACCATGTTTTTTGGAATTTGTGATTTTTAGAGATGTTATATATGACCTCTTTTTGTTTAATGAGATGATGGATGATGTTATGTGTTTATGTGACTTGTTCCAATGATGTTTTGGTCGTTTTATTATTATAGAGAGATCCTTGAGAGTTATATATTTTGGTGGTTGTTTTCTTCCCATTTCTTTTCCTTCTTAGGTATTGGTTTAAATTCTCAGGTAATAAAATAGTTTGAGAGGTATTTGATGTAATGGCCCAGTTTTTTCCAATCCTTACCTTTGTGTTTTGGGTGGTCGGAGGATTATGGAAAAGGATAGAGGAAAGGAAGGTGGATTTTAATCTAAAATTCCATCTAGGAACTAGGATTAAAGCATGTAAGTATGCCTTGCATCATTGAATTTTAGAGATATAATTTTGGAGAAGTGGATGTCTCCTATGTAGTTGTATTGTGGTGTAGCTGATGAGGCTATGGCATGGTGTATTTTTTGAGGTGGGATTTTGGTGTATTAACGGTAATTGACAAATATTATTTAGTAATTTTACCCTATTTAATATTTTATTTACTTACATATGCAATATAGTGTACACACCTAGGGACAATCTCTCATGCAGGCCGCTTACACACACAAATTTTTTCTATTGTTACTGTTATAAATATAACTAATATAAAACTAAATTAACTAATGTAGTTTTGGGGATTTTGAAATGTATGAAATATAAATATAATATAAACATATATATATATATATTTAAAAATAAAAAACACAATGAAAAATAAGAAAAACACATGTAAATTAGTGGAAGATAAATGTTGTTCTTGGGGTTTCATAGTGATGTTAGCTCTCCACAATCATAGAGATAAAAGAAGTTCAATGGTAGAAAAACATAAATTAAAATTAATAAGATATCAATAATGATATATATTTAAAATAAAAAAGTACTATTACATCTTCAATACTTCACATTTTCCCCCCTAAAAATTGATATCCTTTGTATGGGAGGTGAGACACATATTTATAAGGGAAAACTGAGAAATTTTGCCTTCAAAATATATCCTCCAAATATTATCACATTTTATCCCCATTAAATGGAATAGTATTGGAAATTTTTCTTCATAAATTTATTATTATAATTTATCATCTTGAAACTACAAAATTTGAGCTTTATTGACCACCGGATAAAGTATTTTTGATTTTTTTCCTCTGGAAATTTAATATGTCTAGGAATACTCTTCGTATTCCAATACTCCAACTTCCCATACCATTATGAACTTGAAACTAGAATATTATCACATGTAATTAGTTATAAAAATTTCCATTAATTACTTATCTATATCCATGTATAATTTCATCTCTTTTGGGCTTTTAATTCAGGATATATGGTCCCATCATTAAAAGTGTACAAATTTGTGCACGGTTTTTGATGCTCGACTTGTGAGATCATTTTGTACCTTTATATTATGGATTTAGTTTTGGATATGTAATAATTAAATGAATACCAGAATTTATGGAATCCAAAAAAAATGAATTTTAAAATTTCAATCAGTGTAGAAAAAGTTATATCCAAAATAAAGAATAAAAATAAAATAATTAAAATCCAAAAATATGCCATTTTAACAATTAAGCTCAAAATTCTATTAAAACCTAAAACTGTGAAAATTTCCCATAAAATAAAACTCTGTGGGATTATAAAAAATTAATTTTAGTAAAAAATATATGAAAATATTAGCTTCATCACTCCCCCACACTTAACCATTTCACTCCTGAGCAACCATCAAACATTCAAATCATAAGCCACACAACAATAAAAAATGAGAAAAGACCAATGATCATTTTAAAAACAAAATTATATCCTGTATATCCTATGAAAAAAAATCCCTATAGTTTTTATTCCTATTATTTAAATTTTTTCAACATTAAAAATTTATCCATAACCCAATCACAACCTACCTCACATTTAATTTTATGTCACTCTTCACTTAAGAGATATTATATCTGGAGTTATGTTCATACATTGAAAATTCATGTATCACCATAGGCTTATGAAAATTCTCATTTATCAAAAGGTAAATACATAAAAATATTTCAAATCATTAGGTATTTTTTATGTGAATTATATGGATTTAGGTTGGTGGAAAATTATTACCAAAATTAAGCCCGAAAAGAGGTGGTGGGACTCTCAAGTTCAATCACATGAATATTCATGTGAAAACCAAGTATGAACCTCACTAAATTCCCTTTATGAAATGTAGAACACATCACCAACCCATTTTTTATGACAATTTACATGATTAAATCAGTTATTACAATGATTGAAATCATCCAAGCTCACTATTTTTTCTCATTTTTTATTTTTTCAAGTTCTAAAAAGGAACAACAATTTTTTTGTTTTATTTTTTTAATTTTTTTCATGGAGAATGAGTTAAAAATTAAATAAAATGAATTAATAACAATTAATTACCTTTATTTAAGAGAGTTACATGATTTATAAAAGAAATTACTATGATAAATTCATTCTCATCGCATTTTTTTATTTTTAAATTTTTAAATTTTTATTTTATTTTTATTTTTTTGAAGTAGAACTACAAAAAAATAAAGCATAATTAAATGATGACTCATTCCCAATTATATCATTATCCAATATCCAAAATTTTGAAACACACATGACACCACCCATAAATGAAACAAATCCCAAATAAAACACATGATAGGTGCTTCCCCCATACTCAAACTTTAAATATCCATGAAAAAATACCAAGAGTGTGGGTAGGTAAGGAAAAATTGGATTATAATGTGGCTTAAAACTATATGTAAATTCATGGAATATAAGTGATAATGAAGGGTGTATATAAATGGTGGGTCTCAAGTAAAAATATTTATATCCAAATAAATGCCTCAATCATGTCAAAAATATTTCATGAAGTCCAAAGCTTTAAAAGAGAAAAATAGAAAGTTCTGGTTCTCACACAAAATCCAAGTTTCTCTCAAGAAAGTGTAGGTATTATAAAGAATAAGTCAAAATGGTTTAGAATATCTCATAAGATAGAAAAAAAAAATTTATTTAGTGTTTCATGGGAATGGATTTTAAAAATCAGTCAGACTCATAAAAATGTTTGAAAATATAATTCAATGAAAAAGTTTTCACATCAATAATTGTTTAAAATCCATTCGTTAAAAAATCATTTCAACTCCCTCAAAATAAATTGAAGTGTGAAAATTATAATAATATTCATTGAATCTCAAGGTTCCTAAAAATGAAAAAGAAAACAAATAAATCTCAAAAAAAAACTAAGTAGGTTGATACTCTCCTCATACTTAGATATCTCTACCCCTCATTTCAGTTCAACAAAACAAATAAGAGTAGAAAGAAACCAAAGAGAAGGAAAGATACAACTGAGATTTATTTTTCAATTTAATACATGAGTTAAGATCCTATATACTACCACTAAAACTATAAAGAAATAAATAAATAAACATAATATAATAAAAATAATGAAAAATAAATAAAAAGGGAAAAGAGGATAGATCATGGTTTGGACTCCCATGTGGGTGTAGGGTTTTCACTTCCCCTTGTCAGATAGTTGCTGTGGTTTAACCCCAAAATTAAGGTGGATATGGTTTATTTCTTAAAAAACACCATATATGATTTCTCTCAAAATCCATGAGTAGATTCCAGGAGTGAGAACCCCCAATAAAAATAAAAATAGACACAAACCCCATAATATATGAAAAGTAAAATTTGAGGTGCAAAGGGGTAGAGAAAAGAATAAAAGGATGCTCCATATTTTTTCATTTAGATAAGTGGTTCCCACTAGTGGTGAATTTATTATAATGATAATTGTATTATATTTTGGTTTGGGATCAAAAAATAATTACTCAGTGATTTCTTCTTTTGTTCCATCATCCTTATATGCACCACAGTGTAGCTCGACTAGCTCCTCCAATCTCTCCTCAACACAAAAAAATTCTTCATCTACTTCAATGAGTGTTTGTAGTAGTGGTGATGAATATAAAAAATACTAATAAGTGAGATAATTTTTAAACTCAAATTAAACAAATTTTTAATAAAAATAAGGATTATAAATTAAATCTTCAAAATTTCAGTTTCAAACTCTTTTACCTTAAGCAAGGTAGATAATAATTAATTTTTTAAAGAGGGAAGTGTATCTTAATGTTTTAATTTAATCTCAACAATTTATTTTTAAAATTTAGGTGGAATAATAATCTCATTTTGTACAACTTTTCGTTTTTTCCATTCCATTCATTGAAATTTAACTTCTTTAACTTCACCTGTCATTGATGCAACTATCATGCTTTCTTTTTTGAGAATTTTGAAATTATTATGAATTATTAGGGAATTTTATTCCATATAAAACATCAATGTCTCTTTCCTATTGGTCTCAATAAAAAATTTATCAACATTAAAATAATTAATTTAATCACTATAAAAATACATCTTGACCTATTAAATTAAATTTATACAATAAATCTCTTTTTTTTAGTTCTTGAAATTTTTTATTTTTTTGGTTTTATGAATAACAGCGTGTGAAAGAACTTAGTAACCTCAATAATGGAACCAAATTGAAAATGATTATTTATTCATTTTACCCCAATAAATATTTTATTTACCAAAGTATTCAATATATTAGGCACGCCTTGGGTTGATCTCTCGAGAATCCACTTACACACACCATTTTTTCTATTGTCACTATTATAAATATAACTAATACAAAATTAAATTAACTAATATATATGTGGGGGGTTTAAATGAATGAAATATAAATATAATATATATATATATATTTCAAAATACAAAACACAATGAAAAATAAGTAGAACAAAATATGTTAGCAGAAGAAAACTGATGTTCTCGGGGTTTTATGGTGACGTTAGCACTCCACAATCATGGAGATAAAAGAAGCATGGTAGGAGAAACACAAAAATTGAAAATAATAGAAAATTCACTAAATAAGAAAATATCTACAGTAATATATATTAAAAATAAAAATTACTCTTACAGAATAAATACTCCACCTTTCCCCCTAAAAATGTAAATCCTTTGGTATAGGAAGTGAGACACATATTTATAGGGAAAAGCGAGAAATTTTGGCTCCAAAATATGTACTCCACAATTTGTCACATGTTATCCCCATTAAATGGTTGAATCATAGAGAGTGTTATTGATTAATTTTTTTACCATACTATATAATCATTCACCCAAAAAATATCTTGTTGACCACTGGATGAAAGAGTTATGACTATTTTACTCTAGAAATTTAATCTGGACAGGCAGACTCCTTGTATTCCAATACTCTAACTTACCATGCCATTATGACCTTGAAACCTGAATATTATTGAATTTTCTAGGTTATAAAATCTGTTCATTAATTCCTTCTCTATATCCATTTATAATTTCATATTTTTTGGGATTTAAATTTGGGAGATATGTCCCAATAAGAAAAAGTGTCCAGATCAGTGCATAGTTTTTGAGTTCTGACTTTTGATCTAGTTTTGGGACTTTAAATGATAGATTTAGATTTTTTTAGAATAATTAAATTAATCCCAGCATATATGGAATCGTAAAAAAATCAATTTCACAATTTCAATCAGTTTAGAAAAAAAATTCAAAATACAAATTAAAAAAACAATCAAAATCCAAAAGTAGTTCATTTTTTAAATTAAGCTCAAAATTATATTAAAACCTAAAAATGTGACAATTTACCATAAAAGTCCACTATGTTAGGATTATAAAAATTAAATTATATTATAAAATTTATGAAAATATTATCTTCATTAGTCTGTGTAGTGTAGAGGCTTGAGATGAGGGTTTGGTGTTTTTGTGCATCTATGCATTATTATAGTGTAGGCATAAGTTGCGACATAGAGTCCCAAAGGTCTAGTTTTCTTATCTTTTCCTTCTGAAGGATTGTTGTGGCATGGTATTGGGTATGTTATGTGGTGTTATACATGTTTTATATGATTATTGGGTGATAAAGTGGATATGTTTTGTTCATTTTAGAGGGGGAGTTAGATCCGGACCCATTCAACATAGCCTCCCTTGTTGTGTCATAGTTTTAGTGAAAATCGTACCTATTGTGGTGTGGTAAAGGGGGTGAATTTTGGATTCTT
Organism: Viscum album; assembly: GCA_963277665.1. Taxonomy (NCBI): domain Eukaryota; kingdom Viridiplantae; phylum Streptophyta; class Magnoliopsida; order Santalales; family Viscaceae; genus Viscum; species Viscum album. The sequence goes on along the minus strand of OY728142.1, from coordinate 684,092,733 downwards.
ATTTTAACCATAATATATAAATTTTATACCCCTATTTAATTTAAATTATCTACAACTTTCTCCTTTGAACCTTAAGTGACTTGAGGACCCCTTTTAGAGACTTTAAGCCCCCTTTGTTGGGATTTAAACACCCATGACTTCTAGAGATTGATTCTTGGTAAAACGAGGTGAGTATCTTCTTATTTTATAGTTATATTCTATCTTTTTCTCTCTTAACATGTTATTTATCCTTGGTTTCCATCAATTCTCATTGATTTTCTATTAATTATTGATGTCGGATCCATAAACAGATGTCCATTGGGATCGTGAGTTCCTAGCAAGAGAGGTAGTTTGGATATTTATGCTTGTTTCTCCATTATTTCTCTAAGAATGTTGAAATATTAATATCTAGGTAGGGGATTCATGAATTATCCTTAATTTATGTAAAATTTTGGGATCAAAATGTTTTAACTTCTTTGGGTAGTGGTAGAATTGACCCTAATAGAGATAATAACTGAAAATAATAATGAATTGGATGGTTGTTGTGGTTGCATGTGGTTTTGTAATATTGATGATACCTCATGGTATTTTATAGATAGTGTGTGATTATTTTATTATTATTTTTATTTCTCATAATTATTTATATTCTTTCAATTGGATAAACAACATAAATATGGTAAAGATGAAGTGTATGTATGGTACCTTGATTATGTATATGATTTTGATATAGAGTGACTTACTTTTATGCATTACTTAGTGAGAGTTCCTTGGTGAGGATGGTAAATAGTTTTACCTATTTAGTTAATGAATTAGATTCATTTTTTTATTCACTTAGATTTAGTATTGTAACAGAAAAATACGGTTAAACATATACCTTCACCTGATTTGGCTCGCCATAAGGCCTAAAGTGAATTCTCGATCACCACAAGCCGGTGACAAGCATATGGGTATCGTATAAAGAGAATATGGGAATTATTTCACCCTAAAAATACATATTGTATTAAATAAACAAATAGAGCATTAAAGAGGAAAGATATAATATATCATATGTAAAAACAATAATCAAAAGGTCACATCCAATATCTAGATAACAAGGTATCAAAGTATAATAGAATTACCACTGACAACATGGAACCCATAATAACTCATGGGTCTATATCTATATAACTACAACTCACCTACATCCCAACCCAAAAATAGGAAACACAAGTAAAGAGATTCATCCTCTATATTATTCTATTTCCTTTACATGTATCCTGAAAAACCAAGGCTACAAATACTCAAAGGAAAAAAGTAGTGTGTGAGCACAAATTCCCTATAGGAAACCACCAAAGAATCTATCAAATTTCTAACCACATGAATTTATTAGTTAATATTTAAAACATATTTCTAAAACACATTGAAAGAATTTATTTTCCATTTATAAGTAATCCTTTGGTTTTTCTTTCAAAAACGTGTTATTCCTTTAAAAATCATGACATATTCAAATAAACATAGAAATATGACATGTCACAGATCTAATGGAATAAAAAATATTTAAAAAAAAATCAAGAATCAATATCTATATCTTAAATAAGTGGAAAAATAATTATATTGAAATATCATGCATGTAATATAATATCAAATCATCTAAGATAGGAAATCCATAACACAATAGTGTACACAATCAAAATGCTAAGACACACAAAGGAATAATAGTCGGCACATATGACTCCTAAATTATGGGAACCTTAGTACTTCAAAAAGGATACCCCTAGTTTCCATGATATTAAGGGAACCTCCCCTAGTGATCACTAACTCTACTAGGGCTCATATTTGTTTAGTTTTTTTTCATACCCCAAGGTCTCCCAAAGTTCTATTGCATTATCATTATGTTCAAGGAAATCAAACAATGTTTCATAAATAATTTCCAAGGAATTTTCCAAAACCATTTTCCATAAACATTTTCCAAGGTAGAATCTATTTCAAATCGAAGACCTCCCTTTTTATAAAACATTTTCTATAGAAGACCACACTTATTTTATTCTTAAATTTTTTTTACCTTTTTAGAATCATTTTTGAGACATTTAAACAAACATTTCATGTGCATAATATGATTTCCATCAAAAATACCTTTCTAGAAAACATTTTCAAGTCCATCAAAGATTAAAATCACCTATCATGGGTTTAAAAACATAAATTTCACAATTTAAAACCAAATTAATTCAATGAAAAAAATTCAGGTGAAGGGTTAGATCATATGATAGATACACCTACCTTAAGAACAAACAAAACAGTTTTACCTTATTGACCGGGGTTGGAAAATAAAAATATCTGGTACTCATAGTCCTAGATCTAATAGAAACACAAAAAATTTCCTATAAACACTATAGACCTATTAATTACAACCCAATAGTATTTTGTCAAGATAAGAGTAAGAGATATCAAAAATATATCTAGGAAAAGGATAATTAATATAGAGTAAAACCAAAAATACCTCGAAGTGATCCACCAAGAATGGTAGATGATCACTAAATAATTAAAGTGGGATCCTCTGGAGAATAAAGGAAGGTATGGTTTGAGATAATGAGAAATTAAAAGGTTATTAGGGTTAAAATAAAAAAGTATTCTGGCTTAATTTTCTATTTTAATAAGTTCATATCAATTTTCATGGTTAGGATGCATGGTTTGACAAACAGTGTGGCAATAATGTGGTTCTACTGTACTTTGAAAAACAAATCACAAAGTTACCTAGAGAAGGTAACATGGTTAGAGAAATTGTGGTCAAACCATTTTGAATCTACTAGAAAAAATACCATGAATCTATATGGATTCCTAGAGAAGGTTAAACATTTAGACAAACCATGATCAAACTTTGAAAAATTACATTGGAAATCACATAGACACATCACATGGTTAGCACTAAACATGCACCCAAATAGTGTACCTGGCCTATTTTTTCTAAAACATTATAATTTTAACCCCTGGCCCCTAAAATCCTCTAAAATCTCAAAAGTGATAGAACAAGATTGAAATTATCCATACTTGTGACCTGGAGGGCATCAAAATTCTCCCCACTATAAAATCTTTCTATACCGAGAAACTCTCAAGATCATGAACTTGAAAAAAGATAAGTCCATTACTACATCATCATGGCCTCATACTCTCATGTATCATGGTTATCCCTATAAAAGTTAAAACTCAATCAAACCAATGGGATAATATTTCCATGAATAACCTTATCATGTTGATACACTATCTAAATAGATCTTTGAACCACTGAGGAATTGAGTTCAATCTCAACATCCTTCCACTCAATCATATGGGACGGTTCTGACTGATACTTCTTAAATTGGGAAACATGGAACACATCATGGATAGGTGTCAAATGATTAGTTAATTAAAAATGATAATTCACCTTCTTGAGTCACTCCACAACCTCAAATGATCCAACATAATGAGCTGCAAACTTACCATGATTCCCCAAACACCTATGTCCCAACTGAGGTGAAACTTTTAAAATCATTCGATCACCTACTGTCACACCCGGGTTTTAATTTTGGTTGTGTAGGGTTATATTCATATTCTAGAGCATGCTTTTGAGGTACGAATGAGAACTCGCAACAATTTTGATCATTAGTTTTCATTTTTCCATGGTTTTTAGGTAGGATCTCTTTCTGTTGCCCCTTTAAATTTATAAATAAATTGATTTATTTCATTTTTCACATTACTTAAAGATTAAATAGTTATCTATGACATTTTTTAATTATTTTAAAATGCCTGTTTTTTTGTTTATGTGCTATGATTATATATGAGGTGCGAAATTTGTTTTTGAAAGGATTTAAGGTGTGTGTGTGTTGAAAAATGGCTTTTCAATGGAGATGGGTTATGTATCATGTGTGAACCCATGATGGGTCTCTTAACTGTGTTTTATAAAAGGTGAAAGGTGTTTTATAAAATATTTAGGTGGTGTGGATAATGATTTGAAATGGATTTGTGGTGTGTATGGCTTGAAGTTGGTTTTCTAAAAAAATGGGCTCTATTTTAAGTGATCTCTTTATTATGCTTGTTGAAAGTACTTTATAAACTGTGTATGTGATTTTATAAAATGTTTGAATGGTGTGAAAGGTGTTTCTAATTTATTTTTTCATGAATTGTATTTAAAATATGTTTTTGAGTCCATTTTTTGTGTGTTAAGTCGTGGGATACTTTTTAGATTTTTTTAAAAAAAAATTAATTTTTTTATTAAATAATACGAATGGTGTGAATTATGTTTTGAAAATGTTTTGATGTGCACATGATTTTAAAAATAGGATTTTAAAGTGTGGTGAGTTTTTTAAAAAAATTTCACACTAATTGTTTTATTTGGACCATTTGGATATTTAAAATTATTAGTGATTTATTATGGCGTGGTTTGGTTTTTTTATAAACAGGTTTGTGAATTTCAAAGTGGTGATGTAAGTATTTATTTGGGTTTTTGCACATTAAGTGCTTGTTGTCATGCCCCTAAAGCCTATACCATTTGGTATTTGTAAAATAGGGTTGGATTTTAGGTATTATTATAGCATGTTTTTCACTTTTGTACACTTTTTGTGATTGTACTTGGCTTTAAAAATTCACTTGGGAACTTTTTTGTGAAATCTTGGTCTAAAGGCCCGTTTGCCCATGTTATTATAAAGATGATGTTTGGTAATGTTTTGGAAATGGTTTCTAAGTATTTTGGATAAATTTTTAAATGTTATGAAGATAAAGTCCCATTTGGAATTTTTAAATGGATATTTGGAAAACCCCTCTTGAGTTGGGTCTCCTGCCTAGTTGGTTGATCGTGAGTTGGGAGGTTCCTTGGATGGGAATTACCTCGTATATCAATTATTTTAATGTAGGGAACCAATCTTGAGGTGGTCGAGGTGGTTCCAGATTGTGTGGTGTGTGTGTTAATATATATATGTGATTTATTGTTCGAATGGTTTGGAACACCCCCTTGTGAAATATAAATGGGAACCTAGCATAGCAAAGAGGTTTACTGAGAACTATTTATAAACTAGTTTAGATTATACACTGGAAAGTAGCACATAGCATGTGGATACATGGGTTTATTTCTATGGTATTGGGCCCCTGGATCAGGCCAGGTAGGGCGACGGTCAGGTGTTAAGGCGTTATGATGTCATCGATTAGCGAATGCCTTCAGGATGAGTCACATGTATAGTATGTTCTGGTCTTCCTCTGAGTTCCTAGGTATTCTAGTGATGATCTGACTCTGGACTCATTATCCATTTCCCTCATTGTGAGACTATCTCCCTTGCACTTGGTTTTGGATTTTTTTGGTAAATATTAAATGTGTGTTTTTTTTAAAAGGTTTTAAGACCTATTTCTCTTTATAATGAATAATTAAGGTATCTTATTTAGTTTATTTTTTTAGATTTCTCTCCCAAAAACTTAGCTTAACTTCACAATGAACCTTATTTTACAATGAGAAGGCAATGGGTTGTGATTTGTGTACTTAGAAATGAAAAATATGGAAAATCAATTTTTATAGATCATATCTCAAACCTGAAAAATCATCATTGGTTTATTTAAAGGATATGCATCGGGAATAGAATTAGTTTGGCCTACCTGATGATTTTTAATACTCATTCCTATAGTGTTTTCTTGTTTTTAGTTTTTCCTCCAAGTTTCATCTTGACCCACCAGTTGCCCTGCAGACACGTGGGCCCCACCCAAGGTCCCACCCACGTGCTCTAATGGGTTATCTGTCTAATGGAAGTCCCCACAGGCCAACACATGTCCTTTCCAGTGTGTTCTGTCCTCACTCACACACACCCTGAGAAACATCCCAGGAGGTCACCCATCCGGATCACTACTCCAGGCCAAGTACGCTTAACTGTGGAGTTCTAATCAGGTAGGCTCCCGAAAAGGAAGGTGCACCTTGTCGACATGAGTCATATCATTTAGTCATTTAACCCATTATCATTTGGGGATGTTACAATCACCCCCCCCCCCCAGAGCACAACGCCCTCTTTGTGGGCCCTACATCTCAACCCAGGCAGTGCACCACACTTAAGGCTGGGCTCCTCCTCTGATACCAAATTTGACAACTGGGTTCTGCCCACTAGTTGCCCCATAGACACATGGGCCCCACCCAAGGTCCCACCCACATGCTCGAACGGGTTATCTGACTAATGACAGTCACCACAGGCCAAAACATGTCATTTCCAGTGTGTTTTGTCCTTACTCACACACACCCTGAGAAACTTCCCAAAAAGAGTAACCCATGGGGTTATGTGGAGTCATAGTTGTGTATAGGTTAGTCATGTTTTTGGTTGTTATTTATCTTTCCTGTCATTTTTTTCATTGTTCTATTAATTCTTACTACTTAGTTTATTTTCATTGGGAGAAATCATTCCCATTTGTAATATGTTGATGCCCTGTTGCTTGTTTCCAGCCTAGGAGGATCGGGAATTCCCCTCGGTCCTTGCCGCAAATCGTCTTGGGTGACTAGTTCTGGGTCGAACCAGGTTGGTTCATGAAAAAATGGTATCAGTGGAGGTCATATTTTTAGTGTACATTTCATTTTATAGCACCCATTTTTATTTGGGGTTGTCAGGGAAGGATTAGTAGGATTATCAAGGCTCGAGATGTAGGAACGAGAAGGACATCATGAACCCTTGCTTGTTCAAAACCTCAGGTTACCATGGGATGTTTGGTCTTATTGGCATCCTTTGATTCTTGAGAAATGTTTTGTATTTGGAAATGAAAATGGGGTTGGGAAAGTAGCTTATATGATATCACAGGTCCTAGAAATACATGTGGATCTAGGGAAATTTCCCCAGAATACTCTTCATATTGGTGGCATGACTGGAATATGGCTTCCAACTATGCGTCCAAGTCACTCACTAACACCAGTTTCCCCCTTGTGGGTCGTTTGGGTTTTACTTAATTCTGAAAGTTGTATTAAAATGTTTTATTTTTCATAATTGACCAATTAAATTGGTTCCTTGATTCCTCCTTATTGATTAGAGTATGCCCCCATGAAGAACCAATGTATGTTAGGAATGTGGCCATGAGTGACCACCTTAGTGGAAGAGCCTCCAGTTGATCAATGAAAGGATTTCCATCCTGGAATTTGGAGCTCTAATCTAACTCATACCTTTTTTATTTGAGTTGATCCTCTCACAGTGGAAGGATTATAAGGCCCCAGCCTTAAACCTTACCTAATCTTGAGTTATTACAAGATTACACATTGAAGATCTTTTCAGGTTTAGAGTTTTAGAGAATTAGATCATAAAACTTGCATTACATTCCACATATAAACAAAGTGGTTACATAAAGATAGTATTCTTCATTCCCATCAATGGTAACATATTTAAAATAAAACATGGATTCATTCTTGACACTTCCTTGACACTATCATCATATCATGTACCTTTCCCTTGACCAGTGAAAACATTTCAAAAAAACTTGGGATGAGCATAAAAAGCTCAGTATGGGTTATAAAAACATGGAAAGGAAACATGGGTACATATATACATAAGATTGAAATCATACTTTACCCATAAAACAAAAGCACATTAACATACCTCATCAAATCATTAGTAAATCATAGAAATCTTAAGACATAAAGGTAACTTGAGGCATTCATAACATTCTTACGTAGGGAGTAACCCTCTTGGTTACGTTTGGAATACCCATCACAGTATATTCCCTAAAATATCTTCGGAGAAACCTTAACGTTTCACTCCTTCGCGTTACCCAATGCATTGGAGATCTATATCGGTCTCACCCGCCCTTAGTTTATCACGGAACCACCCGTCTTCATAATAATCCCCAAGAACCATAACATAATCGTATCACATAAAACATGCGTAAAGGAAACATAACATTTCCAAATTTCAATCACAAGATATCAATACAACACAAAAAACATTTTGAAAACCATTTTCAATACGAAAATAAAAGAAAAGTAAAACATGGTATTTATTTTTCTTTTAAAAAGAAGGTATGGCTTGTAGAGGAAGCCGAAACTCAAATAACGGTCACGACGGCGGAGAAGTCGTTGTCACCGCATACGAAAAACAAAAAACATTCCCTTTTGTCATTTAGTAAACACTTAGTATAAAAAAGATTCCTTTTTGAATAAACGTAAAAGTCAAAGGGGTTTATACACCGTATAAAAGAAAGTTGTGTATAAAATAAAATATGCCTCAATGAAAGGAGATTGAGATGAAGTCTCATACCTCATATCCGACTTGACCCGACCATTCTTTAATCTCCTGAATAATAAACTTGAGTTAATCTCTAATTTCTTATGAACCTTTTTCAAGTTCATTATTCCTTTTATACCATGTTATGAACATCATGTAATCATTTAAGTTAATAATGTTCATTTTGTCGGTATTTGGTTCTTAAGTCAAAAATAGACTTCTTACACTTACATGTTGTTAATTTGGTCAAAGTTTCATTATATCCAGAATGATATTAATGATTTTGATAACATATATATCATATATATTCATCATATACATGTATTTATAATATTAAATCACATTTAGAGGTAAGAAATGAAATGCACCGTTCATGGAGACGGTAAGCCGTACGTACGCATGAACGCTACTTCCATTTCTATTTCGTATTTTCTGTAATGGAATCATAATGATATAAGAGTATATTATAATTCCAGTATAATAACATATATAATATCATTAACTTTATCCTTTACACATCCCACATATGGTATTAACGAATCAAATCACTTTCAGGGGGTGGTAGTCCGCACTTCCTAAAATGAAGATATCGTGTTTACCCATAATGGGAACCATAAAGGTATGCCCAAAATGAAAAAAACAGAAGCTTAAGGAAAACATAAACATATTATATATCATATATAAAAATAGTGACATCATAATGGCCACCTTTGAAGGTGTTAAATGAGTATTGAACAATCATCGTTTCGGGAGGTAGAATTTCGCCATCCACGGAAACCGTATGTTCTTTAACCATTTGATGTAGTTGTGTGAGAGTGTAGCTCAAATAAATCTTATAACAACATCCTAGTATATTGAAGATACTGGTTTTGTTACAAAAGAAGTAAATAAAAAGAGTTTAGGGGGTTGGAGAAGCAAAATAAAACAAATGAATATGAGAGAATGAATTACCTTTAAAAGTGTAACTCCTTTTGATTTGAGCCTAAAGGATTCCTTTGAAAGGATTATGCCCAAAGGGAATCCTCTAGGATGAGGAGAGGGATGTGGAGAGAGTAAATGGGCAGGTGTTGGCCGAGCCAAAGGCTTGAGGAGTGTGTGAAATGAGGTAGAGGTGGGGGCCTTTTATAAGAGGAGAGGAGGGGCACTTTTGGAAAGTAAAGATAAGTTACTTTATTTTTAAAAGAGTTTCGGATTCAAAAGGTCCCACATTGCTATAATTCGAGGATAAGGTGATAAGACTTCGAAATCCAATCATCCAATTTGTTTTGGCCATGTGTAGGTTTTAGATTTTTCATTATCTTTCCATTTTATTTAAATCGTTAAATAATGAGGTCATCGCTGCATCATCATGATGTCATAAATAATTTAATTTATTTAAAGTATAAAAAATTATAAAAAAAATACAATGATTTAGGAAATATTTTTAGCTTTCCAATTACTATTTATAATCAAAAATATGATCTTTATAACCCCATGTAAAAATTGTTTTTGTAAAACATATTATGTTTGTGTCATTTTAACTTTTACATTAAATAAAAAGCTATTTATGTCATTTCCCAACCAAAGTGGATCCATGGGGTCCCCAAGTTGACCCATGGCTTTTCTTGGTCGGCCATGACACAACCAATGAGGGTAGGACATGTTTCAAGCTCATCTTATTTTATTAAAGCATTATTTTTACCTTAAACTACACTAATTACCACTAATCGCGATTAAAAACTTAATAAGTTACTATTCACCAAAAAAATTATTTTAATCTCATTGAACCACATTTTACTTCTTAATGAAAACCATTTATGTCAGATTTTTGAAATTCAAAACACAATGATGGCAAAATTTCATTTAAACGGAAAATCAGTTTTTATAAGTACCACTTAGTGGTTTCACTATTCATCAAAAATTAAAGTTTTTCAGAAAATTACCAAAAATTCACCCTAAGATATATTTGATATTCCGAATTCAAAAATGAATTATATTTTACAAAATTCAGAACATATAAGTCACATTAATTAATTTAATAATTATTTCCCGCTGTTATGACAAATAGCGTGTTTTTATGAAATAATAAGTATCAAAAGATTGACACTAGTTTAAGTCCAATTTCAAAGTGAAATTGATTCCAATGACCACCATTGCATTAAATGGTAAAAATATATTCTAATTTCACTTCAAAACAAATTCAAAAGATAATCTAATCATATAAATAAATTAGATTAAAAAGCAGTTTTGATGTAAAATGCAGTATTTTTCACTATTCATTAAAAAAATGAACATTGTCAGAAAAATACCAAAAATTCACACAAAGTAAATTTTTAAGTCCCAATCATAAAGAATAAGTTTATTTTGACAAACATAGTTTATAAAATTGTCAAAATATAGATTCAAAAAGGGTTTTCCATCATAAGGCAGTAAAACAATCTTTTAAGAATATTAGTGTATTCCATGCATAAGATTGTATTTATTTTCATTTTAAGCCTCTAAAACACTATCTTAATCATTAATAGACATAGATAAAAATATCTATTATTCATTAATTACTTGGGATGTTACATCCTTCCCCCCTTTAGAATATTGTGTCCCCGCAATTTATTTACTTATCAAATAAATTGGGGTACTTATCCCTCATTGCATTTTCAGATTCCCATGTTGCCTCTTCAATCATGTGGTTTTTCCAAAAAACCTTTACCTGGTGAATCACCTTATTCCGTAACACTTGCTCCCTGTGGTCAAGAATCTGGACCAGTTGTTCCTCATATGATAGGTTCTCTTCTAGCAGAACTACTTCTGGACTCAACACATGAGATGGATCTGGCATATACTTTCTCAACATCAAAACGTGAAAAACATTGTGTACCTGAGATAAACTCGGAGGTAAAGCCACTCGGTATGCAATTGATCCAACTCCCTCCAGAATTTCATATGGTCCAATGAACCTTGGACTCAACTTTACTTTCTTACCAAATCTCATCACACTTTTCCAAGGAGAAACCTTGAGAAAAATATGATCACCTACCTCGAAAGATAGATCCTTCCTCCGGTTATCCGCATAACTCTTCTGCCTGCTCTGAGCTGTTCTCATGTGTTTCTGAATCACCTGAACTTTTTCTACCATCTCTTCTACCAATTCTGGTTCCATCAACTTCCTTTCACCCACTTCATCCCAGAAAGATGGAGTTCGACACCGCTTCCCATATAATGCCTGAAATGGCGCAATCTCTATACTGGAATGAAAACTATTATTATATGAAAATTCAACCAAAGAAAGATGTTGGTCCCAACTTCCCTGATAATCCATAGAACAAGCTCATAGCATATCCTCCAATGTCTGAATTGTTCGTTCTGACTACCCATCTGATTGAGGGTGAAAAGCTGTACTAAAATTTAATTCAGTACCCAACGACTTCTGAAGGCCTTTCCAAAAGTTAGAAGTAAACCTGGGATCACGATCCGATACAATGGAGAGAGGAACTCCATGTAACCTGACTATCTCTTTAAGATACAAACGAGAAAGTTTATCAAGAGAGAAAGTATCTCGTATAGCAAGGAAATGAGCAGATTTGGTCAAGCGATCAACAATAACCCAGATTGCATTATTACCTAGAGATGTCTTCGGTAATCCAACAACAAAGTCCATGGATATATTCTCCCATTTCCACTCTGGCACTGGTAAAGGCTGAAGCATCCCTTTCGGTAACTGCCTCTCTGCTTTAACCTGCTGACAAGTCAAACACTTCACCGTAAAATCAGCAATATCTCTTTTCATTCCATCCCACTAGTAATACTCCCGCAGATCTCTATACATCTTAGTATTGCTCGGATGAACTGAAAACGGAGAACTATGAGCTTCACATAACAACTCTCTCTTCAACTGTGAATCACAAGGCACACACAATCTCTTCCCAAATCTCAAAACACAGTCATTGTCAATGTTGAATTCAGGCAACTTACCTTTCTGAACCAGCTCTACCTTTTTCTGTAACTCACTGTCTTGCTTCTGTGCTTGCTTGATTCTATCTGATATAGAAGATCTCACTGATACCTGAAACAAAACAGAAGGACTTCCTGCACCAACAACTTCTATGCCAAAGTTCATCAAATCCTTAACCAAAGGATCATGTTCCAAATGCAACATTGTTAATGAAGCATTACTTTTTCGACTCAAAGCATCAGCCACTTTATTTGCTTTTCCCGGATGGTAATGAGTTGTACAATCATAATCCTTGATTAATTCTAGCCATCTACTTTGTCTCATGTTCAATTATTTCTGAGTGAATATATACTTTAAACTTTTGTGATCGGTATATATTTCACACTTTACTCCATACAAATGATGCCTCCAAATTTTTAAAGCAAAAACAACAGCAGCTAGTTCCAAATCATGTGTAGGGTAATTTACCTCATGAGTTTTCAACTGTCGTGAAGCATAAGCAATTACCTGATCATTCTGCATTAGTACTCAACCAAGTCCTTTCAATGAAGCATCACTGTATATAACAAACTCACCATTCCTGGAAGGTAGTGCCAAAACTGGAGCATTCACCAATCTTCTTTCCAATTCCTGAAAACAATCATCACATTCTTTTGTCCAGATAAACTTAACACCCTTCCGAGTTAGCTTAGTGATTAGACTAGATAACCGTGAAAAATTTCTAACAAACCTTCGGTAATAGCCCGCCAAACCAAGGATGCTACGAATCTCGGTTACATTTGTGGGTCTTGCCCATTCTTCCACAACTTTTGTTTTTGCAGGATCAACAGTTATTCCATCTTTAGAAACAATGTGACCAAGGAAAGAAATTTGTTGCAACCAAAACTCACACTTGCTGAATTTCCCATACAGTTTATTTTCTTTTAAGGTTTGCAAGATAACCCTTAAATGTCTTTCATGCTCCTCTTTACTTTTAGAAAACACCAAAATATCATCAATGAAAACCACCACAAACTTATCCAAGAACTCATGGAAAATTCTATTCATTAAGTCCATGAATACAGCAGGTGCATTGGTTATCCCAAAAGGCATTACTACAAATTCATAATGGCCATATCTCGTACGGAATGTGGTCTTCAGAATATCTGCCTCCTTTACCTTCAGCTGATGGTACCCTGATCTCAGGTCAATCTTTGAAAAAAACTGAGCTCCCTGGAGCTGATCAAACAAATCATCGATATGAGGCAAAGGATATTTGTTCTTAACAGTGATGTTATTCAAGGCTCTATAATCAATGCAAAGTCTCATAGAACCATCTTTCTTTTTAACAAATAAAACAGGAGCACCCCATGGTGATGTGCTAGGTCTAATGAAACCTTTCTCTAATAAATCTTGCAATTGCTCCTTCAACTCTAAAAGTTCAATTTGTGCCATTCGATAAGGGGGTTTTGAAATTGGCTTAGCATCAGGAATTAAGTCAACAGTAAACTCAACTTCCCGATCTGGTATTATTCCAGGCAACTCATTAAGAAAAACATCAGGATACTCATTTACCACTGGCACATCATTAATCTGAACAGTTCCTTTATTTTCAATGACGTGTGCAAGGTAACATTCATTTCCATCTTTTACAAGTTTCTCAGCCTCTTGATATGTTATCAAAATTAAGGGTTCATTCTTGTAAAAAAACTGAAAGTCTTTCTGAAAAGAAACTTCTTTATCTCTACAGTCAATCTTAGCATGGTAAATAGAGAGCCAATCCATACCCAGGATAACATCAAACTCTACTAGAGGTAGAACAATAAGGTTTTCAAGTAGGTTCTTTCCACAGATAAGGATAGGAAGATTCTTATAAATTCTTTTTGCCTCAACATTTCCCCCAGGTGTTTTTAAAAAAAGTTCAGGAGTCATTTCTTGAGATGGTATTCCCATTTTACTAGAAAAGGTTCCAGAGATGAAAGAATGTGTAGACCCCGAATCAAACAACACACTGGCATAATCTGAAAAAACAAACAAAGTACCTGATACAACTTCATTTGATGGCCTGACATCTGCTGAAGTAGTTGCAAAGTATTTCACCACCCCTTTCTTCTTGTAGTCTAACTGCTTCTCATCACTCAAACTCTTTGTCGGACACTCGTTTGCATAGTGACCCATCTCATTGCACTTATAACATTTCACTAACTGTAAATAAAATTTGTTCTTACCTTCACCTTGATCCTTTTCTGTGCAATCACGAGCCTTATGTCCCATCTTACCACATCGGTAGCACTTTCCAGAATTCAGAATACATTCCCCAGCATTCCTTTTGCCACATTTATCACAAACTGGAAACTTAGTTCTCTTACCATCATACCTTTTTGAATAATTCTTACCTTTCTCCTGCCACCTCGGTCTCTTCTTCTGTTGGTTGTTATAGAACACTTGATCATCAGCAAACTCCATTTCCACCTTCTCAGCACATCAAACAAGCTTTTCATAACTTTTAAACTCACGAGAAGCTAATGCCCTTCGATATTTTGGCTTTAATCCTGAGTAAAAACGATTGATTTTACTATCAAGGTCTCGGATAAAATTTGGAGCATACCTTTCCAATCGAGTGAACCTTTCTTCATAGGCAGCCACTGAGTCTTCCTCTTGCCTCAATTCCAAGAATTGTTTTTCCATCCTAAGTCGAACAGCCTTAGGAAAATACTTCTCAAGAAACATACCTTTGAATTCATCCCAGTCGAGAGCATCAATCTCATCGGCGTCCCTGATATTTTTAACCATAAACCACCACTGATCTGCTTCACCCTCCAAACGGTAGATAGTAAGACTAACCTTTTGATTGTATGAACACCCCATGACATCAAAAATCTTCTCCAGTGCTTTAATCCACCCTTCAGCTAGCACAGGGTCAGATGATCCTCTGAATGATGGTGGATGTTGCCTCATGAAATGTTCCACCACTGACATGTTCCTCTGCGGTTGATCTGGCTGATCTCGTGCATGGATACCACCACCATTTATCGCTTGAGTCAACTGCGCCATTACTGCAACAAACTGTTCAGTTCCAATTCTGACCATTTCTGGATGCTGATTCGGAAGGTTATTTCCTTCTGTATGCCTTCCTAGCACTGCTTCCATGTTTCCTCTATGGAAAACCATTCTGAAAAAACATGTCTTAGATGAAGAAACACGGTAATCTTCAAATGCCATATCATTTCAAAAAAAAAATTGGATAATCACTCCTAAAGTTATCTAAACCGACCTTTGATACCAACTATAAGGCCCCAGCCTTAAACCTTACCTAATCTTGAGTTATTACAAGATTACACATTGAGGATCTTTTCAGGTTTAGAGTTTTAGAGAATTAGATCATAAAACTTGCATTACATTTCACATATAAACAAAGTGGTTACATAAAGATAGTATTCTTCATTACCATCAATGGTAACATTTTTAAAATAAAACATGGATTCATTCTTGACACTTCCTTGAAACTATCATCATATCATGTACCTTTCCCTTGACCTGTGAAAACATTTCAAAAAAACTTGGGATGAGCATAAAAAGCTCAGTATGGGTTATAAAAACATGGAAAGGAAACATGGGTACATATATACATAAGAGTGAAATCATACTTTACCCATAAAACATAAGCACATTAACATACCTCATCAAATCATTAGTAAATCATAGAAATCTTAAGACATAAAGGTAACTTGAGGCATTCATAACATTCTTACGTAGGGAGTAACCCTCTTGGTTACGTTTGGAATACCCATCACAGTATATTCCCTAAAATTTCTTCGGAGAAACCTTAACGTTTCACTCCTTCGCGTTACCCAATGCATTTGAGAGCTATATCGGGCTCACCCGCCCTTAGTTTATCACGGAACCACCCGTCTTCATAATAATTCCCAAGAACCATAACATAATCGTATCACATAAAACATGCATAAAGGAAACATAAAATTTCCACATTTCAATCACAAGATATCAATACAACACAAAAAACATTGTGAAAACCATTTTCAATAACAAAATAAAAGAAAAGTAAAACATGGTATTTATTTTTCTTTTAAAAAGAAGGTATGGCTTGTAGAGGAAGCCGAAACTCAAATAACGGTCACGACGGCGGAGAAGTCGTTGTCGCCGCATACGTACGACAAAAAACATTCCCTTTTGTCGTTTAGTAATCGCTTCGTATAAAAAAGATTTCTTTTTGAATAAACGTAAAAGTCAAAGGGGATTATACACCGTATAAAAGAAAGTTGTGTATAAAATAAAATATGCCTCAATGAAAGGAGATTGAGACGAAGTCCCAAACCTCATATCCGACTTGACCCGACCGTTCTTTAATCTCCTGAATAATAAACTTGAGTTAATCTCTAATTTCTTATGAACCTTTTTCAAGTTCATTATTCCTTTTATACCATGTTATGAACATCATGTAATCATTTAAGTTAATAATGTTCATTTTGTCGGTATTTGGTTCTTAAGTCAAAAATAGACTTCTTACACTTACATGTTGTTAATTTGGTCAAAGGTTCGTTATATCCAGAATTATATTAATGATTTTGATAAAATATATATCATATATATTCATCATAAACATGTATTTATAATATTACATCACATTTAGAGGTAAGAAATGAAATGCATCGTTCATGGAGACGGTAAACCGTACGTACGCATGAACGCTACTTCCATTTCTATTTCGTATTTTCTGGAATGGAATCATAATGATATAAGAGTATATTATAATTCCAGTATAATAACATATATAATATCATTAACTTTATCCTTTACACATCCCACATATGGTATTAACGAATCAAATCACTTTTAGGGGGCGGTAGTCCGCACTTCCTAAAATGAAGATATCGTGTTTACCCATAATGGGAACCATAAAGGTATGCACAAAATGAAAAAAAACAGAAGCTTAAGGAAAACATAAACATATTATATATCATATATAAAAATATTGACATCATAATGGCCACCTTTGAAGGTGTTAAATGAGTATTGAACAATCATCGTTTCGGGAGGCAGAATTTCGCCATCCAC
This sequence comes from Viscum album, assembly GCA_963277665.1. Classification (NCBI taxonomy): domain Eukaryota; kingdom Viridiplantae; phylum Streptophyta; class Magnoliopsida; order Santalales; family Viscaceae; genus Viscum; species Viscum album. The sequence goes on along the minus strand of OY728142.1, from coordinate 684,075,591 downwards.
GGAAACCGTATGTTATTTAACCATTTGATGTAGTTGTGTGAGAGTGTAGCTCAAATAAATCTTATAACAACATCCTAGTATATTGAAGATACTGGGGTTGTTACAAAAGAAGTAAATAAAAAGAGTTTAGGGGGTTGGAGAAGCAAAATAAAACAAATGAACATGAGAGAATGAATTACCTTTAAAAGTGTAACTCCTTTTGATTTGAGCCTAAAGGCTTCCTTTGAAAGGATTATGCCCAAAGGGAATCCTCTAGGATGAGGAGAGGGATGTGGAGAGAGTAAATGGGTAGGGGTTGGCCAATCCAAAGGCTTGAGGAGTGTGTGAAATGAGGTAGAGGTGGGGGCCTTTTATAAGAGGAGAGGAGGGTCACTTTTGGAAAGTAAAGATAAGTTACTTTATTTTAAAAAGAGTTTCGGATTCAAAAGGTCTCACATTGCTATAATTCGAGTATAAGGTGATAAGGCTTCTAAATCCACTCATCCAATTTGTTTTGGCCATGTGTAGGTTTTAGATTTTTCATTATCTTTCCATTTTATTTAAATCGTTAAATAATGAGGTCGTCGCTGCATCATCATGATGTCATAAATAATTTAATTTATTTAAAGTCTAAAAAATTATAAAAAAATACTATGATGTAAGAAATCGTTTTAGATTTCCAATGAATATTTATAATCAAAAATATGATCTTTATAACCCCATGTAAAAATTGTTTTTGTAAAACATATTATGTTTGTGTCATTTTTACTTTTACATTAAATAAAAAGCTATTTATGTCATTTCCCAACCAAAGTGGATCCATGGGGTCCCTAAGTTGACCCATGGCTTGTCTTGGTCGGCCATGACACAACCAATGAGGGTAGGACATGTTTCAAGCTCATCTTATTTTATTAAAGCATTATTTTTACCTTAAACTACACTAATTACCACTAATCGCGATTAAAAACTTAATAAGTTACTATTCACCAAAAAATTATTTTAATCTCATTGAACAACATTTTACTTCTTAATGACAACCATGTATGTTGGATTTTTGAAATTCAAAACACAATGATGGAAAAATTTCATTTAAACGGAAAATCAGTTTTTATAAGTACCACTTAGTGGTTTCACTATTCATCAAAAATTGAAGTTTTTCAGAAAATTACCAAAAATTTACCCTAAGCTATATTTGATATTCAGAATTCAAAAATGAAGTCTATTTTACAAAATTCATAACATATAAGTCACATTAATTAATTTAATAATTATTTCCCGCTGTTATGACAAATAGCGTGTTTTTATGAAATAATAAGTATCAAAAGATTGACACTAGTGTAAGTCCAATTTCAAAGTGAAATTGATTCCAATGACCACCATTGGATTAAATGGTAAAAATATATTCTAATTTCACTTCAAAACCAATTCAAAAGATAATCTAATCATATAAATAAATTAGATTAAAAAGCAGTTTTGATGTAAAATGCAGTATTTTTCACTATTCATTAAAAAATGAACATTGTAAGAAAAATACCAAAAATTCACACAAAGTAAATTTTGAAGTCCCAATCATAAATAATAAGTTTATTTTAACAAACATAGTTTATAAAATTGTCAAAAGATAGATTTAAAAAGGGTTTTCCATCATAAGGCAGTAAAACAATCTTTTAAGAATATTAGTGTATTCCATGCATAAGATTGTATTTATTTTCATTTTAAGCCTCTAAAACACTATCTTAATCATTAATAGACATAGATAAAAATATCTATTATTCATTACTTACTTGGGATGTTACAAGGATGGTGGTGAGTTTGGTTGTAAGAGGTTTTTATGGCTATTTGCAAGAATTGTGTGCTGGTTGGGACATGGGTTAAGATCCCTCTCCCTATAATGTTTTCCCTCAGTTGAAGATGTCATGTTCAGTGTCGTCTGAAAGTGTTTCATTCTCTTTTAAATGAAAAGTTGGATATTTTTTATCCATTTAGGGACTTATGTTTTTGAAAATTCGTATCTTTCCTTCGGGAATTCCAAGCTTCTCAGTTCTGGATGAGATTGTTTCTTCTTGTATTCTTTTTATCATTGTTCTTTGTTTGAGGTGAAAATGATGATGCATGTGCATCTTCTAAGTCTCTATTGCGGAAAAGTTCCATGTTGAGACAAAGTGAGTCTTGGGATGTGTTAGGGTTTGTTGGTTAGGCCTATAATGTGGCGTGGTTACTTGTGGCACCAGAAGGAGAAGTGTTGTTCAGGGGTTTTTAAAGCCTGAATGTGAGGTAGGAGATGCTTCAAAAATCATAGCTCCAACCATAGGTCCCAGAGTGAAGCTAGAATGTGGTAAGGAAACCCCCACTTCCAATGGTGTAATGGATATCAGTTTAACATATTTCTTATATTTGGTTTGGAGTTTCTCTAATCAGGTCCCTTGTAGTGGGGGATTTGGTGTACGAGAAGCCCCTAAATTTTTTGTGTCACTCTATGATAATCAATCAAGATGGTCAGTTCTTATGGTGGCGAGACCCACAATGGATCTCACGGAGTTACCCCTAATTTAATTTAGTGTTAGACCAATCCTTATGGTGGGGAGTCCGTTCGGGCCCCCATGTTAGTATCAGAGATTCGTTCCGGGTATCGATTTGGTGGTGGATGGTATCATGAAGAACCACCTAATCCTAAGTTCTCCCATTGAGTTAATGTAGAGATAATAATTTTCCAGTGGTTTTGGTTGGATTATGGTTATAAAGTTATTCATGGGATGTGGTTTTTTTTTGTATGTATTGTATGTGTTCAACTTAGTGGTGCTTAGGATGTTCATGTTTTGAGACAACATTTCGTTTTATGGAAATTCTATGTATTTTGGACTGTCCAACTGAGGTGTGTAAACATTTTGGGGATGAGCATCACTTTGTGGGGAGTCCATCCCAGTCTCTTGAGTTCATCTTGTTATCCTTTCTCTCATTTTTGGTTTTTATATCTCTTCATTGTCGTTCTTTTTTAATCTCCTTAAACTATAAAGGGTTATCAGTTTCACTTTTGGGGGTTCGGCCTTGTTATGGATTTCTGGGGGTGGAAAGTGTTATGATAGGGAGAATTATCACACCTGGGTATCAAAAAAAATCCTTGGTTTCAACTCGGGTTGAGATTTGGGCGATCCCATGTTTAAATTTTTGTTTTTTTTTTTAGAAAAATGTGTTTTGGGGTTTGGCGATGTCTGCGCACGGGCAGAGCATGGTTGGGAGACCAGGAGGGTACACCCTAGTAATTGTGCGGCCTAACGGTATGTGGGATGAATTAAATTTATTAATAATCATAACAATAATAATATTATTATTATTATTAAAAGAGAAATAATTGTTATTATCTTTATTATTAAAATTTTTATGGGTCGCGCGGGGAAACTGCGTGGTTTCCCGAAACATTAAATAAATAAGAAGAGGTTTTATGAAAAATAAATTAAGTTAAGTAGGTGTTTTACATTTTTGGATAATAACAAAATTTTATTTAATTTTTTATGGTTATAATTACTATTAATGGATTTATAAATGATATAATTATTTATGAACGTTAATTATTAACGTTACTAAGAATTTTAAAACTGTTATTATCAAAGTTATTATTATTATTATTATTTAATTTCATTAATTAGTATTATTATTATTAAAAATTGAAATGATAATTATTTTTTTATAATGATCATATTGGTTTGTTTTAATATTTTAATAAAAATAAAAAACATATGTAAACCCTAACCCACCCAAAGGAGTTGCACCCCCTCCCCATCTCCCCCTCTCACCCTTGTGGCAGCACCCAACCAGGCGCACCCCCATCGCAGGTTGCCCTCCCTTTCTCCCATCCTTCTCCAGAAACGACCTCGCCTCCAGCCAACCACGACCCGTGAACCTAGGGTCACCCTCCTATTCCGGAACACACCGCACAACCACACAAACCCCACACCAGCATGCGCCCCTTGTCCTACCACGACCTCCTACTCTGTCGCCTCTTCACTGGCCCAACTTGTTGTCGTCTCCCTCTCCAGTGACAACCTTCCTCCTACCCTATCATTATTCTGATTCCCCATCTCCCTTTCTTTGGTTTTCTTCCTTGTATATGGTTAATTTAAGGTTTATCCTTCAATTTGGGTTCAATTTTGGTTGTGTAGGGTTAGATTCAACTTCTACAGCATGCGGTTGAGGTGCGAATGACATCTCGCACTAGTTTTGGGCATGCGTCACTAGTGCAGAAAACATTTTTTACGTCGGTTATTTTTCATTATTTATGTCGGTTTTTAGGCGACGTTAATACGGACGACGTTATAAATAACATTTTTTACGTCGGTTATTTAAAACCCGACGTAACATCCCCAACATCACGGTGTTTATCATGTCGGTTCATATCATAACCGACGTGATAAATATGCGCGGGGGGGGGGGGGTTTATCACGTCGGTTATTTTCTAAACCGACGTGATAAAACGCCTGGGATATAGTTTATCACGTCGGTTATGACATAACCGACGTGATTAACCCTTCCCCGGGCCTATTATCACGTCGGTTTCTTAAATAACCGACGTGATAAAAAGGCCTGGGAAACATTTTAGCACGTCGGTTGTCCAAGAACCGACGTGGTAAATCGATTCCCAGGCCTTTTAGCACGTCGGTTATATTAGGAACCGACGTGATAAAAGGCCCGGGAACGGTTTATCACGTCGGTTCTCGAAACAACCGACGTGATAAACCCCTACCGATTTATTTACCACGTCGGTTATAAAATAACCGACGTGAAAGCAATATATTTTTTTTTTAAAATAATTGCACTGCTCTCACCAAAAAGCAACCAGAAACCAAACAACAAAAATAACCATGCCAGCCCTCCCCCAAGCCCCAACTGAACCCCACCCTCATCTATACCCACCTGACAACCTGGCCAGCCCTCCCCCACCACATTGGAGCCCCACCACAACCCTTGGACACCCCCCCATCCCTTGGACAGCCCCCCCACCCTCATTTACACCCCCAAGACCCCTAGTACAGCCTCAAACACCCATTGGACACCCCTCCCATATCCCTTGGACACCCCCCACCCCTTGGACACCCCCCCCCCCACCCCTTGGACAGCCCCCCCCCCCACCCTCATTTACACCCCCAAGACCCCTAGTACAGCCTCAAACACCCATTGGACACCCCCCCACGCCTTGACAGCCCTCCCAGACCCCTTGGACACCCCCCCCCCCCGACACCTGGACACCCCCCCGAGCCCTTGGACAGCCCCAAACACTCCTTGGGCACCCCTCCCATATCCCTTGGACACCCCCCCCCACCCCTTGGACACCCCCCCACCCCTTGGACATCCCCCCCACCCTCATTTACACCCAACCGGCCCCTTGCACAGAACTCCCAGACACCTTGGACACCACTCCCATATCCCTTGGACACCCCCCCCCACCCCTTGAACACCCCCCCACCCCTTCGACAGCCCCCCACCCTCATTTACACCCCCCGAACACTAGGACAGCCCCAAACACCCCTTGGACACCCCTCCCATATCCCTTGGGCACCCCCCCCCCCCCCACCCCATGGACACCCCCCACCCCTTGGACAGCCCCCCCACCCCTTGGACAGCCCCCCCCCCCCCCACCCTCATTTACACCCAACTGACCCCTTGGACAGCCCCAAACACACCTTGGACACCCCTCCCATATCCCTTGGACACCCCCCACCCCTTGGACACCCCCCACCCTCATTTACACCCCCCCCCCCCCCGACCCCTAGGACAGCCCCAAACACACCTTGGACACCCCTCCCATATCCCTTGGACACCCCCCAAACACCCACCCACCCCCTTGGAACCTCTCCCCCCATACCAAAATCCAGACCAGAAAAACCATCAACAGTAGACCAAAACAAGAAGTAGAGAAAAATTAATCATTCACTTATATAACATTCAAAACTTACACTGTCAACTTCAAAAAAAACTAAATCCAACCTAAACGACTACGAAATACACAATTACATTGACAATATTCAAAATTACATTTTACATTACAAACAACTAAAAGTCAATCAAACCTGTAAAATAATTTGACCACTCCACTTGTAAGTGTTTGATATCTTCAGCAGTAAAGGGTTGAGGGTCATCAAAAAGCTACAAAGTAAAAGGATAGTAGTCAACGTGTATAATGAATAAATCAAATTGAAATATTATGAGAAAGAGGAAATCTTACCAGGTCAAAACTCAGAACTGTCCCAGTTGTTATTATTTCATACATAAATCTTAACATGTAATATCCGCATTCGATGATGCCTTGTTGCTCATGACATTTCTGTTTGAATGAGTGTAAATTCAATATATTATTTGTATGTAATAAATCAAAATGTACAAATTATAAATGGATATTTACCTTCGCATGTACATATTTGATCTTGAAATTCCTTTTCTTTGCTCTTTTTCGAAAGTGGACCCATGCCCTGTTAGAAAATAATACGAATGGGGTAAATTTAAAATTCATTATAATATATAAAACTATTGTGAAATTGAAACTTACGTTTCCAATATATTCTTAAAACTTTCTCGCACATCATCATGGAGAGAGAATATCCAATAAAGTGCTTTCTCCCTAGGGCAAAAAAAACCCTAACATCCAATGATCCCTGATAAAAGGAAATTTAACGTTAGTGGTTTTTTATCTTAAAAGATAATTAACTCTTTGAGAGGGATGTGTTTCATACCTCTCACAAAAAGGCATCATCCAACACTGTGTGATTACATTCTTTTCAAATCTATCAGCAATATAAATCATTCTTTGTTCTTCATCCAATGCACATGCTTCAGGGGAAATCAATTGTGGGTCCACGAATCCATATACATCTGTCAGCTCATTCCTCTCACAAATTTTATACAGATACCTAATACAAAGCAGACATAAGTATACATTTTTAATAAATATAATGCAAGGAGAAGGTGTTAAGACTTACATGATAAAAATTTTCACCACGTTGATGCCCAACTTATCTCCAGTGACAAACTCCATGATATCAGTTTTCATAATCCCCACACTTAGTTCACGTCCACAGACATGAGCTTCCATTGTAAAGTCATAATGATCCGCCAACAAATTTGAATATCTTGACAATTTGTCAAGACTGCTAGTATCTGCATCTGATGTCATAGCTATCTATCTTTGTTGTTGTCTATACAGTATTTCTTTACCTTTGAAGTATTCCTGTAAAAATAAATTGAAAAATATATTAGTTTTCAAATGATAAAACATTAATAAAAATATAAAATAAAAGATATAACATTCATACCTCTATGGTAATGAGTCGAAGAAGTCTGGATGGCCAAAGTAAAAAATGGCCGATACTATGTCCAACTGTCGTCACCTCATCTGTAGGTAATGGTATCCGAGCCGGTCTATCTATAATATCCTGTACAGTGACCCTCTGATTCTCTACCTCTAACTGTTGATGATGAACTGTATCTCCTATACAATATACCATCCCATATGCAACTATAGGATGTTGAGGATCATCAACATACATCTCACAATAAGTAGGTAGCTGCGGCGGAGGAGGAGGATCAAAAATGGGGTCCGCAGGCTGAGGTGGGGGAGTGGGAGCTACTGGGAGAGGTGGAGTGGGAGCTGCACCCTGAAATTGTCTTTGCAAGTCTGCAAACATAACCTGCACCGATGCTCTAATCTTGTCCTCCATTGTCGCATTAATATTATGGACTTCAGCCTCCAAGGATTCTATTTTTTTTATAAACTCCCTCAACGTTAGAAGTTGAGGAACGTGGCAACACTTTTCTTACCGATACACCTGCCGGATATCCTCTTACACGGCCAGGATGTTCGGGCTTTCCCAATGCCACAGATAAAATATCTTCCCTCCCAGATGGTGTAAATGTCCCCTGTGAACTCTGCTCCTCAAGAGAGTCCTGTAATAATTAATTGAACATTTCTATAATGATTGGAAATATATGACGAAAATAGTAAACTTAAATAAATAAAATAGATATCTTACAATCCTCTCAACTACGAGTCTCGATTCTTCCGAAAGATATTGTCCTTTTTTGCCCTTCCGAGCTCTTTTCCATTTCTCATGTCTAGATGGAGGGGATGGAGGGGCCACCTCTCCAGAGCTTGAAGACTCAGCTCTTAGTTGTTGAAATTTTTCTGCCATCATTTGTTCTTCCAATAATGCATACCCTCCCCGAGATAAACTATGAGGGTATACATTTTTAGATTGGATCTCTTGATGAGCTTTCCTTGTTTGCTGTAAATTAAGAATAAGTAATCATTAACAAAACAATAATAAGATCTTTTATATAAGAAAGCTTATAAAAGTTTACATTTCCCTTACCAAAAAATGATTCTTTTCTTCTACTTTCAAAAAATTGTCTCCATGTGTCTTCATCTATAAAAGGATATATACGACATGGATTCTCACGACTCCTATGACCATAAATGAAATCAGATGAGAGGGTTTATTTGAAATCCCTCCATCTCCTAGCAGCCAACTATAAGCATTTCTTCCTGACTCCTCCAGTGTCAGGAATATCAAATGTCATCTGATAAAAAAGAGGTTAAAAATATTATATATACTAGAAACATTTAAAGAACAGTCAAACAATAGCAAAAGATCTTACCAAAATGGTCTCCCACAACTGAGAAATTATTGCCTTATCCACACTTCTCCAATCATCATAGAGAATGCTTACTTTGCTCTTAGCCTGAGTTGCTACAAAACCCTTAAAATCTTTAGCATTTGGACCTCTAGGAAGATCATCATCATCAAACTCCACGACTATCCTCTCCTCCTTCGTACGGGCAAGTGATAATTTTGGTAAACGTGTGCACCCACGCTTACCAACCTTTGAACTCTTTTTCATAATAGGAGCTTGTGAATGTTCCTCCCCAGATGTATGACCAATATGCTCATCTCCAGAATCATGTGGCTGATCAACTGATTGATCTGTCATTTTCCTTCAAATCAAAAAAACAAACATTAGTTCACAAATATACAAATTCAAATATTGTAATACTACTTAATCAGAAAATAGAAAACTGTACTAAATTACATAATAGTAAACATTGGTAATATGGTAAGCATGTTAAACAATGATAAACATGGTAAACACAGTCTGTTGTACCCCTCTATCTTGGATTTTAATGATCACAATCACTCTTATTATGTTCTAACTTGTTTTCAAGTGTTTTTGTTGATAGGCAAAAGGTTTCCAAGGAGTTGACCCAAGAAAGCTGAAAAGTGGACTCACTAAGTCCACCGGTCAGCCGGTGTGAGCTCACCGGCCAGCCGGAGGACCCAGGCAGTAGACTTGCCCACTGCCTGGTGTCACCGGCCGGCCGGTGGTCCAGACAGAGAGGAAGGCTCTGTCTGGTCCACCGGCTGGCCGCTGGATCACCACCGGCCGGCCGGTGGACCAGACAGAGAGCCTTCCTCTCTGTCTGGACCACCGGCCGGCCGCTGGATCACCACCGGCCAGCCGGTGGACCAGACAGAGAGCCTTCCTCTCTGTCTGGACCACCGGCCAACCGGTGATCCCCCACCGGCCGGCCGGTGCGCCCAGGACTTCTCCTCTTTATGGTTTTTACTGTTTTATCATTTCGGTTTGATACATGTTTTAATAAGTAAAAATTTTACAATATCTAACATTATATGAAAAAACTAAATGTAAACAAGAAATAAACATGTGTTACCTGTAATTTTAGGAATGTACAGTTGGATTGTTTTCCCAAATTCCTTCGTCGTGATCGTTCCTTATGGCACAAACCATGTCTTCAACATACTCATCATTATGTTCTGTTAATCTTTCCATCGAAGTCGGGATCTCACATAAATCAGCATCTTCATCAAATTCATCCTCACCAACATATTGTTTTTTCCCTTGTAAAACAACAGCCTACTGCATATCTGATTGATCTACTACATAGAAAATTTGTTTGGCATGTGTTTCCATTATAAAAGAATCAGCTGTGTCTTCCAATCTATTCAGATTAACAAGTGTCATTCCAAATTCATCGTGTCTGACACTGTTTTTACCGATAAACCATTTACAGTTAAAAACAGGAACTTTAATTTTAAAGTAATAAGCCTCCCATATGT